>CM061030.1:45366762-46795095 GCA_030763125.1 Hippophae gyantsensis | reverse complement strand
AACGAAATGACGAAACATTGAAAAAGAGTTGAAAAAACCCAAAAAAATCAAAGAAGAATTGATGACTTTATGGCAAAAACTTAAGATCTTTATTTGATACTAAAACATCAAAGAGGATAAAACTTAGGTTCAAAAACCATAGATAAGAGACATGTGAACAACCTAAATCAACAAGAATACCAACTAAATATATTAGTCTAGTCATAACAATGCATATAAGTCAAGAATCATAAATACAGATAAATAATCTATATGATATAAAAATGTATATGACAAACCACAACAAGCATAAGTATAAAAAAATAGAGGAGATAATAATACTTAAACTTGAAAATCACATCAGTTTTCTCAAAACATCTAAAACAAAGAGATGAGAAAAAAACATGCAAAAAATGAATATTAAAGAGAAGGAGACAAACTAAAGACCAACACAAGACATAATAGGAAACAGAAATAACCTAGTTAATCAGAAAGAATGCAAATAATGATATTACATATGAATGACACGATTGTAAAAAAAAATCTTAATACTTTGATATTATTTGATGAAATCATGTAACATGATGCTCTATGTAAAAAACTATAGAAAAAATGACAAGTTGAAGACTAAGAGATGGTTCGCTAGCAAGAAACAACCTTAAATATGAATTTGCTTTTAATTTTTTGCCTATGTGTAACACATGCTAAAATTTCTAATTAAATTCTAATTTTGGACTACTAGTATACCTAAAATTAAATGTAAAGACTAATAGTGTATTTTTATAAAAATATAGGTCCACATGCATACATTTTGTTAAATAAGAACACTACTAAAGTACCAAACATTCCTAATGACTGTGATGAAATATCCAATTTAAAACATGAAATTAGATCATTTGTGCACCTTAAAGTAAATAAAAAGACTACTATTATATTACTTTGAAAATAAGGATCCATATGGGTACCTTTTGATTAAAAAGGTATCATTAAAATATCAAACTCATTTTTTTCAGTCACCCAGGGGTGAAATCTTAGAGTTTTCTTTGCAGTTACCCATACCATTTGGAAAAATTGACAACACTGAATTGAACCATGTAATATAAGAATTCAATATATCAAGTAGAGCAAAAATAATATTAAAAAATAATTATGTTAAATCAAAACAATATTCGGTTTGGTTTAAGTTGTTTAAACTATTTCGGGTGTATTAAAAATAAAAATAAATAAAATCATATATTTTTACTATTGGTTTGTGGTTTAGATGATATGATTTCACACCCACGTCAATATGAACCCAAGTTCAAATTCAACTTTGTAAAATTTTCTTTATTTAATAAGAAAAGAGGACTTTAGTGTCTTTTTTAAAAAAAACAAAAAAATAAAATAAAAATACTATTTCGGGTGTTTTCAATAGCTTTCAAGGTTTGCACCAATCAGAAATTGCGACAAAAGGGCACTGAGTTGAAATGTATCAAGTTCACCTAACAATTCAAGCCTTTAAGTAGTCCTAGAGCTTAAGGGAATTAAGCTCGCCAAATTTAAGGACTATCGTTAAAATATAATATACACTGTACATCATCAAGAAACTCTAGCTTTTACACTTTTTCACTGACCATGGTCGATGGAAACCAAAAAGACAAACCACTTGGTGCTTATTTTCTTGATCAGTTAAGGATATGTATACTTCATAAGCCATGTGCATTGTACCTGACATACAATATCGTGTGGGCCCTGAACCTAGGAAGCTTGTCTTGCAGCTGATGAAATCAATCAACTTTCCTCCCCAAACTCTTTTGTGAATCTCTCGTGAACCTCAAGGTCAGTTTTACTTACAGTTGGCTTCTGTCTTGAGAGTACCTTATCAAAATCTTCTCTCGTGATGGGTGGTGGCAGGATCTACAATCATTAATCCCAAAAGGATATTATAGATTCTGTTAGTTTCAAAAAGCAAGCAACTGCGTTTTGAAAAATCTTAAAAGCTAAAATCAATTTTTTCGATGACCCGTCGGTGAATTAGCACAATGCTCTAACCAACTGAGCTAATAGATCCTAGCCAAAAAAGGGGGGGAGAGAGAGAATAAGGTGTATGCAAGTCCATTATCTTTGGGACCTCTTATCAATACAGTTAGTAAAATGCTACATTTAAATTCGTCATACCTTAGAAGCAAGGCCTTGATCATCAAGTTGCTGCATTGTCATCTCTATAGCTCCTCGTGCAGTAGGTTCGCAAGGGACCCACATGCCATCGGGGTTCTCCTTGAAGAATTTAGCATTACGGGTTTTCCGAACAGGCTCAAATAGCACATCCTTAACCTAAAAAGAAAAGGAAAAGGGGTTAAATGGAACAGTTCAAAACAGAACACTATTAAATCATAGGGTTCCTCATGAAGAAATGAGTTCCTGATGAAGAAATGAACTAAACTTACACAAACAGATATATCTGAACCAGAAAATCCCTCTGTTTTGTCGGCCAAATGCTTAAAGTCGATTTCAGTTAAGTTGTGAGGAGTATCTCCAAGATGCACCTGCACAGTTTAAAACTTTAAATCACTAAAAGGACATTAACCTACTCATGCCCTAGATAAGATTCAACCAATAGAAAACAATGGTTATGATTGAAATATTATTCTGATGTTCTAAATTTGACACAGTACCTGAAACATATGTTGCCTTGCCTTTAAATCTGGAAGAGGAATGTATATACGCTTATCAAAACGTCGGCGAATAGCCTGCATGCACTTTCATTAGCTTCGATAACAAAGGAAACAAAATGATTTTTCTTGTTAGTAAAAATGCACACATTCTAATGACTTTTCCTCACCTGATCCAGAGCATAAGGAGTATTTGTGGCTGCAAGAACAAGAACTTTTTCATCATCATTCCCTACACCCTAAACAAGATCCCAATTTCAGAAGAATATGAATTAAAATTATATAAGCATGTTCTATTTCATTTCCTGGACACAAACACACCTGCATCTGTATAAGAAGTTCTGTTTTGATACGCCGAGATGCCTCACTCTCATTTCCTTCACCCCGTTGGCCACATAAGGAATCAATTTCATCAATGAAAATTATGGAAGGAGCGTTGTCACGAGCCATTTGGAAAAGATTTGAAACTAGCTTTTCACTTTCTCCCATCCATTTGGAAACAAGGTCTGATGAAGAGATACTACACAGAGATAACATGGCCACTTTTTTAAGCCTCAAATAAGATTGTCTAAGTAAAGGTTATTAAATAAAAACGAAAAAAGTAACATTCATGTCATCTGGTAATCTATAGCACAGTTAAAGGAGAATCATGCACCTCCAAAAGGTAACATTTCTTTAATCTTGTACACACACAAAATATTAAGAAAAGGCTAGATATATGTGAAAGGCTTTTAGAACTAGAGTTTCTAATTCTGTTATACAGACGTTATTAACAGCTGTAGTATCAGTTCAAATTTCTTCTGAAGTTATATCTTAAAATAGCTTTGCTTAAGTGTTCACTTAAAATATAAACACACAACTCATTAAAAGCCTTGCGGTAATTGCTTAATTCAGAAAACCAAAATGCTGTGAACTCCAACAACAGTGCTAAGAAGATGGCAAATTATAGCTTAAAAATAGGAACAAGAATGCTAATGCATAAGGGAGAAAGGATACATTAACTCAACAAAACTATATGATTTTGTGGACTCCAGATATAAGTTCTCATTAATATTGAAGGAAAGGTGGACTTTGTGCAGGAAAACTAGCTCTCACAGATATAATACTATGATTTCCTAATAGAGAGTAGTGGTTATGGTACCTAAAAAATGTTGAGTTTGCTTCTGTTGCAACAGCCTTCGCCAAATACGATTTCCCTGTTCCAGGTGGACCATACAATAGAAAAGCTCTCCATGGTCGTCTCTTCCCTACATGAGTAAAGCACAATGAATCAGGTTTTTTGGCAGTAATGCCAAGGAGAAGAAAATAGAAAAACTCATGAAAGTGCCGAATGATTGGTTGCATGCTATGATACATGTAACCATCAAATTTTTTGCACATTGCAAAAAGACAACTCATATTGTTCAAGTAATAATGTAAAGCCTATGCAAGTGTAATAATAAAAAAAAAATAGATGAAAAGGGAGAGATCATAAGGTAGGCATGGAAGTCAATCCAATGCTATCTCTGATCCACTCCTAATGCAAAACTAATAAGGCTAAGTTATTAAAAAAAGGGAAAGAGAACTCCTAATTAGAGTGGGAGAGTAATACATATTGGGGAGTTTCGATTATGATAAATGGGATGGTAAGCAGCACTCCCAAAGAAAGCAAGACATTGAAAAAAAAAAAATTTAGACATGGCCATGCATTGCAAGCATTACTCTATGAGCATACGTATGTCAAAAATACTTGCTTTCATCTAAGTGTTTCTATATATTATGTTTGCTTAAAGTTCTCCAAGTATGGCGAGTTTGCTTACTGAGTGATATCACTCACCCAATATCCCATTACCTTTTCACGAACACCAATAGGAGGATTTGGCAACCCAGTCTCCCCTTTACCTTCAAGTTTTAATTTCATAATTTGTAGGTTTATGAGTAAATTAGATGAACACTTAACGATTTTCAGTAGTTAACTTCAAACATTAGAGTCTAAACATTATTATGAACTTTGTTATTATTGGAGAAATCAAAGTTTTCTTAGTTGAGTTTATTATGAGGATTTCTACCAATAAAATGTTTAGTTATAGTCCTGTGATAAATATGTGGATGTTACAGCAAGCATCATAAAACAACAATGATCTTTAATCCAAAATCCTGGCATCAGATCATTAAGAGAAAATAAGTCAGTCTTCTAAATGCCTTCCATATACATTGCATGGTCTTCACCAAAACATCAGATGCAATTTTACAGAGACAAAAACCAGAAATTAGTTTAACAAAAATTTCAGTAGGATCAATATTTGTATGGAATGCACTCATACTGCACACTATCTTCTAGTCCTATTGTTTTTTTTTTTTTTGGGTCAAAATTCAACTCATCAGGAACAAACAAAGGTTTAATATGATAAACTGTTCTTGCAATGTTTAATAAACTCATATATGAATTTACCACATGAATCCGCTGATTCTTTCATGCTTATATCACACTCTATTATCCAGCTGATGATAGAAGATGATCGTTCTAACTGTGCTTCAATCAATTTCTGGCTTTTAAAAAGATAATAATAAAATTGAAGCTGGATGCACAAAATTTTTGGATGAAATTCAGTTGAAAATCACAATTGAAAGAAACTTCATGAAGATCATCTAGCATATGAAATGAACATGAGAGCAAGAGATGTTTTCTTTTTTCCCCTCTTCTCTCATATAACTACCAGACATTGTTCAATGGGTTAACTTTGCATAAAATAAATGCAATTCAAGGATAGAGTTTTTTGCATGAGAGTCATGTGATAGGTGCGAAAACGCACCAACTCTCACGCATTCGCAGAAGAAGAAGGAAGAGGGTTAGGGCTGATCCTGGGGCAACGATCATGCTCAGAGGAGTGGAGGAACATCCGATCGGTTAGTGAGGAATCACCAAGGCCGTTAGAGGCACTCTGACAGGTATGGAAGGCGCGTAGGTGAGTCCGTAGCTTCTCTACTGATTTTCTGTTACGATCCAACTGAATTAGTGTAACCAATGTAATTTCCTTTCAATAATCTGATCTGTAAGGCTATATAAATGCCAAAGAATCCAGAGAATGATATGAATTGATATGAAGATTTAATCTCCCTCTCTTGTGTGTCGTTTCTTCAATTAGAACCCAAATTTAATCCCTAACAGTGGTATCAAAGCCATGGACACCAGGGGCAAATCCAACGTTGAGTTTCGTGGCGAGGTAATGGAAACCCTAGCAAGGCATGAATCAGACTTTAATCAGATAGGCGCAACCTTACAAGCTGTGCTCACCGAGTTACAAGGACTTCGCGTCACTCGGAATTTACCTGAAGAAAACCCGTTCGCACGGGAAGAAAACCCACGCCCAAATGGTGGGTTCAGAAACCCTAATGAGCCACCATGTTCCCACTTTAGGCTATCATTCCCTACTTTTGCAGGGGAAGATCCCACTGGATGGATATACAAAGCTGAGCAATACTTTGAATTCACAAATACTACACCAGAACAACGAGTGCAGTTGGCATCATTTCATTTAGATGGTATTGCCTTACAGTGGCATAGATGGATCACCAAGTTCCGTGGACCACTCACTTGGGAGGAATTTGTCCACGCTATGCAGCTGAGATTTGGCCCAACTGATTATGAAGATCCATCTGAAGCCCTGACCAGACTCAAACATACCTCAAGCGTAGCTACTTACCAAGAAACATTTGAGAAACTCTCTCACAGAGTGGATGGTCTTCCAGAAGAATTTTTGATAGGCTGTTTCATTGCTGGATTAAGAGATGAGATCAGAATTGAAGTAAAAATTAAGAAGCCACGAACGTTGGCTGAAGCTATAGGGGTGGCAAGGATGATTGAAGAAAAGAATCTGCTCCAGAGGAAGGCCATTCAGTATCCACGATACCTAACATCCTCTGTGACAGTAAGGACTTCCACTAATCCTACTACTGGTGTATTAGGACCCCCTCCTCAACAAAGAAGCAACTCAGCACCAATTGCCTCAACTAATACCTTTCGTCGCATCATTAATCAGGAGGCACGTGAACGTCGAGATAAGGGACTATGCTACTACTGTGATGAGAAGTTCACAGCTGGTCACCGTTGTGCAAGACCACAACTGTTTATGATAGAAGAGATGGAACAAATTCTCTCAGGGAACTCTGAAGAAGATGTAGAGCAGGAATCACCACAGGTAATGCCTGAAATGCCATAACAGGAGCTGAACATCCTCAAACCATACGAGTAATGGGGCAGTTAAAAAAAAAGAGAGTGTTAGTGTTGATTGACGGAGGTAGTACTCATAATTTCATTGATCAAGCTTTTACTCTCCAGTGTGGAATAACTATCACAAGGGAAAGAAGCTAGAAGTAATGGTGGCCAATCGTGAGAAGGTAGAATGCGCAGGGCAATGTTGCAACCTTAGCCTTACCATACAGGGGTATCAGGTAACCGCAGATTTCTATGTCCTCCCTATTGCAGCATGCCAATTGGTGTTAGGAGTCCAATGGCTGGAGACTTTGAGTCCTATTGAGATGGATTATAAGAAGCTAACCATCAGTTTCCAGGAAAAGGGTACTACTCATAAGCTTCAAGGATTAGGGCACACAAACATTATAGCCCTAACATGCAAGGAGACCCAGAGCTTGCCAGATATAGGGTTGTTCCTTCAGATACTTCCCACTAAACCTTCAGAGGAACAAACCAGAACTCATTCACCTGAGATAAGTGAAATATTGGCTGCATTTCCCCAAGTATTTGAACCCTTCACCAGCCTTCCTCCTAAACGATTACATGATCACTGTATCCCCCTACAACCAGGAATTGGACCCATAAGTGTAAGACCACTGCAGTTACCCTACTATCGGAAACCGAGATAGAAAAATGGTATCGTAGCTACTACACTCTAATCTGATTAGACCAAGCAACAACCCCTTCTCATCACCAGTATTGCTAGTAAGAAAAACTGATGGGACTTGGAGATTTTGCGTGGATTACAGGTCTCTGAACTCCATTACTATCAAAGACAAATACCCTATACCGGTCATAGATGAACTATTGGACGAATTGCATGGAGCCAGAGTCTACTCCAAACTGGATCTTCGATCAGGGTATCATCATATCAGGGTTCGTGAAGAAGATACTCCAAAAACAGCCTTCCGAACACATGAAGGCCACTATGAGTTTCTTGTGATGCCTTTTGGTCTCACTAATGCCCCAGCCACCTTTCAGAGCTTAATGAATGATCTTTTCATACCCTACCTCAGGAAGTTTATATTGGTTTTCTTTGATGACATTTTAGTGTATTCTCAGTCATGGGAGGATCACACACTGCATCTACAAACGGTCTTGCAGGTATTAGCAACTAACAGTTTAATTGTTAAACCTTCCAAATGCCATTTTGGAGTATTGCAGGTGGAATACCTAGGGCACCTAATATCAAAACAAGGGGTAACCGTGGATCCTGCAAAAATTCGAGCTGTTATAGAATGGCCAACCCCAACCACGGCAAAGGGAGTCAGAGGATTCCTAGGATTGGCTGGCTACTACAGAAAATTTATTAGGCACTTTGGTGGAATAGCAGCACCTCTCACCTCCCTATTAGGGAAAGAAGGGTTCCAATGGAATGAGGCTGCAGCTCAGGCCTTTCAGAAATTGAAGGAGGCACTAACTTCCCCTCCTGTCCTAAGGTTACCTAACTTTACTCAACCCTTTGTCGTGGAATGTGATGCTAGTGGCAAGGGGCTAGGAGCAGTCTTGACCCAGGAAAACCGTCCAGTAGCTTATTACGGTCGCCTCGAGGATCAGCATTGGCACTGTCAACTTATGAAAGGGAAATGTTGGCTGTGGTGAAGGCTATCAAACTATGGCGCCCCTACCTATTGGGAAAACCTTTCATCGTGCATACAGATCAGCGAAGCCTTAAATACCTCTTAGAGCAAAGAATTACCACCCCAGCTCAAGCAAGATGGTTACCTAAGCTGCTCGGGTATGACTATCAGATTGAATACAAGAAGGGCTCAGAGAATCAAGCAGCAGACTCATTATCAAGAAGGGTGGAATTTCAAATGATCTCCATCTCACAACCCCAAGCAGCCTGGTGGTCTAGCCTCCAAAAAGAAGTCCAACAAGATCCATTCTATGAAAAGCTACAAGCCAGAATCTCCACAGGGGGAACACAATTTTTTTGCCAGCGTGATGGGGTTTGGTTAAAAAAAAAATAAGGTTTATCTAAACCCCCAGTCCTCCCTAATTCCTCAGCTTATGGTTGAATGCCATTCAACACCAACAGCAAGGCACTTCGGATTCCACAAGACACTTGCCCGCATCAAACAAAATTTTATATGGCCCAACATGCAGCAAGGAGTGAAAAGATTCCTACGTTCATGTGATATATGCCAAAGGTGCAAAAATGACTGCATGAAACCCGTTGGATTACTACAGTCCCTACCTATTCCTAATAAAAGCTGGACAGATATTTCAATGGATTTCATAGAAGGGCTACCCCCTTCCAAAGGACATACGGTAATTATGGTGGTAGTAGACCGTTTGACCAAATATGGCCACTTCATAGCCTTAAGACATCCCTTCACTGCCTTAATTGTTGCTAAAGCTTTTGTGGCAAATATAGTACGCTTACATGGCATTCCCACTTTAATAATCAGTGACAGAGACAAAATATTTGTAAGTTCCTTCTGGAAAGCCCTATTCAGCCTACAAGCTACTAAACTTTGTATGAGCTCAAGTTACCACCCTCAAACAGATGGACAGACTGAAGTAGTCAACCGCACCTTGGAACAATATCTACGTTGCTTTACTGGGGAACAGCCAAGCCAATGGATAGAATGGCTACCTTGGGCAGAATACAGTTATAATACAGCAACACATTCTTCCACGAAAATGACACCCTTTGAAGCAGCTTATGGTCACCCACCCCCTCACCTGTTGGCTTACATTCTAGGTACTTCCAAAGTTCAGTTGGTAGATGAATGCTTGCGTGATAGGGACACCATTTTGCATGATCTACGCCACCATCTCCTGATAGCTCAGAACCGTATGAAGTGCCATGCTGATCAACATCGTAGAGAAGTGTCCTTTGCAGTAGGAGATTATGTATACCTCCGCCTCCAACCATATAGACAAACATCTGTGGCTTTCTGAGCTGCCATTAAGTTAGCTCCACGTTTCTATGGGCCATACAAAATCACAGCACGAATTGGGGCAGTAGCATATAGGTTGGAATTGCCTCCTGAATCCCAGATACACAATGTCTTTCATGTTAGTCGCCTCAAGAAACACTTGGGGCAGGACGTTCCACCTCTCACAGTCCTGCCTCCTATTTCAGACAATTCAACAATGCTTCCTCAACCTGAGTCTATCTTGGACCGAAGAGTGATCAAAAAGGGCAAATATCGACCAAAATCGAAAATTTTAGTAAAGTGGGCTGGAGCATCAATAGAGGATGCTACATGGGAAAATGAATGGCGTTTTTCTAAAACATATCCATCCTTCATCATTGCGGACAATGAACCTCAGGCAGGGAGGAGTTGATAGGTGCGAAAACGCACCAACCCTCACGCATTCGCAGAAGAAGAAGGAAGAGGGTTAGGGCTGATCCTGGGGCAACGATCATGCTCAGAGGAGTGGAGGAACACCCGATCGGTTAGTGAGGAACCACCAAGGCCGTTAGAGGCACTCTGACAGGTATGGAAGGCGCGTAGGTGAGTCCGTAGCTTCTCTACTGATTTTCTGTTACGATCCAACTGAATTAGTGTAACCAATGTAATTTCCTTTCAATAATCTGATCTGTAAGGCTATATAAATGCCAAGGAATCCAGAGAATGATATGAATTGATATGAAGATTTAATCTCCTTCTCTTGTGTGTCGATTCTTCAATTAGAACCCAAATTTAATCCCTAACATCATGTTTGAAATAAAGCAATAAACAAAATCAGACATTATAGAAACCATACTACCAGAGAATGAAAAGATCGTGCTGAAAGAAACTAACCAGTGAAAAATTGTGGAAACTTAACAGGTAGTATAACAGCCTCTTGCAATGCTTCTTTGGCACTCTCTAACCCAGCCACATCACTCCACTTCACATTAGGCTTCTCCCTAACAATTGCAGAATCAAGGCCAGTCCTTAGCTTTGCTTGCTCAGGATCCTCT
The DNA here is from genome assembly GCA_030763125.1 of Hippophae gyantsensis. Classification (NCBI taxonomy): domain Eukaryota; kingdom Viridiplantae; phylum Streptophyta; class Magnoliopsida; order Rosales; family Elaeagnaceae; genus Hippophae; species Hippophae gyantsensis. The sequence continues at coordinate 46,784,309 of CM061030.1, read as the reverse complement.
CCATCTTTCCCCATGGTACCCTTTGACTTCGCCTTTGGCTGTGCGGTGGGTGCTGCATCAGCATTTTGAGCAGGCTCACTAACTCCACTCTCAAGAAGGGCCTTAATCTCCTCTGCCCTCCTCAAATAGTCAACAAATTTCTGAGTGACTGCTTCCTTAATCTTTGGATTCTTCTCATACTTTAAATGGGTTTTGAAGTACTCCAAAGCGTTCATATAAAGAGGAAAAGCCTTATTATAATTTCCTTTGTCATCCTCCTCAACTGCCTGCTTAACATATGCTGCTGCGTTCTCCAAGAAATTGCTATACATCTTATGACCAGATGAATCAAACTCCAAAAAACTTGTTTTCTGATCTCTTTTCTCTACCCTTTAATCTAATAATCCAATAGCAAACTTTTGAGCTCAACGAAGTTTGTTATCGGTAATACTGTAGATTAAAAAGGAGTGGATACTATTACTATAACTCCTTAGAAATACCAAACTAGTGAAAATACAGACAGTAACAATCTTAAACTATGAATTCAACTAGAAACAGTGAAAGAAACCTACTATGGAAAACGCCAAGTAATTTTGCGCATTGAAATTTCTGATGCTTCAAAATAAATCAAAACCTGGAAAAATAAGATCCTACTCAAGCAAACAGCTGCATCCAAACATATTTTATACTTGATGTTGTGTTCATTAGAGGGAATCGACAAACTAAAACGCCCAATTAGAATTCATAATGCACGACTTCATCATGCTAATCGTGCTCAATGGTTTCGCAATCAATACACACCAAATTGTTAAAAATCATAAATAAATCTTCAGTTGACATGAGTATTAAAAAGTGAAGTTTTGAATCATAAGTAAGCAGAAATTCGAAAAAAAAACCTTGACTTGGAGCATCCTGATAGAAATCGATGGTCTCGGACCGGGTTGATCTGTTATTTTATTTTGTATATATATATATAATGTTTTTTAGGTTTTCTTTTGTCACTGTCAACTCATTTTCCACGAACTTTTCTCTATTAAAAACAGTTTTTTTAATAATGTTCATTTTGAAAGAAATAATATTGATTTTTTGTTGTTGCTAAAAATGAAATAATAACTTTTGTACAATTTTTTAGATGAATTAATTATAATCTTTTGGTTGAAAAAAATTTATAATGGTAAATTAGGACAGCTCTATTGTGTCAGCATAAAAGTTTTGAATAACTTTCTGTTCTTTTAAGGTGGGATAACGCCCCCACTTCATTTTATTATTTTTATAATATATTGACGAGAAAGATACTTTAAAATTATTTATTTATTATAAAAATAATATTTAAATTATATATTTATTATTTTATCAATTTAATTATATTATTATAAAAAATTAATCTTATAAAAATAATTTTTATATTTTTTTAATTATATTAAATAAAAACGGTTACAACTTAAACAAATTATAACTAAAAGAATTAAAAAGAATAAAAAAAAAATTATTTGTTTTTATATAGTTATTTTTTTATAACAATAAAATTAAACAATTAAAATAAATAAATATAAAATTTAATTATCACTTTTAGAATAAATATAAGATTTTTATAATCACCTCCCTATATTTATTATCAATTTTAAAAATTATTAAAAATGTTTTTAATAAATTTTAATTGATATAAAAAAATATATTACATATAAAATAGTATTTTTAATAATTTTTTAAAACGAGAAGGATATTAAAAATCTCTTATATTATATATTAGGTCATTAATGTTATTTAATCCTTCCGATTAAAAATAGTAGTATTTAGTCCCATTATTTTTTAAAAATATAAAACATATTATTTTAATAATTTTTTATTAAAATATTATTTTTAAAGTAATATTTTAATATCAAAATATTAAATATATATTGTCTTTAATTAATTATTTTTTAAAATTAAATGATTAAATGATACCTATTATAATTTAAGTAATTAAATGATATAAATAATATAATGTAAAATATCTTTATGACATTTTTCTCACAAGTTAATAAGTTTATCATGAAAAATTCAATATTATCATATATGATACAACAATTATTATAATGATTGTTAAATAAATAAAACAAAGAATTATAATTTATACTTTTAATAAGTTAACTTATTAGATTTAATTACTTTACAAACAAATAATTTAAATATTCAATTGATATGGAGAAAGAGCCTTGTTCTTATGCAATATTTAAATGGGGATGCTATGGCCTTCCCCACCCACGTCCTCACATTGACATAACTTAAAATAATGTTTTGTTATCAATTAAGTTGCTCTTAGATTGGGTTATCATGACTATGTGGCAGTTCGGGCAGGCCCTCTTGGTATTTTTGGTGGCATTTATGAAAACTTAAAGTTCAGTTAAAGGCTAAACATTTTCTTTAACATTGTAAGTATGACATCTTATTGGTTTGGGATGCGTTAAATCCAAGACATTGCATGGTTCATGTTCAATGTCAACTATATATGTGCCATCTCTTGTTGGGTTGTGAGGGATTTAGCTTAGTATATATGTACTAGCATCGCATCTACTATTAACATTTAAGACTTTGCTGCAGGTCCTTTTCCTATGAGCCTCCCTACTGTTCTTGTTTGGGCAGCGAGCCAGACTGATGGAGAAAGCCTTCTAGGTGTTGTGGTGAACATTAAGAATTTGAAAGTTCATAATACTTTATTTTCCATCAAGTTCCATTTGATTGATAGGTTGTATCTCGGCTTGCTAAATTTGATTGTAAAAAATATGTCATATATATGACTAATGTTAGAAATTCAGGCTTAACTCTGTTGAGTAAAATTTAAAATAAACAACTCTAAATTTACTAATATTATATCCAAACAAGTAAACAAACTACTTGTATTATACCCATTATAACACCTTTCAAAGACAACTCACAAATTAAAGAGAAATACAAACACTCAAAGAGAAAGCTCTCAACTCATACTCAAACTAAGAATACAAAGACTTATTTGTTTTGATGGAATTAATTAAACCAAATGCAAGGTAGGCTATTTATAGTCCTCACTATGCAATCTACACCACACAAATATAAAACTAAGAGATAATCATAGCCACACAAATCTTATCTACACACTTCTCTTTTCTACGACCTTCAACCACTTCATTTATTTCTACAACCTTCAACCACTTCATTTATTTCTACATCCTTCAACCACTTCATTTGTTTCTCTACATCCTTCAACCACTTCATTTATTTCTCTACTTCTTCAACCACTTCATTTATTTCTCTACTTCTTCAACTACTTCATTTATTTCTCTACATCTTTAATTATTATGTTGGTGATGATTTTCAACAAACTCAACAACAACAACTCTCACTATTTTTACTATGTCAAGTTGACGGCGAAACATTTCAAACTTGCCAATGCTTAAGCTTTTTGTGAACAAGTCTGCAACTTGATAATCTGTCTTGATTTGCCTCGTTTCAATTTCTTCTTGCAGAACCTTTTCTCTGATAAAGTGATAATGTACTTCAACATGCTTAGTTCTTGCATGAAAGATCGGATTCTCTGCCAAATGAATTGCTGATTGATTGTCACAGTACAACGGTACTACATAATCTACTGGTTGATGTAGATTATTTATTAATTGTATCAACCATGTACACTCTTGAGCTGCCATTTCCGCTTCTCGATACTCAGCTTCAATGGTTGATAATGATACTGTCGGCTGTCTCTTGCTACACCAAGAAATTGTTCCAAAACCAAGCTTAAACACATACCCAGTTGTTGATCTCCTACATAGTCAGCATCGTAGTAACCAACTAACTTGTTGTCTCCACCTTTCTTGTACAAAAGACCATAGTCAATTGTACTATTCACATATCTCAATATTCGTCAAACTGCTTCCAAATGTGGCATCTTTGGATTTTGCATGTACCGACTCATTACACTAACTACATAAGAAATGTCAGGCCGAGTTAAGGTTAAGTAGATTAGACTACCTACCAATTTTTGATACATTGTCTCATCCTTCAAATATTTTTCTTCATGTGCACACATGTTGGCATTTGGCTCCATCGGCGTCGAAATTGGTTTGCATTCAAGCATTCCGAACCGCTTTATCAAATCTTTGGAATATTTTTGCTGACAAAGAAATATTTCTTCTTGTGTGCGATCAACCTCTAAACCAAGGAAGTGCTTGAGCTGGCCAAGTTCTTTCATCTAAAAACGGACTAAAAAATTCTCCTTCGTTCGAAGAATTTCTACCTCATCATCATAGGTTATGATTAAGTCATCCACATACACTAGCACAATAGCTAGCTTTCCTTCATTGGATTTAACAAAACAAGCTAGAATCTATAGGTATTACTGAATAACTATTTTGTGTTAGAAATTCAGCAATCTTACCATACCATGCTCTGGGTGCTTGTTTCAATCCGTAGAGTGCTTTCCGCAGCTTACACACATATTCGGGATGATCTTGGCTCTGAAAACCCATTGGTTGGATCATGTAGATCTCCCGATCCAACTCTCCATGAAGAAAAGCATTCTTCACATCCATCTGCCACAACTTCCAATCTTTGTTGACTGCAAGTGCAAGTAGGACTCGAACAGTTGTAAGTTTCACCACTGGACTAAACGTTTCATCATAGTCTAGTCTATACTGTTGAGAGAAACCACGAGCTACCAATCGTGCCTTGTACCTCTCGATTGACCCATCTAGACGAAATTTTATCTTATAGACCCACTTGCAGGATATGGGTTTCACATCTCTTGGCTTTCGCACTAGATCCCAAGTTTGATTTTGCTGAAATGCATCGATCTCTTCTTTCATAGCTGTCATCCACTCAGATCTTTGCGATGCTTCTTTAAACGTCTCAAGTTCTATTGTTTCTTCAATTATGGCTGCATTGGCATATTTAGGATTTGGCCTTCGTGTTCTTGTTGACCTACGGAGTTGAGATTATGGAGTTGATTCTTTTATTTCACTAGGCCCACCTTCTTCATTTAGTTGTTGATATATGCCAGTTTACCAAGGATTCAGAGTTACTCTTTGTTCGGCACCAACATCGTCTGGATCTTTGGATTCATCTAAACTTGGTTGGAATTGAATAGTATGTTCCCCCATCTTTTGTTGCAGCTTATCTCTAAATTCTTTTGAGTCTGGCAATGCTTCCTTCTTTGAGGACCACCAAGAAGATGCTTCATCGAATACCACATCTCGTGAAGTGTAGCATCTTCCACTCATTGGATCACAACATTTCCACCCTTTTCTTTGGCTTTCGTATCCCACAAAGATACATCTAACAACTTTCTTGTCAAATTTGCTTCGTAAATGATCAGGAACAAATACATAACATACACAGCCAAATACTCGAAAGTAGGTAACTGTAGGTTTCATGTTCCATAGTTTTTCAAAGGGTGAAACAAATTCTAACCTTGGTTGAGGAAGTCTATTGATCACAAAGGCTGCAGTCCTTATCGCTTCAGCCCAAAACCTTCCAAGTACATTCTTTTTATGTAGCATACTCCGAAAATTTTCTGCAAGATGTCGGTTCTTTCTCTCTACTACACCATTTTGTTGTGGCGTGTTGGCACAAGTGTACTGATGGTGTATTCAACATTCCCTTAGGTATTGAGAGAACTCGCTTGAGCTATATTCTCCACTGTTGTCTATGCGCAAGCAACGAATCTTCTTTCCAACTTCTCCTTCAATTGACTCTCTAAACTCTTTAAACTTTGAGAATACGTCAGATTTTTCTTTCATAAAGAAAACCCACACATACCTTGAGAAGTCGTCAATGAATGTCACCATGTATCGCATACCGCCAATTGATGGTTGCTAAATAGGACCGAATACATCAGAGTGAACTAACTCCAATGGTTCTTTTGCTTTAAACTTTGATTCCTCATATGGAAATTGGTGAGATTTACCATATTGGCATCCTGCACACACCGTGTCTGTTTGCACGTCTAGTTGAGGAAGTCCTTTAAGCATCGATTTCTTCACCATCACACATAGCTTGGAATAGCTAACGTGACCTAATCGCATATGCCATAGTTATGCTGTCTCATTTCTTCTTGTCTTGTCTACATATGCAGATTCTACTGACATTACGTAGACTGATTCCAATCATTGCCCCTCCATTTTTAGTGTTTCTGAGATTTTGAGATCACGATATACCTTCACGTCTCTAGGACCGAACATGACATAATGGCCTGATGATGTTAATTGAGCCACAGATAGCAAATTTTTCTTCATTCTTGGGATATGATAAACATCTTGAAGTGGTACTGGTTAGTACTATATCGAGGCGTAACTATCGTCTTACCGTTGTGGGCTATCGGTAAACTTGAGTTGTCAGCTGTTACCACTACACGACCTCCCTTGTACTCAGACATGCTTTCCAACTTCTGTTTATCACTTGTCATATGATTTGAGCAGTCCGAATCTATGATCCAATCATTCTTATAGTCAATCTGTTTTGATGTTGTCACCATAAGAGCTAATTCTTCTTCCTCTATAGCGAATAATGCTTCGGCATCCCAACCATCTTTGCTATGCTCCTTAGAACTGGAAGTAGCTGTATTGCTTTCAACATGATTTTTCTTACTCCAACAATCTTTTGCCATGTGACCCATCTTCCCACAGTTGTAACATTCACCGTCAATTTTTCTATTATTATTGCGGTTCTTCCAAGCTCCCCCAGGACGAAAGCCTTCCTTTCCTTGAGGAATTTTTCCTTTGTCGCCATCATTTTTATATCCATTTCAATTGTACCACTTGAAAGTGCCTCTACTTTTGCTAGTGTAGAGCGCTTCTTCTTCACCCTTCAGCGAGACTCCTCCCATTTGATTAGCCATAACTTATTGACCTGCCAGTAAATTCTCAAACTCAACAAGAGATGGTTGTGTTGGCCATCCTTGTATAGCGGTAACAAACCCTCGATATTCGGGTCTCAAACCATGAATAATTATTCTCTTTATCCTTGTTTCCCCAATAGGAGCTTTTAGATCTAACTTTGAAATTTCTCGACATAATGACTTTACCTTGTGAAAGTATTGGGAAATCGTCATGTCGCATTGCGCTATCGATAGCAACTCGTTCTCTAGCAGTTGCAATCTTGTATCATTCTTCTTTGAAAAGAGTGTAACAAGAGTGTCCCATGCTTCCTTTGGTGTTTTTGCATTCCGAATGTGCTCCAACATTTCTTCTTCAATTGTGGTCTTCAAAGCAAACATCGCTTTACCTACTTTAATTTTCCACTTTTGCAAGATGCTGTTTGCATCTTCCGTTGATGGTTGTGTAACTTCGTCACCACCAATAACCTCCCACAAGTCTTGACCTTGTAGGTAAGATTCCATACATGTTACTCATGTATTATAGTTTTTGTTGTTGAGCTTCTTGATTCCTCCAACTACTTGAAGGTCACTCATCGTGCCGGTAAGACTTCGACTATACCGAACAAGCTTAACTAAGAAACTTGTAGAGTACCAAACTCCTCACAACTCAAGATATCTCTACTAAGAACGATCCTTGACTGTCTTGCTCTGATACTAATTGTTGAGTAAAATTTAGAATAAACAACTCTAAATTTACTAATATTATATCCAAACAAGTAAACAAACTACTTGTATTATACCCACTATAACACCTTTCAAAGGCAACTCACAAATTGAAGAGAAATACAAACACTCAAAGAGAAAGCTCTCAACTCACACTCAAACTAAGAATACAAAGACTTATTTGTTTTTGATGGAATTTATTAAACCAAATGCATGGTAGGCTATTTATAGTCCTCACCATGCAACCTACACCACACAAATATAAAACTAAGAGATAATCTTAGCCACACAAATCTTATCTACACACTTCTCTTTTCTACAACCTTCAACCACTTCATTTATTTCTACAACCTTCAACCACTTCATTTATTTCTACATCTTTCAACCACTTCATTTATTTCTCTACATCCTTCAACCACTTCATTTATTTCTTTACTTTTTCAACCACTTCATTTATTTCTCTACTTCTTCAACTACTTCATTTATTTCTCTACATCTTTAATTATTATGTTGGTGTTGATTTTCAACAAACTCAACCCAATAAAATCTCATTGAGTTAAGGATTGTCTAGGCTCAAAGTAGCAAAATTGTTCCTGGCCGATGTGTGACTGAAGAAAACTTAATAGCCTCCCTCCACACGGACAGAGATAGTCTTACAAAGCCACTGTGAGACTGTTAAGGACAAAGCCCAAGTCATCGATCAAGCCAGGCCCAGCTCTGATACCATGTTAGAAAACCAAGCCTAATTCAACCCAATAAGATCTCATTGAGTTAAGGGTTTTCCACCTTATTCTTCATAATAGCCTGAAATCACAAATTGTGCATCACCTTCTAAATATGTGGCTTTACCTCTTTTTTGTGAGGCATGCGTTACAACTATTTTAAAAGCGATTGCTTTTGTAGAATCAAGTGTTGGAGTCTTAGCTTGAGTTTTTCAGGTATCTATTATACTGCTTGTATGATCTGAAATTGTAAAGCCAATTGTTGAATTACCTTGTTTCTAACCTGCATCCACATTGTACTTGAACCCGTTCTTTGGAAGAGGTTGACATTGATGAGGCATATATACCTCTATATCCTATGCTTGTTGTATGATTTCTGTTCCATTCATTTTTATTAAGATTGCTTGAAATTCTTGAATTCTACTATTGATGGAATTCATAATGGTTGCTGAATTTAATTTAACCTATTGAAACATCACTTTATTTCTTGTGTGCCATAGAGTATCTAGCATGATTGCTACTATTAGGGTAAATTCTTGAGAGGTGATATTACTTGAACCCGTTCTTTGGAGGAGGTTGACATTGATGAGGCATATATACCTCTATATCATGTGCTTGTTGTATGATTTCTGTTCCATTCATTTTTATTAAGATTGCTTGAAATTCTTGAATTCTACTGTTGATGGAATTCATAATGGTTGCTGAATTTAATTTAACCTATTGAAACATCACTTTATTTCTTATGTGCCATAGAGTATCTAGCATGATCGCTACTATTAGGGTAAATTCTTGAGAGGTGACATTCTAAGGTAATACTGTGGGTGCTGGAGCTAAGATGAGATAGATATAGAAGAAAATGTCCAGATTTGAAGTAAATTTCCATAGAATGCTCCGCTTTCTATGTAGTCACCAAGAGTGTAGTATTTTACATCATATAAATAAATGATCAGTGTCTTCAACTGCCACCTGACAAAGTAGGAAGCTATAGTAATCCTCCATAGTCTTATATTTGCCAATGGGTTTCTTGGTTAATAGGATACATCTTAGTATCTTCCTAGAAAACTTTTGTAATTTGGCTTTCCATAACTTCTTCCAAAAACCAATGTGATCATAGTTTCCCAATGGTTTGATTAAACTTCTAAGTATCTTTTATAGAGAATTTACTATTCCAAACCATTGTAGTTGTCTTTGATTAGGTAAATTTGGAATCCATGGTCCTTCCAAATATCTATTTTTTTTTGCTAGTAGCTACCTTTGATAACAATCTCTTTTTTCCATTGTAGACTATTTGAACCATGCCTAATTCAGGGGAGGTATAAGAAATCTTGGGACATCAACATGGGGTCCAGGGAGTTTTGCGTTGATGTTCAAACTAGTTCTTGACTAATAGAACGGTCATATCCTGACACATGTTTGTCTTGATTTTCCTAACTCTCGAACCCAAGATCTAACCCTTTAGTAGACCTTGGGAAGCAAGCTGGTCAGAAACTAATTTGAGCATCAATGCCGGAATTCCTTGAACCCCACGTGGATATCTCGAGATATCTTATGCCTCCGGTGAACTAGGCGTGGTTCAAACACAGAACTTTTCATATGTAAAAGTTAGAGTTTAGAAGAGATGTGTAAGAAATGTTAATCTTTTAAATACTTGCTGCTAAAGAGTCGAACCCATAATTTATAAAGAGAAAAACTATCATATCTCAAGGAACTTTGGTTAACATGGCTTGATTGAAATCTTTTAATTTTCTAAATTCTAAATCCCCAGCTTCCTTAGTTTGGCAGATACTTATCCAGAAAACTGGTGTTGATAATTTTGTGCAATTAATATGCTTTTTCTAGTAGAATCTTCTGATTTTGTATTGATAAGAGTCAAATTATTGCATTTTTTTCAACATTTAAATCATGAAAAAAATGCAATAATTTGACTCTTATCAACAACCCCCAATCAGCTTCTTGCTAGTCTCTAGCAAGAAAAACGATCTATGAATAAATTCAAAAGAGACATTAAAAGAAAAATTCAAAGAAAATTTATTCTATTTACAAAATTACATTAAGCATATGCAATAAGCCTTTAAACCCCTAGGTGGCCCTAGTAGGACGAGTTGTAGTCTCGTGAGGGCTTCCAGTGATGATATCCACAAACATCTTACCTATAACTGATAAGAGTCAAATTATTGCATTTTTGTTATGATTTAAATGTTGATATTTGTGTGAAAATTTTGTTTATTTGATTATTTAATCCACAAATGTCATTTCACGGGTATTTCGTGTCTAAAGTGCAATTTCAGGTAAAATCATAATTTTGGAGAAGTTTGGGACATATTTCAATGATCGGGATTGAGGCAAATAAAAAGAAAACAAAATTTCAAAATTTGTAATTTCACCGCTGGCGAGAATATTCTCACCGCTGGCGAAAACCTTATGGAGAATACGTCAAAAATCATGCAGGGAGCAGGGATTTTGGCAAAGTAATCTCGCTCCCGGCCAACTTCACCTTGCTGCTAGCCAAGTGCATCTCGCCGCCGGCCACAGTAATCTCGCCGCCGGTGAGATTTAGCAGAACCAAAGTTACGATTTTGGTTCTGCTAAATCTCGCTGGCGGCGAGATTACTGTGGCCGTCGACGAGATGCACTTGGCCGGTGGCGAGGTGAAGTTGGCCGGTGGTGAGATTGCCTTGTTTTCTTTTTATTTGCACTCAATCCCGATCATTGAAATTTGTCCCAAACTTTTCCAAAATTATGATTTTACCTGAAATTGCACTTTAAACATGAAATACCCGTGAAATGACATTTGTGGATTAAATAATCAAATAAACGCAATTTTTACACAAATATCAATATTTAAATCATAACAAAAATGCAATAATTTGACTCTTATCAATAACTATCCTAACTTAAAACAATAAAATCACACAACAATTAATTTGCACAAATGTCTCAAAAATTGTAAATAACACACAACACATAGAATAATTAAATGTCATCTAAGCTTTAAGAAATCTCAAATGCCAATTTCACTTTTGTTATTGACTCTTAAACATCCATCAAACCACAAGCCAATAGCCATAATTCCTGGATAATAATATGTACAATATCGACAAACAAAAAGGTGAAATCTCAAACTCCATAGGCTCACTTTTCAAACCTCTCTCCACTAATGAAGGAAAATACACCACTTCAGATCAATAGGACTTTATGAGGCTTGTAATGTTAGGCTTAGGTATTTGGTTAAGAAAGAACGGGAAGTGTCAAAATACAAATAAGAGCACTTATTAGATTAAACATAACCAATTAAGTAAAAGAGTAACACCATTTAACCCAAATTGTTTCTTCCGATCATAACCCATTTTTACAAAGATAAACAAAATTCTTCCTCAATCTTTCACTTCAGTATATCCATCACTAACACTCTTTTATTTATTAGAATGTGAAGGCCTTTTTTTTACCTGATGGGTTGCCTCCCATTAAGCGCTTTAAGTTATAGTCATTAGCTTGACTTTCTGTCATTCTTTACTGCGGTTGTTGTAACTCTAGAGAATCTTTCTACTTGCAGAATTCTTCGTCAAAATATGGCTTCAACTGTTGTCCATTCACCTTGAAAGTTCCCTTTGTTTCATGACTGATCTCAACTGCTCCATAAGGAAACACCTTGGTTATTAGAAAAGGTCATGAGCAACAAGATTTTAGCTTTCTTGGAAAAAGTCTGTCCCACCTCAAAGTTTCGCCTCAAAATGTGCTTATCATGCCAAACCTTCATCTTTTCCTTGTATATTCGGGCATTCTCATAAGCATCATTCCTCATTTCATCCATCTCATTCAATTGCAACACCCTCTTTTCACCTGCTGCCTTAAGATCAAAATTCAGAATTTTAATTGCCCAATATGCCTGATGTTCCAATTCAACTGGAAGGTGACAAGCTTTTCCATACACCAATCGATATGGAGACATGCCGATAGGTGTCTTAAAAGCTGTCCTATAGGCCCAAAGTGCATCATTTGGTTTCCTTGACCAATCCTTACGTGAGATATTTACGGTCTTTTTGAGGATCCTCTTCAACTCTCGGTTTGACACTTTAACTTGTCTACTAGTTTGAGGATTGTAAGGTGTTACTATCCAGTGTGTTACTCCATATTTCTACAACAAAGCCTCAAATTGGTTATTGCAAAAATGCTTACCTCCATCACTTATAATTACTCTAGGTGTGCCAAATCTGGAAAATATGTTCTTCTTGAGAAAATTGATCACAACCCTAGCATCATTGGTAGGCAAGGCAACTGATTCCACCTATTTAGAGACATAATCTACACCAATAAGAATGTATTTATTAGAATGAGATGAAGGAAAAGGCCCCATAAAATCAATACCCCAAACATCAAATAAATCAATTATCAAAATATTATTTAAGGGCATTTCATGTCTTCATGAAATATTTCCACTCCTTTGGAAATCATCACACATTGAAAAAAACTTGAAAGCATCTTTAAACAATGAAGGCCAATAGAATCCGGATTGCAAAATTTTTTCTACAGTTTTTGTTACACCAAAATGTCCTCCAACTTCCTTCGAATGGCAATGACGAAGAATGCTTTCCATTTCTTCCTCTGGCACACATCTTCTAATAATTTGATCTGCACAATGTTTATACAAGTAAGGTTCATCCCAAAAATAATGTTTCAAATCAGAAAAGAATTTCCTTTTTTGTTGATAAGACATGTCATGAGGTAAAAATTTCTTGACCAAATAATTTGCATAATCAGCAAGCCATGGAGCCATTCGGATAGCAAGCAATTGCTCATCAGTAAATGTTTCATTAATTTGTTCTTCAACCTCAAGGTAATCTTCCTCCAACCTGGACATTTAGGTCAGCAACCAAATTTTCGATCTGCTTTTTGTCCCAGATTTCTAACTCAAATTCTTGCAAGAGAAGAATCCATCTTAGTAATCGCGGTTTCGCATCTTTCTTGGCTAGAAAATACTTAAGAGCAGAATGATCAGTATAAAAAATGATTTTAGACCCAATTAAATAAGATCTAAACATATCAAATGCAAACACTACTGCCAAAAGCTCTTTCTCAGTTGTCGCATAATTAAGTTGTGCATCTGTCAATGTCCTGTTTGCATAATAAATCACATGCACCAAATTATTCTTCCTTTGGCCCAAAACAACACCTATAGCATAGTCACTAGCATCACAAATTACCTCAAATGGAAGACTCCAATCCGGTGCACAAATTATAAGGGCCGAAGTGAGATTCTCCTTCAAAAGGTTAAAAGCTTGCAAACAATCAGGAGAAAAATCAAACTGTGCATTTTTAACTAACAAACTGCAAAGAGGTTTTGTTATTTTTGAAAAATATTTAATAAATCTTCTATAAAACCCAACATGTCCCAAGAAACTTCTAACGCCTTTTACAGCTGTTGGAGGTGGTAATTTTTCGATCACTTCCACCTTTGCACGGTCCACTTCTATTCCCTTTGTTGAAATTCAATGGCCAAGAACAATTCCTTCTTGAACCATGAAGTGCCATTTCTCCCAATTTAGCACTAAATTTGTGTCTTTACAATGCTTCAAGACTAAAGAGAGATTATGCAAGCAATTATCAAAAGAATGGCCAAAAACAGGAAAATCATCCATAAAAACCTCAATAAACTTTTCGACCATAACAGAGAAAATCGCTATCATGCATCTTTGGAAAGTTGTAGGTGCATTACATAAACAGAATGGCATCCTTCTGTATGCAAAAGTACCATAAGGGCATGTAAATGTTGTCTTCTCTTGATCCTCTGGTGCAATTGCAATTTGGTTGTACCCCGAATATCCATCAACAAAACAATAATAAGCATGTCCAACCAATCTTTCCAACATCTGATCAATAAATGGCAAAGGAAAATGCTCTTTTTGGGTGGCATCGTTCAACTTTTGATAATCAATACACACTCTCCACCCAGTCACTGCCCTTGTTGGAATAAGCTCATTGTTTTCATTTTCTACAACTATGATTCCTCCTTTCTTTGGTACACAATGAATTGGGCTTACCTAAGCACTATTTGAAATCAGATAAATTACCCCGGCATCCAAAAGCTTAATCACCTCTACCTTGACCACTTCTTTCATTGTTGGGTTTAAGCGCCTTTGTGGCTAAATTGTGGGCTTGTAATCCTCATTCATCAAGATTTTATGCATGCAAACAGAGTTGCTAATCCCTTTGATGTCTGCCATTGTCCATCCAATTGTTGTTTTGTGAGTCTGAAGAACTCCTAATAGCTTGTTTTCCTCTTCATCATTCATGGAATTGTTAATAATAACAGGAAAAGATTCAGAGTCTTCAAGATAGGCATACCTTAGATGGGATGGCAGTGGCTTTAGCTCAATCTTGTTGGCTTCCTTCTTTACCACTGAGGTTGGAGTTTCATTTGTTCCCAACTCCTTGAATGATCCATCACTGGACAAATATTCATCAAGTGCTGCCATTAATTCGGAACATTGTCTCACTCCCTCATCTTCCTCCTCAATTTTTGCAAATTTCACAAGGCAAGCTTCTAGTGGTAGCAATGGAGTTCTCTCCTCAAAAGTTTTCGAGATTAACCTATCAAGAGTGTTAATTTGAAAACAAGAATGTACCTCACTTGGAAATTTTATTTCTTCAAAAACATCAAAAGTCACGTGTTCATCTTGCACCCATAGAATGAGCTTTCCTTGATGAACATCAATCAATGTTCTTCCAGTTGCAAGGAACGGTCTCTCCAATATCAACGGTACCTCTCTATCTTTCTCCATGTCAAGCACCACAAAATCTACAGGGAAAATAAATTTGTCCACTTTAATTAAAACATCCTCAATTACCCCTCAAGGATATTTCACTGATCGATCTGCTAATTGTAGAGAGATTGAAGTGGGCTTCACTTCTCCCTGGCCTAGTTTCCTGAAAACAGAAAGTGGCATCAAATTAATGCTTGCTCCTAAATCACATAAGACTTCATCAAAATTGCAACTTCCTATAGTACAAGGTATAGTAAAACTCCCTGGGTCTTTCAATTTCTGTGGCAGTTTTCTTTGAAGAACTGCACTACACTCCTCATTTAGCATGATAGTTTCATAATCTTCCAGCCTCCTCTTCTTTTATAGAATTTCCTTCATGAATTTTGCATACTTGGGCATTTGTTTCAACATTTCTAAAAAAGGAATGTTAATATGCAATTTCTTAAAAATTTCCAGAAATTTATCAAATTGATTATCAAGCTTTTTCTTATTCAATCTTTGAGGATATGGGATAGGAGGCTCATATTTCGCATTTGGGGAAGGTTGAAAATCTTGGGATGTTGATGGCTTTTCTTTAGATTCTTCCATTTTTTCTCTGATTTCCTCTGATTCTCAATTTCTCTACCACTTCTCAATGTGATAGCCTTTGCATGCTCTTTGAGATTTATTATGTCACTAGGCAACGATCCTTGAGACCTTTATGCAATTTTCTTTGAAAGTTTCCCTAGTTGGTTTTGGATGTCCTTGTTGATTGCCTCTTGATTTCTAAAATTTGTTCTTGACTCCTCAATGAACTTTCCCAAAATTCCTTCCAAATCTGTTTGTTTCTTCTCTTGGGGTTGGTAGGAAGATGATGATGGTTTGAATCCCCCTTGGTTATTTCCCCATGACAAATTTGGATGATTTCTGCAACCTAGATTGTAGGTGTTCGAATATGGGTTATGTTGAGGTTTTTGGAAATTTGAAACATAATTTGCTTGCTCAGCATTTGGTGAAGCAAATGGATTTCCAACTTGGCACTCGATACTAGCATGATTTCCACCACATAAATCACATTGTGCAGTTGGTTTGGATGACAAAGAATCCATCTTTCTTGAAAGAACAACAACTTGAGCCGACAAAGCATTCACTGAATCAATTTCATGCATTGCTTTTGGTCTTTTTGCAATTACCCGCTGATAACTGTATTTTATATAGTTATTTTCACCTATTTTATTAATTATAATTGCTATGTTCTTGATGTTTTTAGTTAATTTTCGATTAATAAATTAGTATTTACTGTTTTTTATATATATTAATAAAATTAAATAATTTGTATTGAAAACGTTCTTAAATGACAAATTTTTGTCCAAAAATATAATTTCAAATAAAAGTATTATTAATTGCAATTTATAAAAGTTGAAAATATAATTTAAATTAAAATTGGGCTTAATTTCAATTATTAAAAGTTTAAAAATTTAATTTAAAATTAGCAAAGGGCTTAACTGTAATTAAACAAAGTTGAAAATGTAATTTGAAATATATTTGTGGGTCAAAATACAATTAAGAAAATTGAATTTTCTACGCAGATTAGAAGAACCACGCGCCAACAACAAGCGCCAAAGGTGGACCGTCCGATCAAAGAAGAAACGGCTACGATGCGCGCGTTCAGATCACTCCCGACCAAATGGTGTGTGCGAAGATTCCTTCACGCGGCTCGGCGCCCGAGTGGGGCCCACCTGCCGCGCAGGCCGGCGTGCAGGTGGGACCCACATGTCTGACGCGTCCAGCCGCTGTCCCCCACGTTCGTGCGCCTCTGATCCCGTGCACTGATCTCTGCGTACAACCGGATTTTCCTCCAATCAAGAGATGCCACATGTGCACTTGAACCCATTCCTTGAATCTGAAATTGCCACGTGTCCCAGTCTATTTGTCAGCTAATCAAATGATGATACGTGGCATGTTATGGTGTTCGCGAAAGCACAGGATCAAGCCCGTGTGTAGTCGTTGATCCCGTGCTCTGATGTCTCCTGCGCACGTCCCCAGAAGCGAATCAGAAGCTGCCACGTGTCCGCATTAATTCCTTTCAGTGAATCAAACACTGACACGTGGCATGCATAAAGAATTTAAAAAATGCAGAATCGGCGCCCCTGGCTCATGCGTGATTTAATTAATAAAATCGATACGCGTAATTTTTGTTTTTCGATACAAATTATTACGCGTTTTTATAAAAAAATAAAATAAAAAATGTAATATTTTAGATGTATTATTTTTGGCTATAAATAGGAGATAGGATGAAAGTTTTGGGAGTTTTTTGGAGTTTTGGGTAGTGTTTAATTTTCGTGTGTTGCTTGGTTTTGGACGGCAAAACACGCAGAAGCCATTTTTGGCGTTTGTTGTGTTTTGCGTGTGCCAAATATTTGTTTTAAGTTATGTTTTAATTTTATTTCTGCTTCTTCTTAATTTTCTGTAGTTGATGTAATTTTTATTTTAATTTTATGAATTAATTTTATTTTTCTAGGGTTGCATTTAATCTAAATTTATGAAGCTTGATTTTAATTATTTTTGATAGATTTATAAGACGTTCGGTTTGTTCGTTCTATTTTGTGCTTAATGCTTTTTGATTATTTACGAATCTTATCAAAACGATCCGTGGCACATGAATAAACTTGAGAAAGGCATTTGTGTGTGTATTGCTCGTAAATAGAATGACATGTATGATGAAGGATAGAGATATACCCTAATTGTATGTGTGGCCATTTGAAAACTTAGAACGTAATGAATCTCGGTAAATTTAATTTTCATAGAGATATAGTAAATTAATTTAATGAGGTGTGTTTATACGGAGCTCGAAAGAGATGTATGAATAATTAAAAAAGAAGTTTTCGGTTGACAAATTAAATGTACTAAAAAATATAAATCAAAAGAAAATAACATGATTTGAGTGGATTAATTTGGTGAAAATTTGCAATCCTAGATTTCGTTTATTTTCTTATTTTATTTTTTTATTAATCAACGATTGTTTTGGATAAAATCAGAGAGATACAATTTTAGTACTCGACAAACTATAGTAACAAATCCTCGTGGATCGATCTTTACTTACAAATCTTTATTACTTGTGACCGTGTATGCTTGCACGAGTTCGTGTGTTGAAAAACACGCAACACCCGCTCTAAATGCCACTGATTTCTATTTTTTGCCATAATCTCTCCTCCGGTATTTTTCCCATTAAAGACCCTCCAGCTGCAACATCAATCATTGCCTGATAGTTTGAAACAAACCCATTATAAAATGTAGAGACTTGCAGCCAAATCAATATACCATGATGTGGGCACTTCCTCAACATTTCTTTGAATCTTTCCCAAGCTTCATACAATGATTCTTGGTCATACTGTGTAAAAGATGTGATTTCATTCTTCAATTTTACCATCTTAGCAGGAGGAAAGAACTTGGACAAGAATTTATGAACCAATTCATTCCATGTTGTAATTGATCCCGGTGGTAATGAGTTTAGCCACTCATTGGCTTTATCCCGAAGTGAAAAAGGAAAAACCCTCAATCTTACAGCATCTTCGGACACACCGTTTATCATGTAAAGATCACACACCTCCAGAAAGTAAGCAATATGTGCATTTGGATCATCCTTTAACATTCCCCCAAACTGATTTGATTGAACCATTTGGATAAAGGATGGTTTTATCTCAAAGTTATTGGCTTGAACAGTTGGCCTCCTTATTCCCGAAGTAGTTCCAGCAACATTAGGTGCATCATAATCCCTCAAAGCTCTACGATTTCCACCTCCCTCACCAAATGGTGGATCCATGGCTGATTGTCTATTAGGAGCTGAGGTTGAATGCCTTCTCTCTCGGTTTAGTTGCCTATATGTTCTATCAATCTCCGGATCAAAAGGAAGAAGGTTAAGGCTTCTTGTACGTCTCATACAAAAATCCTACAACCAGAAAATCAACTAGCACAAAAACAACACAAAGTTACCGTTTTTTATGATAAATAAAATAAAAGAGCAAAATAAACAAACTGAAAAATTGCAAGAAATGACTAAAATAAATAATGCAAATGAGTAGCAACAACTCTAAATGAACAAACAATTAACACAACTCAACAAGCTCAATTTAAAACAAAATTAAAAATGAAACAATGATAAAGCAAATTAACTTCAAATTAAAACTAAGTTTAGGTAGTATCGATATTAATAAAATCAAACCATTTCTCGGCAACGACGCCAAAAACTTGATGCATATTTTTGCAAGTGTACGAATCATTCAAGTAATAAAGTGTACAAAAGTACGGATATCGAACCCACAAGGAATGGTGTTACTAAGTACCGAAATTGACTAATCCTAATTTTATTTGGAAACCCAATTGTTGAAATTGTTTAAGAAGAAAATTAACTTAAAAATAAACAAAAATAACACAATTAAATGTTGTTCACAAATAACTAAAAATGCTAAGGCATTTGATTTAGAGCACAGATTTTGGCAGATTTGAGCCGTTTTTGGAGGAGAGAAGACAATTTTGGAGAAGCTTGAAGGATTATCACCATTGTTGTTACCAAGTGTTCTTCTTCAAGAGTTTTGCATCTCTTCTCCTTAGCTTTCATTTTCTGCATTTTATTCAGATTTGTTATTCATGGATTCAATTGAGATAATGTTTGTTCTTATTTCCGTTATGAACTAATTCATTTTTGCTAAGGCTATGATGTAGTTGAATCAAGAAAATCTGATTTCTTTTGTTATTGTTATATGAGTTCATTGTTTTTAAGTTGAGTATTTATTTCCATGCTTAATGCTTTTAAATTTCTAGCCAAGATTTAGATGATTTGTTGCATTATATTGAGACCGAGAAGAGATGTGTAATGAATGCTTCTTGTGATAAATACCGTATGTTGAATGCGAGTGTGAGAACTAATGCATAACGTATGTGGTTATTCTAGAAATTCCATAAATCGTAATGTGCTTGTTTGTGATTATATCTTCATAGAAATATAGTTGGTTTTCATAGATAAGTAATTCTAATATAACTCGAGATAGAGTATTAGGTAAATTTGGGTTTTTCAACCATCACTTTTAGCTTTGATTCTCATATAACATGACTTGAAATCGGATTGAATTGATTTAGCGAAATCAAATGCCATAGCGTTTTTAATTATTTGTGAACAACATTTAATTGTGTTATTTTCGTTTATTTTTAAGTTAATTTGCTTCTTAAACAATTTCAACAATTGGGTTTTCAAATAAAATTAGGATTAGTCAATTTTGGTACTTAGTAATGCCATTCCTTGTGGGTTCGATATCCGTACTTTTGTACACTTTATTACTTGAACGATTCGTACACTTGTGAAAATACGCATCATGTATCTACTTCCTCCCAAGTGCTAGTTGGGATTTTGAAAGTGCTAATTCTATAGATGGGAATTTTCTGTAAGACGGAACGTATCAAAGTGGCTTTACCATCTTCAGAAAGTAATTTGGATTTCCAACTCTCCAATCTTTTGTGTCTGTTGAAAGGAAGAGAATTACCTAGATATTTGATAGAGCTATCAGTTTTTTATACTTGCAAAATGGGACAAATCATAGCATAATAATTCTTATAAATGTTAATTCTTCGTTAAATATTAATTGTTTATCTGCCTAATACTTATATGAATCAATTTTATTTCTATTCACTAATTTTATGTTATTAGTTTATGTAAGGATTATGCATGTTAGTTATTTTCGTGGATAAAATATATATCTGTAAATATTTTTAGGCCTGTTATCAAGTCTATCAAGAAAAATCAAACAAATGCTCGAGTTTCAGATAATTGTACTTCAGGTATATCTTTGATAACTACGATACATAAGATTACATTTATACATTTAATAACACATGCTTATAAATCTGAAATTATTTTTAGTGTTAAAATATGGAATAAAATATGCTCAAAGATATTAGATAAGATATACTCTAAAATAAGATATGTTAAAAAATATTAGATAAGATATACTCTAAATTATAGTTGAAATCTTTAGCATAAAAAATAACATAAAATCTATTTTTAAAAGATATTAGATACAATATTGGAACGTTGGTCTGGAAACCGCTCACGCTAATATTGAAAACTGTGAAAAAAGAGTAGGGGCTCGTAAGTAAAGTACATTGGGGAAATATCCTAGGGAGGGTAGCATAAGACCGAGTTTGTATTTGAACATTTGATTTTCATAGTGGAAAGTTAGGTGGTCTAGTAGACCGGTGGTTTCCTCTTAGGTCATGGTTATGGCCTAGGTTGTTTCCACCTAAAAATATCATGTGTTATTCTCTTATTTCCGTACTTTATTTTTACATACGATAGCATGTTTGATTGCTTTGTTTAGGTTATTAAATTATAAATTGGTAAAAATTAAAAATAACATATTCACCTATTTAGGTTAATTAGGTCCATATCTTATAAACTTTCAGTTTGAACTTTTCAAAACCTAAATATTGTGACAAAATGTTTATGTTTATTTTTCATATTTGTTTATAAGATATTTGTTGAATTATTTAAAATCATATAATTCATCTTTATATTGATCTTGAAAGTATACTTATAACTTTTTACAAAGTGATTTGTGCACTTAGAAGCTATTATAAAATATAAAATTTGTGTATTAAGTTTATAACGCTGTTGTTGAGGAGGAATAGTATTTTAAATTTTTATGATCAAAATTTTTAAAAAAATGTTTTGTACATATCATTGAGTTATTTTATTTAAAAATAAAAAATAGAACATTCGAAGTAAAAAAAAAATTGAAAATCTAAAAGAATCTAAAAATAATCAAAAATTCAAAAAAAATCAGTTTATTTATAATTTTATTCTAATTATTTTTTATTTAATTTAATTTAGTCATTTATTAATTAATTTATTTTTAGTATTTTTATACTAATTTTAATTTTATATTTTAACTTAATTAATTTTCGTTTCTTTTATTTATTTAACTATTAACTCAATTATTTTTATTTTACTTTATTTTTGTTAATTATTTATTTAGTATTTTTATGTACTAACTTATTTTTTGTGTGATATATTTTATTAACTTGATGTAATTATTTATTTAACTTGTATTATTGTCTAAATAAATTATTTGTATCATATATATTGTATGTTGTACTTATTTTATCTTTTTATTTTTCTATTTGATAAGTGAATTTAATTTGTTGTTTTTGTATTTTATGTGAGGTCGAAAGGGTATCCTCTTACACCTTACATAAACAATGTTAATAATTCAAGAGCCTTTATTTGATCAAAACCTAGAACCAAACCTAAATTCTCTAGTTTAACCTTTATAAATTGGGGAAAATCCACAACCTAGGAAAATAATAATGGAGTATGCAACGCCATTTTTCAATCCAATTGAGTGAGGTGCACGGAACTATGAATTGAGAAATATTAATTTTTTTCTATATTACTTGTTTTCCATGGATTGGCTAATGAAGACTCTATATCTTTGATTAGGGACTTCTATTCATTTGTCCAAACTTTTCCTCTTGGTGTACTTATCGAGGACCAGCTGAGAATGAAGTTTTTCTCCTATATTTTCAAAGACAGAGCCAAGGCTTGGCTAATGTCACTCCCTTCAGGTTCCTTAATGACTTGGGAGGAGGTTTATAACAAATTCATGGGAAAATTCTATTCCCATAAGAAAACATCTGATTTGAGAGCTAAAAATGCGACTTTCTCTTTGATGGAGGTTGAACCATTCCATGAGGCTTGGGATAAGTTCAAGTTATTTCTCACTCAACACCCTCATCATATCTACCCATTACAACTATTGAATCAATTTTTCTATGATAGATTAACACAACAATGTTGATAATGCTATGATAGGTGATATGGGTGAGAAAACTGCCATAGAGATTTATATTCTTTTTTAGATGTTAGGTGTAAATTTTTGATAAAAAACCTCAAGAGTGAGAAGGGATGAAGTCCATTAAATAGACTCTAGTACTGAAGTATCTATGCAACTTGCATAGAAGACCAAGCAAATTGAACTTCTTGCTACAAAATCCACTCTTAACAAAGAAAAATGTGGAGTGTGTAGTATATTAGGACATGGTGCTGATTTTTGTCCCGACCAAAGAGAATTTGTTGTAGGACCTGAACAAGTTAATGTAATGGAAAGGTACTAACTAAGTCCTAGGTATGACCCAATGCAAACAGTTATAATCTAGGGTAGAGAAATCATCCTAATTTCTCATAAAGGCAAAACAATCCTCCATTTACCTAGGACTCTAATCCACATGCCCAATAATACCACCAACAAATGCCACATAATCCACTCAACATACTTACTCTGGATGATAACTTGAATGCTTTCATTCAAGTTAGAAAGGACAACCAATTTAAGAACAATAAAAGGTTAGACTTCATAAAAGCATCCTTGAAGAGCAACTAGCTAAACACTTATAGAAGCAAGGAAAATAATAGTTGGTTGGTCAAAACGACAAGTGAACTAAATGATATAGGGACATTGAGTTTATTAAAAATGAAAGTCCCCTAAGCAACCTCTTATTAAGATGATAAATTAAGTCTTGGATGAGAGGTAATCCATTATTCTTATTATTATTTTTTATAATTATTTTAAATATAACTATTTTAATTATAATTATTTACTATTTTGTTTTTATTTAATGCTTATTAGTATAATAGTTATAATTATAATTGTTTTTATTTTTAATTTTATTTTATTATAATTATTTAGTATTTAGATTTTATTTAATATTAGTTTAGTTCTAATATTTTAAAAAAATTGAGATCTGGCATGAATCTTTTGGATTGAAAATTGGGTGCAAAGAATTTAGTTTCATGCCACATCATTAACTTAATTGCGTTGTGGTCCAAAAGGTTATGAATATTTTGGTCTAGAGTTTTAACATTTTACATTGCGACATAAATAAACCTATTTCAAGGCCCGTATTTACTTTTCTCATTGAAATACCTAGCTTACGTGTTCCAACTCCCATTTCTCACATTTTCTTCATCTTTTTCACTCAAACCCTAATTTCTCTCTCTCCCAAACACATATATTCCCTAAAATCATATCTTTTTCCTTCAATCTTTCAAGATTTTTTCACAATAATCTTACTCTTAATTGTTTTCATGCCATTTCATTGAGAGATTTTCTCAAATATCTTTCAAGAATCTTCAAATCTTCATCTTCTTCATAGGATGTTCTTCAAAACTTTATTTTTTTCACAACAAACACAAGTAAATGACCAAAAAATTTAGAATTAGATCATGAATACATATTTCTAATTTTTGTGGATTAATTCTAGAATTTTTGGACTAAAAGAGTACCAAACTCTAATTGGTCTAAGAGAGGGTGAGGAAATTTTTCGTATTATTTATAGTGTTGTGTTGTTTAAAATTTTTAAAATATCAATAAATCCATGAATTTTTGATATTTACTTTATTTAAATGGCCCCTAAAATAAATAGGAGTGATAAAAGAAAGGATATTACATTAGGGTTAAGTTTGAGGCCAAACTTAGGTTTGATAAGGTCATTGAGATCAATAGGAAGTTTGTTGCAGAAGGGGGATTAGATTTTTAACTAAGACAAAATTATCAATTTGAGGGAATAATTAATATCATAATAGCACTAGGATGAAGACGAATTGTAAAGGAATAATGGCTATTGTGGAATCTATTGTTCAGGAATTTTACGTCAGTATTCTCAACACTATTGATAACATGGTAAAAGCACGAGATTTATTTGTCTCATTTGGCCTATATGATGTAAATGCCTACTATTGTTTAGTAGATATGGGCTAAGTTGAATATGTAAATTATTTAAGTAATGTAGAATATACTGACGTAATTGAAACCCTTGCTTTGGATGGGGCTAAGTGGGAATATTCTAATGAGAAACCCAAAGATTTTAAAGCAAAATATTATAAATAAGGATTCCTGTATTTGTCAATATTTTATCTATTCAAGACTTATGCCCACTATACACTATAGCTTTATGAAAAGAGAACAAACTATATTTCTTTATGCTATAGCATCCATAATGACCATGAATGTTGGAGCCATAATTCATCAACAGATAAGATTGTTTATTAATAATCACCGTTTGAGTTGCTTTTTTCCCAACTCGTTATAGCTTTATGTGCTAAGTGGGGGTGAACTCCCCAAAAGGTGAGTTATTAATATAACATGGTGAATTATTGATTCTAACATACTATAATGAATAAACCTTGGGCATTAATAGAAGCCAAAGGGACAGAGGGATTGCTTCTTCATCAAAGATGTCAATGAATGATGAAATTAATCACTTAAACAAAAACTTGACTTACATGGAGAAATATGTCCAAGCTTATACTACCTGGCATGCTGAGTATAACCTTACTTTCCTTGAGATGCAAAGATTAGCTCTTTCCCATCTTAGACTTAATTCTAATCATTTGAGAGAGCCTAAGAATTAGGAGTATGATTTAATTTTTACACCACCTAAGTACTCACATGATGATAACCAAGGATCGAATAACATGAAGGATTGAGCTCCAACCTTGCTCCTGATTTTTATTAGTCTTTATTAGTTTTTATTATTTCTATGTATTTTATTTCAGTTTGTTTGTATGAACTTCTAATTTAATTGTTTTTGTTTTTAAATGTTATTTTGTTTTGTTTTGTGTTATTTTTTATTTTATATAATTTATTTTGCTTTATTTTATTTTATTTCTTGTTTATGTGAACTATGGTTATTTTATTTAGAATTGTTAAATTTATAAATATTTGTTGAGATGTGATGTATAACAACTACACAACAATGTGTCTATATTGTTAAACTGTTTGAGATGATGTACTTGACTTTCTACATCATTATTTGATCACATAAAGAAAATGAGTAACTTTTTTTTATCTTTATCTTTAAATTTATATTTTTTTATATTGAGGACAATGCAGATTTTAGGTTGGGATGGAGAAAAAGTTACATAAATTTAGAAATTTAATTTTTTTTATTAAGCATGTATTTGCATTTGTTTAGTTTATATATTGGTTTATCATAGTTAAGTTCATTTTTAAATTTTTTACAAAATTATCATGTCTTTAATTGATTTTAAGTAATTGATTGTACGGATCAGATGCAAATTGAGGGGATAAATTATCTACTACTTTTCAATTTGGAGAATTAAAAGGATGACATAGCACCCCATCGTCAGATCGATTATTTGAATTCCAAATCAACATCTTTGATGCATCTTTAATTTTGAACAACCTTTGAAAGTAAGGAATCAAAGGAAAGTACCAAAGAACCTTTGCGGGCATGCCTTTCTTAGGTGTTGTCTCATTTGTAGCATGCTTCCATTTCGATTCTTTACACATCGGAGAATCATCTAATGTTTCATATTCTTTTCTATAAAGAATGCAATCATTTGGACAAGTATGGATCTTATGATATTCCATGGAAAATCGACTATGAGATTTCTTCACTTCATACATTGGAGATGACAATTCAATACCCTCAGGAAATATATCTATTAGTACATTTAGTAATTCTATAAATCCCTTTTTAGAAAAAATCATTTTTTGCCTTCACATTGTACAAATGAACCAATCCCAACATTTTAGTGTATTTCTTGCATTCTGGATACAATAGTTTTTTGGTATCTTCTAGAAGTTTTTTAAAGGTTTCAAGATCATCCTCATGTAGTTTATCTTTAACACCATGAAACATATTTTCTGTCTGTACATTATGATAAGATGTATATAATCCACTTATATTCTTATTTATCTCTTCCCCATGAGTATTATCAATATTTTTTCTATGATAATACCAACATTTATAACTCAAAAGAAAACCACTACGGATAAGGTGATACTTAACCTCATCAACATCATAAAATTGCTCATTTTTACATTTAACACATGGGTATCTAATCATACTAATTTCATTATTACTATTTCTACAAGCAAATTTCAAGAAACTTTCAACTCTAGAAATGTAGTTCTGCTCAATTCTACACTTTGACTTCTAAGATTTGTCAATTTTTTATTAATGACATTAAACATATTAAATATGTATGCACCCAATATATTTTAGATATTATTATATATGAATTCACTTATTATTAGAATATCTATCAAAACATCATATAAAAATAAATACATAAAAACCAAACATAACAAATATATATACATAAATATAATTATATGAGATTGATTGTAATTACTAATAATAATATGCCACATCATTTGAGTTGATTTCAAATTTAAGATATATAAAACAAAATTTATATAACAATTTTGTGATGATTAATCTTTTTTTTAAATAACTACACTACTTCAAACCTAAGTTTTGAATAAGCATCATTCTTGAATTATGTCTTTCCCATTTATATTAATAAAAATAAATAAATTAAAAACCAACCTTAAATCATAGTAATAAATATATAAATTTATTTCATTACAAAAACTTGTGCAAAGACTACATAATAAAAATAATAACATACATATAATACAAAACTT
The DNA here is from genome assembly GCA_030763125.1 of Hippophae gyantsensis. NCBI lineage: Eukaryota > Viridiplantae > Streptophyta > Magnoliopsida > Rosales > Elaeagnaceae > Hippophae > Hippophae gyantsensis. Next base: position 46,756,813 of record CM061030.1, on the reverse strand, counting down.
ACATATATAATACAAAAAATTATACACATAAATAATAACACATAATATACAAAAATATAAATATGAATAATAAGTGCATAGGATTAATAGAAATACTTAAAAGAGTAAATGAAGTGACAAAATGAAGAAAATGAAGAAAAAATGGTGTTTTGTAAGTGAGAAAATTGGTATAAATATTTTGAGTATTTTGCTCAAAAGGAGATCTAGAAGATAAGTTGGAGAGAAAGAAAACCCAATAAATAATGTTGGAATTGGTGGTCGTAGGTGGCCGAAAAATGAGAAAGAGTGGAGGAGGAGTGGAGGAGGTTTTGGGTTTTTGAGAGTTATGCAGCGCTTAGAATAATATTGTTTCTATGTGGGGAAGAAAGAAGAGAAAAAGAAAATATTCACGTGGGTAGCGTCGGTTGACATGTAAGACTGACGCTACACCCAAGCATCGGTTGACATGTAGAACTGATGCTACACGTAGGATGTAGCATCAATTCTACGTGTCAACATGCGCTATCCACGTGTAGCATTGATTCTACTTGTCAACCGACGCTATAATCTATGTGTTTTAAGTATGTATTTCAGCGAACCGATTTAAATTCATTATAAGTCGGTTTTAACCAAAAATTGATTTTAAATCTCAACTTATATAACCACTTTTGTAGTAGTGGCCTATGCAACACATAGCATGGAAACAAACATATAGTTGTGCACAAAAACTTCTCCCCCACCCCTTTTTGACACTAAAAGTCAAGGTACTCCCCTATATAAGAGAGAGAAGAAATAGAAATATTCCATAATCCTAACAATTATGAAACACTGCATATAAGATTAAACAAAACACTATAAGAAGAAAGACATGCAGTCATGTAAAAAAGACAAAAGATAACACTGAGATAAATGAAATCTAAAAGCATACAATAGTAAAAAAAATGAATGCACTGAAAACTTGAGAGAAGTGCATACAGAAGGAATTTTAGTCTACCAAAGCATATTCACACATTCCAGCAACAAATACTAGGTAAAGAAAGACATGAGAAAAGCATGCAATAACTCACTATAACAAGTGTAGTATGTGATTGCAAGTATTTATGCATAGTTCATATAAAGTGATGTGAAAGAGAAGGAAGTATCATATGAACAAGACAACAAAAATGACTCATAAACAGGACAAGTAATAGGAAGTAAAACAAACACATACATACATTTCTCCCCTTAAAGTATGCATGCGATACAATATATATGTCATGCATTCTACTCTTTAAAACTCCCCAAACACAGAAGTATCTACACAAATTAGACAACAAAAAATATAAAAAGATGGAAGTAAACTAATAAAGTTCAATGAATTAAAGGGTCTTTATAGAATATTCAATAAAATCAATATAAATATCCACATATCCATCAATCCATGATGCATTCATATAAGGTATGACTAAATTTGTGATGCCATTCACAGTATGTGATATGCAACATTTGTTTACTCTATATGCCATCATGATATGCTTACGCAAACCAAATAAATTGAAATATAGATTCAAGTTGAACCAAACTTCAAATGTCCATAATTAGTCTCTCTCTCTTTCCCCATTAATTAGAAGAAATCAATAGGGCTTTTAAAGTTTATAATGACAGACTGAGATATGTAGGGGATATAAGTCATTTAGGCTTGAACATACCTTTGTTGATCCAATAAAAAAAATAAGTGCATATCCATAACACTTATACGCTTAAATATAAGTTCTTTTCTCTTTATTTCTCAAACTTCAACCAATGAAGTTGTCAAAACAGTACACAAAATTCAGATATTTATGCAACACTTCCTTAACATACTTATAATCTTTTAATTTTTCTTTTCTTTTCTTTCCTCCTTCCTTTCATTTTTAAATAAATAAATCTCAACACTTCATTTTCCTTTTTCTTTTCTCCATCTTCCCCATTTTTCTATATCATTCCATTTTTACCTTTCTCTTTTTTTCTTAATTGAAACCAAAAAGTTATACAGATAATCCAAAGAACATACAAAAAAGATGCTCAATCAAAGGATGGATAAGGCAAGTGGGAATAAATATTTGAGCTAAACTAGTATTTAGGTGTAAAGAAATGAAGAGATAACATACTAGCTCAAAGAAGGGATATTGAGGATAAGAAAAAATTGGTGACAAGAAGGATCAAATGATTAAAGAATGACCTACTTCCTCTTTCTAACTAAGTAGTACCTAGAAATGTTCCTTGAGAGATACTAAAAGTGGATTCTAGATCTTGTTCGATAAACAAAAATCATCAAGGCAAGAGAACCTTATAAGCTTCTCAAAATAACCATACAAATTAACAAAGATATGGCATATGCAAAGGAAAGACATATTTATGATAAAACGAACATGAACAATTTAGTTATACATGCTCTCAAGGAATACACATGTCAAAACATCCACACTTCAACTTAGGTCAAATTCATGCCAAACATATATAAACATGATTCCTCTAAAATAAATTTTACATGCAATAGTTTAGCAAAGAGAAAACCCATTAGTCTCACCAAACAAAAAAAACAATAACTACCAAGTGAGATAAAAAGGAAGGTATTAAGATAGAACAATACCCAAGAAGAAGGGAAAAAAGCCTCAAATGAGACTATAAGTAAAACTCATATCATTGCTAGTCAGGAGAAAGAAAGAAATTGAATAACTAGTGAATGGCATATGCAACATCCCTAAGAGAAGGAAGAAACAAAGGATGCTGCTAAAACCACTAAGCATATAAAAAAGGCAAAGGTTTCAACATAGAAACATAAGACATGTTTAGACAAAGACAATAAACAAACAAAAATATCTTTGTATTGTCCAAAGATAATATAAAGCAAAATAGAATGAAGATGAGGTAAAATAAGAACAAACATCAACAAGAGATAGACAAAGGACCAACATACACATACTAGGTACAAGAAAGTAGAACATAGTAAAACAAGTAAGATGTAATCTATATGACATGGAATATGAATGAAAAAAACTACAAAAAGTATAATCATAATACTTTGACTCCACATGATGAGCATGTAAGGTGATGTGCATACAAAAGACCATAGAGGAAGAAACATGTAATATGCAATACAAATGCACATAAGGAATATGTCAAAGAAACTAGCATGTGAGAAAACTAGTAAAGGATCAATCAGACAAGTAAAGCGACAAATATGACAATTAACATATTGTGCATGCCAAGGAAGCAGTAAGGGAGAGACAAAAAGAAGTGTCAAATAGATGAACACAAACAAAATGACATAAATTCACATACAGAAAGACAACAAACAAAGAGAGGAATGAAATCAAGTAACCCAACCCCAATAGATCACTCAAAAATAGTGATGAAACTACATCATTTCATTTAAAGAATTTGTGAGGGTAATAGAACTCAAAGATAGTCTCTAACTCATATGAGCATGAGAAGTATATGGAACTCGTGGTTTGTTTTGTTTAAAATTTCTATAAAATCCAGTCGAGTCATTTATAAACTTGATGAGGTAGATTTATTTATTTCTACTTTGTGCCTCAAGTGTAGAATGCAACCTATATGAATATGCTCAAATAAGCCACAATAGTTATATCCTGACAAAGAAGATGGGGAAGATTGAGGTGGAGAACTTTGAGATATACTTCTCATAAATCTAGACATTGCCTAACAATATGGCTAGTAGTCCCATAAAGATAATAGATACTATGAGTAAAGTTATAGAATTTGGGTCCTTGACTCCGAGGAGTTGTACATGGAGGAGAGAAAGAAGATGTGCTCATATTAACTTTCATCCAAGGATAAGAAGTTAATTTTTTTTACGATGAGGTCTCATATGCATTAATTCACTGTAGTGGTAACAAGTAGGAATAACAGTAGGTAGGGGTATTAGACCATCACTAGAGCGACAAGAAGTGTTAGTTTAGTTGAATGGTTCACTTTGATAGAGAAACCATGTTGGAATATTACAATCGACTTACGTTTAAGGGTGGTAGTAAATGACTTCAACTTATAATCTTAATTAGTAGACTTGATAAACTTAGGAGTAGTAGAAGTAGAAGTATAAACCTTTCATTATACTTGATACCATGTTTATGACCAAGAGGCTTTGAGTTATTGATAATTTTACTTAATTTTTAGGAATTGGAAATCATTTTGTTGATAATAGAGGAAGACTGATCCAATTCTTTTTCACTCACTCAGAGTTTATTTTTTAAAGTTATAATCAAATCTTCCTTTTTCTTAAGGAAAGATTCCAAAGCCATTGAATTGTTGAAAATCCCAACTCTCTCATTCATATGTTCCACTTTAGCTTTCTTCTCAATGAATGCATAAGTCAAGTACTCATTGGCACTTTCAAGGAAAATTATCTGTTTCTTCAACTATTCAATTTTATGCTTATGATCATTCAAGGGATCATGGTTAACATACAAAGGAGTAGCTTTATTACAAGTGACATACTTCATTTGTTCCTCAAGTATCTTCATCTTCTCGAGATTTGTGTCAAACGTTTCTTGCAAAATCTAAATATCACTTTTGAATGATCTCACATCTATTAGTGAGATTATATTGATCATCAATTGAGGACTTGCTTTACCCAAGATTTTCCTTTAGAGCACTTATCTCGTGATTATTTTCATCCAGGCTCTCCAAAGCCTTTTTCTTAGCTTTTTATGGTTAATTTGCTCCAACAAGAGTGTGTTGATGAATCAAGAGCTTCATAATGCTCATCTTCATCATCATTAGTTTTAGATATAGCCTCTTAAAATTCTGAGGCAATAGTCGGAGGATCAATGACATTACTTGAAGTAGACAAAGCAAGAAAGTTAATGGTATCCTCATCTTTACTACTAATACTGTCTGAAACAATAACCTCAATCTTTATTGCATACTTATTCGTGTATTTTTGTTTTTGAAGAAAATCTGCTGCAATGTGACCATGCTTTCCATATTCAAAGCATATCTTATCTAACTGCTCTTTTCTTGGTTTCTCATATTCCTTATTAGAGTCATCATCAACTTTTATAGATTTTGAACCTTTAAATCTCAAACTAACTTTTACAATACCTCTAGAGAAGGGTTTCTTCTTTTTGAACAATCTTGTGAACCTATAAGGAAGCAAATCCATTTCTTCTTTATTAGGGTTAGAATCATTGCAACTAGCAGTGATTTTAGCTTCTTCATTGGGCCACTACCTTTAGTGGTCTTGAGAGCCAAGCTATTTCCCTTCCCAACAACAATTTGATCTTATTTGGGCAATAGGTGATGAAGTTTAAAGACATGCAGATCATCAACTAACTCATTAATAATAAGTTCACAAGGCTTATACATGGACTCAAGTATAGTAACTTTGGCATGAAACCAATAGGTTAGGCTAGAAATTATTTTCTCAATATGCTTTTCTTTGCTAATAGGTCTACCTAAGTTGTGGGAATAGTTAACAAAGTTAGAAAAACATGCATAAAAATTGTCAAATGTTTCATCCTCTTGCATGATACAGAGTTCAAAAGTTCTATTCAACTTCAAACTTTTGGATCCTTTTACAACAAAAGTACCTTCATGGGTTGTCTCCAGAATGTCCCATACATGTTTTCAAGAAGTAAAACTTTGAATTATTTGATATCCACCTAACATAATAGCCCTGATGATTGTATAAAGTCCCTTTCTATTCTATTCAGATTCCTTACTTTCATCATTAGTCCATTCAATCATGGGTTTAAGAATCATAGTATATCAAGAAGGGTTTGGTTGGATACGTCCTACCATTTTCAACAAGGAATCACACATGGTCTCCTTGGGACCATAAAAGGCCCTCATTTGTGATTTTCAATAAGTATAGTTTAGCCTATTGAAAATTAGAGGTCTACCTATATTGCCTCTTTCTCCTAACTCAATCAAAGAGAATATGTGTATTTGTGTGAAAAAAGTAGTCAAAAGAATCATCATTAGAGTGGTTAAGCCAATACCAAATGAAATAGTCCATAAATCTGCACACTACCAAGGTAAGGAGATACATACTCCTTAAGGACTTAGTCTTAACTTGCTCAAACAGGAAAATAAGTACTTATGCAGTTCACCTAGCATAAGTACAAATAATATTATATCAGATAAGCAGATAACTTAGATCAACATATACTATATAAAATCAACAGAATGTAGGAAAGAATATAAAGCCTTTCTAATCGAAGTTTAAGTTTTTAGTATATTGTAACATACACACCTTAACCTTGGATTGTACTAGCACAACATCAAATCATACATAACAATCAATATAGCAAGGTAAACCCATACAAAGATTATATCTATATGGAAACATCCTTGGTTGTTTAAGGCAACCACTCAACAACAAATAATTCACTAATAATAAATAAGTTACAGCTCTGATTGATAATAAAACCAATATTACCTCTATCATTTAGGACCTTCATCCAAACTTCCTATGCTATTTATTTACTACTTTCATAATTGTTCGCTTCAACACACAAACACAGCTATCCTCCACAGCCAACACCAACCAATGTGGTGTGATTGGAAATCATTGATTAGTAACTAGAAATGTAACTACTCTCAATCTCACAATCAAATCACATATGGGAGACACACAATCAAATCACGTACTCACATAGATAATGATTTGATAACTAACCACAAAATGATCCACTCTTAAATGTAAGCTCTTTAGAATAATTTCAAAAATAGATATAAATCTCACTGTGAATTTTGACAAAGTTTTTGCTCTTAAACAATAGGTAAGGAATAAGAGAAATGAAGGGGCATTTAAGAACTCGGATTACCACCTCGCCAACTACCTTGCCCAAGGTGGTGGAGTGGGTGTTGGCAAGGTCCATGGCAAGCTTGTTAATGAGGTTCTAAAAAGTCACATTTTTTCATTCCAAAATTTATGGAGTACTATTCATACTTGTGTAAACTAAAAGTGCAAGTAACCCTGTGGTGTGTGTAAACATACTTGTATACAAAGTGTACCTAACTATCTATGTGTGTGAATTACTGATATATAATAACCAACCTTACACAGAGAAAGAAAAATACTAAGTGAAATAATAGGAACAGTATTTCGTACATGAATTGCCAACATAAAGACATGGAGTACAATATGACTTACATAACTAATTTTCACAATAAATTGTGATCATTTGGGATGCTAATTTAACTTATGCTTTGAATTTTGATTATGAACTTAAAAGAGACTAAAGAATGAGAAGTTTTTCTATTTTATTTTGTTAATTTTAGTTTTTTTATTTGTTTGTTTTTGTTATTTCTTTTATTTTTTTTTCATTTAGTAGGATGTTTATAGGTATTATCATTGAAAGCCCTTATAAGACTTAAACTCGCGCACTATGGAAACCTAGGGGTTTAAAGGGTTGTTGCATACGCTATATGCAACCATGTCAATCTACAAAAATGATTTAGGATTAGTTTTATTTTTTTTATTTTTTTATCACTTTCCTTGCTAAATGCTGGCAAGAAGCTAGTTGGAGATTGTGATGAGTGCTTAAAAATTAGTAATATTTTGTGATTTATTTTCACTTAAAAATAATAAATAGTTTTAAATATGATGATTTTATCATTATTTAGTCAAATATATGTATTCAAAATCATTGATATTTTTTGTTATTTTTCAGGTATTTTTAGCTTCAGCTTGATTAATTTGATAACACTAGAAGATTCATGCCCAAAAGCACTCTTTTACAACTTAGAAAAATGAAAGAATAACACATAGGATCTAGTCAGTTGTAAGGGGTGAAATAAGAAAGTGAAGTGAAGCAACGTGGGCCATGGCATGAGTCATAATAGGCCATGGTGCACTTCACTTTGTTTAACATCAAATTCATTCCAATTGAGTTGAGCCGCGGTGGAGAAATGCTATGCCGCAATACAATCCTTTCTGTTTGAAATGAGATGAACGAAAACATAAATAGGGTTGTGATGACTCTATTAAAGTAGAGTCATTAGTGCACTTTTTTACTTAATATTTACTTATTTTATTTAATAAATAATATTTTTATGGAAAAAAATAAAATATAAACTTTTTAGTGAAAACGATTGAAAATATAATTTTTGGAAATTTTTGGGATTTTTCTAGAATTTTTTTATGAATTTTTAACGCAGGACCAATCAGAAGTTGCCATGTGACATGCCACGCAAGTAGAAGAGCTGATTGGGCAAGCCACGTAGATGCCACATAAGCATGGAGAGCGAATAATGTTACACCGTGTGTGAGGAGGATGAAACGTGTGCCATATGTCAACACGACATTCAATACGAGTTTGGAAATTGGTAAATGTGCCATGCCACGTATCGCTATACAATTGCTCCACGTGTTCCACCCGGACACCACACCATCCGTTTTCGCAAATCACATCACACCATGTGTCACTAACTCAACGAGTGTTGACTATGACCGATCTCCCCTACCATGCGTTGCTCCCTAATTCGCTTAGTGAATTTCCCCTACCACGTGTGGCACTGTGATTGGCTAAAATTGTCAGTTTTGCTTGTTTTGATCGTAGCCCTTGATCTGAAGCTGATGTGACGGTCCAGATCGCACCTAAGCTTTATTTAATCACCTAATCACTCCATAAACCCTAAGTGGCCTCCATTAGCATAAGTTTGGTCAATTTTTGGAGCTAAGAAAAGAGAAAAATACCGAAAAATTCAAGAGAAGACACAATTTTGGTGGAGATTCAAGAGGAGATTAATTCTACAATTCAAAAGATTGATTGTATTTCTTTTTCTACTCTTTTTTTATCAAATTTTATGTCTTTCTTAATGAAAAATATGAGCTTTATGAACACAATTATGTGTAATTAATTTATTAATCTAGGGATCTTATGAACCCAATTTTCACCATGTGATGATCTAATATTTTACCCCAATTATAATTATAATTTAATTATATTATTTAATCTGATTTGTATGCTATTAATTGTTTGGCGAACAATTTATCTATATAGGCAATTGAATAGATTTGAGAGAATTATTTAATTGTTTGTCTTGATTAAATAACATGCATAGTTTCTAGGCAAAGATGTATAATTCTTATGTATGTGATCCATAATTGATGAACTTAATGAGTAGTATGCAATTTAATTAGCATGAGAGTGTGATTAAATTAATTACTATATGGTGTGTAGTACTCTTGAGAGAGGAATACATTCTAGATTAGATTCAATTGAGCATGTAATTAATTGATAATTATATTGGGGGGATTTTAGCGATTTACATGTTTAGAAAATTAGGAGATTAAGTATTCTTAGATATTTTCTCATATATCTTTTCTCCGTGGGAGTGATCTTTTCTTATCATTATATTACTTGTTGTGATATGTATACTTGCGTATTCATTACACACACTTTGTGTGTGGCTATCAGGCTCTTCCTAAATGCAAAACCCCTCACATGAACTTTAGGGGTTGGTTTAAGGTGGTTGTTGATAATGGTGAACTAGTCCTAAGACTTTCCTTTTTTTGTTAAAAGCGACGTAATTAACATAACATATCCTAGCTCTTATTTTTTAGATCCCATGAAAGTTATGATATCCCATTTGAAGAGTATGGTCGCTTCTGTAGGGCGAGCTCTTAGATGGGTACACCTTTTACTCCTAAAGAGAGTTCTTCTATAGGTAAGAAAAGGGGTAAGTCCTCTAGTCATGAAGGTTGCCTCGCATCCCTAAAGAAGAAAAATAAGAAGGTGATGGCTGATGAGCCCACACTCAGCTCAGAGCCATTGAATGTATGCGCACCTCTATCCTTACTACATGAGTAATATGTGACTCCGCCTCCTTTCTTGGGTTTTAAAGTATCTAGTGATCTTATACAGGATTCAAGGAAGGGGAATTCCGTCCATGATATCACTAACGATGTGGATGGGGTAGTTTTAAATCACAGATTGGTGTTGAAACAACTCGATCATTGTCTGAGCAACATTCACATATAAGAAGTGACTCAAGGCTATCTACAAGGGTGCATATTCTGACGAGGTCATCCGTTACCAATTGTGTCAGGTGAGCTACCTCGTATTCTATGTTTATTTATGACTATTTTCTATAAAGAGTTTAAGCTCGAGACTTATTTATTTGACCTCGTAACTTTCTTTTGTTTCAGCTAGTATTACTTTATGACTTTAACATGGCTCAAAATGTGGGTCGTTTAAAAGCTGAACTAGTTTAAGAGAAGTAGAGTCATGCATCTACTCCTTCAAGATATATCAGCCTGCTAACAAGATCAAATAAGTGGGAAGGAAATGTAATTGATAAGGAGGAGAAGTTAAAAGGGCTGCCACCAAGCTGAATGAGTATACCCAACTCATTTATGAGCTCGAGAAGGATCAAAGGTGAGCTGTAGAGGAGACCAGGAAGACCAGGAAGACCTGTAAGGTAAATGTTGATGTTGATACCATGGCTTAGAAGCTCGAGTCAAGCGTAGAGAAGGGGTACGAGTTGGCCATGGAATCCTATAAGATGGAGGCCAAGTAGAGGGATCTGAGCGAGTATTATTATCGAATTTTGGATATCTTGGTCACTCCTTTATGTATATAGGCTCTATCTGTGGAGGGGGGAGAAGGAGAAGAATCAGGCTCTAGTGAGGGTGATGAAGGTTTTGAGGCATCAGATGCAGGGGTATAGTGTAGGGATCATTGAAGTTTAAGGACTCGATCCCTTTTTGTTTTTTCGAGGTCGATGCCACTTATATTTGTGCGGTCGTGAGCTCAACTTATAACATATTATTTTGGGAAATGAAAAATCAATTTTTTTTATTAATGAAAGTTAATTTTCCTAATTATTGTGTATTTATAATGTTAACCTACCCATTTTTTGGAACTTGTGTCATTTTCATTTTTCTCAACATCAACCTTCCTCTCCTATAAAAAGGGTCAAGAATACTTACTTAATCCATGAATTTGGGGATTTTTTTTCATTCTTCCAACTTTTTTGGTTGTACTTTATGGATTCTGATCGAACTAATAGGTGTTCAGTTTGATCATTGAGAGTTGAAAATGGTAAAGTTAAGGATGAGGTTAGGGAGCTTAAAGTCGAGGTGGTTAAACTTGAGAGTAAGGTCAAAGAGACAGTATAAGTTAGAATTCTTTAAGGATTAGCTAATCCAAACTCAATATCAAGATTGTCTTATTAGGTGAACTTCTATATGAAGTAACCTAAAAGAATGTTCATTAAGGTGATAGAGGTTAGTGAAGAATTGGATCAAGGAATGCTCACGATAAGGTCAACTCACCTTGAGCCCGTGACCTATGCCTAGAAGAAAATTATAGAGATTCAGGCCAAGTTATTAGCTTTAGTGGAAGAAATAGATGATCCAAATACTGGTCATGTGTCCAAGCATTTGAATATTTTTTAACCTCTTGAGAAGGTCGAGCTTTGTATTAATAAGTATCAAAAGATTTGTAATTTCAATAAATGAAAGAATTCTTAAAGGCATGTATTTGTGATGCTCTAACATTATATATTTACTTCTTTTACTAGGGTTTGATGCCTACAGTTATTAAGATTAAGGAGCCCTACCTAGTTTTTAACCATGGTGATCAACCCTTGATGTATAATGGTGGGAGAGGGAGCTTTACGTGGTTTCTGATTGAGGTGCTCATCTCTCCTTTCAATGTCCAAGCAATAACCTATTTCTTGACCAAGGTGGAAAACTTTGTGAATTTTTCATCTGTTAGGATGCTCTACCTGGTTCTTAATCGAGGTGATCATTCTGTGTTGAATATTGGTGGGAATAGGAGTTTATCTAGTTTCTGACCGAGGTGCTCATTTTTCCCTTCAATGTTAGAGTGTCAACCTAGTTCTTGACCTAGGGGACAAGTCATGACTTTTGCATGTGTCAGGGCACTTTGCCTAGTTCTTAAAAAAGGTAATAATCCAATGAAATATAACATTAGGAATGAGAGATTTACCTGGTTCTTGACTGAGGTGCTTATCCTTCCTTTCAATGTTAGAGCACTGACCTATTTTCGGATTGAGGTGGATAACTTATGAATTTTGCATATGTTAGGGCACTCTACCTGGTTCTTAATAGAGATGATCAACCCATGATATATATTAGTATAGGGCTTCAAAAAATATCCATTTGTAAGAGGCGATGTAGTTCAACTGATATGCCTATGCCAATATTACATCAAAGGTACATTATTATACATTAGAAGTGATATTTTTTTAAGTTCCTAGCATTCCAACTTGTGCCTTCTTCAATTCCTTCTATGTTTTTTAATAGATAGGTCCTTCCTTGTGTTGTTTCAATTATTCGGTAAGGTCCTTCCCAATTAGCACCAATTTTACTAGCCATCCACTCTTTCTTGTTGGGGAAGACCCTTCTAAGGACCCAATCACTTCTAGAAAATTCTTTGAAGTGAATGGTCCTATTGTAATAATCTGATACTTTCCTCTTTTGCTTAGTCATCCTTCTTAGAGCTTCGTTCCTTTTCTCCTTTGCTAGAGTCAATTCAATTGCTCTGCTTACCTCGTTTTGTTTCTTTGTTATAACTGATTTGGCAGTGGTTATCATGACCTTGGTTGGTATTATTGCATTTGTCCCATATATCAGGGAGAAAAGGGGTCTCATTAGTTCTTCCTCAAGGAGTAGTCATGATGGCCTATAATGTTCCAAGCAGCTCTTCCACCCACCTTTCTTTTGCATTTTCCTGCCTCTTCTTTGATATTGCATCTTGTGACCTGTCTCCCATTATCTCTGATGAGCTCTCTAGGTACGTTGAAACGAAAAATTATGGACTTCTATATAAATCAAATTACTTCTTCCTCCCATATTCTACCCAAGGGCTTTGCTTCAAGAAAAGTAATTAATAGCCACAAGTAGAAACTTATTTTGACCCTTTCCTATAGGTATGGGTCCTACTATGTCAAGCCCCTACTTATAAAAGGGCCAAGGACTTACCACCCATTTCATGGTATTTGGGGAAGTGTTTGACAAGGAGGCAAACCTTTGGAATTTATTGCACATCTGGGTGTATTTTGTGCAATCTTCCAGGATAGTGGGCCAATAACTAATGATCGCTGCGATAACTTCCTCCATCTTCAATGCAAACCATAGTCCTCTTTATGTGCTTCGTACATTAATCTTTCAGATCCCTCTTTGGCTACACACAAAAGCCCTGGAAGGAGTGAAGTTTTTTAGTATAATTTTTCTACTTCTATCATATACTGACCTGCCTTAGCCCATATTTCCTTTGCAGACCTACTATCCTCTAGCAACTCCCCCCTTTCTAGGAATTTATAAATTGGGGGTGTACTATAGGATAATGTGAGTATTTATACATCCAACCCCTATTTTAGCCTCCTCCAAGGACACTTCTAACAATATTGTTATTGATACTACTTGACTGTTCTTGGCCTTTCATACTGATGCCAAAGTGGCTAAGTCATCGACGTGACCATTATCCTTTCAAGCTATTTTCTTGATCTCCATCTTAGAGAATTTAGAGCACTCCTTCTTTAACCTTTCTAGGTACCTTTTCATTTTTCCATCTCTAGCTTCAAATGTCCCCAATAAATGGTTGACCACTAGCCTTGAATCGCTATGTAGGGTGACTGTTGTCTCTTTTGGAGAACATAAAAACGTGCAAGTATACACGGTCACAAGTAATACGATTTGTAAGTAAAGATCGTTCCCATGGAGATTTGTTACTATAATTTGTTGAGTACTAAAATTGTTTCCCTCTGATTTTATTCAAAACAATCGTTGATTAAGAAAAAGAAATAATATAAGAAAATAAAAGAAAACTAGGATTGCAATTTTTCACCAAACTAATCCACTAAAATCATGTTATTTTCTTTTGATTTATATTTTTTAGTACATTTAATTTGTCAACCGAAAACTTCTATTTTTATTCATACATCTCTTCCGAGCTCCGTATAAACACACCTCGTTAAATTAATTCACTATATCTCTATGAGAATTAAATTTAATAAGATTCATTAAGTTCTAAGTTTTCAAATGGTCACACGTACAATTAGGGTATATTCTTATCCTTCATCATACATGTCATTCTATTTACGAGCAATATACACACAAATGCCTCTTCCAAGTTTATTTATGTGCCACGAATCGTTTTGATAAGATTCGTAAATAATCAAAAATAAATCTATCAAAAATAATTAAAATCAAAGCTTCATAAATTTAGTTCAAATGCAACCCTAGAAAAATTAAATTACTTCATTAATTAAAAATAAAAATTACAACACATAGAGAAAAATTAGATGAAGAAGAAAGAAAAATTAAAACATCTAATACGAAAATATTTGGCACACGCAGAACACAACAAAAGCCAAAAATGGCTTCTGCGTGTTCCGCAACCAACACACAAACACCACAAAAATTACAAACTATAAACTTTCCAACACTCCAAAAACTACAAAAAAACTTCAAAGAAACTCTAAAAAAAAACTCTTTAACTCTATCATCTTATCTTCTATTTATAGCTAAAAAAATACATAAAAAATAATACATTTTTTAAACACGCGTAAAATATTTGTATCGAAAATAAAAATCACGCGTATCGATTTTCGATATTTAAAACGTTAATTAAAATCACGCGTAGATAGAGAGGCGCCGTTCTGATTTTTAAATTCAATGTGCATGCCACGTGTCAGTGTCTGATTCGCTGCAAGGAATTAATGCGGACACATGGCAGCATTTTATTGGCTGCGAGAAACGGGCGCGCGAAGGATTGTCGCACGGGAGACAAAGCTGCAACGCGGACGTGATCCTGCGCGTTCGCGCTCATTGTAACATGCCATATGTCATAATATTATTGGCTTACAGATAAAGTAGACACGTGGCTGCTTCTTATTCTGTAAAACACGAGGGTGCACGCCGCTTGGATGAACCGCGTAGCACACGATTTTTAGACAAGCGGTTCGGTGCGCGACAACTTGGTTCCACGCTCTTCAATCTGGACCATTAAGCTGATCCAACGGTCAGCGATGTGCCTCGGGGGAAATCTGCACAGCCGACATATGGGTCCCACTCTGCACGCCGGCCTACGCGGCAAGTGGGCCCCACTGGCATGCCGAGCCGGGTACATAAATATACTTGGCACGCCCTTTTCTCTTGTTTGGAATGCACTTGCCAAATCTGGACCATTGATTGAATGATCGAACGGTGGATGATGGGCGTCGTGATTGGTGCGAGTGTCATTCTTCTCCTGCGCAAAAAATTCAATTTCCTTAATTGCATTTTGACCCACAAATTTAATTCAAATTCCATTTTAATCTTTCTTTAATTGCAATCAAGCCCAATTTTAATTTAAATTATATTTTTGACTTTTTTAAATTGCAATTAAGCACTCATTTATTTGAAATTAGATTTTTGGACAAAAATTTGCAATTAAGTACATTTTCGATACAAATTATTTAATTTTCTTAAAAATGTATTTCTTAACATATAAAAGGTGAATATTAATTTATTTAACTAAAATTAACCAAAAATGTAAAGAATATAGCAATTATAATTAATGAAATAGATGAAAATAACTATATAAAATACAGTTATCAGTGACCCTATCTGTTCCTAGCATATTTGCAGTCATGTCCCCAAATATAGCCACCTCATATTCTGTAACATTATTGGTCACATGGAAATCAAGTCTGACTGCATACTCGAAATAGTTGTTGTTGTGGTCTACTAAGACTACTCCTATCCCTACACCATTGAAGTTTTGTACTCTATCAACAAACACTTGCCAAATTGTGCTCTCCTTTTGATCTACCCCATATACTTTCTTTCACTCCTCATTGTCAATAACTTCTGGCTTTTCACTGAACTCAACCATAAACTCGACCACTACTTACCCTTTGATGGCCGTTCTAGCCATGTATTTAATGTCGTAGTCCCCCAATTCTATGGCTATCTATGCTAGCCTTCCTTCTACATCTGGACTCATCAAAACATTCTTGAGTGGATGAGAAGTGAGTACCACAATTGTGTGTGAGCTAAAGTAATTCCAAAGCTTTTGTGCACTAACTTTGAGAGAGAATGCTAACTTGTAAATTGTTGGATACTACTTTAGGTATTTGTCAGGACTTGGATGATGTAGTAGATAAGGTGCTAATTTTGTTTCTTTTAGCTAGAAGCACAGTACTGCACATATGGAAAGTCACAGCCAAATACAAATAAAGAACCTTACCTAGATGAGGGCTAGCCAGCAAATATGGATGCCATACCTTGATTGCCTTGATGATGGCTAGCATTTCCTTTCATAGGTTGATAAGGCCAAGGTAGATCCTTTTAGGGCTTCACTAAAATATTCCACTGGTTTGTTTTCTTTGATAAGGATGGCACCAAGACCAATTCCACTTACATCACACTCAATTGTAAACCGTTGAGTGAAATATGGTAGGCACAAGATTGATAGGGTTGTTAAAGCCTCTTTAAGTAGGTTGAAGGAACTTTCAACTGTCTCATTCCAATGGAGCCCTTCCTTGCTCAACAAATGAGAGAGGGGAGCTGTAATACTACCAAAGTGGCGTATGAATTTTCTGTAATAACCAACTAACCTGAGGAACCCCCGAACTCTCTTAGTTGTGGTTGGGATTGGCCAGTCAATGAAATCTTGAATTTTTGAAAGATATACTGATACACCTTTCTTTGAAACAACATGCCCTAAATACTCTACTTATGACACTCCAAACCTGCATTTGGACTCCTAGGCATACAGGTGTTTAACAGCCAAGATTTGGAGAACAACTCGTAGGTGCACTAGGTGATCCTTCTCAGATTGTGAGTATATCAGGATGTCATCAAAGAAAGCCAAAATATACTTTCGAAGGTAGGGCTAAAATAGATCATGCATAAGGCTTTGGAAGGTAGCTGGGGCCTTAGTAAGGAAAAATGGCATCACTAAAAATTCATAATGGCCTTCATGCGTTTGAAAGGCTATTTAAGGGATATCTTCTTCTTGTACTCATATTTGATGATATCCTAATCGTAAATCGAGTTTGGAAAAAAATTGAGCACGATGGTGATGATCTAATAGTTCATTAATGATAGGAATAGGATAGTTATCTTTATATGCTTCTCAAATATTCATGTCTCTCTCTCATGCACTCATTAAACTCTAGTATGCAATTAGTTACATTTTCATGTTATTTCAATTACACAGGATGCTTTACATTCACATGTAATTAATATTGTACATAATTAGTAATGTTTTCATATACTAATAATTACATTATAAATATCCATACACTAATACACTACATGTAAAGGAACCCATGTCACTTGTAGACTCCATGTTAAGGAACCCACAAGGATTGGTTATTTGGTTTTTGAGTACTAAAATTTAGTCACACCAATACAATCTAAACTAACAAAAAGTGATAGGAAAACAAAGGTAATATAACAAATATAAAATATCTAGGAACAAATGATCCACCACATAACCACACAAATTAGGATAAATTCAAGACAAAAAGTCCCTAAAGTCTTACATATCCCCCCATTCAAGCACAAGTCTCTATAATTCTTCCTAATTGCATACAAACATGAATGACGAACTATACGCTTCTCAAATATTCATGTGTCTAACTCAAGCACTCATTAAACTCCGATATGCAATTAATCATATTTTCATGTTATTTCAATTACACAAGTTTCATTAAATTCACATGTAATTAATATTGTACAGAATTAGTTATATTTACACATTTTAATAATTACATGTCAATTATCTATACACTTGTAGTCTCCATGCGAAGGAACCTATGTCACTTGTAGACTCTATGTCAAGGAACCCACAAGGTTTGGTTATTTGGTCCATTAGTACTAAAATTTAGTCAACCCTATACTATCTAAACTAACAAAAAGTGATAGGAAAACAAAGGTAACATAACAAATATAAAATATCTAGGAACAAATGATCCAACACAAAGCCACACAAATTAGGATCAATGCAAGATAAAAAGTCCCTAAAGTAACATATCCCCCATTCATGCACAAGTCTCTATAGTTCTTGCAAATTGCATACAAACATGAATGATGAACTATATGCTTCTCAAATATTCATGTGTCTCTATCAAGCACTCCTTAAACTCTAATATGCAAACAGTCAAATTTTCATGTTATTTCAGTTGCACAAGATGCATTAAATTTACACGTAATTAATATTATACATAATTAGTTATGTTTACACATTCAAATAATTACATGTTAATTATCCATACACTTATAGACTCCATGTTAATTATCCCCCATTTATGCACTTGTCTTTATAGTTCTTCATAATTGCATACAAACATGAATGATGAACAATATGCTTCTCAAATATTCATGTGTCTCCCTCAAGAACTCATTAAACTCTGGTACACAATTAGTCACATTTTCATGTTATTTCAATTATACAAGATGCATTAAATTCAAATCTAATTAATATTGTACACAATTAGTTATGTTTGCACATTCTAATAATTACATTTTAATTATCCATACACTTATAGACTTTGTGTCAAGGAACCGAGGGACACTATGTGAAGGGACCCACAAGGATTGGTTATTTGGGTTTTGAGTACTAAAATTTAGTTCTACGAATACTCTCTAAACTTAAAAAAAGTGATAGGAAAAAAAGGTAATATAGCAAATATAAAATATTTAGAGAGTATTGGTAGAACTAAATTTTAGTACTACATATCCCCCCATTCATGTACATGTCTCTATAGTTGTTGCTAATTGCATATAAACATGAATGATGAACTATATGCTTCTAAAATATTCATGCGTCTCTCTCAAGCGCTCCTTAGACTCTAATATGCAATTAGTCACATTTTCAAATTATTTCAATTATACAAGATGCGTAAAATTCATTTGTATTTAATATTGTACCTAATTACTTAGGTTTTTATATTCTAATAATTACACATTAATTATCCAAGCACTTATACACTATATGTTAAGGAACCCATGTCACATGCAGACTCAATGTCATAGAACCTGCACAGATTTGTTATTTGGTGTTTGAGTACTAAAATTTAGTCACACCAATACAATCTAAACTAACAAAAAGTTATAGGAAAACAAAGGTAAGATAAAAAATGTAAAATATCTAGGAACAAATGATCCAACACATAACCACACAAATTAGGATAAATTCATGATAAAGAGTCCCAAAATTCCTACATATCCCCCATTCGTGCAAATGTTTCTATTCATGCGTATCTCTCAAGCACTCATTAAACTCTAATATGCAATGAATCACATTTTCAAGTTATTTCAATTACACAAGATGCAGTAAATTCACATATAATAATTAATGTTAATTATGCATACAGTTATAGACTCCATGTAAAGGAACCCATGTCAATTGAAGACCCCATGTCATGGAACCCACAAGGATTGGTTGTTTGTTGTTTGAGTACTAAAATTTAGTCACACCAATACTATCTAAACTAACAAAAATTGATAGAAAAACAATGGTAATATTATAAATATAAAATATCTAGGAATAAATGATCCAACACATAACAACACAAATTAGTATAAATTCAAGAAAAAAAAGTCACCAAAGCCCTACAAATCATCCATTCATGCACATGTCTCGATAGTTCTTTCTAATTGTATACAAACATGAATGATGAATTATAGGCTTCTCAAGTATTCATGCGTCTCTCTCAAGCACTCATTAAACTCTAATATGCATTTAGTTACATTGTCATGTTATTTCAATTACACAAGATGCATTAATTTAACATGTAATTATTATTGTACATAATTAGTTATGTTTTCACATTCTCATAATTACATGTTAATTATCCATACACTTATAGACTCCATGTCAATGGACCCATGTCACTTCTAGACTCAACGTCAAGGAACTCACAAGGATTGTTTATTTGGTGTTTGAGTTCTAAAATTTAGTCACACCAATATTATCTAAACTAACAAAAAGTGATAGGAAAACAAAGGTAACATAACACAAATGAAACATCAAGGAACAAATGATCTAACATATAACCATACAAATTGGGATAAATTCAAGATAAAAAGTCCCCAAAGTCCTACATATCCCCCATTCATGCACATGTCTCTATAGTTCTTCCTAATTGTATACAAACAAGAATGATGAACTATATGCTTCTCAAATATTCATGTGTCTCTCTCAATCACTCATTAAGCTATAGTATGCAACTATTCACATTTTCATGTTATTTCAATTATAAAAGATGTGTTAAATTAACATGTAATTAATATTGTCATTATTAGTTATCTTTCAACATTCTAACAATTACATGCTAAATATCCATAGACTTATAGACTACATGTAAAAGAACCAATGTCACTTGCAGACTCCAGGTCAAGGAACCCATAAGGATTGGTTATTTGAAGTTTGAGTATTAAAATTTAGTCACACCAATACCATCTAAATTAACAATAAGTGATAGGAAAACAAAGGTAATATATCAATTAAATAATTTAGGAACAAATGATCTAACACATAACCACACAAATTAACATATATTCAAGATAAAAAGTACTTAAAGTCCAACATATCCCCCATTCAAGCACATGTCTTTATAGTTCTACCAAATTGCATACAAACACGAATGATGAATTATATGCTTCTCAAATATTCATGTGTCTCCATCAAGCACTCATTAAGCTCTAGTATGCAACTAGTCACGTTTTCATTTTATTTCAATTACACAAGATGCATTAAATTGACATGTAATTAATATTGTACATAATTAGTTATGTTTTCACATTCTTATAATTACATGTTAATTATCCATATACTTATGGACTCCATGTCAAGGAACCCATGTCCTTTGTAGACTCCATGTCAAGGAACCCACAATGACTGGTTATTTGGTGATTGTGTACTAAAATTCAGTCACTCCAATACTATCTAAGCTAATGAAAAGTGATTGGAAAGCAAAGGTAATATGACAAATATAATATATCTTTACTAACAAATGAACCAACACATAACAACACAAATTAGGATAAATCCAAGAGAAAAAGTCGCTAAAGTCATACAAATCATCCATTTATGCACATGTCTCTATAGTTTTTCCTAATTGTATATAAACCTGAATTATGAACTATGTGCTTCTCAGATATTCATGTGTCTCTCTCAAGCGCTCATTATGCTCTAGTATGAAACTAGTCACATTATCAAATTATTTCAATTATACAACATGCGTTAAATTCACATGTAATTAATATTGTTCATTATTACTTATGTTTCAACATTCTAATAATTACATGTTAATTATCCATACACTTATAGACTCCATGTCAAGGAACCCATGTCACTTGTAGACTCCACGTCATAGAACCCACATGGATTGGTTATTTCGTGTTTGAATAATAAAATTTAGTCACACTGATATTATCTAAACTAGCAAAAATTGATAGAAAAACAAAGGTAATATAAAAAATATAAAATATCTAAGAACAAATGATATAACACATAATCACACAAATTAGGAAAAATTCAAGATAAAAAAACCAAAAAGTCCTACATAACCCCCCCCCCCTCTCATTCTTACACATGTCTCTATAGTTCTTCCTAATTGTATACAAACTTGAATGATGAACTATATGATTCTCAAATATTCATGTATCTTTCTGCAGCACACATTAAGGTCTAGTATGAAACTAGTCACATTTTCATGTTATTTGAATTATACAAGATGCGTCAAATACACATGTAATTAATATTGTTCATAATTAGTTATATTTCAAAATTCTAACAATTACAGGTTAATTATCCATATGCTTATAGACTCCATGTCAAGGAGCCCATGTCACTTGTAGACTCCACGTCAAGGAACCCACAAGGTTTGGTTATTTGGTCTTTGAGTACTATAATTTAGTCACACAAATACTATCTAAAGTAACAAAAAGTAATATGAAAACAAAGGTAATATAACAAATTTAAATTATCTAGGAACAAATGATCCAACACATAACCACACAAATTAGGATAAATTCAAGATAAAAAGTACCTAGAGTCCTACATATCCCCCATTCACGCACATGTCTTTATAGTTCTTCCTATACAAACATGAATGATGAACTATAGGCTTCTCAAATATTCATGTGTCTCTCTCAAGCACTCATTATGCTCTAGTATACAACTAGTCACATTTTCATTGTATTTCAATTATAAGAGATGCGTTAAATTCACATGTAAGTAATATTGTACATAATTAATTATATTTCAACATTTTAATAATTACATGTTAATTATCTATACACTTATAGACTCCATGTCATGGAACCCATGTCACTTGTAGACTCCATGTCAAGGAACCCATAAGGTTGGGTTATTTGGTGTTTGAGTACTAAACTTTAGTCACACCAATACAATCTAAATTAACAAAAAGTGATAGGAAAATAACAGTAATATAACAAATAAAATATTTATGAACAAATGATCAAACACATTACCACATGATTTTGGATAAATTCAAGATAAAAAGTCCTACATATCCCCCATTCATGCACATTTCTTTATAGTTCTTCCTAATTGCATACAAACATGAATGATGATCTATATGCTTCTCAAATATTCATGTGTCTCTCTCAACACTAATTAAGCTCTAGTATGCAACTAGTCACATTTTCATGTTATTTTAATTATAAAAGATGTGTTAAATTCACTTGTAATTAATATTGTACATAATTAGTTATGTTTTAACATTCTAATAATTACAAGCTAAATACCCATACACTTATAGACTCCATGTCAAAAAACTCATGTCACTTGTAGACTCCATATCAAGGAACAAACAAGGAATGGTTATTTGGTGTTTGAGTAATAAAATTTAGTCATACCAATACTATAACAAAAAGCGATAGAAAAAGAAATGTAATATAAAAAATATAAAATATATAGGAAAAAATGATCCAATACATAACCACTCAAATTAGGATAAATTCAAGATAAAAAGAACCTAAAGTCCTACATATCCCCCATTCATGCACATGTCTCTATAGTTCTTCCTAATTGCCTAAAAACATGTGTCTCTCTCAAGTACTCATTAGGCTCTAATATGCAATTAGTCACATTTTCATTTAATTTTAATACCACACGATGCGTTAAATTCACTTGTAATTAATATTGTACATAATTAATTATGTTTTCATATTCAAATAATTACATCTTAATTATCCATCCACTTATACACTACATGTCAAGGAACCCATGTCAAATGTAGACTCCATCTCAAGGAATCCACAAAGAGTGGTTATTTTTTGTTTGAGTACTTGAATTTAGTCCCACCAATACTATCTAAGCTAACAAAAAGAGATAGGAAAACAAATGTAATATAATAAATATAAAATATCTAGGAACAAATGATCTAACACATAACCACACAAATTAGGATAAATTCAAGATTAAAAGTCCTAAATATCCCCATTCATGCACATATCTTTATAGTTCTTCCTAATTGCATATAAACATTAATGATGAACTATATGCTTCTCAAATATTCATCTTTCTCTCTCAAGTACTTATTAAACTCTAGTATGTAATTAGTCACTTTTTCTTGTTTTTTCAATTACACAAGAGGCATTAAATTCACATGTAATTAATATTGTAAATAATTATTTATGTTTTCACATTCTAATAATTACATGTTAATTATCCATACACTTATAGACTCCATGTCAAGGAACCCACAAGGATTGGTTATTTGGTATTTGAGTACTAAAATTTAGTCACACCAATACTATCTAAACTAACAAAAAGTGATAGGAAAAGCAAGGTAACATAACAAATATAAAATATCTTGGAACAAATGATCCAACACATAACCACACAAATAAGGATAAATTCAGGATAAAAAGTACCTAAAGTACTACATATCATCCATTCATGCACATGTCTCTATAGTTTTTCCAAATTGTATACAAACATGAATGATGAACTATATGCTTCTCAAATATTCATATGTGTTCTGAAGCACTCAATAAACTCTAGTATACAATTAGTCACATTTTCATGTTATTTCAGTTATACAAGATGCATAAACTTCATATGTAATTAATATTTTATATAATTAGTTATGTTTTCACATTCTAATAATTACATGTTAATTATTCATACATTTATAGACTCCATGTCAAGGAACCCATGTCATTATAGACTACATGTCAAGGAACCCACAAGGATTGGTTATTTGGTGTTTGAGTACTAAATTTTTGTCACACCAATACCATCTAAATTAACAAAAAGTGATAGGAAAACAAAGGAAATATAACAAATAAAATATCTAGAAAACTTTATCCCAACACATAACCACACAAATTAGGATAAATTAAAAAAAGGACCTAAAGTCCTATATATCCCCCATTCTTGCACATGTCTCTATAGTTCTTCCTAATTGCCTACAAACATGAACGATGAACTATATGCTTCTCAAATATTCATATGTCTCTCTCAAGCACTCATTAAACTCTAATATGTAATTAGTCACATTTTCATGTTATTACAATTATACAAGAAGCATTAAATTCCAATGTAATTATTATTTTACATATTTAGTTATGTTTTCACATTCTAATAATTACATGTTAATTATCCATACACTTATATACTCCATATCAAGGAACCCACAAGGATAGGTTATTTGGTATTTCGGTACAAATATTTGGTCACACCAATACTATCTAAACTATCAAAAAGTGATAGGAAACCCAAGAAAATATAACAAATATAAAATATCTATGAACAAATGATCCAATAAATAACCACACAAATTGGGATAAATTCAACATAAAAGGGCCTAAAGTCCTACATATCCCCCATTTTTGCACATGTCTCTATTGTTCTTCCAAATTGCCTACAAACATGAATGATGAACTATATGCTTCACAAATATTCACGTGTCTCTCACAAGCACTCATTAGACTCTGCTATGCTATTAGTTACATTTCCAGGTTATTTTAATTACACAAGATGCGTTAAATTCACTAGTAATTAATATTGTACATAATTATTTATGTTTTCATATTCTAATATGTTTCAACATTCTAATTATTACTTGTTAATTATCCATACACTTATAGACTATTGTAAAGGAACCAATGTCACTTGTAGACTCCATGTCAAGGAACCCATAAGGATTGGTTATTTGGTGTTTGAGTATTAAATTTAGTCACACGAATATTATCTAAACTAACAAGAAGTGATAGGTAAAAAAAAGTAATATAACATATATAAAATATGTAGGAACAAATGATCCAACACATAACCACACAAATTAGGATAAATTCAAGATAAAAAGTCCCTAATGTCCTACATATCCCCCATTCATGCACATGTCTTTGTAGTTCTTTCTAAATGCATACAAACCTGAATGATGAACTATATACTTATCAAATATTCTTGTGTCTCTCTCAAGCACTCATTAAGCTCTAATATGCAACTAGTCATATTTTCAATTTATTTCAATTATACAAGATGCGTGAAATTCACATGTAGTTAATATTGTATATAATTAGTTATGTTTCTACTTTCTAATAATTACATGATAATTATCCATACACTTATAGACTCTATGTCAAGGAACCCATGTCACTGGTAGACTCCATGTCAAGTAACACAGACAGATTGGTTATTTGCTGTTTGAGTAATTAAATTTAGTTTCACCAATACTATCTAAACTAAAAAAAAATGATAGGAAAACAAAGGATATATATAAAATATAAAATATCTAAGGACAAATGATCCAACACATAACCAAAAATACCAAAAATAAATTCAGGATAAAAAGTACCTAGAGTCCAACATATCCCCCATTCATGCACATGCCTTTATAGTTTTTCCTAAATACATAAAAACATGAATGATGAACTATATGCTTCTCAAATATTCTTGTGTCTCTCTCCAGCACTCAGTAAGCTCTAGTATGCAACTAGTCACATTTTCATGTTATTTCAATTATACAAGATGCGTTAAATTCACATGTAATTAATATTTACATAATTAGTTATGTTTCAACATTCTAATTATTACCTCTTAATTATCCATACACTTATTGGCACAATGTCAAGGAACCCATGTCACTTGTAGAATCTATGCTAAGCAACCAAGAAGGATCGGTTATTTGGTGTTTTAGTATTATAATTTAGCCACACCATTACTAACTAAACCAACAAAAAGTGATAAGAAAACATATCCCCGATTCATACACATGTCTATATAGTTCTTCTCATTTGCACACAAACAAGATTGATGAACTATATTCTTCTCAAATATTCGTGTGTCTCTTTCAAGCACTCATTAAACTCTAGTATGCAATTAGTCTTATTTTCATATTATTTCAATTATACAAGATGCGTTAAATTCACGTGTAATGAATATTGTACATAATTAGTTATGTTTAAACATTCTAATAATTACATATTAATTATCCATACACTTATAGACTATTGTAAATGGACCATTGTCACTTGTAGACTCCATGTCAAGGAACCCATAAGGATTGGTTATTTGGTGTTTGAGTATTAAATTTAGTCACACGAATATTATCTAAACTAACATAAAGTGATAGGTAAACAAAAGTAATACAACAAATATAAAATATCTAGGAACAAATGATCCAACACATAACCACACAAATTAGGATAAATTCAAGATAAAAAGTCCCTAATGTCCTACATATCCCCCATTCATGCACATCTCTTTGTAGTTCTTTCTAATTGCATACAAACATGAATGATGAACTATTTGCTTCTCAAATATTCTTGTGTC
This sequence comes from Hippophae gyantsensis, assembly GCA_030763125.1. Taxonomy (NCBI): domain Eukaryota; kingdom Viridiplantae; phylum Streptophyta; class Magnoliopsida; order Rosales; family Elaeagnaceae; genus Hippophae; species Hippophae gyantsensis. Next base: position 46,730,069 of record CM061030.1, on the reverse strand, counting down.
TCTCTTAAGTACTCATTAAGCTCTAGTATGCAACTAGTCACATTGTCATGTTATTTCAATTATACAAGATGCGTGAAATTCACATGTAGTTAATATTGTATATAATTAGTTATGTTTCAACTTTCTAATAATTACATGATAATTATCCATACACTTATAAACTCCATGTCAAGGAACCCATGTCACTGGTAGACTCCATGTCAAGTAACACATACAAATTGGTTATTTGGTGTTTGAGTAATTAAATTTGTTCCACCAATACTATCTAAACTAAAAAAAAGTGATAGGAAAACAAAGGTAATATAACAAATAGAAAATATCTAGGGACAAATGTTCAAAAACATAAGCAAAAACATTAGGATAAATTCATGATAAAAAGTTCCTAGAGTCCAACATATCCCCCATTCATGCACATGGCTTTATAGTTTTTCCTAATTGCATACAAACATGAATGATGAACTATACGCTTCCAAATATTAATGTGTCTCTCCCATGCATTCATTAAGCTCTACTATGGAACTAGTCACATTTTCATGGTATTTCAATTATACAAGATGTGTTAAATTCACATGTAATTAATATTATACATAATTAATTATTTTTCAAAATTCTAATAATTACATGTTAATGATCCATACACTTATTGGCACAATGTCAAGGAACCCATGTCACTTGTAGACTCAATGTCAAGCAACCTAGAAGGATTGGTTATTTGGTGTTTTAGTATTAAAATTTAGCCACACCATTTCTAACTAAACCAACAAAAAGTGATAGGAAAACATATCTCCTATTCATACACATGTCTATATAGTTCTTCCGATTTGCACACAAACAATATTGATGAACTATATTCTTCTCAAATATTTGTGTGTCTCTTGCAAGCACTCATTAAACTCTAGTATGCAATTAGTCTTATTTTCAAATTATTTCAATTATACAAGATGCGTTAAATTCACGTGTAATTAATATTGTACATAATTAGTTATGTTTCAACATTCTAATAATTGCATGTTAATTATCCATACACTTATAGACTATTGTAAAGGAACCAATGTCACTTGTAGACTCCATGTCAAGGAACACATAAGGATTGGTTATTTGGTGTTTGAGTTTTAAATTTAGTCACACGAATATTATCTAAACTAACAAAAAGTGATAGGTAAAAAAAAGTAATACGAAAAATATAAAATATGTAGGAACAAATTATCCAACAAATAACCACACAAATTAGGATACATTCAAGATAAAAAGTCCCTAATGTCCTACATATCCCCCATTCATGCACATCTCTTTGTAGTTCTTTCTAAATGCATACAAACATGAATGATGAACTATATGCTTATCAAATATTCTTGTGTCTCTCTCAAGCACTCATTAAGCTCTAGTATGCAACTAGTCACATTGTCATGTTATTTCAATTATGCAAGATGCGTTAAATTCACATGTAGTTAATATTGTATATAATTAGTTATGTTTCTACTTTCTAATAATTACATGATAATTATCCATACACTTATAGACTCCATGTCAAGGAACCCATGTCACTGGTAGACTCCATGTCAAGTAACTCAGACAGATTGGTTATTTGTTGTTTGAGTAATTAAATTTAGTTTCACCAATACTATCTAAACTAAAAAAAAAGTGATAGGAAAACAAAGGTAATATAAAAAATAGAAAATATCTAGGGACAAATGATCCAACACATAACCAAAAATATTAGGATAAATTCATGATAAAAAGTACCTAGAGTCCAACATATCCCCCATTCATGCACAAGCCTTTATAGTTTTTCCTAATTGCATACAAAGATGAATGTTGAACTATACGCTTCTCAAATATTAATGTGTCTCTCTCAAGCACTCATTAAGCTCTAGTATGCAACTAGTCATATTTTCATGTTATTTCAATTATACAAGATGCGTTAAATTCACATGTAATTAATATTTACATAATTAGTTATGTTTCAACATTCTAATTATTACCTCTTAATTATCCATACCCTTATTGGCACAATGTCAAGGAACCCATGTCACTTGTAGACTCTATGTCAAGCAACGTAGAAGGATTGGTTATTTGGTGTTTTAGTATTATAATTTAGCCACACCATTACTAACTAAACCAACAAAAAGTGATAAGAAAACATATCCCGGATTCATACACATGTCTATATAGTTCTTCCCATTTGCACACAAACAAGATTGATGAACTATATTCTTCTCAAATATTCGTGTGTCTCTTTCAAGACTTCATTAAACTCTAGTATGCAATTAGTCTTATTTTCATATTATTTCAATTATACAAGATGCGTTAAATTCACGTGTAATTAATATTGTACATAATTAGTTTTTTTAAACATTCTAATAATTACATATTAATTATCCATACACTTATAGACTATTGTAAATGGAGCATTGTCACTTGTAGACTCCATGTCAAGGAACCCATAAGGATTGGTTATTTGGTGTTTGAGTATTAAATTTAGTCACACGAATATTATCTAAACTAACAAAAAGTGATAGGTAAACAAAAGTAATACAACAAATATAAAATATCTAGGAACAAATTATCCAACACATAACCACACAAATTAGGATAAATTCAAGATAAAAAGTCCCTAATGTCCTACATATCCCGCATTCATGCACATGTCTTTGTAGTTCTTTCTAAATTCATAAAAACATGAATGATGAACTATATGCTTCTCAAATATTCATGTGTCTCTCTCAAGCACTCGTTAAGCTCTAGTATGCAACTAGTCACATATTCTTGTTATTTCAATTATACAAGATGCAATAAATTCACATGTAATTAATATTGTATATAATTAGTTATGTTTCAACTTTCTAATAATCATATGATAATTATCCATACACTAATAGACTCCATGTCAAGTAACAAAGACAAATTGGTTGTTTGGTGTTTGAGTAATTAAATTTAGTTTCACCAATACTATCTAAACTAAAAAAAAGTGATAAGAAAACAAAGGTAATATAACAAATATAAAATATCTAAGGACAAATGATCCAACACATAACCAAAAAAATTAGGATAGATTCATGATAAAATGTACCTAGAGTCCAACATATCCCCCATTCATGCACATGCCTTTATAGTTTTTCGTAATTGCAAACAAAAATGAATGATGAACTATATGCATCTCAAATATTAATGTGTCTCTCCCATGCACTCATTAAGCTCTATTATACAACTAGTCACATTTTCATGTTATTTCAATTAATAAACGATGCATTAATTTCACATATAATTAATATTGTAGCTAATTAATTATGTTTCAACATTCTAATAATTACATGTTAATTATCCATCCACTTATTGGCACAATGTCAAGGAACCCATGTCACTTGTAGACTCTATGCTAAGCAACCAAGAAGGATCGGTTATTTGGTGTTTTAGTATTATAATTTAGCCACACCATTACTAACTAAACCAACAAAAAGTGATAAGAAAACATATCCCGGATTCATGCACATGTCTATATAGTTCTTCCCATTTGCACACAAACAAGATTGATGAACTATATTCTTCTCAAATATTCGTGTGTCTCTTTCAAGCATTCATTAAACTCTAGTATGCAATTAGTCTTATTTTCATATTATTTCAATTATACAAGATGCGTTAAATTCACGTGTAATTAATATTGTACATAATTAGTTATGTTTAAACATTCTAATAATTACATATTAATTATCCATACACTTATAGACTATTGTAAATGGAGCATTGTCACTTGTAGACTCCATGTCAAGGAACCCATAAGGATTGGTTATTTGGTGTTTGAGTATTAAATTTAGTCACACGAATATTATCTAAACTTACAAAAAGTGATAGGTAAACAAAAGTAATACAACAAATATAAAATATCTTGGAACAAATTATCCAATACATAACCACACAAATTAGGATAAATTCAAGATAAAAAGTCCCTAATGTCCTACATATCCCGCATTCATGCACATGTCTTTGTAGTTCTTTCTAAATTCGTAAAAACATGAATGATGAACTATATGCTTCTCAAATATTCATGTGTCTCTCTCAAGCACTCATTAAGCTCTAGTATGCAACTAGTCACATATTCTTGTTATTTCAATTATACAAGATGCAATAAATTCACATGTAATTAATATTGTATATAATTAGTTATGTTTCAACTTTCTAATAATCATATGATAATTATCCATACACTAATAGACTCCATGTCAAGTAACAAAGATAGATTGGTTGTTTGGTGTTTGAGTAATTAAATTTAATTTCACCAATACTATCTAAACTAAAAAAAAGTGATAAGAAAACAAAGGTAATATAACAAATATAAAATATCTAGGGACAAATGATCCAACACATAACCAAAACAATTAGGATAGATTCATGATAAAATGTACCTTGAGTCCAACAAATCCCCCATTCATGCACATGCCTTTATAGTTTTTCGTAATTGCAAACAAAAATGAATGATGAACTATATGCATCTCAAAATTAATGTGTCTCTCCCATGCACTCATTAAGCTCTATTATACAACTAGTCACATTTTCATGTTATTTCAATTAATAAACGATGCATTAATTTCACATATAATTAATATTGTAGCTAATTAATTATGTTTCAACATTCTAATAATTACATGTTAATTATCCATCCACTTATTGGCACAATGTCAAGGAACCCATGTCACTTGTAGACTCTATGCTAAGCAACCAAGAAGGATCGGTTATTTGGTGTTTTAGTATTATAATTTAGCCACACCATTACTAACTAAACCAACAAAAAGTGATAAGAAAACATATCCCGGATTCATGCACATGTCTATATAGTTCTTCCCATTTGCACACAAACAAGATTGATGAACTATATTCTTCTCAAATATTCGTGTGTCTCTTTCAAGCATTCATTAAACTCTAGTATGCAATTAGTCTTATTTTCATATTATTTCAATTATACAAGATGCGTTAAATTCACGTGTAATTAATATTGTACATAATTAGTTATGTTTAAACATTCTAATAATTACATATTAATTATCCATACACTTATAGACTATTGTAAATGGACCATTGTCACTTGTAGACTCCATGTCAAGGAACCCATAAGGATTGGTTATTTGGTGTTTGAGTATTAAATTTAGTCACACGAATATTATCTAAACTTACAAAAAGTGATAGGTAAACAAAAGTAATACAACAAATATAAAATATCTTGGAACAAATTATCCAATACATAACCACACAAATTAGGATAAATTCAAGATAAAAAGTCCCTAATGTCCTACATATCCCGCATTCATGCACATGTCTTTGTAGTTCTTTCTAAATTCGTAAAAACATGAATGATGAACTATATGCTTCTCAAATATTCATGTGTCTCTCTCAAGCACTCATTAAGCTCTAGTATGCAACTAGTCACATATTCTTGTTATTTCAATTATACAAGATGCAATAAATTCACATGTAATTAATATTGTATATAATTAGTTATGTTTCAACTTTCTAATAATCATATGATAATTATCCATACACTAATAGACTCCATGTCAAGTAACAAAGATAGATTGGTTGTTTGGTGTTTGAGTAATTAAATTTAATTTCACCAATACTATCTAAACTAAAAACAAGTGATAAGAAAACAAAGGTAATATAACAAATATAAAATATCTAGGGACAAATGATCCAACACATAACCAAAACAATTAGGATAGATTCATGATAAAATGTACCTTGAGTCCAACAAATCCCCCATTCATGCACATGCCTTTATAGTTTTTCCTAATTGCAAACAAACATGAATGATGAACTATATGCATCTCAAAATTAATGTGTCTCTCCCATGCACTCATTAAGCTCTATTATACAACTAGTCACATTTTCATGTTATTTCAATTAATAAACGATGCATTAATTTCACATATTATTAATATTGTACCTAATTAATTATGTTTCAACATTCTAATAATTACATGTTAATTATCCATCCACTTATTGGCACAATGTCAAGGAACGCATGTCACTTGTAGACTCTATGCTAAGCAACAAAGAAGGATCGGTTATTTGGTGTTTTAGTATTATAATTTAGCCACACCATTACTAACTAAACCAACAAAAAGTGATAAGAAACATATCCCGGATTCATGCACATGTCTATATAGTTCTTCCGATTTGCACACAAACAAGATTGATGAACTATATTCTTCTCAAATATTCGTGTGTCTCTTTCAAGCATTCATTAAACTCTAGTATGCAATTAGTCTTATTTTCATATTATTTCAATTATACAAGATGCGTTAAATTCACGTGTAATTAATATTGTACATAATTAGTTATGTTTAAACATTCTAATAATTACATATTAATTATCCATACACTTATAGACTATTGTAAAGGAACCATTGTCACTTGTAGACTCCATGTCAAGGAACCAATAAGGATTGGTTATTTGGTGTTTGAGTATTAAATTTAGTCACATGAATATTATCTAAACTAACAAGAAGTGATAGGTAAAAAAAGTAATACAACAAATATAAAATATCTAGGAACAAATGATCCAACACGAAACCACACAAATTAGGATAAATTCAAAATAAAAAGTCCCTAATGTCCTACATATCCCCCATTCATGCACATATCTCTATAGTTCTTCCTAATTGTATAAAAACATGAATGATGAACTATATGCTTCTCAAATATTCATGTGTCTCTCACAAGCACACATTAAGCTCTAGTATGCAACTAGTCACATTTTCATGTTATTTCAATTATACAATATGCATTAAATTCACATATAATTAATATTGTACATAATTTGTTATGTTTCAACATTCTAATAATTACATATTAATTATCCATACACTTATAGGCACCACGTCAACGAACGCATGTCACTTGTAGACTCCATGTCAAGCTACCTAGAAGGATTGGTTATTTGGTGTTTGAGCGTTAAAATTTAGTCACACCAATACTATTTAAACTAACAAAAAGTGATAGGAAAACAATGGTAATATAACAAATATAAAATATCAAGGAACAAATGATCCAACCTATAACCACACAAATTATGATAAATTCAAGATAAAAGTTCCTTAAAGTCCTACATATCCCCAATTCATACACATATATCTATAGTTCTTCCAAATTGCATACAAATTTGAATGATGAACTATACGCATTTCAAATATTCATATGTCTCTCTCAAGCACTCATTAAACTTTAATATGCAATTAGTCACTTTTTCTTGTTATTTCATTTTCACAAGATGCATTAAATTCACATGTAATTAATATTGTACATAATTAATTATGCTTTCACATTCTAATAATTACATTCTAATTATCCATACAGTTATAGACTCCATGACAAGGAACCCATGTCACATGTAGACTCCATGTCAAGGAACTCACAAAGATTGGTTATTTAGTGTTTGAGTATTAAAATTTAGTCACACCAATACTAACTAAACTAACAAAAATTGATAGGAAAACGAAGGTAATATAACAAATATAAAATATCTAGCAACAAATGATCCAACACATAACCACACAAATTAGGATAAATTCAAGGTAAAAAGTACCTTGAGTATTACATATCCCCATTTAGGCACATGCCTTTATAGTTCTTCCTAATTGTATGCAAATATGAATGATGAACTATATGCTTCTCAAATATTCATGTGTCTCTCACAAGCACACATTAAGCTCTAGTACGCAACTAGTCACAATTTCATGTTATTTCAAGTATACAATATGTGTTACATTCACATGTAATTAATATTGTACATAATTTGTTATTTCAACATTCTAATAATTACATGTTAATTATCCATACACTTATAAGCTCCATGTCAAGGAATGCATATCACTTGTAGAGTACATGTCAAGCAACCTAGAAGGATTAGTTATTTGGTGTTTGAGTATTAAAATTTAGTCACACCAATACTATCTAAACTAAGAAAAAGTGATAGGAAAACAATGGTAATATAACAAATATAAAATATCTAGGAACAAATGTTCCAACACATAACCACATAAATTAGGATAAATTCAAGGTATAAAGTACCTAGAGTCCAACATATCCCCCATTCATGCACATGTCTTTATAGTTCTTCCTAATTGCATAAAAACATGATTGATGAACTATATGCTTCTCAATATTCATGTCTCTCTCTCAAGCACTCATTAAACTCTAGTATGCAACTAGTCAAATTTTCATATTATTTTAATTATACAAGATGCCTTAAATTCACATGTAATTAATATTGTACATAATTAGTTATGTTTCAATATTCTAATAATTACATGTTAATTATCCATACACTTATAGCCTCCATGTCAAGGAACCAAGGTCACTTATAGACTCCATATCAAGGAGTGCACAAGGATTGGTTATTCAGTGTTTGAGTACTAAAATTTAGTCACACTAATACTATCTAAACTAAAAAAAAGTGATAGAAAAAAAAGGAATATAACAAATATAAAATATCTAGGAACAAATGATCCAACACATAACCATACAAATTAGGATAAATTCATGATAAAAAGTACCTAGAGTCCTACATATCCCTCATTCATGGACATGTCTTTATAGTTTTTCCTAATTGTATACAAACATGAATGGTGAATTATATGCTTCTGAAATATTCATGTGTCTCTCTCAAACACTCATTAAGCTCTAGTATGCAACTTGTCACATTTTCATCTTATTTCATTTATACAAGATGCGCTAAATTCACATGTAATTAATATTGTATATAATTAGTTTTGTTTCAACATTCTTATAATTACATGTTAATTATACATACACTTATAGGCACAATGTCAAGGAACCATGTGACTTGTAGACTCAATGTCAAGCAACCCAGAAGGATTAGTTATACGGTGTTCGAGTACTACAATTTAGTCACACCAGTCCTATATAAACTATTAAAAAGTGATAGGAAAACATTGGTAATGTAACACATATAAAATATCTAGAAACAAATGATCCAACACAGAATTATACAAATTAGGATAAATTCAAGGTAAAAAGTACCTAGAGTCCTACATATCCCCCATTCATACACATGTCTTTATAGTTCTTCCTAGTTGCATACAAACATGAATGATGAACTGTATGCTTCTCAAATATTCATTTTCAGGTTATTTTAATTATACAAGATGCGTTAAATTCTATTGTAATTAATATTTTAAATAATTATTTATGTTTTAACATTCTAATAATTACATGTTAATTACCGTAAACTTATAGACTCTATGTCAAGGAACCCATGTCACTTGTAGACTCCATGTCAAGGAACCCAAAAGGATTGGTTATTTGGTGTTTGAGTACTAAAATTTAGTCACAACAATACTATCTAAACTAAAAAAAAAGTGATACTAAAACAAAGGTAATATAAAAAAGATAAAATATCTAGGAACAAATGATCCAACACATGACCACACCAATTAGGATAAATTCATGATAAATAGTACATAGAGTCCTACATATCCCCTATTCATGCACTTGTCGTTATAGTTTTTCCTAATTGCATACAAACGTGAATGATGAACTATATGCTTCTCAAATATTCATGTGTCTCTCTCAAGCACACATTAAGCTCTAGTATGCAACTAGTCACATTTTTATGTTATTTTAATTATACAATATGCGTTAAATTCTATTGTAATTAATGTTTTACATAATTATTAATGTTTCAACATTGTAATAATTAGATGTTAATTATCCGTACACTTATAGCCTCCATGTCAAGGAACCAATGTCACTTGTAGATCCATGTCAAGGAACGCACAAGGATTGGTTATTTTGTGTTTGTGTACTAAACTTTAGTCACACCAATACTATCTAAAATAACAAAAAGTGATAGGAAAACAAAGGTAATATAAAAATTATAAAATATCTTGGAACAAATGATCCAACACATAACCACACAAATTAGGATAAATTCATGATAAAAAGTACCTAGAGTCCGACATATCCTCCATTCATACACATGCCTTTATAGTTTTTTTCTACTTGCATACAAAAATGAATGATGAACTATACGCTTCTCAAATATTAATGTGTCTCTCCCATGCACTCCTTAACCTCTATTATGCAACTAGTCACATTTTCATGTAATTTCAATTATACAAAAATGAATCATAAATGAATGGTGAACTATATGCTTCTCAAATATTCATGTGTCTCTCTCAAGCATTCATTAAGCTCTAGTATATAATTAGTCACATTTTCATGTTATATTAATTATAAAATATGCGTTAAATTCTATTGTAAATAATGTTTTACATAATTAGTTATGTTTCAACATTCTAATAATTACATGTTAATTATCTACAAACTTATAGCCTCCATGTCAAGGAACCCAAGTCACTTATAGACTCCATGTCAAGCAACCTAGAAGGATTATTTATTTGGTGTTTCGGTACAAATATTTATTCACACCCATATTATCTAAACTAACAAAAAGTGATATGAATACAATGGTAATATAACAAATATAAAATATCTAGAAACAAATGATCCAACACATTATCAAACAAATTAGGATAAATTCATGATAAAAAGTACCTAGAGTCCTACATATCCCCCGTTCGTGCACATGTCTTTATAGTTATATACAAACATGAATGATGAACTATATGCTTCTCAAATATTCATGTATCACTCTAAATCACTCAATAAGCTCTAGTATGCAACTTGTCACATTTTCATGTTATTTTAATTATACAATATGCGTTAAATACTATTTTAATTAATATTGTACATAATTAGTTATGTTTCAACATTCTCATAATTACATGTTAATTATCCATACATTTATAGCCTTCATGTCATGGAACCCATGTCACTTGTAGACTCCATGTCAAGGAACCCACAAGGATTGGTTATTTGCTATTTGAGTACTAAAATTTAATCAAGCCAATACTATCTAAACTAACAAAAATTGATAGGAAAACAAAGGTAAAATAACAAATATAAAATATCTAAGAACAAATGATCGAACACATAACCACATAAATTAGGATAAATTCAAGGTAAAACGTACATAGAGTCCTACATATCCCCATTTATGCACATGCCTCTATAGTTCTTCTTAATTGTACACAAACATGAATGATGTACTATATGCTTCTCAAATAATCATGTGTCTCTCTCAAGCACTCATAAATCTAGTATGCAACTAGTCATATTTTCATATTATTTCAATTATACAAGATGCGTTAAATTCACATGTAATTAATATTGTATATAATTAGTTATAAACATTCTAAAAATTACATGTTAATTATCCATACACTTATAGGTTCCATGTCAAGGAACCCATGTCACTTGTAGACTCCATGCCAAGCAACCAAGAAGGATTAGTTATTTGGTGTTTGAGTACTAAAATTTAGTCACACCAATACTATGCAAACTAACCAAAAGTGATAGGGAAACATTGGTAATATAACAAATATAAAATATCTAGGAACAAATGATCCAACACATAACCACACAAATTAGGATAAATTCAAGATAAAAAGTATTAGAGTCCAACATATCACCCATTCATGCACATGTCTTTATAGTTCTTCCTAAATGCATACAAACATGAATGATGAACTATATGCTTTTCAAATATTCTTGTGTCTCTCTCAAGCACTCATTAAGCTCTAGTACGCAACTAGTCATATTTTCATGTTATTTCAATTATACAAGATGCGTTAAATTCACATATAATTAATATTGTATATAATTAGTTATGTTTCAACTTTCTAATAATTACATGATAATTATCCATACACTTATAGACTCCATGTCAAGGAACCCATTTCACTTGTAGACTCCATGTCAAGTAACATAGAAGGATTGGTGATAACTGTATTTTATATAGTTATTTTCATCTATTTTATTAATTATAATTACTATGTTCTTGATATTTTTAGTTAATTTTAGTGGAATAAATTAATATTTACTGTTTATTTGTTAAGGAATATATTTTTTGAAAATTAAATAATTTGAATAAAAAACGTACTTAATTGCAAATTTATGTTTGAAAATATAATTTAAAATAAAGGAGTGTGTAATTGCAATTAATAAAAGTCGAAAATATAATTTGAATTAAAATCGGGATTAACTATAATTAACAAAAGTTTAAAAGTTAATTTGAATTAGAAAAGGGCTTAATTGCAATTAAAGAAAGTTTAAAAGTTAATTTGAATTAAATTGGATGGCTAAAATGCAATTAAGGAAATTTATTTTCTACGCAGGAAAAGAAGGCCACGCGCACCATCACTTACCCGCGACACCAACCGTTCGATCAGAAAATCAACGGATACGATGAGGCATGTGGATTGCAAACGCAAGAAAAGAGAGTGTATGCGGGTATTTAGGATTCACGTGGCTTGGCGTGCCGGGTAGGACCCACGTGTCTCACACGTCAACCAAGACATCATCTCGTGCGGCCGATTTAAATGCGCCCGGTTATACAACCAATCGTAATCTACCACGTGTCCCACCATTACTTGTAGCCAATCATGTAATGACATGTGGCAAGTTTCGGTGAGCGCGAAAACGCAGAATTTCATGCACGCGTTTCAATTGTCCCCCATATTCTCGTGCCAAGATCCCATGCGATGAACTCTGCGTGCAACCGTTTCCGTTCCCCAATGAAATGCTACCACATGTCCTTATTAATCCTTGCAGCGAATCAGACACTGAAATGTGGCATGCAGATTGAATTAAAAAAAAATCAGAAATGACGCCCTCTGTTTCATGTCGTCCACGCATAACAAATTTAAAATTCTATTTCGTACGCGTGGATGCAGAATTTAAGGAAAATGTCAGGGTTTTATTTTCGATATAAATTTTTTACGCGTGTGTAAAAAATTTGTATTATTTTAGATGTATTTTTTTAGGTATAAATAGGGGATTTATTGCTGAAAGAAGGAGTTTTTGGAGTTTTGAGTTTTGAAATTTTAGGAGAGTTTGGGGTTGGACTGTGGAACACATAGAAGCCATTTTTGGCTTCTGTTGTGTTCTGCATGTGCCAAATATTTTGGAGAAGATGAAGTTTTAATTTTCTTAGTGTTCTGTAACTGATATTCCTTAACTGTTGTAATTTCAATTTTTAATTTATGAAGTAATTTAATTTTTCTAGGGTTGCATTTTATCTAAATTTATGAAGCTTGGATTTAATTATTTTTAAAAGATTTGTAAGACGTTCGATTTGTTTATTCTATTTGTGCTTAATGCTTTTGATTATTTACGAATTTTATCAAATGATCTGTGGCACTTAAATAAACTTGGAAGAGGCATTTTTGTGTATATTGCTCATGGATAGAATGACATGTATGATGAAGGATAGGAATATACCCTAATTATATGTGTGACCATTTGAGAACTTAGAACGTAATGAATCTTGGTGAATTTAATTCTTATAGGAATATAGTGAATTAATTTAACGAGGTGTGTCTATACGGAGCTCGGAAGAGATGTATGGATAAAATTATAAGTTTTCGGTTGACAAATTAAATGTACAAAAAAATATAAATCAAGAGAAAATAATATGATTTGAGTGAATTAATTTGGTGAAAAACTACAATCCTAGATTTCTTTTATTTTGTTATAAAAATCTTTTCTCAACTTGTTCCAACCAACGATTGTTTTGGATAAAATCAGAGCGAAATAATTTTGGTACTCAACAAACTATAGTGACAAATCTACGTGGAAACGATACTTTACTTACAAATCTTATTACTTGTGACCGTGTATGCTTACACGTTTTATGTTCTCTAAAAGAGACAACAATTGGTTATTTGGTGTTTGAGTACTTAAATTTAGTTTCACCAATACTATCTAAACTAAAAAGAAAGTGATAGGAACACAAAGGTAATATACCAAATATAAAATATCTAGGGACAAATGATCCAACATATAACCACACAAATTAGGATAAATTCATGATAAAAAGTACCTAGAGTCCAACATATTCCCCATTCATGCACATGTCTTTATAGTTTTTCCTAATTGCACACAAAGATGAATGATGAACTATATGTTCCTCAAATATTCATGTGTCTCTCTGAAGCACTTATTTAGCTCTTGTATGCAACTAGTCACATTTCCATGTTCTTATAATCATACAAGAATCATTAAATTCTATTGTAATTATTATTGTACATAATTAGTTATATATGTTTCAACATTATAATAATTACATGTTATTTATCCGTACACTTATAGATTCCATGTCAATGAACCCATATCACTTGTAGATTCCATGTCAAGGAACCCATATCACTTGTAGACTCCATGTCAAGAAACCCCCAAGGATTGATTATTTGGTGTTTGAGTAATAAAATTTAGTCACACCAATACAATCTAAACTAACAACAAGTGATGGACTCTATGCTTCTCAAATATTCATGTGTCTCTCTCAAGCACTCATTAAGCTCTAGTATGCAACTAGTCACATTTTCATGTTATTTCAATTATACAAGATGCGTTAAATTCACATGTAATTAATATTGTATATAATTAGTTATGTTTCAATATTCTTATAATTACATGTTAATTATACATACACTTATAGGCTCCATGTCAAGGAACCCATGTCACTTGTAGACTCCATGTCAAGCAACCTAGAAGGATTAGTTATTTGGTCTTTGAGTACTAATTTTAGTCACACAACTACTATCTAAACTAACAAAAATTGATCAGAAAACAATCGTAATATAATATTATAAAATATCTAGAAACAAATGATCCAACACATAACCATACAAATTAGGATAAATTCATGGTAAAATGTCCCTAAAGTCTTACATATCCGCTATTCATACACATGTCTCTATAGTTCTTCCTATTTGCATACAAATATGAATGAAGGACTATATTCTTTCCAAATATTCATGTGTCTCTCTCAAGCACTCACAAAACTCTAGTATGCAATACGTCACATTTTCATGTTATTTCAATTGTACAAGATGCGTTAAATTCACATGTAATTAATATTGTACATAATAAGTTATGTTTCAACATTCTAAGAATTACACGTTAATTATCCATACACTTATAAACTCCATGTCAAAGAACCCATGTCACATGTAGATTGCATGTCAAGGAACCCATGTCATGTCTAGGAACCCACAAGGATTGGTTATTTGGTCACACCCATACTATCTAAACTAACAAAAAGTGATAAGAAAACAAAGGTAATATAACAAATATAAAATATCTAGGAACAAATGATCCTACACATAATCACCAAAAATAAGATATATTCAAGATAGAAATTCCCTAATGTCCATTATAACCCCTGTTCATACACATGTCTCTCTAGTTCTTCGTAATTGCATACAAACATTATTGATGAAATATATGCTTCTCAAATATTCATGTGTCTCTCTCAAGCACTCATTAAGCTCTATTATGCAACTTGTCACATTTTCATGTTATTTCAATTATACAAGATGCGTTAAATTCACATGTAATTAATATTGTACATAATTAATTATGTTTCAACATTCTAATAATTACATGTTAATTATTCATACACTTATAGGCATAATGTCGAGGAACCCATGTCACTTGTAGACTCCATGTCAAGCAACCTAGAAGGATTGGTTATATGGTGTTTGAGTATTAAAATTTAGTCACACCAATACTTACTAAACTAACAAAAAGTGATAGGAAAACAAAGGTAATATAACAAATATAAAATATTTGGGAATAAATGACCCACACATAACCACACAAATTAGGATAAATTCATGAAAAAAAGTACACAAAGTCCTACATATCCCCCATTCATGCACATGTATTTATAGTTTTTCCTACTTGCATACAAACATGAATGATGAACTATTTGTTTCTCAAATATTCATGTGTCTGTCTCAAGCACTCATTAAAATCTAGTATGCAACTAGTCACATTTTCTTGTTATTTTAATTATACGAGATGCGTTAAATTCACATGTAATTAATATTGTACATAATTAGTTATGTTTCAACAAATTAATAATTACATGTTAAGTTTCCATACACATATAGACACCATGTCAAGGAACCCATGTCACTTGTAGACTCCATGTCAAGGAACCCATGTCACTTGTAGACTCCATGTCAAGGAACCCACAAGGATTGGTTATTTGGTATTTGAGTACTAAAATTGAGTGACACCAATGCTATCTAAACTAAAAAAAATCGATAGGAAAACAAAGGTAATATAACAAATATAAAATATCTAGAGAAAAATGATCCAACCCATAACCACATAAATTAGGATAAATTCTAGATAAAAAGTCCCTAAACTGATACATGTCCCCCTTTCAAGCACAAGTCTCCATAATTCTTCCTAATTGCATACAAATATGAATGATGAACTATATGCTTCTCAAATATTCATGTGTCTCTCTCGAGCACTCATTAGACTCTAATATGCAATTAATCACATTTTCATGTTATTTCCATTACACAAGATACATTAAATTCACTTGTAATTAATATTGTACATAATTATTTATGTTTTGACATTCTAACAATTACGTGGCAATTATCCACACATTTATAGACTCCATGTCAAGGAACCCAAAAGGATTGGTTATTTGGATTTTGAGTACAAAAATTTAGTCATACCAATAGTATCTAAACTAACAAAAATTGATATTTCAACAAAGGTAATATAACAAATATAAAATATCTAGGAAAAAATGTTCCAACACATAACCAAAAATTAAGATCAATTCAAAATAAAAGGCCCTAAAGTCCTACATATCCCCTATTCATGCACATTTCTCTATAGTTCTTCCTAATTCCATAAAAACATGAAAGATGAACTATATTCTTCTCAAATATTCATGTTTCTCTCTCAAGCACTCATTATACATAATTGGTTATTTTTTGCATTCTAATAATTACATGTTAATTATCCATACGCTTATAGTATTCGTGTCAAAGAACCCATGTCACTTGTAGACTCCTTGTTAAGGAACCCACAAGGTTTGGTTTTTTTTTCATGAGTACTAAAATTTATTCAACCCAATACTATCTAAACTAACAAAAAGTGATAGGGAAACAAAGGTAATATAATAACTATAAAATATCTAGGAACAAATGATCAAACACATAACCACACAAATTAAGATAAAGTCAAGACAAAAAGTCCCTAAAGTCTCCCCCATTCATGCACATGTATCTATAGTTCTTCCTAGTTGTATACAAACATGAATGATGAACTATATGCTTCTCAAATATTCATGTTTCTTTCTCAAGCACTCATTAAGCTCTAGTATGTAACTAGTCACATTTCATGTTATTTCAATTTTACAAATATGCGTTAAATTCACATGTAATTAATATTGTACATAATTAGTTATGTTTCAACCTTCTAATAATTACATGTTAATTGTCCATACACTTATAGGCTCCATGTCAAGGAACCGATGTCACTTGTAGACTCCATGTCAAGCTACCCAAAAGGATTGGTTATTTGTTGTTTGAGTACTAAAATTTAGTCACTGCAGTACTATCTAAACTAACAAAAGTGATAGGAAAACAATGGTAATTTAACAAAAATAAAATATCTAGGAACAAATTATCAAACACAATACCACACAAATTAGGATAAATTCAAGATAAAAAGTCCCTAAAGTCCTCAATATCTCTGATTCATACACATGTTTTTATAGTGCTTCCTAATTGCATACATACATTAATGATGAACTATATGCTTCTCAAATATTCATGTGTCTCTCTCAAGCACTCATTAAATTCTAGTATGCAATTAGTCACATTATCATGTTATTTCAATTATACAAGATGCATTAAATTGACATGTAATTAATACTGTACATAATTAGTTATGTTTTCACATTCTAATAATTGCATGTTCATTATACACACACGTATAGGGTCCATGTCCACGAACCCATGTCACTTGTAAACTCCATGTCAAGGAACACAGAAGGATTAGTTATTTGGTGTTTTAGTACTAAAATTTAGTCACACCAATACTATCTAAACTAACAACAAGTGATAGGAAAAAAAGGTAATATGAAAAATATAAAATATCTGGGAACAAATGATGCCACACAAAACCACACAAATTAGGATAAGATACAAAGTTCTTTACCACTTCTCAATGTGATAGCCTTTGCATGCTCTGTGGGATTTATTGTGTCACTAGGCAGCGATCCTTAAGACCTTTCTGCAATCTGCTTTGAAAGCTGCCCCAGTTGGTTTTGGATGTCCTTGTTGATTGCCTCTTGATTTATGAAATTTGCTCTTGTCTCCTCAATGAACTTTCCCAAAATTTATTCCAAATTTGTTTCTTTTTTCTCTTGGGGTTGGTAGGAAGATGATGACAGTTTGAATCCCCCTTGGTTATTTCCCCATGACAAATTTGGATGATTTCTCCAACTTGGATTGTAGGTGTTCGAGTATGGGTTATGTTGAGGTTTTTGGAAATTTGAAACATAATTTGCTTGCTCAACATTTGGTGAAGCAAATGGATTTCCAACTTGGCACTCGATACTAGCATGATTTCCACCACATAAATCACATTGTGCAGTTGGTTTGGATTCGAATTTGGATGACAAAGAATCCATCTTTCTTGAAAGAACAACAACTTGAGCCGACAAAGCATTCACTAAATCAATTTCATGCACTACTGCTGGTCTTTTTGCAATTACCCGCTCTGAATGCCACTGATTTTTGTTTTCTGCCATAATCTCTAACAACTCATGAGCATCCTCCGGTGTTTTTCCCATTAAAGACCCTCCAGCTACAGCATCAATCATTGCCCGATAGTTTGAAACCAACACATTACAAAATGTAGAGACTTGCAGCCAAATTGGTATACCATGATGTGGGCATTTCCTCAACATTTCTTTGAATCTTTCCCAAGCTTCATACAATGATTATTGGCCATATTGTGTAAAAGATGTGATTTCATTCCTCAATTTTGTTGTCTTAGCAGAAGGAAAGAACTTGGATAAGAATTTCTGAACCTATTCAATCCATGTTGTAATTGATCCTGGTGGTAATGAGTTTAGCCACTCCTTGGCTTTATCCCGAAGTGAAAAAGGAAAAACCCTCAATCTTACAGCATCTTCGGACACACCATTTATCTTGTAAAGATCACACACCTCCAGAAAGTAAGCAATATGAGCATTTGGATCATCCTTTGACATTCCCCCAAACTGATTTGATTGAACCATTTGGATAAAGGATGGTTTTATCTCAAAGTTATTGGCTTGAATTGTTGGCCTCCTTATACCCGAAATAGTTCCAGCAACATTAGGCACAACATAATCCCTCAAAGCTCTACGATTTCCACCTCCCTCAACAAATGGTGGATCCATGGCTAATTGTCTATTAGGAGATGAAGTTGAACGTCTTCTCTCTCGGTTTAGACGCCTATATGTTCTATCAATCTCCGGATCGAATGGAAGAAGGTTAAGGCTTCTTATACGTCTCATACAAAAATCCTATAACCAGAAAATCAACTAGCACAAAAACAACACAGAGTTACTTTTTTTATGATAAATAAAATAAAACAGCAAAATAAACAAAATTAAAAATGACACAATGATAAAGCAAATTAACTTCATATTAAAACTAAGATTAGGTAGTATCGATATTAATAAAATCAAACCATTCCCCGGCAACGGCGCCAAAAACTTGATGCTTATTTTCGCAAGTGTACGAATCGTTCAAGTAATAAAGTGTACAAAAGTACGGATATCGAACCCACAAGGAATGGCGTTACTGAGTATCGAAATTGACTAATCCTAATTTTACTTGAAAACCGAATTGTTGAAATTGTTTTAAAAGCAAATTAACATAAAACTAAACGCAAATAACAGAATTTAATGTTGTTCACAAATGATTAAAAACACTAAGGCATTTGATATCGCTAAATCAATTCAATCTGATTTCAAGTCATGTTATATGAGAATCAAAGCTAAAAGTTATGGTTGAAAAACCAAAATTTACCTAATACTCTCTCTCGAGTTATATTAGAATTACTTATCTATGAAAACCAACTATATTTCTATGAAGATTTAATCAAAAACAAGCACATTACGATTTATGGAATTTCTAGAATAACCACATACATCATGCATTAGTTCTCACACTCGCATTCTACATACGATATTTATCACAAGAAGCATTCATTACATATCTCCTCTCGGTCTCAATATAATGCAACTAATCATCTAAATCTTGGCCAGAAATTTAAAAGCATTAAGCATGGAAATAAAAACTCAACTTGAAAACAATGAACTCATATAACAATAACACAAGAAATCAGATTTCCTTGATTCAACTACATCATAGCCTTAGCCAAAACGAATTAGTTCATAACGGAAATAAGAACAACCATTATTTCAATTGAATCCATGAATAACAAATCTGAATAAACTGCAGAATATAAAAGTTAAGGAGAAGAGATGAAAAACTCTAGAAGATGAAGACTTGTTAGTGATGAGTGCTCAAAAAGCACTAAAATAACTATGATTTTATGCACATTAATTGATTAAAAATATATATATTTATATGTTTTATCATATATTTATATAAATTTGTCTTTTTCGGAATCACGGGTATTTTTATTGTTTTTCAGGTATTTTGGCTTAAAAACGCAACTTAAAAACTCAAAGAGGAATACTGGAAGCAATACATCACAAATATATTAATAAATAAATGGGGAAAGGTCAACAAATATGGAAAAATTGGACAAAATGGGTCAAAAAGGACAAAAATGTCAGAAAGGAGAAAATCGCGCCGCCGTGCCGCCCAGCCGCCGCGCCCCAGCGCCCAGCTCCGCCACTGTTCATCCGCGGGCACTGTTCATCCGTGCCCCACTGTTCATCCGCGCGCACTGTTCATCCGCGCCCACTGTTCATCCGCGGGAACTGTTCATCCGCGCGCACAGTGCAGCCGCCCCGTCATGCTGACGTCATCAAATGACGTCAGCAATCACTAATCCGCGTTTTTACATTTTTTTTACATTTTTTTTCCCACTTTTTCTCTCCATCTTCACCTATAAATACCCCCCTTCTCTTCACTTCTAAACACACCTTCAAAACACACTTCTCTCTTCTTTCTTTCTCTCATTTCTTAGTTTTTGAGTTTTTCTTAGTTTTTCTCTTAGTTTCTAAGCTTTTCTTAGTTTTTCTCTTAGTTTTTAGTTCAATTCTCTTAGGTTTAGAGTTCTTCTCTTTTTGAGAGGAACTTGTAATGTTTTTGTAATAATTTAGATTTTTGATTCAATAAATGGGAGTGCAAATTCCGCTTGGAGGTTTTCCAGCTACGGGAATAGCGTCGAAGTTCTGTAAGGATTTTATTTTCTTTACAGTTATTTTTATGCTTTATTCTTACATGTTATATTCAACTTGTCTGTGGTTAAATTTAACTATACTGTCTGTTTAGTAAACATTTTGTAATAATGTCCTTTTTATCCTTGGGAAATATTAAATAGGTAAAAATCTCTAAAATGAATTGATTTTGTTTTTATTCAAGATTTTAATTAAGAATGTTAGAGAGAAATATATTATTTTTCATTACAAACTTAAACCTGAAAATTAGATTTTAAGGTTTAGTTATCCGGTCTAATTTAGAGTAGTGCTCTTTTATTTGTTGGTACAATCGCCTCTAGGTAGTTAGAGTGAAACTCTATTTCAAAAGTTTTTATAAGAATTATTATGTGAAAATGTATTGACAACATGTTTTCAATAGTGGTTTTAAAACTTGAAAGTTAGTACTCGGATAATTAAATTCTTATGTTTAATTTGGACACCTTGAATAATGTTTAAATTGTCTAACCCCACCAAAGGTGGCATTTAAATGGTTCATTTTCAATCTCTTAGAAAAAGGAATTAATTTAATTAAGCATATTAGTTATCAACCCCACCCATAGGTGTTAATTGATTTGTTTAGTTAACAAAAAATATCTAACCCCACCAAAGGTGGTATTTATATAAAAAAGAGAGAATCAATAAAATATCAATTTATATCTTTAATAACCTAGATAATATGAGCAAGCATAATTAATTTAGTTATTATATCCATAAATACTCCGCTAATATAAATGATAAAAATTTGCATGAATATTTATTGAATCTGTATATATGTTTATTATTTATTGAATTTGTATCTATGTTTATTTTTATGTTATTAGATTATATTTAATTAATCTGTATATATGTTTATTTATTTTATGTACTTAGAATAAAAACACAAAAACCCCAAAATATCGTGACAGGATGTTTAGGATTTAATTTCGTTTTTAAAAGTTTGAATAATAAATTAAAAACCACATACATTCCTTCCTTAGATCGACCTTGGGAGTATACTTATCATTTTCTACGAAATGATTCGTGCACTTGCGAGAGTTTTATAAATAGATAAAACCAAAGTAACGGGCAGGATCGGCGACGTCGGTTCTGCCCCGATCAAGTTTTTGGCGCCGTTGCCGGGGATGGCGATCAAGTTTTTGGCGCCGTTGCCGGGGATGGTATCAAGTTTTTGGCGCCGTTGCCGGGGAAGGAATAGCGTTTTTAAATTATTTATCAAAATTTTAAAAACTTTTTGTGTTGTAAATAATTGTGATTTTTTTTATTAAAAAATTAAAAAAAATAAAAAATTTTGTTGTTTGTGAAAAGTAAAAAAAAAAATTCAAATTTCAATTTCGTAATAAATAAAAAAAAATATAGCATGAATAATAAAATAATTTTGCATTTTGAAATTTGAAGTAAAAAAAAAGTAAATAAATTTTAAATTAAATTAATAAATAAATAAGAATAAAAAAAATAAAAAATTAAAAAAAAATAAAAAAAAAATCAAAAAAAATCAAAAAATAAAAAAAAATCAAAAAAAATCAAAAACTTTATTTTCAATTTTTTTATTTTTATTTTTTATTTTATTTTTGTTGTTTTTTCTTTTTCTTTTTTTCTTTTCCCTTTTTCAATTATTTTTTTTTTCAATTTATTTTATTTTATTTTTTTTGGCTTAATTTTTTTTTTTTTAATTTTTCTTTTACTTCTTCAATTTATTTTATTTTTGGTTTAATTTTTTTTTTTCAAATTTTTTTTTTAACTACTTTTTTTTTAATTTTCGTTTAAGTTAATTAACTTAGGTTTTTAGTAACTTAATTTACTAACTTATATTAATTTAATTTACTAACTTAATTAACTTAGATTTTCATTAACATAATTAACCTACCTTTTTATTAAGTTAATTAACTTAAATTTTAACTTAACTTAACTTAATTAACTTAATTTTAATAGCATGAACAATAAAGATCTAAGGGAGTTCTGTCTAGGAGACTAGTTCCTGGAAGCCTTTGTGCCACTAGTCTTTCCTAGGAACGTTGCTCTGTCTAGGAGGATGGTTTTTAAGGAGCCTTTGCCCCACCATTCTTTCCTGGGAGCACTCTTGGTTATCTTGATTATGTTATTTTAACTTAAAAAAATAAAAAAAATAAAAAAAAATTCTGAAACTATCTCCAAAATTTTAAAGCTTTAATTACAATCTAAGGAGTTAGTTGTTTTGTTTGATCTAGGTACAATTTTGTTTTGATGCCTTTAATTATTTGATTTGTACCTAGACATGGATTATCTAAAACTCACAAGCATGTCCCTAGTTTTAAGTACAGAAAAATTTAAAAATCCATAGGACATGACTGAAAAAGTATAGGTAGACAACCTTGTCTTACTTGTAGGTTTGATTGACTCATTGATGAGGGGACATTGAGTTTACTTAAAATGAAATCCCCAAGTTACGTCTTGCTAAGACGTTAAACTAAGCGCTGGATGGGAGGCAACCCATCATTTTAGGTAATTTTTTGTTATTTGTTTTATATACTTAATTTTATTGTTTATTTTAGTTTAATTATATGTGAATAATTTTTAAATTGTTAAAACTAAAAATATTTGTTGAGTTGTTAGAAGTTCACAGCAATCTGTCTGTATACACTTTAATGATGAATATGATGAATGCACCTGCATTTCTCCATTACTACTTACACATTCTCAACAAATAGGTAATCTTTCTTCTCTTTTCTCTTTATCTTTAATTTACAATTGTTACATTGAGGACAATGTAAGTTCTAGGTTGGGGGTGGTGAAAAGTTACCATGCTTAATTAGAAAAGAAAAAAAAAGATTTAACAATTTAAAAATTCAAAAAAAAAAAACAACAATTATTAATTTTTTTCTTTTTTATGTTCACATCTTCATTTTTTGTGTTTGGTTTTATTTTCCTTGTGTGATTTAGTAATTTTTGGAATTAAAAAAAAAAAAAAAAAATTCACAAAAATTTATCATTTCTTTAAATCAAATTTAAGTAAATAGTTAAGTCTTTTGTACTGTTAGATTAATTTTTGAAAACATATCATGAAATATTATGTAATTATTTTTGATAATTAGTTAATTTTTGTCATAACTAGTATTTCTTGATAAGATGTAGAAATTATATTAAACCCAAAATCAGTTTTTATGAATTTGTTTTAGTGGAGACTACCTTTGTGAGATATAATTTGAGCCTAATTTCCTTTATTCAGAGTGAAATATATATTTTTTCTACTCCAAACACATTTCTTATTTCTTCAAATTCTTAGATGATCTCTATAGGCATTAATATTGAATGTATGAATTTTTTCTCATCTTAATAGAGTATCGTATATTTTTTATTATTATTTTTGCTTAGATTAAATGATTTGAGTAGAAATTGATAGTATATGCTTTTATCTCATTCGTGCATGACTGTTACAAAAAAAGAGAGACATATCTAGGGTTACCTAAACCAAGATCAAACAAAAAAGCCACAAAATTAACCACTCACCAAAATCCTAAAAAAAAATGTACAATTTGTACATGGGTTGACTCTCTAAAAAAAATGATATATATTGAAAAGTATCTTCAGAAAAAAATAGAGAGATAAAGAATATATAGTATAATCTACATACTATGACCCGCATTACCCAAAATCCAAAAAACAAAAAAATGTACAATTTGTACATGGGTTGACTCTCTAAAAAATGATATATATTGAAAAATATCTTCAGAAAAATATAGAGAGAAAGAATATATAGTATAATCTACATACTATGACCCACATTGCCTACAAAGTTGTGAGTAAAGGCTAATTACAAAAGAAAGATATAGAAAGTAATTCCCTAAAAAGTCATTGCACTTTCTTCAGTTGTAAAAGGCATATATCTTGAAATTTTTTCTTAATGAGTTTGATTTATGCAGGAAAATAATTTTTATATATGATATCTTTATAATTTATACATTTGATTCCTTCCATGAGATCAACGTCAAAATAACACTTTGAGCCTTTCTTCTTTATACATATGCGAACATATTAGTTCATTTCTATACATCAACTCTTTCGCATATAAATTAGTATGAGTGTTTGAACCCATAGGATTCAGTGTTTTGAGAGTATTGACTTGTGAGGAATAGAGTCGAAGCGAATTCGGATTTATGACACTGAAATTGGGTGAAATTAAATTGATACATTTTTGATATGAAATATGAAAATGATTTTCAACTAATTATTATAATAAATCATGATTGTTTTAAAAGATTAAAATAACTTATGCTTGAGATTTTAATTATGATCTTAAAGGAGATTAAAAAGTATGAGACATTTTTGTGATATGTTGTTTTCTTTTATTCTTAAATTAATTTTGTTGTAATTTTAGTTTTTTTTTATTTGATTGTTTTTATTTTTACATTTAATTCAATGTTTGTGGGTATCATTACTGAAAACCCTCACGAGACTCAAACTCGTCCACTAGGGCAACCTAGGGGTTTAAAGGCTTGTTGCATAGGCTAAATGCAACCGTTTCAATCCACGAAAGTGATTTAGGATAATTTAATTTTTAGTTTTTATCGCTTCTCTTGCTAAGGGACTAGCAAGAAGCTGGTTGGGGGTTGTGATGAGTGCTCAAAAAGCACTAAAATAACCATGATTTTATGCACATTAATTGATTAAAAATATATATATTTATATGTTTTATCATATATTTATATAAATTTGTCTTTTTCGGAATCACGGGTATTTTTATTGTTTTTCAGGTATTTTGGCTTAAAAACGCAACTTAAAAACTCAAAGAGGAATACTGGAAGCAATACATCACAAATATATTAATAAATAAATGGGGAAAGGTCAACAAATATGGAAAAATTGGACAAAATGGGTCAAAAAGGACAAAAATGTCAGAAAGGAGAAAATCGCGCCGCCGTGCTTCAGCCCGCCACTTCGCCAGCTCATCATCGTTCATCCGCGGGCACTGTTCATCTGTGCCCCACTGTTAGCAACAAGGGTGAAGATCCATCAAGCTTCTCCAAACATTCTCTCCAAAATTTCCTTTTCTCCTCCAAAAATGTCTTTGAACTCCTCTTTCTGCCGTGGCCCCTTTCTCCATCATATTGTATATATAGATCTAGGGTTTTGGGGGTATTTTTGTATAGAATTAGTTATGTTTTCACATTCTAATAATTACATGTTAATTATCCACACAGTTATAGACTCCATGTCAAGGAACCCACGTCACTTGTAGACTCCATGCCAAGAAAATCACAAGGATTGGTTATTTGGTGTTTGAGTACAAAACTTTTGTC
The DNA here is from genome assembly GCA_030763125.1 of Hippophae gyantsensis. NCBI lineage: Eukaryota > Viridiplantae > Streptophyta > Magnoliopsida > Rosales > Elaeagnaceae > Hippophae > Hippophae gyantsensis. Next base: position 46,703,450 of record CM061030.1, on the reverse strand, counting down.
ACACCAAAACTATATAAATTACCAAAACGTGATAGGAAAACAAAGGTAATATAACATATATAAAATATCTAAGAACAAATGATCCAACACATAACCACACAAATTAGGACAAATATAAGATAAAAAGGCCAAAAAGTCCTACATATCCCCTATTCAAGCACATATCTTTGTAGTTCTTATTAATTGCATACAAACATGAATGATGAACTGTATGCTTCTCAAATATTCGTGTCTCTCTCCCAAGCACTCATTAAACTCTTATATGCATCTAGTCATATTTTCTTGTTATTCCAATCATACAATATGCATTAATATTGTACATAATATGTTATGTTTTCACATCTAATAATTACATGTTAATTATCCAAACACTTATAGACTCCATCTCAAGGAAACTATGTCACTTGTAGATTCCATGCCAAGGAACCCCCAACGATTTGTTATTCAGTGTTTGAGTACTAAAATTTAGTCACACCAAAACTATATAAACTATCAAAAAGTGATAGGAAAACAAAGGTAAAATAACAAATATAAAATATATAGGAACAATTGATCCAACACATAACCACACAAATTAGGATAAATTCAAGAAAAAAAGTCCCTAAAGTCCTACACATCACCCATTCATACACATGTCTCTATAGTTCTTCCTAAATGCATACAAACTTGAGTGATGAATTATATGCTTCTCAAATATTCATGTGTCTCTCCCAAGCACTCATTAAACTATAATATGCATCTAGTCACATTTTCATGTTATTTCAATCATACAATATGAATTAATATTGTACATAATTCGTTATGTTTTCACATCTAATTATTACATATTAATTATCCACACACTTATAGACTCCATGTCATAGAACCCATATCACTTGTAGACTCCATGCCATGGAACCGCCAAGGATTGGTTATTTGGTGTTTGAGTACTAAAATTTAGTCACACCAATACTATCTAAACTAACAAAAAGTGATATGAAATCAAAGGTAAAATAACAAATATAAAATATCTAGGAACAATGACCCAACACATAAAAACACAAATTAGGATAAATACAAGATAAAAAGGCCCTAAAGTCCTACATATCACCTATCGATGCACATGTCTCTGTAGTTCTTCCGAATTGCATACAAACAAGAATGATCAACTATATGCTTCTCAAATATTGATGTGTCTCTTCCAAGCACACATTAAACTCTAATATGCAGCTAGTCACATTTTCATGTTATTTCAACCTAACAATATGCATTAATATTGTACATAATTCGTTATGTTTTCACATTCTAATAATTACATGCTAATTATCTATACACTTATAGACTCCATGTCCCGGAATCCATAAGGATTTGTTATTTGGTGTTTTAGTACTAAAATTTAGTCATAACAATACTATCTAAACTAACAAAAAGTGATAGGAAAACAAAGGTAAAATAACATATATAAAATATATTGGAACAATTGATCCAACAAATAAAAAGGACCTAAAGTCCTACATATCCCCAATCCAAGCACATGTCTCTACAGTTCTTCCTAATAAGATACAAACATGAATGATGAAAAATATGCTTCTCAAAAATTCATGTGCCTCTCTCAAGCACTCATTAAACTCTAATATGAAATTAGTCACATTTACATGTTATTTCAATTACACAAGATGCATTATATTACCATGAAATTAATATTGTAAATAATTCGTTATGTTTTCATATTTTAATAATTACAAGTTAATTATATATACACTTATAGACTCCATGTCAAAGAACCCATGTCACAAGTAGACTCCATGTCAAGGAACGCGCAAGGATTGGTTATTTGGTGTTTGAGTACTAAAATTTAGTCAAACCAACACTATCTAAATTAACAAAAAGTGATTGGAAAACAAAGGTAATATAAAAAATATAAAATATCTAAGAATAAATGATGCAACACATAACCACACAAATAAGAATAGATTCTAGATAAAAAAAACCCTAAAGTCCTAAATATCCCCCATTCATGCACATGTCTCTGTAGTTCTTCCTAATTGCATACAACATGAATGATGAACTATACACTTCTAAATTATTCATGGGTCTCTCCCAAGCACTCATTAAACTGTAGTATGCATCTAGTCACATTTTCATGTTATTTCTATCATACAAGATGAATTAAATTCACGTGTAATTAATATTGTATAGAATTAGTTATGTTTTCACATTCTAAAAATTACATGTTAATTATCCACACACTTATAAACTCCATGTCAAGGAACCCATGTCACTTGTAGACTACATGTGAAGCAAATCACAAGGATTGGTAATTTGTTGTTTGAGTACTAAAATTTAGTCACAAAAATAGCATCAATATTAACAAAAAGTGGTAGGAAAATGAAGGTAATATAATAAATATAAAATATCAAGGAACAATTAATCCAACACATAATCACACAAATAAGGATAAATACAAGATAAAAAGGCCCTAAAGTCCTACATATACCTTATTCATGCACATGTCTTTGTAGTTCTTCCCAATTCCACACAAATATGAATGGTGAACTATTTGCTTCTCAAATATTCATGTGCCTCTCTCAAGCTCTCATTAAACTCTAATATGAAATTAGTCACATTTACATGTTATTTCAATTACACAAGATGTATTATATTACCATGTAATAAATATTGTAAATAATTAGTTATTGAAAGTTTATAAATGATGGACCTAATTAACCTAGAGGGGGGTGAATAGGTTATTTTTAATTCTTACTAATTTATAATTTAATAACCTAAACAAAGCAGCCAGACATGCAATCGTGTGTAAAAATAAGTGCGGAAATAAAATAATAACACACGATATTTTTAGGTGGAAACAACCTAGGCCACAACCATGACCTAAGAGGAAAACCACCGGTCCACCGGACGACCTAAATTTCCACTATGAAAATCAAATGTTCAAGTACAAACTCGGTCTTATGCTACCCTCCTTAGGATACTACCCCAATGTACTTTACTTACGAGTCTCTGCTCTGTTTTCACAATTTCCAATATTAGCGTGAGCGGTTTCCAGACCAACGTTCCAATAAGCTTCCCGCCAATCAGATACGTTCCCAAAGTAACTGCAAAATAGTTAGCACAAAAATACAAGTGCCCGTGTGTGTTCTAGAACTGATTTAATAATGAACAATCCTAACTAGATGATTCAAAACATATGTCATTTAAATTAAATCAACTAGCAAATCCTAGACCAAAAAGATCAAATATAAGTTAAATAAAAATAGCTTCTTTAAAGATTAATAATCAAATCAAATAATTATGATATGACAAAAACAATTATTTGATCTAACAATTTAAGAACAAAAATAAAGAAGAAGCCATAAGAATATAATATCAAAATATCATAAAAATAATTAGGCTTATTAATTAATCAAATATAACCACCAATATTTGATAGATTAACTAAATAAAGAAGCCTAAAGAATTATGATCTTATATTTGTAAAACAAGAGAGAGAAGTTAAAAAGATTAGAAGAATGCTCTTGTATGGTTGATTGAAACAATGAACAATGAGTTTTATTTATAGGAAAAATTAAAACCCTTAATCCTATGTAATTGATAAATATCTTTTCTATTACAAATAGGATTAGTAATTCTCATTAATTAAGATAACTCTTATTTAAAATAAATTTCTTTTAAAATAGATTTTATGTTATCTTTTATAATAAAGATTTCAATTATAATTTAAAATATATCTTATCTAATATCTTTTAACATATCTTATTTTAGAGTATATATATCTTATCTAATATCTTTTAACATATCTTATTTTAGAGTATATATTATTTAATGTTTTTTAGCATATCTTATCCCATATTTTAGCATTAAAAATAATTTTAGATTTATAAACATGTGCTATTAAATGCATAAATATAATCCTATGTGTCAAGTTATCAAAGATATACCTGAAGTACAATTATCTGGAATTCGACCATTTGTTTGGCTTTTCTTGATAGACTTGATAGCAGGCCTAAAAACAAATTTACAGATAAATATTTTGTCCACGAAAATAGCCAACACTCATAGTCCTTACAGTTATGTTTCCTTATTCTAATAATTACATGTTAATTATCCATACACTTATAGACTCTATGTCAAAAAACCCATGTCACATGTAGACTCCATGCCAAAAAACCCACAAGCATTGGTTATTTGGTGTTTCAGAACTTAAATTTAGTCACACTAATACTATCTAAATTAAGAAAAAGTGATAGAAAAACAAAGGTAATATAACAAATGTAAAATATCTAGGCACAAATGATCCAACACATAACCGCACAAATTAGGACAAATTCAAGATAAAAATTTTCTAAAGTTCTACATATCCCCTATTCTTGCACATGTTTCTATAGCTCTTCCTAATTGCATACAAACATAAAGGATGAACTATATACTTCTCAAAAATTCATGTGTCTCTCTCAAACACTTATTAAGCTCTAGTATGCAACTATTCACATTTTTATGTTATTTCAATTATGCAAGATGCGTTAAATTCACATGTAATTAATATTGTACATAATTTGTTGTGTTTCAAAATTCTAATAATTACTTGTTAATTATCCATAAACTTATAGACTCCATGTAGAGGAACCCATGTCACTTGTAGATTCCATGTTAAGGAACCCACAAGGATTGGTTATTTGGTGTTTGAGTACTAAAGTTTAGTCACACCAATACTATCTAAATTAACAAAAAGTGATAGGAAAACAAAAGTAATATAACAAATATAAAATATCCTGGAACAATGATCCAATACATAACCACACAAATTACGATAAATTCAAGATAAAAAGGCCCTAAATTCCTACATATCCCTTATTGATTCACATGTCTCTGTAGTTCTTCCGAATAGCATACAAACATGAATGATAAACTATTTGCTTCTAAAATATTCAAGTGTCTCTTCCAAGCACACATTAAACTCTAATATGCATCTAGTCACATTTTGATGTTATTTCAATCAAACAAAATGCATTAATATTGTACATAATTCGTTATTTTTTTACATTCTAATAATTACATGTTAATTTTCCACACACTTATAGTCTCCATGTCATGGAACCCACGTCACTTGTAGACTACATGTCAAGGAACCCACAAGGATTGGTTATTTGGTTTTTGAGTACTAAAATTTAGTCACACCAATGCAATCTAAACTAACAAAAAGTGATAGGAGAACAAAGGTAAAATAACATATATAAAATATCTAAGAAATATTGATCCAACACATAACCAAATAAATTAGGATAAATTCAAGATAAAAAGGCCCTAAAGTCCTACATATCCCCGATCCATGCACATGTCTCTATAGTTCTTCCTAATTGCATATAACATGAACAATGAACTATATGCTCCTCAATATTCATTGGTGTCTACCAAGCACTCATTAAACCCAAGTATACATCCAGTCATATTTTTATGTTATTTAAATCATACAATATGTATTAAATGCACATGTAATTATTTTTGTACAGAATTAGTTATGTTTTCACATTCTAATTATTACATGTTAATTATCCACACACTTAAGACTCCATGTCATGGAACACATGTCACTTGTAGACTACATGCCAAGATAATCACAAGGATTGGTTATTTGGTATTTGAGTACTAAAATTTAGTCAAACCAATACTATATAAATTAACAAAAAGAGATTGGAAAACAAATGTAATATAATAAATATAAAATATCACGGAACAAGTAATCCAACACATAATCACACAAATTAGGATAAATACAAGATAAAAGGCCCTAAAGTCCTACATATACCCTATTCATGCACATGCTTTGTAGTTCTTCCTAATTGCATACAAACATGAATGATGAACTATTTTCTTCTCAAATATTCATGTGTGTCTCTCAAGCACTCATTAAACTCTAATATGCATCTAGTCAAATTTTCAAGTTATTTCAATCATACAATATGCATTAATATTGTACATAATTCGTTATGTTTTCACATCTAATAATTACATATTAATTATCCACACAAATATAGACTCCATCAAGGAACCCATGTCACATGTAGACTCCATGCCAAGGCACCCCCTAGGATTGGTTATTTGGTATTTGAGTACTAAAATTTAGTCACCCCAATACTATCTAAACTAACAAAAAGTGATAGGAAAACAAAGGTAAAATAACAAATATAAAATATCTAGGAATAATTGATCGAACAAATAACCATTAAAATTAGGATAAATGCAAGATAAAAAGTCACAAAAGTCCTACCATTCCCCCATTTATACACATGTCTCTGTTGTTCTTCCTAATTGCATTCAAACATGAATGATGAACTATGTGCTTCTCAAATATTCACATGTCTCTCTCAAGCACTCATTAAAATCTAGTATGCATCTAGTCACATTTTCATGTTAATATTGTACATAATTCGTTAGGTTTTCACGTCTAATAATTACATATTAATTATCCACACATTTATAGACCGTGTCAAGGAAGTCATGTCACTTATAGAATCTATGCCAAGGAACCCCCAAGGATTGGTTATTTGGTGTTGGAGTACTAAAATTTAGTCACACCAATACTATCTAAATTAACAAAAAGTGATTGGAAAACAAAGGTAATATAATAAATATAAAATATCTAAGAATAAATGATCCAACAGATAACCATACAAATTCGGATAAATTCAAGATAAATGGTACCTAATGTCCTACACTTCCCCCATACATACACATGTCTCTGTAGTTCTTCCTAATTGTATACAAACATGAATGATGAACTATATGCTTCTCAAATATTCATGTGTCTCTCCCAAGCACTCATTAAACTCTAATATGCATCTTGTTACATTTTCATGTTATCTCAATCATACAATATGCATTAATATTGTACATAATTCGGTATGTTTTCACATCTAATAATTACATATTAATTGTCCACACACTTATAGACTCCGTGGCAAGGAACCTATGTCACTTGTAGACTCCATGCCAAGGAACTCCCATGGATTGGTTATTTGGTGTTTGAGTACTAAAATTTATTCACACTAATATTATCTAAACTTAGAAAAAGTGATAGGAAAAAAAAGGTAAAATAACAAATATAAAATATCTAGGAACAATTGATCCAACAGATAACCATACAAATTAGGATAAATTCAAGACAAAAAGGCCCTAAAGTCCTACATATCCCTTATTCATGCACATGTCTTTGTAGTTCTTCCTAATTGCATACAACTATGAATGATGTACTATATGCTTCTCAAATATTCATGTGTCCCTCCCAAGCACTCATTAAACTCAAATATGCATCTAGTCACATTTTCATGTTATTTCAATCATACAATATGCATTAATATTGTACATAATTCGTTATGTTTTCACATTCTAATAATTACATGTTAATTAGCCACACACAAATAGTCTCCATGTCATGGAACCCACGTCACTTGTAGACTCCATGTCAAGGAACCCACAAGGATTGGTTATTTGGAAAACAAAGGTAGTATAACAAATCTAAAATATCCCGGAACAATTAATCCAACACATAATCACACAAATTAGGATAAATACAAGATAAAAAGGCCCTAAAGTCCAACATATACCCTATTCATGCACATGTCTTTGTAGTTCTTCCTAATTGCATACAAACATGAATGATGAACTATTTGCTTCTCAAATATTCATGTGTCGCTCTCAAGCACTCATTAAAATATAATATGCATCTAGTCACATGTTCATGTTAATATTGAACATAATTCGTTATGTTTTCACTTCTAATAATTATATATTAATTATACACACATTTATAGACTCCATGTCAAGGAACCCATATCATATGTTGACTCCAGGCCAAGGAACCCCCAAGAATTTCTTATTTGGTGTTTGAGTACTAAAATTTAGTCACACCAATACTATCTAAATTAACAAAAAGTAATTGGAAAACAAAGGTAATGTAACAAATATAAATTATCTAAGAATAAATGATCCAATAGATAACCATACAAATTCGGATAAATTCAAGATAAAAAGTACCTAATGTCCTACACTTCCCCCATTCATACACATGTCTATGTAGTTCTTCCGAATAGCATACAAACATGAATGATGAACTATATACTTCTCAAATATTCATAGGTCTCTTCCAAGCACACATTAAACTCTAATATGCATCTAGTCACATTTTCATGTTATTTCAATCAAACAAAATGCATTAATATTGTACATAATTCGTTATGTTTTCACATTCTAATAATTACATGTTAATTAGCCACACACTTATTGTCTCCATGTCATGGAACCCACGTCACTTGTAGACTCCATGTCAAGGAACCCATAAGGATTGGTTATTTGGTGTTTGAGTACTAAAATTTAGTCACACCAATACTATCTAAACTAACAAAAAGTGCTAGGAAAACAAATGTAACATAACAAATATAAAATATATAGGAAATATTAATCCAACAAATAACAATACAAATTAGGATAAATTCAAGATAAAAAGGTCCTAAAGTCCTATATATCCCTTATCCGTGCACATGTCTCTGTAGTTCTTCCTAATTGCATACAAACATGAATGATGAACTATATGCTTCTCAAAAATTCATGTTTCTGTCTCAAGTACTCATTAAACTCTAATAAGAAATTAGTCACATTTACATGTTGTTTCATTTAGACAAGATGCATTAATATTGAACATAATTTGTTATGTTTTCACATCTAATAATTACTTATTAATTATCCACACACTTATAGACTCCATGTCATGGAACCCATATCACTTGTAGACTCCATGCCAAGGAACCCCCAAGGATTGGTTATTTGGTGTTTGAGTACTAAAATTTAGTCACACCAATACTATCTAAACTAACAAAAAGTGATATGAAAACAAAGGTAAAATAACAAATATAAAATATCTAGGAACAGTTGATCCAATATATAACCTTGCAAATTAGGATAAATTCAAGATAAAAAGTCCCTAAAGTCCTACACTTCCCCCATTCATACACATGTCTTTGTAGTTCTTCCTAACAGCATACAAACATGAATGATGAACTATATGCTTCTCAAATATTCATGTGTCTCTCCCAAGCACTCCTTAAACTCTAATATGCATCTAGTCACATTTTCATGTTCTTTCAATCGTAAAATATGCATTAATATTGTACATAATTCGTTTTATTTTCACATTCTGATAATTACATGTTAATTATCCATACAGTTATAGTCTCCATGTCATGGAACCAATGTCACTTGTAGACTCCATGTCAAGGAACCCGCAAGGATTAGTTATTTGGTGTTTGAGTACTAAAATTTAGTCAAACCAATACTATATAAATTAACAAAAAGTGAATGGAAAACAAAGGTAATATAACAAATATAAAATATCAAGGAAGAATTAATCCAACACATAATCACACAAATTAAGATAAATACAAGATAAAAAGGCCCTAAAGTCCTACATATACCATATTCATGCACATGTCTTTATAGTTCTTCCTAATTGCATACAAACATGAATGATTAACTATTTGCTTCCAAAATATTCATGTGTCTCTCTCAAGTACTCATTAAACTCTAATATGAAATTAGTCACATTTACATGTTATTTCAATTACACAAGATGCATTAAATTACCATGTAATTAATATTGTAAATAATTAGTTATGTTTTCATATTCTAATAATTACATGTTAATTATCCATACACTTATAGACTCCATGTCAAAGAACCCATGTCACATGTAGACTCCATGTCAAGGAACCCACAAGCATTGGTTATTTGGTGTTTCAGAACTTAAATTTAGTCACACTAATACTATCTAAATTAAAAAAAATGATAGGAAAACAAAGGTAATATAACAAATTTAAAATATCTAGGCATAAATGATCCCACACATAACCACACAAATTAGGACAAATTCAAGATAAAAATGCCCTAAAGTCCTACATATCCCCTATTCTTGCATATATCTCTATAGTTCTTCCGAATTGCATACCAACATAAATGATGAACTGTATACTTCTCAAAAATTCATGTGTCTCTCTCAAGCACTCATTAAGCTCTAGTATGCAACTATTCACATTTTTATGTTATTTCAATTGTGCAAGATGCGTTAAATTCACATGTAATTAATATTATACATAATTCGTTATGTTTTCAAATTCTAATAATTACATGTTAATTATCCATACACTTATGGTCTTCGTGTCATGGAACCCATGTCACTTGTAGACTCTATGTTAAGGAACCCACAAGGATTGGTTATTTGGTGTTTGAGTATTAAAGTTTAGTCAAACCAATACTATCTAAATTAACAAAAAGTAATAGGAAAACAAAGGTAATGTAACAAATATAAAATATTCTGGAACAATGATCCAATACATAACCACACAAATTACGATAAATTCAAGATAAAAAGGCCCTAAAGTCCTACATATCCCTTATCCATGCACATGTCTGTGTAGTTCTTCCTAATTGCATACAAACATGAATGATGAACTATATGCTTCTCAAAAATTCATGTTTCTCTCTAAAGAACTCATTAAAGGCTAATTAGAAATTAGTCACATTTACATGTTATTTCAATTACACAAGATGCATTATATTACCTTGTAATTAATATTGTACCTAATTAGTTATGTTTTCATATTCTAATAATTACATGTTAATTATACTTACACTTATAGACTCCATGTCAAAGAACCCACATCACATGTATACTGCAAGCCAAGGAACGACCAAGGATTGGTTATTTGGTGTTTGAGTACTAAATTTAGTCACACCAATACTATCTAAATTAATAAATAGTGATTGGAAAACAAAGGTAATATAACAAATATAAAATATTTAAGAATAAATTATCCAACACATAATCACACAAATCAGGATAAATTCTAGATAAAAAAACCCCTAAAGTCCTACATATCCCCCATTTATGCACATGTCTTTTTAGTTCTTCCTATTTGCATACATCCTGAATGATGAATTATATGCTTTTCAAATATTCATGTGTCTCTCCCAAGTCATATTTTCATGTTATTTCAATCATACAATATGCATTAATATTGTACATAATTCGTTATGTTTTCACATCTAATAATTACCTGTTAATTATCCAAACACTTATAGACTCCATGTCAAGGAACCCACAAGGAATTGTTATTTGGTGTTTAAGTACTAAAATTTAGTCACATCGAATACTATCTAAATTAACAAAAAAGTGATAGGAAAATTGATGAGTGCTCAAAAAGCACTAAAATTACCATGATTTTATGCACATTAATTGAATAAAAATATATATATTTATATGATTTTATCATATATTTATCTTTCTTTTCGGAATCACAGGTATTTTTATTATTTTTCAGGTATTTTTGCTTAAAAACGTAACTTAAAGACTCAAAGAAAAATACTGGAGGCAATACATCACAAATATATTCATAAATTAAATGAGGAAAAGTCAAAAAAGATGGAAAATTGGACAAAATGGGTCAAAAAGCTCAAAAAGGAGGAAATCGCGCACGAAGCCGCCCAGCCGTGCCAAGCAACGAGCGCGCCGCGTCATCACAAAGCCCAATCCATGCGCGCCTACTCTCCATTCTGTGCGCGACTGCACCCATCTGCGCCTAACCGCACGCCAACTCGCCCCACATCACCACGACGTCAGTAGTATGACATCATCATTCACTACTCCGCGTTTTCTCCATTTTTAATCATTTTTAGTTTTTCTTAGTTTTTAGCTTTTCTTAGTTTCAAAGTTCTTCTCTTTTTGAGAAGAACTAATTATGTTTTTGTAATTTATTTGCTTTATGATTCAATAAATAGAAGTGCAAATTCCGTTTGGAGGTTTTCTAGTAACAAGAATAACATCAAAGTACTGTAAGAAATTTATTTTCTTTACAGTTAATTTTTTATGTTTTATTCTTACATGTTATATTTAATTTGTCTGTGATTAAATTTAACTTTGCTGGCTATTTGTAAACATGATATAATAATAACGTTGTTATGCTTGCGAAATATTAAATAGGTAAAAATCTCTAAAATGAATTGTTTTTTTATTCAAGATTTTATATTAAGAATGTTAGAGAGAAATATATTATTTTTCATTACAAACTTAAATCTAAAAATTAGATTTTAAGGTTTAGTTATCCGGTCTGATTTAGAGTAGTGCTCTTTTATTTATTGGTATAATCGTCCGATAGTTAGAGTGAAGCTCTATTTCAAAAGTTTTTATAAGAATTATTATTTGAAAATGCATTGACAACATGTTTTGAGTTGTGGTTTTAAAACTTGAAAGTTAGTACTCGGATAACTAAATTCTTAGGTTTAATTTGGACACCTTGAATAAAGTTTAAACTGTCTAACCCCACCAAAGGTGGCATTTAAATTGTTCATTTTCAATCTCTTAGAAAAAAGAATTAATTTAACTAACCAAATTAGTTATCAACTCCACCAATAGGTATTAATTGATTTGTTTAGTTAACAAATAATATCTAACCCCACCAAAGAATATCTAACCCCACCAAAGAATATCTAACCCCACCAAAGGTGGTATTTATATAAAAAAGAGAGAATCAATAAATATCAATTTATATTTTTAATAACCTAAATAATATGAGCAAACATAATAAACTTAGTTATTATATCCATAAATACTCCACTATTATAAAAGATAAAATTTGCATAACTATTTATTGAATCCGTATCTCTATTTATTTTTATGTTATTAGGTTAAAAAAACACAAAAACCCAAATATCGTGACAGGATGTTTAGGATTTAATTTCGTTTTTAAAAGTTTCAATAATAAATTAAAAACCACATATATTCCTTCCTTAGATCGACCTTGGGAGTATACTTATCATTTTTTATGAAATGATTCGTGCACTTGCGAGAGTTTTATAAATATAAAACCAAAGCGATGGTAGGATCGGTGATGTCGGTTATGCCCGTCATGTTTTTGGCGCCGTTACCGGGGATGGTATAAAGTTTTTTTGGCGCCATTGCCAGGGAAGGAATAACGTTTTTAAATTATTTATCAATATTTTAAAAACTTTTTGTGTTGTAAATAATTGTGATTTTTTTTTATTTTAAAAAAAATCACAAAAATTTGTTGTTTGTGAATAGTAAAAAACAAATAAAAATTAAAATATTTTTTTTTATTAAAAAAATAAATAAACTTACCGTTCATGAACATTAAAAAATTTTAAATTTCAAATTTTATAATAAATAAAAAATTATTATAGCGTGAATAATAAAATAATTTTGAATTTTGAAATTTGAAGTAAATAAATTTTAAATAAAAATAATAATAAAATAAAAAAAATTATTTCATTTAATTATTTTCTTTAAAAAAATAATAAATGATAAATAAATAAAAAATAAAAAATATAAAAAATTATTTTATTTAATTATTTTCTTTTAAAAAATATTTGTTTTTTGTTTTTTTTTCAAAAAATCAAAAAATTATTTTCAATTTTATTTATTTTTTTCTTTTACCTTTTTTCAATTTTTTTCTTTTTTTTGTTTGAATTTTTAATTTTAATTTTTTTCCTTTTTATTTTTTTATTTTTCTTTTACCTTTTCAATTTTTTTATTTTATTTTTGGCTTAATTTTTTTTAACTATTAAACCCAAAATTATATTAAACCCAAAATTGGTATTTATGAATTATTTTTAGTGGAGACTACCTTTGTGAGATATAATTTGAGCTTAATTTCCCTAATTCAGAGTGAAATATATATTTTTTCTACTCCAAACACATTTCTTATTTCTTCAAATATTTAGATGATCTCGATGGGTATTAGCATTGAATGTATGCAAACATGAATGATGAACTTTATGCTTCTCAAATATTCACGTGTCTCTCTCAAGCACTCATTAAACTCTAGTATGCAATTAGTAACATTTTCATGTTATTTCAATTACACAAGATGCATTATAATCACATGTAATTAATATTGTACATAATTAGTTTTGTTTTCTTATTCTAATAATTACATGTTAAGTATCCATACACTTATAAACACCATGTCAAGGAACTCATGTCACATGTAGACTCCATGTCAAGGAACCCACAAGATTTGGTTATTTGGTTTTTGAGTACCAAAATTTAGTCACACTTATACTATCTAAAGTGACAAAAAGTGATAGGAAAACAAAGGTAATATAACAAATATAAAATATCTAGGAACAAATTATCCAGCAGATAACCACACAAATTAGAAAAAATTCAAAATAAAAAGCCACTAAAGTCCTACATATCCCCTATTCATCAACAGGTCTCTATAGTTCTTCCTAATTGTATATAAACATATGTGACTTATGAACTATATGCTTCTCAAATATTCATGTGTCTCTCTAAAGCACTCATTAAACTCTGATATACAATTAGTCACATTTTCATGTTATTTCAATTACACAAGATGCATTATATTAAAATGTAATTAATATTGTACATAATTAATTATGTTTTCATATTCTAATAATTACATGTTAATTATCCATACACTTATAGACTCCATGTAGAGGAACCCATGTCACATGTAGACTCCATGTCAAGGAACCCAGATAGATTGGTTATTTGGTATTTGAGTACTAAAATTTATTCTCACCATTACTATTTAAATTAACAAAAGGTGATAGAAAAAATGAGGTCATATAAAAAATATAAAATGTCTAGGAACAAATGATAAAACACATAACCACACAAATTAGTATAAATTCAAGATAAAATGTCTAAAAAGTCCTTCATATCCCCAATTCATACACATGTCTCCATAATTCTTCCTAATTTCATACAAACATGAATGATGAACTATATGCTTCTCAAATATTCATGTATCTCCCTTATGCACTAATTAAACTCTAGTACGTAGTTAGTGACATTTTCATGTTATTTAAATCATACAAGATGCATTAAATTCACATGTAATTAATATTGTACATAATTATTTATGTTATCAGATTCTAAAAATTAAATGTTAATTAACAATACATTTATAGACTCAATGTCAACGAACCCATGTCACTGGTAGACTCCATGTCAAGGAACCCACAAGGTTTGGTTATTTGATCCATGAGTACTAAAATTTAGTAACACCAATACTATGTAAACTAAAAAAAATGATAGGAAAACAACGGTAATATATCCCCCATTCATACACATGTCTCTATAGTTCTTCCTAATTTCGTACAAACGTGAATGATGAACTATATGCCTCTAAATATATTCATGTGTCTCTCTCAAGCACTTATTAACCTCTAATATGCAATTAGTCACATTTTCATGTTATTTCAATTATACAAGATGCATTAAACACAAATTAATTAATATTATACAAAATTAGTTATGTTTTAACATTCTTATAATTACATGTTAATTATCCCTAAACTTATAGACTCCATTTCAAGGAACCCATGTCACTTGTAGACTCCATGTCAAGGAACCCACATGGAATTGTTATTTGGTTTTTGATTACTAAAATTTAGTGACACCAATACTATCTAAAGTAACAAAAAGTGATAGGAAAACAAAGGTAACATAACAAATATAAAATATCTCTGAACAAATGATCCAAGACATAACCACACAAATTAGGATAAATTGAAGATAAAAAGTCCCTAAAGTCCTACATATCCCCCATTCATGGACATGTTTCCATAGTTCTTCCTAATTGCGTACAAACATGAATGATGAACTATATGCTTGTAAATATATTCATGTGTCTCTTTGAAGTACTAATAAAACTCTAGTATGCAATTAGTCACATTTTCATGTTATTTCAATTACACAAGATGTATTAAATTCAATTCTAATTAATATTGAACATAATTATGTATGTTTTCATATTCTAACAATTAAATGTTAATTATCCGTTCACTAATAGACTCCATTTCAAGGTACCCTTGTCACTTGTAGACTCCATGTCAAGGAACCCACAAGGATTGGTTATTTGGTGCTTAATTACTAAAATTTATTACCCAAATACTATCTAAAAAACAAAAAGTGATAGAAAAAAAAAAGGTAATATAACAAATATAAAATATTTAGGAACAAATTATCAAGCACTTAACCACACAAATTAGAATAAATTCAAGATAAAAAGTCCCTAAAGTCCTACATATCCCTCATTCATGCACAAGTCTATATAGTTCTTACTAATTGCATACAAACATGAATGATGAACTATATGCTTCTAAATATATTCATGTGTCTCCCTCAAGCACTAATTAAATCTAGTATGCAATTATTCACATTTTCATGTTATTTCAATAACACAAGATGCATTAAATTCACATGTAATTAATATTAAACATAATTATGTATGTTTTCATTTTCTAACAATTAAATGTTATTTATCCATACACTTATAGACTCCATTTCAAGGAACCCTTGTCATTGTAGACTCCATGTCAAGGAACCCAAAAGGATTCATTGTTTAGTGTTTAAGTACTAAAATTTAGTCACACAAATACTATCTAAACAAAAAAAGGGATTGGAAAACAAAGGTAATATAACAAATAAAAAATATCTACTAATAAATGACCCAACACATAACCACACAAATTAGGATGAATTCAAGATAAAAAGTTCCTAAAGTCTTACATATCCCCCATTCATGCACACGTCTATATTGTTCTTACTAATTGCATACAAACATGAATGATGAACTATATGCTTCTAAATATATTCATGTGTTTCTCTCAAGCACTAATTAAACTCTAGTATGCAATTATTCACATTTTCATGTTATTTCAATAACACAAGATGCATTAAATTCACATGTAATTAATATTGAACATAATTATGTATGTTTTCATATTCTAACAATTAAATGTTATTTATCCATACACTTATAGACTCTATGTCAAGGAACCCACAAGGATTCGTTATTTAGTGTTTAAGTATTAAAATTTAGTAACACAAATACTATCTAAACAAAAAAAAAGTGAGAGGAAAACAAAGGTAATATAACAAAAATAAAATATCTAGAAACAAATGATCCATCACATAACCACACAAATTAGAATAAATTCAAGATAAAAAGTCCCTAAAGTCCTACATATCCGTTATTCATGCACATGTCTCTATAGTTCTTCCTAATTGCATACAAACATGAATGATGAACTATATGCTTCTCAAATATGCATGTGTCTCTCTCAAGTACTCATTAAACTCTAATATGAAATTAATCACATTTTCATGTTATTTCAATTACAAAAAGATGCATTATATTCACTGGTAATTAATATTGTACATAATTAGTTATGTTTTCATAATCTAATAATTACATATTTATTATCCTTTCAATTATAAACTCCATATCACGCAACCCATCTCATTTGTAGACTCCATATCAAGGAACCCACAAGGATTGGTTATTTGGTGTTTGAGAACAAAAATTTAGTCACACCAATACTATCAAAACTAACAAAATAGTGATACGAAAACAAAGGTAATATAACAAATATAAAATATTTGGGAACAAATGATCCAACACATAACCACATAAATTTGGATAAGTTAAAGACAAAAAGGCCCTAAAGTCCAACATATCCCCCATTCAAGGACATGTCTCTCTAGTTCTTCCAAATTGCGTACAAACATGAATGATGAACTATATGCTTCTAAATATATTCATGTGTCTCTCAAAAGTATTCATTAAACTCTAGTATGCAATTAGTCAAATTTTCATTTTATTTCAATTACACAAGATGCATTAAATTCACATGTAATTAATATTGTACATAATTATATATGTTTTCATATTCTAACAAATTACATGTTAATTATCCCTACACTTATAGAATACATTTCAAGGAACCCATGTCACTTGTAGATTCTATGTCATGGAAACTTAAGGATTAGTTATTTGGTGTTTGAGTACTAAAATTTAGTCACACAAATACAATCTAAACAAACTAAAAAGTGATCGGAAAGAAGGTAATATAAAAAATATAAAATATCTAGGAACAAATAATCCAACACATAACCACACAAATTAGGATAAATTCAAGATAAAAAGTCCCTAATGTCCAACATATCCCCAATTCAGGGATATGTCTCTAAAGTTCTTCCTAATTGCATAAAAACATGAATGATGAGCTATATAATTCCCATATATTCATGTCTCTCTCTCAAGTACTCATTAAACACTAATATGCATCTAGTCACATTTTCATGTTATTTCAATAACACAAGATGCATTAAATTCACATGTAATTAATATTAAACATAATTATGTATGTTTTCATTTTCTAACAATTAAATGTTATTTATCCATACACTTATAGACTCCATTTCAAGTAACCCTTGTCACTTGTAGACTCCATGTCAAGGAACCCACAAGGATTCGCTATTTAGTGTTTAAGTACTAAAATTTAGTCACACAAATACTATCTAAACAAAAAAAGGATAGGAAAACAAAGGGAATACAACAAATATAAATTATCTATGAACAAATGATCCAACACATAACGACACATATTAGGACAAATTCAAGATTAAATTTCCCCAAACTCCTACATATCCCCCATTCATGGACATGTCTCTATAGTTCTTCCTAATTGCATACAAACATGAATGATGACCTATATGCTTGTTAAATATTCATGTGTCTCTCTCAAGCACTCATCAAACTCTAATATGCAAATAGTCACATTTTCATGTTATTTCAATTATACAAGATGCATTAAATTCACATTTAATTATTATTGTACATAATTAGTTACGTTTTAACATTTTAATAATTACATGTTAATTATCCATGCACTTATAGACACTATGTCAAGGAATCCCCAAGGAATTGTTATTTGGTGTTTGAGTATAAAACTTTTGTGACACCAATACTATCTAAACTAACAAAAAGTGATAGGAAAACAAAGGAGATATAACAAATATTAAATATCTTGGAACAAATGATCCAACACATAACCACACAAATTAGGATAAATTCAAGATAAAAAGTAACTAAAATCATACATATCCAGCATTCATGGACATGTCTCCATAGTTCTTCCTAATTGAATAAAAACTTGAATGACAAACTATATGCTACTTAAATATTCATGTGTCTCTCTCAAGCACTTATTAAACTCTAATATGAAATTAGTCACATTTTCTTGTTATTTCAATTATACAAGATGCATTAAACACACATGTAATTAATATTGTACATACTTAGTTATGTTTTAACATTTTTATAATTACATGTTAATTATCCCTAAACTTATAGGCTCCATGTCAAGAAACCCATGTCACTTGTAGACTCCATGTCTTGGAAACCACAAGGAATTTTTATTTGGTGTTTGATTACTAAAATTTAGTGACACCAATACTATCTAAAGTAACAAAAAGTGATAGGAAAACAAAGGTAATATAACAAATATAAAATGTCTCTGAACAAATGATCCAAGACATAACCACACAAATTAGGATAAATTCAAGATAAAAAGTCCTAAAAGTCCTACATATCCCCATTCATGGACATGTTTCCATAGTTCTTCCTAATTGCGTACAAACATGAATGATGAACTATATGCTTGTAAATATATATTGTCTCTCTGAAGTACTAATAAAACTCTAGTATGCAATTAGTCACATTTTCATGTTATTTCAATTACACAAGATGTATTAAATTCAATTCTAATTAATATTGAACATAATTATGTATGTTTTCATATTCTAACAATTAAATGTTAATTATCCGTTCACTTATAGACTCTGTTTCAAGGTACCCTTGTCACTTGTAGACTCTATGTCAAGGAACCCACAATGATTGGTTATTTGGTGCTTAATTACTAAAATTTATTACACAAATATTATCTAAAAAACAAAAAGTGATAGAAAAAAAGGTAATATAACAAATATAAAATATTTAGGAACAAATTATCAACCACATAACCACACAAATTAGAATAAATTCAAGATAAAAAGTCCCTAAAGTCCTACATATCCCTCATTCATGCACAAGTCTATATAGTTCTTACTAATTGCATACAAACATGAATGATGAACTATATGCTTCTAAATATATTCAAGTGTCTCCCTCAAGAACTAATTAAATCTAGTATGCAATATTCACATTTTCATGTTATTTCAATAACACAAGATGCATTAAATTCACATGTAATTAATATTAAACATAATTATGTATGTTTTCATTTTCTAACAATTAAATATTATTTATCCATACACTTATAGATTCCATTTGAAGGAACCCTTGTCATTGTAGACTCCATGTCAAGGAACCCACAAGGATTCGTTATTTAGTGTTTAAGTACTAAAATTTAGTCACACAAATACTATCTAAACAAAAAAAGGATAGGAAAACAAAGGTAATATAAAAAAAATAAAAAATATCTAGAAACAAATGATCCAACATATAACCATACAAATTAGGATAAATTCAAGATAAAAAGTCCCTAAACTCCTACATATCCCCTATTCATGGACATGTGTCCATAGTTCTTCCTAATTGAATACAAACATAAATGATGAACTATATGCTTCTGAAATATTCATGTGTCTCTCAAAAGCACTCAATAAACTGTAATATGCAATTTGTCATATTTTCATGTTATTTCAATTACGCATGATGCATTATATTCACATGTAATCAATATTGTACATAATTAGTTATGTTTTCCTATTCTAACAATTACATGTTAATTATCCATACACCTAGAGACTCAATATCAAGGAAACATGTCACTTGTAGACACCATGCCAAGGAACCCACAAGGTTTGGTTCTTTCATCCTTCAGTACTAAAACTAAGTCACACCAATACTATCTAAACTAACAAAACGTGATAGGAAAATAAAGGTACTATAACAAATATAAAATATCTAGGAACAAATGATCCAACACATAACCACACATATTTGGATAAATTCAAGATAAAAAGTCCCCAAAGTCCTACATATGCCCCATTCAAGCACATGTCTCTATAGTTCTTCTTAATAACATAAAAACATGAATGATGAAATATGTGCTTCTCAAATATTCATGTGTCTCATCCAAGCACTCATTAAACACTAATATGCATCTAGTCACATTTTCATGTTATTTCAATCATAGAAGATGCATTAAATTCACATGTAATTAATATTGTACATAATTAGTTAAGTTTTTACATTCTAATAATTACCTATTAATTATCCATAAACTTATAGACTCCATGTCAAGGAACCCACATGGAATTGTCATTTGGTGTTTGAGTACTAAAATTTTGTGACACCAATACTATCTAAACTAACAAAAAGTGATAGGAAAACAAAGGTAATATAACAAATATAAAATATCTTGAAACAAATGATCCAACACATATCCACACAAATTGGGATAAATTCAAGATAAAAATCCCTAAAGTCCTACATATACCCCATTCATGGACATGTGTCTCTCAAAAGCACTCATTAAACTGTAATATGCAATTTGTCACATTTTCATGTAATTTCAATTACACAAGATGCATTATATTCACATGTAATCAATATTGTACATAATTTGTTATGTTTTCCTATTCTAACAATTACATGTTAATTATCCATACACCTAGAGACTCAATATCAAGGAACCATGTCACTTGTAGACTCCATGCTAAGGAACCCCCAAGGTTTGGTTTTTTCGTCCTTGAGTACTAAAACTAAGTCATACCAATACTATCTAAACTAACAAAACATGATAGCAAAACAAAGGTACTATAACAAATATAAAATATCTAGGAACAAATGATCCAACACATAACCACACATATTTGGATAAATTCAAGATAAAAAGTCCCCATAGTCCTACATATCCCCATTCAAGCACATGCCTCTATAGTTCTTCCTAATAACATACAAACATTAATAATCAAATATCTGCTTCTCAAATATTCATGTGTCTCACCGAATAACTCATTAAACTCTAATATGCATCTAGTCACATTTTCATGTTATTTCAATCATAGAAGATGCATTAAATTCACATGTCATTAATATTGTACATAATTATGTAAGTTTTCACATTCTAATAATTACCTGTTAATTATCCATAAACTTATAGACTCCATGTAAAGGAATCCACAAGGAATTGTTATTTGGTGTTTGAGTATTAAAATTTTGTGACACCAATACTATCTAAACCAACAAAAAGTGTTAGGAAAACAAAGGTAATATAACAAATATAAAATATCTAGGCACAAATGATCCTAGACATAACCAAACAAATAAGGAAAAATTAAAGATAAAATATCCCTAAAGTAATACATATCACCCATTCTTTCACATGTCTCTATAGTTCTTCCTAATTGCATACAAACATGAATGATGAATTATATGCTTCTCAAATATTCATGGGTCTCTCTAAAGCACTCATTAAACTTTAATATGCAATTACCCACATTTTCAAGTTATTTTAATTACACAAGATGCATTAAATGCACATATAATTAATATTATACATAATTAGGTATGTTTTCACATTCTAATAATTACATTTTAATTATCCATACACTTATAGAGTCTATGTGAAGGAACCCATGTCCCTTATAGACTAACAAACAGTGATAGGAAAACAAAGGTAATATAACAAATATAAAATATCAAAGAACAAATGATCCAACACATAACCACCCAAATTAGGATAAATTCAAGATAAAGAGTCCCTAAAGTCCTACATATCCCCCATTCCTACACATGTCTCTATAGTTTTTACTAATTGCATACAAACATGAATGATGAAATATATGCTTCTCAAATATTCATGGGTCTCTCTAAGGTACTCATTAAATTCTAGTATGCAATTACTCACATTTTCATTTTATTTCAATTACACAAGATGCATTAAATTCACATGTAATTATTATTGTACATAATTATTTATGCTTTCACCTTATAATAATTAGATATTAATTATCCATACACTTATAGACTCCATATCAAGGAACCTATGTCACTTGTAGACTTCATGTCAAGGAACCCACAAGGATTGGTTATTTGGTTTTTGAGTACTAAAATTTAGTCATACCAATACTATCTAAACTAACAAAAAAGCTATAGGAAAACAAAAGTAATATAAAAAATATAAAATATCTAAGAATAAATTATCCAACACATAACCAAACAAATTAGAATAAATTCAAGATAAGTCTACAAAGTGCATCATATCCCCAATTCCTACATATGTCTCTATAGTTCTTCCTAATTGCATACAAACATGAAAGATGAACTATATGCTTCTCAAATATTCATCGGTCGATCTAAAGCACTCATTAAACTCTAGTTTGAAATTACTCACATTTTCTTGTTATTTCAATTACACAAAATGTATTTAATTCACATGTAATTAATATTGTACATAATTAGTTATGCTTTCACATACTAACAATTACATTTTAATTATCCATACAATTATAGACTCTATGTCAAGGAACCCATGTCACTTATAGACTCCATGTCAAGGAACCCACAAGGTTTGGTTATTTTTTCCTTGAGTACAAAAATTTAGTCAGTCTAATACTATCTAAACTAACAAAAAGTGATAGGAAAACAAAAGTAATATAACAAATATAAAATATCTAGGAACAAATGATCCAACACATAACCACACAAATTAGGAGAAATTCAAGATAAAAAGACCCTAAACTCATACATATCACCCATTCATGCACAAGTCTCTATAGTTCTTCCAAATTGCATACAAACATGAATGATAAACTATACGCATCAAAAATATTCATGTGTCTCTCTAAAGCACTCATTAAACTCTAGAATGCAATTAGTCACATTTCCATGTTATTTAATTTACACAAGATGCATTAAATTTACATGTAATTAATATTGTACATAATTAGTTATGTCTTAATATTCTAATAATTACATGTTAATTATCCACACACTTATAGAATCCGTGTCAAGGAACCCATGTCCCTTTTAGACTCTGTGTCAAGGAACCCACTAGTATTGGTTATTTGGTTTTTAAGTACTAAAATTTAGTCATACCAATACTATCTAAACTAACAAAAAGTGATAGGAAAACAAAAAAGTAATATAACAAATAGCAAATATCTTGGAACATATGATCCAACACATAACGAACTAAATTAGAATAAATTCAAGAAAAGAGTTCCTAAAGTCCTACATATCCCCCATTCCTACACATGTCTCTATTAATTACACATTAATTATCCATACACTTATGGACTCCATGTCAAGGAACTAATGTCACTTGTAGACTCCATGTCATGAAACCCACAAGGATTGGTTATTTGGTTTTTGAGTACTAAAATTTAGTCAAACCAATACTATCTAAACTAAAAAAAAGTGATAGGAAAAGAGAGGTAATATAACAAATATAAAATATCTAGGAACAAATGATCCAACACATAACCACACAAATTAGGATAAATTCAAGATAAAAAGTCCTTAAACTCCTACATATCACTAATTAATGCACAAGTCTCTATAATTCTTCCTAATTTCAAGCAAACATGCTTTTCAAATATTCATGTCTCTCACAAGCACTCAATAAACTCTAATATGTAATTAGTCACATTTTCATGTTTTTTCAATTACACAAGATGCATTAAATTCAAATGTAATTAAAAATGTACATAATTAGATATGTGATAAAATTCTAATAATTACATGTTAATTATCCATACACTTATTGACTCCCTGTCACAGAACGAATGTCACTTGCAGACTCAATGTCAAGGAACCCACAAGGATTGGTTATATGGTTTTTGAGTACTAAAATTTAGTCATACCAATACTATCCAAACTTACAAAAAGTGATAGGAAAACAAAAGCAATATAACAAATGTAAAATATCTAGGAACAAATGATCCAACACATAACAAAAAAAAATTAGGATATTTTCAAGATAAAAGGTCCTAAAACTCCTACATATCACCCATTCATGCACAAGTCTTTGTAATTCTTCCCAATTGCATAAAAACATGAATGATGAACTATATGCTTCTCAAATATTCATGTGTCTCTCTCAAGCAATCACTAAACTCTAATATGCAATTAGTCACATTTTCATGTGATTTCAATTACACAAGATGCATTAAGTTCACACGTAATTAATATTGTACATATTATGTTTTGTTTTAACATTCTAATAATTACATGTTAATTATCCATACACATATATACTCCATATCAAGGAAACCATGCACTTGTAGACTCCATGTCAAGCAACACACAAGGATTGGTTATTTTGTTTTTGAGAACTAAAATTTAGTCATACTAACACTATCTAAAATAACAAAAAATGATAGAAAAACAACGGTAATATAACAATTATAAAATATCTAAGAACAAATGATCCAACACATAACCACACAAATTAGGATAAAATCAAGATTAAAAGTCCCTAAAGTCCTACACATCCCTCATTCATGCACATGTCTCTATAGTTCTTCCTAATTGCATACAAACATGAATGGTGAACTATATGATTCTCAAATATTCATGTGTCTCTCTCAAGCACTCATTAAACTCTATTATGCAATTAGTCACATTTTCATGTTATATCATTTACACAAGATGCATTATATTCACATGTAATTAATACTATACATAATTAGTTATGTTTTAACATTCTAATAATTACATGTTAATTATCCACACACTTATAGAGTCCGTGCAAGGAACCCATGTCACTTGTAGACTCCATGTCAAGGAACCCAAAAGGATTGGTTATTTAATTTTTGTTTACTAAAATTTAGTCACACTAATACTATCTATACTAACAAAAAGTGATAGGAAAACAAAAGTAATATAACAAATATAAAATATCTAGGAACAAATGATCCAACACATAACAACACAAATTTGGATAAATTCAAGATACCCCCATTCATGCACAAGTCTCTATAGCTCTTCCTAATTGCATAGAAACATTAATGATGAAATATATGCTTCTTAAATATTTAAGTGCCTCTCTCAAGCACTAATTAAAATCTAGTGTGTAATTAATCACATTTTCATGTTATTTCAATTACACAAGATGCATTAAATTCACTTGTAATTAATATTGTACATAATTATTTATGTTTTAACATTCTAATAATTACATGTTAATTTTCCACACACTTATAGAGTCCATGTCAAGGAACCGACAAGGATTGGTTATTTGGTTTTTGTTTACTAATATTTAGTCAAACTAATACTATCTATACTAACAAAAAGTGATAGGAAAACAAATGTAATATAACAAATATAAAAATCTAGGAACAAAATGATACAACACATACCACACAAATTAGGATAAATTCAAGATAAAAAGTCTCTAAACTCCTACATATCCCCATTCATGCACAAGTCTATATAGTTCTTCCTAATTGTATAGAAACATTAATGATTAAATATATGCTTCTTAAATATTTAAGTGCCTCTCCCAAGCACTAATTAAACTCTAGTATGAAATTAATCACATTTTCATGTTATTTCAATTACACAAGATGCATTAAATTCACTTGCAATTAATATTTTACAAAATTATTTATGTTTTAACATTCTAAAAATTACATGTTAATTATCCCCACACTTATAGAATCTATGTCAAGAAACTCATGTCACTTGTAGACTCCATGTCAAGGAACCCACAAGGATTGGTTATTTGGTTTTTGTGTACTAAATTTTAGTCACACCAATACTATCTATACTAACAAAAAGTGATAAGTAAACAAAGGGAATATAACAAATATAAATTATCTAGGAACAAATGAACCATCACATAACCACACAAATTAGGAAAAAACCAAGATTAAAAGTCCCTAAAGTCCTACAAATCCCTCATTCATGCACATGTCTCTATAGTTCTTCCTAAGAGCATACAAACATGAATGATGAACTATATGCTTCTAAAATATTTATGTGTCTCTCTCAAGCAATCATTAAACTCTAATATGCAATTAGTCACATTTTCATCTTGTTTCAATTAATCAAGATGAATTAAATTCACATGTAATTAATATTGAACATAATTATATAGGTTTTCATATTCTAATAATTACAGGTTAATTATCCATACACTTATAGACTCCATTTCAAGGAACTCACGTCACTTTTATACTCCATGTCAAGGAACCCACAAGGTTTGGTTATTTGGTTTTTGAGTACAAAAATTTAGTCACACCAATACTATCTAAACTAAATAAAAGTGATAGGAAAACATAAGTAATTTAACAAATATAAAATATCTAGGAACAAATGATCCAACACATTACCACACAAATTAGGATAAATTCAAGATAAAAAGTCCCTAAACTCCTACATATCATCCATTCAAACAGAAGTCTCTATAATTCTTCCTAATTGCATACAAACATGAATGATGAACTACATGCTTGCCAAATATTCATGTGTTTCTCTCATGCACTCTTTTAACTCTATATGCAATTAGTCATATTTCCATGTTATTTCAATTACACAAGATGCATTAAATTCACAAGTAATTAATATTGTACATAATTGGTTATGTTTTAACATTCTAATAATTACATGTTAATTATCCATACACTTATAGACTCCATATCAAGGAACCCACGTCACTTATAGAATTTATGTCAAGGAACACACAAGGTTTGGTAATTTGGTCCTTGAGTACAAAAATTTAGTCACACCAATTCTATCTAAACTAACAAAAAGTGATATGAAAACAATGGTAATATAACAAATATAAAATATCAAGGAAAAAATGATCCAACACATAACCACACAAATTAGGATAAATTCAAGATAAAAAGTCCCTAAACTCCTACATATCACCCATTCATGCACAAGTCTCTATAATTCTTCCTAATTGCAAAAAACATGAATGATGAACTATATGCTTCTCAAATATTCATATCTCTCTCTCAAGCACTCATTAAACTCTAGTATGAAATTAGTCACATTTTCATGTTATTTAATTTACATAAGATACATTAAATTCACATGTAATTATTATTTTACATAATTAATTATGTTTTAACATTCTAATAATTACAAGGTAATTATCCAGACACTTATCAACTCCGTTACAAGGAACCCATATCACTTGTAGACTCTTTGTCAAGGAACCCACAAGGATTGGTTATTTCGTTTTTGAGTACTAAATTTTAGTCAAACCAATACTATCTATACTAACAAAAAGTGATAGTAAAACAAAGTTAGTATAACAAATATAAAATATCTTGGAACAAATAATCCAACACATAACCACACAAATTAGGATAAATTCATGATAAATAGTCTCTAAAGTCCTACATAGCACCCATTCAGGAACAAATGTCTATAATTCTTCCTAATTGCATACAAACATGAGTGATGAACTATGTGCTTCTCAAATATTCATGTGTCTCCCTTAAGCACTCATTAAACTCTAATACGCAATTAGTCACATTTTCTTCTTATTTCAATTACACAAGATGCATTAAATTCACATGTAATTAATATTGTACATAATTATTTATGTTTTAACATTCAAATAATTACATGTTAATTATCCATACACTTATACTCCATGTCAATTAAGGAACTTATGTCACTTGTAAACTCCATGTCAAGGAACCCACAAGGATTGGTTATTTTGTTTTTGAGTACTAATATTTGGTCATACCAATACTATCTAAACTAACAAAAAGTGATAGGAAAACAAATGTAATATAAAAAATATAAAATATCTAGGAACAAATGATCCAACATATCACCACACAAATCAGGACAAATTCAAGATAAAAAAATCCCTAAAGTCCTACATATCCCCATTCTTCCACATGTCTCTATAATTCTTCGTAATTGCATACAAACATGAATGATGAACTATATGCTACTCAAATATTCATTTGTCTCTCTCAAGCACTCATTCAACTCTAGTATGCAATTACTCACATTTTCATGTTATTTCAATTATACAAGATGCAGTAAATTCATATGTAATAAATATTGTACATAATTAGTTATGTTTTAACATGGTAATAGTTACATTTTAATTCGCCATACACTTGTAGACTCTATGTCAAGGAACCAATGTCACTTATAGACTTCATATCAAGTAACACACAAGGATTGGTTATTTGGTCCATGACTACAAATATTTAGCCACACCAATACTTTCCATACTAACAAAAAGTGATAGGAAAACAAAGGTAATGTAACAAATATAAAATATCTAGTAACAAACGATCCAACACATAACCACACAAATTTGGATAAATTCAAGATTAAAAGTCCCTAAAAACCTACATATCCCTCATACATGGACGAGTCTCTATAGTTCTTCCTAATTGCATACAAACATGAATGATGAACTATATGCTTCTCAAATATTCATGTGTCTCTCTCAAGTATTCATTAAACTCAATTATGCAATTAGTCACATTTTCATGTTATTTCAGTTATACAAGATGGATTAAATTCACATGTAATTAATATTGTACACAATTTGTAATGTTTTCACATTCTAATAATTACATGTTAATTATCCATACACTTATACACTCCATTCCTACACATGTCTTTCTAGTTCTTCCTAATTGCATACAAACATGAATGATGGACTATATCCTTCTCAAATATTCATGTGTCTATCTCAAGAACTCGTTAAACTCTAATATGCAATTAGTCTCATTGTCATGTTATATCATTTACACGAGATGCATTAAATTCACATGTTATAAATATTGTACATAATTAGTTATGTTTTAACATTCAAATAATTACATGTTAATTATCGACACACTTATAGAATCCGTCTCAAGGAACCCATGTCACTTGTAGACTCCATGTAATGGCACCCACAAGGATTGGTTATTTGGTTTTTGAGTACTAAAATTTTGTCACAAAGTGAAAGGAAAACAAAGGTAATATAACAAATATAAAATATATAGGAACAAATGATCCAACACATAACCACACAAATAATGATAAATTTCAGATAAAAAGTATCTAAAGTACTACATATCCCCCATTCATTCACATGTCTCTATAATTCTTCCTAATTGCATACAAACATGAATGGTGAACTATATGTTTCTAAAATATTCATGTGTCTCTCTCAAGCATCATTAAACTCTATTATGCAATTTGTCACATTTTCATGTTATATCATTTACACAAGAAGCATTAAATTCACATATTATTAATATTGCACATAGTTAGTTATGTTTTAACATTGTAATAATTACATGTTAATTATCCACACACTTATATAATTCGTGTCAAGGAACCCATGTCACTTGTAGACTCCATGTCATGGAACGCACAAGGATTGGTTATTTAGTTTTTGAGTACTAAAATTTAGTCACACCAATACTATCTATACTAACCAAAAGTGAAAGGAAAACAAAAGGTAATATAACAAATATAAAATATCTTGGAAAAAATGATCCAACATATAACCACACAAATTAGGATAAATTCAAGATAAAAAGTCTCTAAAGTCCTTCATATCACCCATTCAGGAACAAGTGTCTATAATTCTTCCTAATTGCATATAAACATGAATGATGAACTATATGCTTCTTAAATATTCATGTGTCTCTTTCAAGCACTCGTTAAACTCTAGTATGCAATTACTCACATTTTCAAGTTATCTCAATTATAAAAGGTACATTAAATTCACATGTAATTAATATTGTACATAATTAGTAATGTTTTAACATTCTAATAAATACATTTTAATTTTCCATACACTTATAAACTCTATGTCCAGGAACCCATGTCATTTATAGACTCCATGTCAACGAATCCACAAGGTTTGGTTACTTGGTCCTTCAGTACAAAAATTTAGTCACACCAATTCTATCTAAACTAACAAAAAGTGATATGAACACAAAGGTAATATAACAAATATAAAATATCTACGAACAAATTATCCAACACATAACCACACAGATTTGGATAAATTGAAGATGAACAGTCCCTAAAGCCATACATATCCCCCATTCCAGCATATGTCTCTATAGTTCTTCCTAATTGCATATAAACATCAATGATAAACTATTTGCTTCTCAAATATTCATGTGTCTATCTCAAGCACTCATTAAACTCTAGTATGCAATTACTCACATTTCCATGTTATTTTAAATTTATACAAGATGCATTAAATTCACATGTAATAAATATTGTACATAATTAGTTATGTTTTAACATTCTAATAATTACATTTTAATTCACCATACACTTGTAGACTCTATGTCAAGGAACCCATGTCACTTATAGATTCCATGTCAAGTAACACACAAGGTTTGGTTATTTGGTCTTTCACTACAAATATTTAGCCACACCATTACTTTCTAAACTAACAAAAAGTGATAGAAAAACAAAGGTAATATACAAATATAAAATATCTAGGAACAAATTATCCAACACATAACCACACCAATTTGGATAAATTCAAGATTAAAAGTCCCTAAAGTCTTACAAATCCATCAATCATGCACGAGTCTCTATTATTCTTCCTAATTGCATACAGACTTGAATGATGGACTATAGGCTTCTCAAATATTCAAGTGTCTCTCTCATGCATTTATTTACCTCTAATATGCAATTAGTCACATTTTCATGTTATTTCAATTACACAAGATGCAATAAATTCACATGTAATTAATAATGTACATAAGTAGCTATGTTTTAACATTCCAAAAATGACATGTTTATTATCCATACACTTATGGAATCTGTTGTGTGTTTTACAACACACAAAAACGTGCAAGTATACACGGTCACAAGTAATAAGATTTGTAAGTAAAGTATCGTTCCCACGAGGATTTGTTACTATAGTTTGTTGAGTACTAAAATTGTATCTCCCTGATTTTATCCAAAACAATCGTTGATTTCAAAAAAATAATAAGAAAATAAAAGAAATCTAGGATTGCAATTTTTCACCAAACTAATCCACTCAAATCATATTATTTTCTTTTGATTTATATTTTTTAGTACATTTAATTTGTCAACCGAAAACTTCTTTTTTATTCATACATCTCTTCCGAGCTCCGTATAAACACACCTCGTTAAATTAATTCACTATATCTCTATGAGAATTAAATTTACCGAGATTCATTACGTTCTAAGTTTTCACATGGCCACACATACAATTAGGGTATATTTCTATCCTTCATCATACATGTCATTCTATTTACGAGCAATACACACACAAATGCCTTTCTCAAGTTTATTTATGTGCCACAGATCGTTTTGATAAGATTCGTAAATAATCAAAAAGCATTAAGCACAAAATAAAACGAACAAATCGAACGTCTTATAAATCTATCAAAAATAATTAAGATCAAGCTTCATAAATATAGATTAAATGCAACCCAAGAAAAATTAAATTACTTCATTAATTAAAAATAAAAATTACACAAATACAGAAAAATAAGATGAAGAAGAAGGAAAAATTAAAACATCTCAATAAGAAAATATTTGGCACACGCAGAACACAACAAAAGTCAAAAATGGCTTCTGCGTGTTTCGCAGCCAACACACAAACACAATAAAATTACAAACTAAAAAGAAACTCCAACACTCTAAAAAACTTTCGAAAACTAACACTAAAACTAAAACTCTCCTCCAAAAAAAACTCTTTAACTCTATCATCTTATCTCCTATTTATAACATAAAATTTCTAAAAAAAATATATTTAAAAATATATTTTTTTATACACGCGGGGAGACAAATAATGATGGAGAGAATTATTTAAAATTACGAGTGGGGGACAAAAATGTATCGAAAAAGTGAGTGGAGATGCTGCGCGTTTCTGTTTTAATTTCCTTCCACACTGCCACGTGTCGCATTCTGATTCGCTGAAATAAATAGTGGGACACGTGGCGGAATTTCATTCGCCGTGGGAAACGGGTGCACGATGAATTGTCGCACGGGAGCCAACGGCTATAACACGGGCGTGATCCAGCGCGGTCGCCCTCATTGTAACATACCACGTGTCGGAAGATGATTTGCTGAAATATTAAGTGGAACACGTGGCAGATTCTGGTTCACGGAATAACCGGGCGCACGTGGATCAACCGCACTGGAAATGGCGCGCGCGAAGGTGGGGGACATGTCTGCACGGTGTCAGACGGGTGGGCCCCACGCTACACGCCGGCCTGCGCGGCAGGTTGGCCCCATTGGCACGCCGAGCCGCGCGATGGAATAAATCCTGCACCCACTCTCCTTGGTCGGGTTTGATCTACATGTGTCAATCCTGACCGTTTATGCTTTGATCGGACGCACCACGTTGTACGCGTGGATGTTGGCGCTTGGTTCTTCTAATCTGCGAAGAAAAATAACTTTTATTAATTATATTTTTACCCACAAATATATTTCAAATTTCATTTTAAACTTTCGTTAATTACAATTTAGCCCTTTTGGTAATTTAAATTAAATTTTAAACTTTTAATAATTAAAATTAAGCCCGATTTTAATTTAAATTATATTTTCAACTTTTATAAATTGCAATTAATCACTATTTTATTTGAAATTATATTTTTGGACAAAAATTTACCATTAAGAACATTTTCGATACAATTTATTTAATTTTCTTAAAATATATAAAAAACAGTAAATACTAATTTATTAAACTAAAATTAACTAAAAATAGTGAGAACGTAGCAATTATAATTAATAAAATAGGTGAAAATAACTATATAAAAAACAGTTATCAGACTCCATGTCAAAGAACCCATGTCACTTGTAGTCTCCATGTCAAGGAACTCATAAGGATTGGTTTTTTGGTGTTTGAATAGTAAAATTTAGTCACACAAATAGTATCTAAACTAACAAAAATTGATAGGAAAACAAAGGTAATATAACAAATATAAAATATATAGGAATAAATGATCCAACACATAAGCACACAAATTAGGATAAATTTATGATAAAAAGTCCCTAAACTCCTACATATCCCCCATTCTTGCACAAGTCTCTATAGTTATTCCTAATTGCATACAAACATGAATGATGAACTATATGCTTCTCAAATATTCAAGTGTCTCTCTCAAGCATTTATTTACCTCTAATATGCAATTGGTCACATTTTCATGTTATTTCAATTACACAAGATGCATTACATTCACATGTAAATAATATTGTACATGATTAGTTATGTTTTAACATTCGAATAATTATGTGTTAATTATCCACACACTTATAGACTCCATTCCTGCATATGTCTCTCTAGTTCTTCCTAATTACATACAAACATGAATGATGAACTATATCACCCATTCAGGAACAAGTCTCTATAATTCTTCCAAATTGCATACAAACATGAATGATGAACTCTATGCTTCTCAAATATTCATGTGTCTCTCTCAAGCACTCATTAAACTCTAATATGCAATTAGTCAATTTTCATGTTATATCATTTACACGAGATGCATTAAATTCACATGTTATAAATATTGTACATAATTAGTTATGTTTTAAAATTCAAATAATTACATGTTAATTATCCACACACTTATAGAATCTGTGTCAAGGAACCCATGTCACTTGTAGACTCTATGTAATGGAACCCACAAGGATTAGTTATTTGGTTTTTGAGTACTAAAATTTTGTCACACCAATACTATCTATACTAACCAAAAGTGAAAGGTAAACAAAGATAATATAACAAATATTAAATATCTAGCAACAAATGATCCAACACATAACCACACAAATTAGGATAAATTCAAGATAAAAAGTCCCTAAATTACTACATATTCCCCATTCATGCACATGTCTCTATAATTCTTCCTAATTGCATACAAACATGAATGGTGAACTATATGATTCTCAAAAATTCATGTGTCTCTCTCAAGCACTCATTAAACTCTATTATGCAATTAGTCACATTTTCATGTTATATCATTTACACAAGATGCATTATATTCACATGTTATTAATATTTCACATAATTAGTTATGTTTTAACATTCTAATGATTACATGTTAATTATCCACACACTTATAGAATCTGTGTCAAGGAACCCATGTCACTTGTAGACTCCATGTCATGGAACCTACAAGGATTGGTTATTTGGTTTTTGAGTACTAAAACTTAGTCACACCAATACTATCTATACTAAGCAAAAGTGAAAGGAAAACAAAGGTAATATAACAAATATAAAATATCTTGGATGAAATGATCCAACATATAACCACACAAATTAGGATAAATTCAAGATAAAAAGTCTCTAAAGCCCTACATATCACCCATTTAGGAACAAGTATCTATAATTCTTCCTAATTGCATATAAACATGAATGATGAACTATATGCTTCTCAAATATTCATGTGTCTCTCTCAAGCACTCATTAAACTCTAGTATGCAATTAGTCACATTTTGTTGTTATCTCAATTATACAAGATGCATTAAATTCACATGTAATTAATATTGTACATAATTAGTTATGTTTTGACATTCTAATAATTACATTTTAATTCTCCATACATTTATAGACTCTATGTCAAGGAATCCATGTCACTTATAGACTCCATGTCAAGGAACCCACAAGGTTTGGTTTTTTGATGCTTCAGTACAAAAATTTAGTCACACCAATTCTATCTAAACTAACAAAAACTTATATGAAAACAAAGGTAATATAACAAATATAAAATATCTACGAACAAGTGATCCAACACATAACCACACAGATTAGGATAAATTGAAGATGAACAGTCCCTAAAGCCTTACATATCCCCATTTCCAACACATGTCTCTATAGTTCTTCCTATTTGCATATAAACATGAATGATGAACTATATGCTTCTCAAATATTCATGTGTCTCTCTCAAGCCCTCATTAAACTCTCGTATGCCATTACTCACATTTTCATGTTATTTCAATTATACAAGATGCATTACATTTACATGTAAATAATATTGTACATGATTAGTTATGTTTTAACATTCCAATAATTACGTGTTAATTATCCATACACTTATAGACTCTATGTCAAGGAACCCATGTCACTTATAGACTCCGTGTCAAGTAACACTTGGTTATTTGGTCCGTGACTACAAATACTTAGCCACACCAATGCTTTTTAAACTGACAAAATGTGATAGGAAAACAAAGGTAATGTAACAAATATAAAATATCTTGGAACAAATGATCCAACACATAACCACACAAATTTGGATAAATTCAAGATTAAAAGACCCTAAAGTCCTACATATCCCTCATTTATGCACGAGTCTCTATTGTTCTTCCTAATTCATACAAACATGAATGATGAACTATAGGCTTCTCAAATATTCATGTGTCTTTCTCAAGCAATCAGTTGTCTCGAATATGCAATTAGTCACATTTTCATGTTATTTCAATTATACAAGATGCATTAAATTCACATGTAATTAATATTGTACATAATTAGTTATGTTTTAACATTCCAAAAATTACATGTTTATTATCCATACACTTATAGACTCCATGTCAAGGAACCCATAAGGATTGGTTTTTTGGTGTTTGAGTTCTAAAATTGAGTCACACCAATACTATCTAAACTAACAAAAATTGATAAAAAAAAAGGTAATCTAACAAATGTAAAATATATAGGAACAAATGATCCAATACATAAGCACACAAATTAGGATAAATTTATGATAAAAAGTCTGTAAACTCCTGAATATCCTGCATTCTTGCACAAGTCTCTATAGTTCTTCCTAATTGCATACAAACATGAATGATGAACTATATGCTTCTCAAATATTCAAGCGTCTCTCTCAAACATTTATTTACCTCTAATATGCAATTAGTCACATTTTCATGTTATTTCAATTACACAAGATGCATTAAATTCACATGTAATTTATTTTGTACATAATTAGTTATGTTTTAATATTCCTATAATTACATAATGTTAATTATCCATACACTTATAGACTCCATGCCAAGAAAATTGTGTCACTTGTAGACTTCATGACAAGGAACCCATATGGTTTGGTGATTTGGTCCTTTAGTACACAAACTTAGTCACGCCAATACTAATTGCATAAAAATATGAATGATGAACTATATGGTTCACAAATATTCATATGTCTCTCTCTAGCACTCATTAAACTTTACTATGCAATTAGTCACATTTTCAGGTTATTTCAATTACACAAGATTAATTAAATTCACATGTAATTAATATTGTACATAATTAGTTATGCTTTGACACTCTAATAATTACATATTAATTATCCACACACTTATAGGCTCCATATCAAGGAAATCATGTCATTTGTAGACTCCATGTCAAGGAACCCACAAGGATTGGTTATTTCGTTTTTGATTACTAAAATTTAGTCACACTAATAATATCTACATTAAAAAAAAGTGAGAGGAAAAAAAGGTAATAGAAAAAATATAAAATATCTAGCAACAAATGATCCAACACCTAACCACAAATATTAGGATAAATTCAAGATAAAAAGTACCTAAAGTCCTACATATCCCCCATTCCAACACATGTCTCTATAGTTCTTCCTTATTGCATACAAACATGAACGATGAACTATATGCTTCCCAAATATTATTGTGTCTCTCTCAAGCAATAATTAAACTCTAGTATGCAACTACGCACGTTTTCATGTTATTTCAATTACCTAAGATTCATTAAATTCATATGTTATTAATATTTTACATAATTAGTTATGTTTTAACTTTCTAATAATTACATGTTAATTATCCATACATTTAGAGACTCCATGTCAAGGAACTCATGTCAGTTGTAGACTCCATGACAAGGAACCCATAAGGATTGGTTATTTGGTTTTTGAGTACTAAAATTTAGTCACACCAATACTATCTAAACTAACAAAAAGTGAAAGGGAAACAAACGTAATATAACAAATATAAAATATCTAGGAAGAAATGATCCAACACATAACCACATGTCTCTATTGTTCTTCCTAATTGCATAAAACATGAATGAGGAACTATATGCTTCTCAAATATTCATGTGTGTCTCTCAAGAACTCATTAAACTCTAGTATGCAATTAGTCACATTTTCATGATATTTCAATCATACAAGATTCATTAATATCACATGTAATTAATATTGTACATAATTAGTTATGTTTTCATATTCTAATAATTACATGTTAATTATCCATACACTTTTAGACTCAATGTCAAGGATCACACAAGGTTTGGTTATTTGGTCCTTGAGTACTAAACTTTAGCCACAACAATACTATCCAAACTAACAAAAAGTGATAGGAAAACAATGGTAATATAACAAATATAAAATATCTAGGAACAAATGATCCAACACAAAACCACACAAATTAAGATAAATTCAAGATAAAAAATCCCTAATGTCCTACATATCCCCCATTCATAAGCATGTCTCTATAGTTCTTCCTAATTCAATACAAACATGAATGATAAACTATATGCTTCTCAAATGTTCATGTGTCTCTGTCAAGCACTCATTAAACTCTAATAGGAAATTAGTCACATTTTCATGTTATTTCAATTACACATGATGCATTATAGTCACATGTAATTAATATTGTAAATAATTAGTTATGTTTAAACATTCTAATAATTACATGTTAATTATCCACACACTTATAGGCTCTAGCCCATGGAAACCATGTCACTTGTAAAGTCCTTGTCAAGGAACCCACGAGG
The DNA here is from genome assembly GCA_030763125.1 of Hippophae gyantsensis. Lineage (NCBI taxonomy): Eukaryota > Viridiplantae > Streptophyta > Magnoliopsida > Rosales > Elaeagnaceae > Hippophae > Hippophae gyantsensis. The sequence goes on along the minus strand of CM061030.1, from coordinate 46,664,867 downwards.
ATTGGTTATTTTGTTTTTGAGTACTAAAATTTAGCCACACCTATACTATCTAAACAAACAGAAAGTGATAGCAAAACATTGGTAGTATAAAAAATACAAAATATCTAGGGACAAATGAACCAATATATAACCACAAATATTAGGATAAATTGAAGATGAAAAGTCCCTAAAGCCCTACATATCCCCCATTCAAGCACATACCTATATAGTTCTTCCTATTTGCATACAAACATGAATGATGAACTATATGTTTCTCAAATATTCATGTGTCTCTCTCAAGAACTCATTTAACTCAATTATGCAATTACTCTTATTTTCATGTTATTTCAGTTACACAAGATGGATTAAATTCACATGTAATTAATATTTTCCATAATTAGTTATGTTTTCAAATTTTAATAATTACATTTTAATTTTCCATACACTTATAGACTCCATGTCAAGGAAACCATGTCATTTGTAGACTCCATGTCAAGGAACCCACAAGGTTTCGTTATTTGATCCTTTAGTACATAAACTTAGTCACACCAATACTAATTGCATAAAAACATTAATGATGAACTATATGCTTCTCAAATATTCATGTGTCTCTCTCAAGCACTCATTAAACTTTACTATGCAATTAGTCACATTTTCTTGTTATTTAAATTACAAAAGAATCATTAAATTCAAATGTAATTAATATTGTACATAATTAGTTATGTTTTGACACACTAATAATTACATGTTAATTATCCACACACTTATAGGCTCCATGCCAAGGAACCCATGTCGTTTGTAGACTCTATGTCAAGGAACCGACAAGGATTGGTTATTTGGTTTTTGATTAATAAACTTTTGTCACACCAATACTATCTAAAGTAACAAAAAGTGATAGGAAAAAAAGGTAATAGAAAAAATATAAAATATTTAGCCACAAATGATCCAACATATAACCACAAATATTAGGATAAATTCAAGATAAAAGTACCTAAAGTCCTACATATATCCCAATCTAGGAAATGTGTCTATAGTTCTTCCTTATTGCATACAAATATGAATGATGAACTATATGCTTCCCAATTATTCATGTGTCTCTCTCAAGCACACATTAAACTCTAGTATGCAATTATGCACATTTTAATGTTATTTCAATTACCTAAGATGCATTAAATTCACATGTAATTAATATTTTACATAATTAGTTATATTTTAACATTCTAATAATTATATGTTTATTATCCACACACTTATAGAATCCATGTCATGGAACCCATGTTACTAGTAGATTCCATGTCAAGGAACCGACAAGGTTTGGTTATTTGGTCCTTGAGTACTAAAATTTAGTCACACCAATACTATCTAAACTAACAAAAAGTGATAGGAAAATAAAGGTAATATAACAAATATAAAATATCTAGGAACCAAGGATCCCATACATAACCACAAATATTAGGAAAATTCACGATAAAAAGTCGCTAAAGTCCTACATATCCCCCATTCACATGTCTCTATAATTCTTCCTAATTGCATACAAACGTGAATGATGAACTACATGCTTCTCAAATATTCATATGTCTCTCTCAAGCACTCATTAAACTCCAATATGCAATTAGTCACATTTTCATGTTATTTCAATTACACAAGATGCATTAAATTCAAATGTAATTAATATTGTACATAATTAGTTATGTTTTCACATGCTAATAATTACATTTTAATTATCCATACACCTATAGACTCCTTGTCAAAGAACCCATGTCACTTGTAGACTCCATGTCAAGGAACCCATAAGGTTTGGTTATTTGGTCCTTGAGTACGAAAATTTAGTAACACCAATACTATCTGAACTAACAAAAAGTGATAGGAAAACAAAGGTAATATAACAAATATAAAATATCTAGGAACAAATAATCCAACACATAACCATAAATATTAGGATGAATTCAGGATGAAAAATCGCTAAAGCCCTACATATCCCCCATTCTAGCACGTCTCTATAGTTCTTCCTAATTGCATACAAACATGAATGATGAACTATATGCTTCTCAAATATTCATGTGTCTCTCTCAAGTACTCATTAAACTCAATTATGCAATTAGTCACATTTTCATTTTATTTCAGTTATACAAGATGGATTAAATTCACATGTAATTAATATTGTACATAATTTGTTATGTTTTCACATTCTAATAATTACATTTTAATTTTCCATACACTTATAGACTCCATATCAAGGAAACCATGTCACTTGTGGGATCCATGTCAAGGAACCCACAAGGATTGGTTATTTGGTTTTTGAGTACTAAAATTTAGTCACACCAATGCAATCTAAACTAACAAAAAGTGATAGGACAACAAAGGTAAAATAACATATATAAAATATCTAAGAAATATTGATCCAACACATAACCAAATAAATTAGGATAAATTCAAGATAAAAAGGCCCTAAAGTCCTACATATCCCCCATTCCTACACATGTCTCTATAGTTCTTCCTAGTTGCATGCAGACATGAATGATGAATTATATGCTTCTCAAATATTCATATGTCTCTCTCAAGCACTCATTAAACTCTAGTATGCAATTAGTCACATTTTCAGGTTATTTCAATTATACAAGAGGCATTAAATTCATATGTAATTAATATTGTATGTAATTAGTTATATTTTAACATTCTAATAATTACATTTTAATTATCCATACACCTATAGACTCCTTGTGAAGGAACCCAAGTCACCTATATGACTCCATGTCAAGAAACCCATGTCAATTGTAGACTCCATGTCAAGGAACCCACCTAGATTTCTTATGTAGTTTTTGATTACTAAAATTTAGTCACACTAATACTATCTAAACTAACATAAAGTGATAGGAAAACATAGGTAATTGAAAAAATATAAAATATCTAGCAACAAATAATCCAACACATAACCACACAAATTTGGATAAATTCAAGATAAAAAGTTCCTAAAGTCTTACATCTCCCCCATTCCTGCACATGTCTCTATAGTTCTTCCTTATTGCATACAAACATGAATGATGAACTATATACTTCCCAAATATTCATTTGTCTCTCTCAAGCACTCACAAAATACTAATGTGCAATTAGTCACATTTTCATGTTTTTTCAATTACACAAGATGCATTAAATTCAAATGTAATTAATATTGTACATGATTAGTTATGTTTTCACATGCTAATAATTACATTTTAATTATCCATACACCTATAGACTCCTTGTCAAGGAACCCATGTCACTTATGTGACTCCATGTCAAGAAACCCATGTCAATTGTAGACTCCATGTCAAGGAACCCACCTAGATTGCTTATTTGGTTTTTGATTACTAAAATTTAGTCACACTAATACTATCTAAACTAACATAAAGTGATAGGAAAACATAGGTAATAGAAAAACTATAAAAGATCTAGCAACAAATGATCCAACACATAACCACAAAAATTTGTTTAAAATCAAGATAAAAAGTCCCTAAAGTCTTACATATCCCCCATTCCTGCATACAAACATGAATGATGAACTATATGCTTCCCAAATATTCATGTATCTCTCTCAAGCACTCATTAAACTCTAATATGCGATTAATTACATTTTCATGTTATTTGAATTACACAAGATGCATTAAATTCAAATGTAATTAATATTATACATAATTAGTTATGTTTTGACATTCTAATAATTGCATGTTAATTATCAATACACTTACAGACTCGATATCAAGGAACTCATGTCACTTGTATACTCCATGTCAAGGAACACACAAGGTTTGTTATTTGGTTTTTGCATACTGAAATTTAGTCACCTCAATACTATCTAAACGAATAAAAAGTGATTGGAATACAAAGGTAATATAACAAATATAAAATATCTAGAAACAAATGATCCAACACATAACGACAAATATTATGGTAAATTCATGATAAAAATTCCCTAATATCCTATATATCCCCCATTCCTACACATTTCTCTATAGTTCTTCCTAATTGCATACAAACATGAATGATGAACTATACGCTTCTCAAATATTCATGTATCTCTCTCAAGCACTTATTAAACTCTAATATGCAATTAGTTACATTTTCATGTTATTTCAATTATACAAAATGCATTAAATTTACATGTAATTAATATTTTACATAATTAGTTATGTTTTAACATTCTAATAATTACATGTTAATAATCCATACACTTATAGACTCCATGTCAAGCAACCCATATTAATTGTTTATTTGCTTTTAGAGTACTAAAATTTAGTCACACCAATACTATCTAAACTAACAAAAAATGATATTGAAACAAAGGTAATATAACAAATATAAAATATATAGGAACAAATGATCCAACACATAACCACATAAATTAAGATAAATTTGATGCGTATTTTCGCAAGTGTATGAATCGTTCAAGTAATAAAGTGTATAAAAGTACGGATATCGAATCCACAAGGAATGGCGTTACTAAGTACTGAAATTGACTAATCCTAATTTTATTTGAAAATCCAATTGTTGAAATTGTTTAAGAAGCAAATTAACTTAAAAATAAATGCAAATAACACAATTGAATGTTGTTCACAAATGATTGAAAATGCTAAGGCATTTTATTTCGCTAAATCAATTCAATTCGATTTGAAGTCATGTTATATGAGAATCAAAGATAAAAGTGATGGTTGAAAACCCCAAATTTACCTAATACTCTTTCTCGAGTTATATTAGAATTACTTATCTATGAAAACCAACTATATTTCTATGAAGATTTAATCACAAACAAGCACATTACGATTTATGGAATTTCTAGAATAACCACATACATCATGCATTAGTTCTCACACTCGCATTAAACATACGGTATTTATCACAAAAAGCATTCATTACTCATCTCTTCTCGGTATCAATATAATGCAACAAATCATCTAAATCTTGGCCAGAAATTTAAAAGCATTAAGCATGGAAATAAATACTCAACTTGAAAATAATGAACTCATATAACAATAACAAAAGAAATCAGATTTTCTTGATTCAACTACATCATAGCCTTAGCAAAAACTAATTAGTTCATAATGGAAATAAGAACAAACATTATCTCAATTGAATCCATTAATAACAAATCTGAATAAAATGCAGAAAATTAATGCTAAGGATAAAAGATGAAAAACTCTTGAAGATGAACACTTGGTAGCAACAATGGTGATAATCCTTCAAGCTTCTCCAAACTTTCTCTCCAAAATTGCCTTCTCTCCTCCAAAAATGTCTCAGACCTCCTCCTCTCTATCGTGGCCTCTTTCTCCATCTTATGGTATATATAGATCTAGGGTTTTGGGGGCAATTTTGGAACAAAACAACATAAAAAATGTGTTTTCGGACGAAACTCGCCGGCGGTGACATTATTCTTGTTGCGGCGAGATTTCTGGAAAAATTAAAATTTTGGTTCCTCTGATTCTCGCCGGCGGCGAGATGAATTTGGCCGGCGGCTAAAGGTGTCTCACCGGTGGTGAGATTTGCATCTGCCAAAATCCGTGCTCTTGGGAAGATTTTCGCCGTGCTCTCTGTAAGATTTTCGTCGGCGGCGGGATTTCTAAATTTTAAAACTTTGTTTTCTTTTTATTTTCACTCAATCCCGATCATTGAAATTTGTCCCAAACTTCTCCAAAATCATGATTTTACCTAAAATTGAACTTTAAACACGAAATACCCATGAAATGACATTTGTGGATTAAATAATCAAATAAACACAATTTTCACACAAATATCAACATTTAAATCATAACAAAAATGCAATAATTTGACTCTTATTGTTGAAGGATTGTATTGTCCCACATCGACTAGGTGTTCAGCTGTAGTGCAGTTTATAAGTGTGGGCAACCCTTAACTCAATGAAATCTTATTGGGTTGAGTTAGGCCTTGGGCTTATATAACATGGTATCAAAGCTAGGCCCTGAGTTCATCGTGATTTGTGGCCTTCGTTTCCCTTGTCCGATGTGAAGGGAGGTGTTGAAGGATTGTATTGTCCCACATCGACTAGGCGTTCAACTGTAGTGCGGTTTATAAGTGTGGGCAACCCTTAACTCAATGAGATCTTATTGGGTTGAGTTAGGCCTTGGGCTTATATAACATGGTATCAGAGCTAGGCCCTGAGTTCATCGTGGTTTGTGGCCTTCGTTGCCCCTGTCCGATGTGAAGGGGGGTGTTGAAGGATTGTATTGTCCCACATCGACTAGGCGTTCAGCTGTAGTGCAGTTTATAAGTGTGGACAACCCTTAACTCAATGAGATCTTATTGGGTTGAGTTAGGCCTTGGGCTTATATAACACTTATCAACAACCCCCAACCAGCTTCTTGCTAGTCTCTAGCACAAAAAGTGATCTATGAATAAATTCAAAAGAGACATTAAAAGAAAAATTCAAAGAAAATTTATTCTATTTACAAAATTACATTAAAAATATGCAATAAGCCTTTAAACCCCTAGGTGGCCCTAGTAGGACGAGTGGTAGCCTCGTGAGGGCTTCCAATGATAATACCCATAAACATCTTACCTATAACTATCCTAACTCAAAACAATAAAATCACACAACAATTAATTTGCACAAATGTCTCAAAAGTTGTAAATAACACACATCACATAGAATAATTAAATGTCACCTAAGCTTTAAGAAATCTCAAATGTCAATTTCACTTTTGTTATTGACTCTTAAACATCCATCAAACCACAAACCAATAGCCATAATTCTCGGATAATATTATGCACAACATCCACAAACAAAAAGGTAAAATCTCAAACTCCATAGGCTCACTTTTGAAACCTCTCTCCACTAATGAAGGAAAATACACCACTTCGGATCAATAGGACTTTATGAGGCTTGTAATGTTAGGCTTAGGTATTTGGTTAAGAAAGAATGGGAAGTGTCAAAATACAAATAAGAGCACTTATTAGATTAAACACAACCAATTAAGTAAAAGAGTAACACCATTTAACCCAAATTGTTTCTTCCGATCATAACCCATTTTTCCAAAGATAAACAAAATTCTTCCTCAATCTTTCACCTCAGTACATCCATTACTAACACTCTTTTATTTACTAGAATGTGAAGGCCTTTTTTTTAGACATAACCCTCAACCAATTTCTTCCAATATATGTGGAAGATTTTTTATTATTATTCCATCCTTACTCCAATTGCTCTTGAAAAGACATAACCCCCAACCAATTTCTTCCAATATATGTGGAAGATTTTTTTTATTCCATCCTTACTCCAATTGCTCTTGAAAATTTTGTGTTCAAAATTAAGTGCTCTTAACAAATAAGGTAGGAATTATATATTTATTTTGGCTAAATAAAAGGTAGGTTATAGAAGGCAAAAAGAAAGAAAAGTAAGGCTAACAATATATTTAAATAGGCTCAAAGAGGTAACTAGTGATAAAAGGATAACAAGGTAGGCTTAAAATGGCACAATCGATCCAAAAATGGCCTACATCATATCCTAAACACTACATTTCCAAATTATTTCACCTCAAGAGGTTTTCAAATGAGTTCTAGAGTTTGTTGAGATCACAAAAATGTCCATGAAAAATTTGCACATAAGACTTCTCTAAGCATTTAGACTAATCAACCAAATCATACCACATACCAAAAGAGTCGCCAACTAGGTAAAATCAACATTTGATATTTTATTTAAACCGAAGCAAAAATTTAATGTCTTCTAAAAGCTACTTGTTTTCACAATCACACTATTATCATCAACGTGCAAATTAAAACAAGTGAAATGCAAATGAGAAAAAATAAAATAAAAAATAAAAAATAAAAATAAGAGAATAATCAAATAAAAGAAATTAAATCAAAATGCAGAAAAATAAATGAAAAATTAAAATTAAACACAAATAAACACACAAACAAAACTACTAAAAATGAAGCGAAGAAAAGATTTACCGTTTGCTGCACCCCCAACCAAAACCTTACATTGTCCTCAATGTAAGAAAGAATTTTTTTTTTACCTGCAAGGCAAATAAAATAAGCAAATTTAATTAAAAATAAAATTATCATAAAATGAAGTACATAATTTAAAATCTAACTAATAATTCATCAAAACTTAAAATTTAAGCTAAAATTTAAAATTTAAAATTGCTAAAATAAAATGAGATAAAATATGAGAAAACAAATCTCATGGGTTGCCTCCCATTAAGCGCTTATAGTCATTAGCTAGACTTTTTTTCATTCTTTACTGCGGTTGTTGTAACTCTAGAAAATCTTTCTACTTGCTGAATTCTTCGTCAAAATATGGCTTCAACCGTTGTCCATTCACTTTGAACATTCCCTTTGTTTCATGACTGACCTCAACTACTCCCGGAAAAAGTCTGAGACGGGAATTATAATGTAGCACTTTCTATCCCACCTCAAAGTTTCGCCTCAAAATGTGCTTATCATGCCAAACCTTCATCTTGTCCTTGTATGTTTGGGCATTCTCATAAGCATCATTCCTCATTTCATCCATTTCATTCAATTGCAACACCCTATTTTCACCTATTACCATAAGTTCAAAATTCAGAATTTTAATTGCCCAATATGCCCGATGTTCCAATTCAAGTAGAAGGTGACAAGCTTTTCCATACACCAATTGGTATGGAGACATGTCGATAAGTGTCTTGAAAGTTGTCCTATAGGCCCAAAGTGCATCATCTAGTTTCCTTTACCAATCCTTGCGTGAGTTATTTACGGTCTTTTCAAGGATCCTCTTCAACTCTCGGTTTGACACTTCAACTTGTCCACTAGTTTGAGGATGGTAAGGTGTTGCTATCCAGTGTGTTACTCCATATTTTTGCAACAAAGCTCAAATTGGTTATTGCAAAAATGCTTACCTCCATCACTTATAATTGCTCTAGGTGTACCAAATCTGGAAAATATGTTCTTCTTGAGAAAATTGATCACAACCCTAGCATCATTGGTAGGCAAGGCAACTGCTTCCACCCATTTAGACATATAATCTACACCAACAATAATGTATTTATTAGAATGATATGAAGGAAAAGGCCCCATAAAATCAATACCCCAAACATCAAATAAATCAATTATCAAAATATTATTTAAGGGCATTTCATGTCTTCGTGAAATATTTCCGCTCCTTTGGCAATCATCACACATTGAAACAAACTTGAAAGTATCTTTAAACAATGAAAGCCAATAGAATCCAGATTGCAAAATTTTTGCTAGATTTTTTGTTCCACCAAAATGTCCTCCAACTTCCTTCGAATGGCAATGACAAAGAATGCTTTCCATTTCTTCCTCCGACACACATCTTCTAATAATTTGATCTGCACAATGTTTATACAAGTATGGTTCATCCCAAAAATATTGTTTCAAATCAGAAAAGAATTTCCTTCTTTGTTGATAAGACATGTCAGGAGGTAAAATTTTCTTGACCAAATAATTTGCATAATCAACAAACCATGGAGCCGTTCGGATAGCAAGCAATTGCTCATCAGGAAATGTTTCATTAATTTGTCCTTCAACCTCAAGGTAATCTTCCTCCAACCTGGACAAATGGTCAGCAACCAAATTTTCGGTCCCCTTTTTGTCCCAGATTTCTAAGTCAAATTCTTGCAAGAGAAGAATCCATCTTAGTAATCGTGGTTTGGCATCTTTCTAGGCTAGCAAATACTTAAGAGCAAAATGATCAGTATAAACAATGATTTTAGACCCAATTAAATAAGATCTAAAATTATCAAATGCAAATACTACTGCCAAAAGGTCTTTCTCAGTTTTTGCATAATTAAGTTGTGCATCTGTCAATGTCCTGCTTGCATAATAAATCACATGTAGCAACTTATTCTTCCTTTGGCCCAAAACAGCACCTATAGCATAGTCACTGGCATCACACATTACCTCAAATGGAAGACTCCAATCTAATGCACAAATTATAGGGGCCGAAGTGAGCTTCTCCTTCAAAAGGTTAAAAGCCTGCAAACAATCAGAAGAAAAATCAAACTGTGCATTTTTAACTAACAAACTGCAAAGAGGTTTTTTTATTTTTGAAAAATCTTTAATAAATCTTCTATAAAACCCAGCATGTCCCAAGAAACTTCTAACGCCCTTTACAGTTGTTGGAGGTGGTAATTTTTCGATCACTTACACCTTTGCACGGTCCACTTCTATTCCCTTTGCTGAAATTCGATGGCCAAGAACAATTCCTTCTTGAACCATGAAGTGACATTTCTCCCAATTTAGCACTAAATTTATGTCTCTACAACGCTGCAAGACTAAAGAGAGATTATGCGAGCAATTATCAAAAGAATGGCCAAAAACAGAAAAATCATCCATAAAAACCTCAATAAACTTTTCGACCATATCAGAGAAAATTGCTATCATGCATCTTTGGAAAGTTGCAGGTGCATTACATAAACCGAATGGCATCCTTCTGTATGCAAAAGTACCATAAGGGCATGTAAATTTTGTCCTATCTTGATCCTCTGGTGCAATTTCAATTTGGTTGTACCCCAAATATCCAACAAGGAAACAATAATAAGCATGTCTAGCCAATCTTTCCAACATCTGATCAATAAATGGCAAAGGAAAATGATCTTTTCGGGTGGCATCGTTCAACTTTCGATAATCAATACAAATTCTCTACCCAGTCACTGTCCTTGTTGGAATAAGCTCATTGTTTTCATTTTCTACAACTATGATTCCTCCTTTCTTTGGTACACAATGAATTGGGCTTACCCAAGCACTATCTGAAATCGGATAAATTACCCCGACATCCAAAAGCTTAATCACCTCATCCTTGGCCATTTTTTGCATTGTTGGGTTTAAGAGCCTTTGTGGCTGAATTGTGGGCTTGTAATCCTCATTTATCAAGATTTTATGCATGCAAACAGAGTTGCTAATCCCTTTGATGTCTACCATTTTCCATCCAATTGCTGCTTTGTGAGTTCGAAGAACTCCTAATAGCTTGTTTTCCTCTTCATCATTCAAAGAATTGTTAATAATAACAGGAAAGGATTCAGAGTCTTCAAGATAGGCATACCTTAGATGGGATGGTAGTGGCTTTAGCTCAATCTTGTTGGCTTCCTTCTTTACCACCGAGGTTGGAGTTTCATTTGTTCCCAACTCCTTGAATGTTTCATCACTGAACAAATATTCATCAAGTGCTGCCAGTAATTTGGAACATTGTCTCACTCCCTCATCTTCCTCCTCAATTGTTGCAGATTTCACAAGGCAAGCTTCTAGTGGTAGCAAGGGAGTTCTCTCCTCAAAATTTTCCGAGATTATCCTGTCAAGAGTGTTAATTTGAAAACAAGAATGTACCTCACTTGGAAATTTCATTGCTTCAAAAACATCAAAAGTCACTTGTTCGTCTTGCACCCGTAGAATGAGCTTTCCTTGCTGAACATCAATCAATGTTCTTCCAGTTGCAAGGAATGGTCTCCCCAATATCAACGGTACCTCTCTATCTTCCTCCATGTCAAGCACCACAAAATCTACAGGAAAATAAATTTGTCAACTTTAATTAAAACATCCTCAATTACCCCTCGAGGATATTTCACTAATCGATCCGCTAATTGTAGAGAGATTGAAGTGGGCTTCACTTCTCCCAGACCTAGTTTCCTGAAAACAAAAAGTGGCATCAAATTAATGCTTGCTCCTAAATCACATAGGACTTTATCAAAATTGCAACTTCCTATAGTACAAGGTATAGTAAAACTCCCTGGGTCTTTCAATTTCTATGGCAGTTTTCTTTGAAGAACTACACTGCATTCCTCATTTAGCATAACAGTTTCATAATCTCCCAGCTTCCTCTTCTTTGATAGAATTTCCATCATGAATTTTGAATACTTGGGCATTTGTTCCAACATCTCTGCAAAAGGAAAGTTAATATGCAATTTCTTAAAAATATCCATAAATTTATCCAATTGACTATCAAGCTTTTTCTTATTCAATCTTTAAGGATATGGGATAGGAGGCTCATATTTTGCATTTGAGGAAGGTTGGACATCTTGGGATGTTGATGGCTTTTCTTTAGATTCTTCCATCTTTTTCTCCAATTTCCTCAACCATTCAAGTTCTTTACCACTCCTTAATGAACTTTCCCAAAATTCCTTCCAAATCTGTTTGTTTCTTCTCTTGGGGTTGGTAGGAAGATGATGACGGTTTGAATCCCCCTTGGTTATTTCCCCATGACAAATTTGGATGATTTCTCCAACTTGGATTGTAGGTGTTCAAATATGGGTTATGTTGAGGTTTTTGGAAATTTGAAACATAATTTGCTTGCTCAGCATTTGGTGAAGCAAATGGATTTCCAACTTGGCACTCGATACTAGCATGATTTCCACCACATAAATCACATTGTGCAATTGGTTTGGATTCGAATTTGGATGACAAAGAATCCATCTTTCTTGAAAGAACAGCAACTTGAGCCGACAAAGCATTCACTGAATCAATTTCATGCACTACTGCTGGTCTTTTTGCAATTACCCACTCTGAATGCCACTGATTGTTGTTTTCTACCATAATCTCTAACAACTCATGAGCATCCTCTGGTGTTTTTCCCATTAAAGACCCTCCAACTGCAGCATCAATCATTGCACGATAGTTTGAAACAGACCCATTATAAAATGTAGAGACTTGTAGCCAAATTGGTATACCATGATGTGGGCACTTCCTCAACATTTCTTTGAATCTTTCCCAAGCTTCATACAATAATTCTTGTTCATACTGTGTAAAAGATGTGATTTCATTCCTCAATTTTGCCATCTTAGCAAGAGGAAAGAACTTGGACAAGAATTTCTGAACCAATTCATTCCATGTTGTAATTGATCCCGGTGGTAATGAGTTTAGCGACTCCTTAGCTTTATCCCTAAGTGAAAAAGGAAAAACCCTCAATCTTACAGCATCTTCAGACACACCATTTATCTTGTAAAGATCACACACCTCCAGAAAGTAAGCAATATGTGCATTTGGATCATCCTTTGAAATTCCCCCAAACTGATTTGATTGAACCATTTGGAAAAAGGATGGTTTTATCTCAAAGTTATTGGCTTGAACAGTTGGCCTCCTTATACCCGAAGTAGTTCCAACAACATTAGGCACAGCATAATCCCTCAAAGCTCTACGATTTCCACCTCCCTCAACAAATGGTGGATCCATGGCTAATTGTCTATTAAGAGCTGAGGTTGAATGCCTTCTCTCTCGATTTAGACGCATATATGTTCTATCAATCTCCAGATCAAATGGAAGAAGGTTAAGGCTTCTTGTACATCTTATACAAAAATCCTACAACCAGAAAAATCAACTAGCACAAAAACAACACAAAGTTACCCTTTTTTTATGATAAATAAAATAAAAGAGCAAAATAAACAAACTAAAAAATTCCAAGAAATGACTAAAATAAATAATGCAAACGAGCAGCAACAACTCTAAATGAACAAACAATTAACACAACCCAACAAGCTCAATTTAAAACAAAATTAAAAATGAAACAATGATAAAGCAAATTAACTTCAAATTAAAACTAAGATTAGGTAGTATCGATATTAATAAAATCAAACTATTCCCCGGCAACGGCACCAAAAACTTGATGTGTATTTTCGCAAGTGTACGAATCGTTCAAGTAATAAAGTGTACAAAAGTACGGATATTGAACCCACAAGGAATGGCGTTACTAAGTACCGTAATTGACTAATCCTAATTTTATTTGAAAACCCAATTGGTGAAATTGTTTAACAAGCAAATTAACTTAAAAATAAACGCAAATATCATAATTGAATGTTGTTCACAAATGATTAAAAATGCTAAGGCATTTGATTTCGCTAAATCAATTCAATCTGATTTCAAGTCATGTTATATGAGAATCAAAGCTAAAAGTGATGGTTGAAAAACCCAAATTTACCTAATACTTTCTCTCGAGTTATATTAGAATTACTTATCTATGAAAACCAACTATATTTCTATGAATATTTAATCACAAACAAGCACATTATGATTTATGGAATTTCTAGAATAACCACATACATCATGCATTAATTCTCACACTCGTATTCAACATACGGTATTTATCACAAGAAGCATTCATTACACATCTCCTCTCGGTCTCAATATAATGCAACAAATCATCTAAATCTTGGCCAGAAATTTAAAAGCATTAAGCATGGAAATAAATACTCAACTTGAAAACAATGAACTCATATAACAATAACAAAATAAATCAGATTTTTTTGATTCAACTACATCATAGGCTTAGCAAAAACGAATTAGTTCATAATGGAAATAAGAACAAACATTATCTCAATTGAATCCATGAATAACAAATCTGAATAAAATGTAGAAAATGAAAGCTAAGGAGAAAAGAGGAAAAACTCTTGAAGATGAACACTTGGTAGATCCAATGGTGATAATCCTTCAAGCTTCTCCAAACTTTCTCTCCAAAATTGCCTTCTCTCCTCCAAAAATGTCTCAGACCTCCTCCTCTCTATCATGGCCTCTTCCTCCATCTTATGGTATATATAGATCTAGGGTTTTGGGGGCAATTTTGGAATAAAACAACATAAAAAATGTGTTTTCGGATGAAACTCGACGGCGGTGACATTATTCTCGCTGCAGCAAGATTTCTGGAAAAATTAAAATTTTGGTTCCTCTGATTCTCGCCGGCGGCGAGATTTGTATCTGCCAAAATCCGTGCTCTTGGGAAGATTTTCATCGTGCTCTCTGTAAGATTTTCGCCGGCAGCGAGAATCATCTCGCCGGCTACGGGATTTCCAAATTTTGAAACTTTTTTTTCTTTTTATTTTCACTCAATCTCGATCATTGAAATTTGTCCTAAACTTCTCCAAAATCATGATTTTACCTAAAATTGCACTTGAAATACGAAATACCCGTGAAATGACATTTGTGCATTAAATAATCAAATAAACACAATATTCATACAAATATCAACATTTAAATCATAACAAAAATGCAATAATTTGACTCTTATCAAAATTCGTGATAAAAAGTCCCTAATATCCTACATATCACCCATTCCATCACAAGTCTCTATAGTTCTTCCTAATTGCATATACACATGAATGATGAACTATATTCTTCTCAATTTTTCATGTGTCTCTCTCAAGCACTCATTGAAGTTATTTCAATTACATAAGATGCATTAAATTTGAAAGTAATTAATATTGTACATAATTAATTATGTTTTAACATTCTAATAATTTCATGTTAATTATCCACACACTTATAGACTCCATGTCAAGGAACCCACAAGGATTGGTTATTTGGTGTTTGAGTACTAAAATTTAGTCACACGAGTACTATCTAAACTAACAAAAAGTGATAGGAATACAAAGCTAATATAACAAATATAAAATATCTAGGAACAAATTATCCAATGCATAACCACACAAATTAGGATAAATTCATGATAAAAAGTCCTTAAACTCCTACATATCACCCATTCATGCACAAGTCTCTATAGTTCTTCCTAATTGCATAAAAACATGAATGATGAACAATATGCTTCTCAAATATTCATGTCTCTCTCTCAAGCACTCATTAAACTCTAGTATACAATTACGCACATTTTTAGATTATTTCAATTACACAAGATGCATTAAATTCACATGTTATTAATATTGTACATAATTAGTTATTTTTTAAATTTCTAATAATTATATGTTAATTATCCATACACTTATAGACTCCATATCAAGGAACCTTTGTCACTTGTATACTCCATGTCAAGCAACCCACAAGGATTGGTTATTTGGTTTTTGCTTACTAAAATTTAGTCACACCAATAATATCTAAACTAATAAAAAGTGATAGGAATACAAAGGTAATATAACAAATATAAAATATCTAGGAACAAATGACCCAACGCATAACCACAAATATTAGGATAAATTCAAGATAAAAAGTACTTAAAGTCCTACATATCCCCCATTCCTGTACATGTCTCTATAGTTCTTCCTAATCGCATACAAACATGAATGATGAACTATATGCTTCTCAAATATTCAAGTGTCTCTCTCAAGCACACCTTAAACTTTAATATGCAATTAGTCACATTTTCATGTTATTTCAATTACACAAGACTCATTAAATTCACATGTAATTAATATTGTAGATAATTAGTGATGTTTTAACATTCTAATAATTACATGTTAAATATCCACACAAATAAAGGCTCCATCTCAAGGAACCCATGTCACATGTAGACTCCATTTCAAGGAACACAAAAGGATTGGTTATTTGGTTTTTGAGTACTAAAATTTTGTCACACCAACACTATCTAAACTAAAAAAAGGTCATAGGAAAACATAGGTAATAGAAAAAATATAAAATATCTATCAACAAATGATCCAACATATAACACCAAATATTAGGATAAATTCAACATAAAAAATACCTAAAGTCCTACATATCCCTCATTCCTGCACATGTCTCTATAATTCTTCCAAATTGCATACAAACATGAATGATGAACTATAAGCTTCTCAAATATTCATATGTCTCTCCCAAGCACTCATTAAACTCTAGTGTGCAATTATGCACATTTTCATGTTATTTCAATTACACAAGATGCATTAAATTTACATGTAATTAATATTGTACATAATTAGTTATGTTTTAACATTCTAATATTTACATGTTAATTATCCATGCATTTATAGAATGCATGTCTAGGAACCCATATCACTTAGAGACTCCATGTCAAGGAACCCACAAAGATTGGTTATTTCGTTTTTGCGTACTAAAACTTAGTCACCGCATTACTATCTAAACTAACAAAAAGTGATAGGAGTACAAAGGTAATATAACAAATATAAAATATCTACGAAAAAATGATCCAACACATAAGCACAAATATTAGGATAAATACAAGATAAAAAGTACCCAATGTCCTACATAACCCCCATTCCGACACATGTCTCTATAGTTCTTCTTAGTTAAATAAAAACATGAATGATGAACTATATGTTTCTCAAATATTCCTCTGTCTCTCTCAACCACTCATTAAACTCTAGTATTCAATTACACACATTTTCATGTTATTTCAATTACATAAGATGCATTAAATTCACATGTAATTAATATTGTACATAATTAGTTATGTTTTAACATTCTAATAATTACATGTTAGTTCTCAATACATTTATAGGCTCAATGTCAAGGAACCCATGTCATTGTAGATTCCATGTCAAGCAACCCACAAGGATTGTTGATTTGGTTTTTGGGTACTAAAATTTAGTCACACTAATACTATCTAAACTAACAAAAAGTGATAGGAATACAAAGGTCATATAACAAATATAAAATATCTAGGAACAAATGATCCAACACAAAACCAAAAATATTTGGATAAATTCAAGATAAAAAGTCCCTAAAGTCCTACATATCCCATATTTCTGCACATGTCTCTATAGTTCTTCCTAATTGCATACAAACATAAATGATATTCATGTGTGTCTCTCAAGCACTCATTAAAAATTAGTACTCAATTAGTCACATTTTCATCTTATTTCATTTATACAAGATGCATTAAATTCACATGTAATTAATATTGTACATAATTAGTTACATTTTAACATTCTAAAAATAACATGTTAATTATCAATACATTTATAGGCTCAATGTCAAGGAACCCTTGTCATTGTAGATTCCATGTCAAGCAACTCACAAGGATTTTTTATTAGTTTTTTGAGTACTAAAATTTAGTCACACCATTACTATTTAAACTAACAAAAAGTGATAGAAAAACATAGGTAATATAAAAAATATAAAATATCTCGCAGCAAATGATAAAACACATAACCGAATAATTTAGGATAAATTCAAGATAAACATTTCCTAAAGTCTTGCATATCCCCCATTCCTGCACATGCCTCTATAGTTCTTTCTAATTGCATACAAACATGAATGACGAACTATATGCTTCTCAAATATTCAAGTGTCTCTTTCAAGCACTCGTTAAACTTTATATGCAATTTGTCACATTTTCATGTTATTTCAATTACACAAGATTGATTAAATTCACATGTAATTAATATTGAACATTATAAGTTATATTGTAACATTCTAACAATTACATGTTAATTATCCATACACCTATAGGATCCATGTCAAGGAACCCATGTTACTTGTAGACTCCATGTCAAGGAACCCATAAGGATTGGTTTTTTTTTTTTGCATAATAAAATTTATTGACACCATTACTATCTAAACTAACAAAAAGTGATAGGAAAACATAGGTAATATAACAAATATAAAATATCTAGGATCAAATGACCCAACACATAACCACAAATATTTGGATAAATTCAAGATAAAAAATCCCTTAAGTCCTACATATCCCCCATTCCTACACATGTCTCTATAGTTCCTCCTAATTACATACAAACATGAATGATGAACTATATACTTCTCAAATATTCATGTGTCTCTCTCATGCACTCATTAAACTCTAGTATGCAATTACGCACATTTTCATGTTATTTCAATTACACAAGATGTATTAAATTCACATGTAATTAATATTTTACACAATTAGTTATGTTTTAACATTCCAATAATTACATGTTAATTATCCACACACTTATAGGCTAAATATCAAGGAACCCATGTCACTTGTAAACTCCATGTCAAGGAACCCACAAGGATTGTTTATTTGGTTTTTGATTACTAAAATTTGTCACGCCAATACTATCTAAACAAAAAAAAGTGATAGGGAAACATTGGTAGTAGAAAAAATATAAAATATCCAACAACAAATGATCCAACACATAAGCACAAATATTAGGATAAATACAAGATAAAAAGTACCCAATGTCCTACATAACCCCCATTTCGACACATGTCTCTATAGTTCTTCTTAGTTAAATAAAAACATGAATGATGAACTATATGTTTCTCAAATATTCCTCTGTCTCTCTCAGCCACTCATTAAACTCTAATATTCAATTACGCACATTTTCATGTTATTTCAATTACATAAGATGCATTAAATTCACATGTAATTAATATTATACATAATTAGTTATGTTTTAACATTCTAATATATACATGTTGATTATCCACACACTTATAGGCTCCATGTTATGGAACCCAGGTCAGTTGTAGACTCCACGTCAAGGAACCCACAAGGATTGGATATTTGGTATTTGATTACTAAAATTTAGTCACACCAATACTATCTCAACAAAGAAAAAGTGATAGGAAAACATAGGTAATAAAAAAAATATAAAATATCTAACAACAAATGATCCAACACATAACCACAAATATTAGGATAAATTCAAGATAAAAAGTACAAAAAGTCCTACATATCCCCCATTCCGACCCATGTCTTTATAGTTGTTCCTAGTTGCATACACATGAATGATGAACTATATGCTTCTCAAATATTTCGGTGTCTCTCTCAAGCACTCATTAAACTCTAGTATGCAATAAGTCAAATTTTGATGTTATTTCAATTATACAAGATGCATTAAATTCACATGTAATTAATATTGTATAGAATTAGTTATGTTTTAACATTTTAATAATTATATGTTAATTATCCATACATTTATAGACTCCAGGTCCAGGAACCCATGTCACTTGTTGACTCCATGTCAAGGAACACACAAGGAATGGTTATTTGGTTTTTGCGTACTAAAATTTACCACTCCAATACAATCTAAACTAACAAAAAGTGATAGGAATACGAAGGTAATATAAGAAATATAAAATATGTAGGAACAAAAGACCCAACACATAACCACAAATATTTGGATAAATTCAAGATAAAAGTACCTAAGTCCTACATATCCCCCATTCCTGCACATGTCTCTATAGTTCTTCCTAATTACATACAAACATGATTAATGAACTATATACTTCTCAAATATTCATGTCTCTCTCAAGTACTCATTAAACTCTAGTATGCAATTCCGCACATTTTTCATGTTATTTCAATTACACAAGATGCATTAAATTCACAAGCAATTAATATTGTACATAATTAGTTATGTTTTAACATTCTAATAATTACATGTTAATTATCCATGCATTTATAGATTCCATGTTAAGAAGCCCATGTCACTTGTAGACTACATGTCAAGGAACCCAAATATTAAGCTAAATTCAAGATAAAAAGTCCCTAACGTCCTACATATCCTTCATTCCTGCACATGTCTCTATAGTTCTTCCTAATTGCATACAGACATAAATGATGAACTATATGCTTCTCAAATATTCATGTGTCTCTCTCAAGCACTCATTAAACTCTAGTATGCAATTAGTCACATTTTCATGTTATTTCAATTATACAAGATGCATTAAATCACATGTAATTAATATTGTACATAATTTGTTATGTTTTAACATTCTAATAATTACATGTTAATTATCCACACACTTATAGATTCCATGTCAAGGAACCCACAAGGATTGGTTATTTGGTTTTTGAGTACTAAAATTTAGTCACACCAATACTATCTAAACTAACAAAGAGTGATAGGAATACAAAGATAATATAACAAATATAAAATTTCTAGGAACAAATTATCCAACACATAACCACAAATATTAGGATAAATTCAAGATAAAAAGCCCCTCAAGTCGTACATATCTCCCATTCATGCACATGTCTCTATAGTTCTTCCTAATTGCATACAAACATGAATAATGAACTATATGCTTCTCAAATATTCATGTTTCTCTCTCAAGCACTCATTAAACTCTAGTATGAAATTAGTCACATTTTCATGTTATTTCAATTATACAAGATGCATTAAATTGACAAGCAATTAATATTGTACATAATTAGTTATATTTTAACATTCTAATAATTACATGTTAATTATCCATGCATTTATAGATTCCATGTGAAGAAACCCATGTCACTTGTAGACTACATGTCAAGGAACACACAAGGATTGGTTATTTGATTTTTGCGTACTAAAATTTAGTCACACCAATACTATCTAAACTAACAAAAAGTGATAGGAATACAAATGTAATGTAACAAATATAAAATATCTGGGAACAAATAATCCAACACATAACCACAAATATTAAGCTAAATTCAAGATAAAAAGTCCCTAAAGTCTTACATATCCCCGTTCATACACATGTCTCTATAGTTCTTCCTTATTGCATACCAATATGAATGATGAACTATATACTTCTCAAATATTCATGTGTCTCTCTCAATCACTTATTAAACTCTAATATGTAATTTGTCACATTTTTATGTTATTTTAATTACACAAGATGTATTAAATTCACGTGTAATTAATATTATATATAATTAGTTATGTTTTCACGTTTTAATAATTACATGTTAATAATCCATACACTATTAATAATTAGTCCATCTACTCGTTCAAGTTAGGTTATTAATCTCAAAAAACATTTAATTAATAATAAATTTTAAAAGCATTAAATACAAGGTAAATAAATCATTCAATAATGCAAAAACAATTAGGGAATTGTGAAAATTTATTCATGCATAAATGGTTCAATAAAAGACCCTAAGAAATGGGGTAAAATCAACAATTTAAGCTCAAATTTTATCACAGTTTTTCGTATTAGGATGAAATGGAGGGCATTCAGTGTCCACGTAGTAGGTTTCAGAATTCTTCTTCTGAATGCAGCCACCCAGATTACTTGATGCACCTGCCAACACTAGATAGAAAATTCCATAAAAGTTATAATTTCTTCATATGACATACAAAAGTCAAATTTAAAATTTTAAGCACAATTTTCACCATTTATTTAATAAAGCAAACAAATATTAAGCCGGTAAGTACCATGATAATTCTATTTTTTTGGAGTTATCTTTTCTCCATGTGTGGGATTTGCAAATCTTCAAGTATTTGAAATTTAAAACATTTGTGTAGTTAATTTTAACACTTAATTTTGATGCAAGTAGTTGTGTTCGTTAGGTACTAGAGTCCTTTTAATTTCTGAAATATCATTCTGCTGTTTTGGATATTGGATTTTGTATGTAGAAATTTTGCAACTTGGAATACCTTTAACCTTCCATAGAGGAGAAACAAAGTTAATTTTTTTTTATATATATATTTTAGAACTCATTTGTTGAGATTGAACACCTTTTCCCCCAATAGCTTCTTTTTTTTTAATAATGATTCCAATGATATTTGGTCTGGCTTAAACTTGTGGCTTGAAATGACTTGAATTTGTATCCTCACAAATAATTGTTCTCACATCTACAATTCTATGTTCTGAGAGTTCTTACTGAAATATACTACAGAAATATGAAAACGATATGGACCTTGATGAAGATTCAAATGATGCTGTCGACGTCCGTTTAATTTTTCCAGTTTTTTTGGCGTCATTAAATCTCAACTTTACTGATTTTTCCGGTTTTCTTTCTTGTTAGACTCTTCCTTTTTTTTTTTTTTTTACGAGAGGGGACTTTTTGTTAATAAATAATTTGTTACCACTAGCGTGGACGCTATTCAGCTTTGGTCGGTCTTTGTTTAAAGTACTATTGATATATCTCATTTTATTAAATCAAAAATCTGATCAAATTATAAAAGGTTAATATCACCTTATTTATATCGATTTGATATTTAATTTTAAAATGAAATTAAATTATTTTTATCTTATATTAATGTTAAATTAATAAATAAAATTTATTATAAAAAAAATGTATCAGTTTTTAAACTATAATCGTACACCAATTTTTAAATATAAAATAACTCTTAACGATTAGTAATAATTCGATAATAAAAAAATGATTTAAACTTTCTATTCGTTAAAGTAAGAAAAAAAATAAATAAATATTAGAGAAGAATAATATAAGTTGTTTTATATTCTCAATTAACATAAAACTTTAACTAAAATTGAAGGATTTTATACATATATAATATGTTAATGTATATCTAAAATTGGAGGATTTTATACTAAAATTGGTTGGCCAAAAGGTACTCCACTATTCACGGATCTATGAAATATCAGTTAGTAGTTGAATTGCATCAATTTCGACAAAAACAAGGACAATCCATCAATGACTATTATGATCAGCTTCGCTTTCTTTGGGACCAAATTGACCTTTGTGATCGAATTTGGGCATGCTCAAAGGATGCTTAGCAACATGCCGCAGTTAGAGATGAGTTTCGTCTCTATGAGTTCCTGATGTCACTTCATAAGGAATTTGAGTCCATCCAGGGTCAGCTTCTCAATCCCAATCCTCTTCCATCTCTTGATACTGCCGTAAATGAGTTGGTTAGAGAAGAAGATCGGTTTGCACCCTTACAAACCCAGAATAAGTTCAATGTTTTGGCTATTACTCCTTCTGCTTCCTACTCCTGCCATTGAGCAACCTTAGTAGTCAGGTGATTCCTCTTGCTCTAGCAATCGTCGCAGGCAGACCAACAAGAAGTTCTACAATTATTGCAAGCGTCATGACCACATCATTGAGACCTGTTACCGTCGCAATAAATCTATTGCTATTATTACTAATACTGAGCCTACTCTGTTGATGCCTTCCATTTCAACTGAGTCCCATTCTTCTGGATCCACTATCAACCTTTCCCCTACTGAACTATAGAAGATCATAACTTGGGTTGTTCAAATGGCTGGTAATGCATCTCTTTCCACTATTCTCTCAATTCTACATTGTAAGTCTCATACTTGGCTTTTTTATTCTGCATGTTGTAGTCACATAACACCTTACTCATCTTTATTCTCCAAACTTGACCATACACCACATCCCTTTAATATTCATATAGTTGATGGTTCCACCATGCATGGGAATAGTCTAGGTTTTGTTTCGACCTCTAACCTCTCTGTTCCTGGGGTCTTTCATGTACTTGACCTATCCTATAATTTATACATTTGGGACAATTCGCTGAACTAGGATATCGCCTTATTTTTTACTATTCTGGGTGTATTGTGCAGGATTCGAAGATAAGGCAAGAGCTTGGGACCGGTCCTAGGGTTGGGCGTATGTTTCCCGTGAACAATCTTCATCTTCCACATGTTGCTTCTATCTCTATTGTTGCTGCAACTACTGTAGTTTCTTCCTTACCTTCTCTCACACTTTGGCATTCTCGTCTTGGTCATGCCTCATCCACTCGAGTACAATGATGAGTGCTTAAAAAATACTAAAATTACTATGATTTTATGCACATTAATTGATTAAAAATATATATATTTATATGATTTTATCATATATTTATATAAATTTGTCTTTTTCGGAATCACGGGTATTTTTATTGTTTTTTAGGTATTTTCGCTTAAAAACGTAACTTAAAGACTCAAAGAAGAATACTGGAGGCAATACATCACAAATACATTCAAAAATAAATGAGAAAAAGTCAATAAATATGCAAAAATTGGACAAAATGGGTCAAAAATGTCAAAAATGTCAAAAAAGAGGAAATTGCGCCGCCTAGCTGCCCAGCCGCACCGGCCACTACGCGTAGTGCACCCAGCAACGCGCGTGCCAGATCTTCCTTCCGCACACGCCTGCGCCCAGCCTGCTCCCATCTGTGCGTGCCTGCGCCCATCGGCGCGCGGGGAACTTGATAGGGCATAACCAACATCACCGATCCTGCCGATACTTTGGTTTTATGTATTTATAAAACTCTCGCAAGTGCACGAATCATTTCGTAGAAAATGATAAGTATACTCCCAAGGTCGATCTAAGGAAGGAATGTATATGGTCTTTAATTTATTATTCAAACTTTGAAAAACGAAATTAAATCCTAAACATCTTGTCACGATATTTTGGGGTTTTGTGTTTTTAATCTACTTACATAAAAATAAACATTGATTCAATAAACATTTATGCAAATTTTATCATTTATAATGGTGGAGTATTTATGGATATAATAATTAAGTTAATTAAGTTAAGTTAAGTTAAAATTTATGTTAATTAAGTTAATAAAAAAGTAGGTTAATTAAGTTAAAGAAAATCTAAGTTAATTAAGTTAGTAAATTAAATTAATATAAGTTAATAAATTAAGTTACTAGAAACCTAAGTTAATTAACTTAAACGAAAATTTAGTAAAAACTTAACTTAATTAAGTTAAACGAAAATTAAGATAAAAAAATAGTTAAAAATAATAATAAATAAAATTTTAAAAAAATTAAAACAAAAATAAAATAAATTGAAAAAGGTAAAAGAAAAATAAAAAAATAAAAAGGAGAAAAAAATTTTAATTAAAAATTAAGCCAAAAAAAATAAAATAAAAAAATTGAAAATAAAGTTTTTGATTTTTTTTTGAAAAAAAAATAATTATTTTTTAAATAAAATAATTTTTTTTTATTTTTTTATTTTTTTTTATTTACGTTTTTATTTTTACTTCAAAATTCAAAATTCAAAATTCAAAATTCAAAATTATTTTATTATTCATGCTATAATTATTTTATTATTCATGCTATAATTTATTTATGAAATATAAAATTTTAATTTTTTTTATTTATTATGAAATTGAAATTTGAATTTTTTTTTACCATTTATGAACGGTAAGTTTATTTATTTTATTTTTTTACTATTCACAAACAACAAATTTTTTTATTTTTTTAAATAAAAAAAATCACAATTATTTACAACACAAAAAGTTTTAAAAATTTTGATAAATAATTTAAAAACGCTATTCCTTTCCCGGCAACGGTGCCAAAAACTTGATAGGGCATAACCGACATCGCCGATCCTGCCGATACTTTGGTTTTATGTATTTATAAAACTCTCGCAAGTGCACGAATCATTTCGTAGAAAATGATAAGTATACTCCCAAGGTCGATCTAAGGAAGGAATGTATGTGGTTTTTAATTTATTATTCAAACTTTTAAAAACGAAATTAAATCCTAAACATCATGTCACGATATTTTGAGGTTTTGTGTTTTTAATCTACTTACATAAAAATAAACATAGATTCAATAAACATTTATGCAAATTTTATCATTTATAATGGTGGAGTATTTATGGATATAATAATTAAGTTAATTATGCTTATTCATATTATTTAGGTTATTAAAGTTATGAATTGATATTTATTGATTCTCTCTTTTTTTATATGAATACCACCTTTGGTGGGGTTAGATATTCTTTGTTAACTAAACAAATCAATTAACACCTATGGGTGGGGTTGATAACTAATTTGGTTAATTAAATTAATTCCTTTTTCTAAGAGATTGAAAATGAACCATTTAAATGCCACCTTTGGTGGGGTTAGACAATTTAAACTTTATTCAAGGTGTCCAAATGAAACCTAAGAATTTAATTATCCGAGTACTAACTTTCAAGTTTTAAAACCACTACTAAAAACATGTTGTCAATACATTTTTAGATAATAATTCTTATAAAAACTTTTGAAATAGAGCTTCACTCTAACTATCAGGTGATTGTACCAACAAATAAAAGAGTACTACTCTAAATCACACTGGATAACTAAACCTTAAAATCTAATTTTCAGATTTAAGTTTGTAATGAAAAATAATATATTTCTCTCTAACATTCTTAATATAAAATCTTGAATAAAAACAAAATCAATTCATTTTAGAAATTTTTACCTATTTAATATTTCGCAAGCATAACAACGTTATTATTATATCATGTTTACAAACAGCCAGCAAAGTTAAATTTAATCACAAACAAATTAAATATAACATGTAAGAATAAAGCATAAAAAATAACTATAAAGAAAATAAAATCCTTATAGTACTTCGATGTTATTTTCGCTGTTAGAAAACCTCCAAACGGATTTTGCACTCCCATTTATTGAATCAAAAAAAGAAAATAAATTACAAAAACATAACTAGTTCTTCTCAAAAAGAGAAGAACTTAAAAACTAAGAAAAACTAAAAAAAACTAGAAAAACTAAAAAAAACTAAGAAATGAGATAAAGAAAGAGAAGAAAAGATGTGTTTTAAGGTGTGTTTAGAAGTGAAGAGAAGGGGGGTATTTATAGGTGAGGATGGAGAGAAAAAGTGGGTGAAAAAAATTAAAAAATAATGGAAATGCCGAGTAGTGATTGATGACATCATACTGATGACGTCATCTTTGATGTGGTAGCGGCAATGTAGCAGAGATGGTGCAGCGGCCCAGCGTAGATGGGAAGCGGTAGCGTGGGCGGGAAGCGAGAACACGCACGTTCTTTAGGCATCTTGTCTTGTGATGGTAGCGGTAGGCGGCGCGATTTCCTCTTTTTTGACATTTTTGACCTTTTTGACCCATTTTGTCTAATTTTTCCATATTTGTTAACTTTTTATCGTTTATTTTTGAATGTATTTGTGATGTATTGCCTCCAGTATTCTTCTTTGAGTCTTTAAGTTACATTTTTAAGCGAAAATACCTAAAAAACAATAAAAATATCCGTGATTCCGAAAACGACAAATTTATATAAATATATGATAAAATCATATAAATATATATTTTTAATCAATTAATGTGCATAAAATCATGGGAATTTTAGTGCTTTTTGAGCACTCATCATACAACAGTTAGCTTCTAAAGGTCTGTTGGGTTTTGTTTCCAAAGACAATTTTGATTGCACTTCATGCCAGTTAGGAAAACAACCAGCTTTACCTTTCAATAATAGTGAGTCTATCTCTAATAGTATTTTTGAGTTAATTCATTCTAATGTTTTGGGACCTTCTCCTGTTACTGGTATTGGTGGATCTCATTATTTTGTTATTTTATTGATAATTATTCTCGTTATAGTTGGATCTTTCTTATGAAATATCGTTCTGAAATCTTACTAATATAGAGTAACTTTGCAAAAATGGTTGAAACACAATTCTCCAAAGATATCAAAACTTTTCGATCTGATAATGCTCTTGAATATACTCAACATGCTTTTCAAGTTTTGTTACATTCTTATGGCACAGTACATCACCTAACCTATCTAGGCACCTCTCAATAAAATGGTCGAGCCAAAAGAAAACTTTGTCATATTCTTGAAACTGTTCGTACTCTTCTTCTTTCTGCCAAAGTTTTTGCCCCATTTTGGGGTGAAGCCATTCTTCATGTTGTTCATGCCATTAATCGCATTCCAAGCGCTATCATTCATAATCAGACTCCATATGAACGCCTTTTTGGGTTATCCACTAACTATCATTACCTTCGCTCATTCAGATCTACCTATTTCGTTCTTCTTCAGCCTCATGAACACAACAAACTTAAGCCTCGATCTAGACTTTGCTGTTTTCTTGGTTATGGTGAAAAAGGGCATCAATGCTATGATCCTGTCTTGCATCATCTTTGTGTTTCCCATAATGTTGTCTTTTGATAACATCGCTTATTTGTTGAACTCTCTCACTTTCATTCTTCCCTAACTATAATGTTTTAGAAATCTTTCCAGATGAGTCTCCTATTCCTTCTACAGATACTTTTGATCCTCCTTTGGACTTCTCTATTCAATCTTCAGATATTTCTAATGATTCTCCTAGACAGGTTATAGAAGAACAGGTTGATGACGAGCTACCCCATCTTGAGCATAGGTCCCCTACTCCTGCTCCGCCTAAAGATCCTCCACAATACATTCCACCTCGCCACTCAACCCGAGTAAGATCCATTCCTGCACATTTACTTGACTATTATTGTTAGACTGCCCTTGCTACACTCCATGAGCCTCACACCTATCGTGAGGCATCTACTAACCCTTTATGGCATATTGCAATGAAAGAAGAAATTGATGCATTAACCAAAAACCATACTCGGGATCTGGTTACTCTCCCTCCTGGTCAGTTAGTGGTTGGTTGTAAGTGAATCTATAAGATCAAGACTCACTTTGATGGGTCCATCGAGCTCTACAAGGCTCGTCTTATTGCAAAAGATTTTACACAAGAGTATGGGATTGATTATAAAGAGACTTTTGCTCCAGTTGCTCGTATCTTCTCTATTCGTACCCTCTTAGCTGTTATCGTTGCTAGTAAATGGGACCTTTTTCAGATGGATGTTAAAAATGCATTCCTTAATGGGGATCTGCATGAAGAAGTCTATATGTAACCTCCTCCTAGTCTTTCTGTTGAAACAAACAAGGTTTGTAGCCTTTGACGTGCACTTAATGACCTTAAACATGCTCCACGAGCATGGTTTGCCAAGTTCAGCTCCATCATCCTTCACTTAGGTTACACTGCCAGTCCTTATGATTCTACCTTATTTCTTCATCGCAATGATAAAGGCATCATTTTGTTTCTCCTATATGTGGATGATATGATCATAACTGGTGATGACCTCAGTGGCATTCAAGAACTCAAGGAATTTCGTAGTCAGCTGTTTGAGATGAAAGACCTTGGACATCTCAATTATTTCTTGGGTCTTGAGATCACTCGTTCCACAGATGGTCTTTATATTACTCAAGCCAAGTATGCAGCTTACCTTTTATCTCAAGCTGGACTCATTGACAGTAAGATTGTTGACACTCCAATTGAACTTAATGCGCATCTAACATAATGTATATTTAGTTTACTTTAGGCATACTTAGTTTACTTGTTACTCCTATATAAAGGCATCATGTATATTTCTTAATACACATAATAGAATACAATCGTTAAGTATTTCTAACATAATACATGTATTATAAATGTATAAAAGAAATATGTGTATTAGTAATATATAGATTAGTTTGATTAAATGTAGGTTTATGTTAAGCATTATTTAATATTTTATTTATCCCTTCATTTAATTTTATTAGTTACATTATATATATTTATACTTCTTAATTTAATGTGTTTTGTTGTTAATTAAGATTATTTTCTTCTTTTTTTTCTAGTAGATTTTAACATACACATTTTCAAGTTTTAAACTTAAATTTCCTCTTTATAATATGGTATCATATATTGTTTGGCTACAATATCATTGACAATTATTTCCCTCCTTAATCTTCATGATTTTTTTTAACTATCATCTATGTTTAGTTAAATATCTTGCAATATGGGTAATTAAGGATGAAACCTTTTGTTGAATAATTTTCTTTTTATTAAATCAATTCTCTATTATTTGTTCATGAATGATCATGATTTTACTTTAATTGATAATAGAACTGTAATTTCCTTCATATTTAATGTCCAAGAGATTAAGATTAACTTTTGGTTCTTTGTTTTCTTTTCATAAAACTGATCCATTGAATAATTAAAGAATTCAAGCAGCCGTATATATTCAAATAATTGTGCTTACTTTATATTTGTTTATATTTGTTGAGGTGACGTATTGATTTCAATTTTTAATCTATTCTGTAAAAATTAATTTAATAATTAGATAATTACTGGACTAGATATTGGTGGATTATAATACGGTGATAATTTTCATACATTAAATTCTCACTTAAGATTGTTTTCTCTATTTCATTTATTATTTTAAATTTTAATTTACATAAACTTTTTTATTGTTAATTAAGTTGGAAAGTCAGGTGTAAAACTTACGTCTTGGACAAAAATTTATTCAAAGAAAAATTAATAAGCCTCCTTTTATCAAAAACACTAACCAGAATATATTCATTGTACAAATATATGTAGATAATATAGTCTTTGAATCAACTTCAACCTTATTTGTCAAAGGATTTGTACACGTAATGCCTAATGAATTTGAAATGCTTATAATTGATGAATTAATTTCTTTCTTAGTTTAAAAATTAAGCAATTATATTATGGTGTACTTATTTCTTAAACCAAGTATCATGCAATCTAGTCAAAAAGTTTGGCCTTGAATCCAATAAGTCATTATAAACTTTGTGGAGCAACAACAAAATTACAAGGACACACAAGGTAATAGTGTTGATCAAACTCTAAATAGAAGCATAATAGGTAACCCATTGTATTTAACTGTTAGTAGACTTTACATATGCTTCAATGTTGAGTGTGTGTGCACGATATCAAGCTAATCCTAAGAAATCACACCTTTTACATGTGAAAAGAATCATCAAGTATGTTTCAGGCATAAGAAACTATGGTATAAGTTTTAATACTGATACTACTTACGAGATAAGTGATCACACATATGTAGATTGGGTTGACAATTAGGATAATAGGAAAAGTAAATTAACTCGACACTTCTATGTTGAGAATAACCATGTATCATGGCACAGTAAAAACAAAACCTCATCTATATGTTCAAGGACTACAATCAATCACAAGGTACGATATCTCTATACTGTGACAACTCTAGTACTACATGTATCTCTAAGTATCATGTTCAATATTCGAGAACAAAGCACATAAACCTTAGGTATAATTTTATTAGAATTATTTGAAGAAAAAGTAATCATACTTGAGTTTATTCCAATGAACTCGTACGCTTGTGAGTACAATTTTACACAATATAAATGGATTTTTTGCATTTTTATAACTGAAATCAATCTATTTGGATATTTATAATATAAAATTCAATTCAACTAGACTCGGTTTCGATCGAGTAGGTTAGATTATTAATTATTATGTCCATTCTTAGTTACTACTAAGCTTAGTGGTGTATTTTGTTAAATCTAATTCTATGAAAATTAATTAGTTTGGTTTATATCCTAATTTATTGAGTATGGTGGTTTTTTATAGGTAGGTGTTTGTGTATTTCTACGATCCTTGATCTACAAAAATTTCTTAAAATGTAAATACTTTTTATTCAACGTAAAATTTCATTGATATATACATCCATTCAAGCAGCTATAATTAATAGAGATATCCAAAAATGACCAAGATGAAAAGGAAGAAACTCATATGATTTGATGGTACACTTAGGAATCATCTTTTTTCATGTGTGTGATTTGTGTCTATTTATTTATTTTATATGTTTTAATAAGTTTCATACGAAGAAATAATATTCTTATTGTATTTTTCATATATGAATCTGAAAAAAAAAAAATATGTTTCTATAAATTAAGAAAAAAAAAGCTACCATCCAAATGTCAGCGCTTGGTGTATGAACTGAAGGTACTACACGCTGAGCAATACCCCAAATAACAATCTGAATAATGGAAAACACTAAACGAAATTACTACAATTAAAATATCGTCCTTTTTAAGTTAATATCATTCAAGTAATGCTACACATCTCAAATTCAATTCACGAGATGACAAACAATATCATTAACGCCGATTACAATACAACCTGCAGCTGCATGAAGAACGCTTAACATCGAAAGGTAAGCAATCAGCTAGTGTGAAATAGACCGAAACATGAGTGCAAATACCATGATGAAATTATGTACATTACAAATGAACATAACTCTTTTTGATTCGAACAAATTTATGAAACACATCGTCATCAATATTTGATCATATCTTTATATTAATTTATAAATAACAAACCTATAGATTTCATATTATACAGGGCTAAAATCCTATGTACACGCTCATGTTAAAGAGTGTGAATTGTATAGAGATTAATAATAGTATACAGGAGTAATCCTCAGCTTCTCAATCTATTTGTCCAACTAAAAGTGAAATTGATATATGAACTACATTCTTGTAAATGTAAAATCTTAAATGCAGGCAATCCAGACAAACTTCGCAGCATTGACTAATCCAAGTGGTTGTAAGAGACTAAACAAGACGCTTTCTTCTAGGGTTGGCAACTAATTGCACAAGAGAAAGCATTAACGAGTTCTGAGTCCTCTTCAGTTGTCAATATTTTGGCTTTATTAGGGTCAGCTAGCAAGAGTTTAGCTACAAGGTATCCGGCAATGGACAAGTCTTAAAAGATGTTTGCCGATAAACCTGGTTTTTTTGGTGTCATAATATGTGTTAGGATAATGTGGGTAAAAATAAAATAAATTCAATAGAGTAAAATAATAACACTAGAAATTTAACGTAATTCATCCTTTAATTTGGGCTACGTCTACGGGACAAACTCCAAAATATATTTCTTCCACTAATAAAATTAATGGATACAAAGTGAGAGACAATACAACAAATTGAGATAAAACTCAAATAATGACACACAAGTGTTTCCTACACTCATTACTTTGTCATTCCTCTTTTAGAAAAATATCTTTAATATTTTTCTAAAATATTCTCTCTTACTTTCTCACACACATAATACTATTTTTCATCAAAGGAAATTATTCTTTTGGATTTTCTTTGCTTTGTTTCTCTTCTTTTTGGTATGTATCTCTAAGACAAAAACATTGCTTATTTATAAGAAAAATAATCTATCCCTTATGTGGCCAAAAATTGGCTACATAGTTGACCAAATTTTAGCCACATTTTTTTTTAATTTGATAAAATTGTCAAATGTGATTTCATCTAAAAATTTTATTTTTTTCCCTTCCATATGGGTAGAACCTACAAATCTCCCCCTCCTGACTACATGGAGGGCTCCACCAATCTAGCAGCTAAACGACAATGTTGAAAAATCTATCTTGAACGAATTTAGGTCTACATAACTAATCAATTTTCCTCTGTATGAATTGATCTTCTCAAGATGTAGTAGCTTCTTCTCTATTACATCATTTATCCAGTGATATCTCATATCAATATGTTTTGATCTCGAATGAAAATATACATTCTTTCCAAGGTGGATAGCATTCTAACTATCACAAAATAACTGGTAACTGTCTTGTTACAACCCAAGTTCTTTCAAAAACTTTTTCATCCATGAAAACTCTTTACATGCTTCCGTTGCTACTATAAACTCTGCTTTTGTAGTGAATAGTGCAACACATTTTTTTAACTTTGACTGTCATGACACAACTCCCCTTGCAAATGTAATCAAGTACCTTAAAGTAGATTTTCTGGAATCTACATCGCTAATCATATCTGCATTTGTGTATCCAATTAACACAAGTTTTTCATTTCCAAAAATAGGCATATTTTGGAAGAACATCGAAGATACCTAAAAATCCATTTCAATGCAACCCAATGTTCCTTTCCAAGATTTCAAAGGAATATACTCATAACTCCAACTACATAAGCGATATCATATGGAACCTTTTCCATCTCTTCATTCTCTTTGTCTATAAAAACGCTCTGCTTTGTAATGGAGATTGAGGTGCCAACCAAGTTGATGTTTACAAATATTCTAAAGATTCTCAAGATACTACAAATATTCTCAAGATCCTACAAAAGAGATAGATTTGGAATGTCAAATTGGATGCAAGGAATAAATTAGGAAGCAATTTTTTTGTTTTAGTTAATTATGGGTTTTATATGTTTAGTGATTTTAATTTTAGTTAATTATGAGCTTTTTATTTTAAATCTTAGTCTTTTATTTAATTGTGGGCCTTTTATGTTTAGTATTTTTATCTTTGTGAATTGTGGGCTTTTTATTTCAAGTCTTTTAGTCTTTTTATTTTTAAGGTTGGATTAGGCCCAATCCATAACTAAATATGCCCATTTCATTTATGGTTTTTTTCTTTTAGGATTTCTTGCTTATAAAGAAGAAGAGCTATGTAATTTGGAGGAAGAATGAATATCTTTGATGAAAAGTATATTTCATAAAGCTTTTGATTTGTCTTCCTGTGTTCTTGATTGAATGCTTGAATTCGACTTATCAAAGGGAGTGATCATCCTTTGTGGCGTCTCAAGGTTTGGGTTTTAAGGACTTTGTTTCCTAAGGGTTCTAATCTGATCATCTTCAACACGTTCTTAGCAAATCAATCGTTACTATTCCTTTGAGCTCATGGGTTCCTAGGTTTTTCGCTTAAAGGGTCTGGATCATTTTCTCTTCCTTTTTTTAACACTTTATCACGTGTTTGCTCTAAAATAAGATTGTTATCACTCTCCTTTTTAACACTATTTCTGCTCTCTCTCTCTCATTTTTTTTACCACTTAAAGCTCATGCCAACTCTTTTGTGTTCTTTACAAAATCAAAAAATCCAACTAATCTCAATAAATAACTATTTTATTGGTGACAATCTCAAAATTCAGAATTATAAAAGAGCTAAATAGCAAAGTATGACAAAAGAAAAGTCCAAAGAGGACTCTAAAGAAAGATTCTTGACCAAGGAGGACTCTAAAGAAAGACTCTTGACGAATGAAAACTCTAAAGGAAGACTCTTGATCAAAGAGGACTCTAAAGAAAGGCTCTTGATCAACTATGATTCCCTTTTTTTTAAATCAATCTTGGGCAGCAAAAACAAAATAAAAGAAAACCAATTTCATCAAGAATTAGATTCTTGAACAATATACTACTATGTTCTCATTTTCTTCTTTTTTTCTCTTTTTTTCTTTTTATTATTGTTGCTGCTATTATGACTATAAAAAATCAAAAAAAAAAAATTCACAACCCTAATGAACAAGAATAGAAAAAACAACGCAAAATGTTGTGGCATATATTTACCCCCTTAGTTAGTGGTGTAAATGGTGGAATCTGGAAGCCCATTTTTTTCTTTTAGGAATCGAAATGAGCTTCGATTTGATATATTATAATAGTCGTTTCGTTATCCTAGTCAAAAGTTATATCTGTTTAATTTTGCAACTCCAATTTATCGAATTTGTTTTTTGAAACTGCAAACAGTAGCCCTCTTTCCCTTTTTTGTTTTTTTTATGAACAAAGATAGATTGAACACATAAATAAAGAATCAAGAAAAAGATACGAATAATTCAAAGAAAATTATGAAACAAAATCCAAATACGAAAACAATGACAACGAAAATGAAAGAAAACACAAGACTCAAAAGAATGAATGTATTTTTGTGATTTGTGACTCAAGAACATAGAAAACAATCAAATGAAAATTTTGTTTTAATCTAAAATTCAAAACAAAGATAAATGAAGATAGATAACCTGTTTTCAGCAACCAAGACTTTGATACCAAATGATGCGGACCTTTTAGGCAAACAACCTAGGAACCCACGAACTCAAAGGCATAGAAACGATTGATTTGCTAAGAATGTGTTGAAGATGATCATATTAGAACCCTGAGAAAACAAAGTCCTTAAAACGCAAACCTTGAGACGCCACAAAGGATATTCGCTCTCTTTGATAAGTCAAATTCAAACATTCCATCAAGAACACAATAAGGCAAAGCAAAAGCTTTATGAAATATACTTTTCATTAATGATATTTGTTCTTCCTCTAAATTACACAGCTCTTCTTTTTATAAGCAAGAAATCCTAAAAAAAACCATAAATGAAATGGGCCTATTTAGTTATGGAATGGGCCTAATCAAACATTAAAAATAAAAGACTAAAAGACTTAATATAAAAAGCCCACAATTCACAAAAATAAAAATTACTAAACATAAAATGCCTACAATTAAATAAAAGACTAAGATTTAAAATGAAAAGCCCATAATTAACTAAAATTAAAATTACTAAACATATAAAGCCCATATAAACGTAGGATGTTGAGAATATTTGTAGCATCTTGAGAATCTTTAGAATATTTGTAAACATCAACTTGGTTGGCACCTCAATCTACATTATTGAAGATGAGGTTATTTGTGATGTGGCACCAATATATACTGCTCAAATATTGTTCGACCGACCATGACAGTCTGATAGAAGGGTGTCATATGATGGTTATAGAAATCATTATTCTTTTAAAATGAAAAACCAAAAAGTTGTATTAGCTCCTCTCAAACCTTTGCAAACTTATGAAGACCATATTAGAATAGCAATAGAGTGCAAGATGTGGGAAAAAAAAAAGTGTGAGCAAGAGGAATATAAAAAAAGAGTAAATGAGGTAGAGAGCAAAAATCGAGAGAAAAGTGAGAAAAATGGAGAAAAAAGTAAGCATAATGAAGGGAAAAGTGAGTAAAAAAGAGAAGAAATTAAGGACAAAAGAGAGAAAAGTGAACAAAAAGGAGAGAAAAAGAAAAGAATGAGAGAATTTGCTAAAAAATAAGAGATTAAGAGTGCAATGAGGGCAAGACAACAAGTACTTGTACTTATGTACAAGAATGTTTATCTTTCTACTAACGATCTTAACTTATCATTGCCTAGTGTCATTGTATCTTTATTGTAGGACTTTAAGGATCAACTTTCTGAAGAGATTCTGCATGGATTACATCATTTGCGAGGCATGCAACATCAAATAGACTTTTTACATGAATCTACAATACCAAATGGAAATACTTACAAATCTAAGATTCAAGGATGAATCTTTTCGAAGAGGAGAGGAATAATGGAGATTGAGGTGCCAACCAAGTTGATGTTTACAAATATTCTAAAGATTCTCAAGATGCTATAAATATTCTCAAGATTCTATGCAAGGAATAGATTTGGAATGTCAAATTTGATACAATTAATAAATTATGAAGTAATTTTTTCGTTTTAGTTAATTATGGGCTTTATATGTTTAGTAATTTTAATTTGAGTTAATTATAGGCTATTTATTTTAAATCTTAGTCTTTTATTTAATTGTATTTCTGTGAATTGTGGGCTTTTTATTTTAAGTCTTTTAGTCCTTTTATTTTTAAGATTGGATTAGGCCCAATCCATAACTAAATAGGCCCATTTCATTTAGGATTTTTTCTTTTAGGGTTTCTTTCTTATGAAGAAGAAGAGGTATGTAATTTGGAGGAAGAATGAATATCATTGATGAAAAGTATATTTCATAAAGCTTGTTCTTTGCCTTTTTGTGTTTTTGATTGAATGCATGAATTCGACTTATCAAAGGGAGTGATCATCCTTTATGGCGTCTCAAGGTTTGGGGTTTAAGGACTTTGTTTCCTTAGAGTTCTAATCTGATCATATTGAACACGCTCTTAACAAAAAAAATCGTTTCTATTCTTTTGAGTTCGTGGGTTCCTAGGTTGTTCGCCTAAAGGGTCTGCATCACTTAGAACTTAGCTTAAAGTGATTAGCAAGCGAATAACTAATCGCTTTAGCCTTGTCCATATGAAATCTTCTGTAACAACCATAATTTCTTGGTGCATATATCTCTAATAATACTCATGCCAAGAATCTACTTTGCTAGCCCCAATTCTTCCATGGCAAAAGACTTACTCAACTTCTTTTTCAAGTTGTTGATTCTGAAAATATTACAGCCAACAATCAACATATCATCCATATAGAGAAAAATAATAATGAAATCATCATCAGAGAATTTCTACACAAAAACAAGTAGTCTTTTTGTAGCCTTGCTCCCCCCATAACAGACTCAAACTTCTTGTACCATTGTTTCGGTGCCTCTTTTAAGTAATAGAGATTTTTTCTTCAATTTACAAATATAATCCTCTTTTCCTTTTTGCTTGAAACCCTCTGGCTGCTCCATGTATATTTCTTCTTCCAAGTCACCATGTAGGAAGGTAGTTTTGACATCTATTTGCTCAACCTCTAAGTCAACACTTGTTGTTAACCCCAGTACAGTACAGATAGATGTCATTTTCATAACTAGTGAGAAAATCTTATCAGTCTAGCTTTGTAACGTGGACTAGAACTATGTTCTTCATGCTTCTCCCTGAACACCCATTTATTTTTCAAAGCCCTCTTGTAGCTTCATCAGCTCAAAAGTTTTGTTCTTAAGTAAGGACTTCATCTCATCCTGCATGGCTTCAATCCATTTTTGTTTGGATTCGTCACTATGGCTTCTTTATAACTCTTAGGTTCTCCCCCATCATTGAAAGTTACATACTTATCTGGAGGATAAGTGGTAAAGGGTCATCTCAGTCTATCACTTCTCAGTTGAATAGGAGAAGCCACAGGTGTTGGTGTTGGATAATGAACATCATCATCTCCCTCACCTTCAGAACTAATTTCTATGGGAGCATCATCCTCATCAGGTGGATAAACCTGGTTTGCATCTCCAACTTATTTTGGCATAGATATTGGAGTAATTAATTCCAAATCTGATGAGTCACCATTGGAGTTAGGAACATCCTTCTTCATTTTGACAATATCTTCAATGGTCTCATCTTCAACAAGTATAGCTTTATGGCTCCTGAAAAGTCTCTTTGCAACCAGAACATAAAATCTATAACTAAATTAATCTTGACCATAGCCAATAAAAATACACTGTCTTGTCATGGCATCAAGTTTGGATCTATCATTTTTAGGGATATGAACAAATGCTTTGTAGCCAAACATCCGTAGATGATCATAGGAAACATCCTTTCCTAACCACACTTTATCTAGAAAATCCATCGTGAGAGCAGTACAGGGTAAAGATTCAACACATGTGCAACTGTGAGTATGACTTCACCCCATAAAGTTTTAGGCAACTTTGCATGTGAGAGTAGACATCTGACTCTCTCCATAAAAATTTTGTTCATCCCTTCAGCTAAGTCATTCAACTGCGGTGTCTTTAGAGGTGTCATCTGATGCTGAATACCATGCTTTTTTCAGTAAGCAAGAAAAGGTCCTATGTATTTTCCACCATCTTCTATTCAAATGCACTTCAACTACTACCCAGTCTATCTCTCAACTGAGGCATGAAATTCTTTGAAGACATCTAGCACCTAATTTTTTGTCTTCAAAAGATGTACTCGCGTCTTCCTTGAATGATTATCAATGAAAGTCTTCTTCCGGGCTAAACTTGTCACACCTTTTTCAGTCATGTGACTAAGTCTTCTATGCCATAATTCAACTACAATGTCTTTCTCTATGGTATTTACTATTTTTTTTAGAGCTTCGCTTACATTATATATAGAGTTGTATGCTTCTCACCTCTAGCCACTACTAAGGAGCCTTTTTTGTAAGTTTCCATTTGTCATAAATGAAGGAGCTACAATATCCTTCATTTTCAAGTTTGCATACAAAGATCAAGTTCAAGTGCATATCTGGAATATGCCTAACATCCTTTAGAAATAGTCTGGTACCATTCTCTATTTCCAAGCAAACATCTCTTATGCCAACAACCTTTAATAGGCCTTCATTTCCCATTCTAAAAACACCAAACCTTCCTAGTGAGTATGATAAAAAAAATTCTCTATGCGATGTAGCGTGAATTGCAGCACTACTATCAATCACTCAGTTGGTCTCGTGTGATGCAAGATTGACAAAATATTCATCATAAAAGATATTAAACTTGTTTATGGTATTTTTTGCTCATCATCACCGTTGTCATCTTTCTTCACTACTTTGCCTTTGTTTGTTTCCTGTTCCTTCTTGAACACCCGATAGAATTTCTTGATATGACCATTTTGCTTATAGTGATGCCATTCAACATTAGCATATTTATTTGATTTGCCTCTACTCTTGCCTTTGGGTTTCTGTTCTCTATATTGTCTTCTTCCTTTAGACTTTGTGATAAGGGCTTAAGCTTTTGAATCTCTCTCCTTGTTTTGTTTCTCATATGACAACCAGGATTCTACAAAAATTTCAGACTCCATCTTGTCTTTCGCATAAGTCATAGTTGTTATGAGATGATTATATGATGAAGGTAGTGATGCCAACAACATCATAGCTTTCTTTTCCTTGCCGAAACTCACATTGAATCTTGCTAAGTGAGAAAGCTTGATGTTAAAAACGCTAAAGTCCTACATCATGCTCACATTATCTTCCTTCCTCATCTGATATAACTTCTTCCACAAATAAAATTTATTGGCAAGGTTCTTTGACATGTACATGTTTTCTAGAGTCTCTTATACTTCTTTTGCAGTCTTACAATTTTTTAATTCAATATTTTGCAAGACATTTTCTAAGAGATTTAGACGGATTGTACTGGCTACAATATCATCTATCTCCTCCCACTATTCCTCGATAATGGTTGATTCCTTCTTTTCTTTCCCCACCAATGCCTTATGAACCTTCTGTTGAATAATAACATCCTTCATCCTCCTTTATCATAGAAATAAATTTTTATTGTCATTAAATTTCTCAATATCTACCTTCTGGCTTAACATTTTTTTTCGCTATTTTTTTCTACAAATAAATACGCCATGAATCTAATAAAATATTTTCTGATGTAGAAGATTAGTCTATGCTGCAACCACAGAGTATAATAAGAATTTTATAAGACCAGCTCTGATACCAATTGTTGGGACACAAGTAAAAAATAAAATAAATTTATCAGAGTAAAATAATAACACCGATAATTTAACATGGTTAACCCTTTAATTTGGGCTACGTCTATGGGACAAACTTCGAAAAATATTTCTTCCATTAATAAAATTAATGGGTACAAAGTGAGAGGTAATACAACAAATTAAGATAAAACTAAAATAGTGACACACAAGTGTTTCACAAACTCACTATTTTGTCACTCCTCTTTAGAAAAATATCTCAAATATTTTTCTAAAATATTCTCTCTTATTTTCTCACACACACAACACTATTTTTTATCAAAGGAAATTGTTCTTTTGACTTTACTTTACTTCTCTTTTTTTTTTTGTCTCTCTAAGACAAAATTATATATCCTTTATGTGTCCAAAAATTGGTCACGTAATTAGCCAAATTTTAACTACAAAAATATTTTTTTTATTTGATAAATTTGTTAAATGTGATTACATTTAAAAATTTTATTTTATTTCCCTCCCATGTAGGCTGGACCTACAATATACTGGCCATTTGTCTCGTGATATCTATTTTTCAACAATTGTAACAACCTTCGTAGCAATTTCTGGTCTGTTCATCTTTATAAAAGCGACCGTGAATTAAAGGAATCTTGAATTTGCCATAATGTCGTGGTTTATGCATCTATTTACCAATAATATAAATGGCATTAATCATGCATAAAAACCTAGTTCTCTAATAATGGTCTATCTAAACCAAACATATTATAGGCATCAACTAGAAAGTCATATCTAACCAAAGATTCTTAATAATAAATAAATATAAAAGGAGAAAAATATTTCGAGAATCTATTACTTATTATAAAAACGATATTTAAGTCTTGTATTAATTTTTTATGACATTTTAGTTTTATTATTATTAAAAATAACAATACAAGGATAAATTTTTTTTTCAATTTCATTTTTTTATTTTTTTATTGCATTAGATAAAAATTGTTTCAATTTGAATAAGTTGTGATCGAAAGAATTGAATAAAATTTAAATAAAACATAAAAAATGATTATTTATTTTTATACGATTTTATTAATAATAATAAAATTAATTTATCATAAAAAATAAATACAATACCTAAATTTCATTTTTAGAATAAATAGTGAGATGTGGGTCACCCTTTCTAAAAAAAATATCTATCAATACATTTGGTCGCAAAATGGGTAACAAACTAAACATCCTTTAGATCGTGCTCTTTGGTATGTGTAAGGGAAAATTATAGACACCCCACAATATCAAGGAGAGTTCATGATAAAATCAGTATAACTAACCTGCCAAAGCAAAGTTGCCAAGAACCTGCACTA
Source organism: Hippophae gyantsensis (assembly GCA_030763125.1). Classification (NCBI taxonomy): domain Eukaryota; kingdom Viridiplantae; phylum Streptophyta; class Magnoliopsida; order Rosales; family Elaeagnaceae; genus Hippophae; species Hippophae gyantsensis. The sequence continues at coordinate 46,622,760 of CM061030.1, read as the reverse complement.
TTGTAAGACCAAGTCCTCCATCGGAAACATATTTACTTACATATAAAGAACATAATGAAAAATAAAAAAGAGAGTCACTATAAGGTCAAACTTTTTACATGTTCTTAGGATCATTGATCGGTGTAAAATTAAAGTGTACAATATCATAATTTTATGATAAAGTGATAAGAATGTTATCGTCGTCTTCAGGGATTAATGACTTATTTTTAATAAATAACAAAATTATATTAATCTCAATTTTATTTAAAAAAATCACTAAAGTTGTATTTAAAATTAAAAATAAAATCAATTTAAAGAAAATATGCAAAAGAAAATAAAGATGTTCAAAAATCAAATTAATAGGAAAAAAACTTTTAGTAAAATTGATTTCACCTGATCCTCCGTTGTGTTTTATTCATCTAGTTAATTAAATTTAATTCTTTTAACAATCTTTAAAAAAATATCTAAAAGTCTCTTTCAATAGTCAATTAAAAATATTTTTATTCATTAATTTACACAACAGTATACAATTTAATAAAACAAGAAAGAATTAAGACCAATAATTTTTCAAATTATATGGATTTATAGAAGTCTTTTGATATATATATTTACTTACGTCAAAATATTCTAAATTTATTCTATAATTTTTTTTTTCGATAATAAATCACAATATTATAATTATTTAATTAATAGTTAGTTAATTAAAAATATTAAATTCATTGTAATTTTTTAACAATAATCGAAAGAAAATTGAATTGCAAAAAATATCTAATTTTGTGTCTTCTGCCGCATTTTTTTTCTCTTTTTTTTGGTCGCTCTACCTTTTTCTTTTTCACTTTTTTCTACTCAATTCTCCCCCAGTTTTTTTTTCTTGGCCTAGCGGCTATTCCTCTCTCCACCTTATTTATTTATATATATATATAAATTTTAAAGATATTTTAATTTAAATAAATATTAAAATCAATAAAAATTAAAATAAAAAAATAATAAATAATATTAAATTATACAAATTATGGATATATTAGCCACTCGACCTTCCAGGATAACAGATCTTTAATGGCATGTCTGCAACCAATTTTGCCAAAGAAAAGAACCGGAAATCCATATGAGCTGGTTGCTGGTTTCCAATTAAATACCGTCCTTAATTTATTGGGCATCCACTCCACCAACCAAGGAGATATTTGACTGGGAAAATGTTAAATTTCTTAACTGCATCGTATGAGTACTCTTCAGTTTTATAGCAGTAGATCTCATTCAATTTTCTCATGTCAGTCCAATAATTCTCTCTGATGTGAAATGTAGAGCAACCAGCAAGCATCTCACAAGCACAAAGCACAAAGCAATGCTGAATAAAAAAGTGCCTGGAAGAATCAAATTTAAAGACTACGTATCTTGGTCTAATAATGAAAAGGGGACAAAACATATTATAACATAGTCACATGCTACATAATTTTACACGGGCAGCCAGCAAATTATTTTCTATCACGTCTAGACATGTGGAACTACTGCAGCACTCGTCACGTAAAATTCTCCAAATCGGAATTATAACTTTATCATTGTGATTCATCATTTTCGAAAAGTAACAGCAACATGGCCAATAATTAAGGTTCCCAAGCGTACAACAAATACAGATGTCACCCTAAGATGACAACTCAGATATCACACGTTCCCAACTTCCTTTCAATTTCAAATTTATCCAGAACTTAGTAAGTTGAGTCAAAATCCCTCATATGAAGTAGATAAAGCTAATAGAATATCACTGATCATTCGTACTATTGAAATTAGTCCGATTTTATAGAAAGATAAATTATCTTAAAATTTATTCTAAAATGCGTGGATATTTTATGAGATTCATGTATATATAGAGCATTAAATGTACACGTATTGATTACATAAAAAGTACACGTCGCAGCGTGTTATGCATAAGTAGACCCATACTATTGGTGTTGTCGGCGCGAGTACAGATAAGTCTTCCTTGGCTGACTCATCTGATGGCTCGGGCTCCATATTAATCCATATGTCCAAACATCCAGTCCTCCTACTATTTCAACTCGGGTCCTCAATAGTAGATCTGAACCGAGCAACGGATCTGAACCGTTCAACTCCCCTTAATAAATATTTATCAGTTAATTGAAGAGATAAATATGCACTTCTATATAAGGAGAAGTATGGGCTTCTATTCATTTCATCATTTTCTGCAAATTAGAGAAAAATGGAACAAAAGCACTGTCGCCTTAGCTGGAGCCATCTCGGTGATAAGAAAATCGATATAGCACATAGCTTATATGCTCAGGTTTTAAAGGGAAATTTCTTGAGTCTAACAGTTTTCTACTTTCTTTTCAGATTGGTTTAAAGAATCATTTCTCTTTTTACAGAATAACTCGACCCTAAGTAATTTTTATTTCTCATGCCTTACTATTTTTATGTTTCATGATATTTTTTAGAGACCATACATAGAGAGTGCACTTCAAGGGAGAGCCCACAATATTTCACTTTCTCGAGCCAGGCAGAAAGTGACGTCCCAAGGTCTACCAATAAGATAAGCACCTTGAGAGAATTGATTTTGAGAACAACTTGTATTGCGTGTATAATTGTGCATTTATAGCATTTATTTATGATGTTGACCCACATCTCTGCTTTTAAGGACATGCGTCATTAAATTTGTCCCAATATCATTCCTTATAAAAAGGGGTTAAAGGTATTGTAAAATTCAAGCATCCTCATTTGTTTGAAGCAATTGACAATTTTTTCTCCATCTTTCTTGGTCAAACCTTATGGATTTTGACCGAGCGAAGAGACATTCAGCTCGAGCTTTAAAATTGGAGAGTGGTAAGCTCAAGAACGAGGCAAACAAATCAAAAATCAACCTGTTCAGACTCAAATATGAGCTCTCTCATGAAGAAACCAAGTGTAAGCTCGCCTTTTGTAAGGAGCACATATCCCAAACTCAAGCTTGAGAGAAAAGGACCATGACTAAAATGACCACTCTTGTTGACAAGGAGTCCCATTGGGTAAACTTCTATATGAAATTATCTGAAGAGATCTTCCTCATAGTGATGGGTGTTGTTGAAGAATTGGAACATTCCATACTTAACTCGAGCTTGGCCCCTACCGAAACAGGGGTCAATATTTGCATGAAAGTTATCAAGATTCAAGTTGAGTTATTGCATTTAAAGGAAGCGATCATAGCATCAATCTCATGAATTCCAGCTGCTCTCTTAGGCATCATCCTCTCTAATGGCCACTCGTAGCTATTGGAAGCCATTTCCTCTAATAAATTGTAGGCTTCATCAATTGATTTTCCCATAAGAGCACCATTTGATGCAGCATCAATCATGTTTCTAGTAGGACCCATCAAACTATTATAAAATGTTTGAACTTGAAGCCACTTTGGTAAATCGTGGTGAGGACATCTTCAAAGTAGCTCCTTGTAACTCTCCCAAGCTTCATATAATGATTCTGAGTCGAACTGCACAAAAGTGGTGATTTCATTCCTCATCTTTATAGTCTTTGCTGGTGGAAAATATTTAGCTAAGAATTTTTGAGCCAAATCATCCCAAGTAATGATAGAACCATATGGTAATAAATTCAACCAACTCTTTACTTTATCCCTAAGTGAAAAAGGAAAAGGTCTCAACCAGATAGCATCATCAGTAACTCCATTATGCCTAAAGGTATCACAAATTTCTAAAAAATTTGCTATATGAGAGTTTGGGTCATCATGGCGTAAACCTCCAAACTGAACTGATGTTTGAATCATATGAATGATTACAGGCTTAATTTCAAAATTATTGGCTTGAATTGTTGGTCTTCTAATGCTCGAATGAATCCCGCCAACCATCAGCACTATATAGTCTCTTAAAGATCTTGGTTCTTCCACTTCAGGAATCTCCTTCTCCATAATTCGATGTTTTGAAGTTTCTTGCTTATTATTATTATTATTTTATTTTAAAATAATTCTCTCAATTTCTAGATCTAACGAAACTGTGTAAAGATTTCTTATGCGTCGCATACAAAGTCCCAATTTATCCGAAATCAGAAAAATAAATCAAATAAAATAAAAATGATAATAATAATAATAATAATTTTAATTTTTTTTGGTGTTAATTAAACTCAAATTGATTGGTATTAATATAAAAAAAATAGTAAAACAAATCCCTCGCAATGGCGCCAAAAACTTGTTGTCTCTTTAGGAGAACATAAAAACGTGCAAGTATACACGGTCACAAGTAATAAAATTGATAAGTAAAATTATCGTTCCCACGGAGATTTGTTACTATTATTCGTCAAGTTTGACTAACTAATTTTAATAACATTTTCTAAGAAAAATCTAGAATTGTAGTTTCACCAAATTAATCCACTTGAATCATATCATTTTCTCTTGATTTATGTTCTCACATTTAAGTTGTTAACCAAGAACTCCTAATTTATCCATATCTCTCTTTCGAGTTCCATATAGACACATCTCGCTAAAATAATTTACTATATTCTTATGAGAATTAAATTCAACCAGATTCATTAAGTTCTAAGTTCTCAAATAGTTACACGTACAATAAAGGTATATTCCTATCCCTTATATATATATATATGTTATTCTATCATGAGCAACACACAAAAATGCCTTTTCAAGTTTATTTAAGTGTCAAAGATCAATTAATTAATTTTCCAACAATTAAAAGCATTAAGCACAGATAAAATAAATAACTTAAAAACGTCTCACAAATCATTCAAAAATAATTAATTCAAGTTTCATAATTTCAGCTACACTACAACCCTAGAACAAATAAATTAGTTCATAGTAGAAATTAAAATTACAATATGACAATAATCAGATATTTGAGAGAAATAAAATTTAAAAGAAAAAGATTAGGAAAAACTCTTTCACGATTCCTCAATGAAAAATAAAATTTCTCCCTTTTCTTCTTCTTCGTTGTCTTCTTTCTCTCTATTTCCTAACAAAATAACAAATATAAACAGTTAAAGAAAAGTTTATGCATGTTGTAGAGAACACGCAGAGAAGAAGCTAAAAAATTGAAGTGAATTGGAAAAATGAAAAACTAAAAAAAAAACTCCAAACATCTTTCCTCACGTCTAAAATATACCACCCTAAACAATTATTTTTTTTAAAAATATATGTAGTGGGGGACAGAAATACATGGAAAATAATAAAAAGCAAACATGCGTAGAGACGCAACTAATCAGCTGGAAGAGTGTGTTGTTTCTGCATTTTTATTTTTTTAAAACACATGCCACATGTCACCATATGATTGACAAGAAGAATAAGGAGACACATGGCCGTTTCATATTCGGTGGAACAGGAGGGCACACGCTTATTCGTTGAACAATGCACGATAGCTGAACTCCACTCGCGTGGAGTGTGGGACCAACGCACGAATTTGGACCGTTCAAAGTTGATCCAACGGTGAGTGATGAGACGCGCCTTAGGAGAATTTCTACGTAGCCGACATGTGGGTCCCACCCTACACGCCTTGCGACGTGCAATCCAGAAAACGCTTCCACTTGCCCTTGTTGCGCCTGTGTTGCACTTGCCTGATCCTCACCGTTAATTGTCTGATCTGACGGTCTGTGTTGCGCATTGATAATGGCACGCGTGGTCCTCTTTTTCCTGCACAGAAAAACAAATTTTCCTTAATTGCATTTTAGCCTTCCAAATTCATTCAAATTAACTTTTAAACTTTTCTTAATTGCAATTAAGCCATTTTTCTAATTTAAATTATATTTTAAACTTTTTATATTTTCACTTAAGCCCTCATTTAATTCAAATTTTATTTTAGACTTTTGTTAATTACAATTAAGTCCTTTTAATTTAAATTATATTTTTTAAATTTTTATTAGTTACAATTAAGTCCTTTTTTGATTTAAATTCTTTAATTTTCTTAAAAATATATTCCTAAAAAACTAACAGCAAATATTAATTTATTACATTAAAATTAACTAAAAATATTAAGAACATAGCAATTTTAATTAATAAAATGGACGAGGTGATCAGCTCATAACATACAATATTAAGGGAGAGCACTCTACCTGGTCTATGATCGAGGTGATCAACTCTCTCTTGAGTGTCATAGCAATGTACTTGGTTCTTGTTTAAGGTGATCAACTCGTAACATGCAATGTTTGGGTAAAGCCTTCTACCTGGTCTATGACCAAGGTGATCAACTCTATCTTAAGTGTTAGAACACTCTACCTAGTTCCTGACCAAGGTGATCAACTATCTCTTAAGTATCAGAGCTCTCAACCTGATTCTTGACCGAGGTGATCAACTCTTGGCATGTGATATTAGGAGAAAGCGATCTACCTTGCCTATAATTGATGTGATCAACTCTCTCTTAAGTGTCAGAGCACTCTAACTAGTTCCTAACCGAGGTAATTAACTTGTGACATGCAATATTGGGGGAGAGATTTCTACCTAGTCCATGATTGAGGTGATCAAGTCTCTCTTTCAATGTCAGAGCGCTCTACCTAGTTCCTGACCGAGGTGAACAACTATATCTTGAGTGTTAGAGTGCTCCACCTGGTTCCTAACCAAGGTGATCAACTCTCTCTTAAATGTAAGAGTGGTCGACCTAGTTCCTAACCAAGGTGATCAACTCATAACATGTAATATTGGGAGATAGCACTCTAACTTACCTGGGACCAATATGATCAACTCTCTCTTAATTTTCATAGCGCTCTACCTGGTTATTGACTGAGGTGATCAACTCGTGACATGTAATATTTGGATAGAGCGCTCTACCTGTTCCCTGACCAAGGTGATAGACTCTCTCTTTCAATGTCAAAGGGCTTTACCTACTTCTTGATCGAGGTGATCAATTGGTTACAAGTAATATTGGGGAAGAGCGTTCTACCTGGTCCGTGACCGAGGTGATCAACTCTCTCTTTTAGTGTTAGAGTGCTCTACCTAGTTCTTTATCGAAGTAATCAACTTGTGAAATGTAATATATGGGAGGAACGTTTTACCTGGTGTGTGACCAAGGTAACAACTCTCTCTACCTTATTCTTGACTGAGGTGATCAACTCATGACATGTTATATTGGGAGAGAGCATTCTACCTAATCTCTGATCAAGGTGATCAACTCTTTCTTAAGTGTCAGAGCACTCTACCTAGTTCTTGATAGAGGTGATCAACTCGTGACATGTAATATTGGGGGTAGGGCTCTACCTAATCTCGGACCGAGGTTATCAACTCTCTCTTATGTGTCAGAGTGCTCTACCTGGTTAGTGATCAACTTGATTAAGTCTCTCTTTCAATGTCAAAGCCTTTTATATGGTTCCTAACCGAGGTGATTAACTTGTGACATTTAATATTAGGAGAGAGCGCTCTACCTGATCTCTGATTGAGTTGATCAACTCTTTCTTAAGTATCAGAGCGCTCTACCTAGTTCCTAACCGAGGTAATCAACTCGTGACATGTAATATTGGGGGCAGGGCTCTACCTAGTTCCCAATCAAAATAATCAACTTGTGGCATGTAATATTAGGAGAGAGCACTCTACTTGGTCTTTGATCGAGGTGATCAACTCTCTCTTAAGTGTCAGAGCCCTCTACCTGGTTCATGATCGAGATGATAAGCTCATGACATGTAATATTGAAAGAGAGTCATTGCTTGCAAAAATTCACCTCATATGTACATTTAGGGATGGTACATGAAGACGAAAAATCAAGGTACATTAGAAGTGATACTTTTTCAAGTGTTGAGCATTCAAACTTGTACTATCCTTAGCTCCTTCAATATTTCTCAATAAATAGGTCTTTCTTAAAGTCATCTCGACTATTTCTTATGGGCCTTCCCAATTTGCACACAACTTTCCAGTCATCCATTCTTTCTTACTAGGGAATACCTTTCTAAGAACCCATTCACCTATGGAAAAAGTTTTGAAACACATGGCCTTGTTATAATAATCTATTACTCTTCTTTTTTGCTCAACTATCCTCCTTAAGGCTTCATCCCTTTTTTTCTATGAAATTCAGTTCAATTGCTCTACTTGTGGAGTTATGGTCCTCGGTTAGGCCTGATCTCATAATGGGCACTATGATCTCAGTTGGTATCACAACCTTAGTCCTATATACTAGCGAGAAAGGGGTCTCATTAGTACTCCCTCAAGGACTAGTCCTGATAGCCCACAATACCCCAAGTAACTCCTCAACCCATCTTCTTTTACCACCCTATAACCTTTTCTTTAATAGGTTGATTATCAACTTGTTAGAAGACTCTACTTGAAAGATGGCTTATGGATAATATGGCATTTAATGACACATCTTGATGTTGTACTTGATGGCAAACTCTTTGATGTTATATCCCGTAAACTATCTTCCATTATCAATAACAAGCTCCTTAGGTAGGCTGAAGTAACACATTATGGATTTCCAAATAAATTGAATTGCTTCCTCTTCTTGTATCCTTCCCAGAGGTTTTGCCTCAATCCACTTGGAAAAATAATCTGTGGTGACAATAAAAACATTTTTTGGCCCCTTGCTTGGGGTAAGGATCCTACTGTATCAAGCCTCCATTTGAAAAAAAGGCTATGGGAAAACTATCCCTATCATGGTGGTTATCGTTATGTGTGATAATAGGGTAAATCTTTGACATTTTTTGCACGCCTAGGTGACCTCATGCAATCTGCTAGCATAGTGGACCATTAGTACCTTTGCCTCATAATTCACTAGGATAGCCTTCTTCCACACTACTAAGAGCTACACTATCCCTCATGAGCTTCAAAAATAATTATTTTGGACCCCTTCCTAGCTATGCACAAGAGCTCGAGTCCAAGTGCAATCTTTCTATGCAATTTATTATTTTATATCATGTATCAACCTAACTTAGACTTGATTTCCTTTGTGAGCTTCCAGTCCTAAGGTAGGTCTCCCTTTTTCAAGAAGTCAAAGATTGGGGTGAACCATGGGCTTGTGGTAGCATCCATACTCTCAACTATTTTTCTAACCCCTGTCAAGATTGTTACTAACACCACCCGAGTACGGTTGGCCTCATGCACAGAGGATAGTGTGGCCAAAGTATCAACATGACCATTCTCATTCTTGAATATTTGCTTGATCTCAAAATTGGAAAATTTTGAGCACTCCTTTCTTAGTCTCTCCAGATATCTCCTTATCTTGCTATCTTTCACCTTAAACGTGCCCAAGTACTAGTTGACCACCAATCGTGAGTCACTATACAAGGTGATGTTATTCGTTCTGAGTTTTTTTGTCGTCATGGCTCTAAATATAGCTGCCTTATACTCAACGACATTATTAGTTGCTTGGAAATCCATCCTAACAACATACTCGAAATAGTTTTCATCATGATCAACTATGATTACTGATGAGTGCTCAAAAAGCACTAAAATTACCATGATTTTATGCACATTAATTGATTAAAAATATATATATTTATATGTTTTATCATATATTTATATAAATTTGTCTTTTTCGGAATCACGGGTGTTTTTATTGTTTTTCAGGTATTTTCACTTAAAAACGTAACTTAAAGACTCAAAGAGGAATACTGGAAGCAATACATCACAAATATATTAATAAATAAATGGGGAAAGGTCAACAAATATGGAAAAATTGGACAAAATGGGTCAAAAGGGTCAAAAATGTCAAAAAGGAGAAAATCGCGCCGCCGCGCCGCCCAGCCGCGCCGAGCCCCGCGCGCCAGCGCCCAGTTCCGCGCGCATCTCACCTGCTCCCGCGCGCGCTCGTGCGCGCAGCGCCTGCCATCAGCGCGCGCCCCTGCGCGCCCAGCTGCCCTCCGCGCGCGCCGACGCCCATTTCGCCCCATTTTTCACGTGCAGCCGCCCCATGACGTCATCAATGACCTCAGCATTTGCACTACGCGTTTTCACATTTTTTTAACATTTTTTCACTCATTTTTTCTCTCCATCCTCACCTATAAATACCCCCATTCCCTTCATTTCAAAAACACCTAAAAACACATTCTCTTCTCTCTTTCTTTCTCTCTTTTCTTAGATTTTTTAGTTTTTCTTAGTTTTTAGTTAATTTCTCTTAGTTTTAGAGTTCTTTCCTTTTTGGGAAGAACTAGTTATGTTTTTGTAATTTATTAGCTTTTTGATTCAATAAATGGGAGTGCAAATTCCGCTTGGAGGTTTTCCAAAGAACGGAATAGCATCGAAGTTACGTAAGGATTTTATTTTCTTTCTGATTATTTTTTATGCTTTATTCTTACATGTTATATTTAATTTGTCTGTGATTAAATTTAACTGTGTTGGCTATTTGTAAACATGATATAATAATAACGTTGTTATGCTTGCGAAATATTAAATAGGTAAAAATCTCTAAAATGAATTGATTTTATTTTTATTCAAGATTTTATATTAAGAATGTTAGAGAGAAATATATTATTTTTCATTACAAACTTAAATCTGAAAATTAGATTTTAAGGTTTAGTTATCCTGATGCGATTTAGAGTAGTGCTCTTTTATTTGTTGGTACAATCGCCCGGTAGTTAGAGTGAAGCTCTATTTCAAAAGTTTTTATAAGAATTATTATCTGAAAATGTATTGACAACATGTTTTCAGTAGTGGTTTTAAAAGGAAGGAATGTACGTGGGGCGTGCTGCGCGTTGGCGCGTATTGGGTCTGGCGGCACGCGGGCTGTTGTAGGCGGTAAGCGGCATGTGGCGCGATTTTCTTCTTTTTGACATTTTTGACCCTTTTGACCCATTTTGTCCAATTTTTCCATATTTGTTGACCTTTCCCCATTTATTTATTAATATATTTGTGATGTATTGCTTCCAGTATTCCTCTTTGAGTCTTTAAGTTACGTTTTTAAGTGAAAATACCTGAAAAACAATAAAAACACCCGTGATTCCGAAAAAGACAAATTTATATAAATATATGATAAAACATATAAATATATATATTTTTAATCAATTAATGTGCATAAAATCATGGTAATTTTAGTGCTTTTTGAGCACTCATCAATTACCCTTAGCCATGTGCCATTGAAGTTGTGCGCACCGTCAATGAATACCTACCAGGCTGGCTTCTCTCTTTGATCCATGTGACATACTTCCTCTTTCACCTTATCAATAGTAACCTCTAGTAATTCATTAAACTTAGTGACAAACTCTGCCACCACTTGTCCCTTAATGGAGGTTCTAAACATATACTTAATATCATACTCTCCCACTCTATGACAATTTATGCTAATCTCCCTACGACCTCTAGCCTTGTCAATACATTCTTAAGTGGCTGCAAGGAAAGTACTACCACTGTGTGTGAGCCAGAGTAATGTCTGAGCTTCCATGCCATCATTTTCAAGGCAAAGGCCAAATTTTCGACCTTTGGGTACTTACTTTAGGCGTCTATCAGGATTTGACTGATGTATTAGACGAGATGTTAGACCTTGTTTCTTTCAACTAGGAGTATAACATTACAAGTCTGGGAGACAATGGCCAAATACAAATAAAGTGTTTCTCCTAGGAGAATATTGACTAGGATATAAGGTTTGCTTAAGTACTGTTTAATTCCTTGAAAGGCTCTATTGCAATCCTTGTTCCAAAAAACTAATGTGTTTTTTCTTAACATTTTAAAGAAAAACAAACCACTGTCGGTGCATTTGGAAATAAATCTATTTAGTACCATTATTCTTATGTTCAATTACTAGATCCCTTTCAAACTAGTAGGAGGCTTCATATTGATAAGGGCTTGTATCTTATCTGGGTTGGCCTCAATTCCTTAAGTAGATATAAGATAAACTAAGAATTTATCTGAAGCAACACCAAAAACTCATACCATACCTTTGGAATATGGAAAATATTTCCTTCAATTCTTTGACGTGGTTTACTGGCTATGATGACTTTACCACCATGTCATCTACATATGCCTCTAGATTTCTTTCCAATTGGTCTACAAACATCTTATTGATGAGACGATGATATGTGGCCCCCGTATTCTTCAACCCAAATGGCATTTTGGTATAACAGAAGATCCCTTCCTTAGTGATGAAATATTTTTTCTCCTCGTCCTCTAGATGCCTTCTGATTTGATAGTAACTAGAATATGCATCCAAGACACTCATCAAGCCAAAACTGAAGATGACATCGACCAACTAATCAATACTTGGGAAGGGGAAACAATCTTTTAGACATGCATCATTTAAGTCTATAAAGACCATGCATATATGGGGTGATCCGTAAGACTTTTCACCAACACCACATTTGACAATCAAGTGGAGTAGTTCACCTTTCTAATAATCTCTGTCTCTTTAAGGGTGGTGACATGACTTTTAATGACCTAATTCTTTTCTATAAGGAATTTCCTCTTCTGTTGCTTCACAGGTCTAGCTTGTGGATCAACATTCAACATATGGATTATGATCTTTGGGTCATTCCCAGGCATGTCTACAAGCCTCCATACGAAGATGTGTGAATTCGCTTAGGAATCAAGATAGTTGCTCACTAACCTATGTTGTCAAGTACATGCTCAAATTTAAAGAGTGGTCCTCCTTCTTGTCTCCAATTGGTAGATCTCTCACCTTATTTGAGTTGATAGACTCTGCTAGACATCCACATCCAAGCCTTTGAGAAGGCCTATGCTGTGATTGCTACTTGGGAATGGCCTATTTCATAGTGCCATTATAACAACCTCTGGCCTTTTACTAATCTCCCCTTATTTTCTTTATGCCCTTCTCAGTCAGGTATTTGATGAATTGGTGAAAAGTGGATGGAATTGCCTTCATCTTGTGTATCCATGTCCTGCCTAGGATGGCATTATAGTGAGTTAGGACATAAATTACCACAAAATTGGTCATCACTCTAGATCCCTTCACTATGATAGGTAACACCATGGTTCTAATTACATAGGTGGTGCTACTATTGAATCCCACCAAGGGTAGCTCTCTTCTTATGATGTCGCATTCCTTTATGCCTATGGCCCTTATTTTTTATACGAAAAGAAGGTTGATTGAGCTTCCAGTGTCAATCATGATCCAACAAACATCACAGGATCCTATTCTTAGAGTGATTATCGACGGGTCCTCGTGGGGAAACAAGGCATCGTCTGTCCCGATGAAGGTGATATCAACTAAGGACCTCACTTTCTCTAGATTGTAAACATGTGGTGAACTACGTAAGTCTCTGGCATACCTTTTATGTAACTTATTGGAGGTCTCATTGAGCCCGGGCCCTCCATGTATGGTATGAATAGTCCTTATGTTGACCTCATTGTGTGGGTCTATACTGCCACCTAACGGAGTAGGTAACCTCAAAGTTTCACATTTGGATTGTTGCCTTCCTCCTCCATTATTACTTCCCACGAGATCCTTTAAATACCTTCTAAGTAACATGTCCTTTATTTCTTTTTTCAGATGCCTACAGTCTCTCATCTGGTGGCTTACATCCTTGTGAATGGCACACCACTTAGATGTGTCCCTGAGGGAAGCCTTCATTTTTGGTGGCCATCAGACATTCTACTCATCTTCCATTCTTAAAACTACTTGAGCCAAACTCACTCTTAAGGGTGAACCCCTGAAGAAAGACGAAGACCTCCTTATAGGCTCCCTATTCTTAGACCATTGGCCACTCTTCTTGTGATTTGGCATGAAGCACTTGTTTTTGTTAATTCTTTTGTCTTGATTTACCTTGTTTGGGCTTATTCCACTACTGCAAAAGTGGTTATTTAAGTCAAGATTTAAAGTTGATTCTTCATTAAAACTGAGTTATAATGAATTTAAAGTTGGTTCGTTGAAAAACCGACTTAAAATAAATTGAAAACATGTAGATTGTAGCATCGGTTGACACGTAGAACTGACACTACACACGTAGATATTTCCTTTTCTCTTCTTTCTTCCCCAGACATAAATCATTTCAAGCGCATTTTATCTCTCAAAAACCCAAAACCTCCTCCATTCTTCCTCAACTTTTTCTCATTTTTTGGCCACCTACGACCACCAATTTCAACGTTGTTTAGTGGGTTTTCTTCCTCTCCAACTTATCTTCTAGATCTCCTATTTTTTGAGCAAAATACTTAATTTTTTTATACACTTTTTCTCATTTACAAAACACCATGTTTTTCTTCATTTCCTTCATTGTCACTTCATTTACTCTTATAAGTATTTATATTAATCATACGCACCTATTATTCATATTTATTTATTTATTTGTATATTATGTGTTATTATTTATGTGTATAAATTTTTGTATTATATATGTAGGTTTTGTATTATATGTATGTTATTATTTTTATTATGTAAGCTTTGTATAAATTTTGGTAATGAAATAAATTTATATATTTATGACTGTGATTTAAAGTTGGTTTTGAATTTATTTATTTTTGTTAATATGAAATGGGAAAGACATGATTTAACAATATGATACTCGTTAAAAATTTAGGTTTGAAGTAGTGTAGTTATTTAAAAAAATATTAATCATCACAGAAATGTTATATAAATTTTGTTTTATATATCTTAAATTTGAAATCAACTCAAATGATGTGGTATATTATTATAAATAATTACAATCAATCTGATCATATAATTATATTTATGTGTATATATTTGTTATGTTTGGTTTTTATGTATTTATTTTTATATGATGTTTTGATAGATATTCTAATAATTAGAAAATTCATATATAATAATATCATAAATATATTGGTTAGATACATATTTAATATGTTAATAAAAAATAGACAAATCTTAGATGCCAAAGTGTAAAATTAAGCAGGACTACATTTCAAGAGTTGAAAGTTTCTTGAAATTTGCATGTAGAAATAATAATGACGAAATTAGTATAATTCGATGCCCATGTGTTAAATGTAAAGATAAGTGATTTCATGATGTTGAAGAGATTAAGTATCACCTTATCCGTAATTGTATTCTTTTGAGTTATAAATGTTAGTATTTTCATGGAAAAAATATTGATAATACTCATGGGGAAGAGAAAAATAAGAATGTTAGTGGATTATATACATCTTATCATAATGTACAGATAGACTACGCGCAATCTATAATATGCTTAAAAATAACTATTCATATGCATCACATGTATTGAAGGAGAAGATGTAATAGAGAAGGTAAAACAGACTTAATGACATCGATCGCATTATGAACTAGTTGTAGATGATATAGCTGTACCTAATGGTTACGTTAATAAATAACTTATATAAATTGTTTTGGGTCAATACCAACTATGATAATGAAGAATTTTCAATCTCATGTTTATAGTAGAGTAGCTATGAGATTAACAAAGAATGATAATTAGTTAAGGAACTAATTAATATATCAATGCTTTATTTAAGCTTGATTTCAAGTTTCATTGCCCTCTAAATCTACTTCATAACAACAATTGAATGATATTGGTTCTAAGATAAATGAACGACTAATTTAAAATTATCAAAATACATATTTATTTATTGGGACAATTCATGATAGTCATAAATATATAAGAATAAAATGATAATTTAATATTGTCAAATTAATCCAATTAATTAATTAAATATTATTTAGTGTGGCTAAATATATATTTACAATAATTAAAATATTAAATGCTAAATTTAAATATTTGGTAATTACTTTTACTCGTGGGATAAGAAGGATATCTTAGTAATTATCAGATTTGATTTGATTTTGGATTAATTATACACTTTAATTCCAAATTACATTGTGACACATCACAAAGAGTGAGATCTCTTGTGAGGCGTGGAAGGGCTAAGTTAATGAGAATGAGATTCTTATTATAGCACACAATTTAATTGTGCCAATGACTCATAATGTGAGTAAAATTAGAAGTTGTGCTTTATCCGTAGTGGTATTCTTTTGAGTTATAAAAGTTTGTATTATCATGGAGAAAATATTGATAATACGCATGGGGAAGAGATAAATAAGAATGTGACTAGATTATATACATCTTATCATAATATTCAGACAGAAAATATGTTTTATGGTGTTGAAGATGAACTACATGGGGATGATCTCGAAACCTTTAAAAAACTTCTAAAAGATGTACAAAATCCATTGTATCCATAATGCAAGAAATACAATAAAATGTTAGGATTGGTTCATTTGTTCTCCTGAAGGATCCGCATCATTTGGAATAAAAGTCTTGGTTGTTGAAAGTAGGTTATCTTTCCTGATATAACTATTTTTTGGATTTTAGATTTCAAAAAAATTGTCCTTTGATTGTTTTCTGCTTTCTTAAGTCGCAAATCACAAAAACAAGAAAGAAATTTTGTCATTCAAGTCTTTTGTTTTATTTCAATTTTGCTATCATTGTATTAGTCTTTGGAATTCATTTCGTAGTTGTCCTTAAATTCTTTGTGTATTTTTCTTGTTCTTTGTTTTATGTGTTCAACCTATCATTGTTCTTGAAAAAACAAGAGATCTACTGTAGTTCAGAGTTTAAAAAAAAATAGTAATTAATTTGGGTTGACACTTCAAATTGTTATAACTTTTAATCCGTGCATCGAAACGAGTATTATAATATATCAAATCGAAGCTCGTTTTGATTCCTATAAATGCACTGGGTAGTATTTTAGTTCTAGATGTTTTTAAAGATCGATCCTCGTTATAAAAAAATGGAGTAGAAAAATGGTTGTATGATAAACATATGATAGAGCTTATTAATTTGTTTCGCAACCATGTAAGTGTCACATACAAGAATTCATTAGTACTTATATGCAATGTCTTAAAACTTTGTTTTAATCACATTTCATGTTTTTGTATGCATAAATTCGAGTTGAACTCAACAAAACTAATCATAAAATAACATAAAGTTTAGAATGGCTTATACATTGTCCAAAATTTGATGTCAAATCATATTCTAGTTTCACAATTAATGGATCGAGGTTTACGATTCAAGAAAGGGACAAAGTCCTAGTAAATCAGAATAGTGGTGTGAAGATGGTTGCATAAACTATGCAATTTGCCAGTTCAAGTAATCCTATACTTTCTGATATAACATATTATAGTATAATTCAAGAAATTTGGGAACTCGATTATGAGGTCTTTCACGTTAGCACTTCATGCAAAACAAGTATTTTATGTGAGCAATTAAATTGACACAAGATGGTCTATTATGTTAATGCCTCCACAAAAAGAGTTCTACAATTATGATGCTTTAGAAGATGATGATATGCTTGATACATTATCCAATATTAGTCATTTCTCAAACAAATTGTCTAATGTATGTGATGATCTAGTTGATGACGATGATTCTTCATCATGGAATCGAAGTGATTGTGAAGGAATATATATATACGATCAACAACCTAATTAAACATAATGTATGTTCTATATTATTCTATTAACTCTTGCATGTTTATATGTTTGCAATTAAAATTACCAATTGATTTCTATTTCATTGTTGCTTACACATATTTTATGGATCTTAGGGTACCAAAGATTGTAGATCCAAATGATCCATCGAGGCATTTGAAAAGAAGGGGTTGGGCGAATATACTTGATGCTCCACTTAACCCAAATGATAGAATACCCGTTCTATTTGATACTACTAGTAATCCATTAGGGGAAAATAGCCAACAATTGATATCCTATATTGGTAAACTAGTGAAGTTAAGTATAGCAATCAATATAAATGATTGGATTAAGGTGACGAAGCTGAAAAGTTTAAAATATAGGAAACCATTTATTTAAGTCTCTTTTATTTTATAACTAATTGCATATATTATATCTTTTTGTATTATATATATCTCATCTTTTATAGTGTGCTTTTATAGAATCGTTATAAAGTCACTGACACTTGGATGAGCAAGTGTTATAAGATTGAAAATAAGGCATGGAAGGAATACAAAACTTCTAGATTGGCCAGAAATTATGTGTTTTCATATTTGGAACCACTTGATGAAGCACAACTATACAAAATCCCTAAAGAACACCCCTGGATTGAACCCCAAGTTTGGAAAGACTTCATGGATTATAGGTGTACGAATGAATTTCAAATTATTAGGAAAGAACAACAGAATATACAAATGCATAATGTTCTTCCTAACTGTATTGGGAGATCTTCAAATCCTAAAGTTAGACATAAAATGGTATTATTAAGTGGTTAATTTATAAATATTTTTATATTTATTTTCCTCAAATTTAAGTT
Source organism: Hippophae gyantsensis (assembly GCA_030763125.1). NCBI lineage: Eukaryota > Viridiplantae > Streptophyta > Magnoliopsida > Rosales > Elaeagnaceae > Hippophae > Hippophae gyantsensis. The sequence continues at coordinate 46,604,691 of CM061030.1, read as the reverse complement.
GATGTCCTGGTTAATAAATTTATTTAATTTATGTAGGAAGCTGAATTGGGTAGATTAGTTACCCATTCTGAATTGTATATAGAAATAAAGACCCCCAAAAATGAAGTCGAGACCAATAACTAAACAAGGAGAAGGACAACTAAATAAGTTGATTAGTAATTTAACTTGATACAAAGTCCTTATGATTTTTGCTAGTTGATGTAATAATGTATGATATGATTATTTGCTTTATTATTTGTAAAGAGTTGTTCAAGAACAAATAGCTAGGGGTGAAATAATCAAATAGCTAGGGAGAGATGCTATATATCATGCATTCAGACGCAAGCATCCTGGTCGTGTTAGAGGAGGAAACCAATATGATGGTTATATGGAGTTTTTTAACATTCCAAAACAAAAGCCTCAGATGGTTAGTAAGGAGAAGTACTGTAAAATTGAAGAAGAAATCAGCTCTTTTAAGGCCTCAATGTTAAGTGAGATTTCCGCTTTAAAAGAATATCAATCACAATACATATCAGGCATGGTAGCATACTACAATCACGGCATGCCATATTGGCCAGGCATGCCACCCATGCAATCTCATGGTGCCCAACCTATATCCTGTATGGGATATAGTCATCATATTGGTCCTCTCTTTATACTAAGAATATAGATGTAATCAGGTAGTAGTTCATTTTCTCCAATGCAATCTATGCATTCTTACCATCCATCACATCATGAATAATGTTTTGATGAGAATGTACTTCTAATAGCTACCCCACATGGGAGTCTTCCTCTATTTGATGAATCGTTTACAGTAAGATTTAAAGTTTATGTAGATAATCTATTATTTTTATTTTTTATTATATATAATGCTTAAAATTTTTACAGAATATGAAATGTTTGTTGAAATATCCTTCATCAACGGACTTTGTTGTTATTGGAACGGTACAACAATTGAGCGATGATCGAATGATTCATAATCAATATTTGCCAAATTATTGACAAATAGTAATTGATCAATCATTGTTCCATGATTGTCCACTACCTGTGCCTTCTGATGCTACCACAGTCCAAGAAGTGGTTGGACAATATATGGCTTGGCCGTCGAGTCAAGTTGTGATTAATTTTGACATGGTACTATTTTTTAACTTAAAATAACACTTTTTTTACTACAATTATATTATTATTCTTTTATTGTTACTAACATATATAATACTTCTTCTTTAGTCTATTATACTAGAATTAGTAAGTGTGATATATTTAAGAGATACAAAGTAAGTATCTCGTTGTAAATCTATGTCTAGTGGGCAATCATCGCGCACTAAGTCATTCAAGAAGAAGCCATGGAAAAGTATAGTTATGATTATGCTATAAATTTTAGTAGAAATCTTAGAGTTTTGATGACTATTGTTGCAAGGGCATCTAGTATAAATGATGGATAGATTGTGCCACTTCTTATAGAAATTTATGTGTAGACATTGGCCACACCTATATATCGATTGAGTGCATATTGTAACTATTTGAATATCAAATGATCGATTTAAGTATAATTCAAGTGTGGACAAGATGAGTCCTCAATCAGTAAATAACTTTCATTTATGTAGAACATATATAATTATATTTATATTAGCTAATTATTTATATATAATTCTTTTATATGGGACATGTTATTATCGACTTCAAGCTAATCACTCATCACATTTAACAATATTCTATGATTCTTCATTTGTCAATCAATATCAAGAAAAGGATGTTAGCATCAAAACTAAACAACTATGTGATAAGACATTAACACTTAACACAAATCAGAAGTTGATAATCCCTTGGCCACTAAGGTTTGAACAATGCCAAGATCATTTGATGTTGGTAATCCTTGATCTATATAACAATCATGTTTGGTACTGTGACTCAACTTCCATAGAATTGAGTAAAGATACAAAAGTGATTGTTGAAATGTAAGAGTTATAGCTAGCTATTTTTCTTCTATTGTTCTTTGTAATATTTAATAAAAAACTAACTGTTATAAACTTTGATAGGGCACGAAAGCTATGGAACAAGAGTAGGGGCGTTGCCCTTAAAAAATCTCATAAGCTTATATGGGATAAAGTTATGGTATGTACAAACGAATATTAATAATTTAATTAATTTTACTATTGAATAATAAAGATATTCGAATATGTAAAATAATGTACACTTGTTTTTGTAGGTTCCACAACAAAATGATGGAGTCGTGTGTGGTTACTATGTCATGAAGTTTATGAGCGAAATCATCACAAATATCAAAATTTCAATTAAAGATGTGGTAATCTCTTTTACCAATATATCTTTTTAACATATATGAGTTTTTTTTTGTGAATTCATGAAATTACATTCTTATTTTGAATTTAAATACATGTAGTTCTTTGGTTGGAACAAGCCAAGCTGACTCCCAATTTTTTGATGATTTATGAGAGAAATGGGCAGAACACATGGTTCAAATTATATCATCATAAGAAGAATCAGGAGGAGATTCTAATGATCTTGAATAGCTTATGACAACATCACGGTAATTTTTATAATGTTTTAATTTTTCTATTCTTGTGTCTGGGCAACTTGTTTAATGAATGTTTTGTTTGATTGATGTTTTGTTTGATGGATGTTTATATGCTCATGTATTTAGGGAAATGAATTCTTATATGGACCTATTTTTTGCCCAAACTTCATCTCATCTCTCTTGCCTAATTCCCTTGTATGACAACATCATGGTAGTCACTGGCCAGCCAAGTATAGGAAAACCACCAAGAATAATCATTCTGGTGTAATATCATGAACTCACAAAAAATAACGTATATATGTTAAAAGTAAGTAAAAGAGATTACCACATCGACACCGGAGTGATATAATAATAACTTTATCCCTTCGAAATCATATTAGCATTGTATTAATCTTTTGTCTATAAATATGAAGTTATCTAAAATCAAGTTGATATTTTTAATGCTATAATGAGCTCTAAATATTAAGTTAAGTGTAACTCTGATTTGTTACTTGGGTTGGTTGAGTTTTGGTGCCCATAAACTTATGGAAACACTGTTTTTTGCCCAACCAACCCAAGTAATAAACCGGAGTTACACTTGACTTCATATTTAGAGCTCATTATAGCATTAAAAATACAAGTTTGATCCAGACAGCTTCATATTTATAAACAAAAGATTAATACGGTGTTAATATGATTTCGAAGGGATAAAGTTATTATTATATCACTCTGATGTCAATGTGGTAATCTCTTTTACTAATCTTTTAACATATATAAGTTATTTTTTGTGAATTCACGATATTACATTCTTATTTTGAATTTAATTACATATAGTTCTTTAGTTGGAACAAGTGGGACTATGATATGCAATTTTTTGATGATTTATGAGAAGAATGGACAGAACACATTGTTCAAATTATAACATCAGGAGAAGAATCTTATGATCTTGAATAACATAGGACAACATCATGATAATTTTTATAATGCTTTAATTTCTCGATTCCTAAGTCTCTGAAGTTTGGACTGTTCTTATTTGATGGATTTTTACGTGCTCATGTATTTAGGGGAATGAATTATTATATGGACCCGCTATTTTTTGCCCAGTTTCTTGGTCATTATGCTGGTGATTCTAAGCCAACCAAACTTCCTCTCCTTGAAATAAAATGGGAATATCACAAAATTCATGACAAAAGAGACGACATCATTTTATTTGTAATTTAAGTTAAATATATATGTATTGTATATAAATTATTTTTTTGTAATAAATTTAATTCTCAAGTAATTAATTAATATTTAATTTTTAATTATTTGTATTATTTAAACTATTTGTTATATAGATTTTAATGTTTTTCTTGCTATTATGTAATGATTTCGAATATAGGTTTTAATTTGAGTATAATAGAAAATGAGTAAATTTTGTAAAAAAAAAAAAATTAAGTCTGTTCAACGTGTGAATCAACTTTAAATTTTAAGTCATTGCATTTAAAATAGGTTTGGTGAACCGACTTTAAAAGTAGTTTTTGGCGTAGTGTTCTTTTTTCTCTTTTTCTAGCGCAGCTTCCATAGTTGCATTGCTACTCTTATCCAATCTTAACTCTCTTTCCAGATTGACAAATTTTCTCGCATTTCCATAAGTTTCCTCCAAAGTTTGTAGCACTGTCTTGGTCAACTCTACAAACAAATCAAAATTCCTAACATACCCTACCTAAATGCCTCTATAGCAATAGAGTTAGGGCAATCTGATATCTTTAGCTTTTCCTCTCTGAAACTTCTCATATACTCTTCAATAGACTCACCCCTTCCTTAGGTGATTGAGAAGAGGTGGTAGGACTCCCTCCTTGAGGGTTTGTTGCAGGCATAATTAGTGATGAACAACTTAACAAACTATGAGAATGAGGTTATGGTACAAGGTTTCAAGTTATTGAACCATTTATATGCACCATCACATAGGGTGGTAGCAAACAGCTTACAGATCATGGCATTTCTCTTGCCCTGAGTGAGGCTCACAAGGCCAATAGTCATCTTGAAATGTTGCACGTGAGTTACCAGATATTTGGTCCCTTAGTAGTCCGAGCACTTAGGAGCACTAAACTTGGCTGAAGGCTCATTATGCACTATTTCATCAAAAAAAGGGAAGACATACAATTGCTTGCAAATCCCTATCTATATCATAGGGTGTCTTACCCTTGTCTTACCCTTATCTTGCCTTTCATTAGCCCTTTCTCAGGGTTTGATCTTGCTTTCTGTTGACTTTCTTTAATGTCCAAAATTATGCCTCCCAACTTTCTCTCTCTTTTAGCAATTACTCGATATTGAGCCTCATTAAGCTAAGAGGGGTCACCCTCAACTGTGTTCTCACCTTGTATAACCTAGGGCACAACATGATCTAGCCTGATTCCATAAACCAGTGGCTCGACCCTCAAGGGCACCCAAACCTGACTACGATTGTAGTGCCCTATTTTTTAGCCTGGTCTCTTCGAGCTCTCTTCTTAGCTCAAGAAGTTGACGTGTCAACTCTTGATAGGGATCAGTCTCTACTCTAGCCTCATTATAGGCTGGCAAGCTGTGGTATTGACTATTGCCTCCTCGTTCGCTAGTCTCAATTGTTTCTCAACTCGTGTTCCTACCATGATGGTCATGATTCTGAGGAACTATGCTCGCTTACTAAGTCTATGTCTTAGAATTCAAGGTAAATCCTTGAAAATATGGGGTCATAAGCCAAAGCTCGACCTTCGAATCTAAGCCCCACGATAGGAGCCAAAATGTTGGGATTGATCCGATTTGTAGAGAGAGAAACTAGAGAGAAGTTAGAGAATTTTCTAGAATGTATGGATCTCTTAGATGTATATGTATATATAGAGCATTACATATACATGTGTTGATTACATAGGAGTACACATCACAACATGTCAAAAGGGTACAAACATAAAAAAAATACATCTAAAACTTGAGATCGATTACACCATGTCTCGGTCTGGAGAGTATGGTGATCGTCCTTCCAACATCAAAGCTTATATCCTAGGTAGATCCATACTACTAGTGTCGTTATGGGTGCAGGCACATTTAGATCCTCTTAGGTTGATCTGTTTGATAGCTCGGGCTGTTAGTTGGATCAAGTTTCAAGTCGATCCATATGTCCAAACACATATTACTAACCCAAGAAACATCAATTATCACTTTGATTTAGTCATCCTCATCCCCACAAAACAACAAAAAAACAACCCCAAAAACCCAAAAAAACAAAAAAAAATGCACTGAATTTGAAAAAAATAGATGATCTTGCCAAAAAAAAATGAGAATTAAAAATAATCAAGTCTATCCATTGATTTATCTTATTCTCAAATTGGCATTTATCTTTCTAGTTGTAACTATTACCGAGTATGTTTGTACACTCGTATGGGAGAACAATGAATGAACATAAGTTATATAAATGAGAGAGATAATTTTAATAGCATTGATAATGACATTATATATTATGCAAAGGTTTCTAAAAATGAAAGCTCTTCAAAGCCAATTATTTTAGTTAATAAAATATTTTATTTTATAGCTTTGTTATTTATATTGTGCCCCTTCTAAAATCATGGCTCCATCGCTGGTGACTTATTTTTTAAAAAAATCCAACACTCAGTCATTATATATGGTACAGAAAAGTATCCCTCGTAAAATAAACTGTAATTAATCATACTCCACTCACTACTGTAAAAACCAGACAGGATGAGCCCTTAACTTGGAGCATTTCGGTTATGTAAATCATCCATTTTCAAAATTCATCAAAACACTTTAAAATAAATAAAACCTTCAGATAATTATATCATATACTTTTAATTTGGAACAGTCATAGCTGAACTACAATATCTTTTTCCTTTCAAGTAAAATTATTTCAAAATCTAATTGGACATTTATGAAAGAATAAATTTATTGAGGTTATTATGTTTACATCATAATTAGAAATACATTTATAAATTTGATCATATAACTAACAAATGATCAAATCTGATCAAATTTCTTACTTAATGATTAAAATATGGTTTTATTGTTAATTTTATGATCAAATTCCAGCTCTATTATGTAAACTACTGGATACCGGCTCACTTCGCTTCACCCATAAAACAATAAATTAAATAGAAAAAACAAGCTGGCAAATAGTTCCTTGCATTCCTCGTTAACCAAAAGATAAATCATTCTTAAAATATGTTGTTCGAAGGTGTCAAGTGTCCTAGAAAACGAAAAATATCATTTAAAACAATTAAAATCTAGAATTCTTCAATAATGTACACCTACAATTAATTAAACAAAAAGGAAAATATAAATCTTAAGCATCGTGACTCCGTATTATTAATTAATGAAAAATTATAACTTACTTTAAACTATAACCAAAATGAGTAATTTGTCTATCATTGTCCGGTAAAACTATTTAAGTAGATAAATTTATAATTATTAATTATTAAAGTCTCACAACGATTAGAGATTACGTTCACGTTGTGCATATAAACAATGGTAATCATTTATCTCATAACCTGAGTTTTGAATTGAAATTAAATTCAAATTTAATAAGATATCAAAATAAGGTAATCTAATTGGTGCAATTATTTCGCCACTAATGAGTGCTGCATTCCGCCACTTAGGTTCCATAAACTCAACATCCTTATCGGCCTCAAAGAGACAGATCCTTGCCGATGTAAAAGGAGTATTAAAATCTCACATCAACTGAAGATCGCATCCATGTTACGCATATAAACACGAACAATTCTCTATCTCATAACTTGAGTTTTGAAATGAAACTACGTCCAAATTTAATATTAATTAAATTTTATTAAAATTTAAATATCCTTTAGATTTATAACATACCACTTTAGATTTATAACATACCACGGATTAATGTAATAATAGATTTCCAAGCAAAATGGGCGTGGTTGTACTTTTGGCAAAATGCCATGGCAGACTTATTAACTTAATTATCAAGTGTGGGCCAGAAATTGTTAGCTGTAATCGTTATATATTCGTATATATAACAGTGCTCGATTGAAAATTAGAAAATTTTAAAATCGTACCGAAATCCGATCCAGTTTCAGCACAAACCAACAATAAGAAGAAAAAAAGCACGAAAAATGGGAAAAACTTGTAAATGCAGACAACGTACTGGCTAGTAAAAAAAATCTCCAAATTAATTAGTACCAAAAAATAAATCAACAAAAGACGAATTGCGTACCGAATTGTAAGATACGGCGCTGTTTACAGGTAACAAGAAACCATCTGAGAGTGAATAATAAGTAGATGAAGCAGCGTGGTGTTTTTCTCGAGGTAGCCCTAAATAAAATTGAAACAAACAAGAAATCAACGTCACGATTAGATCCTATGTAATCGTAAATGTTTGGCTTGTAAAGAGCATAAAACGTAAAATTCTTTCTTCTACGCATTTTTGGCCTTTTCCCTCCCTCTCATTTGCTAGAGGCTGCGCAATTTAATTTTTAAAGAATAATTCACGCAAATTTACTCCTATTTTATGTACTCATGAATATTTACATAAGATGATATGGGACATAATTATGTATGCACTAAGAGAGGTTCTAGATTCACACAAACTTTGGAGAAAAAATTGAATAGTATTATTATCAGTCTAGTTATAAAATAATTTAAGTTGAATAATACACCGATTTTTAAGACTTTTAACTAAGTGATTTTTTAAGCATAATTTGATCAATTCAATATTTAATCTTTTAAATTTGATTATTTTAAAATTCTAAATTTTTCAATTTATTATCTCTAAAATATTTATATTAATTAAATTGAATAAATTATGATCACAAATTATTCAAAATGAGAAAACTAAAATGTTAAACTAATCAAAATTTAAAAGTAACGTAGCAAACTATTAATTATTACATCTCCCTTCAAACATTTGATAGGTATATTTTTGGTTTACTTTCATAAAACAAAAAAATCATGCTCTCTTTTTAGAAAAAGAAATTAAATTCTAAAAATTTGGATCTGAAAAATCTAAAAATTATCATGAAAAGATGTAAGTTATTATTGTCTTAAATTTACTCTTTTTTCTAGTTAAATATATAGATATGTGATTTAAATTATCAACTATTGCGATTAAACTATGTTTTAAATTAATGCAAGACTTGTGATAAAAATTTATCATATTAACTTTTAACCTGCAAAAATATTGGTGCATTTAGTTATTGATATAATAACTCGGAATAAGTATTAAATAATATAAGTATTTAGAATCAATACACTGATTTAACAACTTTTTACTATTGTTATTCCAAGGTGACTTCACATGTATAAAAAACACAAATAAAGTTCCCTACTAGAATAAGATTAGTGAGAGTAAGTTATCTTAGATTAATTTTCAAATCAATTTGATTTCATATTCTCACAAACATATTAGTTATTTTTGTACAAATTTAGAAAAAAAATTGAATTTAATTTACAAAATTTATCATAAAATTATTAACATAATATAATAAAACAAGTATTACAAAATCAAGAGGATAAATTTAACACTTATTTTAAATATAATATAATATAATAGTTAAAAAATAGTTACCTGGCCACTCCTTAAAAATTTATGGGTCTACTCTTGATTTGCATCCTCACAAGTGATAGAATGATCAGAAAGATTGAATAATTTTATCACGTGTTATTATGATGTAAGTGATGTTGGTGCAAATGAGTACAAAAATATGTGTTCCTACATTTCTATAACTTTTTTGAAGTCTATGTTGTTTAATTTTAATTTTAATTATATGCTGTTAATTTTTTAAAATTCTTATGTTAGAAAAATATTAAATAAGCATAAATTTATACATATTTATAATCATTTTAATTATAAGACGCATGTTGCATAAGTTTCATGGAAATGAGTAAATTGTTAATTTTTAAAGTTATTTTATTTTATAATATATTTAAATTTAGAATAATATAATATGTAAAAATTTATGTGTTATTAATATTTTTTGTTTAGTATAAGTAAAGAGTAATAACATTAACTCAAATTGCTAAGTAAAAACAAAAATAATAATACCCCTTAAAATTTATAACTAAAAAATAATATCAAGTTGAAGCAATCATTTCTTTCGTGCTTGTTCAAAATCCATGCTCAATTGCTTGATTGCCTAATATGCCTTATGCTCAAGCTCAATGGTAAATAACTTGCCTTTTCAAAAATCAATCGAAAAGGATTCATACTAATAGGTGTCTTATAAAATGTACAGTATGCCCATTATGCATCATTTAACTTGGTTAACCAATCCTTCATTAAAGGTTGCATTGTACATTCCAAGCTATCTTTGATTTTCCTATTGTTTATCTCAACTTGACCAGAAATTTGTAAATGATATGGAGTTGTCACCTTGTGCGTGATATTATACTTTTTCAATAACCCATCAAAGAGCTTATTACAAAAGTGGCTTCTTTCATCACTAATTATTACCCTAGATGTCCCAAACCTGCTAAATATCATATTCTTTAAAAAATTTACGATACAATTAACATTATTAGTTTTAGTGGTATAACTTCAACCCACTTGGATCCATAGTCAACTATAACCAATATATATTCATAATCAAAAGAGGGGGAATATGTCCTATAAATTCAACCCCCCAAACATCAAATAGTTCAACAATCAAATTAGATGTCAAAGGCATCTCATAAGGTTTTCCTATGTTACCAGTCCTTTGACATCTATCACAACGCATGCAAAAATTATGAGCATCTTTAAATAAAGTTGACAAGTAAAAACCAAATTGCAATACCATCAGGGCTTTTTTTACCACCAAAATGGCCACCATAATAAAGCTTATAGCAGAAGGCCAAAATGGTCTCATGCTCCTCCTTAGGGACACATCTTGGAATAACTTGACCTTAGCTAAGCTTGAATAAATAAGAGTCATCCCAAATATAATGCCTACGATCATGGAATTTTTTTTCTTTTCTTGAAAAGAAATGTTAGGCCTCAAAATACTACCAATAAGATAATTGACTATATCAGCATACTATGAGTTATGACCTATTGTAAAAAAAAATTATCAAGAAAGGTTTCAACAATATCCATTCCATTCCCATCCTTAGTTGTGTCAAAATTAGAAATTAACCTAAATAGATGAAAAACTATTACATTTTTAGTCTCTTTCTTATGTCTAATCTCTAGGTCAAATTCTTACAAAAGCAAAATTCACCTTATCAACCTTGGCTTAACATTATGTTTATTTAATAAATATCTCAAAGTAGTGTGATTAAAATGCACAATTACGTTAAACCCTACCAAAGAAGATCTTTTCAATTGTAGAATAATTCAGTTGGACATCATTGAACGTTTTACTAGCATAATAAATGGTATGCAAATGCTTATCCACTCTCTGTCATGAAACATCCCTTATAGCAAAACCAGAAGTAGCACACATAATTACAAAAGGTAAAGACCAATCAAATGCCATGACAATAAGTGCATAAGTTAATTTCTTTCTAAATCTAACATGGCTCTCTCAAACCTAGTAGTTCCAGTAATGAATGGAATAGTAAAACTATCGAGATTCTTATACTTATGAAGCAATTTTCTTTCTAATACAATTGAGAATTCTCTCACAAACTATCAAACTCATTAACTTTTAGCTTGTGTTTAGTCATGCAAAGCTCCTGGAAGAACTTAGCATACCTTGACACTTATTTTTATAACACCCAATAAGGGAATGTTAACTTGTACTTTGTGAAAGGTTTCCAAAAACCCTTGTTTATGCTCATTCTTTTATTTATCTAACTTATTAGGGAAATGTAACATTGAAGCATCAATATATACATAGGATTTAGGAATTACATGATGTATTGTAGTGTTTTCTAGTTGAGTAGTTGCTCCTTTTTCTAACTCTTCTTGTGTTGAACTATTCCAAGAGTTTGTCCTTGTTTGACCTTTAGAGAGCTCTTATAATTGCTTTCCACTTTTTCGAGTGATTGCCTTGGGTTTTCCTCTTGAATTTACCACAACTTGGGATGGAGTTTTACTAGATGCTTGAGCATCCAATCTTTCAATAATTGTGGCAATTTTGCTTACTTGATTTTCAAGGTTCCTTACTGAAGCATAAGTATCTATGATAGATTTTTGAGTATTTTTCATGAAATCTCAAGTCTCATACGTAAATATAATAGTATTAGTAACTATAGTATTTACTAAGCCTTTCATAATCTTACCTTGAGGTTGATACGGTGGTTGGGGGCTTGGTTGGTATTGTTATCATGGCCTTGGTTTAGGGAATCTAGGTATATTGTAGGGAGCACTTATTTGATTATTACCTACATAACTAAAATTTGAGTAAGGTTATGTGTATTTCTATAAGAATTATACTTGGGCCTCTGTCCTAAAAAACCACCAACATCTTTACCTTGCTCTTTTTAAAGAGTGAGTTAGGATATCCCATTGTAGAAAATATGCCATATGTTTTCACCTATCTTACAACTACTTGTTGTACCAAATTAGTTAGATTACTTATTTGTTGCTAAAGATGAAAGTTAGTATTTACCTGATTTACCTTACCTTGTGAATCACTTTTGTGTCAAACTATTGAGAATTAACAATTGTAATTGCAATCAAAGATTGTGCTTCAATTGGTGTTTGATTTACCAATGGCCCACCACTTGTAGAATTAATCATATTTCTCTTTGTAGGTCCTAACCATTAATAGAGATATTGAAGCATAAGTTGCTCACTTATTTGGTGTCATGGCAGCTAGCACATAATCTTTTGAACCTCTCCCAATATGCATAGATTATTTTCCCATTGGATTGCATAATTCCTTAAATTTTTTTCCTTATTGTTGTGGCTTTAGAAGTTAAGAAGTATCTTACCATAAATTGTCTCTTGACTCATTCTAGGTAGCAATGGATCCAGAAGATAGATAATATAACCATTCCTTGGCACTATTCGCCAACTGCCAAAGAGAAGGGAGAAACTCTAAGTTTGATTTTCTCTTTAGTAATCCCTAATGGTTTCATGCTGGAGCAAATGAGATGGAATCCCTTCAAGTTTTTGTTTAGGTCATTTCCAGTTAAATCCCTAAAATACGTAACAAATGAACTAGTCCAAATTTAAGTTCAAAACTTAGCTCCAAATTAGGATATACTATACATAGGGGTTGCTCTCTAAGTCAAGTACAACTAATTCCTTTAATGTTGGATCAAAAACTACCATGTTTTCTTGTTTGGTTTCTAAGTCACTTGAAAAAGTGGATTTAATTGTCTTTTCTTGAAATGGGTCGAGCAATTATTTTGATGTCAATTTGTATGAATGTCCTTGCTGCATTCGATAGTTTTAAGAGAATTAAGAACTTATAAAAATTGGTAAACAAAAACAAAAAAAATCTAAAAGAAAATAAAAATAATACTAATAATTATTAGCAAAATTGTAAAGTCAATCCTTGACGATGGCGAAAAAAACTTGACACAATTAAAAACATACAAATATATGTTATCATGTATGAGTAATAAGTAAATTAAGAATTAGGGTTATTGTATCATGAGAATTAGTGATAATTCATACTATTACTTATTAATTCATTAGTGAGTTAATAAAAATTAGTAAATGAGAATTTTAATTTTTTTTTTAGAAAAAATAACATAAAATAATAAAGTAAGTGGAAAATAGATAATGAGATATATGTGATTATGAGATTGTTGTCATTACTTTCTTATAATTTTATTAAAACATGTTATGAATATAAATCAATTTCTTAAGTTCTGAAGTATTTTTATAATTTAAAATCATTCTTGAATTATTAACTTTAGTTTTAAAAATCTATATCTGTTTAAGACTTTTCATCTTTTCTTACTATATAATTGATTAAAGGTGTGCTTATTAACCAATCTAAATTATGAGCAACCTAGAGGTACACTTACTCAATTTAATTCATTTATTGCATTAAGATCCAAAAAGATGATAATTAAACTAGATAAAATTAAAACAATTGTTTAACCTTTAACATAAGCTTTCGACCCTACTTGTAACAGTAGCTACAGGGTACCACTTTGAATAAGAATCTTTATAATTATGTACTTACTCTTAGACTATATATAAACATATTCATGCAACAAATTTATTTTACAACTAATTCATAACATACATAATCATGACATTTAAACATAGAATTAAACACATAAGAATCAAGAATTAAAATTAAAATTATTTATAATATTAAATTAATTAAATCATAATTTATGATTTAAAATTTTCAATAATCACTTCAAAAGTTTAGCTAAATGTGGATTCTAAATGAATCAAAATTATAATCATAGAAACTATGAAAAGAAGAAATAATAAGAAAATCTTAAGAATTGATTATGATGAAGTCAAAATAATCACACATTCCAATCTTCAATCATTTCTTCTAAATCTCCTTCAAAAGTTTGACTCTTGATCTCTCTTGATCATTGAAGCAATTGTATGTCGTTAATGAGTCCATTGACTCTTTTTATAGTGTATTTTTAAGCTTGATTTGATTAAAATTAGGTTATGATTGATACAATGACTAAGATTAATACTTAGTGCTAAAAATCACCAAATTTGCGCATTGATTGGACTTCAAGATCGATTGAGAATCTTTCTTGATTATTCGACTTATTTTTATTTTCAATCCAAGACACTTGATCAATCAACCTATATCTAGATGGATTGACACCCATGTCGATTGATCTATCAACTCTTGTCATTCTTGCCCTACATCCTCGATTGATCTTAAATGAAGCTCGATCAATCAACTACTTTGTTTCAAATGTTCATAAAAGGGAATTTGATTGATCTCGATCTATTGAGCCCTCTGTTTTTGTTGTAAACACATAACTTTGCTTCTTTTTGCTTAATTTGACCCTAAACACCAATATAATGCAGAATAAACGCATTAAATATAGAATAAATGCTAATTTATTATAATTATGTGAGAATTGATGTACAACTATATGTATTAGATGATATTAATCAGTAAACATATAGAAATTAAAGGAACTAATAATTTTACATAGAGATATGAAAAATATTACATAAATAATCTAACATGAAAATATAAAAAGGTTACATAAAAAAAATATGTAAGATCTTTGTAAATTATTTGAGAATTGAAAAAAAATAATAATAAGAAAAATAAAAACACAAAAATTCATATACCAAATCCCATTCAGCCCGGTTCAAAGGATTCAGTATTTGTTGATTTTATAACCTTGATTAAATCAAATTATTTCTTATTTTTAAAATGAGTCTTTATTAGTCTGATTATAATTTTAATTCAAACCTCAACAATAATATAACTTCCCTGCTTTTTAATCATTACAAGGTTATTTTTATCTTTGTAGCTATTTGCTTTGAGTAGTAGATCTTTAAAATAAAATAAAAACTATATTGCATCACTATCCTTTAAAATTTAATTAAATTCACCCGTAAATTTATAAATTTATAAATTATATAATTTAGTCTTAAATTTTTAAAATTTAAAACATAAATTCTAAATTTTTAATTTATAAATATGTATTTTAATAACAAAATTAAAATATTTGTATAAAATTTTAAAATTTTGTAGATTAAATAATAAAATTTAAAAGATTAAGAACATATATGTAAAATTTTAAATATTTAGAGACTAAATCGTAAGTTTTAAAGATTTAAAAAATACTTATATAATTTAGTCGATCTACTGATTACAATTTCACCTTTTAAAATCAAATATTTCCTCGTTGTTATCCCATTTTGAAAATAACACTATTATATATTATAAATATATTATAATTATAATTAATATGATAATTTTTTTATTTGATACAATTATTTAAATCTAATTTTACCTATTAATAAAACTAGTTTACATTATTTAAAATTTATCTTAATTTTAAGATATATATACTTTTTTATTTTATATATTTTCTCACTTTTTTATTTTATATATTTTCTCACTCTTTTCTTTGCAGACATCGAACTCACATTCAAGTAAAAAAAACTGCAGACATCGAACTCACATCCAAGTAAAAAAAATCTTAACATATATATGATGTATCCATATTTATTTAATACTTTTTTTTGAAAATTTTATATATCTTTTTATTTATTATTATATCTATACTTTATAATAAAATTATATTTATTTGACATTTTTATTTTTATTTTTTGAAACTCGTTTATATATATATATTGATGTATCCATATTTATTTAATAATTTTTTGTTTCACAATTTTATATATAAATTTTTTATTTTTTATTGTATATATCTATATATACTCTATACCAAAAAAGAGAGCTGCCTCATTTATTTGTTTGATATATTTTTTTTTATCTTTTTAAACTCATTTATTAATTTTATCTCTCTTATAGATTCCATAAATAATGCAAAGTCTCAAATCATATAGATCTCAAAAATTTTAATATTTTAACTATTTTTAAAACTCATTAATGATTTTATAGTTATTTTTATTTTTATTTTTTGAAATCGATCATTTATTATTTTTTTTCTTATATTAATAAGAGTATACGTAAGCAAGCAGTACATAATTACAAAAAATTCACAACTTGATGCTTGTATCAAGTTGATTAATTTTCTTTGATATTTTTAAAACTTTTTTATGTTTTTAGATAAAAGAAATTCACAATTTGATGATTGTATTATTCTATATATTACAATACAATTAATTTTTTTTGTTGGTGAGTGGTTTTAAAATTACTCTAACTTATTACATTTTTAATTTAAGATATGATATAATTGTTGAAAATTTTTGAATTAAAATTGTTGAAATGATTAGCTTAGTTTTAATGTATTAATTAATTTTAGTTTTTGTTTCTTCTTCTGTTTCTATTCTGTTTTTAATGTATTTTTTTCTTCTTTTGTTTCTGTCATGTTTTAATGTATTAAATGTATTTCAGTTTTTTTTTTACTCTTTCGGTTTCTATTCTCTTCTCTTGGTTTTCTTATATAAAGTAAAGAAAATAAGAAAACAGACGGAAAGAAAAAGAGAGAAATGGAAGAAAAAAAAGAAATAAAGTGGCGTTTGGTTAGTGGAATGGAATCGAAATCGGAATGAAATGGAATGGAAAGGATTTTGTTTGGTTTCACCACTAGAATCAAGCTCGGAATCAGGATTACAATGTTTGGTTTGCCACTGGAATGGAATGAAAAAAGCTGTAAATGACCTTAATACCCCTACATGCTGTAAAGTTCAAATAATGTCATTTAATTACTATTTTTTCGTCAGACAAAATACATTATTGAAATCATTATTTTTCTAAATAATTATTACTTAATTAAAAAGAAATATATTATTAAAATTATTATTTTTCTAAATAAGGTTTAGGGTTTTGAGGTTTGGGATGTGGGATTTAGGGTTTAGGGATTTAGGATTTAGGGTTATATTTGTAGGTTAAGGTTTAGGGTTAAAATTATTATTTTTCTAAAAATGGTTTAGGGTTTTAGAAATTTGGATTTGGGGTTTAGGGTTTTAGGATTTGAAATTTGGTGTTTATGGTTTTGGCATCTATGTTTTAGGGGTTTGTGTTTTGTGATTTATGTTTTAAGATTTAGGGTTTAGGGTTTAGGGTTTAGGGTTTAGGGATTTAGGGATTTGGGGTTTACGGTTTAGGGTTTTAGGGTTTAAGATTTAGGGTTTTAGGATTTATGTTTTAGGGTTTTGGGTTTTGGGATTTATGTTTTAAGGTTTAGGGTTTTGGAATTTTGAGTTTAGGAATTTGGAGTTTAGGGTTTTGGAATTTTGGGTTTGAGAATTTGGGAATTTGGTGTTTAGGGTTTTAGGATTTGGAATTTGGGATTTAGGGTTTAGGGTTTTGGGATTTGGGGTTTAGGGTTTAGGGTTTAGGGATTTGGGGTTTAGGGATTTAGGGTTTAGGGTTTTAGGATTTGGATTTAGGGTTTTGAAATTTTGGGTTTAGGGTTTAGGGTTTTGGAATTTTGGGTTTGATAATTTGGGATTTGAGTTTAAGGTTATATTTTAGGTGAGGGTAAAATTGGAAAAAAAAAGTTTAGATAGGAATGAAATTATGATTACCAAGATGGGGAGAAGGAATTATGATTCCTTCTCTTTTAGTAATCTGATTCCATTCTGCCCTCCATTTCGTCCAATCAAACACATAAAATGGAAGGAATTAATTCTGATTCCATTCCATTCCCTTCAACCAAACATGGGGTAAGGGAACAGACAGAGAGAAAAAAAGAAAGAAACAGAGACAGGAAGAGAGATAGAAAATAGATAAAGAAAAAAGAAGTTTTTTTTTATTTTCTACTTAAAAAATTTGTGGAATAATAAACTGTAATTTAAGTTTATTATTATTTTATCATTGTATCTTATGAGATAAGTTTTCGTAGATTTTTAACACTCACGAAGAACGAAAAAATTATCTTAAGGATACTGTGTGATATAAAACATTATCTTAAATACCCCTGAGATTTGACATATCTACAATTATGTCCCTAAGATTTATAAAATATCAAAAATATCCTTATATTTTAATGGTGTTAATTTTTCATTCATTATTATTTAGATTTCTATTTCTAGGTTCTCATACCAATTTCTACCGATCGATAAAACTTTTAATTAGGGGTTAATATTGACATAATTGATGGTCTTTGTCTATTTATTGAAGGTAATAATTTGTCTAAAAAGCTTATTATTTTTCTGTATAAGTCTAATTTTTTTCTATATTTATTACAATTGTATAGTATATTATGTTTTTCATTATGTTGGTTACTTAATTCTAATCCTAAATCTATTAATTATCTTTTAAAATTAAAAATTACTCTTTCATTTGTTAAATCTAATAGTTCTAATTTATGCACTAATGATTCGATGTTCATAGAATATTATCTTGATAAATCATATGTATTGAATATATATTATTTTGTCATATTCGTAGTATATAAGTAGGTTTTTCTTGTGTACATACAATATATTTATAATCTTCAAAAAAGTAATATCCAAATATTAAGTTGTTGAATTTTTTTTCCTCTATTCTCACATATTTTTGACTAAAATAGTCTTTTAATGTCCTTGAAACAGGATGGTCTATGATGTTTGTAATAGCTTTAATATAATCTGTATAAATATCTAATAAAGTGTTAAATCTTTTAAAATTTTCAAAACAAGTTTCATAGTCTTTATTTTTAAAATATTCATTTAAATGATAGAAATAACATTTATCAAATGTTTCTAATAGAATTAGATTTTTGTCTTTGATTTCCATTGGAATTATTAGTTGTTTATTTCTAAAAATAATTTCCATTTTCTTGTTTTAACAATATTATGTCTTGTTGTAAGCAAATATTTAAACATTCAAGATTCTTAACTAGCTTAAATTTATAAATATTATACCTGAATTTAATGGATCCACTACGGTCTTCCCTTCTGTTCGTCTTATTTTGTTACACCTGTTATACCTCAGCTTTGCTCAAACCTCAACACCCTCCTGGCAATGGTGAGCCTTATGCATCCGTACATATATGGTGTCCAATAGTTGACTTACTAGAGAAGAATAATTGAACTCTATTTTATTCATATTATAAAAATTATTACAATTTAAGGCCAACTAAGAACCTTGAAAAGGGTGCTTAGACGCTCATAGTTACTAGGTATAACATTATTGATTTTTTTATTTTTAGATAAAGAGGTTCTCTATTCTAGAGTGTTTCAGAGTAGAGAGCTTTGGATTTCTGTGCATTCGTGTGTGTTATGAAATGATAATAAGGATTCCTTTTATAGAACAAGGAATCCCTATTTACAAGATTAAAATTATTTTTGTACCCTTGTTTTAATAATTCGTCTGCTTTTTTACTTTAAAGAATAATCACTACTTTTTTCCTTGGCACATGCTGCCGACTAAGATGTAGAGTCTACATTTTTATTTCTTTTGTAGTCTTATGTCGACAGTTTCTTTTCTTATTTTTCTTTATCATTTTCTACCGACAGTTCCTTTGATGACGTTGATGATGACACATCTTCATCTTCTCGGTCTTTGATGTAGAGAATGCATTTTGTGATCTTTGGTGGCTTTTCTAGCATAGAAGCAGAATACCTTCCTTGTTTCTTGACCAATTTCTAGGTTGTTGCAATTAAAATTGGTTTCATATTTGGTGATTTTTTCACCATCTTCTTCTGAAAGAGCCATGCTACTGTGGGAAATGATGATGACTTTACTAGTGAATAATTTACTTTAATCTTAGTAGAATTGTCAATCTTCTTAAGTTCATAATAAATTTGGCTTAGCATTTGACCTCTTAATACACAGAGTTCTTCTATGTTGAATTCCTTTTCTGGAAGTGCCCTTGGTTTAAAAACTTCTCTATTTGTGTTAAAAATCCTTATCTTGCTGAAGTGGTAAGGACTAATACTTCCTTCCTCATTCTAGTCCATTAATGAACTGAAAAATCTAAGATAAATAGGTTTATCACCTGCTTTAATTTTTCTTCTAAAATTCTTGATTTCTCTTTTAAAATTTTTCTGGGAAATAATTTAACTCACTTAAATTAATTTCTGTATATATATTTTCTATTAGTCCTGCATGAAATGATTTATACACAAATATTGGATCAACTCCTTCCAATATATTGAATTTGCTTCCTATAAGAAATTCCTTGTTTGTAGTATAAAATTTCATATCTTTAATATATTCTTGGGTAGATTTTCTGGACAAATTATAGAGACTCAATCATTGTGGTTTGTTAAGGTTTCTATATTGATCCTTTTCATCTTCAATGATTGGAGTAGTTCTAGGAGATGTCTCCTTGAATAGTACTGAATGTTTTACTATTGTTGATGTCTCTGGTGGAGATGTTTCTCTAAATAGCACTGGAGGCCTTGCTATCTTTCCAAGATTTGTTAATCTTCTTGGAATTGTTGGTTGTTGTTGTAATGCTGCAGAATAATTTCTTACTATCTCCTCTGGAGTTATTAGTTTTGGTGTTTTGTAGTTGGCATAACTACCTTCAGCTTCTATTCTGTTGGTGAAGGCTCTATGAGTTATCCACTAATTCCAAGAATAGATTTGCTAGATTCTACCTAGTTGTTATAAACTTCTGGTTTTGGGTCATTATAGACCACATAAACTTTTTTTTGTTCTTCTTCTTCTACCTCATCTACCCAATTGAGCTTTGTGGTTTCAGAAGTTTTTTTGTGAACTTTTAGGTTCTTCCTTTTTTAATGGAGATTCCTTGTTTGAGCTTCTGGTCTCTAGAGGTTGTTTTGAACAATTAAGCTCTTTATGTTTCTTTCTTGTCTCCATAAGAGATTTCTCGAGATATATCAACTCGAGTTGTTCTTGTAGGATTTTTATCTCCTTTTCTTTTATCTTGATTTTGATATCAAGATGTTCCATTCCTGAATGCATAAAAATAATTAGAGGTGCTAATTCTCTGGTAAGGGCATCAGTTAAACTATTTTATGGCCCGAAAGATGTTCAACATCAAAATTATAATGGTTTAACCATTGTTGCCATCTAACTAATCTTCCTTATTTGTAATCACCTGCAATATTAGTTCTTAAGAAATAACCAAAATTCTTGTTATCTGTTCTAACAATGAATATGTAGCTTATAACATATATTGCAAATTTCTTAATAGCTTTTTGATGACTCTATGAAAATAGAGTCATTAGCTTACTTTTTTATTTAATATTTACTTGTTTTATTTAATAAATAGTATTTTTGTGGCTAAAAAAAATTAAAATATAAATTTTTTAGTGAAAAGGGGTGAAAATATAATTTTTGGAATTTTTAGGATTTTTTTATGAATTTTTAACGTAGGACCAACCAGAAGCTACCACGTGGCATGCCACGCAAGCATAGGAGCTGACTGAGCAAGCCACGCGGACGTCATGCAAGCACGGAGAGCGAATCACATTGCGCCGCGTGTGAGGAGGAGAATCATGCGCCACGTGTCAGCACGGCTTTCAATCTGAGTTCGGAAATCAGTCAACGTGCTATAACACGTGTCACTATGCTATTGCTCGAAGCGTTCCACCCGTGCACCACACCATCCGTTCCCGCGAATCACATCGCGCCACGTGGTACTGACTCGGCGAACGTTGACTCTGACCGGTCTCCCCTTCCACGCGTCTCTCTCTGATTCGCCCAATGAACTTCTGATGCCACGTGTCACTCTGTGATTGGCTAAAACTGTCAGTTTTGCTTGTTTTGATCGTAGCCCTTGATTTGAAGCTGATCGGATGGTCCAAATTGTACATGCTCTTTATTTAAGCCCCTAATCACTCCATAATCCCTAATTTTCCTCCATTAACATAATTTTGGTCAGTTTTTAGAGCTAAAAGAGAGAAAAATACAGAAAAATTTAAGAAACGACACAATTTTGGTGGAGATTCAAGAGAAAATTAATTCTACAATTCAAGAGATTGATTGTATTTCTTTTTCTACTCTTTTCTTTATTAATTTTATGTCTTTTTTTATGAAAAAAATGAGTTTTATGAACACAATTATGTGTAATTAATTTATTAATCTAGGAATCTTATGAACCCAATATTCACAATGTAATGATCTAATATTTTTTTCCAATTATAATATTAATTTAATTATATTATTTAATCTGATTTTTATGCTATTAATTGTTTGGCCAACAATTTATCTATAGATGCAATTAAATAGATTTAAAAAAATTATTTAATTGTTTGTCTTGATTAAATAACATGCATAGTTTTTAGGAAGAGATGTATGATTCTTATGTGTGTGATCCATAATTGATGAACTTAATGAGTAGTATGTAATTTAATTGGCATGAGAGTGTGATTAAATTAATTACTATATGTTGTTTAGTTTACTTGAGAGAGGAATACATGTTAGGTTAGATTAAATTGATCATGTAATTAATTGATATTATATTGGGGGAATTTTAGTGATTCGCATGTTTAGAAAATTGGGGGATTAAGTATTCCTAGATATTTTCTCATATATCTTTTTAGTCACAAAATCTGATTTAATTAATTATTGCTATTTACTTTTAATTATTTTAATTTTGCTTTCTTAAGATATAAAAACACCACAAATTTGATTTTTATTATTTTTAGTTTTAAAAATTAGTTTATAAAAAAATAATCTCCATGGGAACGATCTTTATTTATCATTATATTACTTGTTATGATACGTATACTTACGTATTCATTACACACAAATTTTGTGTGACGATCAAGTTTTTGGCGCCCTTGTCAGGGATTATTAATTTTAGAAATTAATATTTTATTTAATTATTAATTTTATTTTTTTCTTTTAAAAAAAATTCTTAATTTATTTTTCTTTACTTTAATTTTAATCTAAATTTATTTATATTCTTTTAGGGGCTTATTATTTATTTATTCTAGTTAATTTCTTTTATTTATTTTCTTTACTTATTTTTTTTACTTTAATTTATTTATTTAGTTGTTAATTTTTTTTAGTTTTTATTTAGACATCTCTTTTAGTATTGTAGAAATATAGTTGAGTCTATTGTATGAGTAGAGTTCGTGAGAAAAAAATCTTACCTTTAGATCTTGAAATTGAGTGTACTTTGAGATCAATTAGAAAACAACAAGTCACCCAAGAGAAAGAAATGGCTAATCCATTAAAAATAAACAATAATGAGCTAAACTTGAATAATCAAATGTTTTTGATAGATGATAGAGATAGAGCTATGAATGAATATACAATACCTACGTTGGAAGGGTTGAATCCAAGTATTACAAGGCCAAACAATCAAGCTAATCAGTTTGAATTAAAGCCAGTGATGTTTCAAATGCTACAAACAACTGGACAATTCAGTGGATTACCAACAGAGGATCCTCATCTTCATCTCAGCTTGTTTATTGAAGTTGTAGATTCATTTAAGTTCAATGGTGTGACAGAGGAGGCATTTAGGCTTAGATTATTCCCTTACTCTTTGCGAGACCGTGCTCGATCTTGGCTAAACTCTTTGCCACCTGATTCCATTACAACTTGGAATGGTTTGGCGGAGAAATTCTTGGTGAAATACTTTCCACCAACAAAGAATGCCAAGCTTAGGAATGACATCACTTCCTACCAACAATACGAAGGAGAATCTCTATATGAAGCATGGGAAGGATTCAAGGAATTGCTAAGGAAGTGCCCTCATCATGGTATTCCTTCTTGGATTCAAATGGAAATTTTTACAATGGTCTCAATGCTCAAACAAGGACTATCGTCGATGCATCGGCTAATGTAGCTTTGCTAGCCAAATCTTACAATCAAGCTTGTGATTTACTTGAGAAAATGGCTAGCAATAATTATCAATGGCCAATGGCCAGAATGACAGCCACAAGAAAAGTAGCTGGAATGCATGAGGTAAATGATATCATAGCACTTATAGCTCAAGTGTCATCTTTAGTTAATCTTTTGAAGGTACAAAACTCGCCAGCAAGTATAAACCAAGTCAAAAATTCATGAGTGCCATGTGTGTTTTGTGGAGGAGCTCATTTGTTTGATAATTGTCCAACTAATCCTGAACCCATTTGCTACGGGGGTAATGTGAATCAAAACAATAATCCATACTTAAACACATATAACCTAGGATGGAGAAAACATCCAAATTTTTCTTGGAGCAATAACAACATTCAAGGTGGTAGTCAATTCAACCATTAATCATTTCCACCACCTGGTTTTCAACAACCATAACAATCACAAGCCCAAGAGAAGAAGCCACCTACTGAGGACAATACAAGTGCTTTAATGGGGATGATGAAAGAATTCATCCAATCAGTGAATACAAAAGTGTCAACTCAAGAGGCTTCAATTCAAAATTTGGAGAACCAAATGGGGCAACTTGCTCAGGCTATAAGTCAAAGGCCTCAAGGGAAGCTTCCAAGTGATACAATTGTAAACCCAAGAAGAGAAGGTAAGGACCAATGCAATGCCATAGCCTTGAGGAGTGGTAAAACTTTAGAACAAGAACATAAGATAGAAAAGGATGAGGAGAAACAGGAAATTAAAAAGGATAAAGAGGAATATCAAACTAAAAAGGATAAGGAGGAATCAGAAACAAAAAAAGAGGAGGAGAAATTAGTGGATAAAGAGAGTAATGGAAAGGAAATAATTCAGCCAAAAAAGAGCAACTTTTACAAACCCACTATTCCTTTCCCTCAAAGATTACAAAAGCAAAAGTCAGATATGCAGTTTTCAAAATTTCTAGAAGTCTTCAAGAAGCTACACATAAACATACCATTTGTAGAGGCACTTGAACAAATGTCATCTTATGCCAAATTCATGAAGGATATACTATCAAAGAAAAGGAGGCTTGGTGATCATGAAACAATAACCTTGACTGGAGGTTGTAGTGCCATTCTTGATAGAAGACTACCACAAAAACTGAAAGATCCAGGTAGTTTTGACATCCCTTGTACTATTGGGAACATCCGTTTTGGCAAGGCACTGTGTGACTTAGGTTCTAGTATTAACCTTATGCCATTATCAGTCTTCAAGAGATTGGGGGTTAGTAAAGCAAAACCCACTTCAGTAACATTACAAATGGTAGATAGATCGATTAAGAGACATCGAGGTGTGGTAGAAGATTTGTTAGTAAAAGTAGACAAATTCATCTTTCCGGTGGACTTCATTGTGCTAGACATGGAAGAGGACCGTGACATTCCTATCATACTTGATCATCAATTCTTAGCAACTGGAAGGAAACTCATTGATGTACAAAAAGGTAAACTTACAATGAAAGTGCAAGATGAACAAGTAATATTTAAAGTTTTTAAAGAATCTGAACCCCCTGATATTGATAATGCTAACGAATGTTTAAGGATAAATGTTACTGATTGTGGGAATAGCTTAAAAGAATCTGTGGCATCATCCAAACTTAAGACTTTAACACATGTTGTTGTAACCAAGGACATAAACTCGCCAGAAAATAACTCAACCTATTATAACTTTGAAAGTATGGCATCGAAGGTTGATATTGTGGACTATGTAAACTTTTTGGAGGACGCATCTCTCATGTATGTATCAAAGGCGATAATGGAAAATTTTGAGATAGGATCTAAACTCAAACCATCAATTGAAGAGCCACCAAGTTTAGACCCCACACTCCTACCCTCCTATCCTAAAGCAAGTATGAAAGTGAAAGAGTCCAATGGGGAGGTGAAAAAGCTATTAGAAATACATAAATTGGATGAGTTACGGTGGAGTGCTTATAAGAATGCCAAGAAGTTTAAAAGGAAAACAAAAATATGGCATGAGAATAGAATTAAGCACCGTGCTTGCGAGCCAAAATGATAAGAGTCAAATTATTACATTTTTGTTATGACTTAAATGTTGATATTTGTGTGAAAATTTCGTTTATTTGATTATTTAATCCACAAATGTAATTTCACGGGTATTTCGTGTTTAAAGTGTTATTTCAAGTAAAATCATAATTTTGGAAAAGTTTGGGAAAAATTTTAATGATCGGGATTGAGTGCAAATAAAAAGAAAACAAAATTTCAAAATTTGGAATTTCACCGCTGGCGAGAATATTCTCGCCGCTGGCGAAAACCTTACAGAGAATACCGTGAAAATCATGCATGGAGCATGAGTTTTGGCAAAGTAATCTCGCCACCAGCCAAAGAAATCTCGTCGCCGGCCAAGTGAATCTCGCCGCTGGCCAATTGCATCTCGCCGCCGGCGAGAATCAACGGAACCAAAATCGTAACTTTTTCAAAAATCTCGCCACAGCGAGAATAATGTCGCCACCGGCAAGTTTCGTCCGAAAACACATTTTTTATGTTGTTTTGTTCCAAAATTGCCCCCAAAATCCGAGATCTATATATACAATATGATGGAGAAAGACCAGGACAACAGAAAGTGGAGTTCAAAAACATTTTTGGAGGAGAGAAGGAAATTTTGGAGATAAAGTTTGGAGAAACTTGAAGGATCTTCACCATTGTTGCTACCAAGTCTTCATCTTCTAGAGTTTTTCATCTCTTCTCCTTAGCTTTTATATTCTGCAGTTTATTCAGATTTGTTATTCATGGATTCAATTGAAATAATGGTTGTTCTTATTTCCGTTATGAACTAATTCGTTTTTGCTAAGGCTATGATGTAGTTGAATCAAGGAAATCTGATTTCTTTTGTTATTGTTATATGAGTTCATTGTTTTCAAGTTGAGTATTTATTACCATGCTTAATGCTTTTAAATTTTTGGCCAAGATTTAGATGATTAGTTGCATTATATTGAGACCGAGAGGAGATATGTAATGAATGCTTCTTGTGATAAATACTGTATGTTGAATGCGAGTGTGAGAACTAATGCATGATGTATGTGGTTATTCTAGAAATTCCATAAATCGTAATGTGATTGTTTGTGATTAAATCTTCATAGAAATATAATTGGTTTTCATAGATAAGTAATTCTAATATAACTCGAGAGAGAGTATTAAGTAAATTTGGGTTTTTCAACCATCACTTTTAGCTTTGACTCTCATATAACATGACTTAAAATCGGATTGAATTGATTTAGCGAAATCAAATGCCTTAGCGTTTTTAATCATTTGTGAACATTATTAAATTTTGTTAGTTGCGTTTAGTTTTATGTTAATTTGCTTTTTTAAACAATTTCAACAATTCGGTTTTCAAATAAAATTAAGATTAGTCAATTTCGGTACTTAGTAACGCCATTCCTTATGGGTTCGATAACCAAGGGGGATTCAAACCGTCATCATCTTCCTACCAACCCCAAGAGAAGAAACAAACAGATTTGGAAGAAATTTTGGGAAAGTTCATTGAGGAGTCAAGAACAAATTTTAGAAATCAAGAGGCAATCAACAGGGACATGCAAAACCAACTAGGATAACTTTCAAAGCAGATTGTAGAGAGGTCTCAAGGATCGTTGCCTAGTGACACAATAAATCCTAAAGAGCATGCAAAGGCTATCACATTGAGAAGCGGTAGAGAAATTGAGAATCAGAGGAAATCGGAGAAAAATATGGAAGAATCTAAAGAAAATCCATCAACATCCCAAGATGTTCAACCTTCCCCAAATGCGAAATATGAGCCTCCTATTCCATATCCTCAAAGATTGAATAAGAAAAAGCTTGATAATCAATTTGATAAATTTCTGGAAATTTTTAAGAAATTGCATATTAACATTCCTTTTGCAGAGATGTTGGAACAAATGCCCAAGTATGCAAAATTCATGAAGAAAATTCTATCAAAGATGAGGAGGTTGGGAGATTATGAAACTGTCATGCTAAATAAGGAGTGTAGTGCAGTTCTTCAAAGAAAACTGGCACAAAAGTTGAAAGACCCAGGGAGTTTTACTATACCTTGTACTATAGGAAGTTACAATTTTGATAAAGTCCTATGTGATTTAGGAGCAAGCATTAATTTGATGCCACTTTCTATTTTCAGGAAACTAGGCCTAGGAGAAGTGAAGCCCACTTCAATATCTCTACAATTAGCGGATCGATCGGTGAAATATCCTTGAGGGGTAATTGAGGATGTTTTAATTAAAGAATGAAGCCCATAAGATTGAGCTAAAGCCACTGCCATCCCATCTAAGGTATGCCTATCTTGAAGACTCTGAATCTTTTCCTGTTATTATTAACAATTCCTTGAATGATGAAGAGGAAAACAAGCTATTAGGAGTTCTTCGGACTCACAAAACGGCAATTGGATGGACAATGGCAGACATCAAAGGGATTAGCAACTCTGTGTGCATGCATAAAATCTTGATGAATGAGGATTATAAGCCCACAATTCAGCCACAAAGGCGTTTAAACCCAACAATGCAAGAAGTGGTCAAGGCTGAGGTGATTAAGCTTTTGGATGCCGGGGTAATTTATCCGATTTTAGATAGTGCTTAGGTAAGCCTAATTCATTGTGTACCAAAGAAAGGAGGAATCACAGTTGTAGAAAATGAAAACAATGAGCTTATTCCAACAAGGACAGTGACTGGGTGGAGAGTGTGTATTGATTATCGAAAGTTGAACGACGCCACCCAAAAAGATCATTTTCCCTTGCCATTTATTGATCAGATGTTGGAATGATTGGCTAGACATGCTTATTATTGTTTTTTTGATGGATATTCGGGGTACAACCAAATTGCAATTGCACCAGAGGATCAAGAGAAGACAACATTTACATGCCCTTATGGTACTTTTGCATACAGAAGGATGCCATTCGGTTTATGAAATGTGATAACTGTATTTTATATAGTTATTTTTACCTATTTTATCAATCATAATTGCTATGTTCTCTCTATTTTTAGTTAATTTTAGTTTAATAAATTAGTATTTACTGTTTTTTTATATTTTAAGAAAATTAAATAAATTGTATCGAAAACGTTCTTAATGGAAAATTTGTGTCCAAAAATATAGTTTCAAATAAAAGAGTGGTTAATTGCAATTTATAAAAGTTGAAAATATAATTTAAATTAAAATCGGGCTTAATTTCAATTATTAAAAGTTTAAAATTTAATTTAAATTACAAAAAGGGCTCTATTGCAATTAAACAAAGTTTAAAATGTAATTTGAAATATATTTATGGGTGAAAATACAATTGATAAAAGTTATTTTTCTGCGCAGGAGAGAAATTCCACGCGGCATGATCCACGCTTCACCGGTTACGATGCACGCGTATTATTCAAACCCCACCAAAGAGAATGGGTGCAGGGATTTCCTCTATCGCGCGGCTCGGTGCCTAAGTGGGGCCCACCTGCCGCGCAGGTCGGCGTGTAGTGTAAGACCCATCCGTCTGACGCCGTGCAGACCCTGTCCCCCACCTTCGCGCGCCCTTTTTCCTGTGCGGCCGATCCACGTGCGCCCGGTTATTTCACGAACCATAATCTGCCATGTGTCCCACTTATTCTTACAGTAAATCATGTTCCGACACCTGTCATGTTACAATGAGCGCGAAAGCACAGGATCAAGCCCACGTTCCAGCCGTTGCCGCACTTTCTCGACGTCCCAATTCCATGCGACAGTTTCTGCGTGCGCCCATTCCGTGCAACAAATGAGGTGCTGCCACATGTTCCACTATTTGTTTCAGCGAATCAGATCGCGACACGTGGTAGAGTTTATTGAAAAGAAAAACAGAAATGCATGTTTCGCCACTCACGCGTTTTCATTCCAGTTTTCGATACAATTTTGTCCCCCCATGTGTTTTAATTTATTATTTTCCCCACACTTCTCTGCGTGTATTAAATTTTAATATTTTTGATGTATTTTTTTGCTATAAATAGGTGATAAGATGATAGAGTTAAGGAGTTTTTTTGAGTTTTGGATTTTTAGTAGTGTTTGTGGGTTGGCTGTGGAACACGCAGAAGCAATTTTTGGCTTTTGTTGTGTTCTGCGTGTGCCAAATATTTTCGTATTAGATGTTTTAATTTTTCTTTATTCTTCATCTAATTTTTCTATAGTTGTTGTAATTTTTATTTTTAATTTATGAAGTAATTTAATTTTTCTATGGTTGCATTTGATGTAAATTTATGAAGCTTTGATTTTAATTATTTTTGATAGATTTATAAGACGTTCGATTTGTTCATTCTATTTTGTGCTTAATGCTTTTTGATTATTTACGAATCTTATCAAAACGATCTGTGACACATAAATAAACTTAAAAGAGGCATTTGTGTGTATATTGCTCATAGATAGAATGACATGTATGATGAAGGATAGGAATATACCCTAATTGTATGTGTGGCCATTTGAAAACTTAGAACTTAATGAATCTTATTAAATTTAATTCTCATAGAGATATAGTGAATTAATTTAACGAGGTGTGTTTATACGGAGCTCGGAAGAGATGTATGAATAAAAAAGGAAATTTTCAATTGACAAATTAAATGTACTAAAAAAATATAAATCAAAAGAAAATAACATGATTTGAGTGGATTAATTTGGTGAAAAATTGCAATCCTAGATTTCTTTTATTTTATTATGTTACTTTTTTCTTAATCAACGGTTGTTTTGAATAAAATCATAAAGAAATAATTTTAGTACTCAACAAACTATAGTAACAAATCTCCGTGGGAACGATCTTTACTTACAAATATTATTACTTGTGACCGTGTATACTTGCACGTTTTTATGTTCTCTAAAAGAAATCTCCGTGACAACATAATGCACCTACAACTTTCCAAAGATGCATGATAGCGATTTTCTCTGATATGGTCGAAAAGTTTATTGAAGTTTTTATGGATGATTTTTCTGTTTTTGGCCATTCTTTTGATAATTTCTTGCATAATCTCTCTTTAGTCTTGCAGCGTTGTAAAGACACAAATTTAGTGCTAAATTGGGAGAAATGTCACTTCATGGTTCAAGAAGGTATTGTTCTTGGCCATCGGATTTCAACAAAGGGAATAGAAGTGGACCGTACAAAGGTGGAAGTGATCAAAAAATTACCACCTCTAACAACTGTAAAGGGCGTTAGAAGTTTCTTGGGACATGCTAGGTTTTATAGAAGATTTATTAAAGATTTTTCAAAAATAACAAAACCTCTTTGCAGTTTGTTAGTTAAAAATGCACAATTTGATTTTTCTCCTGATTGTTTGCAAGCTTTTAACCTTTTGAAGGAGAAGCTCACTTCAAATTTCCTATAATTTGTGCACCAGATTGGAGTCTTCCATTTGAGGTAATGTGTGATGCTAGTGACTATGCTATAGGTGATGTTTTGGGCCAAAGGAAGAATAAGTTGCTGCATGTGATTTATTATGCAAGCAGGACATTGACAGATGCACAACTTAATTATGCAACAACTGAGAAAGAGCTTTTGGCAGTAGTGTTTGCATTTGATAAGTTTAGATCTTATTTAATTGGGTCTAAAATCATTGTTTATACTGATCATTCTATTCTTAAGTATTTGCTAGCCAAGAAAGATGCCAAACCGTGATTACTAAGATGGATTCTTCTCTTGCAAGAATTTGACTTAGAAATCCATGACAAAAAGGGGACCGAAAATTTGGTTGTTGACCATTTGTCCAGGTTGGAAGAAGATTACCTTGAGGTTGAAGACCAAATTAATGAAACATTTCCGGATGAGCAATTGCTTGCTATCCTAACGGCTCCATGGTTTGCTGATTATGCAAATTATTTGGTCAAGAAAATTTTACCTCCTGACATGTCTTATCAACAAAAAGAGAAATTCTTTTCTGATCTGAAACATTATTTTTGGGATGAACCTTACTTGTATAAACATTGTGCAGATCAAATTATTAGAAGATGTGTGCCGGAGGAAGAAATGGAAAGCATTCTTCGTCATTGCCATTCGAAGGAAGTTGGGGGACACTTTGGTGGAACAAAAACTGCAGCAAAAATTTTGCAATCTGGATTTTATTGGCCTTCATTGTTTAAAGATGCTTTCAAGTTTGTTTCAATGTGTGATGATTGCCAAAGGAGCGGAAATATTTCACGAAGACATGAAATGCCCTTAAATAATATTTTAATAATTGATTTATTTGATGTTTGGGGTATTGATTTTATGGGGCCTTTCCCTTCATCCCATTCTAATAAATACATTCTTGTTGGTGTAGATTATGTCTCTAAATTGGTGGAAGCAGTTGCCCTGCCTACCAATGATGCTAGGGTTATGATCAATTTTCTCAAGAAGAATATATTTTCCAGATTTGGCACACCTAGAGCAATTATAAGTGATGGAGGTAAGCATTTTTGCAATAACCAATTTGAAGCTTTGTTGCAGAAATATGGAGTAACACATCGGATAGCAACACCTTATCATCCTCAAACTAGTGGACAAGTTGAAGTGTCAAACCAAGAGTTGAAGAGAATCCTTGAAAAGATCGTAAATAACTCACGCAAGGATTGGTCAAGGAAACTAGATGATGCACTTTGGGCCTATAGGATAGCTTTCAAGACACCTATCGGGATGTCTCCATACCGATTGGTGTATGGAAAAGCTTGTCACCTTCCAGTTGAATTGGAACATCGGGCATATTGGGCAATTAAAATTCTGAATTTTGATCTTAAGGTAGCATGCGAAAAGAGGGTGTTGCAATTGAATGAGATGGATGAAATGAGGAATGATGCTTATGAGAATGCTCGAATATACAAGGACAAGACGAAGGATTGGCATGATAAGCACATTTTGAGGCGAAACTTTGTGGTGGGACAGAAAGTGTTGCTTTATAATTACTGTCTCAGACTTTTTCTGGGAAAGCTAAAATCTCGTTGGTCAGGGCCTTTTCTAGTAACCAAGGTGGTTCCTTATGGAGCAGTTGAGATCAGTCATGAAACAAAGGGAACTTTCAAGGTGAATGGACAACGGTTGAAGCCATATTTTGACGAAGAATTCAGTAAGCAAAAAGATTCTCTAGAGTTACAACAACCGTAGTAAAGAATGACAGAAAGTCTAGCTAATGACTATAACTTAAAGTGCTTAATGGGAGGCAACCCATCAGGTAAAAAAATTTTATTTATTTTTACTTTCGTTGCCGACGGAAAGGAGATCTCGTTGTTCTTTCTTACATTGAGGACAATGTAAGGTTTTAGTTGGGGGTGCGGTAAATGGTAAGTCTTTTCTTCGCTTTATTTTTAGTAGTTTTATTCGTGTGTTTATTTGTGTTTAATTTTGATTTTTCATTTATTTTTCTACATTTTGATTTAATTTCTTTTATTTGTTTATTTTCTTATTTCTATTTTTATTTTTATTTTATTTTATTTTATTTGCATTTTACTTATTTTAATTTGCACGTTGATGATAATAATGTGATTGTGATAACAAGTAGCTTTTAGAAGACATTAAATTTTGCTTCGGTTTAAAGATAATTTCAAATGTTGATTTTACCTAGTTGGCGACTTTTTTGGTATGTGGTATGATTTGGTTGATTAGTCTAAATGCTTAGAGAAGTCTTATGTGCAAATTTTTCATGGACATTTTTGTGATCTCAACAAACTCTAGAACTCATTTGAAAACCTCTTGAGGCGAAATAATTTGGAATTGCACTGTTTAGGATATGATGTAGGCCATTTTTGGATCAATTGTGCCATTTTAAGCCTACCTTGTTATCCTTATATCACTAGTTACCTTTTTGAGCCTATTTAAATATATTGTTAGCCTTACTTTTCTTTCTTTTTGCCTTCTATAACCTACCTTTTATTTAGCCAATATATATATATAATTCCTACCTTATTTGTTAAGAGCACTTAATTTTGAGCACAAACTTTTCAAGAGCAATTGGAGAAATCTTCCACATATATTGGAAGAAATTGGTTGGAGGTTATGTCTTTTCAAGAACAATTGGAGTAAGGATGAAGAAAAAAAACAAAAAAATATTCCATATATATGGGAAGAAAGTGGTTGGCTTTTCAAGAGAAATTAGAGTAAAAAAAAGGAGAAGAAGAAAGCCTTCACATTCTAGTAAATAAAAGAGTGTTAGTGATGGATGTACTGAGGTGAAAGATTGAGGAAGAAATTTGTTTATCTTTGGAAAAAATGGGTTATGATCAGAAGAAACAATTTGGGTTAAATGGTGTTATTCTTTTACTTAATTGGTTGTGTTTAATGTAATAAGTGCTATTATTTGTATTATGACACTTCCCGTTCTTTCTTAACCAAATACCTAAGCCTAACATTACAAGCCTCATAAAGTCCTATTGATCCGAAGTGGTGTATTTTCCTTCATTAGTGGAGAGTGGTTTGAAAAGTGAGCCTATGGAGTTTGAGATTTCACATTTTTGTTTATGGATGTTATGCATAATATTATCTGGGCATTATGGCTATTGGTTTGTGGTTTGATGGATGTTTAAGAGTCAATAATAAAAGTAAAATTGGCATTTGAGAATTTCTTAAAGCTTAGGTGATATTTAATTATTCTATGTGTTGTGTGTTATTTACAATTTTTGAGACATTTGTGCAAATTAATTGTTGTGTGATTTTATTGTTTTGAGTTAGGATAGTTATAGGTAAGATGTTTGTGGGTATCATCACTGGAAGCCCTCACGAGACTACAACTAGTCCTACTAGGGCAGCCTGGGGGTTTAAAGGCTTATTGCATACGCTTAATGTAATGTTGTAAATAGAATAAATTTTCTTTGAATTTTCTTTTCATGTCTCCTTTGAATTTATGCATAGATCGCTTTTCTTGCTAGAGACTAGCAAGAAGCTGGTTGGGGGTTGTTGATAAGAGTCAAATTATTGCATTTTTGTTATGATTTAAATGTTGATATTTGTGTGAAAATTTTGTTTATTTGATTATTTAATCCATAAATGTCATTTCACGGGTATTTCATGTTTAAAGTGCAATTTCAGGTAAAATCATAAAAAGAAAACAAAATTTCAAAATTTGGAATTTTGCTACCGGCGAGAATATTCTCGCCGCCGGTGAAAACCTTACAGAGAATACGGTGAAAATCATGCATGGAGCATGAGTTTTGCCAAAGCAATCTCGCCGCCGGCCAAGTGAATCTCGCCGCTGGCCACATTAATCTCGCCGTCGGCGAGAATCAGCGAAACCAAAATTGTAACTTTTTCAGAAAACTCACCGCGGCGAGAATAATGTCGCCGTTGGCGAGTTTCGTCCGAAAACACATTTTTATGTTGTTTCATTCCAAAATTGCCCCCAAAACCCTAAATCTATATATACAATATGATAGAGAAAGACCAGGACGACAGAAAGTGGAGTTCAAAGACATTTTTGGAGGAGAGAAGGAAATTTGGGAGAGAAAGTTTGGAGAAACTTGAAGAATCTTCACCATTGTTGCTACCAAGTCTTCATCTTCTAGAGTTTTTCATCTCTTCTCCTTAGCTTTTATATTCTGTAGTTTATTCAGATTTGTTATTCATGGATTCAATTGAAATAATGGTTGTTCTTATTTCCGTTATGAACTAATTCGTTTTTGCTAAGGCTATGATGTAGTTGAATCAAGGAAATCTGATTTCTTTTGTTATTGTTATATGAGTTCATTGTTTTCAAGTTGAGTATTTATTTCCATGCTTAATGCTTTTAAATTTTTGGCCAAGATTTAGATGATTAGTTGCATTATATTGAGACCGAGAGGAGATATGTAATGAATGCTTCTTGTGATAAATACCGTATGTTGAATGGGAGTGTGAGAACTAATGCATGATGTATGTGGTTATTCTAGAAATTCCATAAATCATAATGTGCTTGTTTGTGATTAAATCTTCATCGAAATATAGTTGGTTTTCATAGATAAGTAATTCTAATATAACTCGAGAGAGAGTATTAGGTAAATTTGGGTTTTTCAACCATCACTTTTAGCTTTGACTCTCATATAACATGACTTGAAATCGGATTGAATTGATTTAGCGAAATCAAATGCCTTAGCGTTTTTAATCATTTGTGAACAACATTAAATTTTTTTAGTTGCATTTAGTTTTATGTTAATTTGCTTTTTTAAACAATTGCAACAATTCGGTTTTCAAATAAAATTAGGATTAGTCAATTTCGGTACTTAGTAACGCGATTCCTTGTGGGTTCAATATCCGTACTTTTGTACACTTTATTACTTGAACGATTCGTACACTTGCGAAAATAAGCATCACAAAACATAAAGTATTATTGAACAAATCAAGACTCAAGTTATTTCCAGGCAAACTCAAAAGTAAATGGATACAAAGGGATGTGCCTTAGGACTTAATAGGACCGTCTAGTCAAGGACGTTAAACGTGACACTGGTTTGGAGGCAACCCAATGTTATTTTACTTATATTTTCATTGTTTTTGTTTTGTAGGTGAATAAATGGGTAGAGCAATGACACAACAAGAATGAGCATTTCAATGACAGATGTGGTGTGCCATGACTAAGGGAGTTTTCTTTTCTTTGACCTTTTCATATTTATATGTGCACATTGGGGACAATGTGTAATTTAAGTTTAGGGGAGGGAACTTCATTCTCTACATTAGTATTTAGTCTGCATTTTAAATTTTTAGGGATGTTTTTTTAGGCTATTTTTAATCATTATTTAGGTAGAAATTGATAAATATATGGAAAATAAATGCACGTATGCTTGATATGAAACATATGAACTCCATGATAAAAATTGGTTGTCATGACTAGGATAAGGAATGTAACACATTTGTTAAGATATTTACATTAATCATGTGATATGCTTGTTAGTTTTGATTGAATTGATTCAACTTTTATGCACATGTTCATGATTGATTTTGGTGTGCTTATTGAGAGAAAATTTGTAGTGAGTTATGCGAGTTAATTAGATCTACTAAGTTTTAGAATCCATTTGATCATCTCTTGAGGCGAAATCCTAAATAGTATTTAGCAAGAGAAATGATTTAGGCCTTATTTGGATCGATTGAGCCTTTCAAGCTAACCATTGTTAATATATTTAGTCACCCATTTGAGCCTAACAAAGAACCTTTCATATCTGTAAGCCACATTTAATGCCTAACTAATAAGTATTACCTTTACTCTTGCACCTTTAGCTTGTATGAAAAAAAAAGATGCAATCATGTGTTATGCTTTAGAGTAAGATGAAATGTAATGCACTCCATAAAAAAAGAAGCAAAACTCACAACAGTAGTATCCCTCTAAAGAAAAAGAAAATAGAATTGAAAATAAGTTTGGGGGTGTTGTGAAGTACCCAAAAAAAAGAGGAAAAAAAAGAGATGTGGAATAAAAAAAATGAAAAAAAAAACTCAATTGTAGTTAAAAAGTGCATGATGAAAAAAAAAGCTAAGATGTGGAAAGACCCTAAAATGTCTGCATCTATCGACCCCCCACCTAAGCCTTATATTTCAACCATGTAAAATCCTTATTGATCTTGAGCTAAGTGCATATTTATATTAGTGGAGAGAGATGTGAAAAATTGACTTATGAGACTTGTTCTAAGATTTAATTGATTATCATGCTCATATAAGTTGATTTCATGAGTGCATTGGACGATATCATGTGCAGCACACACACACGAATTAATTTTTCAAAAACCTTGTATATCCTTGTATTGATGGAATACTTGTATTGATGGAATATTGATTGATGAATATGAGAACCTCTTTATCATAGACTTGTATGACTTTTGAGAGGGAAAGTTTTTGTGAAATATGCATGGACTAATAGAAATATATTTATGAATATACTACCCAAGTTATTTTATTTAGTTATATTTAGCTTTACTTGAGGACAAGCAAAGATTTAAGCTTGGGGTGTGATGACTCTATGAAAATAAAGTCATTAGCACACTTTTCTACTTAATATTTACTTATTTTATTTAATAAATAGTATTTTTGTGGCTAAAAAAATAAAAATATAACCATTTTAGTGAAAAGGGCTAAAAATATAATTTTTGAAATTTTTTGGGATTTTTTATGAATTTTTAACGTAGGACTAATCAGAAGCTGCCACGTGGCATGCCATGTAAGCACCGAGAGTGAATCACGTTGCACCACGTGTGAGGAGGAGAATCACGTGCCACGTGTCAGCACGGTGTTCAATCTGAGTTCGGAAATCAGTCAACGTGCTATAACACGTGTCACAATGCTATTGCTCGGAGCGTTCCACCCGTGCACCACACCATCTGTTCCCGTGAATCACATCGCGCCACGTGGTACTGACTCGGCGAACATTGACTCTGACCGGTCTCCCCTTCCACGCGTCTCTCTCTGATTCGCCCAATGAACTTTTGATGTCACGTGTCACTCTATGATTGGCTAAAACTATTAGTTTTGCTTGTTTTGATCGTAGCCCTTGATTTGAAGCTGATCGGACGGTCCAAATTGCACATGAGCTTTATTTAAGCCCCTAATCACTCCATAAACCCTAATTTGCCTCCATTAGCATAATTTTGGTCAATTTTTAGAGCTAAAAAGAGAGAAAAATACATAAAAATTTAAGAAACGACACAATTTTGGTGGAGATTCAAGAGAAAATTAATTCTAAAATTCAAGAGATTGATTGTATTTCTTTTTCTACTCTTTTCTTTATTAATTTATGTCTTTTTTTTATGAAAAATATGAGCTTTATGAACACAATTATGTGTAATTAATTTATTAATCTAGGGATCTTATGAACCCAATTTTCACCGTGTGATGATCTAATATTTTTTCCCAATTATATTAATAATTTAATTATATTATTTAATCTGATTTTTATGCTATTAATTGTTTGGCCAACAATTTATCTATAGATGCAATTAAATAGATTTGAAAAAACTATTTAATTATTTGTCTTGATTAAATAACATGCATAGTTTCTAGGAAGAGATGTATGATTCTTATGTGTGTGATCCATAATTGATGAACTTAATGAGTAGTATGTAATTTAATTGGCATGAGAGTGTGATTAAATTAATTACTATATGGTGTGTAGTTTACTTGAAAGAGGAATACATGCTAGATTAGATTAAATTGATCATGTAATTAATTGATATTATATTGGGGGGATTTTAGTGATTCGCATGTTTATAAAATTGGGGGATTAAGTATTCCTAGATATTTTCTCATATATCTTTTTAGTCACAAAATCTAATTTAATTAATTATTGCTATTTACTTTTAATTATTTTAATTTTTCTTTCTTAAGATATAAAAACACCAAAAAATTGATTTTTATTATTTTTAGTTTTAAAAATTAGTTTCTAAAAATAATAATCTATGTGGGAACGATCTTTATTTATCATTATATTACTTGTTATGATACGTATACTTGCGTCTTCATTACACACACATTTTGTGTGACGATCACTTTTTTAACAGTTAAATATTCTTTTTCATTAATATGATCATTTAATTCTGAACCTTGGAAAGATCTTGATGTATATCAAATATCTTTGTCATTTACTCTTGCTTTAAAAACTACTCCCTAATATTCTTATGAAGCATCTATTTCAATTATCATCTTATCATCTGATCCTAGATGGTATAAACCTTTATTTTTACTCTAGCCATATATAAAGTATCTTCTTCTGTCCATTTCCAAATATGATCTTTTTTCAATTTTGCTTGTAATGGTTTTCTCTTTTCTGCAAGTTTCTTGATATATGCTTTTGCATATGTTAAACATCCTAAAAATCTTTGCAATTGGTTTTTATATTTTAATTCACTAGGAAAACCTTGAATATTATTTAGTATATGGGGTTGTAGATTATGTTTTTCATTTTCAATTTCCAACCCTAAGTATTTAATTTTTTGTTGAGCAAGTACTGCTTTCTTTTTAGAGAGTACAATGCCTTATTTTCTACATTCTTATAGAATATTGATAATATTCCAATAATGTTTATTTAATTCATTAATGAAAACTAAAATATCATCTATGTAAACACAACGAATATCTTGTAATTTCCTAAAAATGTTATCCATATATCTTTGAAAAATACCTGGAGCTTGTTATAATCCAAATGGTATAACTATCCATTGGAATTGTCTTTGGGGGTAACTAAATGCTGTTAATTTTTGGGATTCTTCATCCAGTCTTATTTGCCAAAATCCATTTTTGCAATCAAAACTTGAGAAGTATTTCTTTCCTTTTATTAATGATAATAGTTATTCCTTTTTTGGAATGAAGTATCCATCGTCAATGGTTTCTTTATTCAGTGCTTTAAAGTTTATTACCATTCTATTTTTTCCTTTCTTTTCTCAGCTTCTTTTTCAACCAAGAATGTTGGACTAGAGTGAGGTGAATTACTTAGTATTATGACTTTTAATTCCAAAGTTCTTGAATTTGTTTTCCAAATTCAATCTTGTCTTCTGGAGTATAAATCATTGGTTTTACTCTTATGATCTTGTTAGAATCTCTTAATTTTATGCTGACTATTATTTTAGATTTATTTGTTTTTGGATCCAAAGAATTTTCTGAACTGATTGTTTTTAATAGTTTTCAAATGTCTGTTAGAGCTTTGTCTTCTTGTATTTCATTGAGAAAAGAATTTTGTTTTTCTTTTATATCTAATGAAATATTTTCTAAATAAGGTTTCTGTTGGTCTTCTATCTCACCACGTTTTCACTTTTTATGTTGTTGCATAAAAGTTGAGTTTGAGAAAATTAAAGCTTTTCTTACTTTAGAAACATAGATGATATCTCTTTCTAAGGTTGTGAGACTTATTTTGTCAAAATATTGTGTGAAAGGTTGATATAAGTTTAGGAAATGATTTCCTATTAACAAATTTACTCTTGTTTCTTGTTGATATATGGTAGGAATGTGAAAGTTTTATCCTCCTATCATTATATCAGTATCTTTTAATACTTGATTGAGTTTTATTGTAGTATTATTAGCAATTCTTACAATTAAATCTTTTGGTGCTTGTTTTCAGTTGTCTTCTAGAAATACATATCTACTGGCTACACACATACTAGCTCTTGTATCTATGCATGTATGTAAATGATAAGTGTTATAGCCTTTAAATTTTAGTCCTACTTTAATGTAAGTACTATTTGAATTTGTAATACTATAAAAATCATTCATCTTCGGATGAAGAATATTCATAATTTGAGTATTCATATTCTGAATCAGTTATTTCTTCCTCACTTCCATCTAATAGATAGATACTATAACTATCATATATATCAGATTTCTCGATTGCTTCTAATTCCATTTTGAAAGCTTCTTCTAAGATTTTTGTTTTTTTTGGAAATTCTTTTTTAATTTTTTTTATGTTGAAGTCTGCTCGGACAT
Source organism: Hippophae gyantsensis (assembly GCA_030763125.1). Classification (NCBI taxonomy): domain Eukaryota; kingdom Viridiplantae; phylum Streptophyta; class Magnoliopsida; order Rosales; family Elaeagnaceae; genus Hippophae; species Hippophae gyantsensis. The sequence continues at coordinate 46,563,648 of CM061030.1, read as the reverse complement.
TCGTTAGCATAATGTCCTTCTTCATTATAGATCCAACATCTGCATTTTTTCTTTCTTGAAGGACAATAATTTCTTTTTCAAAATGTTTATAATTCTTTTTTTTTTCTAAAATATATTTTCTTGTAGTTTTCTCTATTAAATATCTTTTTATATTTTTGGAAATTTTGTTTTCTGAATTTATATTTTTTAAATCTTTTATATTTTTTATATTTTTATTTTTATTTATAAGATTTTATATGACATCCATATTTTCCTAGCATTCTAAAATTTCTTGTATCATATAGACTTTATCATTTCCTCTTATTTGTTTATATTCTTTTCTTTCTTAGCTTTTAATAATGATCCAATCTTTAAGGCTTCTAATTCTTCCTCTTAAAGCAGTTGGTATAGTTTTTGTATTCCTTTGTTCCCAATTTTCTGTTAAGGTTTTATATAGTGTTCCAGGTAATTTTTGAAAAAAAAACATTTCTTTATAAGTTGTTTGTATAGACGGTGGTAATTTATGGTAATACATTTCATATTCACAAATAAAAGAATCTATGTAGCACATACTACAAATTTTCATATTTGTTAGACGCCATTTAGCTTCATTGATTTCATTTTCACTAGATTTAGTGATAGTCCTTCCTTTATCTTCTCCAATAAATTCTTTGTATATTTCATTTATTACTGTATCCAAGTATTCTCTTCCTGTGGAAGCATTTCCTTGCGTTAATAAATGTTGTTGATCTTTTAAGTTTGAAAACCAAACTTTTACATTTCCTGTCATTTTATGTGCTATATGCACTCTATAAGTTGAGGGATTTGTTTTTGTAGTTTGAGAAGTTTGTATGAGCACACTCATTCCACTAGCCCATTCATCTAAGGCTTTTTTCTTATCTCTTATATAATCTAAATCTAAGAGTTCAGATTTATAATTATCATAGAGTTTGAACTCTTGTGGAATACTACCTCTAGTTCCCCAATGCAACCCTTCCTCCATTTTAGGTGGTTGTCTTCTTCTATACATGGTATCAGGTTGTTCTGTTCTTTGTCTATTTCTTTCTCCACTATGTGGGTCAGATGTTTCTTCTTGGTAAGGAACTGATAATGAAATTGGTTTCATATGACCTTTTGAGGTCATGTTTTCTAGTTCAGAATCAGTTTCACTGATTATTGTCATATTATCCTCTTCTTTGTTAGTACAAATTTTTCATTATAATGTTCTTCTATTTCTTCATTGGTTAATGTTAATAAACTGACCAATATTTCTATATCTCTATTTTCAGGGTCCATGAATTTTCTTTCTAATTCTTTTCTATATTCCATTAAATTGAAATTATTTCTTTATTCTTATTCCTTTTCTCATTTTTAGGAAACAGAGAATATGATATCCTTGGTGGTTCTTCTCTTAATCCTTCTAAGGGATCATATTTATAACCTATTATTACATTATTCCTATGTATGTTGTATACATCTTTTCTTAGTTTTGAAAATTACTTGTGCATATCTTGTTGTAGTTTATTATAACCACATTCCTTTATTTCCTTAAGTAATTCTTTTTGTACATTTATTATTTCCTATAAATATTTTGTGTTTGATTCTTGGACTAAATCCATTTCCTCTGTTAATAATTATACAGTTTCAAATAATGTTGCTTGATTTTTTGCTACACCTACTAGGCTTCCATTTATTTCTAAATGCATATTTTTTATTTTATCTCTAAACATGATTTTTCCCTAATATGTAATCATGAACTAATGCCTTCATTATTTTAACTTCATTTTCTAGTGTTTTAGCTTCTTTTTGGTTATAAGTTTCTCCTTCATAGTCTATAAAAGTAAATCTTTGTATGCTATTAGTTTTAAGAACATTACTATTTCTTCCTGTTATTAAGGATTTTTCTTTAATATCTAATTTTCATTCTTTTCGTATTTCAAAGTTTGTTAGTATTTCTGGTTTTATTATTTGTCCAAGTTTCTTAAAAGTTTTGTTTATTTCTATAAATTCATTTTGTCCATATATTGAACTATTATGACTATTTGTTAAAGAATATGCTACTAGATAATGTATTGAAAATGGATTATTTTCTTCTTTCATTAAATCTACTCTTTCAAATTCATAAACTAGACTTAATACTTTATTTAGATTTTTATCATGTATATTTATAGCAAATCTAGGATATGTTGTAAATTTTAGCTTTTGATATCATAAATTACCATGGATCATTCCTAATAAGACATTCTGTGTACACTACTACAAAAATGGGTATTTAAGTCGATACGTAAAGTCGGTTTTTTCTAAAAACCGACTTTAAATTGGTTTAAAGTCGGTTCGGTGTAGAACCGACGCTATCCACGTAGGATGTAGCGTCGGTTGACGTGTCGAACCGACGCTATGCGTGGACGTAGCGTCGGTTCCAAGTGTCAACCGACGCTACGTGGATAGCGTTGGTTCACCACGTCAACCGACGCTACATTCATGTGTAGCGTCGGTTGACACCTGGAACCGATGTTATCCACGTAGCATAGCATCGGTTGACACCTGGAACCGACGCTATCCACATAGCATAGCGTCGGTTGACACGTGGAACCGATGCTACACACGTGGATAAATTCTTTTCTCTTTTTTCTTCCCAGACAGAAACTATTTTCAGGGTTACAGAACTCTAAAAAACCAAAAGCCTCCTCCACTTCTCCTCCACTCTTTCTCATTTTACGGTCACCTACGACTACCATTTCCAGCACCGATTAGTGAGTTTTCTTCCTCTTTAACTAATCTTTAAGATCCCCTATTATTCATATTTTTTTATGTTATTATGTGTATAAATTTTTGTATTATATATGTAGGTTTGTATTATAACATAAGGAGAAGAATATGATGATCTTGAATAAAATAGAACAAAACCATGGTAATTTTTCTACTATTTTTTCATATTTTATTTTTTAAATATTTGTATTATTTGAACTATTTGCTAAACTGATTTTGGTTTTTTTCTACTCGAATACAGGTTTTTATTTGAGTATAATAGATAATGAATAAATTTAAAAAATAAAAAAATTTAAAGTCGGTTCACCGCGTGAACTGACTTTAAACTTTAAGTCGTTTTATTTAAAGTCGGTTCAACGAACCGACTTTAATGCCCCTTTTTGTAGTAGTGGTATTTATTATTCTATTATCTAATAATGCTATTTTTATTGGTGTATCTATTATTTCTCTAAAATGAGCTTTTATTAGTATTTGAATTCCTCAATGGATGTATCCAATTTTTTCTTTATCTTTACGAGGAATTTTCGATAACTTGTTTAATATAATTTCTTCATCAATTAATGATATATTATATACTTTTTATATCTGTAATCTTAATACTCATTTCTTTATTACTTATGTCATAATAGATTATATTTTTTCTAGGAATAATTTTTTTAATAAAAATAATGGGTCTTTAAATCCATCTCATTTTTTAAGATTTAACTTTGCCTTTGAATTTCTTCAAATTTCTTTTTACTTATTACAATTTCTTGTGAAAAACATCAAATAATGTCTTCTGTTTCTATGTCTATTATTTCTTAGTTTATTTTTTTTTCATTTTGAGAATTTTTTTTTATTAAACCTTAAGGGTATTTTTTATAATTGTTAGATTTAACTTCCGCTATGTTTTCAGGAATATTTTTGAATTTTTTGAAACCTTTAAGATATTTTTGATTTTTTTCAGTATGATATACATGTCTCGATCCTTTACTATATTTAAATTTTATGTTAATAATTTATATATATATATTTATATTTATATATTTTTAATTTTAATAATATAAATTTATTTTTCAATATATTATTTTATATTATAGATAATTTAATTTTTGTCGGTCATTTTTTAGGTAAATAAATTCAAAATCTTAATTTCTTTAACAAATAAATTATGAAAATAGATTATTCATAGTCCGTCGTATATATCTGCTATATCGGTTCTTATCAATTTAATATCTAATATATGGGCCATTGGCCTACGTGACATTAAATTAATATTTTTAATGGGCATGGCAACAGTTTAAGAGCCCAAATAGTAAGCTATTTGCTATATATTTCTCTTAACAATAATTTAATTTCCCTTTTATATATATTATTTTAATTATAAAAAAATTAACAATAACTCATTTATTAATATTACTTTTATCTCTTTTTATTTTATTAAAATTTTTTTTATTCCTCTCGAAATTTTTTTGTATTCTTCTGGAAAACCAATATTTGTGCGTACTATATTGAAAATATAAATAATAGTATCTTACTTACTATTTATTTAGGTTTATGTATTTTTGTTTACTAATAGTTTTAATCATTTATTTATTTTTGTTATTATTATTTTTCATACAACTAAAGAGTAGTTTTTTTTTTGAACAATTGATAATACAAATATATTTTTTAATAATTTAAAACTTTATTCGGTGGTTTTTAAAACATGAGTTGTTATTTGTATATTTAACAAAAAAAGAAAAGAAAAGATTATGATATTTAAAATGATCATTTTATTGTCTCAAACTTAAAACCCAATTATGAATATTTCTGACCTTACTATTGATGGTTCTAATGTGAATCAAAATAATGAGGTCTCTATGGCTCATAGGGTTACCCCAATTTTATTGGTTTCTGTTCTTATGAACCATGTTATAGCAAAGAAATTAGAGAATTTTAATGGCTTGAACTTTAAGGGATGGAGGAGTAAGATGATGTTTTATCTCACCACCTTGAATTTGGTAAGGTTCTTGACTAAAGAAGCTCCCAATCAACCTAAGGATGAATAGTATTTTCAGTCTGCTAGTGCAATTGAAGCATGGAAGCATTATGATTATCTATGTCGAAACTATGTTCTGAATAGTCTAATCAATTCGTTTGTACAATGAGTACAATAAGGAGAAGACAACTAAAGACTTGTGGGAATCATTGGGTCGAAAGTATGAAACTAAAAATGCTAGTGACAAGAAAGTTTTGGTTGGTTGCTTTCTTGATTATAAGATGGTGGACTCTAAACTTTTATGTAGTCAAGTGCATGAAATCTAAGATATCTTAACAAAAGATGTATGATAAAGGGATGGTACTTAGTGAAACCTTCCATGAAAAGTTTTCTCCTTCATAGAAAGGGTTCAAGGTCTACTTTAAGCACAAGTGAAGGAAAGTGTCTTTGAAAGACTTGCTGATAAGAGTCAAAGTGAAAGAAGACAACAAGGCTTTTTCTAAAAAAGTTTATATTTCATCAGCACCTAAGGCTAATGCGATGGAGCATGGTCAAAGTTTCAAACATAATAAGAATAAAGGTAAGGACAAACTAGGTAAAAGGTCTAACTTGAGACTTAGAGAAACAACTTTTAAGGAGTCAAGCTTCAGAGGAATTTTCTTTTTAATTGTCAAAGGATAGGACATAAAGCCCTAGACTGCAAGTTTCCAAAAAGAAACAAGAACTATGAGGCAAACATGGTTGATGACATTACTCATTATATCTTTGATATTGACTTGTGTGCAATCGTTTCAAAGGTGAACTTGGTGGGATCAAACCCAAAAGAGTGGTGGATTGATACTGGTGCAATAAGGCATATATGTTTAAATAAAGAGCTAGTCACTACTTTTGAACCAGTGAAAGATGGATGAAGCTCTTCATGGGAAATTCTATCACATTAACCATTCAAGGTCAATGTCAAGTTAAACTGAAGATGACTTTTGAGAAGAAGCTTACATTTAAAAATTTACTCTATGTGCTAGAAATCCGTAAGAATCTTGTTTCTGGCTCGTTGCTAAACAAGCATGGCTTTCTGATAATGTATAAATTTGATAAGGTTGTTTTGACAAAAAAATGAGATGTTTATGGGAAAAAGGTATGTATCCGATGGGCTATTTAAACTTAATGTAATGACTGTAAAAGCTAAGGATATTAATAAGATTAATTCTTCTACCTATTTACTTGAGTCTTCAAACTTCTGGCATGGTAGACCAGATCTTGTTAATTACGATACATTATGTATACTAATTAATATGGAACACATACTCACATTTCAAATAGATTCAAAGCATAAGTGTGAGACATGTGTTAAGGTAAAAATGACTAAGTCATCGTTTCATTCGATTGAAAAGGAACACTAAACCCTTTGACTTAATCCATAATGATTTGAAATTTCTTTAAATAAGAAGTGGCAATAATTATTTTATTACTTCATGAAATATTTCTATGTGAATTTGCTTAAAAGCAAAGATGAAACTATTGAGAAATTTATTGTTTATAAAATAGAAGTTGAGAATCAACTCAACAAAAAGATCAAGGTATTACGCAGTGATCGTGGTGGTGAATATGAAGTATTGTTTGCTGAATTATGTGTATAACATGGAGTCATCCATGAAACCGCAACATCTTATTCACCTTAGTAAAATAGAGTTGTTGAACATAAGAATCATGTCTTGAAAGAAGTGATGAATGCAATGCTATTGAATTTTGGGTTGCCATAGAACTTGTGGGAGGAAGTTACTTTGTTAGCTAACTACCGTTTAAATAAGTTACCCCACAAAAAGAACACATAAGACACCATATGAATTATTTAAAGAAATGATACTTTCCTATAAATACTTACAAGTGTGGGGGTGTCTTGCTAAAGTAATCGTATCTATACCTAAGAAGTGAAGATAGGTCCAAAATCGATAGATTGTATCTTCATTGGATATGCACATAATAGTAGTGCTTATCATTTTCTTGTGCATGAGTCAAAAATTCAAACATACACAAGAACACGATGATGGGATCAAGGAATGCATCATTCTTTGAACATGTATTTCTAGGTAAATGTCAAGGAAAATCAAGTTCGTCTAAACAAACGTATGAGACTATGGATGAAGATAGTCAAAACAAAGAACTCAAACAAGATATTGAGGTTGAACCCAGATGGAGTAAGAGGATTAGGACAAAAATGTCCCATAGTCTAGAATTTTTGACCTACTTGCTAGAAAGTGAACCTCAAACTTATGAAGAAGCTATGAATTCTTCTGAAGGTCCTCATTGGCAATAAGTCATTAATAGTGAAATTGAGTCCATTTTGCAAAATCAAACTTATGAACTAGTTGATTTACTTCAAAGTAGTAAAAACACTAGGATTCAAGTGGATTTTCACGAGAAAACATAAATCAGATGAATCAATTGAAAAGTACAAGGCTAGACTTGTAATTAAGGAATATAAACAACAATATAGCCTTGATTACTTTGATACTTATTCTCCTACGATGAGAATAACATCCATAAGGATGATAATTGCTATTATTGTTCTACAAAATCTTGAAATACATCAAATAGATGTAAAGACAACCTTTATAAATGGAGAGTTATATGAAGAAATCTATATAGACCAACCCAAGGGTTTTTCATGCCTAGGGCAAGAAGGAAAGGTTTGCAACTTGGTAAAATCTTTATATGGCTTGAAATGATGATAATATGAAAGTAGAGTCATTAGTGCAATTTTCTCGTTATTCAATAAGTAGTATTTTTAGGGTTAAAAATATTAAAATATGAATTTTCTAGTGAAAAAGGGTGAAAATATAATTTTTGGAATTTTTTATGACCAATCAGAAGCTGCCACGTGGATGCCATGCAAGTAGAGGAGTTGACGGAGCACACTATGTGGATAACATGCAATTGGAGAAGTTGAGTCATGCAAAGCCACATGTATAGAGTGACATCACCTTGCCACGTGTTAGCATTGCATTCATTCTAAGTTCGCCGCTTGGTTAATGCTCATGCCAAGTATTGTCACCTTATTCGTCCATGCATTCCACCCGGGTGCCACGCAATCTGTAACCGTGAATCACTTTTTTCCACGTGCCACTGACTTAGCCTGTGTGGACTATGACCCATCCTCTTATGCCCCACGACATGCTCGGATTTGCTTAATGAATACCTCGTGTCATGTGTCACTCTCTTATTGACTAGTGCTATTAATTTTTCATTTTTTCATATCAACCTTTGATTTGAAGCTGATTTGATAGTTCATATTCTACTTGAAAGATATTTAACCCTCTAGTTACCTTATAAACCCTAAGGAGCCAAAATTAACATATTTTTTATCAGTGTTTGGAGCTAAGACGAGGGAAAAATATAAAAATTTTAAAAGAAGATACAATTTTGGTGAAGATTTAAGAGAAAATTGGTGCTACAATTCAAGAGATTGATTGTATTTCTTCTCCTTCTCTTTTCATTATCAATTTTTATGTCTTTCTTTATGAAAAATATGAGCTTTATGAACAAAATTATGTGTAATTGATTTATTAACCTATGAGTCTTATGGACCCAATTTTCATCATGCGATGATTTAATAGTTTATCCCAATTATAATTTTATTTTAATTATATTATTTAATTTTATTTTTATGCTATTAATTGTTTGACCAACAATTGAACTACAGAGGCAATTAAATATATTTAAGAGAATTATTCAATTGATTACCTTGATTAAATAACATGCATAGTTCCTTGGTATAGATGTATGATTCTTATGTATGTGATTCATAATCGATGAACTTAATAAGTGATATGCAATTTAATTGACATGAGAATGTGCTTAGGTTAATTGCTCTATCGTGTGTAGTTTATTTGAAAGAGGAATACATGTTAGGTTAGATTCAATTGATTATATAATTAGTTGATGATTATATTGGGGGGATTTTAGTAATTCAAATGCTTAGAAAATTGGTGAATTAAGTATTCCTAGATATTTTATCATATATCTTCTTAGTTACCAAATCTGATTTAATTGATTATTATTATTTATTTTATTTTTTTTAATTTTGCTTTCTTAAAATATATAAATACAAATAAAATTTGATTTTTATTTTTTTCTTTTAAAAATTAATTTTTGATAGCATAATCTCTGTGTGAATGATCTTTTCATATTATTATATTACTTGTTGTAATGATCAAATGATTAAATTTACTAGGACTATGTTGAATTCAAGGTTTGATATGAAAGATATGAGGCATGTTGATGTAATTCTGGGAATTAAGATATCAAGAAATCAAACAATCTCATTCTAAGTCAATGTCATTATGTTGACAAAGTATTTAAGAAATTAAACAATGGTGATTCTGAATTGTGAAAACACCAGTAAATGCAAATCTACATATATTTAAGAATAAAGGTGATAGTGTATCTCAACTAGAATGTTCTAGAGTGATAGGAAGTCTTATGTACTTGATGAGTTATATAAGATCGGACATAGCTTACTTTGTAAGTAAATTAAGTAGATATACCAGTAATCCAGAATCTGATCATTAGAAAGGTATTACAAGATTACTTAGATACTTAAGATATACACGTAGCTATAAACTGCACTACACAAGATATCTAGCTATATTAGAAGGATACAATGATGCAAATTTTATATCTGACATGAAAGACTCAAAGTCTACTAGTGGATATATATTCATACTGGGGGTGTAGCTATTTCATGGAAGTCCTCTAAACAGACGTGCATTGCTAGATCCACGATGGAATTTGAGTTCATCGCTTTGAATAAATGTGATAAAAAAGCTAAATGGCTACACAATTTTTTAAAAGATATTCCCAAGTGGGTGAAACTTGTACGTGCAATATGCATCCATTGTAATAGCCAATCTTCTATTGGCAGGGCATAGAGCAATATATATAATAGTAAGTCTCGACATATACTTCGTAGACATAATACCATTAAATAACTACTCTCAATTGGGAGTATCTCTATTGACTATGTGAAATCAAAGGATAACATAGCCAATCCTTTAACTAAATGGTTAAATCGAGAGTTAGTTGATAAGTTATTGAGGGGAATATGACTGAAGCCCATGAATGAATAAGGATTTATAAAGGAAACCTAACCTACTTGACTGGATATACCAAGATCTAGGTTCAAAGGGACAACTAATTGTAAAGTCTTAGTGAGATCATATGGAGGGTTTACCCTCAAGTCCATTCCTATGATGAAAATAGTGATACCCGTAAGATACATGGTAAGCTAAGGATTTTAATGAGTCTTATGAAGATAATACCGAGCAGAGTATGCAGGTGACTCTTTACGGATTACTTTTAAAGATAATACCTATGTGTAGGGAGGAATGAGGCTGTTTCGAAAGAGAATTGTATAATGCTCAATTCTTTAGAGACTCTCACAAAACCAGACGTATGTTCATGGCTAAAACGAATATAACAATGAGAACTGAATTGTGTAAAGAAAGACTCTTGTATGAAGTATGTCATCGCTTACATTAACGGTAGAACAGTTCAAGAGTATCTCGTATATTGGTCAATCAATAAGGTAAATATACTTTCACAAGAGAAAGTTCAAAGGGTAACACCTACCTATTCTATATAGGTTTCGAACTGTTGAACTCTAATTCACTGTCAAAATTTGATTTAAAATCTATGTCAATTTTTATTTATGTGGAGATTGTTGAAATTTTTTGAATTAAAATGGTTGAAATAACTTGAAAACAACTAGTTTGGTTTTAATGTATTAATTAATTTCATTTTTTTTATGTATTTCAGTTTTCTTCCTTCTTCATTTTCTACTCTCTTCTCTTGGTTTTCCTATATAAAGTAAAGAAAAGAAGAAATGAAGAAAAGAAGAAAACAGACGGATAGATAGAGAAAAGAAGGAAAATGAAAAAAAAGAAGGAAAAAGATAACAAATAGAGAGAAAAAAAAGAAACAGAGATCGAAAGAGAGACATATACAAATAAAGAAAAAAGAAAGTATTTTTTATTTTCTATCTAAGTTAAGTTATTCCAATTGAATTCAAACAATTGAAAGTTTATGGAATAGTAAATTATGATGTAAGTTTATTATTATTTGATCATTATATTATGAGAGATAAGTTTCTGTAATTCTCTAATGCTTATGATAAGCGAAAAAATTATCTTAAAGACACTGTATAACATATATGCCTCGATCCGGTACTATATTTAAATTTTATATTTATATTTGTGTATTTTTAATTTTAATAATATAATTTTATTTTTAATTTGTTTGTCTTTATATTAATTCATACAATAACATTAATATATTATTTAATATATATATATATATATATATATATATATCGTTATAAATAGAACAAAAATAACTATGATTTAGTAAAAAATATTGATAAAAGTTGTAAGATTTATAATTAAAAACTAAAAAAGTACAAAAATTTAAAATTTATTTTATTTTAATGCATGCATTAATCTATATATAATATACATTAATCTACTATTATATTACAATGATTTAATTATTTTGTATTTTTAATTAATGAAGAGGATGATCTAATACATATAAAGGGAAAAAAATCAGAAATACCTCCAAGGTTTAAGAAATCTTCAAAAATACCTCCAAGGTTTCAAAAAATTTAGAAATATCCTTGAAAACATAACAAAAGTTAAATTTAACAGTTATCAAAAATATCCCTAAAGTTAAAAAAAGTCTCAAAATGGAAGAAGAAAAAATAAACCCAAAAATGATAGACATAGAAATAGAAGACATTTCAAGATGTTTTTCACAAGAAATGGTAATAAGTAAAAAGAAATTTGAAGAAATTTAAAAAACAAAATTAAATCTTAAAGAAGGAGATGAATTTAAAGACCTATCATTTTTATTAAGAAAATTATTCCCTAGAAAAAATATAATCTATTATGACATAAGTAATAAAGAAATAAGTATTAAAATTACAGATGTAAAAAAGGAAATATAATATACCATTAATTGATAAAGAAACTATGTTAAAAAAATTATCAAAAATTCCTTATAAAGATAAAGAAAAGATTGGATATATCCATTTAGGAGGAGTTCAAATATTAATAAAAGCTCATTTTTAGAGAATAAATAGATACACTGATAAAAATAACATTATTAGATAACAGAATAATAAATAGATAGGATGTTTTATTAGGAATGATCCATGGTAATTTAGGATACCAAAAACAAAAATTTACAGCATACCCTGGATTTGTTATAAATATACATGATAAAAATCTAAATCAAGTATTAAGTCTAGCTTATGAATTTGAAAGAGGAGATTTAATGAAAGAAGAAAATCATCCATTTTCAATATATTATCTAGTGGCATATTCTTTAACAAATAGTCATAATAGTTCAATATATGGACAAAATGAATTCATAGAAATAGATAAAACTTTTAAGGAATTTGGACAAATAATAAAACCAAAAATACTAACACACTTTGAAATACCAGAAAAATGGAAATTAGATACTAAAGAAAAACCCTTAATAATAAGAAGAAATAGTAATGTTGTTAAAACTAATAGCATACTAAGATTTACTTTTATAGATCATGAAGGAGAAACTTCTAATCAAGAAAAAGTTAAAAAACTAGAAAATGAAGTTAAAATAATGAAGGCACTAGTTCATGATTGTATATTAGGAAAAAAATAATGTTTAGAGATAAAATAAAAAATATGCATTTAGAAATAAATGGAAACCTAGTAGGTGTAGCAAAAAATCAAGTAACATTATTTGAAACTGTACAAATATTAACAGAGGAAATGGATTTAGTCCAAGAATCAAACACAAAATATTTACAGGAAATAATAGATTTACAAAAAGAATTACTAAAGGAAATAAAAGAATGTGGTTATAATAAACTACAACAGGATATGCACAAGGAATTTTCAGAACTAAGAAAAGATATATACAATATACATAAGGATAATGAAATAATAGGTTATAAATATGATCATTTAGAAGGATTAAAATAAGAACCACCAAGGAAATTAGATTCTTTGATTCCTAAAAATGAGAAAAAGAAAAATGAGGAACAATCTAAGAATAAAGAGATAATTCCAATTTAATGGAATATAGAAAAGAATTAGAAAGAAAATTCATGGATCTTGAAAATAAAGATATAGAAACATTGGTTATATTATTGACATTAACCAATGAAGAAATAGAAGAACATTATAATGAAAAACTTTATACTAACAAAGAAGAAGATGATATGACAATAATCAGTGAAACTGATTCTGAACCAAAAAACATGACCTCAAAAGGTTATATGAAACCAATTTCATTACTAGTCCCTTACCAAGAAGGAACATCTGACTCACAAGGGGGAAAGAAATAGGCAAAGATCAGAACAACCTGATAATACATATAGAAGAAGACAACCATCTAAAATGGAGGAATTGCATTGGGGAACTAGAGGTAGTATTCCACCAGAGTTCAAACTTCATGATAATTATAAATCTAAACTTCTAGATTTAGATTGTATAAGAGATAGGAAAAAAAGCCTTAGATGAATGGTCTAGTGGGATGAGTGTACTCATACAAACTTCTCCAAATACCCAAACAAATCCTTCAACTTGTAGAGTGCTTATAGCACATAAAATGACAGGAAATGTAAAAGTTTGGTTTTCAAACTTAACAAATCAACAACATTTATTAATGCAAGGAAATACTTTCACGGGAAGAGAATACTTGGATAGCGTAATAAATGAAATATATAAAGAATGTATTGGAGAAGATAAAGGAAGGATTATCACTGAATCCAGTGAAAATGAAATCAATGAAGCTAAATGACATCTAACAAATATGGAAATTTGTAACATATGTTATATAGATTATTTTATTTGTGAATATGAAATGTATTACCATAAATTACCACCCTCTATGCAAACAACCTATAAAGAAATGTTTTTTCAAATATTACCTGGAACATTATATAAAGCTTTAATAGAAAATTGGGAACAAAGGAATAGAGAAACTATACCAGATAATCTAGGAGGAAGAATAAGAAGTCTTAAAGATTGGATCATTATAAAATGTCAAGAAAGAAAAGAATATAAACAAATAAGAAGAAATGATCAAATTTGTTGTGAAATGATAAAATTTGTTGTGATACAAGAAATTTTAGAATACCAGGGAAATATGAATGTAACATAAAATCTTATAAACAAAAATATAAATATAAAAATTATAAAAGATTTAAAAAATATAAATTCAGAAAACAAAATTTTCAAAAATAAAAAAGAGATTCAATAGAGAAAACTACAAGAAAATATATTTTAGAAGAAAGATTTATAAACCTTCTGAAAAAAGGAATTATTGCCCTTCAGGAAAGAAAAAAATGAAGATGTTGGATCTATAATGAGGAAGGATATTATGCTAATGAATGTCCCAGCAGACTTCAACATAAAAAAATTTAAAAAGGAATTTTCACAAAAAACAAAAATCTTAGAAGAAACTTTCAAAATGAAATTATATCTTATTGAAGAATCTGATATAGATGATACTTATAGTATCTACCTATTGGAAGAAACTGAGGAAGAAATAACCGACTCAGAATATGAACACTTAAATCATGAATATTCTTCATCAGAAGATGAATGATTTGTATAGTATTACAAATCCGAATAGTACTTACATTAAAGTAGGACTAAAATTTAAATGTTATAACACTTATCATTTACATGCATATATAGATACAGGAGCTAGTATGTGTGTAGCCAGTAGATATGTATTTCCAGAAAACAACTGGAAACAAGCACCAAAAGATTTAATTGTAAGAATTGCTAATAATACTACAATAAAATAATACTATAATAAAACTCAATCAGGTATTAAAAGATACTGATATAATGATAGGAGGAGAAAACTTTCACATTCCTACCATATATTAACAAGAAACAGGAGTAGATTTGTTAATAGGAAATAATTTTCTAAATTTATATCAACCCTTCACACAACATTCTGACAAAATAAGTCTCACAACCTTAGAAGGAGATACCATATATGTTTCTAAAGTAAGAAAAACTTTAACTGTCTCAAACCCAACTTTTATGCAACGACATAAAATGCGAAAACCTGGTGAGATAGAAGACCAACAAAAAAATTATTTAGAAAATATTTCATAAGATATAGAAGAAAAACAAAACTTTTTTCTCAATGAGATACAAGAAGACAAAGCTCTAACAGACATTAGAAGACTATTAAAAACAATCAGTTCAGAAAATCCTTTGGATCCAAAAATAAATAAATCTAAAACAATAGTCAATATACAATTAAGAGATCCTAACAAGATCATAAGAGTAAAACCAATGATTTATACTCCAGAAAATAGGATTGAATTTGGAAAACAAATTCAAGAACTTTTGGAATTAAAACTCATAATACCAAGTAATTCACCTCACTCTAGTCCAACATTCTTAGTTGAAAAAGAAGCTGAGAAAAGAAGAGGAAAAAAAAGAATGATAATAAAATTTAAAGCACTGAATAAAGAAACCATTGATGATGGATACTTCATTCCAAAAAGGAAGAACTATTATCATTAATAAAAGGGAAGAAATACTTCTTGAGTTTTGATTGCAAAAGTGGATTTTGGAAAATAATATTGGATGAAGATTCCCAAAAATTAACAACATTTATTGCCCACAAGGACAATTCCAATGGACAGTTATACTATTTGGGTTAAAACAAGCTCCAGGTATTTTTCAAAGATATATGGATAACATTTTTAAGAAATTACAAGATATTTGTTGTGTTTACATAAATGATATTTTGGTTTTCAGTAATGAATTAAATAAACATTATTTGGATATTATCACAAGAATGTAGAAAAGAAAGTAGTAATTGCTCAACAAAAAATCAAATACTTAGGGTTGGAAATTGAAGATAGAAAACATAACCTACAACCCCATATACTAAATAATATTCAAGGTTTTCCTAGTGAATTAAAAGATAAAAACCAATTACAAAGATTTTTAGGATGTTTAACATATGCAGAAGCTTATATCAAGAAACTTGCAGAAATGAGAAAACCATTACAAGAAAAATTGAAAAAAGATCATATTTGAAAATGAACAAAAGAAGATACTTTATATATGGATAGAGTAAAAGCCAAGGTAAAAAATTTACCAACTTTATACCATCCAAGACTAGATGATAAGATGATAATTGAAACATATGCTTCACAAGAATATTGGGGAGCAGTTTTTAAAGCAAGAATAGATGACAAAGATGAATATCTTTGTAGATATACATCAGGATCTTTCCAAGGTTCAGAATTAAATTATCATAGTAATGAAAAAGAATATTTAGCTGTTAAAAAAGTTATTAAGAAATTTGTAATATATGTCATAAGCTCCAGATTCATTATTAGAGCAGATAACAAGAATTTTTGTTATTTCTTAAGAACTAATATTGCAGGTGATTACAAATAAGGAAGACTAGTTAGATGGCAACAATGGTTCAACCATTACAATTTTGATGTTGAACATCTTCCAAGACATAAAAATAGCTTAGCTGATGCTCTTACCAGAGAATTAGCACCTCTAACTATTTTTATGCATTTAGGAATGGAACATCTTGATATCAAAATCAAGATAAAAGAAAAGAAGATAAAAATCCTACAGGAACAACTCAAGTTGCTATATCTTGAGAAATCTCTTATGGAGACAGGAAAGAAACATGAAGAACTTAATTATTCAAAACAACCTCTAGAGACCAGAACCTTAAGTGAGGAATCTCTATTAAAAAAGGAAGAACCTAACAGTTCACAAAAAACTTCTGAAACAACAAAGCTCAATTGGGCAGATGAGGTAGAAAAAGAAGAACAGAAAAAAGTTTATGTGGTCTATAATGGCCCAAAATTAGGAATTTATAACAACTGGGCAGAAGCTAGCAAATCTATTCTAGGAATTAGTGGAGTAACTCATAGAGCCTTCACCAACAGAATAGAAGCTGAAGGTAGTTATGCCAATTACAAAACACCGAAACTAATAACTCCAGAGGAGATAGTAAGAAATTATTTTACAGTACTACAACAACAACCAGCAGCTCCAAGCAGATTGACAAATCTTGGAAAGATAGCGAGGCCTCCAGTACTATTTAGAGAAACATCTCCACCAGAGACATCAAAAATAGTAAAACATTCAGTAATATTTAGGGAGACATCTCCTATACATCTCCACCAGAGACATCAAGATAGGAATTTCCAACACAAATATAGAGGTTCCCAAACCAAAGGCACTTCTAGAAAAGGAATTCAACACAGAAGAACTCTATGTATTAAGAGGACAAATGATAAGTCAAATTTACTATGAACTCAGGAAGATTGACAATTCTACTGAGATTAAAGTAAATTATTCAACTAGTAAAGTCATTATCATTTCTCATAGTAGCATGGCTCTGTTAGAAGAAGATGGTGAAAAAATCACCAAATATGAAACCAATTTTAATTGCAACAACCTAGAAATTGGTCAAGAAACAAGGAAGGTATTATGCTTCTATGCCAGAAAAGCCACCAAAGACCATAGATGCATTCTCTGCATCAAAGACCGAGAAGATGAAGATGCGTCATCATCAACATTATCAAAGAAACTGTCGGTATAAAATGACAAAGAAAAATAAGAAAACAAGCTGTCGGTAGAAGACTACAAAAAAAATAAAGATGTAGACCCCACATCTTAATCGACATCATGTGCCAAGGAAAAAAAAAGTGGCTATCATTTAAAGAAGAAAAGTAGATGAATTTTTAAAACAAGGGTAAAATAATAATTTTAGTCTTGTAAATAGGGATTCCTTGTTCTATAGAAGGAACTCTTATTATCATTTCAGGGACACACACTCAAATATATAGAAATCCAGAGCTATTTACTCTAAAACACTCTAGCATAGAAAACCTCTCTATCTAGAAATCTCAAACCCAATAATGTTATACTGAGTAACTATGAGCGACTAAGCACTCCTTTTAAGGTTCTTAGTTGGCCTTAAGTTGTAATAATTATATATTATGAATAAAATGGAGTTTAATTACTCTTCTCTAGTAAGTCAACTATTACATACCATTTATGTACGGATGCAGAAGACTTACCATTGCCAAGAGGGCGTTGAGGTGTGAGCAAAGCTGAGGCATAACAGGTATAACAAAAGAAGACGAATAGAAAGGAAGATTGTGATGGACCCATCAAATTCAGGTATAATAATTATAAATTTAAGCTAGTTAAGAATCTTGAATGTTTAAGTATTTGCTTACAACAAAACATAATATTGTTAAAATAAGAAAATGGAATTTATTTTTAGAAATAAACAACTAATAATTCCAATGAAAATTAAAGATAAAAGTCTAATTCTATTAGAAACATTTGATAAAAGTTATCTCTATCGTTTAAATGAATATTTTAAAAATGAATATTTTAACACTTTATTAGATAGATACATATTATATTAAAGCTATTATAAGCATCATAGACTATCCTGTTTCAAGGACATTAAAAGACTAATTTAGTCAAAAATATATGAGAATAGAAGAAGAAGAATTCAACAACTTAATATTTGGATATTACTTCTTTGAAGATTATAAATGCATTGTATGTACACAAGAAATACCTGATTGTATACTAAGAATAGGATAAAATAATATATATTCAACACATATGATTTATTAAAATAATATTCTATGAACATAGAATCATTAGTACATAAGTTAGAATTATTAGTAATTTTTAATTTTAAAAGATAATTAATAGATTCAGGATTAGAATTAAGCAACCAACGTAACGAATAACATAATATACTATGCAATTGTAATGAATATAGAAAAAAAATTAGATTTATACAATAAAATAATAAATTTTTTAGATAAATTATTACCTTCAATAAATACACAAAAATCATTAACTAGGTTAATATTGATCTTCGATTAAAAATTATATTAATCCTTAGAAATTGATACTAGAGCTTAAGAATAATAATCTAAATAGTAATAGATAAAAGATAAACACTATTAAAATATAAGAGTATTTTTGATATTTTATAAATCTTAGGGGATATAATCGAAGAAATAACAGCAATTAAGATAATGTTCCATGTTACTCAAAAATAAATAAATAAATCCAAACCTAGTTATTAATAAACCCTAGCCGCGCTTTTTGCACCAAAGTCTCTCTCTCTCAACCTACAAGAAGTATAACAACTCTGCGATCTTCTGATCTCTTCTTTTATCTCCCTTTACGTTTTTAATTTTCTTATTTTTTTTAGATCTGTCTCTTGGTTTTGAATTTGAAATTAAATTTTCTGTAGATAAAAAGATGTATGTTGTTTTTTCTCGGTTGTTTTGTATAATCTCGCCGTTTCTTATTAATTGGTTCTGATTCTGTATTTTTGGAGTACATCTTTTTCTTTCATGGTCTTGTTTTTCCTTCTACGTTACGATTATGTCTACCCACTTGGTTTCCAAGTCGTCCGGGTCAATCTGAGTCATCCCTAGTCAGAAAGCTCCGAGACTTGAGTTAAGCAAATGGCGGGCTCCAGACTTTTCTCGTCGTACCCATATGTCGGTTATGAAGATGGTTTATGCTGAGCGGAGCTTTTCCCACTGTCCAGGTCTGGGTCTGTCTACGAGTCCGAGTTCGAAACTGGGTCGACTCGGAACGACTCGCTGACTCAGTAAGTCAAGAAAGGAAGTGGTGCTTCTTAAGAACCTGGTCAGTGCGTCAATGCCATCGGTTGATATGAGACGGACGACAAAGGTGTTTGGGGTAGTGAAGGGTGTGGATGGTGCCAGAGTGTTGAGGTCAGGTAGGCGGCTTTGGCCAGACTCAGGTGATATCAGGGTCAGGAGACCCAAAAATGTTGACGACTGGTTAAGTCTTATCAAGTGTAATAGGAAAGGTGATGGGTCTGACCTTGGTTACAAGGCCAATTACTGGTCCTGTAATGCTAGTCCCAAGCAAGACGACTTGGTTCCTGAAGTTCCAGCACCAAAACTCGCTGAGGCTGTCGATTCTGGTTATGACCGCAGTTCGGATAAGGTGTTTGGGATTGTGTATAATCGAAAAAGGAAGAGGTTAACCACTGGAAGTTCTAATTTTGCTGCCACTTTGGACAGCCCTATCGAGGACAGAATGTTTGGTCGTCTGTTTGTTCGTAGGCGGAGGAAGATTGGCTTTCAAAAATTAGATGGAACTCAAAATATGGACACCCAATATATGTTTTTGTCTAAACATATTGTCAGCGTAGTTTTGGAATCTTCTCGATGTCGAAAAGACAAAGGTGCTCTTTTTTTGTATAGTGTTTTGAGTTACATGACGAGAACCAAGTTGAGATTGTCTAAGCTTTCTGCATTTCTTTTGTCTGAGCCTATCAGCAGTGTCTATAGTAGTTTTGGTATACATGTTTCTGGGGTAAGTTATCTTTCTGCTTCAACTGAGTAATGCTTCATTCATATAATACTTGGTTGCGTCAAAGAAATTTAACATGATTTTGGGGAAAGAAGATGGAGTTTTATTCGATTCAGTTTAGGTGTTCATAATTTGATATTATGATTTTGACCCGGTTGGTGTTATTTTAACATAAATATGATGTCCTCTAGGAATTTCAGAATATGATTTCAATATATTTTTTTGCATTGCATACAGGGTCGTGTAAAAAAATCAGGATCTTGCCAAATTTTTGGGGAGATGCAACATGTCCCTATGTTTTCAGTGGAATTCTCTGCAGTTCCTTTTTGCTATATGTACATTCATTCTTGCACGTTTCTTAAGTACAATTATAAGCCTCTAGCATTTGTGAGTGATGAAGAGAAGAACCATTGTGAAGGAGACCTTATGCTGGTTCCTTCAAAGAAAGATATATTGGACCAGTGCGCTAAACCTTACCAATCCGAAAACAGACAAGTGCAACTTTCATCTGTTAGAGCTGGTAGCATCACTCAGTATAGAAACTGTTCTTCAGTATGCGGTACTCAAAAGAGGAGGAGCTCAATAAGAAGGAAGGCTAGAAATTCTTCCCTGATTGGTGGTCATAATCGTAATGGACCCTTGGAATCTTCCTTTGAGGAATTTACAGAGGGATGCAATTCTTTCTTCTTCCATATCATCTAACATTAAGCTTCGGTGTGCAAGAGATCTAAAAGAAAGTTCTCGTTGCTGTTTTAATATATTAGTTACTGAATCAGACAAGAGTTATCGGGAAGAAGGAGCTGATGTGTTGTTAGAGTTATCTTCTTCTGGAGAGTGGCTCCTTCTTGTCAAGAAAAATGGATTAACAAAATTCACCCTCAAGGCAGAGAATAATATGGGATGGCATTGTTCCAACCTTTTTACACATGCAACAGTTTGGAATGTAGATGGTTGGTGGAAATTAGAGTTTCCTAGTCGAAAGGACTGGGCTATATTTAAGGACCTTTACAAAGAATGTTTAGATCGCAATATACAACCCAGTGTCAGGGCTATACCTGTGCCTGTGCCTGTGCCTGTGCCTGGGGCATGTGAAGTTCCAGGCTATGGTGCCGCTTGTAGTGTGCCCTTCATTAGACCAGATTCCTATATATCTATCAATGGTGATGAGATATCTAGAGCAATGGATAAGAGGAGTGCAATCTATGACATGGACTCAGATGATGATTATTGGCTAAATAAGTTAAACAATACTGATTGTTCAGCATGTGAAATTCACGAGCATGTCTCTGAAGATAACTTTGAGTTAATGATTGGTGCCTTTGAGAAAGTATTTTATAGTAACCCTTCGTGGTCATCCATAAGTGAGAAAGTAGCTTTTGATCTATGTGAGGGTCTGGGAAGGAAGGAAGCTGTAGAAGCTGCATATGGTTATTGGATGAAAAAGAGGAAGAAGAGGAAAAGACCACTACTTCGTATTTTTCAGGTATGATGCCATGCCATTTCATAAACATGCCTGCTGTAATGTGTATAGAGTAATTGATGTTGCAGATAGGTTGCATAGTTGTTTCATGTTGCATATGCTTTAATAATTATATGCTGTGAATGTAAGGATGTGAATAACGACATATGTAATGCTTAAATTTCGCATATGAATTGGTTTCTGTTTTGATTTCAGAAACTCCTTGACTTTCAGTGATTTTTCTCTTTTTTTCTCTCTATAATTAATTTTCTGGCAAATAAAGTATAGCTAATTCTATGATGAAACTTCTAGCAGGGTCCAGCTAAGAAACATCCGTTTATCCCTAAGACTGATATTTTTAAGAAAACATTATCGAAACGTCAATCAAGCCGACTAAGAAGAAGCAAGCATCTAGATTTCCAGCAAGGTAATTCATTTTTAAAGTATCGATTTCAAATTGTAATTTTTTTGCAAATCTACCAAATATGTTCATTGATATTTGCTTGAATTCTTCCTCCTAAAGTCATTTTATGTTTATTTTTCTCCGGTTTGAATGATTCACAAAAAAAGTGACCTGTAATTGTTGTAGTTAGTTGACTTATCTTGTTACCTTGGAAATGCCATGAAGACGTTGGTTATGGTTTCATGAATCTTTTAAAATGTCTAGTGGCTACTTTGAAAAACGAAATCACCATTGTTTTGGGGGTTTTGCCAGATTTACTCTAAAATATGAATGTCACATGTGGTCAATAGACCTAACTCTTCCATTAGTAATATTCAGTCCCTCATGCGTCTTTGTATAGTGTAGGGCTATAATCCCTCATGCGTCTTTGTATAGTGTAGGGCTATAACCCTTTCTTTTCAATCAATAAAAGACATGTTGGCGGTAGCAATGTTGTAAAAAGCCATTTTAAGCATTGAGGCGTTTTCCTTAAATGAGGCGAGGTTTAAGTCCCGAGGCATTCCGAGGCGTGATTCTTAAACCTTTACTTTAAAAAACTTTAAAAATATTAATAAATATCAATAAAACATCAAAAGTATTGTTAAAATTTAATATAAGAAATCATGAAAATAAGCATAAAATTTATGTTACATTGACTCTTTTAAGACACCGAGTGTCTTAAATTTTTGTATACTAGTCTGACAAGTATTTTTTTCAATTTTTTTTAAGTTTTCACCAATTTGGAGTGTTAAACACCCATATTCATGTCCGTGTTGTATTTGTTGGATACGAGTATTTCATGAAAAATAAAGAGTCAATGTAACATAGCATAATTTACACAGTAAATCACATAGTTTTAGCTCTATTACTCAAATGTCAATTTGGAGTAGAAGGAAAAATATAATTAGTCAGAGAGGAAACATGACGCAATGCTTCAACTTAGTGATTGGCAAAATTTGGAGTTGTTGGAGGTAAAGTAAAAGAAAGGTGATAAGGAAGATCAAAGAATGCTAAAGAAGCAAACGTGATCGTATTTG
Organism: Hippophae gyantsensis; assembly: GCA_030763125.1. NCBI lineage: Eukaryota > Viridiplantae > Streptophyta > Magnoliopsida > Rosales > Elaeagnaceae > Hippophae > Hippophae gyantsensis. The sequence goes on along the minus strand of CM061030.1, from coordinate 46,540,559 downwards.
TGCATGAAATTGTGATTTTCTTTTTGTTTTTTATATATGACTTTTTACCTTTTTTTAATTTCTTGAATTTGGGTAAATATTTATGGGTAATCTATGAACCATTTTAAAAAAGGAATTGAGGCGTAAAAGTCATAAGGCGTAAGCTTCAAACTAAAAACACACAAGTCTTAATTTATCACTAAAGGCTATAGTGTCGTTACTTTTTTTTAAGCCTTGTTTTGAGGCGAGTCTTAAAATAACCTTTTACAACAATGTGCGGCAGTTCGTGAAAGAAAGGTCTAACCTGCAAGATTTTACTTTCATGAATGTCATTAAATGTGTTGGTTACACAATGATTTAAAAAGAAAAAAGGTGCTCAGTGGAGGTTAGCCATTTGCTCTAAATAATTTGCAAGTGAATGGTGTTTTAATTTTGGCAAATGCTTTTTACTAGAACTTGAGACTTACAACAATCTACGTGTCATAATCTAATTAGCCCTTGTGGAAAGTGATTCCACATTTACAACATTCCACATCTCTAACTTTATTCCAAATTTGAAATTGATATGTGATTTGATGCATATTTCCTTACTTTTTAATTTTATGATGCCATCTGTTTAGCAGTAGGGATTATGTAACAGTCTGTTAATGTGCAGCAATTGAAGCTCATCAAGAAGAAGTGCAGGAAGCAGAGGTCCAATTTGAAGAAGCTAAAGCGTCAGCTAACTTAAAGACTGAAATAGCTATCAGTACGCGTAAAAAAGCTCAAATACTAATGGAAAATGCAGATGTAGCTACTTATAAAGCTACAATAGCAGTTAGAATTGCCGATGCAGCTAAAGTTGGCGAGTTGACTAAAGCCGCCGCTGCTCATTTTCTTGATTGACAGATTCCTCCGGTTTAAGCAATAAAAGGATCCATTTTTAGTTACAGGAAGTGATGGAACAACTGTGATGGTTTGGAGCCCTTGAAATGAAAGTATTATATTATTGTATAGATTTTGATTGGATGTACATTCTGTATTATAAAACCTCACATAGTGTACAAGTAATTTTGTTACTTAATTTGTTCAACTAAAGAAGATTATAGAAAAATTAAAAGGAAAATTGAATCCAGCAATGAAATGGTGTCTAGGGTATCACTTGTGCTGACATTCGAAGTTACATGACCTGTGTGTTGCTACCCATCTTGCTTGGTACGTTTTATTTCAATTCTGATTTAATAGATGGATCGATTAGTGGTGGATATTGGTTTGTTCAAATATAATTTCATTTTTCAATTCTATAAAAACCTAGCAATATTTTCCATCATTATAAAGTACTTATTTAGACAATTGAGCCTCCAAAGCATCATTGTGACTATATTGCATGTGAAACAAGTAATCTACGTTTTATGACTTGTTCAATAGTTGGACTTAAGAATTTTTTTTCACCCCCTTCCTAATGGACTTTTACTTAAGGGTAAGGGGATCAACACTAATAACTTTATTATAGTCAAATATCATGTTATCGTAGTGTAGGGTGGAAGTGTCGGGTTTGAGATTTGAAAATATAGATGTTAAAATTCACTAGTAAAAAAAAAAAATAGAGATTAAAACTATTTATTTTTATTAACAAATTTGAGTGAAGGTTTTTAATCTAAATTCAATCTTACGAGGATAACTTGAGAACTTTGAGTGAGATCTTAAGCTCTTTTATTATTTATAAATCTCATATTGACTTAAGTATAGGGTCAAATATCACTCCTATAATAGTCCAAGATCTTAACGAATTTTTTTCTTGATCGTAGTCAAACATAAAAGCCAAGAATACTGCTAATTCGATGTTAACAAGAATTGGCATCAACATCTAACATTGTCTTTAAAAAAAAGTGTGTTCTATTAGTTGAAATAAAATATCATTGAAAGAATTAATCATATATTTCTCAAAACATTCATTTACAAATTCTATAGATATTTAGAAAATGATCGGTTGTTCAATTGGAGTTCTGTAAGATCTTTAAAAACCGATCCTCTATGCTTCCAACAAGAAATCAATGAACCAATTTATGAATTCTGAGGCTTAGATACCAATGGAGAATAAGGAAGATCATCTTAGGAAATCATTCACTTTTTGAGCCAAATGCATTGAAGGACACGAGCACTACGTCACCTTTGACTAGAATGTGGTTAACCAAATATTTTCAATAGGCCAAGTACAACAGGCCAGGACATGGTCGGACATGAGTCGTAAGACGGACGACCCCCGAAAGGATAAACCCTAATCGTACAGCCACCTTCGGTTGGCCCACACATTGGTCGCATGAGGTGATACCTAGTTTCTACCATTAAAAGGCTTATGGTCCCCCATTATGGTCGAATAGAAACTTGAACCTTGATAGGAGCATGTTCCATGTCTAAACCAACCGAGCAAGCTCGCCTCTTGATCTTGTCTTACATCGATCCCTACAAGATTGTCCGTACATCCTGTTTTGCAAGGTCTTTAGAAAAAGACTGCACACCTAACTTGTTTCACAATTAGATCTAGAAAAGGAAAAAAAGTATATTGAATATAAAATATGTCACGTGTCGTAAAGGGCTTGTACCTACTACAGACACCACCGCCAAATGGTAGTTCCATTTTCGACACCTCTAACAGGTGTGGCTTTCTTGGTTGTTGAACAATAAAGCCTAGATGATGGTCAATGGTGACACAACTCGAAAAGTGTCCCACACGTTTTCTATGTGATGGAGAAGCCCTTGTTCGGATCAAAAGATCTATGCATTGCCTAAAAAATATGAAATCACTACTAAAAATCCCATTTTTTTAACCTATTGATATTTAGTGGCCAATCAACACAAGATGATGCTGCACATTCCATACGCGCTACCAAGTGCAAGTTGGAGCCAATCAGCCACACCATATCAGAAACTGGGTGAAAACCTGTGTGGTAATTAGGACATATATAATTGATTCAAACCCAATTCACCACCTTCCAAACTGGTTTTCAAAATAGTGAAACCGGTTTCTCAATCCTTTTGACGAGCTGAATTTAACAATATTTTTGACAATTTTCATTACACATATGGAAATAGGTATACATATATGAGTGTTATATGAAAAGACTATCCATCCATCCAATTCAAACCTTTTTTTATAGAAAAAAGGACTATCTGTTTTTTCGTCCATTCAATGCATTTACAAAGTCTTTAGAGAAGGGTCATCTGCTCTTCCATTCATCTTCAGGTTCTTTAGAAAAAAATCTTTTGTTCTTCTAGAAAGAATGAAACAATCAATAAGTTCTAAAACTACAACCTTATTTAAGAATCAAGAGGTCCAACCACCTATCCATTTTATGGTCCCACGACCTGCTCAAGTGGCATAGACTGCACCTATACCAATGCATCCATAACGTGCCCGATTGGCTTGTAGAAAAAAAGCCTGAACAGATCCCCATTTCAACATGATTGATAATGAATTCCTAGAATTCTAAAACACCTTTTAAAGCCACAAGATTCCAAACTACTTCCCATCCCAAAGGATAGCCTTGTTGCATCTTCCTATACCTAGAGTGCACAAGATTCGACCCATAGTCAGATGGGGTCTGACCAAAAACATGACCCATAATGATAAGAACCAAGCCCATTGACTAGTTAGGTAGAGCCTACCTATAGTATAAAGCCATCTAGCCATAAATATCCAAACATAATCCCCCATCCATCAATCCTGGGTTGACTAGTACCTACCCAAATAGCCTTTTTCCAACATGATTTGTGCAACCACTTCGAGGCTCGTAGGTGAAGCCATTATTTTCAAGTAAGTCATGTTGAACATACAACCTCAATGACCAATGGCCATCCAAGAGACAATTCTCAAGAAGAATGGTCTCCATTTGACCTAGTTTGATTTGGATTAGGATCCCTAAAATATCTCCAATTAAGAATCATACACGCAATCAAATTATGTGCTTTAATAAGAATCTTATTTTTTTTCTTAGCCCTCTTTCATGCCAATAAGGAGTCTCAGTCCAATTGGTGTGATAAAATATAATTTCAAATTAAATTAAATAATTAATTCAAATTCAAATTCAAATCCAATTTAATAATTACTAAAATGCTCTTCTTGTCTCACAAGTATTTAAATAACCACCTAACATTTAAATTTAATATTTTAATATTTAATTAATTAAAATAAATATTTAATCCTATTAAATATTATTTATTTAATTAATGGGATTAATTCAGCTATGTCAAATTACAATTTTATCCTACATATTTATTTGATATTTATAATCATCATAAAATGTTATAATAAATAAATATACATTTTAATCGCATGAAATAATTAATTTTAAATTATTTATTCATTTATTTTATAGCAACATCGTTCAATCGTTGTTATGGAGCAGACTCGAGGACTAATGGAACAAGAAATTCAAGCGTAAATAAAGTTATTAATATATTAAATATCCTTTTAACTAATTTTTAATTTTTATTAATCTCAAACTCTACTATAAACTTGAGACTAAAAACTTGTTATTTATCCAACACAATGTTTATGAGTAATTCTTTGATATAATTATTAGGTATAGCTCAATACTCCGCTGCTAGTTTGTAATACGATCGAGGTCATTAAGTTTGTTTTACAATATCTATTACATCTTCTACTTGAGTACCTATAAATTTGACCTAGTTTGATTTGGATTAGGATCCCTAAAATATCTCCAATTAAGAATCATATACATAATCAAATTATGTGCTTTAATAAGAATCTCATTTCTTTTTTTCTTAGCCCTCTTTCATGCCAATAAGGAGTCTCAGTCCAATTGGTGTGGTAAAATATAATTTCAAACTAAATTGTATAATTAATTCAAATTCAAATTCAAATCTAATTTGATAATTACTAAAATGCTCTTCTTGTCTCACAAGTATTTAAATAACCACCTAACATTTAAATTTAATATTTTAATATTTAATCAATTAAAATAAATATTTAGTCCTACTAAATATTATTTATTTAATTAATGGGATTATTTTCAGCTATATCAAATTACCATTTTATCCTACATATTTATTTAACATTTATAATCATCATAAAATGTCATAATAAATAAATATACATTTTGATCACATGAAATAATTAATTTTAAATTATTTATTCATTTATCTTGTAGCAACATCGTTCAATCGTTGTTATAGAACAGACTCGAGGACTAATGGAACAAGAAATTCAAGCCTAAATAAATTATTAATATATTAAATATCCTTTTAACTAATTTTTAATTTTTATTAATCTCATAGTCACTCTACTATAAACTTGAGACTAAAAACTTGTTATTTATCCAACACAATATTTATGAGTAATTCTTTGATATAATTATTAGGTATAACTCAATACTCCACTGCTAGTTTGTAATACAAGTGAGGTCATTAAGTTTGTTTTACATTATCTATTACATCTTCTTCTTGAGTACCTATAATGCATACGAATAACTATTTATAATCACATTATATATTACATGCAATCATTCAAACTCTAAAACTCTAAATAAGGGAACTGCTATCTAACATCTACGAATAGATGTAATGGATTTCATATATTATAAGATAATCTCCCATCCCATCATAAACATCAAGATGCCAAGATACAAATTATCATATCCCAACACTTTGGACATCACTCAGTATGTCAAGGTGCCAACTAAATCATACAGGATTAAGATCATCCCTCATATGGCCATCGAGTGACATAGAGAAATAACTATGACTAAATGAATATTAATAGTGCTTCTAATATGTTTGATCTAGTATGGTATAACAAACTATTATACAAATTACCCCAACTAGATGTCTCCACATCAATCATTCTAGATAAGGATTGCTCCATTCCAAATAGGTATGGGTCGCACTAGTAACTTAATTAAGGATCCCATTATATAAACTTGAATTTATCGTCATGAAAATTTCATTATTTTACTTAACACCAATTCTCCTGTATATACGTTGATATACTAAATTTTTAACAGGCATGCGTAATTAGAGATTTTATGGTTTATTTGAAGAATAAAATAACACATGTGAATAAATAAAATGTTCCTTTTATTTATTCTAATTTCAGCATAAATTTAAATAAAAACTCTTTTGCATTTAGAGCTATATCCTAACAATCTCTCATTATCCCTTAAGCAATGGGGACATGCCTTTTAACCCCATCCCTTCTAAGTGACCCTCAAAACTTTTTGTAGTTAGTGTCTTGATGAATGGGTCAGCAAGGTTGTTCTCAAAACCTATCTTCTTTATTGCTTCATCTCCCTGATGTACAATCTTTCGTATCAAATGATACTTGTGCTTTATATTCTTTCCTTATTTGTGGATTCTTAGTTTTTTAAGTTAGCCACTACTCCGCTATTATCAAAGTATAATGTTAGTGGTTGGTTCATATTTGGAATAAATTCAAACTCTACCAAGAACTTATGGTGTCATACACCTTCTTTTATTGTTTCATAAGCGACAACATATTCGAACTCCATTCTGGAATTGGTTATACAACTTTGTTTCACACTTCTCCATATTATTTCTCATCTATCGAGGGTAGATACTGACCTAGATATAGATCTCCAAGAATATTTATCTATTTGATAAGTTAGAGTTTGTGTGTCCTATGGAGATCAAATCATCACCAGATCTACAACCCATAGATTTAATCCTAGGTTGAATTGATGTTGACTAACTATGCCAAAAACATAGTAGATGTCAAGCCTAGTACATAACATGATGTACATCAGACTTCCAACTATTGATGTATATAACACTAGTCTCATATCCTCTATCACTTGAAGTGTCTTCGGACACTACTCTTTAAATAGAGTAATCCTATGCCTAGTAGGTAAGGTATCTTTCTTGGAATTTTGTATCAACAATCTAGACAACACCTTGTCTATATATGATTCTTAAGATAGGGTTAAGAGCTTGTTCTTACGATCAAAAAATATTTATATGCCTAGAACATAACTTGCATATTCTAGATCCCTCATTTGGAACTGCTTAGCCAACCACTTCTTTACATTTGATAATATCTCTACACTATTCCTAATAAGTAGAATGTAATCCATGTAAAGCACCATAAAAACCACTTTACCATCTTTGATGAGTTTGTAAATGAAAGGTTTATCAAGGTTATGCTCAAACCTATAAGCCTTCATGGTTTCATAAAACTACATGTTCTATGATTTTGATGCTTGCTTGAGTCCATAAATGGACTTCCTAAGCTTGTAAACATTTTGTTCTAGCTTTCCACTATGAATCCCTTTGGTTGGACAATATAGATGACCTCCTCAAGATAGCCATTCAAGATGCTATCTTGATGTCCATTTTCCAAATCTCATAATCAAGAGCTATTGCTATGGATAAGAGTATTAAAATGGATTCAAGCATTGTCACTGGTGAGAAGGTTTCCTTATACTCGACTCTTTCCTTTTGGGTAAATACATGTGCCACTCATCTAACTTTAAAGTCTCCATTTTCCTATCTACCCATCTTTTTCTTTTGTAGAGCCATTTGTACCTAAGAGGTCTAACCTTATTGGGTTTGTCTACAAGATCCTAGAAAGAGGTAGAATACATTGATTTTATCTCAAGGTTTATAGATGTAGTCCATTTATCTATGTCAATATCCTCCATTGTTTGTTTATAAGACAATCAGTTGTTTATATGACTATCAGATACAATAACTTCTACCTCATAAGCTCATGTGTACAAGTCAAGTAATCTAATTACCCTCCCACTATGACAAACTTGCCATGGATCTTGATTATAAATATCATGGTTTCCTAGTTTGGTCAAGTATTAATGTTAAGAGTTGGTGGTTTCCTGGTCTCATTAGGTTCCAATTCCTTAAGAAACACCTTACTTTGAGTTTTTTATTATTCACATATTCATGTTCAAGAAATATGACATTCATCGACCTGAACACCTTGTTTTCTTAACTATTAGAAAAATTCTCCTTTTATTTCTTTACAATATCTAACAAACATGTATACTATTGACCTATGTTGCAATTTTATATCCTTCCCTTTAAGCATATGTGCTAGTAATTCTCATATATAGATGTAGCACAAACTAAGTTTACATCCTATCCATAGTTCCACTAAAGTCTTAGGGATAGACTTAGAAGAAACCACATTTAGTATGTATGCAATCTTTTGTAAGGCATATCCCAAAATGATGTAACAAATAGTCCTTGAACTCCATGTCAATGTGTTTTCTATCATGATTCAATCGTAACATCTTTAGTGAATTACCTAACTAATTTTCATAATACCTCTTGCTTAAACACTCAAGGGTCCATAGACATCCGAGTGTACTAGTTCAAGTGGTTGGGTGGCTCTTTGGCCCTTTTTTGAAAAGAGTCTTTTTATCATCTTATCTTCTAAATGAGATTCATATATGGGGAAAGTACTAATACTTTTCTTAAAGGATTGTCTCTTACTAGTCTTTTAATTCAATCAAGGTTGATATGGCCAAGTCTTTGCTTCCATATATAGGTATCATTATCAGAAGAATTTTTTCTTTTCTTTTTAGGCTCAGGTTCTTCTACTTTGAAAATTGAGTTGTGAGCATTGTTTTTGGTTTTAGCATAGAAATGCCACTTTCCAAAAATGTAATACAAACATTTCTTTCATTTTTAAAAACATAGTCACACTATTATTCTTGAAAGAAATCATATATTCTCAGTTGTACAACCATGAAATAGAAATAATTTTTTTAGTAAACCTAGAAATATAATACCTATTATTCATAAAAAGGTATTTATTTTCCTTAAAGAGAAGTCTAACTTCTCCCAGTGCATTAGCTGAATTACATTTGCCACTCGTATGATAAGTTGTTGATTCTTTTAGTTCAATTGTTGAACTAATCAAAGATAAAGAACATAAATGATTAGTCACACTTGAATCAAGTATCTAAAGTGACATATCATTTTCATCAAACAAGTTTCTATGACAAGTAAATAATATTTACTCTTCATTCTCTCGTTTATGGGTTGTGGTGATGGGAACTCCTCCTTACATTATTCCCAACTTTGTTGTAATAGAAAAATATTTCATGTGCACATTTCTTCTCTTTTACCTTTATGTTTGCATTGTTATCTCATCCTCTATTAGAGAACCATTTTTTTCACTCTTTAGCATTCACAACATTCTTTTACAGGTTCAAGTTGTGGCAAGTTGGCCGCACTTTCTAAGAAGCATTGAGATTGCAATATATCATATGGGGTCATTTTGTTATCTTGCATGGAATTGATTGTATAATCCATGCTAAGTATCATATATCTACCAGCTATGTCATTGAATCTAGTCCAATGATCATAAGTAATTATTTGAAGGAAATATTTTGTATTTATGGTATTCTAGCTATAAAGTAGTTGTAGGTAATTTTATTAGATAAAATCTAATGACCATATGCATTTTGTACACTACAAATTGTATTTTTGAGGATAATTTGGGGGACATTCCTCCATAAGTCTACTAAGAGAATTTATGGTCACAAAAGGAGGTTTAAGATGCTTTTTTCACATGTTAAAGTAGTCAATTTCTCATTTTCAAATATTGTCAAAATATGATAGTTAATTTTTATGCTGAAATAATAAATAAAGACAATTTAATTTACATGCTTATCTTAGCTATTAATTCATACATAGTAAATGATGCATGTATACATGACATATAATTTTATATCTTACTATGATAGTGATTATCCAACTCCTAAGAAATTTAGATGTCAGCTCTCTGTCACTCATTAAATCTTCTAATTGGACGAGACTTTCTCAACTAAAAAAACTAAACAATATCCCTATATTTGTAAATCATTTATAATTGCTATATTTTAGTCCAAGTATAATTAACTACTTAATTTTATTCATTGAGTGTAACCCATCGATTTGGGTCCTACTTCTTATTTTAAGGATTGCTTTCATTGGGAGTCATCCCTTGGCTTCTGATGAGTGCTCAAAAAGCACTAAAATTATAATGATTTTATGCACATTAATTGATTAAAAATATATATATTTATATAATTTTATCATATATTTATATAAATTTATCTTTTCGAAATCACAGGTATTTTTATTATTTTTTAGGTATTTTTGCTTCAAAACGTAACTTAAAGACTCAAAGAGTATTACTGGAGATAATACATCCCAAATATATTCATAAAATAAAGAAGAAAAGCCAAAAAATATGGAAAAATTGGACAAAATGGGTCCAAAAGGTCAAAAAGGAGTAACCTACCGTGCACAGTAGCTGCCCTAGCCGCGCCCCGCAACGCACGTGCCAGCTCTCCCTTCCACGCATGCCCTTGCTCCCGTCCGTGCGCGCCTACACCCAGTCTGCGCCCATCTGTGCGCACCGCTGCACCCATCTGCCCCATCTACGCGCGTTGCCGTGCCCACATCAACATGAAGTCATCAGTATGATGTCATCATTCACTACTCTGCGTTTTCCCAATTTTTTATCATTTTTTCACCCAATTTTTCTTCCCATCCTCACCTATAAATACCCCCATTCTCTTCACAACTAAACAAACCTCAAAACACATCTTCTCTTCTGTTTCTTTCTATCATTTCTTAGTTTTTTTAGTTTTTTAAGTTTTTCTTAGTTTTTAGCTTTTCTTAGTTAGTTTTTCTTAGTGTTAGAGTTCTTCTCTTTTTGAGAAGAACTAATTATGTTTTTGTAATTTATTTGTTTTCGATTCAATAAATGGGAGTGTAAATTCCGTTTGGAGGTTTTCCAACAACGGGAATAGCATCAAAGTACTGTAAGGATTTTATTTTCTTTGCAGTTATTTTTTATGATTTATTCTTACATGTTATATTTAGTTTGTCTGTGATTAAATTTAACATTGCTGGCTGTTTGTAAACATGATATAATAATAACGTTGTTATGCTTGCGAAATATTAAATAGGTGAAAATTTCTAAAATGAATTTATTTTGTTTTTATTCAAGACTTTATATTAAGAATGTTAGAGAGAAATATATTATTTTTCATTACAAACTTAAATCTGAAAATTAGATTTTAAGGTTTAGTTATCCGGTCTGATTTAAAGTAGTGCTCTTTTATTTGTTGGTACAATCGTCCGGTAGTTAGAGTGAAGCTCTATTTCAAAAGTTTTTATAAAAATTATTATCTGAAAATGTATTGACAACATGTTCTTAGTAGTGGTTTTAAAACTTGAAAGTTAGTACTCGGATAACTAAATTCTTAGGTTTAATTTGGACACTTTGAATAAAGTTTAAATTGTCTAACCCCACCAAAGGTGGCATTTAAATGGTTCATTTTCAATTTCTTTGAAAAAAGGAATTAATTTAATTAACCAAATTAGTTATCAACCCCACCCATAGGTGTTAATTGATTTGTTTAGTTAACAAAGAATATCTAACCCTACCAAAGGTGGTATTCATATAAAAAAGAGAGAATCAATAAATATCAATTCATATCTTTAATAACCTAAATAATATGAGCAAGTATAATTAACCTAGTTATTATATCCATAAATACTCCACTATTATAAATGATAAAATTTGCATAAACATTTATTGAATCTATATCTATGTTTATTTTTATGTCATTAGATTAGAAACACAAAAACCAAAATATCGTGACAGGATGTTTAGGATTTAATTTCGTTTTTAAAAGTTTGAATAATAAATTAAAAACCACGTACATTCCTTCCTTAGATCGACCTTGGGAGTATACTTATCATTTTCTACGAAATGATTCATGCACTTGCGAGAGTTTTATAAATACATAAAACCAAATGAACGGTAGGATCGGCAATGTCGGTTCTACCCCATCAAGTTTTTGGTGCTGTTGCCGGGGATGGTATCAACTTCTAATGTATTTTTGTATTCATGTTAAAAGTCAAGATTTTTACTAACTCCAATTGAAAACCCTCATTCGGTAGATTTCTCTAGGAGGACACAAGGCCCTAATTGAATTTTCACAGTTTTCCCCTAATGAAGGAGACCGTAGGAAAGTTGTTAGGCTTCCCCACTCCTACTCAATATTTTAAATGATATAACTTAATTTTTGAAAAAACATCACATGTTTATTTTTGAATAATCTAAAAAACTCATTGACAAACTACTAATTAAAAGTAAAATTTTTATATCAACCATACTTTAAGAAAATCAAACAAGTTTTGACGTGCACTTTTGGTGTGTATCAAAATTTTTGCACTATTTTCGTGGATTGAAATCACAATTTTTTTAATATTTAGTAGTTTTCTTCTATTTTTTAATTATTCTTTTTCAGTTTACTAACTTTTATATTTCTTGATTCTAAGGAAACCTTTGCATGCAACAAGGACCCTCATACAACTTGAGATCAAAAGATACAATCAAACCATTACAAGAAAAGACAAAGAATATACGTTTTAAGTTATTCAAAATCCAAGAAGGAAGATAGGGAAGTGGTCGATCTAACTCTCAAGGAGCTAGTTGCACTTGACTCAGATTAGTAACCCCTATGCATTGTATATCTCAACTTGGAGGTAGGGTTTGATATTAAATCTAGGCTAATTCATTTGTTACCTATTTTTAGGGGTTTATCTGGAGAAAACCCAAACAAACACTTGAATGAATTTCATATAGTCTGTTCCAGTATGAAACTGGTGGGGATCATAGAAGAGAAAATCAAGCTTAAGGCCTTTCCATTCTTACTTGTTGGCAATGCCAAGGAGTGGTTATATTACCCCTATTTAGGTACCATCACCACATAGGATGACATGACAAAGTTATTTTTGGAGATATGACATGATTGATAACACGCAAGGTACATGGTCAAGCACAAGTGATAATTAATTTAAGAATAAAGGTTATTTTACCCATGAGAATTGGTGATAATCTCTACTCTTAATTACTAGTTCATTGATTAGTTAATTAAAGTTAGTAAAATGGGGTTTTGATGTCTTTTGAAGAAAGTAACATAAAATAACAAAAGTGAATTGCATAAGATAGTAATCATGGGACTATCCTGATCACTATGTTACAATTTAATTGAACATGGTATAGATAAAAATTAGTTTTTTATTTTTTGAAATAAATTTCATAATTTAAAATCATTCTTGAATTCTCAACTTTAGCTTTAGAAGTCTAGGCCCACTTAAGATTTCCCACCTTTTCTTACTGTATATTGACTCACAATACAATTACCAATCAACTTAAATCCTGAACAACTTAGAGATCCACTTACTAGGTTTAATTCATTCAATGCATTAAAATTCAAAAAGTGATAACTAAACTAGGAAAGGTTAGCACAATCATTTAACCTTTAAAGTAGGCGTTTAACTCAGTAGCCATAAGGTAGCACTTTGAATACATTCTAACAACTTAGATTAGATATAAACATATTTGTGCAGTAAATTGGTTGATCATTCTTATTCATACATGTATAATAATGGAGTTTAAACATAGAATTGAACACATCAAAAATCAAGAATTGAAATTAAAATAATTCATGATATTAAATTAATTAAGCCATTTTCTATGGCTTAGAATTGCTAACATTCATATTATTAGCTTAGCTAGACATGGGTTCTATAAGAATCATTGTTCTAATTATGGAAAACTCAATAAAAAATATTAAGAAAAACTTATGAAACTCAAAAATCTTCTGTTCAAAACTTACTCCAACAATTACCCTCGATATGCTCTTTGATCTTTCTTATTCCTTATTGCAATTATTATGTTTAGATGACTCCTTAGGTTGTTTGTATAATGTAATTTTGGTCCTAATTTGAATTTAATTAGTATTTTTTTGATCTAATGGTCAAGATTAAAAGTTGGTGTTGAAAACATGCCAGATTTGCATGCTTATTGGATGTCTCAATTGATTGAGAGTTCGTTTTTTTTTCTCTAAATACACATTGTTTCCTTTTTTTTTTTGCTCATTTTATCCCTAAATACTTATGTAGCATAGAATAAATAAATAAAATTCATAGGAAGCAATAATTCAATGTAAATATTTGAAAATTAGTGCACAAATATGTTTATAAAATGGTATCGATCAAGAGTTACTTTGCAGCCTTTAAGGCCATAATTATTAGAAAAAAAATTTGTAGCACTTGAAACTCAATGGGGAAATATTATATGAGTACTAGGAGAGATCAAAGAAGTTGTGTGCCAGTTGGCCCCACTACCAAATTAGTGACCAGCTTCTTCTCCAATATTTTTACGAGGGACTTTTGACTATGGAAAGAAGCATGATAGATGCAGCTTGTGGAGGAGCATTAGTAAATAAAATCCTAGCTTACGCAAGGAACTTAATTACAGATATGACTACTAACTCCTAGTAGTTTAATGATAGGAATGACCAGCCATCAAGAAAGGTAAGTAAGGTAAGTGCTTCTGATACCCTTGGGCACAAATTAGAAAATATTTTTGCTTTGGTACGATAGTTGGCTATTGGATAGGTTAAAACTTGTGGCATATTCTCTATAGTGGGATATCCTACTTATGTGTGTCATACCCTTCAAGAGGGTAACTATGAACAAGCCAACACTATCGGATAATTTTAGATACAAAGATATAAGTATGATTATGTTCTAACACTTATAATGTAAGATGGGTGGATCATACAAATTTGAGCTATTCAAGAAGATTCCAATAATATACTAGCTTTCCTAACCCTAGGAAACCTAAACAATCTCAAGGTAAGTTTCTAGATGACTTGGTAATTATTATAGCTACTAAGAATATTAAATTTATACAGGATATCAATATGGCTATCAAAAATCTAGAGACACAAATAAACCAACTAGAATTGTAGGAAGGTTGTAAGCAAATACATTTGGAAAAATCCCCTTCACAAACTATAATAAGCCCCAAGTACAATGTTAGCATCATCACCCTTAAAAGTGGCAAACAATTAGAAAAGCCCAAACAAATCCCCAACAATGTCAAACCAAAAATGGGGATTAACAAAAAGGAAGATTTTGATAAAGAGAAGACTATCCCACAAGAACCTAAGGAAGGTGGCACTCATGGTAGTATTTAAACCTCCCATTTTGAATTATGAACTTATCATGCTTTTTCGGGTAGGTTTAAAATACAAAGAACTAAAAACATGAGAAGGAAATTGCGGACACCTTTCGAAAGATGCTAGTTAACATACTAACTATAGACACTATTAAGTAAGTACCTATATATGCCAAGTTCCTTAAGGAACTATGCACCACCAAACACAAATTATAAGGAAATGAAGTGGAAAGTGTAGGGAAAAAATGTGTTGGTCATGCTAAAACGAAAGCTCCCACCCATGCCAGACCCAAGTAGTTTCACCATCCTAGTAAGCATAGGTAACTCATGGCTTGGAAAAGCTATGCTAAATTTACGAGAATCTATTAATTTCATGCCTCATAAAATTTATGATTTACTAAATCTAAGTCCTCTAAAACAAACCAATATTATTATTGAACTTGCTAACTAGACTAAAGTATATCAAAATGGTGTTATTGATGATGTCTTAGTGAAGATGGATGAGATGACCTTCTCGTTGGACTTCTATATATTATACATGAGTGATGATTCCTATACCATGTGAGAGTTAAATTTTTTTTATTTATGGATCGTGTTAGTTAGAGAGAGTTGTGAAAAGATGATTAGTAGCAATATGACAAATAAAAATTTCATAGAACGACCAGACATGAAATTGTGTGTAATTAAAGTAATGTAGAAATATAAATATTGCCACACAAGAATTTTAGGTGGACATAACCTAGGTTATACAAATGACTTAAGAAAAAAACCACTGACCCATCGTACCACCTAATTATCCACTATGAAAAATAAGGTCCAATTACAAGGATAGGACTCAAACTACGCACCAAGGTAATGTTTCCAAGTAATCTACCTACAAGATGCTGCATTCATCATAGTCTCCATAAGAAAGGTGTTGTTCCAAAAACTTTCAGACACACAAGCAATCAAACCCATACAACTGGCACTTGAAAAGTTAGCACATAGCATAAGTGCAAATGTGTGTCATAAAGAAGATTCAATAATGAATAATACTAACTAAATGAGTTAATAAATATATCAAATAAATCAAAAATAACTAGCAACCCTAGAACAATAAGTTTAAGCACAAGTTCAATAAATATAACTTTTTTAAAGATCAATAATCAAACCAAATAATTATGATATGAAACACACAATTATTTTATCTAGCAATTCAAGAACAAAAATAAATAAGAAGCTATAAGAACATATGATCAAAATATCATAAAAAATAGGCTTATTAATTAATCAAACACAACCCCTAATATTTGATAGATTAACTAAACAAAGAAGCCTAAATAATTATGATATAATATTTGCAAAACAAGAGAGAGATTAAGATGAAGAGAATAATGCTCGTGTGGTTAATTGAAACAATAAGTAATGGGTTTTATTTATAGGAAAAATTAAAACCCTTCGTCCTATGTAATTGATAGATATGTTTTTATTACAAATAGGATTAGTAATACTCATTAATTAAGATGACTCCTATTTAAAGATGATTTATTTTAAAGTAGATTCATTAATCAAGAAGACTCTTATTTAAAGAAGATTTCTTTTTAAAGTAGACTCATTAATCACAAAGACTCCTATTTAAGGAAGACTTCTTTTTAGAGTAGATTTTAGACCATTTCTTTGGATAATATTTAGCCTATAATTTAGGCTATATATTATCCAATAATTTAGCCTATATCTTATCCTATATTTTAGCGTAAAATTTAGGACATATTTTAGAAACAATGAAGCACATTAAAGAATAGACTAAGTGATAATTTCATAAATTCCTCAAGTTTAAATAAATATTTTAAGATGGAACCCTAGCCATTCAATCCATCATATTCGAGCTCGATCAATCGACTATAAATAGTTTGATCAATCAAGTGAAAAAATTAATTAATTTATAAATAAGTTGATTGATCTAATCTTTAGTCTTGATTGATCTAGTGCACGATCAATTGAGTTAATGGTTTATCAATCTAGTTATATTAAAAATTAATTTAACTAGTTTTAATTAAACTTGATCGATCAGTCACCACTTGATGGATCGAGCGACCTATTTGAACAATGTTCCTATGTATCTAATATGAAATTTAATATGCATGAGGATAGAGATATCTTGAGATGTGATCATTGATACTTGATTCTTTCTTCGGCTTGAAATTATTCTTGAAAGACACACCTAGAAACTAAAATTATATTTTGTTCATGAATATCACCAAAACTCATAAACCTTATAATCTCCTCATTGGCATATTCGTGTGACAAAACCTATCTCTCATTACATGACACTCATAGGAAAAAAACTATATTTTACATAGTGAAACTATTCTGTGATCCGGTGAACCATCTTTGATTCAATTTTGATAGCTCATGTTTGCACTGAAAAAAAACACAACCAAAAACCTGTCCTAAAAGACTTATTATTCATTAATTAAGTGTGTATTGATGACTCTATGAAATTAGAGTCATTAGCGCATTTTTTTTACTTAATATTTACTTATTTTATTCAATAAATGGTATTTTTGGGTCAAAAATATTAAAATGTAAACTTTTTAGTGAGAAGGGGTAAAAATATAATTTTTTTGGAATTTTTGGGATTTTTCTAGAATTTTTCTAGAGTTTTTAGGAATTTTTAACATAGGACCAATCAAGAGCCACCACATGGCCTGCCATATAAGTAGGGGGTCTGACTGGGTAGGCTATGCAGATGCACATAGAGCGAATAATGTTACACTGCATCTGAGGAGGACAAAATGCATGCCATGTGTCAACACGACGTTCATTCTAAGTTTGAAGACCAGTCAATGCGTTATGTCACATGTTACAATGCCATTGCTCCTCGCATTCCACTCGTGTGCCACCCCATCTGTTTCCATGAATCACATCATGCCACATGTCCCTAACTTAAGAAGTGTTGACTTTGACCAGTCTCCCCTACCACACGTTGCTCCCTGATTCGTTCAGTGAATTTTTGATGCCACGTGTTGCGTTGTGATTGGTTGGAGCTATCAATTTTGCTTATTTTGATTATAGCCCTTGATCTGAAGCTGATCTGACGATCCATATCACACCTGAATATTATTTAAGCCCTTAATCACTCCATAAACCCTAAGTGGCTTCCATTAGCATAATTTTGGTCAAATTTTGGAGCTAAAACAGAGAGAAAAATTTAAGAAGGGACACAATTTTGGTGGAGATTCAAGAGGCGATTAATTCTACAATTCAAGAGATTGATTGTATTTCTTTTTCTACTATTTTATTTATCAATTTTATGTCTTTCTTTATGAAAAACATGAGTTTTATGAACACAATTATGTGTAGTTAATTTATTAATCTAGGGATCTTATGAAATCAATTTTCACCATGTGATGATTTAATACTTTATCCCAATTATAATTATAATTTAATTTTATTATTTAATCTAATTTTTATGCTATTAATTGTTTGGTCAACAATTTATCAATATATGCAATTAAATAGATTTGAGAGAATTATTTAATTGTTTGTCTTGATTAAATAACATGCATAGTTTCTAGGTAGAGATGTATGATTCTTTTGTATGTGATACATAATTGATAAACTTAATGAGTAGTATGCAATTTAATTGGCATGAGAGTGTGATTAAATTAATTACTATATGATGTGTAGTTTACTTGAGAGAGGAATACATGCTAGGTTAGATTCAATTGATCATGTAATTAATTGATAATTATATCGGGGAGATTTTAGCTATTTGGATGTTTAGAAAATTGGGAGATTAAGTATTCTTAGATATTTTCTCATATATCTTCTTGGTTACCAAATTTGATTTAATTAATTATTGTTATTTACTTTTAGTTATTTTTAATTTTGCTTCCTTAAAATATAAAAATACAAAAAATTGATTTTTTTATTATTTTAAAAATTAGTTTCTAATAAAACAATCTCCATGTGAACGATCTTTTCTTATCATTATATTACTTGTTGTGATATGTATACTTGCGTATTTATTGCACATACTTCGTGTGTGCTGATCGTATATATCAATAAAAAAGCAAAGAAATAAATATAAATTATGAGTAACAATAGATAGAACATTTAAGTATTACTTCCCTATGTGAAAAAAAATTGGACACTCAATGTGTTCTCCCCCTATGTGTAATCTCTTTTAAAGAAAATTTTCAATCAATAACTCTCCCCTCAATTAAATCTCCCCCTTTATATATTTTCAATTAATTCCCAATAACTCTCTCTTCTTTTTTGTTATACAAATAAATAATATAAGCATAAAAAAATGACAAATAGGTTGAGCAAGCTAGCAATGCATTTAATAACTGAAAAAAGGATTTCACCTTCTTAAAAGCTCAAAATAGAGAGTTAAACAAAATTTGTTTCCCGAAAATGAATAAATTTCCCCTTAAATTCTACGACTCGTCCAAATAAATTAGAAGAAACCAAAAAATTATAAAAACTGATATATATATTTTGACTTGAAGGTAGTAGACTTAGCTTAACATGACTACAATAATACACATAAATGACAAAAATAATTTTATTTAATGTGTGACAATATAAATATATGTATACAAGTCACACAAACATACTAACACATATAGTGACATATCAGCAATCACCAAAAGTGAGATAAAAATCGAAACTACAACAACATGTTGATTAGTCTATTTGTAATTAGTTGTGAAGGATTTTAAGGAAGGAGTATTACTTATCATAAAAATTACTGTTGAATTCATACTTGCATAAAATAAAATTTATTTATAAAGAAAGAACTTTAATCTATATACATTTTTTTGTATTCCCCTCTTGTATTATTTTTTTGGGTGTATAGGATTGGTTATTTATTTTCTTTTTGTATACCCATTTGTGGCTTTTTTTGTGCATACAATAGCTTTTGTACTTTTTACAACTATTTCCTTTATCATATTATTTTTATTTTGCAAAATAAATATGCACGAGCCAATATACCTAGCATGATGACTTTCACACTAGTTAAGTAATCCTTTTCGCTCACCGCAGTAGCTTTCACGCATCATAGTAGATAACCCTCTCAAAAATAGGTATCTCTCTATAGCAACATTTTATACAATGAAAGATAGAGTTTAACCATAATTTTCAAGGTCAAGGTTATCTCATGCCCTACAATTTGACATAATTAATTATGAACTTCTAGCATGACATACTCATGTGTCCAATGAGTGTATAAGTAAGTTCATGTTGACATCGAGAATTATATAAATGCACAAATCACAATATTTATTTGCACAATGCATAGTCAAAAAAATAAATATAAATGGAGTATGTAATGATCATGTCAATGTTAAAGCATGTCTACTTCTCCCCCTTTTATTTTTTATCACTATTTTAAAATTAAAGAACTATCAATAAAAATAAAAATAAAACAAACTAAAGATGCTCACCTAAGGATAATTAAGCACTCAAACAAAAGTACTTAGGTGAGAAATAAATGGCAGTCAGGTGACAAGAAAGAGATAATCTTTTCTAGCCCAAACTTTCTTGAATTTTGGTTTCTTTATATCTTTGGGTTGGAAATCAACTACCATAGTTGTCATTGGCATATTCTTAGACTTACCTTTACATTTCCTATTCATCCTAAATGAAGATACAACATGCATGATAGGATGATGGTAATTATTCCTAGAACTACAAGTGTTGAATTTTACATGCCTTTTTGAATCAACAACTTAATGCTTTCTAGTAGAATTTTTGAACATGTTATTATAATTTTCGATCATCCTAGAATATGATACAACATGCATAGATGGATGATGGTTATGAGTCCTACTATGTGAAGCATGGAGAGTATTATTAAATTTAGGAGCACTCATCAAAAATCTACATTTAGGCCTAATATGACCTATCCTACCACAATGATGACATACATGTACAAACTTAATAGATTTTTCAATCACAGGTGCAACTGCTCCTTGTGTATAATGAGTAATATTAGGAGCAAGGTTAGAAAGCTTTACATATGTGATTTTTGATGTTGAAACTGTATGTGTAGCCTGTGAAGTTGAAGAGTTGGAGGGTTTAACAAACTCAATTATTTTTGAAGATGATGGCATATAATGCTCATCTACATATCCTAGTTCTCTTTTATCTACAAAAGGCTTTCCATAATCCAAAACTTTGTTCAACCTTTCAGCTCTAAAGGTTAGCCTTTTTACAACTTCCTTGGATTATTCAAGTTCCTACACCAAATTTTCTTTATTCATAGCAAGCTGTTTATTCTCTTATTTCAAAACTACAATACTCAAATTCAAAGCATTATTTTGTTCTTGTATAATATTCTTATCTTATTTCAAAATTGCAAGACTCATAACTTTTCTATTTTTTACTTTTAAACTAGTATTCTTTTTTATGTCTCTAGTATATTTAGAAAACAATTCTTTAAAACTTTTAATAGAAGATTTAATTTTTTCAATATCTAAGCTATCACCCTCAATAAGATAATCCATAACAAGGTCCTAGGCATACTAAGTGTATCTAGTGACCTACTGTAATACCAATTTTGAGTTAAAAGTTTTGTTTAGTTTCGTATTATGTTAGGTAGGGAGGGTTGTGAAAAGATGATCAATAGAACTATGACAAATTAAAATTTCACGACCAAACATGAAATCACGTGTATATAAAGTAATGCAAAAATATAAGGATTGACATATGAAATTTTTAGGTGGAAACAATCTAGGTCACACCAATGACCTAAGAAGAAAACTATTGTTTCACTAGATCACTCAACTATCCATTATGAAAAATAAGGTCCAATTACAAGGCCAAGACTCAAACTACTCACCAAGGTAATATCCCTAAGTAATCTACTTGCAAGTCACTGCTTGCATCATAGTCTCTACAAGAAATGTATTCGAATCCAGACAAACACTCCAAAAACTTAAGTCACACAAGTAATCAAACCTATACAACTAGCACCTAAAAAGTTAGCACAATAACACAAGTAAAAATGTGTGTCTTAGAGGTGATTCAATAATGAATAATCGTAACTAAATGATTTAATAAATATATAAAATAAATGAAAATCAACAAACAACTCTAGAACGATTAGTTTAAGAACAAGTTCAATAAAGATAGCTTCTTTAAATATCAATAATCAAATGGAATAATTATGATATGATATACATAATTATTTGATCCAACAGTTCAAGAACAAAAATAAAGAAGAAGCTATAAGAACATATAATCAAAATATCATCAACCAATTAGGCTTATTAATTAATCAAAAAGAACCACCAATGTTTGATAAAATAACTAAATAAAGAGGCCTAAATAATTATGATCTTATATTTACAATACAAGAAAGAGATTAAGATGAAGAGAATAATGCTCTAGTGTGGTTAATTGAAATAATGAGCAATGAGTTTTATTTATAGGAAAAGTTAAAATCCTTAATCCTATGTAATTGATAAATATGTTTGCTACTACAAATAAGATTAGTAATACTCATTAATCAAGAAGACTCCTATTTAAAAAAGAGTTCTTTTAAAGAGACTTATTAATCAAGAAGACTCTTATTTAAAGAAGAGTTCTTTTTAATTTAGACTCATTAATTTGGGAGAGTCCTATTTAAAAAAACTTCTTTTTAAAGTAGATTTCAGGCTATATTTGAGGCTAATATTTAGCCTATAGTTTAGGCCATATCTTATCCAATATTTTAGTATTTATCTTATCCTATATTTTAGCCTATGTCTTATCCTATGTTTTAACCTAAAATTTAGGACATATTTTAAAAACAATGAAGCACATTAAAGAATAGGCTAAGTGGTAATTTCATAACTTGTTCGAGTTTAAATAAATATTTTAAGTTGAAACCATTGCCACTCGATCAATCTAAGTCAAGGTTAATTGATCGACTATGAATAGTTTGATCGATCTAGTGAAAAATTTTAATTAATTTAGAAATAAGTGGATCGATCTATTCATTAATCTTGCTTGATTGATCGAGTTAATGCTTCGATAAATCTAGTCATATTAAAAATTAATTCAGTTAGTTTTAATTAAGTAAATCGATCTAGTCACCACTTGATCCATCCGGTGATCTATTTGAACAATGTTCCTATGTGTCTATATGAAATCTAACATGCACGAGAACCAAGATATATATGAGATGTTATTATTATGGCTTGATAGTTTCTTCGGCTTAAAAATATTCTTGAAAGATATGCCTAGAAACTAAAATTATATTTAAATTTTTTTATCATGAATATTGCCAATACTCATAAACCTTAAACCATGTCCACCCCATTATTGTTGGAGAGACCATTTATAAAAATATCTAGCACCAAGATAGATATGCACAGTGGGACCCAACTCTTGAGTTTGGTGGGGAGATAATTCAATTCAACATATTTGAAGCAATGAAGTATGCAGATGATGGTGGAGACGACTTCGGATGAGAGTTGGCTAAGTTGGGTTGACGAAGTTATATCAAGAACTTAGTGGAAAGCAACCCACTAGATTTGTTTTCTACTCCATTTTTACTTATTTTACATTACATATATACATGTGCTTACAGTAAGGATATTGTAACAATTAGGCAAGAGAGTGTTAACATATCTCTATCTTTATTTTATTATGCTTTATTAATTTAGCATGTTTTAGGATTATTTTTCTCTAGGTAGCATACAATATTTAAATTTTTAGGATTAAATTGCATTTTTAGGATAGGTAGGATGAGTCTATCCTCCTTATTTTCTAATATAATTGATTATAAATGCTTAAAAATATGAGGTTTTGAACAATAGTGAATGTTAGAAAAATCTTGATATTTCTCTCTAGTGAAGGCATACTTTATGAGAATTTAGCTCAAAATATGCATGAATGATAAGAGTCAAATTATTGCATTTTTGTTATGATTTAAATGTTGATATTTGTGTGAAAATTGCGTTTATTTGATTATTTAATCCACAAATGTCATTTCACGGGTATTTCGTGTTTAAAGTGCAATTTCAGGTAAAATCATAATTTTGGAGAAGTTTGGGACAAATTTCAATGAACGGGATTGAGTGCAAATAAAAAGAAAACAAAATTTCAAAATTTAGAATTTCACCGCCGGCCAAAGAAATCTCGCCGTCGGCCAATGTAATCTCGCCGCCGGCCAATGCATTCTCGCCGCCGGCGAAAATCTTCCCGAGAGCACAAAATTTGGCAAATTCATCTCGCCGCCGGCCAAATTTATCTCGCCGCCGGCCAAATGCATCTAGCCGCCGGCCACATTATTTTGGCCGCCGGCCAAAATCGAAAACCCAAAAAAATTTATTTTCCAGAAATCTCGCCGCGGCGAGAATAATGTCGCCGCCGGCGAGTTTCGTCCGAAAACAGATTTTTTGGTTGTTTTGTTCCAAAATTCCCCCCCAAACCCTAGATCTATATATATAATATGATGGAAAAAGAGGGGGACGGCAGAGAGAAGAGATCTGAATCATTTTTGGAGGAGAAAAGGCAAATTTTGGAGAGAAAGTTTGGAGAAGCTTGAAGGATCATCACCATTGTTGCTACCAAGTCTTCATCTTCAAGAGTTTTTCATCTCTTCTCCTTAGCCTTCATATTCTGCATTTTATTCAGATTTTTTATTCATGAATTCAATTGAAATAATGGTTGTTCTTATTTCCGTTATGAACTAATTCATTTTTTGCTAAGGTTATGATGTAGTTAAATCAAGGAAATCTGATTTCTTTTGTTATGGTTATATGAATTCATTGTTTTCAAGTCGAGTATTTATTTCCATGCTTAATGCTTTTAAATTTCTGATCAAGATTTAGATGATTTGTTGCATTATATTGAGACCGAGAGGAGATGTGTAATGAATGCTTCTTGTGATAAATACCGTATGTTGAATGCGAGTTTGACACCTAATGCATGATGTATGTGGTTATTCCAGAAATTCCATAAATCGTAATGTGCTTATTTGTGATTAAATCTTCATAGGAATATAGTTGGTTTTCATCGATAAGTAATTCTAATATAACTTGAGAAAGAGTATTAGATAAGTTTGGGTTTTTCAACCATCACTTTTAGCTTTGATTATCATATAACATGACTTGAAATCGGATTGAATTGATTTAGCGAAATCAAATGTCTTAGCGTTTTTAATCATTTGTGAACAACATTAAATTTTGTTATTTACGTTTAGTTTTATGTTAATTTTCTTTTAAAACAATTTCAACAATTCAGTTTTCAAATAAAATTAGGGTTAATCAATTTCGGTACTTAGTAAACGCCATTCCTTGTGGGTTCGATATCCGTACTTTTGTACACTTTATTACTTGAACGATTCGTACACTTGCGAAAATAAACATCAAGTTTTTGGCGCCGTTGCCAGGGAATGGTTTGATTTTATTAATATCGATACTACCTAATCTTAGTTTTAATTTGAAGTTAATTTGCTTTATCTTTCTTTCATTTTTAATTTTGTTTATTTTGCTGTTTTATTTTATAAATATAAAAAAAGTAACTTTGTGTTGTTTTTGTTAGTTGATTTTCTGGTTGTAGGATTTTTGTATGAGACGTACAAGAAGCCTTAACCTTCTTCCATTTGATCCGGAGATTGATAGAACATATAGGCGTCTAAACCGAGAGAGAAGACGTTCAACCTCAGCTCCTAATAGACAATCAACCATGGATCCACCATTTGTTGAGGGAGGTGGAAATCGTAGAGCTTTGAAGGATTATGCTGCGCCTAATGTTACTGGAACTATTTCAGGTATAAGGAGGCCGACTGTTCAAGCCAATAACTATGAGATAAAACCATCCTTTATCCAAATGGTTCAATCAAATCAGTTTGGGGGAATGTCAAAAGATGATCCAAATGCACATATTTCTTACTTTCTGGAGGTGTGTGATCTTTACAAGATAAATGGTGTGTCCGAAGATGATGTAAGATTGAGGGTTTTTCCTTTTTCACTTCGGGATAAAGCCAAGGAGTGGCTAAACTCATTACCACCAGAATCAATTACAACATGGAATGAATTGGTTTAGAAATTCTTATCCAAGTTCTTTCCTCCTGCTAAGACAGCAAAATTGAGGAATGAAATCACATCTTTTACACAGTATGACCAAGAATCATTATATGATGCTTGGGAAAGATTCAAAGAAATGTTGAGGAAATGCCCACATCATGGTATACCAATTTGGTTGCAAGTCTCTACATTTTATAATGGGTTGGTTTCAAACTATCGGGCAATGATTGATGCTGCAGCTGGAGGGTCTTTAATGGGAAAAACACCGGAGGATGCTCATGAGTTGTTAGAGATTATGGCAGAAAACAACAATCAGTGGCATTCAGAGAGGGTAATTGCAAAAAGACCAGCAATAGTGCATGAAATTGATTCAGTGAATGCTTTGTCGGCTCAAGTTGCTGCTCTTCCAAGAAAAATGGATTCTTTGTCATCCAAGTTAGAATCCAAACCAACTGCACAATGTGATTTATGTGGTGGAAATCATGCTAGTATCGAGTGCCAAGTTGGAAATCCATTTGCTTCACCAACTGCTTAGCAAGCAAATTATGTTTCAAATTTCCAAAAACCTCAACATAACCCATATTCGAACACCTACAATCCAGGTTGGAGGAATCATCCAAATTTGTCATGGGGAAATAACCAAGGGGGATTCAAACCGTTATCATCTTCCTACCAACCCCAGGAGAAAAAACAAACAAATTTGGAAGAAATTTTGGAAAAGTTCATTGAGGAGACAAGAGCAAATTTCAGAAATCAAGAGGCAATCAACAGGGAGATCCAAAACCAACTAGGGCAGCTTTCAAAGCAGATTGCAGAAAGGTCTCAAGGATCGCTGCCTAGTGACACAATAAATCCCAAAGAGCATGCAAAGGCTATCACATTGAGAAGTGGTAAAGAACTTGAATGGCAGAGGAAATCGGAGAAAAAGATGGAAGAATCTAAAGAAAATCCATCAAGATCCCAAGACATTCAACCTTCCTCATATGCGAAATATGAGCCTCTTATCCCATATCCTCAAAGATTGAATAAGAAAAAGCTTGATAATCAATTTGATAAATTTTTGGATATTTTTAAGAAATTGCATATTAACATTCCTTTTGCAGAGATGTTGGAACAAATGCCCAAGTATGCAAAATTCATGAAGGAAATTCTATCAAAGAAGAGGAAGTTGGGAGATTATGAAACTGTCATGCTAAATGAGGAGTGCGGTGCGATTCTTCAAAGAAAAGCGCCACGAAATTGAAAGACCCGAGGAGTTTTACTATACCTTGCACTATAGGAAGTTGCAATTTTGATAAAGTCCTATGTGATTTAGGAGCAAGCATTAATTTGATGCCACTTTCATTTTCAGAAACTAGGCCTGGGAGAAGTGAAGCCCACTTCAATCTCTCTACAATTAGCGGATCGATCAGTGAAATATCCTCGAGGGGTAATTGAGGATGTTTTAATTAAAGTTGACAAATTTATTTTCCCTGTAGATTTCGTGGTGCTTGACATGGAGGAAGATAGAGAGATACCGTTGATATTGGGGAGACCGTTCCTTGCAACTGGAAGAACATTGATTGATGTTCAGCAAGGAAAGCTCATTCTACAGGTGCAATATGAACAAGTAACTTTTGATGTTTTTGAAGAAATAAAATTTCCAAGTGATGTACATTCTTGTTTTCAAATTAACACTCTTGACGGGTTAATCTCGGAAACTTTTGAGGAGAGAACTCCATTGCTACCACTAGAAGCTTGCCTTGTGAAATCTGCAACAATTGAGGAGGAAGATAAGGGGATGAGACAATGTTCCGAATTACTGGCAGCACCTAATGAATATTTATGCAGTGATGAAAAATTTGAGTTGGGAACAAATGAAACTCCAACCTTAGTGGTAAAGAATGGAGCCAACAAGATTGAGCTAAAGTCAATGCAATCCCATCTAAGAAAAAAAAATCTTACGTTCACTACCGGCAAGGGCAGTTTCACCGCCGACGAAAAGGAGATCTCTCTTTCCTTTCTTACATTGAGGACAATGTCAGGTTTTGGTTGGCGGTGCGGTAAACGGTAAATATTTTCTCCCCTTCATTTTTAGTAGTTTTATTTGTGTGTTTAGTTATGTTTAATTTTGATTTTCCATTTATTTTTCTACATTTTGATTTATTTTTTTTTTATTTCTTTATTGTCTTATTTTGATTTTGATTTTTTATTTTAATTTGCACGTTGATGATAATAATGTGATTGTGATAACAAGTAGCTGTTAGAAGATATTAAATTTTGCTTCGGTTTAAAGAGAATTTCAAATGTTGATTTTACCTAGTTGGCGACTTTTTTGGTATGTGGTATGATTTGGTTGATTAGTCTAAATGCTTAGAGAAGTCTTATGTGCGAATTTTTCATGGACATTTTTGTGATCTCAACAAACTCTAGAACTCGTTTGAAAACCTCTTGAGGCGAAATAATTTGGAATTGCACTATTTAGGATATGATGTAGGCCATTTTTGGATCGATTGTGTCATTTTAAGCCTACCTTGTTATCCTTATATCACTAGTAACCTCTTTGAGCCTATTTAAATATATTGTTAGCCTTACTTTTCTTTCTTTTTGCCTTATATAACCTACCTTCTATTGAGCCAAATATATATATATATATAATTCCTACCTTATTTGTTAAGAGCACTTAATTTTGAACACAAACTTTTCAAGAGGAATTGGAGAAATCTTCCACATATATTGGAAGAAATTGGTTGGGGGTTATGTCTTTTCAAGAGCAATTGGAGTAAGGATGAAAAAAAAAAGAAATCCACATATATTGGAAGAAAGTGGTTGGCTTTTCAAGAGCAATTGAGAAAAAAAAATTCATATATTGGAAGAAAGTGGTTGGTTTTTTAAGAGCAATTGAGTAAAAAAAAAAAAAGAAGAAAGCCTTCACATTTTAATAAATAAAAGAGTGTTAGTGATGGATGTACTAAGGAGAAAGATTGAGGAAGAATTTTTTTTATCTTTGAAAAAATGGGTTATGATCGGAAGAAACAATTTGGTTTAATGGTGTTACTCTTTTACTTAATTGATTGTGTTTGATCTAATAAGTGCCCTTATTTGTATTTTGACACTTCCCATTCTTTCTTAACCAAATACCTAAGCCTAACATTATAAGCCTCGTAAAGTCCTATTGATCCAAAGTGGTGTATTTTTCTTCATTAGTGGAGAGAGGTTTGAAAAGTGAGCCTATGGAGTTTGAGATTTCACCTTTTTGTTTGTGGATGTTGTGCATAATATTATCTGGGCATTATGGCTAACGGTTTGTGGTTTGATGGATGTTTAAGAGTCAATAACAAAAGTGAAATTGGCATTTGAGATTTCTTAAAGCTTAGGTGACATTTAATTATTCTATATGTTGGGTGTTATTTACAATTTTTGAGAAATTTGTGCAAGTTATTTGTTATGTGATTTTATTGTTTTAAGTTAGAATAGTTATAGGTAAGATGTTTGTGGGTATCATCACTGGAAGCCCTCACGAGACTACAACTCGTCCTACTAGGGCCACCTAGGGGTTTAAAGGCTTATTGCATACGCTTAATGTAATGTTGTAAATAGAATAAATTTCCTTTGAATTTTTCTTTTAATGTCTCCTTTGAAATTATTCATAGATCGCTTTTCTTGCTAGAGACTAGCAAGAAGCTGGTTGGGGGTTGTTGATAAGAGTCAAATTATTGCATTTTTGTTATGATTTAAATGTTGATATTTGTGTGAAAATTGCGTTTATTTGATTATTTAATCCACAAATGTCATTTCACGGGTATTTCGTGTTTAAAGTGCAATTTTAGGTAAAATCATAATTTTGGAGAAGTTTGGGACAAATTTCAATGAACGGGATTGAGTGCAAATAAAAAGAAAACAAAATTTCAAAATTTGGAATTTCGCCGCGAGCGAGAATATTCTCGCCGCCGGTGAAAACCTTACGGAGAATACGTTGAGCAAACCAATCTCGCCGCCGGCCAAATGCATCTAGCTGCCGGCCACATTATTTTGGCCGCCGGCCAAAATCGAAAACCCAAAAAAATTTATTTTCCAGAAATCTCGCCGCGGCGAGAATAATGTCGCCGCTGGCGAGTTTCGTCCGAAAACAGATTTTTTGGTTGTTTTGTTCCAAAATTGCCCCCCCAAACCCTAGATCTATATAAATTTGGCCGGCGGTGAGATAAATTTGGCCGGCGGTGAGATAAATTTGGCCGGCGGCGAGATGAATTTGCCAAATTTTGTGCTCTCGGGAAGATTTTTGCCGTGCTTTCTGTAGGATTTTGGCCGGCGGCGAGAATGCATTGGCCGGCGGTGAGATTACATTGGCCGGTGGCGAGATTTCTTTGGCCGGCGGCGAAATTCCAAATTTTGAAATTTTGTTTTCTTTTTATTTGCACTCAATCCCGTTCGTTGAAATTTGTCCCAAACTTCTCCAAAATTATGATTTTACCTGAAATTGCACTTTAAACACGAAATACCCGTGAAATGACATTTGTGGATTAAATAATCAAATAAACGCAATTTTCACACAAATATCAACATTTAAATCATAACAAAAATGCAATAATTTGACTCTTATCAATGAACAATAGCTAAATTGTGGCTATGATGTTTTTTGTTTTTCAATTTATGAAGTGCTATGTTAATTTCTTAGAATGCTATTTTAATTTGAATGAGCACAACTAGGATCATCCTTGTTGGCCAAAATTTCCTACCTCTAATGTTGTTGTTCTATAAAAAAAATCCCTTTTAGTGAGCCAATTTGAGGGTTTCGGTAATCTAGAGGTACCCAAGTTAATTGAATGGTAACCATTTCCACCCATATTTTCAAATGGTTCCAATTTTATACCTTAATCCATCAACTAGTTCCAACTTTACAAAATAGAAAACAATAACCCCATTTAACAAGGGAAATGTTGTCATTAATTTTTTTTCTTTCTTTTTCTTCTTCTACAGTTTTTTTTCATTTAATTTTTTGTTTTTCTTTCTTTTTCTTAGTCCCTTCATTTCTTAAATGAAAAAAGAAAGAAAAGTTGAGGGAGAAAAAACTAAAAAAATTAAATAAAAAAACTAAGGAAGAAAAAGAAAAAAGAAAGGGGGAAGAAAAAGTATAAAATTTAATGACAAAATTTTCCTTGAATAAATGGGAACCAAGTGCTGAATTACGATACTAAATTATAATCCATTGAAATCATGGCTAAAAATGAGTACTAGTTGATTAACTTACCTCTATAGTGGATTAACTTAGTGACCCAAAATTTAAGCCTATATAAGCTAATTATTTGTACCACTCTTTACTCTTTGAGCCAAACATAATGACCATACCCTATAGTTTAAGAAAAAATAGAGTTACATAAAAAAGGATAGGCTATGAAAACACTAAAATAAGATTTATAAATGTCAATGATTATTTAATTGAGAAACGGTCCAGAACAAACAAGATAGCCCTTGAATTAATAGGTACCTCTCGTTGAATAATTTTAGTTTAGTTAAAAAATTAATAATAATAATAAAAGGGGAACACCTAAAAATAAATGTAAAAAGGGCATAATAATGAAGAGAATTGGATAGAAAGAAAAGAAAATAAATTAATAATGATATTTGATTCCAAACCAATGGAATTTGACCTTATTTTGTTGACATGATTAGTCTTAGAATAGTGTTGTTTATAGATTACTTCCTCTACAGAGACTCTATGGATCATGAATTTTTTTTCATTTTCCCTTTCATTTGATTAAACCAACAAACCTTAACCTTATTACAACCAAACAAAAGATCTTCTGATTTTGAAAAATTCCTTCCGTAAATAGAGATGTAACTTTAAGAGAGAGTTTATAGTGTTTGATTTAAACTCTAGAAATATGGGGATGTTATGTGGGAATGCATATGGGATTTACTAGTTTGAATTACTTAGTTTGACTATCACTAAAAAGGTTGGTACACTTTAAGCTATATTATTATAGAGAATGTTAAAGGGCAAGATTGGTTATATACCCTTGCTAATGTTTGTTAAAATTTGGAATATTAGAATTATGAAGGTCTTGAGATGAAATATTTGAAATTGTGTTTATGGTGACTTACTTCACCTTTACTCGAGGACTAGCAAAGAGTAGGTGTAGAAAAGTTTGACCAGTGTCATTTTGTATGTATATTTATGCATCAATGTTCACATATTTACAATAAATTATTGTTCTTTATGCATTTTAAGTGTTTATTGTGTATTCTACAAGTGTTAAGGGTCAAAATGGGAAATTTATCACTAATGCCCCCAAAGTTCAGCATATCTTCACTTATACTTCTAAGGTTTGTAAGAAGAACAATAATGCCCCTGAGGTTTATACTTAATACCACCAATGCTCTTAAATGGTTAATGATGTTAACTTTCAATCCAATTATGTATTTTTCTTTTATATGGCTCTGATACCAAATTGTGACTAGCTGTTTTACAATATTAGTTATTAATTCTTGTATATTATTTTTTAAAGGTTAAAATATTTAAGTTTCTTATTAAAACATTATTTTAACTTTATATTTTTCATATGTTTATTTTTATATGGGCTTGTGGCTAGTTTCTTAGTTTCTATTTTCTTATTTGTTAATTTTATAAATATTATAAACAAATATTTAATCATATACGATTCTTAAATGACTTAGAATTATAATCATCATACCTGAATTTAATGGGTTCACCACAATCCTCCCTTTCATTGTTTGTTTTCTTTTATTACATCTGATATGCCTCAGTTTGTTCAAGCCTTAATACCCTTTTGGTAATGGTAGAACTATTGCATCTATACATGTTATGGTACCCAATTTAGACTTATTAGAGAATAGAAAAAGAATGAATATACTCTATTTTATTCATAATATTTTAATAATTATTACAATTTTACATGATCCAAATCTAAAAGATTAGATCTATACTTTCATGAAGTTTGAATTTTGGTGGGATACTACCTCTAGTTTCCTAATGTAATCCTTCTTTCATTTTGGGTGGTTGTTTTCTTCTATATAGAATGTCAGATTTTTCTAAGCTTTGCCTATTTATTTCTAGTCTCATTCCTAGGTATCAATATATATGATCTCCTAGGTGGTTTTTATCGTAATATTACAATGGATCAACTTAAACCTATAATTTTGTTTTTGTTTTTAGGTATGTTATTTACATGCATTCTTAATTCTATAAGTTCTTTCGGTATGACTTATTGTAATTTTTTATTATAACCATAGTCTCTTATTTATTTTAGGAGTTATTTAACCATATTTTTTTATTACTCCAAGGAAATTAGTAAACTTCTATTAAGATAGAGAAAGAACAATAAATAGGTACAAAGTCAATTATTCTTTTGATTCAAATAGGTAACTGGGAACTAGATGAGAGGTAGAGACATCAATTCATAGAGTATTTTGGGGTGCTTTATACCAATTCAACCAAACAGGCTTCACAAACATGAATTAAGTATATTACACAACAGAATCACAAAATAACATGCTCAATTCAAGCCACAATAAAAATAACAACCGATAAAAGGGAACAAACTACGGTGTGTCTCACAGGTTTCTGTCCAGTCCAGCGGGATGAATAAACTTATCAAACATCACACAACATGCAAAAAAATCATACATACTAAAAAGTCATAAAAAATTTCTATTACTTTAAGACCTCATATGTGAGAACATATTCAGTAAATGATGATTGTACTCTCACAACCTGTAAACAAGCATACATAGCAAACCATGTACACTTCTATGGTAAGGAGATATAGACTCCTTAGAGACTCGTCTCAAACATGAAAACAACAGTAAGTAAAATACTTGACAAAAGGCAATAATGCAATAAATATTAATCACTGATAGTTGGTAACAAGTAGCAAACATGTTATATAGTAATTAGAAAGTAGGTGATAAATATTAAAAGCTTTCTAATCAGAGTTTAAAATTCATTATGTAAAAACATACACAATTTAAAATCTGATTATACTTGGTACACATTAGAGCACACATAGAAACCCTATTGGTAGCGAATAAATCCACTAAGCAATAAAATAATTACATCCCTAACAGAAATAAAACCCTAATTATCTCTATTAGTCAGGACCTCTATCTATGTTGCCTATTGTTACCCTCGCTCTCTACCTCCATAATAACTTGGCTTGATAAATGAACCTCACTCACCTCTAAAACCAACAACACCTAATGTGGTGTGATCGATAATCGTAGATTAGTAACGTGTAAAGTGAACAAACAAAAAAACCACCCTCGAACATTAACACCTAATAATTATTGTGGAAACACTTTCCACCTCAAGCCACAAATCATCTATGAGTGACACAATCTACCTCGTATCACACAAAGGCAATTATTTGAGTAACAAGAACAACCACTTATTACTCACAAACAAAGTGGATCACACAATCAATATCTTATCATATATAGTAAGAAATGATGAGAATAGTGACAATTCGGGTGAACCTACTCACAAAGAGATGCTCTCACATAAAAAATTGCATCCAAGCAACTACTAACTAACACATGACACATTATCACATAGGCTCCTCATTTAGCACCAACTCACAAATACTACCTCAAGTATTCACCACTCAAGAGCATAGTTTTTCACACTCAGTCATGAATCACTAATACGAATAACACATAAGGTAATAGTGATTCAAAAATAGAAAAACATATGTTAATGTGATAGAGCTCTACTAGATTTTTTTTGGATAGGAAAAAAGAAGAGAGGGGAATATTTATAGAAGTTACCCAATGGCTATACCACATTTCCACTATAATGTTGAGGGATATGGTGAGGCCCTTGTTAAGGGGTGTGGTAAGGTGCCAAAAAAAACATTTGTTTGATTGTACTCTCACAACCTGTAAACAAGCATACATAGCAAACCATGTACACTTCTATGGTAAGGAGATATAGACTCCTTAGAGACTCGTCTCAAACATGAAAACAACAGTAAGTAAAATACTTGACAAAAGGCAATAATGCAATAAATATTAATCACTGATAGTTGGTAACAAGTAGCAAACATGTTATATAGTAATTAGAAAGTAGGTGATAAATATTAAAAGCTTTCTAATCAGAGTTTAAAATTCATTATGTAAAAACATACACAATTTAAAATCTGATTATACTTGGTACACATTAGAGCACACATAGAAACCCTATTGGTAGCGAATAAATCCACTAAGCAATAAAATAATTACATCCCTAACAGAAATAAAACCCTAATTATCTCTATTAGTCAGGACCTCTATCTATGTTGCCTATTGTTACCCTCGCTCTCTACCTCCATAATAACTTGGCTTGATAAATGAACCTCACTCACCTCTAAAACCAACAACACCTAATATGGTGTGATCGATAATCGTAGATTAGTAACGTGTAAAGTGAACAAAAAAAAAACACATGCTCGAACATTAACACCTAATAATTATTGTGGAAACACTTTCCACCTCAAGCCACAAATCATCTATGAGTGACACAATCTACCTCGTATCACACAAAGGCAATTATTTGAGTAACAAGAACAACCACTTATTACTCACAAACAAAGTGGATCACACAATCAATATCTTATCATATATAGTAAGAAATGATGAGAATAGTGACAATTCGGGTGAACCTACTCACAAAGAGATGCTCTCACATAAAAAATTGCATCCAAGCAACTACTAACTAACACATGACACATTATCACATAGGCTCCTCATTTAGCACCAACTCACAAATACTACCTCAAGTATTCACCACTCAAGAGCATAGTTTTTCACACTCAGTCATGAATCACTAATACGAATAACACATAAGGTAATAGTGATTCAAAAATAGAAAAACATATGTTAATGTGATAGAGCTCTACTAGATTTTTTTTGGATAGGAAACAAGAAGAGAGGGGAATATTTATAGAAGTTACCCAATGGCTATACCACATTTCCACTATAATGTTGAGGGATATGGTGAGGCCCTTGTTAAGGGGTGTGGTAAGGTGCCAAAAAAAAACATTTGTTTGTTCCAGAAACACGAGTGATTAACATGCATGCATACTACAAAAACCAACCATATGGCTGTGTAAACAAGCTTTCAATCACAATGTTTCTAAGTAAGTGTGTGTGCATATATAATCACATTAACTAACCTTACATAGAGAAAAATATAACACTACATAAAATAAATAGACTCCATCTTTTGTACATGGAAGCCAACATAGACACAAAGGACTACTGGACTTACAGGAAGTTAAAGTCAATGAAATTGAGTAGTAACCTTTCATACATAAAAATGAAAGAAATAATAGAAAAACAAGAAATAATAGAAATAGAAACATAGGACATCTCAAGATATTTCTAACAAGAAATGGTAAATAGTAAAAAGAAATTTGAAGAAATATAAAAAGCAAAATTAAATCTTAAAGAAGGAGATGGATTTAAAGATTCATCATTCTCAACAATAAGGAAAATATTTTCAAGAAAAGATATAGTTTATTATGGACTAAGTAATAAAGAAATGAACCTTAATATTATAGATGCAAAAGGAATGTATAATATGCCATTAATTGACAAGAAAATCATTATGGATAAACTATTAAAAAATCCCTTAAAACTACAAAAGAAAAATTGGATATATCTATTTAGGAGGAATCCAAATTAATAAAATAAAATTTTAGACAAGGAATTGATACACCAAGAAAATTAGTACTACTAGTCAATAGAATAATAAATAGAAAAGATGTTTTTATTAGGAATGATCTATGGAACCCTAGGATACAAAAAATTAAAATTCATAGCATACCCTTGGTTTTTCATTAATATTAATGATAAGAATTTAAACCAATTCTTAAGTTTAGCCTATAAATTTGAAAGAAGAGATTTAATGAAATAAAAAAAATCAATTATTTTTAGTAAACTACATAGTAGGATTTTCACCAACAAACAACAATAATAGTTCAATAAATGGACAAAATGAATTCATATATAAAACTTTATGAGAAATTGGGAAAATAATAAAACCATAAATATTAACAAACTTTGAAATACCAGAAAAATAGAACTTAGATGTTAAGAAAAAACCTCTGATACTATGAAAAAAAAGTAATATATCATGGTTTATGTTTATAGATCTTGAAGAAGAAAGCTCTAACAAAGAAAGAGAGGTGACATATCTAAAATAAGAAGTTAAAGTAATGAAAACATTAGTCCATGACGTAATATTAGTAAGAAAATGATATTATTATTATTATTATTATTCCAATAATGATAAAAAAAACAAACTATATAATATCAACCACTCACATTGGAAATGTCCTCGATAAAAGCTATCTTCAATAGAGATAAATTGGCACACTTATAGTTAAATACAAATATCAATAAAAAATATCAATAAAAGAGAATGTAAAAAAGGGATAAGTCATAAATGAAGATCAAGCATATAAAATTCTCACCGAGTGACTCGAGTTCGATCCCTGGCAACATCGTTAAAAACTTGATACATAAATTTTGTATTTCAATCTTTTTTGGCACTATGATGAAAATTGGCGTTTTATATTTTTTTCTCTCAAATTTTGTAAAAATTCATGATTTGTAAATATTTGTGGTTTGTTTTTTTTTTTTGTTTTTTTAATTACTTTTGTTTCTTATTTATTTTAATTCTTTTGTTATTTGCTTTTATTTGTTTATTTTATTTTATTTTCTTTTCATTTGTTTCTTTCTGGTGCTTTATTTTATTTGTTGTTTTTGTTAGTATATGTGAAGTAAGAGATATTTCGAAAATCAACTAATACCTTTAATATATAATGTAAATAGGTATAAAAAGCCTTTAAAAAGGCTTGAAATTGAAATCTAAAAGCCTTTTCTTGAACTTATAATTGAGCAACCACTAGAGCCTATTTTAAAATCTTTAAAAATGAAAGATGTTTTACCTAAGAAAATTGCTATGAAGGAGTATGCAAGGTCAGTCATTGAAACTACTATTACTTCTATATAGTTGGGGGAGACGGTTAGAAATTATGAATTGAAACAAATTCATTATTCAATGTTTCCCTCCTTCTATGGAATTCCTGATGAAGATTCTGTCTTTCATTAAAGATTTCCACTCAATTGTACAAATATTTCCCTTAAAAGAGTTAAATGAAGACCAGCTGAAAATGAGGTATTTCCTATACACTTTAAAGATAGGGTTAAGACATGGTTAATGACTCTCCCAACGAGTTCCTTGATAATTTGGGAGGGAGTCTACAATAAATTTATGGAAAAATTTTACTACTATCAGAAAATTTCAATTTGAGAACAAAAATTGCAACATTCTCTCAAATGGAAGAATAACCATTCCATGAAGCTTGAGATAGGTTCAAATGTTTTCTCACTCAATTCCCACACTATATTTACTCACTGTAATTTCAAAAGTAATTCTTCTATG
Source organism: Hippophae gyantsensis (assembly GCA_030763125.1). Taxonomy (NCBI): domain Eukaryota; kingdom Viridiplantae; phylum Streptophyta; class Magnoliopsida; order Rosales; family Elaeagnaceae; genus Hippophae; species Hippophae gyantsensis. The sequence goes on along the minus strand of CM061030.1, from coordinate 46,502,137 downwards.
ATAGGTTGATATAACATTATCAATTTATAGTTGATAACATTGTAGGTGATGCTATGGGAGAAAAGATTACATTAGAGACTTATAATCTCTATGAAATGTTGGGTGCTAATTTCTAAAAAAAGACTACTAGAGTGAGAAGAGCCAAAGTTCATGAGATAGACACTGATACTCAAATGTTTATGAAAGTTGTATAATTGACCAAGAAAATTACACTTCTAACCACTGAATGCACTCCAAACATAGATGCATATGGAGTGTGTAGTAATTATAGGCCTAGTGCTAACACGTGTCCTTATCAAAGAGATCCAATTACAATACCTAAATAAGTGAATGCGATGGAAGGTTATCAACCTAGACCTAGGTATGACTCTCGTGCAAACACTTTCAATCAAGGGCGGAGAAATCATCCTAATTTCTCTTGGAAAATGAACAACCCTACCTATACCTAGAACCCAAACTATATGTAAGGCCAACAATATAACCAATACATGCCACATAATCCTTCAAATAGATCAACCTTAGAGGATAACTTAAATGCTTTCATTCAAGTCAGAAAAGACAACAACGTTAAAAACAATCAAAAGTTGGTGATCAGCAATGGGTACACAAGTATACCTATTAAAAAATAGTAATATAATGATATAAAAGATATTTCTCAAGGAGATTATGTTATTAGAAACTAATTTTAAAACTAAAAATAAAAAAAAATAAATAATTGTAATTAATTAACTCAAAATTAATAGCTAAGAAGATATATGGGAAAATATCTAGGAATACTTAATTTCCTAATTTCATAAGAATGTGAATCATTGAATTCCCTCCAATATAATTACCAATCAATTACATGATCAATTGAATCTAAACTAGCTTGTATCCTCTCTCAAGTAAACTACACACCATGTAGTAATTAACCTAATCACACTCTCATATCAATTAAATTGCATACTACTCATTAAGTTCGTTAATTATGGATCACATAAATAAGAATCATACATCTTTTCCTAGAAACTATGCATGTTCTTTAATCAAGACAAACAATTAAATAATTCTCTCAAATCTATTTATTTGCCTATATAGATTAATTGTTAGCCAAATAATTAATAGCACAAAAATTAGATTAAATAATATGTTTGAATTGAAGTCATAATTAAGGTAAAAATATTAGACCATCACATGTATAAAATTGGATTTATAAGACACCTAGATTAATAAATTAATTAGACATAATTGCACTCATAAAACTCATAATTTTCATAAAGAAAGAAATGAAATTTTTTAAAAAGGAGAAGACGAATACGTACACTCAATCTCTTGAATTGCAGCACAAATATCCTCTATAGCTCTACCAAATTGTATCTCATTTTGAACTTTTTCTATATTTTCTCTCTTCTTGGTACCAAAAACTAATATAAAAATTGTAAATTCGGTTTAGGGTGTTAGATTTGGCTTAACGAAAATTTGGACCTTTCTATCAGCTTCAGATAAAAGGTTAAGATGAAAAAAGGAAAATTAAATAGTGTTGGCCAATGGGATCATGACACCTGGTAAGGGAGAAACACAGGATGAAACAGCATGTGACGCGTGGTAGGGTGTACTAATTCTTGTCAATTGTTGCTGAGTCAATAACACATGGTATGCTACAATTCACTAATATAATTTGCACGGCATCTTGATGGAACAAATGGATGAATCACGTGATTATGCGTGCATGTGGAAACACCTGCATCACCTGGCATACGCGATGCACTCTAATTGGCTCCCATTTTCTTGTGTGGCATCCATATGGAAATGATCAGTTAGTTGTACACCCAATGTGCTTCAATAGGCTCCCTTTGTTTGTGTGGCATCCATATGTCTTGTTATGATTGGTTTTGCATTAAAAAATTCATAAATATTTTAAGAATTCCATAAAATTCTAGAAAATTATATTTTCAAACCTTTTCACTAGAAAGTTCATATTTTAATATTTTTAACCCAAAAGTACTACTTATTAAATAAAAAAAACAAATATTAAGTGAAAAGGTGCATTGATGACTCTACTTTGATATAGTTATCACACTCCTATACTTAACCCTTTGCTTACCCTCAAGTAAAGCTAAATCTAACAAGATAAACTGACATGGGCAGTACATTCATATATATTACAACATGCATATTTAACCAAAAACTATCCCCTCAAAAATTGTACAATTCTAATACAAGGAGGTTCACATATCCATTGATCAATGTTCCATCAATAAAAGGATATGCAAGGTTTTTGATGAATTGATTTGTGTGTGTTTTGCACAAGAATTCATTCAATGAAATAATGAAATCAACCTATATAAGCATGCTAATTAAATCAATCTTAAAATAAGTCTCATAAATCTATTTTTTACATCCCTTTTCACTAATATAAATATGTACTTTGCTAAAGATCAATAAGGGCTTTACATCCCTCTCCCCTACATCTTAGCTTTCATTTTAATCATCATGATTTTTTTAACTATAATTGAGCTTTTGCTTGATATTTTAAGGCATCCCTCTCCCAAACTTAAATTGCACATTGTCCCTAATATGTACATATAAATATTAAAAAGGTAAAAGGAAAGAAAACTCCCTTAGTCTTGGCACATCACATCTGTCGTTGAAACTACTCAATCTTTTTGAGCCATTACCCTCTATATTTAATCACCTATAAAACAAAAACAATAAATATATAAGTAAAATAACTTTTGATTACCTTCCAACAGGCATCACATTTAACCTCCTTGACTAGACGGGCTTATCAACTCCTAAGGTACATCCCTCTATGTCCATTTACTGTTGAGTTTTCCCAAAAATAGTTTGAGTCTTGAAATGTTCAATAATAATTTATGTTTCAATTTAAAAACACACTACTCAATTCTCTTATCATGCCATACTTTTGGTACTTCTTGGCATTCTTATAAGCACTTTATCCTAGCTCATCTAATTTATGTATCTCAAACATCCTTTTCACCTCTCTAGTGGACTTTTTCACTTGCCCACTTGATTGGGGATGGTAGGTTAAAGGTGTGAGGTCTAACCTTGGTGGCCTTCAATAGATGGTTTGAGCTTAAATCCTATCTCAAAACTCTCCATAACAATATTAAGTATACATATGGGAGGTGTTGCCTCTAAATAGCTCACACAATCAGTAATATCAATCATAGATTCCATACTTTCAAAATTAAAATTGATCAAGTTATTTCTTAGTGAGTTTACTCCATCGTTCATAGCATCATGTGTAATAGTCTTAATTGTGGGCAACCTAACAGATTCTTTTAAGTTATCATATATCCTATATAATTCATTAGCATTATCAATATCAGGGGGTTAACATGCTTTCAAAGCTTTATATGTTACTTGTTCATCTTGAATTCTCATTGTAAGCTCAACTTTTTGTACATCAATGAGTGTTCTTCTAGTTGCTAGGAATGGATAATCAAATATGATAGTAATGTTGCATTCCTTTTCCATGTCTAATACAATGAAATCTTTCAGAAAGATGAACTTGTCTACTTTTACTAGCACATCTTCTACCACACCTTAGTGTCACTTAATTGATCTATCTTCCATTTATAATGTTATTGAAGTGTGGCTTTTCCAATCCCTAATAACTTGAAGGCTGATAATGGCATAAGGTTAATGGTTGAACCTAAGTCACATTGTACTTTTCCAAAATGGATGTTCCCAATAGTGCAAGGGATGTCAAAACTACTTGGATCTTTCAATTTTATGGTATTTTTCTATCAAGGATGGCACTACAATCTTCACTTAAGGATATTGTTTCATCATCTCCAAGCTTTCTCTTCTTAGATAGGACGTCCTGCATGAATTTGGCATAAGATGAAATTTGTTCAAGTGAATCTACAAATTGTATGTTTATGTATAACTTCTTGGACATATCCAAAAATTTTGAAAACTACATATCTAAAGTTTTATTTTTATAGTTTTTGAGGGAAATGAATTGTATGTTTGTAAAGGTTTCTTTTCTTTGGCTGAATTATTTCATTTTTAGTGCTCTCTTTATCCATTAATTCCTAGATCTCTTTATCCACTAAATTTTCCTCATCCTTTTTAGCGTGTGGTTCCTCCTCGTCCTTTTGAGTCTCATTTTCATGCTCTAAATTTTTACCACTCCTCAAGGATATGGTGATGTAATACTCCTTACCTTCTCTTCTTGGGTTTATAATTGAGTCTTTAAATTAAGAATTGAATCCTCTTGAGTGGATGCTTTTATCATTCCCAATAGAGCATTTGTATTGTCCTTAATAACTAGCTACTTCTCTTAGGCTTGTGATTGTTGAAAACTAAGTGGTGGAAATGATTGATGAATGAATTGATTACCACCTTGATTATTGTTATTACTCCAAGAGAAATTTGGATGTTGTCTTCATCCTGGGTTATATATGTTCAAGTATGGATTATTGTTTTGGTTCACACTACCTATTTAGGATTATTTGGAAAATTATCAAACAAATGAGCTTCACCACAAAAGATACAGAACACCTATGCATCTTGGACCTGGTTTATACTCACTGGCAATTTTTGAGCCTTCAAAATATTCACCAAAGAGGACACTTGAGATGTAAATACCATGAAATCATTTACCTCACACACTCTAGCTACTCTTCTTATGGCTATCATTCTGTCTATTAGCCATTGATAATTATTGCTAGCTATTTTCTCAATTAAATCATGAGCTTTATTGTAAGATTTAGGTAGCAAAGCTCCATTAGAGGGTGTATAAACAATGGTTCTTGTATAAGCATTGAGACCTTTGTAGAAAGTCTCCATTTGGATTCAATAAGGAATACCATGGTAAAGACACTTCCATAGAAATTCTTTGAATCTTTCCCATGCTTTATGTAAAATTCTCCTTCAATTTATTGGTTGGAGGCATTGTCATTTCTAAGCTTGGCATTCTTTGATGGTAAGAAGTATTTCACCAAGAATTTCTTCAACAAATCATTCCAAGTTATAATGGAATCAGGTGACAAATAATTTAGCCAAACTTGAGAATGGTCTCATAAAGAGTAAGGGAACAATCTGATCCTAAATTCCTCCTCAGTAACACCATTGAACTTGAATGAATCTCTAACTTCAATAAACAATCTAAGATGTAAATGGAGATCCTTTATTGGTAATCTGCTAAATTGATTACTGGCTTTAGTTCAAATTGATTAGCTTGAATATTTGGCCTTATAATACTTAGATTCAACCATTCGAACATAGGTAATGTATATTCATTCATAATTATGTCCCTATTATCCATTAAAGGTATCTAGTTGTTCAAATTAAGCTCTTTATTGATCATTTCTAATGGATTACCAATTTCTTCGGTGACAACTTGTTGTTTTCTTATTGATCTTAAAGTATGCTCGATTTCAAGATCTAAATGCAAATTTTCTCCCTTATGGACTCTGCTCATACAATATAGCCAACTATATTTCTAATTGCACTAAAGGATGTGTATAAATTAAAAATAAATAAATAAAGAAAAATAACTAAAAGAAAATAAAATAAAAATTTATTTTCTAATGTTAATAGTTCCTCAAAATGGTGCCAAAAATTTGATCAACATGAATTGTATGCAATGGGTATGCAAATATAAATATCATAAAAAATTAATATAATGATAAGAAAGATCGTTCACATGGAAATTATGTTATTAGAAACTAATATTAAAACTAAAAAGTAAAGATGAATCTTACTATGTTTTGAGAAAACAAAATTAAAATAATTAAAAAAATAAGTAGGAGTAATTAATTAACTCAAAATTAACAGCTAAGAAGGTACATGAGAAAATATCTAGGAATACTTAATCCCTCAATTTCTTAAGCTTATGAATTGCTAAAATTCTTCCAATATAATTACCAATCAATTACATGATTAGTTGAATCTAACCTAGTATCTATTCTTTTCTAAAGTAAACTACATACCATATAGTAACTAACATAATCACACTCTTATATTAATTAAATTTCATACTACTCATTAAGTTCATTAGTTATGAATCACATACATAAGAATCATACATCTTTGTCTAGAAACTACGCATGTTATTCATTTAATTACCTCTATAGATCAATTGTTGGCCAAACAATTAATGTCGTAAAATAAATTAAATAATATAATTGAGTTGAAATCATAATTGGAGTCAAAATATTAGATCATCACATGTAGAAAATTAGGTTCATAAGACACCCTATATTAACAAATTAGCTAGACATAATTGTATTCATAAAGCTCAAATTTTTCATAAAGAAAAACATGAAAATTGATTACAAAAAAGGAAAAGAAGAATAAATACAATCAATCTCTTAAATTATAGCATCAATATCCTCTTGTATCTCTACCAAATGGTATCTCCTTTTGAACTTAAGTTTTTTTTGTATTTTCTATATTCTTACTACCAAAAACTAATAAAAGAAATTGCAAATTCGGCTAGTAGGGTTTTTGGGACAATTACGAGGTTAAAGTAGGCCAAGATGGATCTATACCTTCAAATCAAAGGTTGAGATGAAAAAAAGGAAAATTAAATGGTGCTGGTCAATAGGATCGTGACATGTGGTAGGTGAGAAAAGAAGATGAATCACTGTGTGATGAGTGGTGAGGTGGATTGGTTCTGGCCAACACTTGTTGAGTCAGCAACACATGGCATGCTATGATTCGCTGATTTAGATTGCATGGTATCCTAGTGGAACAAACAGATGAATCACTTGGCGATGCATGGCATGCTAATCGACCGCTCGACAAAACTTGGAATGAATGCTCTATTAACACATGGCCATGGCTGCATCACCTAAGACACATGGCATGCTTCAATTGGCCCCATTTACTTGCATGGCATCCATATTACGATGACCTATGATAAATTAGATATACACACGATGTGTTTCGATTGGTTCACCTTGCTTACATGGAATCCACGTGTCCACGTGTCTTGTTCTGATTGGTCCTACATTAAAAAATTCATAAAAAAATCCATAAAAATTCTAGAAAATTCCTAACAAGTATATTTTCATCCATTTTCACTAGAAATTTCATATTTTTAACCCTAAAAGTACTAGTTATTGAATAAAATGAGAAAATATTAAACAAAAAAATGCACTGATGACTCTACTTTCATATAGTTATCAATTGGATTCTTTAGAGGCATTCATAAAAAGGGTAGAATTGCAAGTGAAACAACTAGCTGAGCTTCTACAAAAGCAAGCTAGAGAAGTCTTGCCTAATCAAATTGAACATATGGAGGCTATTACAGCTGAAATAGTCCATGACCTAGTACACTACCAGGATAAGGAGATACGGATTCTTTGATGACTTAACCCTAACTCACATAAATAGAAAAGTAAACATTTAAGAAAATAATGTAGTAGAAGCACACATAATATAATTTTAGATAAGCAAATAACTTTTCACAACAAATATTATATAATCAACATAAAGTAGAAAAATAGTAAACGCTTTCTAATCAAAGTTTAAGCTATAGTATTTTGTAACAAATACAACTTAAATTCAGATTGTACAAGCATAACAACGGATCATGCATAACAAGCGATGTAATAAGGTAAACCTATTAGAGATTGTATCTATGTAGAAACATCTTCGAGTTACTTAAGGAAACCACTCAGCAACAAACAATCAATTAAACAATAAAAGAGTTACAAATATGAAAGAAATAAATCCATTATTGCCTTTATCATTTAGGACCTCTATTTGAACTTCCTATTACTGCTTTTCCCTCCTGCTTCCACAATGACAAGGTTCATCTCACAAACTCAACTCTCCTTCACAGCCAATAGCACACAATATGGTATGATCAGTAACCATAGATTAATAACAAGAAGTGTAACTACTCACAATCTTGAGGATTACGCTTAAACTTAAAAAACTATTATTCATTGCTCATTGCAAGAGATACTATAACTCAAAGAATTTAACTTAGCTCACATTCACAATGAGACTCTCAAATTTTAGTAAAAACAATCTACCTCACTATTTTATACTCTCTCAAATGTATCATCAATATTGTAACACAGTATTGAAAACAAATTTGGAAATGATCAAAGGTTTTCCTAGAATTTTGGTAGAATTTTTGAACTAATTAAATAATTAATGGAGGGATATTTATAGCACTTGGCGTGCCACCTCACCAAAGGTGGTGGTGAGATTGATGGAAGGATATTAGCAATGTGCTAAAAAAAATATTTTTTTTGTTTCTAAAGTGTCGAGTTAATTCCACAAATACCCACACCCGAAATAAACCAAGAATCGAACGACAACGTCAAAGAGCGAGCTCTTATACACACTATGGAAACACACCCGGTGATGTGTGATGAGTGCTTAAAAAGCCCTAAAATTACCATTATTTAATGTACTTTAATTGATTAAATAGATTTATATTATTTTTCAAGTAATTTTGTTCAAAAATAATGTAAAGACTCAAAGAAAAATACTGAAAGAAATACATCACAATATTTAAAGTGTATTATTCATTTATTATACAAATAAGTGAGGAAAAAATGAGGAAAAGTAAAAAAATAGGAAAATTGACAAAACGGCCAAGCCAACACACGCCCGCAAATAACCAGTACCTACACTGAGACTCTCACCCACCCGCACACATCAATGCCAGTCCCATCGCAAATCTCGCCCCACACGTGTGCCAGCTTGTCCAAATGCATCCAAGACCAATTTTTGAGATATTTTCTCACTTTTTTAGTCTTTTCTTCATCTACAAAAGGACTCTATCCTCCATTGTAAAAATCATCACTCCATTGTAAAAATCATCCCTCCATTGTAAATTTCTAGTTTTTGATTCAATAAACGGAAATGCATATCCGTTTGGAGGTTTTCCAGAAATAAAATTAGAGTCAAAGTTCTGTATGGATTCTTTTGAGATATAATTTTAAAATAAATTCTTGACAGTTATTTTTATGTTTTATTCTTATATGTTATATTTAATTTTTTTGTGATTAAATTTAATATGGTTGGTTGTATACAAATATGATATAATAATAACGTTTTTAAGCTAGCGAAATATTAAATAGATAAAACATTTCTATAAAATAAATTGATTTTATTTTTATTCAAGATTTTATATTAAGGATGTTAGAGAGAAATATATTATTTTTTATTACAAACTTAAATATGAAAATTAGTTTTTAAGGTTTAATTATCTGGTTGGATTTAGAGTAGTTCCCTTTTATTTGTTAGGACAATCTCCCTTTAGTTAAAGTGAAGCTCTATTTCAAAAATATTTATAAGAACTATTATTCAAAAATTTATTGATAACATATTTTCAGTAATGGTTTTAAAACTTGAAAGTTAGTACTCAGATAATTAAATTCTTAGGTTTGATTTGGATACCTTGAATAAAGTTTAAAATGTCTAACGCTACCAAAGGAGGCATTTTAATGGTTCATTTTCAATCTCTTAGAACAAATAATATCTAACCCCATCAAAAGTGGTATTTGTATAAAAAAGAGTCAACAAATAACAATTTATATCTTTGATAACCTAAATAATATGAGTAAACATAATTAACTTAATTATTATATCCATAAATACTCCATTTTTATGAATGATAAAAAAATTTGCATAATTGTTTATTGAATCCATATCTATGTTTATTTTTTTATGTTATTGATTAGAAAACACAAAAAATCAAAATATCGTGACAAGATGTTTAAGATTTAATTTCGTTTTTAAAAGTTTGAATAATAAATAAAAAACCACATATATTCCTTCCTTATATCGACCTTAGGAGTATAATTGTCATTTGCCATAAAATGATTCGTGCACTTTGATGAGTGCTCAAAAAGCACTAAAATTACCATGATTTTATGCACATTAATTGATTAAAAATATATATATTTATATGATTTTATCATATATTTATATAAATTTTTCTTTTCGGAATTACGGGTATTTTTATTATTTTTCAGGTATTTTTGCTTAAAAATGTCACCTAAAGACTCAAAAAGGAATACTGGAAGCAATACATCACAAATATATTAATAAATAAATGGGGAAAGGTCAACAAATATGGAAAAATTGGACAAAATGGGTCAAAAAGGAGAAAATCGCCGCCGAGCCCGCGCTACAAGAAGACGCCCACGTTCGCGCGCATCGCGCCCCAGTTCCGCGCCATGGCGTCGCTGCCCATTTCGCCCCATTTTCACGCGCAGCCACCCCCATGACATCATGCTGACATCATCAATGACCTCAGCAATTGCACTCCGCATTTTCATCATTTTTTAACATTTTTTTCACCCACTTTTTCTCTCCATCCTCACCTATAAATACCCCCCTTCTCTTCACTTCTAATCACACCTCAAAACACATTCTCTTCTCTCTTTCTTTCTCTCTTTTCTTAGATTTTTTAGTTTTTCTAGTTTTTCTTAGTTTTTAGCTTTTCTTAGTTAATTTCTCTTAGTTTTAGAGTTCTTCCCTTTTTGGGAAGAACTAGTTATGTTTTTGTAATTTATTAGCTTTTTGATTCAATAAATGAGAGTGCAAATTCCATTTGGAGGTTTTCCAAAGAACCTAATAGCATCAAGCATCTTGTAAGGATTTTATTTTATTTACGCTATTTTTTATGCTTTATTCTTACATGTTATATTTAATTTGTCTGTGATTAAATTTAACTTTGCTGGCTATTTGTAAACATGATATAATAATAACGTTGTTATGCTTGCGAAATATTAAATAGGTGAAAATCTCTAAAATGAATTGATTTTATTTTTATTCAAGATTATATATTAAGAATGTTAGAGAGAAATATATTACTTTTCATTACAAACTTAAATCAAAATTAGATTTTAAGGTTTAGTTATCCTATTCGATTTAGAGTAGTGCTCTTTTATTTGTTGGTACAATCGCTCGGTAGTTAGAGTGAAGCTCTATTTCAAAAGTTTTTATAAGAATTATTATCTGAAAATGTATTGACAACATGTTTTCAGTAGTAGTTTTAAAACTTGAAAGTTAGTACTCGGATAACTAAATTCTTAGGTTTAATTTGGACACCTTGAATAAAGTTTAAACTGTCTAACCCCACCAAAGGTGGCATTTAAATGGTTCATTTTCAATCTCTTAGAAAAAGGAATTAATTTAATTAACCAAATTAGTTATCAACCCCACCCATAGGTGTTAATTGATTTGTTTAGTTAACAGAGAATATCTAACCCCACCAAAGGTGGTATTCATATAAAAAAGAGAGAATCAATAAATATCAATTCATATCTTTAATAACCTAAATAATATGAGCAAGCATAATTGACTTAGTTATTATATCCATAAATACTCCATTGTTTTAAATGATAAAATTTGCATAAATGTTTATTGAATCTATGTTTATTTTTATGTCAATAGATTAAAAACACAAAACCCCAAAATATCGTGACATGATGTTTAGGATTTAATTTCATTTTTAAAAGTTTGAATAATAAATTAAAAATCACATACATTCTTTCCTTAGATCGACCTTGGGAGTATACTTATCATTTTCTACGAAATGATTCGTGCACTTGCGAGAGTTTTATAAATAAATAAAACCAAATGAACGGCAGGATCGGCGATGTAGGTTCTACCCGATCAAGTTTTTGGCGCCGTTGTCGGGGATGGTATCAAGTTTTTGGCGCCGTTGCCGGGGAAGGAATAACGTTTTTAAATTATTTATCAAATTTTTAAAAACTTTTTGTGTTGTAAATAATTGTGATTTTTTTTATTTAAAAATAAATAAAAAAATTTGTTATTTGTGAAAAGTAAAAAAAAATTCAAATTTCAATTTCATAATAAATAAAATAAAAATACCCGTGATTCCGAAAAGATAAATTTATATAAATATATGATAAAATCATATAAATATATATATTTTTTTAATCAATTAATGTGCATAAAATCATGGTAATTTTAGTGCTTTTTGAGCACTCATCACACTTGCGAGAGTTTTACAAATATAAAACCAAAGTATCTACAAAATTGATATTGCTAACCCAATGTCGGTTTTATCTCATTAGTATATGTAAATATGCTCGCATACAAAGTGTACCTAACTATGTGCATGTGAGCATTACTAACCCATAATAACCAACCTTACATAGAAAAAGATAGAATACTATGTAAAATTAACAAACATCATGTTTTGTACAGGGGAAGCCAACAACTAACACTAAGACCAATAGGACTTACGCTCTCCTCTTTTGGCTTTCTGTGTCAAAACACTACATAGCTAAATAAATACTCACATCTATCATGATATGATCATGAAGATGAAATAAAGATGTTTGTTACCATGAACAAAACATCGACGCATGCCCAAACTCGAAAAACACACCTAAACCAAGTGCATCAAACTTATGCACTCAGTCCATCTTCATGTAATAACTCATTCACTTTGTCACTTTGAAATATGAGGATTTCAGTACTACTGCACACAACATATATAAAGTTTGAAGACTTCAATCTACATCTATAACCTATGCATACAAAATAAAAATATTCCCAAGAACATATCATGCTGAAATAGTGAGTAATCTATCAAATATTATCGTGTTACCTGATGACTCTATGAAAGTAGTCATTATCACACTTTTTTACTTAATATTAACTTGTTTTATTCAATAAATAGTATTTTTATGGTAAAAAATATTAAAATATAATTTTTTTAGTAAAACGGGTGAAAATATAATTTTTGCAATATTTTGGGATTTTTCTGGATTTTTTATGAATTTTTAACGTAGAACCAATCAGAATCTACCATGTGGCATGCCACATAAGCATGGGAGTTGAATGGGTAAGCCATGCAGAGGCCACGTAAGCAAGGATAGTGAATCACATTATGCCATATGTGAGGAGGATGAACCACGCGCCATGTGTCAGAACGACGTTCAATCCGAGTTTGAGTCTGGTCAAACTTCTCTGCCACATGTCACCACCTCATTGATCCTCATGTTCCACCTGTACACCACCCCATCTATTTCTATGAATCATGTCTCACCATGTGGTGCTAACTCAGTGAGCATTAACTATAACCGATCTCCCTAACACGTGTAGCGCTCTGATTTGCCCAATGAATTTCCCCTGTCATGTGCGCGTTGTGATTGACTAGCACTGTCAGTTATGCTTATTTTGATCGCAGCTCTTGATCTGAAGCTAATCTGACAATCCATATCGCACCTGAGCTATATTTAAGCCCTTAATAACTCCATAAACCCTAAGGGGTCGTAATTAGCATAATTTTGGTTAGTTTTTGGAGCTAAAAAGAGAGACAAATACAGAAAAATTCAAGAGGGGATACAATTTTGGTGGAGATTCAAGAGAGGATTAATTCTACAATTTAAGAGATTGATTGTATTTCTTCTTCTACTCTTTTCTTTATCAATTCTTATGTCTTTCTTTATGAACACAATTTTCACCATGTGATGATTTAATATTTTACCCCAATTATAATTTTAATTTAATAATATTATTTAATATGACTTTTATGCTTTTAATTGTTTGGTCAACAATTTTTCTATAGAGGCAATTAAATATATTTGAAAGAATTATTTAATTTCTTGTCTTGATTAAATAACATGCATAGTTTCTAAGTAGAGATGTATGATTTTTATATATGTGATCCATAACTGATGAAATTAAAGAGTAGTATGTAATTTAATTGACATGAGAGTGTGATTAAATTAATTACTATATGATGTGTAATTTACTTGAGAGAGGAATACATGCTAGGTTAGATTCAGTTGATCATTTAATTAATTGTTATTATATTGAGGAGATTTAGCGATTCACATGTTTAGAAAATTGGAGGATTAAGTATTTTTAGATATTTTCTCATATATCTTTTTAGTTATCAAATATGATTTAATTAATTATTGCTATTTACTTTTAGTTATTTTAATTTTTCTTTCTTAAAATATAAAAACACAAAAAAATTGATTTTTATTTTTTTAGTTTTAAAAATTAGTTTCTAATAAAATAATCTCCGTGAGAACGATCTTTTCGTATCATTATATTACTTGTTATGATATATATACTTGCATATTTATTTCACACATTTCGTGTGTGGCGATCAAATTTTTGGCACCATTTTCGGGAATTATATATATTAGAAATTAATAATTATTATTATTATTTTTATTTTTAGTTATTCTTCTTAATTTATTTTTCTTTACTTTAATTTTAATTTACTTATATTCTTTTAGTGACTTACTTATTTATTTTAGTTAATTTATTTTCTTTATATTAGTTCTTATTTAGACATATCCTTCAGTATTGTAGAAACATAGTTAAGTCTATTGCATGACTAGAGTTCGCGAGAGAAATCTTACCATTAGATCTTAAAATTGAGCATACGTTGAGATCAATTAGAAAACAAGTTGTCACCCAAGAGGAGGAAAATGGCTAATCCATTACAAATAAACAATAATGAGCTAAACTTGAACAATCAAATACTTTTGGTGGATGATAGAGATATAGCTATGAATGAATATGCAATGCCTACGTTGGAAGGGTTGAAGCCAAGTATTACTAGGCCAAGGATTCAAGCTAATTAGTTTGAATTAAAGCCAGTGATGTTTCAAATGCTACAAACAGTTGGAAAATTTAGCGGATTAGCAACAAAGGATCCTCATCTTCACCTCAGATTGTTTATTGAAGTTATAGATTCATTTAAGTTCAATGGTGTGACCAAAGAGAAATTTAGGCTTAGATTGTTCCCTTACTCTTTACGAGACTATGCTCGAGTTTGGCTAAACACTTTGCCACCTGATTCCATTACAACTTGGAATGGTTTGGCACATAAACTCTTAATGGAATAGTTCCCACCAACAAAGAATGCCAAGCTTAGGAATGACATTAATTCCTACCAACAATACAAAGGAGAATCTTTATATGAAGTACGGGAAAGATTCAAGGAATTGCTAAGGAAGTGTCCTTATCATGGTATTCCTTCTTGGATTCAAATGGAGATTTTTTACAATGGTCTCAATGTTTAAACAAGAACTATTGTTGATACATCTGCTAATGAAGTTTTGCTAGCCAAATCTTACAATCAAGCGTATGATTTACTTGAGAAAATGGCTAGCAATAACTATCAATGGCCAATAGACAAAATGACAGCCATAAGAAAAGTAGCCAAAGTGCATAAGGTAAATGATATCATAGCACTTATAGCTCAAGTTTCATCTTTGGTTAATATTTTAAAGGCTCAAAACTCGCCAGCGAGTATAAAGCAGGTCTAAGATTCAAGAGTGTCATGTGTGTTTTATGGAGTAGCTCATTTGTTTGACAATTGTCCAAATAATCCTGAATCCATATGCTATGTGGGTAATATGAATCAAAATAATAATCCATACTCAAACACATATAACCCAGGATGGAGACAACATCCAAATTTCTCTTGGAGTAATAACAATAGTCAAGGTGGTAATCAACTCAACCATCAATCATTTCCAACACCTAGTTTTCAATAACCACGGTAATCACAAGCCCAAGAGAAGAAGCCACCTACTGAGGACAATACAAATGCCTTAATGGGGATGATGAAAGACTTTATCCAATCAGTAAATACAAAAGTGTCCACTCAAGAGGCTTTAATTCAAAATTTGGAGAACTAAATGGGAAAACTCGCTCAGGCTATAAGTCAAAGTCCTCAAGGTAACCTTCCAAGTGTCACGATTGTAAACCCACGAAGAGAAGGTAAGGACCAATGCAATGCCATAGCCTTGAGGAGTGGTAAAACTTTAGAACAGGATCATAAGACAAAAAAGAATGTGGATAAACATGAAATTAACAAGGATGAAAAGGAACTAGTGGAAAAGGAGAACACTGAAAAGGAAATAATTCAGCCAAAGAAAAACAACCTATACAAACCCACTATTACTTTCCCTTAAAGACTGTAAAAGAAAAAGTTAGATACGCAGTTTTCAAAATTTATTGAAGTCTTCAAGAAGCTGCACATAAACATACCATTTGTAAAGGCACTTGAATAAATTCTATCTTATGTCAAATTCATGAAGGATATACTGTCAAAGAAAAGGAGGCTTGAAGATCATGAAACAATAACCTTGACTAAATGTTGTGGTGCCATCCTTAATAGAAAACTACCACAAAAACTAAAAGATCCAAGTAGTTTTGATATCCCTTGCACTATTGGGAACACCCATTTTGGCAAGGCACTATGTGACTTGAGTTATAGCATTAACCTCATGCCATTCTCAGTCTTCAAGAGATTAGGGGTTGGTAAAGCCAAACCCACTTTAATAACATTTAAAATGGTAGATAGATCAATTAAGAGACCTCAAGGTGAGGTAGAAGATTTACTAGTAAAAGTAAACAAATTCATCTTTTCGGCAGACTTCATTGTGCTAGTTATGGAAGAGGACCTTGACATTCCTATCATACTTGGTCGTCTATTCTTAGCAACCAGAAGGGCACTCATTGATGTATAAAAAGGTGAAATTACAATAAGAGTGGAAGATGAACAAGTAATATTTAAAGTTTTTAAAGAATTTGAACCATCTGATATTGATAATGCTAATGAATGTTTAAGGATAAATGTTACTGATTATGGGAATAGCTTAAAAGAATCTGTTGAGTCACCCAACTTAAGACTTTAACAAATGCTGCTGTAAACAAGGACATAAACTCACTAGAAAACAACTCAACCTATGATATTGTGTACTGTGCAAACTTTTTGGATGACGTGCCTCTCATGTGTGTATCAAAGGAGATCTAAGCTCAAACCATCAATTGAAGAGCCACCAAGTTTAGACCCTACACTTTTACCCTCTTATCCCTAGTCAAGTATGAAAGTGAAATAGTCCAATGGAGAGGTGAAAAAGCTTTTAGAAATACATAAATTGGATGAGTTAGGATGGAGTGCTTATAAGAATGCCAAAAAGTTCAAAAAGAAAACAAAAATATGGCATGAGAAGAGAATTGAGCACCATGCTTATGAACCAGAGCATAAGGTATTATTGAACAAATCAAGACTCAAACTATTTCCATGCAAACTCAAAAGTAAATGGACACAAAGGGATATGCCTTAGGACTTGATATGACCATCTAGTCAAGGAAGTTAAATGTGATACTAGTTGGGAGGCAACCCAACGTTATTTTACTTATATTTTCATTGTTTTTGTTTTGTAGGTGAATAAATGTGGAGAGAAATGGCACAACAAAAATGAGCATTTCAACGAAAGATGTGGTGTGCCATGATTAAGGGAGTTTTCTTTTCTTTTCATATTTATATGTGCATATTGGGGATAATGAGTAATTTAAGTTTAGGGGAGGGACATTCATTCTCTACTTTTTTCTTTTACAATGCATTTTAAATTTTTAGGGAATTTTATTTTATTTTTAGGATGTTTTTAATCATGATTTGGGTAGAAATTGATAAATATATGGAAACTAAATGCATGCATACTTGATATGAAACATATGAACTCAATGTTAAGATATTTACATTAATCGTGCGATATGTTTGCTAGTTTTGATTGAATTGATTCAAATGTTTATGCACATGCTCATGATTGATTTTGGTGTGCTTATTGATAGAAAATTTGTAGTAGTTTATGCGATTCGATGAGATCTACCAAGTTTTAGAATCTATTTGATTATCCCCTGAGGTGAAATCCTAAATAGTAATTAGTAAGAGAAATGATTTAAGCCTTATTTGGACCGATTGATCCTTTCAAGCTAACCATTGTTAATATCTTTAGTCACTCATTTGAGCCTACGAAAGAACCATTCATATGTTTAAGCCACATTTTCTGCCTAACTAGTAAGCATTACCTTTACCCTTGCACCTTTAGCTTGTATGAAAAGAAAAAATGCAATCATGTATTGTGCTTTAGAGTAAGGTGAAATGTAATGCACCTATAAAAAAAGAAAAAAAGAAGAGGAAAAACTCACACCACAATTATCCCTCTAAAGAAAATAAAATTGAATTGAAAATAAGTTTGGGGTTGTTGTGAAGCTATAAAAAAAAAGATGTGGAAAAAAGAATGACAAAGAGGGTGCACTGAAATATCAAGTTAAAGCTCAATTGCAGTTAAAAAGTGCATGAAAAAAAAGAAAAAAAAGGTAAGGTGTGGAAAGAGCCTAAATGTCTTCATTTATCAACCCCCTACCTAAGCCTTACATTGCAAGCATGTAAAGTCCTTATTGATCTTTAACTAAATTCATATTTATATTAGTAGAAAGGGATGTGAAAAATAGACTTATGAGACTTGTTCTAAGATTGAATTGATTGGCATACTCATATAGGTTGATTTCATAGTGCAGCACACACACACGAACCAATTTGTCAAAAACCTTGCATATCCTTGTATTGATGGAACGTTGATTGATGAATTTGTTAACCTTCTTATCGTAGGATAGTACAACTTTTGAGAGAAATAGTTTTCTTGAAATATGCATGTACTAATAGAAGTATATTTATGAATATACTACACATGTTATTTGTTTTTGTTGTACTTGGCTTTACTTGAGAACAAGCAAAAAGTTAAGTTTGGGGGTGTGATGACTCTATGAAAGTAAAGTCATTAGCACACTTTTTTACTTAATATTTACTTATTTTATTCAATAGATAGTATTTTTCTAGCCACAAATATTAAAATATAAACTTTTTAGTGAAAAGGGGTGAAAATATAATTTTTGGAATTTTTTGTGAATTTTTAACGCAGGACTAATCAGAATCTACCACGTCACATGCCATGCAAGCATGGGAGCTGACTGGGCAAGCCATACGGATGCCATGTAAGCAAGCACAACAAATCACATTATGCCATGTGTGAGGAGGACAAACTGTGTGCCACATGTCAGCATTGCATTCAATCTAAATTCGGAGTACGGTTAAACTTCTTCGCAATATGTCACCACTCGATTGCTCCTTGTGTTCCACCCATATGCCATGCCATCCAGTTCCCTGATTCACATCTCGCTGTGTGTCACTGACTCAACGAAAGTTGACTATGACCGGTCTCCCTTGACACGAGTCGAGCTCTGATTCGCCCAGTGAATTTCCCCTGTTATGTGTCACGCTATGATTGACTGGCATTGTCAATTTTGCTTGTTTTGAGTGCAACCCTTGATATGAAGCTGATATGACGGTTTAGATCACACCTGAGGTATATCTAAGCCCTTAATCACTCCATCAACCCTAAGGGGCCGTAATTAGCATAATTTTGGTTAGTTTTTGGAGCTAAAAAGAGAGAAAAATTCAAGAGAAGACACAATTTTGGTGGAGATTCAAGAGAAGATTAATATTACAATTCAAGAGATTGATTATATGTCTTCTTCTACTCTTTTATTTATCAATTTTTTTCTTCTTTTATGAAAAATATGAGCTTTATGAACACAATTATGTGTAGTTAATTTATTAATCTAAGGATCTTATGAACCCAATTTTCATCATGTGATAATCTAATATTTTACCCCAATTATAATTTTAATTTAATTATATTATTTAATTTGATTTTTATGCTATTAATCCAACAATTTATCTATAGAGGCAATTAAATCGATTTGAGAAAATTATTTAATTATTTTTCTTGAATAAATAACACTTATAGTTTCTAGGCAGAGATGTATGATTCTTATATATGTGATTTATAATTGATGAACTTAATAAGTAGTATGCAATTTAATTGGCATAAGAGTGTGATTAAATTAATTACTATATGGTATGTAGTTTACTTGAGAGATGAATACATGTTAGGTTAGATTTAATTGATCATTTAATTAATTGTTATTATATTTGGGGGATTTTAGCTATTTGTATGTTTAGAAAATTGGGAGATTAAATATTTCTAGATATTTTCTCATATATCTTTTTAGTTACCAAATATGATTTAATTAATTATTGTTATTTACTTTTATTTATTTTAGTTTTTCTTTCTTAAAATATAAAAACACCAAAAAATTGATTTTTATTTTTTAGTTTTAAAAATTAATTTCTAATAAAATAATCTCCGTAAGAATGATCTTTTCTTATCATTATATTACTTGTTGTAATACGTATACTTGCGTATTCATTACACCACTTCGGGTGTGGCAATCATTACCCCTACATAGGGACATACCAATAGGCAAAGCACAATTAAACTATAATACAAATAAACACAATATACATGAAACACAAGTATGCAACAAAAACTACACTTACCATCCACTAGCATGTTAACAAACAAATACAATGCACAAACAAACACAAGTTGTGCACACTTTTCCCCTTTCTGACTTAGAAAGTCAAAACAAGAACACACAGACTCTGCAACATACAACACCTCTATATGAAGGAGGGAAGTGAAACAAAAGTATAGTAATCCTAACACTGTACACCATACTAGAGAATATTTGAGCAAACATAATAAGAAGCAACATATACATTCATGCAAAATAGACTAAGAATAACATCTAGACACTTGCAAGGTAAAAGCATGCATCAAGGAATAATTGGGATCATAGACAAACCAAGAAAAGTTCAGACATAAAACATCTCCCTAATTCAATACATAATAAGGAGCCCTACATTTATAATTCTTATTGAGAGGCATAAGTGGCTTTGCAATGAGCTTACAACACATCGGCAAGACGAGTGGTCAAACACCAATGCCTAAAAATTGTGTCAATGAATCCCTATAAAGAAGATTAAGAGTCCAACTATTTTTCAAGTTGGCACACTCCTAGTGATTGAACTATCTTCCCCCAAAACACTTAGGTGTATTCAATCCTGCAATCTTACCCCATACTATGCGCACACAATCTGGAAAACATCTCAGTCTACCAAAGAAAACATGTGTGATGTAATCCAAACATAAATACCAGTCTATGAATGACATCTGAAAAAACATATGATAAGCATGCGATAATTTACTATAATAGGGAAGCAAGTAAACACATAGGAAGACATGTGAAATAAGAGAACTCAAACTATGCATGAAACATGTCATACTAACGGTCCTATATATGCATGGCTCATATAAAGAGATGTTAAAAGGAAGGAAGCATCACAAAATAACATAACATAAACTTATAAATAGGACACAATAAGGATGCATAAAAAAATATAGCACTCTCCTTGCCAAAATGTATTTTACACACACATTCCTCCTACAAGTATGCATGTGAAGATTTGAACATGTTATATTTTTATTTGACTTAATTTTTTCTTTAAATTTAACAATTATTCATTACATTTAAATTTTAAGAAAAGTAATATTTATATTATTAAAATGGAAAATTATGAAGTAATAAAAGGATATCAATAAAAAAATTGATATTTTTAAAAATATATTAATAATAAAGTAGTTAAATATTTTATTTTATAATTTAATATTTGATAATTTTTAAAAATAAAAAAATATAGTTATCATAGCCAATAAATTTTACGTGTACACGCTGTCCTAAAAATATCCCAAAGTTAGGGAAGAAGTTCACACCACATAAGTTGACACAAATTGACCCCACTAGGGGCTACAAAAATTGCCACTACCAAGGTGACACAAGAGAACTCAAGAGATAATTTACCATATGTAGAGTGAAGAAGCTACCTGTAGAAGCAACTGCAGATAAATCCAAAAAATAAATTTCAGAGAAATGATGGTATTTGAAAGTAAGCTATGATTTTAAAAAATAAAGAAATTGTTTTTCTTAATTTATAATATTACATCAAATTCCAAAATAAATAAAAAAGTGACCGAATTTTTAGGCATGAATCCAGGCAAAATACATTGGATAATCTTAAGTTTTTCACCATTTACAGATACAAAATATCTGGGCTCTACGAATTGTATAAGTTACTTGTATCCCTTTAAGAATAAATCAAGACTAATACAAATAATGATGTTTTTGGGTAATCAATATTATCTATTTTTACGTTTGTTTTTCAAACATTAAGATCATTCTTTAAAAAAATGTTTATGTATCTTATCTAGTGTCACATATGTTTTTGAAATAGAAATAAAATTAGTAATGGTCATTCATGTGTTGATATATGTTATTATTTTTGGGTGATCAAAACTAAGATGAATTTGTACGGTTGTCACTCTTTATTTTTTATTACATAAAATCTTATTTTAATGTTTATAAAGAGGATAATATTATAATTAATAATATAATCTTTAAAATTTATAATATTTTTATGAAAATTTACTCTATTATTTGTTAGTTTTTTTGTTTATTTAAATATTAATAATAAATTTAATTATATATTATAGTGAGATTTTATTATTATAATGTGATATTTAATCTTATAATAGTAAAATTAATTTTGATAATATAACTATTTATTTAAATTATATAAATCAAACATAGTCTTAATATTAGAAAATATATTATGTTAAATTATTATTTAATAACTGAGAACCCTACCAACCAATTATTTATTAGAAGGTGTGTTTGTGTCCGGTAAAACCATGAGTGTGCCTGACTGTTTATGACAGAAGTAAAACTTTGGGACGGCTCACTACTACTGATTTATTTGTCCCTTTCAACCTGTCTTGACTTTAAACTAATGACCCTCAAAGAGCTAAAACCTAGACAGAGCACAACATGTGATGAACCTCTAAATTCATATTTTAATCGCACATTTTTTATACATATTTTTTATAAATTAAATACGTTAATTAATTTTTTAAAATTTTTTCTAAAAAATAGTGTAATTTAATTTTCTTAAATATTATATTTTCAAATATTTTTTTTCTTATAAATTTTTATTTTTTAGCTTCTTTTTTAAAAATAACTTAAGAAAAATTAGTAGATGTTTGAAAAGAAAAATATCTTAAAAATTTTTAAAAGTAAAAATAAAATTATCAATATCAATATCATCAAAATTGATCTAAAATAACAAAAATATCCACAAATATCACAAGTGACTAAAATCTATTAGTTTAAAATAAAGTGATTAATGTATCAAATTTATAAAAATAAAGTGATCAATTATATTTTTTTTCTTAGTAAAACTATTTTAACAATATTACCTCAACTTAAATTGATATTGTAACAAGAATAACTTATTAATGAAATTTATCTAATATTAGTGACACTAAGATATAATTAAAAGTAGCAATGAAATAAAAACTTTCATGTACTTTTATCGTGGTAATAATAAAAATTATTGTGATAATATCATAACTCAATTAACACACTAAAATTTATAATATCAAAAAGATTAACATATTTAAAATTTATTTTTAAAGGGTAAACATTTATTTTGATATTAATGTTATATGAAAATTTTCGATTTATTATTTTTGGTATATTTTATTTTAATTGAATACTTATTATTGAAATATATTTTAATCAATTACTTTGAAAAAAATTGGTTAATTTAATTAAAATATTTAAGTTTATTATGTGTCACATGAAGTTAAAAAGATATATCATAAATAAAATAATGAAGTTATAACTTCATTTGTCATGCACATAACTTACATTATTTAATTAAATTGATTAATTTTTAATCAAAATAATTTATAGAAAAAATATTTTAATAATAAAAATAGTTAATTAAAATAAAAAATATATTAAAATTAATAAATTAAAAATATTCACATAATATTAATAGATAAATAAATATTTTCCCATTCTTTGAAAGAAACGTTTTAAGGGAAAAATACTATTTTAATCTCTACTTATTACGAAAAGAATACTTCAATCTTATATTCACTTTTTGTAGCAATTGAATTTTATTGTTATGAACAATTTATCTCACAATGATAATTAATATTTTTTTTATTTTTTTAACTGTATTAGACAAATGTTGTTTTAATTTGAATGATTATAATTAAAAAATTTTAAAAAATAAAAAGAAGTTTAAGGTATAAGATTATTTTTTAAATAAGAATAAAATATGTACATTAATTCTTTTTTATTTTTTTAAATAGTATAAGTAGAGTTGTAAACTCGTTTAAGTATATGATTGAAGATACAGAGTAAAGTTAGTTTTTAGAAGGAAAAAGGACTAAAAGATTTTATCATTTACATAATATTGAGTGATGGTATAGGAATTTTATTTTATTTTAACAATAATCAATTACTCGTTAATATTCAAAGTTTATACCACATAATTTCATAATTGTCCAATTGATTAGCATGAAACTACACGTAGGTAATCTAAAGATAGATATTTCTAAAAAATATTTTACAACTATATTTGTTTTTATCTAGGTAGGATATTGTTAGAGATCCCAGAAATCATAAAGAAAGAGTGCCCAATTGGTTTATTTAATTTCTATTGAATTATTGTCTTTCCTTTTCAATAAATATTGTATTTTTTTTTCAAAAATATGGCTTTAATTATTTGCATAAGTGTTTCTTTTCTTAATTGAGAAATGTCTTCATTGTAATGGTTGTTCAGTTATTTTAACGCTTAAGACCAAGAATAAAATCATCTAAAAAGTATTATCTTCAACTTTGTGTTAACTGAGAGTTGTGGTTTTTTTCGAATTAAACTAATTAAAGAGGTCTAAGATCCTTCGAAGTATCCCACAAAATTTTCATCACAGGTAGAAAAATGCAAGGACGATCCTTATTCTTTGCTCGTTCATAAACCTACTACGAGGTCACAAACTCTGGCACATAATAACTTAGTATCAAAGCCAGGCATGTCCGACCAACGTCTAAAGCAAGTGGAGAATGAGGTTAGCTCATTGGCTACTGGCAAACAGGAACTACAACAAGCTATGACGATTAGTGAAGAGTGCCTCTTGAAGCATATGGAGAGCATGTTTGATCATTTTTCTACGCGTAGTGAAGGACATGATGACGATGGCGAGTCTTCTTATGGGCCCCATCGTAGCCCTTCTGGAGGAGGTTCTTTTGCACCAAAAATCACAAAATTGGATTTTTCACGCTATAATTGTATGGATGATCCAACCGGGTGGATTTATTGGGTGGAACAATTTTTCAAGTTCTAAGGCACAATAGAGGTGGAGAAACTTCCCATGGCGAGTCATCACTTGGATAATGATGTTCAATTGTGGTATCAACATTTCAAAAATCGAAAGGAAAGCATCAATTGAGAGGTTTTCAAATACGAGTTGCATTTACGTTACGGGCCTTTGAAATACCAAATTTGTTTTGGTGATCTCACCAGGCTTAAACAATGGGGAAGCATCAACGATTACCAAATGGAGTTTGATCGTTTGTTACATCAAGTTGGCTATTGTCCAAAGAATTAACAATTTGCGTGCTTTGTGAGCGAGTTAAAAAAGGCAATATGGGTTGACGTGTAAGCTTGTAATCCAACGTCATTATCCGCGGCTATTGATCTTACAAGGCTCTACGAGTCAAAAAAATCATGATGAAAGAAAGTGAGGATATGCAAAACAAAGGAAGGATCCTATGACAGTTGGCCCACCTCATTTTCCCTCGATGTCTTTAACATGAGCACGAAATCCAATCATCAAAAAATTGAGTCCCGTGGAGTTACAAGAGAAGAGGAATCGTGGACTTTGTTTTACTTGCGACGAGAAATTTTCTTATGGACATCGATGTAAAAAACTATTTTTGTTATGAAGGAATTTTCCTTCTTGGGAGGAGCCGTTGGAGGAAGCACACATGGAAGAGGAAGAAGAGAAAATTCTTAAAATTAGTTTTCATGCTATTTCGAGAACTTTAGCTCCAAAGACCATGCATTTATTTGGAAAAATTGGACAATCAATTGTTACAATATTAATTGATACGGGAAGCACACATAATTTTGTGAACTCAAAAGTGGCTGAAACATTGGGACTCAATCCTATAAAAAATAAAGAGAATTTTCTGTGAAAGTGGCAGATGGGTTTAAAATGAAGAGTGAAGGAATTTGTGAAGGTACATCAATCTTCGTTCAAAAAATAGAATTTTGAATGGATTTTTTCCTCTTATTGGTGGAAGAATGTGATGCAATTTTTGGAACTCAATGGCTCAAGAAATTAGGTCCAGTTACTTTAGAATTTAATGAGCTATGGATGAGACTTTTCTGGAAAGGAAGGAATGTGGAGTTACGTGGAGTCAAGGGCCTTAAAAATAAAATAATAGAGGGCTGTAATGTTGGCGAGCAATTAAAGAAGAGAAAAATAGCTTATTTGTTACAACTTAATTCCTTGAATGTAGGAGAGAAGAAGAAGCTTATGGAAGCAAAATTTAAATCCAAAATTATTGGCTATTTTGGAGCAATATTCAGATATATTTAAGGAGATACAAGACTTGCCACCTTAATGATCTCAACACCATAAAATTCAATTAGTAAAGGGAGACAATCCAATTTCTATCAAGCCTTATCGATATCCTCATTACCAAAAAAATGAGATTTAAAAAATGGTCAAGGGATTTCTATCATCCAGTGTGGTAAGGCCTAGCACGAGTTCCTACTCCTCTCTAGTGCTATTGGTTAAAAAACATGATGGCTCTTGGAGGTTTTGTGTAGATTATCAGGAACTCAAAAATCTAACCATCAAGGATAAATATCCAATACTTGTCATCGATGAATTATTGGATGAATTGCATAGTGCACGATTTTTTACAAAGCTTGATTTGAGGTCGGGATACCATCAAATCTGCATGTACCTAGGAGATGTGGAGAAAACTGCCTTTCGGACGCACCAAGGCCACTACGAATTTTTAGGGATGCCCTTTGGCCTCACTAACGGACCATCAACCTTTTCAAAGCTTCGTGAATGAGGTATTCAAGGAATTTTTTCGTAAATTCGTCTTGGTATTTTTTGATGATATTCTTATTTTTAGCAAATATTGGGAGGATTATTTATTACATGTTGGGCGTATATTACTTGTTTTGAAAGCTAACAAGTTTTGTGTCAAGGGTGCAAATGTCAATTTGGGCAAGAAGAAGTAGGCTACTTGGGTCACGTGATCTCTCGTGGGGTAGCCATGGACCTAGAAAAAATTTCCTTCATGCTAACATGGCCCAAACCAACTAATTTGAAAGGGTTGCGAGGTTTTTTGGGCCTCACTGATTACTACCAAAATTTCATTCACCACTATGGAATCATCACTCAACCCTTGACAAATATGCTCAAAAAAGATTCTTTTAAATGGAGCCTTGCCACCAAACAAGCATTTGAAGAGCTAAAAATGAAAATGACATTCGGACCCGTACTCGCTCTACTGGATTTTTCTCAGCTATTTATTGTAGAGTGTGATGCCTCCAGAGTTCACTTAGGAGCGGTGCTCATGCAAGGGGAACGACTAATCGCATTTTTTAGTCAGGCATTACATAGGAAAAATCTAGCATTATCCATGTATGAAAAAGAAATGCTCGCATTGGTCAAAGATGTTCAAAAATGGCATCCTTATCTTTTGGGTGTTAAATTCCTTGTTCGTACAGATCAAAAAATCTTGAAATATCTCTTGTATCAAACAATAACTATTATTGCACAACAAAAGTGGTTAGTTCAGCTTTTGGGATTTGATATCAAATTCAATACAAGAAAGGGAAATAAATTTTTGCAGCTGATGCCTTGTCAAGGCAATTTGAAATTCAATCACATGCCTTATCCTTACCTATTCCTAATTGGGTGGATCCCATTAAATTTGAGATTTTAGCTAACTCTTAATTGTAGGATCTTGTGGAGAAAATTAACAAAGAGAGGCATAGGATCCATGGGTATTTAAAGAAGGAATGGATTTTTTAAAGGCCACATCTTTCTCTTTTCATCTTCAGATCTCATAATTCCTATAATTAAGGTATTCCATTCAAGCACACATGAAGGACTCCATAAATCTCTCCATAGGATTAAATCAATCTTTTATTGGAAAGAGATGAGATAACATGTAAGGAAGTTTATTCAAGAATGTGAGATTTCCAAAAAAAAAAAAGATGGACCATGCCAAACCCATTGGCCTTTTAAGCCCCCTTCCGATTCCAAGACATGTGTGGATTAACATATCCATGGATTTCGTGGATGGCTTGCCAATCTCTAGAGACTACTATACTATTTTTGTGGGTGTGGATCGCTTGTCCAAATACAGCCATTTCATCCCCATCAAACATCCTTACTCAGCCATCAACATTGCTTACACATTTTTTGAGCACATTTTCAAGCTTCATAGAGTGCTGGAAACCATTGTATGTGATTGTGATTTAGTATTTACTAATTATTTTTGGAAGGATTTATTTCTCTTAAATGGGATTAAATTCAATTTTAGCTCGACATATCATTCACAAACGAATGGTCAAACTGAGGTAGTCAATAAGACCTTAGAGATGTATTTACGTTACTTCACATGCAACAAGCCCAAAGAGTGGGCCGTTTGGCTTCTATGGGTAGAATATTGCTATAATACTAACATTCATTCATCTACAAAAAAAAACCCTTTCGAGGTTGATTATGGTCGAGAGCCTCCCACTCTACTTGCTTATGTTCATGGCACTACACGTGTGGAATCAATTGAAAAGTTTCTTCTGGAAAGAGATGTGGTTATTAGATAAGCAAAAAATAATCTGAAGGTGGCATAAGGAAGGATGAAAAAATTATGATGCGAAGCATACATAAAAATATTTCTAGATTGGCGACTTTGTGTATCTCAAGCTACGTCCATATCAACAACTATCTCTAACTCAGCCCCAATTTGTTTGAAACCCTTTAAAATTCTATCCAAAATTGGTGCGATTGCATATAAGTTGGAACTTCCCTCAGTTTCCAAACTCCATCTTGTTTCAAATGTTTTACTCTTAAAAAAGGGATTGGAGATTAAGACATTGCTTCTCAGATGTTGCCTTTCATAACTGAAGAATGCATACCACATCCATTATCTCAAGTAGTATTGGAAACTAGAAATGTCACAAGAGTAGCCAAAATTCTTGTTCATTGGCAGAACTTATCACCTTTTGATACCACATAGGAGAATCAAGCTGATTTCAAGGCACAATTTCCATATTTTTTCCTTAAGGACAAGAAATTTTTTAAAGAAGGAGAAGTTGTTAAGGATTCCACGAATGATAAAGAAATAGTGGCTAGTTTCCTTATTTAATTTCTGTTGAATTATTGTCTTTCTTTTTCAATAAATATTGTCTTTTCTTTTCATAAAATGTGGTCTTAATTATTCACGTAAATGTTGCTTTCTTTAATTGAGAAATGCTTTCATTGTAATGATTGTTCAATTATTTTAACGCTTAAGGTCAAGAATAAAATCATCCAAGGAGTATTATCTTCGACCTTTTGTTGATTAGAAGTTGTGATTTTTCTCAAATTAAACTAATTAAGGAGGTTTAGGATCTTTCGAAGTATCCTACAAAATTATCATCATGGGTAGAAAATGCAAAAAAGATCCTTATTCTTTGCTCGTTCATAAACCCACTACGAGATCGCAAACTCTATCACGTAACAGATACCAATAAAAATTGAAAAAATGATTAAATTAATCTTATTATTTAAATGAGTAATTTAATTTTGTTATTTTTAGATTTAAGTTTGATTCATCTTAAATTATTTTAAAAGACAATCATATAAATTGAAATAATTTTTCGTTTAAATAATATATATATATATATATATATATGAATATGAGATAGATTTATTTGTATTGATACCAAATCAAGCAATAATATTTACAAATTTCATCATTTTGAAATTTTTTTTTATCATGGAAAAAAAGGTTCAAAATATTTTATTATTTTAAATTATTTTAATTATTCTTGAAATTATTAAACTAATTCTAATTAATTAGTTACACATTTAATCACATTATATTAAAAGTAGTGATATTATTACAATAAAAATTATTATCATAGAAGAATATTTTAATAATGATAATTTTATCTAATAATAATAACTAAAGTATAATTAATATTAAAAATATAATAAAAATTTAAAGTATTTTTATTTTTAAACTTTATTATATGATATGTTATTTAATATTAATTAAATTGATTTAATTTTTTTTGATAAATTACAAATTATTATCATGAAAGAATATTTTAATAACGATAATTTTATCTAATAATAATAACTAAAGTATAATTAATATTATATAATATGTTATTTAATATTAATTAAATTGATTTAATTTTTTTTTGATAAATTATGTAACCTAATTACCATAATTCAATAAATTCAAAATTGAATTAACTATTTTAAAATAATTATGTAACTCAACCAACGATTTTCCCTGTTATATCATTTAAAAGTAAATATATCCAACGTTTACATCACACATCTGCTACCCATCGGCTTTTATTGTGTAACTAACAACTACATTCATTACTCAAAACCATGCTCCTCAAAGGGACTTCTAACTCGAATCTTTTCAACCCACTTCTCCAATCTAACAAACAGCTAGAATATACAACTAGTCAGAGTTTCCCATATGCTCAAAGTTTCGATTTTTAATCCCAGAAGTTGTTGGAGGCGCGATAAAAATTTAAGTTTTAAAGGGTTGTTTTGAGAAGCAGAGAAGTTGCTAAACATGGCGGCTTCATTGGCTAGAGATGAATCTACAAGGTCTATAAGTAGCAGAAGAATGAGTATTGGATCTGGAAGCAAGAGAAGTTGGACATCCAGAAGTTTAAGGGAGGCTTGGACTACACAAGATATATTTCATAGAAGTAGGAGAGAAGAAGATGAGGAAGAGCTGAGATGGGCTGCTTTGGAGCGTCTTCCAACGTATGATAGATTAAGAAAAGGAATGTTGAAGCAGATTTTGGATAATGGGAATGTGAGTTATGAAGAGATTGATATTACCAATCTTGGATTTCAGGAAAAGAAGCGACTTATGGAGAGTATACTTAAAGTTGTTGAAGAAGATAACGAAAAGTTTCTTCTTAGACTCAGAGAAAGGATTGATAGGTAATTGTGCATTTTGTTTTCGTTCAACTACCAATTTTCTTAAATTTTCTTAAAAGTAAGTTGTAAGAGAGATATATTAACTATTCTTTTATACCTTATATTTACTTGGTTTTGACCGATTTTCACTCATGGATTGAGTAAACAGTTTTGAAGGTCTACAAGTATATTTAGACAGAATCACATTGAGTAAATTGATAATAAATAATTTTTTAAGTGATCTATCAAGTGTAGTATTTAGACAGAATCACATTGAGTAAATTGATAATAAATAATTTTTTAAGTGATCTATCAAGTGTAGTGTAGATAGATTTTAAGTAAGATAAAAATAAAAGAAAGACACATTTGATATCTGTGAATATTTTTTAGAATTGAGAAGTTTCCAATTTAAAAACCTTACATTATATCATATTAAAAAATACTTAACTATCAATTTTCTTAAAAACTCAAACAATTAAGAGGTAGATTAACTATTCTTTTATATGTTATATTTATGCCAATAATTTTAATATATAAAAGAGATCAATTATTGGTTGGTGTTGAACCAATGTTGATTATTTACAAGTTAGCATCCACCAATATTTTCTACAGAATTCACTACCTTTTTTATAATTCCAAGACTTAAAATTTGTCATTGCTTTTTTGTATTTGACAGAGTTGGAATTCAAATTCCAAAGATTGAAGTTCGATTTGAGCATTTGTCTATCGAAGGGGATGCTTATGTTGGAACCAGGGCACTTCCTACTCTTCTAAATTATACTATTAATGCCATTGAGGTATATATTTTACTATTTTGTTCTGTTAGGCAAAATCAAAACAGAAAAAGATATTAGGCATTTCAATTGTGATTCTCAATCAATTTCTAATGTCACTGTTATTCAATTTTCTTGTAACGATCAAGCTTCAAGTTTGCTCTCAGGTGTTTACACTATCTGTTCTGTTTTTTCTTGTAACATTGTGCTGATAGGCACTTCTTGGACTCATCAAGCTTTCATCATCAAAGAAAAGGGTTGTTAAGATACTTCGTGATGTGAGTGGATTGGTGAAGCCATCAAGGTATATCCGTCTATTTCACAAGTTGGGCTCTTTTATTCCCTTACCAGAAAATTACCAGTGTCCATTTTTGGAAATAAATTGTTCTATATAGCCCATGGGTCAGAAATTTTTATGTTGTAAATTAGACTACTGGTTAAATGTGGCTGTTGCTATATATTTCTTTTGCCCAACATGTCTTTGCAAGTTTTATTTCATTGATTGGTTGTATTATGCAGAATGACGCTGCTCTTGGGACCTCCAGGATCAGGGAAAACTACGTTGCTGCAGGCAAATGCAGGGAAGAATGATAAAAATCTTAGGGTTTGTTGTTATCCCTATTTTTTCTTTACGCTATAAAAATGTCTTTCAGGTGTTTGATGTTTTGCTTTAAAGAACTCCAATTCAATATTTTCTTTTCAAACTACGTATAGAATGGGTTAAACTGTTCTATTCGTCCCTAACCTGTTCAGATTCAACATTTATTTCCGTGTTATTAAGGAACTAAATGCGTTGAAATTGAGGTGAAGTTGTTTGAATAATCATAGAAGGTGAGAATAGTTGTACTTGCCAACTACATAATCAGTCCACATCCTTTTTCAGACTCAACACTTTAGTTCCTAACTATTTTTCTTATAATTAATTCTTATCTTTTCAATTTCAATATATCACTTGCATTGACAGGTATCTGGAAAAGTTACTTATTGTGGCCATGAACTATCAGAGTTTGTTCCTCAAAGATCGTGTGCTTATATTGGGCAGCATGACCTTCACTATGGTGAAATGACAGTCAGAGAAACTTTGGACTTTTCAAGTCGTTGCTTGGGAGTTGGAACCAGATATGAGTTGCTTGTTGAATTGTCAAAACGTGAAAAAGAAGCTGGAATTAAACCTGACACTGAAATTGATGCATTCATGAAAGCCACGGCCATGGCTGGACAGGAAACAAGTTTGGTTTCAGATTATCTTCTTAAGGTATGTTTCATTTTAGCTTGTGCCGACTTTTTCTGTCATATAAATTCTTGCATATTTATGTCATTAAGATAGCTGTTAACACCTGACAGATTCTTGGGTTAGATATCTGCGCTGATATTTTGGTAGGAGATGAGATGAGGAGGGGCATATCTGGAGGACAAAAGAAGCGTGTTACTATAGGTATGCAAATTAAACATTAAAGGAATTGAGAAATTGGTTGAAATTGGTTGAAATTGGGAAATTTGATTAGAGGTGTTAAATGAACTAAATTGGCCAGCCTAGTTCGCTTAAACTCAGCTCAATAGCTCATCAAAAATTTATCATACGAGTTGAAGTAAACTCATATCACTTTTAAATAGATTGGATTAGACAGTTCACAAGCTTAATCATTTGAATTTTTAATAAATAAATATATTTTTTTTACAAATAAAAATGTTAATATAAATATTATATTTTGATAATAATTTTATAAAATAAGACAAATTAAAAATGAGTTTTTTCATAATGACATTAACATTATAATAATTATTTTTTGACAAATGTATTTTCTAAAATGAATTAGAATGCTACTTATGAGTTATGTAAACTAGTTCATTTGAACTCATGAGTTAGTTTAAGATATGCATTTTTAGCCTATAACTTTAAATGAATTGAGCTATTCATTTGATACCTTATATTTGAATGAACACCGCTCTTCAGTAGAGTGGCAAAGGTCTAGTATTTTCACGGATTCTTGCAGGAATTATTTGAGTGCCTTTTTGGCTTGGCCTTTGAAGACATGTTAAAGCGAATGATTAATCAATGATAATAAACGCAGGAGAAATGTTGGTTGGACCCGCACAAGTTTTTCTCATGGATGAAATATCAACAGGACTGGACAGCTCAACAACATATCAGATAGTGAGGTTTATGAGACAGATGGTTCACATAAGGGATGTAACCATGATAATCTCTCTTCTGCAACCTGCACCTGAAACCTTTGAGCTCTTTGATGACATTATTTTACTTTCCGAGGGTCAGATTGTCTATCAAGGGCCACTTGAGAATGTGCTACAATTTTTCGAAAGTGTTGGTTTCAAATGCCCGAAAAGGAAAGGTGTCGCCGACTTTCTACAAGAAGTTACTTCCAAAAAGGACCAAGGGCAGTATTGGTTTAAAAAGAATGAACCTTATCATTATACAAGTGTAGCTGAGTTTGTAGAATGTTTCAAGAATTTTCATGTTGGACAAAATCTCTCAAAAGAACTCAGTATTCCTTATGATAGAACAAAACTTCACCCTGCAGCCTTGGTGAAAGAAAAGTATGGAATCTCAAACTGGGAACTCTTCAAAGCCTGCTTTGCAAGAGAATGGCTGTTGATGAAGCGCAGCTCCTTTATATTTATATTCAAGATAGTTCAGATTACAATCATGTCTTTAATTGCTATGACAGTATTCCTGAGAACGAGAATGAAGCGTCACGATATAGTAGGAGGACAGAAATTTTATGGTGCACTCTTTTTCAGTCTAATAAATATAATGTTTAATGGAATGGCAGAGCTTGCAATGACTATATTTCGGATTCCAGTATTTTTCAAACAGAGGGATTTCATGTTCTATCCAGCCTGGGCTTTTTGTTTACCGATATGGATCCTAAGAATCCCTCTCTCATTGATGGAGTCAGTAATATGGATCATCCTCACGTATTACACAATTGGATTTGCTCCAGCTGCTAGTAGGTATATAGTTGAAATGCACTTTAACTATTCATGATGATTAAATTTCATATGCATATATTCTGCTTTACTTCAGATACCCTAATGAATATGAATAATATTGTTGAATTAGAACAATATTGTTATATCAAAAGAAAATAAATAATCTATATATAAATATAAAGCTGAGTTTTAACACTCTCCTCAAAAGCTTAAATATTCAACATACCCAACTTACAACAAAAAGATAAAAATAAGGTTTTAATAATGACATTAATAAATATATCTCCTAACTACTCATATAAACACACATCCTACTTCATTACAACCTCTTTAATAAAGTGTCAATTTATTTTTATATGTTTAATTCACTTATAAAACATAAGATTAATAGCAATATACAAAAATTCTGGAGACATTATATTCTTGAAAGTATTCATCACACATA
This sequence comes from Hippophae gyantsensis, assembly GCA_030763125.1. Classification (NCBI taxonomy): domain Eukaryota; kingdom Viridiplantae; phylum Streptophyta; class Magnoliopsida; order Rosales; family Elaeagnaceae; genus Hippophae; species Hippophae gyantsensis. The sequence goes on along the minus strand of CM061030.1, from coordinate 46,467,188 downwards.
ACTTTCCAAATCTCCTTTGTCATGGCCAAAAACATATGCTTTTGTAGATACGAGGTTTTATATTATACAACTATCGATTACAAACCATCGAATTGTCTTTTTTTTTTTTTTTAAATTCTAATATATCACGTGTTGGTGGATTATCTATCAAATAACTATCTTTTTCCCTGGCTTCTAAAAATACCAAAATTGTTAGAACACATTATAAATAATTAGAATCATTAAATTTGAAAATCCTAATATAAAGGGAGGTACCAAAGGATCACTCATGAGAGAATAAATATCCAACACTGCAGTGATAGCAGATGAATAATAATCGTACCATGAGACAAAAAAAAAAAAAGAATCTACCAGCATATCAGAGAAAAAGATTATAAAAAAAAACCAAGCGTAAGAACGTTAGTGGCAAGATAGATCACCTAAAATTGGAGAGAGAGCCAAACCTGATCTTAAAAAATAAGAGAGATGGAACCCATACCACATTTAGGCGAACTCAGATAACCCAAATAGACAAGAGACTATCGGCGGATGCAAAGAGGGAGGCCAAATCGCTACAAAGAGAGAAGCTGAGACTGGGAGTGGTGGCAAGGGTGGCGACTGGGCTGGAGGTGGCAGGGGTGGCGACGGGAGGGGATTTCACGATGTGTTTCGTGTTACAGGGGAATTTCGCGATAGAGAGGGTATTCGAGGCTGGAGATGGCGGCGAGGGTGGCGACTGAGATTGGTAGTGCGACAGAGGGGGCGGATGGGCTAGATGGTGCGATGGGTGGTGGTTGGGCTAGATTTCGCGATTTCAGGGGCTGATTTCGCATATCATGGGTTGATTCCGAATGTCAGGGGTGGCTGGTGGCGGGGATGCTGTTAGGGGTGAGGGAGAAGTGACGGTTGGTTGTTTGTTAGTGTTAGGGTTCCATTTGTATTAAAAGAAATCCATTATATACCATGTTGAATCAGAATAATACTTTATTATTATATGGAAAAGAGTACATGATCTCTATATATAATATAGATATAACTGAGCACTTAAAATGACTATACTACCCCTTTTAACAAATATGAATTTGTGATTTAAAGCTAAAAACAACTATTAAAATGTCACAGGTTTCTTCGCCAACTATTGGCATTCTTTGGTGTGCATCAGATGGCTTTATCTCTCTTCCGTTTCATTGCTGCACTTGGAAGAACACAAGTTGTTGCAAACACACTAGGGACCTTTACATTGCTGTTAGTTTTTGTCCTTGGTGGATTTATCGTCGCAAAAGGTTGGTTGCCCACACATTACTTTTGTCTATACTTCTATACCAATCATGTTAGCCATTTCTTTATCATCTTAATACCAGTATGCAGTAATGGAAATCACCCAAAATAGGGTCCGATTTGTGTGAAATTCATAAAGGTGTTTGAGTTTAGAAAATTTCACAAAGTAGTATTGGGTGTGTAGAATTTTCATATATTCACGTGGAAAGGAAAAAATAATACAAGTATGTGTTGATTTTCCACACGGGTACGTACAAGTTATGTGGAAGTAAAGACCAAGGAAAAAGTTGTGAACATCAACATGAATAATGATCAACATGAATAATGATCAAAACATATTATAAAATAAGTTAATTCAAACTAGATTGTAATATTTGGTATAACTCAATCCTATTTTGTGAGTTTCCTATTCATTTAACAATATAATCTTGAAATAGTTTTAGTTTTCTTCATGAGTGCATCATATTTGAAATAGTTAAATAGCCATTATCTTCATCTTTTATAGATGACATTGAACCATGGATGATATGGGGTTACTATGCCTCTCCTATGATGTATGGACAAAATGCTATAGCCATCAATGAGTTCCTTGATGAAAGATGGAGCGCTGTAAGATCACCCTAAAACATTCAAGAACTAAACTTCGTTTCTCTAAAATATGTCACTGAAGGCCACAACTATCTTCATCCATTTGAACATTATAACAATGTTTCTTTTTCGCAGCCTAATCCCGATCCAAGAATCCCTGAACCCACAGTTGGAAAAGTTCTTCTAAAGGCCAGAGGCATGTTCACTGAAGACTACTGGTATTGGATATGTGTAGGGGCACTCCTCGGTTTTTCTCTACTTTTCAACCTCTGTTTCATTGCAGCACTTACATTCTTAAATCGTAAGTCAACACATCTTTGTGACAATCATTGACCATGCTACGGAACGAGATTTAAATTCTGATTGTTCTTTCAATAAAATGTAGCCCTGGGAAATTCTAAATCAGTTATTCTTGAGGAAAACAGCAAGGATAAATCTGAAGGACAGCATCCAAATAGGGAGAGAGAAATTACTTCAGCTTCTACTGCCCCATTGTTTGAAGGTAACATAAGTTTTATTTTAGACTCGTACCTATAACTATAAGCTTCCTCTTGTAAGGGAGATAAAGTGGGCTTTGTAATATTGTTACTATAATTATGACAGGCACTGATATGACAGTAAAGAATCTCGCTGACAAGTCAAGTGCTAGAACTGCTGAAAAAACATCTAAAAGAAAAGGGATGGTGTTGCCTTTTCAGCCCCTGTCACTTGCATTTGATCGTGTTAACTACTATGTTGAGATGCCTCCAGTAAGTCCCTTCTTCATGTCTCTCTTCTATCTTGCGGCGACTAAAGTAAAAGAAGTTAAGCAGATTTAGCAAAACTTGACAATTAAACAGACATAACACTCAAAAGGGTTTAATGAAATAAAAATAAAAATTCAAAATGGAGATGTATCCAGCAACAATATTTAGTCCTAGTTTTTGTTTTTTTTTTCCCTCCCTATATTTATATTTGTTGATTTTTGATCAGTTCTGTAAGGGTATGTTCATGCCTCAAACGTGGCTGATATGTTGACTACTAAATTTAACTTGAAGATGATATGTGCCAGACATATGTGACATCCAAAACTGAAATAAACTCTAGTTGACATGGTAATACCTAATGGTTACATAACATATGGTAGTAAGATCTTGAACTTCAGATTTTGTATTTGGTTGTTGTTGTTGTTGTTAAGACTTGAGAGCATTTATAAGTTCAATTCTATAGCTAGGTTTTAATGCTTTTAAGCTGTGATCTGCTACCAGGAAATGAAGAGACAAGGAATTGAAGAGGATCGTCTTCAACTACTACAAGATGTTAGTGGTGCTTTTAGGCCTGGTATTCTTACAGCATTGGTTGGAATAAGTGGTGCTGGAAAGACCACATTGATGGATGTTCTAGCTGGAAGAAAAACTACTGGCTACATTGAAGGAAATATCATCATTTCTGGTTATCCGAAGAATCAAGCAACTTTTGCTCGTGTTAGCGGATACTGTGAACAAAATGACATTCATTCTCCACATGTCACTGTTTATGAATCTCTTGTTTACTCAGCCTGGTTGCGTCTTGATAAGGAGATTAAGAAGGAAACACGACAGGCATGTTTTATTACACCAAATCTTTATACTTCAAATCATTTTACTTTTCTCAGTTTCCTTCTCTTTTTAATATTTGCATAGCCATGACTTATTTTAGTAATTGATGTGCATATTTAGACATTATATGAAATAGGGAAAGAAAATGAAATATAGTCAACAAGAAAGTTCACTACTGGTTTGTTAATTGTTTTGTTTCATTTGGGTATAGAGTTTTATGATTGTTGTTTCTTCATCTTCTGTCATAATAGATGTTTGTTGAGGAAGTCATGGAATTAGTGGAGCTAAAACCAATAAGGAATTCTTTAGTAGGCCTTCCGGGAGTAGATGGACTGTCAACAGAACAAAGGAAAAGGCTAACCATAGCTGTAGAATCGGTTGCTAATCCATCCATTATTTTCATGGATGAGCCTACATCTGGTCTTGATGCTAGAGCTGCTGCAATTGTCATGCGTACTGTCAGAAATACCGTGGATACTGGACGAACGGTTGTCTGCACAATTCACCAGCCAAGTATAGACATTTTTGAAGCATTTGATGAGGTATTTTAAGTAACCACATTTTTTTTCTGACTTAAATAAGATAGCTCTGATTTCTTTGATCATCCATATACTGCTTTCTTTTCAATTTGATATACTTTTCATCACAGCTATTGCTAATGAAGAGAGGAGGTCAAGTCATTTATGCCGGACCTCTCGGTTGCCATTCTCACTTTTTAATAGAATACTTTGAAGTGAGCTCTAAACTCCAATTTAAAGTTTAAATTAACTCTCAAAGTTTGTGATAAAATTAAAATGTTTATATCTTTTGCAGGCAATTCCGGGGATTCCTAAAATCAAAGATGGTTCTAATCCTGCTACATGGATGTTGGATATCAGTTCTTCTGCAGTTGAGGCTCAACTTGGTGTAGATTTTGCAGAAATTTATAAAAATTCTGAACGGAACAAGTACAAAATCCCCTACATTCTTGCATTCTTATCTCCTTAGTTTTCTATATTTTTAATGAAACTATGATTTATTTATTACTAAGTTATTATCTAATACATTTCTTGTATTTTAGGAGAAATAATGAACTTATCAAAATTATGAGCACTCCAGAGCCAGGATCTAAGGATCTCTACTTCCCCACCAAATACTCTCAATCTTTTACAGTTCAATGTAAAGCTTGCTTCTGGAAACAACTCTGCTCCTACTGGAGAAACCCACAATACAATGTCATCCGGTTCTTCTTGACAATAGTTGTTGCTGTTCTTTTTGGACTTATTTTTTGGAACAAAGGAGATCAAATGTGAGTTAGGGTATTTTTCATTTTCTCAACCTTGTCAATATACTGCATTTATAGTATTCATGATTTCATTCTTTAGTCACCAAAATAACCTTGCATTCAAATTATTCTCAAAATATTATGATATCATTCAAAAGCTGTGAAAACTATGTTGTAAGATTTGTCCATGTTGAATGATAAATTGGCAACAGAGACAAGGAACAAGACCTATTAAATCTGCTTGGAGCTATGTACTCTGCTGTTTTCTTCCTTGGAGCTACCAACACATCATCAGTGCAGCCCGTTGTGGCAATTGAAAGAACAGTTTTTTACCGAGAAAGAGCAGCCGGGATGTTTTCCGCATTGCCTTATGCATTTGCCCAGGTTAAAGAAGTTGAACTTAGAACCATGTATCTAGTGAAAACAAAAGTTTGATTTTGATATAAAATTTAGATTATCAGAATTAATTGATCATAATATCATGTGTTATATGTGCTGTGCAGGTAGCCATAGAGACAATTTATGTTGCAGTACAAACTCTAGTCTATTCTCTTATTTTGTACTCCATGATGGGATTCCCTTGGCAACTTGACAAGTTCTTGTGGTTCTATTACTTCATAGTCATGTGTTTTTTGTACTTTACATTATATGGAATGATGCTTGTAGCTCTCACTCCAGGTCACCAAATAGCTGCCATAGTCATGACCTTTTTCCTAAGCTTCTGGAACCTTTTCTCTGGCTTCCTCGTACCACGGAAGGTATGTTTATTTAGAGGTGTAAATTGGGATTAGATGTTAATGAGACCTATGATACAACCCATTAATTTCATAACCCATCACATTTGTCTCATTTAAATTTTCATAAGATGAGATGGTATTAGTTGAGATATCTCATTTGTCCAAATTGGTTTTAAATGAGACAACTAAAAATACAAAAATAAAAAAAATATGATACATGATTACTGTTGGAAGTCCCACATGGCCCAGGTAAACTAGCTAAGTGCTGATTATAAGTCTGTGTCAGCCCTTTCCTAATAAGCGCGTTTTGAGGGGAAAATCATGGTAACGCAGACTTCATCATAGTATCATAGCAGGGACCTGGGGGTCACGATGTGCCCAACTAATCAGCCCCCAATCATCCACACGATCACCCCTGGTAGAGGCTACTCCGGTCGATATGAGGGGGAGTGTTGGAAGTCCCACATCGCCCAGGTAAACCAGCTAAGTACTGGTTATAAGTCTGCAACAACTCCTCCTTGATAAGCGTGTTTTGAGGGAAAAATCATGGCTGCACAGACTTCAACATGATATCAGAGCAGGTACTTGGGGGTCACGATGTGCCCAACCGATCAACCCCTAATCATCCACACAGTCACCCCCGATAGAGGGTACTTTGGCCGATGTAAGGGGGAGTATTGGAAGTCCCACATCGCCCAGGTAAACCAGCTAAGTGCTGGTTATAAGTCTGCGACAACCCCTCCCTGATAAGTGCGTTTTGAGGGGAAAATCATGACTGCGCAGACTTCATCATGGTATCAAAGCAAGTACCTAGGGGTCACGATGTGGCCAACCGATCAGCCCCTAATCATCCACACGGTCACCCCCGATAAAGGGTACTCTGGCCGATGTGAGGGGGAGTGTTGGAAGTCCCACATCGCACAGGTAAACCAGCTAAGTGTTGGCTATAAGTCTACGACAGTCCCTTTCTGATAAGCGCATTTTGAGGGGAAAATCATGACTGTGCAGACTTCATCATGGTATCAAAGCAGGTACCTGGGGTCATGATGTGGTCAACCGGTCAGCCCCCAATCATCCATCGGTCACTCCCAGTAGAGGGTATTCCGGCCGATGTGAGGGGGAGTGTTGGAAGTCCCACATCGCCCAGGTAAACCAGCTAAGTGCTGGTTATAAGTCTGCGACTGACCCTCCCTGATAAGCGCATTTTGAGGGAAAAATCATGGCTGCGTAGACTTCATCAATTACTTATTATAATGAGAAAGCTTAATAAGAAAAAAGATAGAACATTATGTTTAAAGTTCAGCATATTAGGGTTATAATCTAAATGAGATGAGATGATATTATATCTTGAACCGAGCCCATTAGAAATGCTAAATGGAGCATAGATGAAATGAAATAGCTCATTTTACATCTCTATGTCTGCTTAATCTATCTCAGAAGTATGACTAGTTAGGTTTACTTGGAAGAGGGAATTCAAAGTTTTAAATGAAAATCTAATGATGGTCATTAGAGGATGATGTGAAGATAAATTGCTTTCAGTTATCAACTCTATGGTTTGTAATCAAGCCAGGACCAAAAAGGACAGATCATTTTTTGATAAACTTCAACTCTTTATTTTGCAAAGTCTTATTTTTTCATCCAAAGGACACAAAAGTACAATAATACGAGAAATTTTCTGAAGAATCAGGATGAAGTAATGAGAGAAAATAACAGAAAACTAATCATCTTTATCTTCTGACTACTGAAAAGTGGATGAAGCAATGAGAGAAAATAACAGAAAACTAATCATCTATGTCTTCTGACTACTGAAAAGTGCATATCAACTCTGTACAGAAATTTCTTTGCTATTTATAGCAAAATAGTGTTATATGCATTGTTGTATGCATTAAGTGACGTAGTAGTATTTGTATGAATGTGAAGTTGGGGAATGTGGAATGTTGAAATAATTGTGGGATCATTTGCTAACAAGCCAATAACATCGTAACATATGAGTAAAAATCATTTTCCTTTAATCAATGAGATTAATACACATGGAGACTCTTCTTACACCTTGTACAGCTCATACAGCCGGCATAACCTCATTTGACTTGCCTTGACTCCTAGTCTCTTTCTGTTCTACACAGTGCTTTAAAAACACAGTTACAAGTCTTAGTAACAATTTTTTCAAAAACTTAAACTATCAAGAGAATACATAATAATAATAATAATAATAATAATAATAATAATCATCTTGGACTAAATTACAAAAGAGGTTATGAGATTTTTTTAGGAATAACTGAATGATCTAAAATTTTGTGCAATCAAAATGTGAATATCTAATGCTTTTTATTTCAAACTTCGCAGCAAATCCCAATATGGTGGAGGTGGTATTATTGGGCTTCTCCAGTAGCTTGGACAATCTATGGCCTCATAACCTCCCAAGTCGGAGACAAGACTGATTCAATGTTTGTTCCAGGTGAAGGTATTGTATCAGTAAATACTTACCTCAAAAAGAATTTAGGTTTTGATTATGACTTCCTTGGAGCAGTTGTTGTGGCCCATATTGGTTTTGTACTCCTCTTTTTCTTTGTCTTTGCTTACGGTATCAAGTACCTCAACTTCCAAAGGAGATGATCATGGAAAATGTTAAAGGCTTCTAGGATATAACAACATTTGGGATATACACAACACAACAATCCACTTGTATAGTTTTTGGACAAAAATCTGAACAAGGAAGACAAACAGTCAATGCCAATTACATTGTCACTCTTCTTATGAAACCTTCTAAATATATATGAATCATATATATGTATATCGAAACCATAGTCATGAACAAGGAGTGATGGAAACAGAAATAAATATTACATTACATTGTTCATCAAATGCAAGTGCTTCATCTTTAACGGTCCTATGAAACTACCCCAACATCAATGCCTTTCAGATACTCTTGACTCTCTTACATGTCATTTTTGTGCTAGGCTTTCTTGCATGTTGTGTATTGTGTTAGCCTTTTTTTTTTTTTTTGCAATGGATGTCATAATTTGTGCTTCAAATCACAATAGTAATCCTCTGTTACATGGACAGTGTAATTTTCTCCTGAAGTACCTATGTCCAAACATGTTTGTAGGTAATTGATAGTTCAGTTTAGTAGAAATTTATAGAAAATTGAAAAAAAAAATTGATGCATCTAACACTCGAATATTTATCCAAATTTTTAAGACACCGTATGTCTTAAGAAGTCTATATGACATAGTAATAATCTAATATATTGATTGATCTCAACCTAACTAATTGCATGATATGTTTTTTTGGATCAGTTGATAAAAATAACTATACATTCAGCTGTTGAAGAAAATAAAGGAGTCATAAGTTCTAAACGTATAGAATTTAATCATAATTAATTTGTTAAGTTTTTGTTTTTTATAGCATTAAAAATTGTAAATTTAAAAAAAATGAAAAAATATTATAATAAAAAAATTTAAGTTCAAACATGTTTATGTTGTTTTTCACACCTTTTTGTATTCTTATATGATGGGATAAATACTATATTTTTTGTTTCAACTCACATTTTAAATATACTACATATTTTTTTATATAAAAAATCAACTTCAAGAGAAAACAAAATATGACCATTAGTAATTTAAATATATAATAATTATTAATATTGGATCGAGAACGTAACAAAATAACTATATATGATTTCTAATTATTAGAATTTTATAAATAAAGACAATAATGTGATTTAATAATCAAAATGGAAGAATTTTGTAATTTTAAGTTTTCATTTATAATAAAGTGTTTATTACAGTTATTTATTATTCTATAATGATTAATTTTAATTAAAAATAATGAATTTTAAATTTTTTTTATAGAAATAACTATATGTAATATGTAATAATTTTAAGTTTATATAAAAGTAAGTTATGAAATCATAGTTAAATAATTCAAATTGAAGTATTTTAAAATTTTAGTTTTTATGATTGTTATTTATTATTTCAAAATAAATTAATTTTAATTAAAGCATTAAAGTTTTATAACCGAAGTCTTTTAAAATTTTAGATTTTAATTCCTAAGTACGTCATTATATTTGTAATTTATTATTTTAAAAATAATTAATTTTAATTAAAAAATTAATATTTTGAAGGATGTTAAAATGTATAATATATTTAATACATAAACAATTGGATCAAATTATATACGAAAATGTATTGATATTTATAATAGATCTGATCAATCAAAATATGATGTCATTTTTGAGGTTATGATGATCATTTTTAAATGAAAGTAAAAACTTGTTTTTTTATAATAATTATAATTATAAGATTTACGATATTAACATCGCCTTTTTTTAATTAATACGATGATTTATTTGAAGTCCTGCACATAACAAAAGATTGGTAGGAAGGGTTTAAGGGTTTTACGCTTTAGTTTCTCAAAAAGAGATAAGTTAATTAATGTCTATTAACTATGTCTTTGTTGAAGGTAAGTATAGTGGTAGTTCTATTACTCTTATTGGGAGGAATTCAATTGATAATGTAGTTGGAGATATACCGGTGATCGGAGGTTATGTTGAAGCTAAAACAATGTTATTTTGACCCTTTTATTCACTCTTTTCTTCTTCTTTCTTTTTACCAAACGATATTTTCGTGTGATTCAAATATGTGACTTAAAACAGATAAGGGTTGAGTTTTACCGCCAAATCAATAAATAAATCACAAATTATCTTTTTGTTGAATTTTAGATAAACCATGCACATTTTAATTTACTAGTTATTCTACCATGAAAATTTACATTTGTGAATTGAATAAATAATTATTTTTTTTATGATAATACATTTATATTATAATATTTTAAATGAATCATAAAAACAATTATTAATGTTATAAACACATAATGTGCAATTTATTTTTTATAGTGATATTTTATTACTCTATCTGAATATTTAAGCTTCATGGTTTTGTATGATAAAAAGTAACATTATATAAAATCAAATATAATAAATAATTAAAATGATTTTTTTGATTAATGCTTCATGAATATGCATATAAAATATGTAATATATATATTTGAAGAAAATTAATTTTTTATAGATTAAATTATTACAAAAATTATGATAACAAACATTATCGAGCAAGTAAAAATCTAACAATAATTAAATCTGATAACTTTATTGTTTTTTATAACATTAAAAGTTATATATTAAATTTAAGACGAATGAAAAATAAATATAATTAAAAAATTGAGTTTAAACATGTCTATGTTATTTTTTCACTTCTTCTCGTATTCTTTTATCATCAAATAAACTCATCTTCTTCATTTTTTAATTATTTGAAAAAATATTCACCTATTAGAAACTCATTTGACGTTTTATGATACCTATGCCCAACAGTATGATCAAGCCCATTTGGGCCATTTTTATTGCCTCGTGTATCAAGCCCAATCCAATGGCCATTCTAAGTCTTCAAGAGAGTTAAGGCAAATAATGTGACTTCTTATGCTCCACTACCAGAAAGGAGATGGCTTCCAACCCTGCCATGGTTGTCATTTATCATATCTCTCTAACAAGTTTCTTCTCTCTTCATCTCGGTGAAGATTTCCCTGATGTTGGATAGTGGTTTTCATCCGAGAATCCTACCCATCACATCATCCAGTTCTCAATTAAGGTCAGTTAGAAATTCAAAAACCCTTTCTTTTTCTACCTTCTTCTTGTACCTGGTAGTGTCACCGACACATTCCCAGTCTTCCTCTGAACTCAAGTCGAGCCATTGCCAAATATTGACCATTTTTTGTAATAATTGATAATTTCTTTATTTCTTTGTTTTATTCCCCATAAACATGTTTTTAACTCAAATATTTACGAAGAATCTTCACTATCTGAATATGTTTCCCTAATAGCTTTCTACACTTCTTTTGTTAATGATAGAAATAAGTAGGTTTTTTCAATCACGAGTGTCATAGAATTGACAAGTCATGTTGCCACAATGGAGTTTTTTGAGATCCACCTTTACATTGTATCAATTTTTGTTGAGTCGGTTTTTCTTGTCTTTTCGTTAAGTATCTTATTTTACCTTTTTCATTGATAACTATCTTAATTGATTGAGCTCATTGTCTGTAACTTTTATTGTTATATTTTTACTGGTAAATTAGAATAAAAAATTATCTCATGATGGATATGGTTTTTGTTTCTACATTGGTATTTTTTGAAATTGTTTTCGAATCTTGATTTAGAAAAGAGTCGATCATAGCTCGTATATATGAGAACCTTGCTTTGATATCATAAAGACATTTAAGCTTTGTGAAATATTTTTTTCCTATACTGTATTGGATTTAATTTACAATAGATATGATTTACAATTTAGAGAACAAGCTAAGGCTAGAAAATAAAAGATTAGAAAAAAAAATCTCCTAATTATTGATGTGATAATCTTTATAATTCTGACTATGCTAAATAAGGGAAAAAAACATTAATCACTTTACAATTTTACTAATAATGCTCCTAATTAGAAAAATACAATAAGGAAACAATCCTTGTGTTTAATTCATGATATTTCAACAAATTATTATTTGAAAATTGATTTTATTTTAGTTATAATTATCTAATTAAATGAAACAATTATTTTACAAATTGATATTATTATATAGATCATTGATACGAGATCTATTATTTTATAAATTAATATTATTATATAAATCATTGATTTTATTAATAATCTATATAATAATATAAATTTTCAAATAATATCTATATATTTTGCTTCATTTATGCATATGAAACAATAATGTTGAAATCAAGATTTACCCTAGGATATATTTTATACATTATTTTTATAAAACTTGATGTTCATCATGTATGCTTGTGAAATAGCAACACTATTGGCACCACATGCAAAATATTTTCTATATATATATTTTTTAAGTTTTCTATTAGAGTAGTATTGTAATAGCACACATACAAATAACATATGTCCTCCCATGTTACAAAGGATACAAGGTCCTTGTAATAGTTATCATTACTTGGAATGAATATTATTTGATAATTAAGAGCATGGATTGAACCAATTAACTCTCCATTGACAACTAGTGATAATAATTATTAATTATAATTGATGATAATAATTATTCATCGACCTTAAAAAAAAAGTTAATATAAGTATATAAAATGTTAGAGTTGGAGCAAAAAAATTAAATAAGTATGTGTATGCTTCATATCCATAATGGATCCTAACAAAGTTTCTTTAGTGAAAAAATGGAATGAAGATCCAATGCTCACCGTAACAATGATATAGTATTCAATATAAATCCTATTATCTTGATGGATAATCCTTTATAGAAAATTATTAAACTAGACTAGTAACTCTTACTTTGAAAAATAAAATGGTGAATATTTTTTTAGTATAGAAGAAAATGAAATAATGCATACAATTTATGAGTTATTATAAATTATAGATATAATATGATAGAAGTTTTTTGCTGATATAACTAAAATTATAAATTGAGTTTATATACTTTCAATTTGAGGCAATTTAAATTATTTCTGATGGTGATAATGAATATCATTTTGAGACCACCTTGTGAATGTAATTATATTACAAGTTTGGAGTAGAAGTTTGTGTTATAAAATCTCCCAAAGATAATTAATATTAAATATGGTTATAAATCAAAGTGTTTAATAAATCATATATTAGTTAGAGCATAACAAATCTAACTCGGAAAACATGATAATTACAAATTTTTTAAATTACAGCTTAAATCAATGAAAAAAAACTAGTTGTTATACTGGTGTCCCTATCGCACTAACTAAACAATTTGAGATGGATCACTCATACAAAATTAAATGTAAGTGTTAGAGTTTGAATATTTTGAATCCTTTTTCATAACTGAAAGTTCATAACAATTACTCAATGGTAACGATTGATATAATCACTAAACATTATGATCACATACCTCTATCTTGTGTAATTATTAATGCCCAGGCCAGTAGGATGATAACAAAATATAGCAGAAAAAATGGATGATTTGACTAAGCTTGGTGCGTAAAAACGATAAAGATTATCGAGAGAATATGGGAGTTAATAATATTCTAACAATACAAAGTTGTACAACATGTATTCTTTGAAATATTCTCTTGATGAAGCAAGAGATATAAAGATCATAAATATGAGTTATTAAATGTTCATAAAGAAATGTATTGGCAAAATACATAAAGTTTTTTCAGGCATATATATTATAATCACTTATGATAAAAGTGAATTTTATATAGTAAGAACATTTGAGCTATTTCATTTAAATTTGTTAAAATGATTAATATTCAAAATTTTAAAAAATATAAAATGTGTAGAATGTTAACTGTATATGAGAAAAATATAAAGGTGTGAAATACAAAGAATAATATCCTCTCGTGTGTATATATATATGATCAATTTATATATTGTTATTAAGATGAGTCAAGTACTCAATTTTAACGGATGCTTTGAGAATTTTATGAACATATATGCTAAATCAAATTACATATACATTAAAGCAATGAGAATTTTTATCACGAGATTTGATAGATATTTCCTACAATTTTATTTACATTTGTTAAATGCTTTACTTATTAATTCATTCATTGTTATTATAAAGTAATATGTTACTATAATTATATATGATCATGTTCATATTTCAAGTCAGTAATATCTTTAAAAAAAATTATGCTAAGCATCTTTATATAGGCAAGAAATCAAATGTTTTGTGAATCATATTTATATCTAATTTTAATATGATTACTTGACATAAATTATTGCTCTTGATCTACAATCATAAAAGGTGATATAACTAATATTTTTTGATGTCATTTTAAAGTATCATAAAAGACAATATAACTTATGTTTATTGTATCTTGCATGTGTTAATAACTAACAATTTATATGACGTAGGAAGAAACAGTTAAATGAACTCAAAACAATTTGAATCTGATTGTAAATAAATTGAAGCTCGTCGGCTCAATTCTATGATATTTTCTAAAGCTTAAGAGAAGCAAGGTCCAAGAAAAACATTACAATAAAAAATGTCTCTTACTCGTATATGGCTAGCTTCTTAAAGGGAATCAAATTTAATTACTCAAAACACAAGTATTGTAGCTTAACTCTTGGCATTTGGGGTAATTGAAATTTGAAGGATTGGACACCACGAAATAAAAACTAAAATGATAATTAAACATGCTCAATGACAACATAATAAAATGAAGAGAAACAATTTTAAAAGGTAGTTTGCACTAAGCTCCATGCTTGGGTGGTAGAATTCATAATGGATGTATATGTTGATGATAGGTGGTAATTTCAATGACATTGAAGGTGGATGAAATCCACCGATCCAAAGGAAGGTCGATGATACAAGAATTATTGTTGATCTTCTTTGGGATAGGAAATGGGCCATACTTTTTATTCTGTAGTTTAGGATAACCAAGTGGTAATCTATGTTTTTTAAATAGACTAAGACAAGCTCTCCTTCCTCAAATTCTTTAGTTATCTTGTGTTTTTCTACATAAGCCTTGTAGCTAGCATTCATTTTCTCAGTATGAGCTCAATTTTTTTTATGGAAATGGATGTAATCTTTGGCCCATAAATGTACTACCTTGTTCTTAGGTTTAGGGAATATTTCCAAATCAATAGTTAAGTAAGACATCTTAGTGTAGATAATAGAGAAATGTGTGCACCTCATTGTCCTATTTACCATACTTTTAGTAGAAAATTCAACTTATGAAAGAGTAAGATCTCATTGTTTTAGTTTATCACTAACTAGTCACTTTAAGATACTACCCATAGTTCTGTTCAATGCCTCAGTTTGTTCATCTGACTATGGAAGGTAAACACTATTAAAGTTAAAGCTAGTGCCAAATTTTCTTCATATTTCACACCAAAAATGGCTATCAAATTTTACACATCTCGATCTAAAGTGATGGATTGTGAGACTCCATGTAGTCTTACTATTTATTTGAAAGCAATGTGAGCAACATCATTTACCTTATTATAAGCTATCAAATGTACCATTTTAGAGAATCTGTCAACCACGACCAAAATGGAATCAAATCTCCTTTGGGTGATTAGCAAGCCTATAATGAAGTCCATGATGACATCTACCCAAATAAATTGAGGGATTGGAAGAGGCATGTAAAGAATTGTGTTCTGAGAACCACCCTTAGCACATTGGCACTTAGAGAATCTTTGTACATACTTGGCTACTTCTTTCTTTAAATGTAGCTAGTAATATTTTTCTTTAAGCTGAAAGATAGAGATAGTCTTATCATTACTAGTATGAGCAACTAAATCTCCCTCATGTAATTCTTTTATAAGTTGCATTCTAAGGGAAGTCTTGGGTATGCAAAGATGTTTTCCCCTTAAAAATAAAACCTTTTTGTATATGATATTCCCCAATGTTTAGTATTATACATGTAACATGTATGTGGCCTAGAAAATTATGATATCTCATTGTTATATAGAAAAGTGATGAAGACGAAGACCTGATGAAGATCAAGGCTTGATAAGTTCGAAGGTACGTGGCCTAGCAAATTATGATACCTCACTACTATATAGTGAGGTGATGAAGATGAAAACTTGATGAAGATCAAGGCCTGATGAGTCTAAAGATCTACACCATAGAGCGACCTCAACATACCAATACCGTTTTAACGACTTGGGTGACCAATTTAGGAGTCTTAAGTAATCTTTATATAATGATATATTTATGTAAATGCCTATAGCAACCTAGTTAATATAAATTGTATTGTATGTATTTTGTCATGTATTCTGGCTGCTTGTACGAGAGCTCCTACCCTTGTAACTCATACACCTGTCTAGGTGCTATATATATACCTCTTTAATGAGAAAAATACATTCTCTATTCATATATCAATTTTTTCTACTTCCCACTAGAATCACTAGAATCTCTAACACATAGAATTCTCTCCAAAAAATTGGCATCGTTTGTGGGAACATAAATCTTTCTAGTCTATGGTTAGCATTTAAGACCTGATATCATATCCTTAGGAGAATTAATTTGTGTTTTGGGGACAAACACACTACAAAATAGATTGCCCGCCAGTAACTAGCAAAGAGATTGATATCTTGCCAATCTTGCTCAAGAATTTGACCTTAATGATCAAACACATATCTCCTCGCCTATCAGGTCACTTCCAGATTGTGACCTAGGGAATGCTCTCTCAGTCAGTGGAAACCAACAAATTCCATCCCATTGTGATGTGACTATACCTACTCAGGAAACATAACACCCCGTTAGCTCGCTGAATTGTAGTTTAGAAAGTGCCTCCCTTGAAAGGGATGCAATGATTAAGGGTGTTCAAAGACAAATAAAATAACTGCAGCTGACTTTCACAGAATATCAAAAAGAGAATAATAAGTTGAGATCTCAATTGGAACAGGAAGAGTATTCGAAAGCAGAGAGTTTATTTTACACACCTAGCCCCTAAATATTAAGTCAACCACTTAGGAGAGGATGCACATCCCATGCTCTTAATTCTCGCCAACACATAGGGGTTACAGAACAATACCCATACACAGCTTCTGATCCCTATTTTATTCTGAGGACCTCTCAAGTGAATCCTCCAACCCATGAGCAAACAATCCAACCTGCATCCTTTCCAACCCCTTTGTATGACTCAAGCGATGTTTTGGACAAAAACCTGGAGGAGAAGATGTGGGTTAAAATGAATGATCAACTTAAAGGGCAAGAAAATCCAAGGCCCAAGAGTGACATAGAAACTATTTGTAATCAATTGTCAATGTCACCTTTTTTAGATGTCATTGAGTTGACGTTACCCCTTACAAAATTCAATTCTCCTAAATGTCCTACATATAAAGGGATGAAACACCAATAGCTCACGTTCTCCATTTTAAGATGGTTATAGCTGTCGTGAGCCTCCCAGAAGACAAGCGAGAAATAATGTATTGCAAGTTTTTTGCTACCACCTTTCAAGACATAGTGCAACAATGGTTTATAGAGCTGCCTTCTAAAAGCATAAATAGCTTTGACACCCTGGTCAAGGTATTTTTCACTAATTATGCTTGTAACAAACCTATCAAAAAGTAGTCTCACCACCTACTCTCGATAATCCAAGAGGACGAGGAGACAATTGAGGCTTATATAAGGAGGTTTAAAATGAAAAGGGTGGATATTAATCAGTGCCCTGTATCCATAGATGTTGAGGCTTTTTGAAAAGGAATCAAACATGATATTAGCCTCTTCATTGAATTGATGAAAAATACCCCACGATCTTTAGATGTGATTTATGAAGAAACCCAAAATTTTGTAAATGTGGAAAGGGAAATTAGGTCCAATAAAAGGGAAATCAATAAAAATGTGAATAAACCTACCTCAAGTAGGAGAGAATAAAATAAAAGGCCTATCAAAGATAGGCGTTCGAACCTTCCTTGTTTTAAACCCATGATTACTCCGAGGGGAAACTTTGGGGCTTGTGGTTACACCTTATCTCCATTCAGGGGACCACCTCTACGAGTTGCATTGGTAGAGATGGTGTAACAAATGGAGTGCCTTAACAATGTCAATTGGCTTCCAACCATGAAGACTCCATTTAGAAACCCTAACAAATATTGTGCATTCCATAAAGACATGGGACATTGGACCAGAGATTGTCGGAACCTTAAGTGGGAGATTGAACATCAATTCTCGGAGGGATATCTATGGGATATCATTGATAGAATGGGGAATCCCCAAGAGGGAAATCCAAGGGGTGACAACCCCAACCAAAGAGGCAAGATGCCTCCTAACCCATCTCATAGGGGAAGCAAATAGGACTTACCCTATCCCACCAGGGAATGTTTGTATAGTGCATAATATACATGGTAGACCTACGATAGCTAGCTATACCAACAATTCTAGGAAAATATATGCTCAAGAAGCCCAAGACACAGATCGATTGGTCTATAGTTTGAGATCAGAGGGGCTCGTTTACCCCATCACCTTTCAAGGTCGAGATGTTCTCCCACCTCACTACGACCCTTTGGTCATTACTATCAAGATCATCCTTTGTGAAATGCATAGGATATTAGTCGACAATGGTAGTTCTTTAGATCTATTGTACTTATCTGCCTTATTAGCATGGGTATAGACCCCAAGGAGATTACCCAACAAAAAATACTGTTAGTTGGATTTAACGACAGTGCAACAATGTCAGTAAGGACTATATGCTTATCGGTCTCCGTGGAGGGAGCAATAATTCTAACAAATTTTATGGTTTTGAACACCCCCATATCTTACAACGCAATTTTGTGTCGCCTATAGAACCATGAGATGAAATTTGTGCCTTCTATGTATCATTAGCTTGTCAAATACCCTATTATCAATAGGGTTGAGGAAATAAAAGGAGAGAAAGACAAGGAAATGAGTTATTAGAATGCATCCATGAAGAGTGTGTTACCCTTGCTATCGAAATAATAATCAAAGAATAAACATCGTTATGGTGAGAGAAAAACGCCATGAACATGGGGACATATTATGATAGAAAACCCCAATTATTATGACATGATTAACATAAGAGATATGGGTGGTGATAAATCTATGAAGATCAACTCTAGATTGTCCTTATTGTTGAAAGCCACCCTTATTGATTTTTTGGAGGATAATGTTAACCTTTTTGTATGGAGGCCCGGGGACATGTCTAACATCGATCCAAGCATGATTTCTCATGAATTATGCCTCGACCATACCAAGAAGCTAATCCATCAAGGAAAATGGAAGTTCACCAGAGAAAAAAATGAAATCATCAAAAGGAAAGTTAATTCGTTAAAGAGTGTGGGTTGGGTTCATGAGGTCACATACCTAACGTGGTTATCAAATGTGGTGCTGGTAAATAAATTGGGGGGTGAACATCAAATGTGTGTTGATTTCATTGACTTGAATAGGGTGACACCTAAGGATTTTTTCCCATTACCCAGTATCGATCAATTAGTAGATGCTACTGCTGGTTTTGAGTCGATGAATTTTATGGAAGCTTATTCGGGTTACCATCAAATCCAAATATGTCCTTGAGATGAAGAGAAAGCATCATTCATTAAGAAAAAAAGGAACCTTTTTTTACACAAGGATGCCATTCGGCTTCAAAAATGTAGGTGCCACTTATCAAATAATGATGAACAAAATATTGCAGGACTGAATTGGCCAAAACATGGAGGTCTATGTTGATGATATGATGGTAAAAACTAAGTGCACCAAATATCATATTTCTAATCTTAAAGAAGTGTTTGCTATAATCAAGAATTACAAGATGTGGCTCAACTCAAAAAAATGTATCTTAACTATACTAGTCATTTCATCTCCAAATGCACTAAAAAATGTCTACTGTTCTTTCGATTGTTGAAGAAAAAATAAGGAATATGTTTGGAATAGTGAGTGCGAATAAGACTTTCAATCCACTAAGGATTATTTAGGGAAGGAACCTTTACCAACTAATCCTATGACGGACGTGGAATTGTATATGTATATGTCTTTCACGGACAAAGTCGTCAGTTCGGTGTTGATAGTCGATAGAGATGGCAAGAAACACCCGGTGTATTATGTAAGTCACTCCTTGACAGAAGCACTACAACTGTATTCCCCATTGCATAAGGCATCATTCATGATAAGAATGACAACATGTAAAATCAGGCACTACTATGATGCCCATAGAATAGTGGTTCTCACTTCATACCCCTTAAAGAAAATCTTGGGTAAACCGGATTAGTCTGGCCATCTCTCTCAAATAGAAATTGAGTTAAGAAAATTTAAGATACATTATAATCCATTTGTCGACTATTAAGGGACAAGCTCTTGCAAATTTCATCGTTGAATGGACACAGGAGTGTACACCGGTACACACGGTTGTAGAGCCAGCTTATATAGGGGTAACACCTTTCCTATGAAGGATCTATATAAGGTGTATGTTGAAGGAGTGAGCAACTGAGGAGGAGCAGGGATTGGAATCGTGATATTAACTCCAATAAGGGGCTTAATAGAAAAAGTGTCTTCATACCACTTTCCGGGCAACCAACAATGTGGTCGAAGGAAATGTCCATGCCGATTCCTTAGCCATATTGGCATCCGTTGTGAATTCAAACTCAAATAGAGTGATCTTGGTATCTAGTTTATCGAGTCCAAGTATTGGGAAAGATGAAGTGAATGACCAAACTCATTGGGATGTCAATTATACAACCCATATTTCTTGGTTAAATCCATAATGCCACCCTCCCAGAAGGACAAGGATTTATCTCACAATCTCACAATGAAAGAAAAAAACTATGTTGTTATTGAAGGAGTCTTATATCGTAAGAACTATGGTGGACCAAGGCTGAAATTCTTACGTACTCTAGAAGCCCATATGGTGTTGGGTGAATTACATGATGGAAAATGTGAAGCCCACTCTAGAGGAAGAAATCTCTCACAAAGAATCATCTAAAAAGGTTATTATTGGCCTATCTTACTCAAGGATTGTATATCTTATGTCAAAATATGTGACAGGTGCCAAAGGCACACTAATATGCCAATCAACCGGCTAATGACTTGAAATCCATCATCAGTCCATGCTCAATCCAGAAGTAGTGATTGGATACTGTTGGGCCTTTACCCATCACAATAGGCCAAAGAAAATTCCTCATAGTAGCAACTGATTACTTTTCTAAATGGATAGAAGCCGAACCTTTGGTGCAAATTCAAGAGATGAATATGATTTAATTTATCTAGTACAATATCATATGCAGATATAGGTTACTTTGAAAATTAGTCGCTAATAATGGTAGGCAGTTCACAAGTCAAAGGTTAACATCTTTCTACGATGAAAAAAGCATCAAGTTGTCATATTCCACCCCTTATAGATCACAAGAAAATGGTCAAGTAGAGTCATCTAACAAAACACTTATAAACATATTATGGAAAAGTTTGAAGGGAGCCAAAAGTAAATGGGTGAATGAATTTCCTGGCATTCTTTAGGCAACAAGGACCACTCCTAGGGTATCAACGGGGGAGAGTCCTTTTTACCTCATCTATGGCATCAAAGAAATTATACCCCCTGAGATACAAGAGCCCACTCTCAGTTCAAGAATCATGCAAGATGATAATGATCACTTCAGAAGCAAAGATCTCCTATTAGTTAAAGAAAATAGGGAGGAAGCTTTGATACGAATTGAGTCACAAAAAAGAGCAATTTAAAATATGCATAATAGATTCGTCAAACACAAGAGCTTCAGTATAGGGGATTTGGTTTTGCAGAAATCATTAGGAAAAAAAGTTGAAACTACAACCGAAAAGTGTTTCACGACATAGGAAGGCCCATATCGAATATACGATATTGCCTCAGGGGATCTTATTTGATAGAGCGTTATGGCATAAAGGAAGTGTTGAGTTGAAATGGAGAACACCTCAAGAAATATTACATATGAATTTTTATATATTCAATATATTGAAATATGATGTCTTTTGAGATCTACTATGTGATGCAATTTATCTCGTGAAACTCATTTAATGGTCCCCAAAGTTGGAAGGAGTCAACTGGCTCCCCCACTTGGGATGTTGGATTCATCCTATGCCTCATGAGATGTGGGATACATCCTAAAGAGTGCATGTAAGAGATCAGATTCTCACCCTTGCATGTTGCCTATCTTGTGAAACTCATTTAATGTCCCCTTAAGTTGGAAGAGTCAACTGACCCCCTACTTGTGATGCAGGATACGTCTGATGACTCTATGAAAGTAAAGTCATTAGTGTATTTTTACTTAATATTTACTTGTTTTATTCAATAAATTATTTTTTTGGGGAAAATATTAAAATATAAACATTTTAATGAAAATGGGTGAAATATAATTTTTCAAAATTTTTGAAATTTTTATGAATTTTTTACGTAGGGTCAATCAAGAGCTACCACGTGAACTACAACACAATAAAAAAGAGCTGATTTGGTTGGCCACGTGAATGCCATGCAAGTAGGTACAATGAATCATCTTACACCACGTGTGAGAAAGACAAACTGCGTGCCATATGTTAGCATGACGTTCAATCCAACTTCGGAGCGCAATCAAACACCACTCTACTCGTCTAACCATTCCACCCGTATGCCATGCCATCCTTTATCGTAAATCACGTTGTGTCATATGGCACTGATTCAATGGGCATTGACATTGATTGGTCTCCCTTACCATACGTCGCGCTCTAATTTGCCCAGTGAATTATATGTGCCACATGTCAAGCTATGATTGGCTAGTACGGTCAATTTTGCTTATTTTGATCTCAACCCTTGACATGAAGCTGAATTGACTGTCTAGATTGAACCTGAGCTATATTTAAGTCCCTAATCACCCCATAAACCCTAAAGAGGTGGTCATTAGCATAATTTTGGTTAGTTTTTGGAGCTAAAAAGAGAGAAAAACAAAAAAAACAATTCAAGAGGGGTACAATTTTGGTAGAGATGCAAGACGAGATTAGTACTACAATTTAAGAGATTGATAGTATTTCTTCTTCTACTCTTTTCTTTATCAATTTTTATGTCTTTCTTTATGAAAAATATGAGCTTTATGAATACAATTATGTGTAGTTAATTTATTAATTTAGGGATCTTATGAACCCAATTTTCACCATGTGATGATCTAATATTTTACCTCAATTATAATTTTAATTTAATTACATTATTTAATCTTATTTTTATGCTATTAATCATTTGACCAACAATTTATCTATAGAGACAATGAAATAGATATGAGAGAATTATTTAATTGTTTGTCTTTATTAAATAACATGCATGGTTTCTAGATAGAGATGTATGATTCTTATGTATGTGATTCATAATTGATGACCTTAATGAGTATTATACAATTTAATTGGCATGCGAGTATGATTAAATTAATTACTATATAGTGTGTAGTTTACTTGAGAGAGAAATACATGTTAGGTTAGTGATGAGTGCCCAAAAAGCACTAAAATAACCATGATTTTATGAACATTAATTGATTAAAAATACATATATTTATATGTTTTATCATATATTTATATAAATTTGTCTTTTTCGGAATCACGGGTATTTTTATTGTTTTTCAGGTATTTTGGCTTAAAAACGCAATTTAAAGACTCAAAGAGGAATACTTGAAGCAATACATCACAAATATATTAATAAATAAGTGGGAAAAGGTCAACAAACATGGAAAAATTGGACAAAATGGGTCGAAAAGGTCAAAAATGTCAAAGACGGAAATCGCACCCTGCCCGGCCGCGCGCAGCCTGGGCCCATGCCGCGTGCGCCTCCAAGACGGCTCACGCCCATCCGCTGGCACCTTGTTCACGCGCGGCCGAGCCGCGCGACAGCCCGCCCACGCTGCGCGCCCGCCGAAATTTCCCTCCCCGCGCCCAACGCCTTTTCGCCCCATTTTTCACGTGCGGCGCCCGCAGCGTCATGCGGCGTCATTAATGACATCAGCAATTCCAATACGCGTTTTTACATTTTTTAATATTTTTTTAACATTTTTTTACTCATTTTTTCTCTCCATCCTCACCTATAAATACCCCCCTTCCCTTCACTTCAAAACACACCTTCAAAACACACTTCTCTCTTCTTTCTTTCTCTCTTTTATTAGATTTTTAGGTTTTTTTAGTTTTTCTTAGTTTTTAGTTAATTTCTCTTAGTTTTAGAGTTCTTCCCTTTTTGGGAAGAACTAGTTATGTTTTTGTAATTTTTTTTAGCTTTTTGATTCAATAAATGGAAGTGCAAATTCCGCTTGGAGGTTTTCCAGCAACGGGAATAGCGTCGAAGTTACGTAAGGATTTTATTTTCTTTGAGTTATTTTTATGCTTTATTCTTACATGTTATATTTAATTTATGCGTGATTAAATTTAAGCGTGTTGGTATTTAGTAAACATGATGTAATAATAACGTTGTTATGCTTGCGAAATATTAAATAGGTAAAAATCTCTAAAATGAATTGATTTTGTTTTTATTCAAGATTTTATATTAAGAATGTTAGAGAGAAATATATTATTTTTCATTACAAACTTAAACCTGAAAATTAGATTTTAAGGTTTAGTTATCCGGTCTGATTTAGAGTAGTGCTCTTTTATTTGATGGTACAATCGCCCGGTAGTTAGAGTGAAGCTCTATTTCAAAAGTTTTTATAAGAATTATTATCTGAAAATGTATTGACAACATGTTTTCAATAGTGGTTTTAAAACTTGAAAGTTAGTACTCGGATAACTAAATTCTTAGGTTTAATTTGGACACCTTGAATAAAGTTTAAAGCTTCTAACCCCACGGAAGGTGGCATTTGAATGGATCATTTTCAATGTCTTAGAAAAAAGAATTAATGTAATTAAGCATATTAGTTATCAATGCCGGCCATAGGTGTTAATTGATTTGTTTAGTTAACAAAGAATATCTAAAACAAACAAAGGTGGTATTCATATAAAAAAGAGAGAATCAATAAATATCAATTCATATCTTTAATAACCTAAATAATATGAGCAAGCATAATTAACTTAGTTATTATATCCATAAATACTCCACTATTTTAAATGATAAAATTTGCATAAATATTTATTGAATCTTTGTTTATTTTTATGTTAATAGATTAAAAACACAAAACCCAAAATATCGTGACAGGATGTTTAGGATTTAATTTCGTTTTTAAAAGTTTGAATAATAAATTAAAAACCACATACATTCCTTCCTTAGATCGACCTTGGGAGTATACTTATCATTTTCTACGAAATGATTCGTGCACTTGCGAGAGTTTTATAAATAGATAAAACCAAAGTAACGGGCAGGATCGGCGATGTCGGTTCTGCCCCGATCATAATTGATGTATGATTCTTATGTATGTGATTCATAATTGATGACCTTAATGAGTATTATACAATTTAATTGGCATGCGAGTATGATTAAATTAATTACTATATAGTGTGTAGTTTACTTGAGAGAGAAATACATGTTAGGTTAGATTCAATTGATCATGTAATTAATTGATAATTATATTTGAGGGATTTTAGCGATTCACATGTTTAAAAAATTAGAGGATTAAGTATTTTTAGATATTTTCTCATATATCTTTTTAGTTACCAAAGCTTATTTAATTAATTATTGCTATTTACTTTTAGTTATTTTAATTTTGTTTCCTTCAAATATAAAAACACACAATTTTTTTTTGCTATTTACTTCTACCCTAAAGTGGTGATACAATTCATCCTAGGTATTAGGAATATTGAGCATCCTGCTTTTGAAAAGGTTTTTTATACCACTAGTTTCACTATGTTTTCTTTTCACGGGGTATATATCTTGCAATGGACTAATGTCTTCCCTCAACGAAGACATTCCCTTTTCCAATGGTAACTTGTTAGATCGCAATTCACTTGGCAGTAAGAGTGAATTTACGCTACCACCCTACGTCCTAATGCTGACTTGACTCATCTTAGCCAACAACCCATTGGTCATAAGACAAGGTGGAACATAGATTACTTTGGATTTTTTACTCTTTTCACCCACCTAGGTGTTAGGGAGGATTTGATTCACTTCTTCACTAAGGGAGGGAGAGGTAGCTTGTTTTCTTATATTGGGGGTGACTTGGGTGGCACACAAAGTTGTTTGGTTCACCTCCTTGTTGTGGGTGGGTGAAGTAGGTCGCTTTCCCATAACAGGGAGTTCTCTTGTAACTGAAGACATCACCTCAGGGGTGCAAGGAAAACATGACCCTATTTCAATTAACTCATCCAAATTCACTTGGCTATAATCCATCCTTGAATACCCACAGCCTTAGACAAACTTTTGGATTTTTTCAGGTCATGCGTGATTTTGTTATCAATTTTAACTATCAAGTATGGCTTCAGACACTGAGCTAAACTTTCATGATCAGATAAATCATGCAAATTACAATGTGAGGCATTAAATAGAAATGAAACTGCATTTAATGAAATCAAGTTCAATTTCCAAAATATTCATTACACATGTACCTTTCTATCACTACATTACAAAATATTGGAACAAGGCCTCTTCTACATGATGGCTTCTTCAAACACACCTTTAGGTTGATTGCTATGTGTGACCTCATCACTACAGGGTGAAGGTTATGGGGTATCAGTTGGGGGTGCCTTAGATTAGTTACTCTAAAAAGTTTGCATCAAGGTAAAATAAGGCACAATAAAGTCCAACTTTTTGGCTTTTAATTTATTATTTTAGAAAATTTATTGTAATCAATTGAATATATAGAATATTACTTTTCATGCATCTACTGTTATTGTTATTGTTATTATTATTATTATTATTATGACATTTTGTAAATACATAGTGTTAAAATTATATCATCAAGTCAGTAGCTTGCTATTAAGGTGGTTGAGATAAATAAATATGATCCAATGTAATGAAATCTATAGAAGTGAATCTATAAAATGACTCTAAGGTACTTTTGTGCACTTACGGAATAGTTTCTATATATTTTAGCACGAGGACCTTGAATCATAATCAAAGTATGAACCTAAAACATATATTTATATGTTTTGAAATCATCATTTTTATTTCAACGATTGAGAGCATTCATGTACTTTAAGAGGGGAAAGTTTTTGAGATTAATTATGAGATTAACTATAAATCAAGACCCTTTATTTTATGGACTAAAGGGATGACACAAATATCAAAGGTAATAATTCAATGATGTCTTATATTAGATGCTTATAAAGAGAGTAACTCACTCATACTTTCTACTTTCTTTCTTTTTTCGTTCGTCAAAGTTTTAGCTCATTGGGTTTTCGTATTAAGGTTTTAAAGAGAAAGAAGATCTAAGGTGCTCGTGAGAATAATTTACTATTTTTCCCTTCGTTAGGTTTTGTCTCAATGGGGTTTTTTAGCAAGATTTTTAACGAGAAAGATTACACACGTTTCTAGATCTTGCGACTTCAAAACCACGTTAATATCAAATATCGTCTTGTTATTAGTGAAGAAAAAGTCTAAATTAGTGAATAACATTTAATCTCTAGAGTAGTTGGGGTGATTTCTGAAAATTTTATTAGTGAAGAAAAAGTCTAAATTAGTTGCTTTTCTTTTTTGGCTGAACAAATTAGTTGCTTTTCTTTTAAAAAGTATAAATTAGTATGCATGAATGTTTCGGACGCAAGTTAAGAGTTGAAATATTTCCGCTAAAAAAATTACGATTTTTGTTTTAATTATTTTATTCTCATATATATAATTCTGTCCAAAAAAGAAAGGAAATTCTCCATATAAAAAAACGTCTTCTACCATTTTAAACATACATGAAACCAAAGAACTCTCCAATGGCAGATTTTTCAGGCTACATCATACTTTGCCTTACTTGGTTAGCCGCCATAGTTGTGTACCGATTCATATTCGGCAAAACTGGGATAAAACAGCTTCATCTTCCACCGAGTCCAATTATTTCCCTTCCAATAATTGGACACCTCCACCTGCTTGATAAAATTCCCCACCAAGATTTTCACAAACTCTCAAGTCAGTATGGACCCTTAATCCATCTAAAACTTGGGTCCATCCCTTGTGTAGTTGCTTCATCCCCAGAAGTAGCCAAAGAGTTCCTTAAAACCCATGAAAGTTCATTCTCAAAACGCCCTCAAAAGATTATTGTTGACTACCTTACATATGGTTCAAAAGATTTTACCTTTGCACCTTATGGACCTTATTGGAAGTTCATGAAGAGACTGTGTATGTCTGAGCTTCTTGGTAGTCAAACTTTAGATCAACTTCTTCCACCTATTAGGTGTGAAGAGATGAACAACTTTGTAATTTTGATGTTGAAAAAGGCTGAAATGAGTGAAGCAGTTGATGTTGGAAGAGAACTTATAAGGTTAGTTTACGATATCATATCAAGAATGACAGTGGGTCAAAGGAGTTGTGAGCATCAAAATGAAGGGAGTGAGGTGATTAAGTTGGTTAAAGAAGCAGCTGAACTCGTGGGAAGGTTTAATTTGTCTGATTATGTTAGTTTTTGTAGGAATTTGGATTTGCAGGGGTTTGGGAAGAGGGTTAAGTTAGTTAGGAAAAGTTTTGATACAATTATGGATAAGATCATAAAAGAGCATGAGGATCATGCAAGGGATATTAAAAAGGAAGATAATGCAGTAAAAGATTTACTTGACATTTTGCTGGATATATCAGAAGATGAAAGGTCAGAGATCAGATTGACTAGAGAGAATATCAAGTCATTCATCTTGGTAAGTCAATTCTTTTCTTTAATCTTTTGAGTTTTCGATCAACTTTCTTTGAAAAAAAAAAGCATTAAAAGAAGATTGACTTAAATACTTCCCAAGATTTAATGAGTTAAATTTTTTAGGTTCACTACTGTTGGAATTTATCAGGTGTAATTGAGCTGAACCGACAAAATTTATCCGTTTAGGTTATGACCTCAGGGTTGTATGGCCTTTGTGAAATCAGTGCCAGTATATACTATTATTAGCTTTATTTTTTTTTTGAAGTCTATCTCTTTGAATTTGTTTGATTTCATTTTTTTCTTTTTTCTTTTTTAAGAAACACCATTATATATATTTATAAATATAAATAATTAAAAAGTACAAAATGTGAATAAGCAATCCATCGAAATAAAATCCAAACTATAACAAAATCATTTCTTATGAAACCAATCACATTAAGAAATATAAGGTCCCAAATTATAATATATAAACAATTTAGAATAATTCTTGAACTCTTTTGAAAGTGAAGCCCACAATAAAGTTAAGAATGAGACTTTTTTGATAAAATATTGCTATCATTTTTAATTTTTTTAAAAATTATATCATTCATCCTGGTCCACATCTAAAGAATTGTTCCAATCCCACAACTCTACAATATTGTAGCCTTCTTAATCTTCATACTATTTCCATGCATATTAAAATTTCTAGCAACAAAGATTTGAAGGATCCTAAAATGTCCCATTGAACACTCATATTACTTTGTAGCTTAGACCAAAGATTATAAGCAATTGGACAACGTAGAAACAAATGATCAATGTCTTTTAAACTTCTCTTGTAAAATACACACCGATTAAGTGAAAGACAAAGCTTTGAAAATTTTGATTGAATTCGATCAATTGTGTTAAGCTTACCAATAACACTTAGCTAATTCAACACCTTATCTGTATGTTGAACCACAGTGAGGTATAGAGATCAAAACCTAGTACATTAGGATCATCCACAAGAAGCTCAAAGTAAGATTTACAAGCGTAACTACTAGACAACTCATTAATACATATCCTTATGTCATAAGTATTAAATCAGATAGTTACTCCTAGACCTAACATCATACTTACAAAATCATCAACCTCTTAATCATTTAAATTTATTCTAAATCTAAGATTCGAACCATCTAACTAAAACAACCTGCTTATAGGAGTATTTTTATCCAAACATAAAATATACAACATTGGATATCTTGTTGAAAGTGAACCACATTCCAAACAAGAATCTTTCCAAAAACGAATTTTAACTCCATTCCCCACCTTATAACTCAAATTAGAAAAGAAAAGCTTAAATTCTTTGGAAATTTTCATCCAAAGATTATGTCTACCACCTTGCAAATTGATCGATGTATAAAAATATTATTTGTCATTCTCCTAATAGCTTACGCTTGTATCGGAACTGAAGGTCTCGTGTTCAAACCCCAGTAACCTTAATTGTTAAATTACAAGTGTTTAACATGCATTGTACATAAAGGCAACACTTGTGAAGGAAACCAATAATCTTTCCAAAAACAAATTTTAGGTCCATTCCCTACCTCATGACTCAATTTAGAAAAGAAAAATTAAATTCTTTAGAAATTTTCATCTGATGACTACGTCCCATACCTTGCAAACTGATAGATATATAAAAATATTGTTGGTAAATTCTTCCGTTAGGTTAAGCTTGTATTAGAACTGGAGGTCCTATGTTTAAACCCCAATAAACTTAATTGTTGAATTGTAAGTGTTTAGCATAAATAATGCATAGAGCCAACACTTGTAAAGAAGTGATAAATTTATACAAGTATTGTTGGTCCTTCTCCAATTAACTTAAGCTTTTTAAAGAGTTGGTTTTCCAATAACTTTTAATTGTTTACCTCTTACAAAAGCTGCTTACTCAAGAGAGAGACTAGAATCAAGCACCTCTATCAGCCTTAGAGATAAAACATTAGCAATTATCTTATATAAGCCAGTAACCAAGCTTATTAGCCTAAAGTTCTCAACTGTCAAAACATTATCTTTCTTTAGAATTAGGCAAACAAAGTAGCATTAGTTTTTTGGTTAACTATACCACTAGTAAAGAACTCAGTAAAAACCTCTAAGAAATCTTCTTTAATCATCTTCCAACTATTGTTAAAAGAAAAGTTAAAACAATTTAGATCGGACGTCTTTTTCTTTTGAGCACTCAAAAATGGCTTTTCTAATTTCATCTTCTTCAAAATATATTTTCAGCCAAGTTGCCCTCTCCTATAATATGCATCCCCAATCTAGACCATGAATTAATGGTCTTTGTCTATCTTTTCTTGTGTATAAATTTTTGAAGAAGGGACTTATCGTTATCCTGCTTAATCTAAGTGGCTCTAGATTTTTGTCTCCAAAATACTTCTTCATTCAGAATTAAATGTTTTGTCTAAACTTTCAAATTACTAAACTCAAATCTCATATGCTCATTAAAACTTACATCTTCTTAGCGCTTATCCCAAAAAGAAATTCTTTCAAAAAAACTTTTTTTCCTCTTTCAAATCACCAAATTCCTTGTTTCAATGTTTTAGATTTTCTTTCAAGAAATCTAATTTTTTCATAAGTTTGTAACCACATTACCCATAAATAGTAGCTTTGCTCCACTACTATTGCACCATAATATTGATTTTTTTATATCCAAGCCACATGTTCTCAAATTTAAACAAAACTAGATCCCAATGCTTAGTTTCTATGCTAAACAGAAAAAGGGCAATGATCTGAAATTATCATCTAGTAAAGCTTTTCCAACATTAAATCTAAACAAATTTTCCCATTCAAGAATAAAAATCTATCTAGCTTACCACAAATGGGATTAGATATAATATTAGACCAAGTAAACCTCCCACCCGACGAATCACTTTCTTTTAACCCCATCTTCCTAATAAAAGAATTAAAATTCTTCATACTTTCAATTTCTCTACCCCATTAGACTTTTTTTTAAGGAAATCTAATATTAAAATCACCCTACACACTAATTATGACTACCCAAACCATATAATCCAGTAAGTTCTTACAAGGCCTATAAACTCTAGATAACCATCAATCATCTCCTTCATTTGGCTTAAATTTGAATAATGATAGAGAAATCACTAACTAATGACTTAACCACCTCTATAGTTTTAGTATCCCAAATAATAATGATACTCTCAAGACTACCATAAATGGAAAATAAACTCATTCCTTAAAATGAAAGCTCCAAATATTACCAACAATTCTAAGATAACTCTCTCTCTTTTAGACTCTTGAATTATGATAATGTCATGATTCAATTTTTTCACATATTTCTTAAGAAAACTTCTCCTCTAATTTCCTAACCCTCTTGTTTTTAACATTCGTAACTCCCTTAAGCATTTCTTTTCCTCCTTAATTTCTCCCTCCTTAAAGAGCTTAAACTTAAATCCATCTTTCTTTTCAAGTATGCTAAAAGCCTTATGTTTACCTAATCCAAGGCATCTTTCTTTGTAACGGAATCCTCCGATAGACAACATGGAATTTGTTCTTCTTCTTTTTACTTACAACTTTCTTTTTCTTTCTCTCAAATTGTAACCTTTTTTCTCTTTATATGCCTCAAAGGTTAACTCATAGTTCCAATACAAATTTTGAATATCAACTAAAACCTCCTTCATGGATTCAACCATAAGCTTATCGTCATTTGTAACAATATCATTTGCTCCCCTTATGAGTTAGAATCACTTACGAATTTTTTAATAAAATCAAATCCATCATTTTCCAAATTCTTTGCTACCTTAACTTCTTTTAAAGCCTCCAAATCTTTAAAAAAAAATCTTCATCATTATAAAAGATAGGTGTTTTTGCTACACAATTCTAGAAAAAATATATCTTGAACAATTTATTTCAACTTTAATATCAACAAATTTCTCCTTTTTTTACTATTTCTCCCCCTCGAATTTAATATTGCTATCAATTACTTCTTCTTCAAGTTCCATCTCATTACGTCTCAAGATAGAATTATAATAGCTTTAACACCTTGCATTAATCGATACTACTTTGGGTTAAATTGATAAGAGACATAAGTTTTTCCTTAAAGCGTCTTTCAACTACACCTTCTTTATTACCTAGGATCTTTGATTCACTCCAAATCTCTTTAGTCCCCAAACATTCTTCAATAACCTTTTTACTTTGAGAATTAAGACTTAACCTTCCATTAATCATATTACAGCCTTCAAGCTAAAGAGACTTTTCTTCACAACATGACTCCTCTAAAACATTAGAATTTGAATCGTCATACTCAACCACACTCTTATCAATATAGCTCTTCCCCTTCAAAAACTTAATTTGTACCTTCTTTGGATCCCATATCTTCCCTTCCAAAGGCTTACCACTCACTTTCTTAGGAATCCAAATTTTGTTAGACTAAAACCATTCACATGACATCTCTACCATGAAAATGAGTGTATCTCCTCCCATCATACATAAAATGACGACTCTTTAAGAACCCTTAACTACTCTTATCCAAGAAGAAATATAACTTTCTCCAACATTTCTAGCCAAGAACTTATAAACTTTACCATTAAGAAAAAAATCAAAGGAAGAGTTAAAGATATCAACTCTACTTCCTTTAACCCTTATCTTAGCATACAATAAAAAGATAGATTGATGGGTTGTTCTATAATCAACTTCTAACAATCCCCTAAATAATTTTCCAATTCTTGAAACCCATAAATAAAAGGGTAAGCTTTCTATAGCCAACCAATCATTAAGCACAAATTTTTTCTCTCTTTTGAAGTACACCTCCTTTCTCCAATCTTTTGAGGTCAGAAACAAATTCTTCTCTTGTTATACCTTCCTACTCTTTTTCAAAGCAATGAGAACCTCAATTGACTCATAAAACAATTAATCTTTATCAACCATAAAAACCAAGCAAATAAGTTTGTACTTGAAACAATCCTATGTGCTTTTGCAAATGTAAGGCCAACTCCGCCCTATATTATTCCTTCAACAAAGTAAAGCCAAATTCAGATATCTTCCTCTAAAATTTGGGTGTTCAAACCAACAATTGTCAATTTTATTCATCCTTCTCCTTTCACGAAAAATGCTAGAATTAATAGATTTATCTAAAAGATTCCTTTCAAAAAAGAATCCCTCCACCACATCTCTCCATCTTTTTCTCTCATTTCCTGCATGGATAGTTACTATGTCTCTCCTTTCATTTAAAAATCATCTAGATAAGGTAGCAAAACATTCATCAATGTTTCTATTTCATCAAAAGCTCAACCAATAACTATCACCTCTTAACTTTTTTTAAAAAAGTTAATTTTTCATTCAAATCAATAACTTCTATCAAACAATCTATAATCCATCTCAACCTTCACATACCACAACTCAAAGTATGACTTGCAAATCTTAATCTTTTAGTCAAGAAAACCATAAAGCCAAAAGATAATTCATCTACTTCAAGGATAAACAATTTATGCAAAATATGAACTTCTCTTGCCATTTCATAGCGCTGTCTTCCTATAACTTTTCTTTGTGCATACCTTGGTTCTACAAAACAAGTCAAAAAACGGTTAACAATGCAATAGAACTGAGAATATTACGTTTCATAGCTTTGTTGATTTCAAATGATGAAATTTAGATGTTACTCAAAGGGCTAAGGCTTATCGTGTAATTCATCAAAATGTTCATTTTAGTCTTAATATATATATATATATCTAAGGTTTTATAATTCGTCAAAACGTACCGTTTAGTCATAAGTAATAAATGTTTTTTAAATAAAAATATTAAAATTGGATTTTAAAAATACAAAAAGTTAAAAAGAAAATACTAATTTATATTTGAAATAAAAAATTTTCTATTTTTTTTAATGCTTGTATTATAAATTAGGAATTTGAAAGAAGGAAAAAATCAAATGTGTAGGTTTTCAATTTTTTCATTCTTAATATAAAATGAATTTTTTTTTACTTGCAAGTGTTTTCTTAATTTTTTTTTTCCAAATTTTCAATATTTTTATTTTTTGTTTTTATTTTTAAAATTTTGAATTTATTCTTTGAAAAAGGTTATTTAATATTGATTAAAACTTTTAAAGAATTAGAAGATCCTAAAAGTATACTTTAAAAAAAGAAAATTAAAATGTATCTTTTGATGAATTACAAAATCTATTATATAGATTTTAACCCTTGCTCAAATATGTATAGTTCACACAAATCTTATCATATGCAAATAACCATGTTTTTAGTCAATAATCGGAGGTAAGGGAATTCAAACCAACATACCTAGAAAGAAACAAGCCTTTACCACTCTTAGGGTGGGTTGTGACTAGCCATTGATTCTAACATCTATTGACATGTAGTTATAAATGAAGTTGGTAAAATAAGAAACATCCTAGAAATCAAATAAAGATGAATGCCAAAATCACACAAATTTGCATTTATATTTGTACTCATACTAATTATGGTATGACAAGTGGTCAAATTTTCTTTAAAACTAAATATTTTTTTTCATTTTCAAAGTTATTTAATCACATGTCATACCATAATTGATGCAAATTTATGTGGTCCTAGTATTACTCATCAAGTAAATTGACACATAATTAATTTTTTGGGTTTGTTTAGGATATTTTTGTAGCAGGGTCAGACACATCTGCAATAACAATAGAATGGGCATTGGCAGAGCTAATAAACCACCCAAGCATTATGAATAAAGCAAGAGAAGAGATTGACTTTATTGTTGCAAAAACAAGAACAATAGAAGAAGCAGATATTGCTAGACTTCCTTACATCCAAGCTATAGTGAAAGAGACTTTGAGGCTTCATCCACCAGGCCCATTACTTGTAAGAGAGTCATCCAAAACCTGCACTATCAATGGCTATGACATTCCAGAGAAGACC
The DNA here is from genome assembly GCA_030763125.1 of Hippophae gyantsensis. Taxonomy (NCBI): domain Eukaryota; kingdom Viridiplantae; phylum Streptophyta; class Magnoliopsida; order Rosales; family Elaeagnaceae; genus Hippophae; species Hippophae gyantsensis. The sequence continues at coordinate 46,431,725 of CM061030.1, read as the reverse complement.
CACTTGTTTATAAATGTGTGGGCTATTGGTAGAGACCCAAAACAATGGGAAAACCCACTAGAGTTTAAACCAGAAAGATTTCTTACTAAAGAAGGAAATGGAAAGAGCCCATTGGACTTTAGGGGACTAAGTTTTCAATTTTTGCCATTTGGTAGTGGAAGAAGAGGATGCCCAGGAACATCACTTGGACTTCAGGTTGTGCATACAACCCTTGCCACAATGTTACAATGTTTTGAATGGAAGGCTGAGGGAGATAATAATGGTACTACTGTTAATATGGAAGAGGGGCTTGGGTTTACTCTTCCAAGAGCTCATCCATTAATTTGTGTCCCTGTGGCTAGGTTAGTTCCATTTCCGACTTCATCAAAGTGATAATTAAGCATAAAAATGGCTGTTTGAAGACAAAGCACATAGAGCGTAATGTAAATGCATCACACTGTTTGGTGTTTACAACTAATTTGTTAATAAAGTTTAACGTTGAAGTGATATTTGACAATCATAGGATACCCATTTTCTTGTTTTAGTTTGTATGTTTCAAGAGTCACAAATAAAGTTGTCAATATAGGTTATCATTATTTTATGCATTTTTTTAAGCTCATGTGCTCAAACAATGAAGCTACCATATTATAGATGTATAGGATATGTGCCAACAAAGTCCGCATTGATTACATTTGTGGTAATTTATGGGTTAATAATGATTGGGCTATACACTTACTATGTTAATCTATTGGGATGGAACCCGAGGAACCTATATGTTCATGTTTGAAATGTGGAGGAATGAGGTGAGAAAAATTTAAACCTTAGAGGAGGGTAGTGAAGTTTACCTTCCGGAGGTGATATTGAAATAAAACAATAACAAATATGTCATTGCCTATTTTCTAAATTTGAGGAATGTATGTGTAGTTTTTGAATGCATCAAAAGATCCTATAGTATTTTTCCCTAATTTTATCCCCCGAATGGTTGTCAGAGACAAGGCAATTGCATTTATTTGAGGCAATAATACAACATATTAATAAATTAATATGCAAACTAAATTGCTTATCCTAATTACCTATGCATATTCAACTCCAGAAAATAATGGGAAGAGGAGAGGCAAAAAAGTATTACACATAGGGAAGTAAAATCTTGTGGTTGCTATCTTGTTTCAGGCAAAGAGCTGTTTGTACTCCTCCAGTAGCTTTAGAATATCATTCATACGCAACTGGAATATCATTCATACGTCAAAAGATGACAAGAGAAATTAAAAAGTAAAATAAATAAGAAAAGGACAAAGACACAGGGATTGCTTAGATCTAAGGTGTGATTTAGCATAATAAAATCCTTCAGAGGAACGATTCCTTCAGCTAAAGCTTTTAAAAGTAGTTCATTTCAAGAAACTGCTGTTTTAGAATGGTGATATGGGGCAAGTAATTGAAATTTACAATTATAAAAGTAGTTCTAGAAGGGTTGGGTACTTTTATATACTGCAAGATTGTTTATGGAGTGCAGTATCTTTCTGTTTCTTTCTCTTATCTTCTTTTTTTAACAGCTTTCTCTCTCCTCTTCAGCTCATATCATTTGTCTTATGTCATGTTTTAACATAAAGGTTTCGGAACGAGCAAGAATAATCCTTCCCAAGACTAACTAAAGATAATTGTCTAAATAATATGTTCAAACAAGATAGCATTTTCTGTTCTGCATGACATATAAGACGTGCACTTTACTATTTACAAAAACAAGACTATCGAGAGAAAGATTCGTACCTGATAAACGTTTTTCATATGATAAAAAGATAAGCCTCCTTTCAAGGAAAAGAAGACTCAACTAGTTGCATGTGTAATGCAACATTTGTTCCGTCATTGTCAAGAAGTAAATGCCTCAAAGTAGATAATCAAAGTAAAGATAAAGACAAACAAATAATCGTTGAAAATATCGAGATCATAAGAATGAATATGGGGATTCTGAATGCATTTGATCCAACATGCCCTGTAATTTTAAGAAATAAAGAAAACTAGATATGTTTCTGTCGGAAATTGTTGTTATAAAACTCCTTAATTTAAGGAGCAAAACATGGAGAAAATTAAGGAGCAAAACATGGAGCAAAACAAGGAGTAAAACATGGAGCTTAATTCAAGGAGCAATTCAAAGAACCATTAATTTAAGGAGTAATTCAATGAGTGAATTTTCCTATAAATAGATGTGTAATTGTGATGAATTAACCATCCAAAGTATTCATTCCAATTGAGAGAAAAACTTAGAGAGAAAAGCTTTTGTGAGAGAAAATTGAGAGTAATTTTCTTGGGTGTAATTGGGTTGTGAGTGTTGTAAATACCTTGTGTAATTTCTCCCCTTTCAGTAAAAAGATCTGCAGCAGGTCCGGAGACGTAAGCAAGATTGGCCGAACTCCGTTATCAAATTTGTGTGTTACTTTTATTCTTGCATTCTCATAAATCTGACTTATCGGCAATTTGCGTAATTTCCCAACAACTCGTATCAGAGCTATTGGTCGTGATTCTTGTCAATTTTCTGCAAGGTTACTATTTACGTGAATAGTGAATTATGTGAATAGTAAAATTTTGTTCGCGATATTGATTTGTCGACGGAGGTGTTATAATACACGGTGGTTTGTAGAAATAGTCAGAAACGATCCGGAGGAAGTCAGATTTGAGTGGGAGCAATGGTCGCAGATGAAGGAAAGGTGAAACTTGAGAAATTCGATGGCATAGATTTCGGATTTTGGAAAATGCAGGTAGAGGATTATCTGTATCAAAGAAATCTCTATCAACCTCTCTCAGGGAAGAAGCTAGAGGCTATGAAGGAAGAAGATTGGAATCTTCTAGACAGACAAGCCCTCAGAGTTATTCGATTGACGCTATCCCATAATGTTGCTTTCAACATAGCAAAGGAAAAGACCACGGTGGGTCTTATGGCAGCTCTCTCCAATATGTATGAGAAGCCATCAGCCTCAAACAAAGTGCACTTGATGAGGCGTTTGTTCAATTTGCGGATGACGGAAGGCACATCGGTAGCTCAACATCTCAATGAACTCAACACAGTCACAACCCAGTTGAGTTCAGTGGAAATTGAATTCGATGAAGAAGTACAAGCATTGATACTTTTGTCTTCTCTACCAGAAAGCTGGAATGCTACTGTCACGACTGTGAGTAGCTCGTCAGGAAGCAATAAGTTGAAATTTGACGATGTTCGTGATTTGGTTCTTAGTGAAGAGATCCGACGTAGAGAGTTAGGTGAATCGTCAACTTCTTCAGTTTTGCATACAGAGTCAAGAGGAAGAAATTCAACTAAAGGGAATGGACGTGGCAGAACAGACTACCGAGTAGATCAAAGGATAGAAGGTCCAAATCTAGGAATCCTAATAATTCCCATAGCTCGAAGACTATCGAGTGTTGGAATTGTGGAAGAACCGGGCACTACAAAAATTAGTGCAAGAGTGCACCGAAGGACAAACAAGTGAAGGCAGAGGCAAATGTTACTTCCACCTCGGGAGGGGATGATGCATTGATATGCTCTTTGGAGAGCAAGGATGAATCTTGGGTGCTAGACTCTAGAGCATCGTTCCATGCTACTTCACAGAAAGAATTCTTCGAGAAATATGTCCCCAGAAACCTTGGAAAGGTATATCTTGGTGATGATCAACCATGTGCTATTATTGGCAAAGGTGTAGTGAAGATTAAGTTAAACGAGCCTGTTTGGGAGCTGAAGGATGTCAGGCATATTCCCGATCTCAGAAGGAACTTAATCTCAGTGGGGCAGTTGGCCAGTGAAGGCTACACTACGATCTTCCATGGTGATGATTGGAAGATTTCAAAGGGTGCAATGACAGTTGCTCGAGGCAAGAAAAGTGGCACTCTTTACATGACAGTAGAAGCACGTTGTTCAATCACAATTGCAGCAGGCAATGAAACACCAAACATGTGGCACCAGAGATTAGGCCACATGAGTGAGAAGGGAATGAAGATTATGCACTCAAAAGAAAAACTTCCAGGTCTATAGTCTGTAGAGATGGACATGTGCAAAGATTGCATACTTGGAAAGCAAAAGAGAGTCAACTTTTAGACAAGTGGCACAACCCAAAGAAGGAAAGGCTAGAGCTTATTCACTCTGATGTTTGGGGACCAACAACCGTCTCATCCATTGGTGGGAAACAATACTTTGTGACTTTCATCGATGATCACTCTCGGAAGGTATGTGTTTACTTTCTAAAGCATAAGTCTGAAGTATTTGAGGCTTTTAGAAGATGGAAAGCTATGGTGGAAAATGAGACGGGTTTGAAGATCAAAAAGCTCAAATTCGATAATGGTGGTGAATATGAAGACACCAGATTCAAAAATTTCTACTATGAGCAGGGGATCAGAATGGAAAGAACTGTGCCAGGCACGCCTAAACATAATGGTGTAGTTGAGCGTATGAACTGAACGTTGACAGAAAGAGCCAGAAGCATTCGTATACAGTCAGGTCTACCGAAGCAGTTCTGGGCAAAAGTAGTCAACACGACAACTTACTTGATCAACCAAGGCCCATCTGTTCCATTGGAGCATAGAATACCAGAGGAGGAATGGAGTGGAAAAGAGGTGAAACTATCACATCTAAAAGTTTTTGGCTATGTAGCATTTGTGCATATCAGTGATCAAGGAAGGAATAAGCTTGATCCCAAATCCAAGAAATGCACATTCATCGGCTATGGTGAGGATGAGTTTGGCTACCGCATTTGGGATGATGAAAACAAGAAAGTTATCCGTAGTAGAGATGTGATTTTCAACGAAAGGGTGATGTATAAGGACATGCATAAAATAGACGCTAATGACTCAGAGCAGAATGAGTCAGTATTTGCAGATGCAGATGATGTCCCAGATAGTTCCGCAACAACACCAATTGTAATAAGTCCTCAGCCAGAGGAACTTGTTGGACAGAGCAGTACACATCATTCTGAAACACCACAACCTCTTACTCCAGCTCCTGTATTGAGAAGGTCTTCTCGACCTCAAGTGCCTAACAAGAGATACATGAACTATATGTTGCTGACTGATGGAGGGGAGCCTGAATGCTATGATGAAGCTTGTCAGACTCAAGATTCCAACAAGTGGGAGCTTGCTATGAAAGAAGAAATGAAATCTCTCATTTCCAACCAGACATGAAAACTAGCTGAGTTACCTATGGGAAAGAAGGCACTTCACAACAAATGGGTGTACCGGGTGAAAGAGGAGCATGATGGTTCCAAGAGATACAAAGCCCACCTAGTTGTTAAAGGGTTTCACCAGAAGGAAGGAGTTGACTACACTGACATTTTTGCTCCCGTTGTGAAGCTCAATACTATCATATCAGTATTGAGTATTGTAGCCATTGAAGATCTTCATCTTGAACAGTTGGATGTGAAGACTGCATTCCTTCATGGAGATTTAGATGAAGAGATATATATGTACCAGCCATAAGGTTTCTCAGAAAGAGGGAAGAAGAACATGGTATGCAGTCTTAAAAAGAGTTTGTATGGCCTGAAACAAGTCCCAAGACAATGGTACAGAAAGTTTGACAGCTTCATGCACAAGGAAGGTTTCCAGAAGTGCAATGCTGACCATTGTTGCTACTTCAAGAGATATAGGTCCAGTTATATCATTTTACTGCTTTATGTTGATGATATGTTAGTAGCAGGTTCAGATATGGATGATATTAAAAGGTTGAAGCAGCAATTGTCAAAGAAGTTTGACATGAAAGACTTGGGTCCAACAAAGAAGATTCTTGGAATGCAAATCATAAGAAATAAGAAGAAAGGATCCTTACAGTTATCTCAGGTAGAGTACATCAATCATGTTTTGCAGAGATTCAACATGGGCGATGCTAAGCCAGTTAGCACACCCTTGGCCAGTCATTTTCACCTTTCCAAGGATCAGTCCCCTCAGACAGAGGAAGAGAGAGAATTCATGGCTAAGGTTCCTTATGCCTCAGCCATTGGAAGTTTGATGTACGCAATGGTCTATACGAGACCAGACATTGGCCATGCAGTGGGAGTTGTTAGCAGATTTATGTCAAATCTAGGAAAAACTCATTGGGAAGCAGTCAAGTGGATTTTGAGGTATCTGTGAGGTACCACAGAAAAGTGTTTGTACTTTAGTAAAGGAGAGTTAAAAGTACAAGGGTACGTAGACGCAGACTTTGGAGGTGAAGTTGATCACCGAAGAAGCACCACCGGTTATATATTTACTGTTGGAACTACAACTGTTAGTTGGATGTCACAAATACAGAAAATTGTCACTCTATCCACTACAGAGGCTGAGTATGTAGCAGTAACTGAAGCTAGTAAAGAGATGATATGGCTTCAAGGTTTGTTAACTGAGTTGGGATTCAAACAGGAGAAGAATGTTCTACATAGTGATAGCCAAAGTGCAATACACTTGGCGAAGAATTCAACATTTCATTCTAGAACCAAGCATATTGGACTTCGTTATCACTTCATCAGATCTCTATTGGAAGATGATGTGTTAATACTGGAGAAGATTCAAGGAAGCAAAAATCCAGCAGATATGTTAACAAAGGTGGTGACTATTGACAAACTGAAGTTGTGCTCAACTTCAGTTGGTCTGCTAGAGTAACAAAGACTAGAAAATCTGCTGCATTGATCGAGATGTGAAGACAGATTGAAATCAGTCTTCAAGTGGGAGATTGTTGTTATAAAGCTCCTTAATTTAAGGAGCAAATTAAGGAGCAAAACATGGAGCAAAATATGGAGCAAAACAAGGAGTAAAACATGGAGCTTAATTCAAGGAGCAATTCAAGGAACCATTAATTTAAGGAGTAATTCAAGGAGTGAATTTTCCTATAAATAGATGTGTCATTGTGATGAATTAACCATCCAAAATGTTCATTCCAATTGAGAGAAAAACTTAGAGAGAAAAGCTTTTGTGAGAGAAAATTAAGAGTAATTTTCTTGGGTGTAATTAGGTTGTGAGTTGTGAGTTGTGAGTGTTGTAAACACCTTGTGTAATTTCTCCCCTTTCAATAAAAAGATCTGCAATAGGTCCGGAGACGTAAGCAAGATTGGCCGAACTCCGTTATCAAATTTGTATGTTATTTTTATTCTTACATTCTCATAAATCTGGCTTATCGGGAATTTGCATAATTTCCCAACAGTTTCTGCTATAAACTTTGGTGAACTAGCACAGAACTTTAGTTGTCCATTACTAGAAATTGCTTCTCCAGACAACCTAAATGTCAGTTCAACAAATTCCCTATCTTCTAGCTTATCCATACTGAAACAAAAGCCTGTTCTCTTTGGCTTTCATGCTATAGAAGAAAATGATGATAGAGATAATACAGAGCTTGAGTCAAAAGATAGTCATAGTGCAATGAAATGAAAATAAATCACTTACCACTCCAATCTTGATAATGATGCATATAGGAGTGTTAAGTCCCACATTGGCTAAGAGTAAGACAACAGTGCTGTTTATAAATTTGGGCAACCCTCTAACTCATAAGTTGATTTTTAGGTTCAGAGTTAGGCTTGGGTTTTTAATTGGTATCAAAGCTAGGCTCTTGGCTTCTTCACCTCCCATTGGCCCTCATACCATAAATTCAGACCGTGTCGTAAATCCGGACTGTGCCGTAAATCCGAACTCTAACCGATGTGGATGGGGATGTTAAGTCCCACATTGGCTAAGAGTAAAACAATAGTGATACTTATAAGTCTGGGCAACCCTCTAACTCACAAGTTGGTTTTTGGGTTCAGAGTTAAGCCTAAGTTTCTAAGTAGGAGAATAAGCAGCACGCTTCTAAGAATGTTGCTTTATTATAGACAGAAGTCTTAAGAATTACCTGGTAATTTATTCAGGTATAATCTCCCTGTGAGAAATGACTCTCAACGATGGTACTATAATTACAAGCTTTTCATGACTATGAAAATAGTCATTAACGCAATTTTTTACATAATATTTACTTATTTTATTAAATAAATAATGTTTTTGGGACTAAAAATATTAAAATATAAACGTTTTAGTGAAAATGAGTGAAAATATAATTTTTAAGATTTTTTGGAAATATAACGCATGCCAGGTGTCAGCACAACATTCAATCCAACTTCGGAGCGTGCCCAAAAAATACTGTCACGTGTCGCCACGTGATTTCTCTCCGCGTTCCACCAGTGTGTCATGCCATCCATTACTGCGAATCACGTTGCGCCGCGTGACACTAACTTAGCATGGGTTGACTCGGATTGGTCTCCCCTATCATGCATCACGCTCTGATTCACCTAATGAATTAAGTGTGCCACATGTTGCGTTGTGATTGGTTGGTGTTGTTGATTTTTCTTGTTTTGATCTCAACCCTTGATCGGAAGTTGATCTGACAGTCTAGATCGCACCTGGGCTATATTTAAGCCCCTAATCACCTTATAAACCTTAATGAGTCACCATTATCATAATTTTGGTCCGTTTTTAAGATAAAAAGAGAGAAAAATACAGAAAAAGTCAAGAGTGGATACAATTTTGGTGGAGATTCAAGAGGAGATTAGCACTACAATTCAAGAAATTGATTGTATTTCTTCTTTTACTCATTTCTTTATCAATTTTTGTGTCTTTCTTTATGAAAAATATGAGCTTTATGAACACAATTATGTGTAGTTAGTTTATTAATTTAGGGATCTTATGAACCTAATTTTCACCATGTGATGATCTAATATTTTACCCCAATTATAAATTTAATTTAATTATATTATTTAATCTTATTTTTATACTATTAATTGTTTGGCCAATAATTTATCTATAGAGGCAATTGAATAGATTTGAGAGAATTATTTAATTGTTTGTCTTCATTAAATAACATGCATAGTTTCTAGGTAGAGATGTATGATTCTTATGTATGTGATCCATAATTGATGAACTTAATGAATAGTATGCAATTTAATTGGCATGAGAGTATGATTAAATTAATTACTATACGGTGTGTAGTTTACTTGAGAGAGAAATATATGATAGGTTAGATTCAATTAATCATGTAATTAATTAATTGATAATTATTTTAGGGGGATTTTAACGATTCACATGTTTAGTGGAGTTTAATGTGTAATGGAGATTGTGTGCCCTGTTTAGAAGTAGTTATGAAGCCCATGTCGAGCTTATGCGCAAGTGAGTGGAAGCTGATGCTCATTACTCTATTTTATTTGTTAAGAAATTAGATTCGTAACTTCCCATATGCAACTAATTTGAAAATATAGAATTGGAGGGAAAATTTGTTATTTTCTTTACTTAGTGAGCAAGTATATTTTACATGTAATTCAAGTATAAATACATTAATTCTCTTGTAATTGCTTACACTTTCTGAATTTTACATAATGAGAAGTTACAAATATCTTTCATTTTTGTACATTATTCATCATCTCCTTTTATCGTTTATCCATTGCTTGTGTTTTTCTTGAATTCCATTGATCATCTGTTGTGCATCTTTTTATGGTATCAGAGCTTAGTGTCACGACCTTAAATTTCAAATAGCGATCGTGCGGCACTTAGCACGGTCCGTTGCACTAAGCCTGTCTTTCAAACGAATGAAACTCCAAAGAGATTAGAAAGAGAGTTTGTAAAGAATGCTTTGTATTGCTCTAGAGAGAGTTTATGTTACAAGATGCTAAGAATTTCCAAGATTTCCCAAGTTTGTTAGGAATTTCCAAGTTGGATTACAAATGAAGACCAATAGGTCTATTTATAGTGTGGCTTCTAAGCTTAAGAATATGCCACCACTTTCTAGATAATTCTAAGCCTAAAATATACAAGAGTGTTCTAGGTTTATGTACAATGTGCCACAAGGCTCTAGGACTTTCTAGCCAACTCTAGAGTCTTCTAGGTTTGTCTAGCTCCTTCATGCACGTTCTAGGATGTTCCGTAAGCTTCCAGCGGCTTCTACATCCTTCCCGAACCATCCGACACGTTCTAGAATATTCCAGCCCATTCTAGCACTCTCTAGTGTGCTCTAGAACATTCTAGGGTCTTCAAGCTTGAGTTGAGTCCGTCCAACTCTAACCCTTTCTAGACATCTCTAGGCCACTCTAGAACCTTCTCATGTAGAAAAGTCTAAGTCCTTTAGGCAAGCACTATTAGTTTTGGATTTTGCGGGACATTTGAGCGGGACGTGACATTAGGCTCAATTCCTTTCAAACACATGATGGATGATCTAAGTTAAGCAACATATCATTCAACAAGTACTTTAGTGAATTCAAATCCAACTAATGATTTTCTGGTAACTTTTCACAATCAGATCTCTACAATCAAATTTGCTCACATGAATTTTATGATTTGGAAGAAGAAAATGCTTAGAATTTTACGAAGCTATGAATTGGAGAATTTTGTGATTGGATTAAGGTGTTGTCCTTTTTGAGTTCTTCTTGATGGAACAATCAATTCAAAGCATAGGTTCTAGTGACGTAAGGATCAAATGATTGGTTCGTGGCTAATTGTTTTATTGAATGATAATCTAATGAAAGAGGTCTCAAACTTTGATACTTTAGTAGAAATTTGGAATGTATTTGAAAATTCCTTTGCTATAAATTCAAGAGCAAGGATCACTTCAATATAAATCTAAATTTTCAAATATTAAAATAGGTACTATGTTTATCATAGAATATGTTGCAGGAATTAAAGAAATTGTGAGGCAATTAGCATTTGTTGGCTATTATGTCAATAAGGAAGATTAAGTTCACACTATACTCAGTGGTGTAGACTACAATTATGATATGATTATTTCTACTATTCAGAGCAAGATATAGCCTATATCAATTAGGAATTACAAGCTTTACTTCTCAGTAGAGAGAAGAGACTTGAAAATAATGCTAGCATGGCCAACAATTCTTTATTGTTTTCTATGTTTGAAAGAATCTATGAGTTTCAATCCTAACTTTCTTCTCAATTTTAGAACAATAGATTTGATAAGTCTAAACCTCAACTTAGTTTTGTTGATAATGAAGGAGGAAGAGAATAGGGATCATACAATTTCAGTGTCAAAGGACGTGATAGAGGTTTTTCTAACAATAATACTGGTAGATTTATCTATCAACTCTATGGAAAAGTAGGATATATGGTTGCTAGAAGCTAGTTTCATTTTGACCATAATTTTCAGCACCTACACAAAGTCAAAATATCACATCTGGTGGTAATAAAGGGAATTCTCATAACTCTAATCAGTCCTAGATCAAATCAGTTCTCAAATCAATCCTCTCTTGCTCAATCTTATGTTGCTACACTTGATATTGTTTTTTATCCTTTCTGATATATGGATTCTAGTGCTACACATCATGTAATATATGATTCTACTTTTGTTGCTACAAAGATTGATTACAAAGGCTCAGAACAACTTTTGTTAGAAATGGAACTAGTATGCCTATTGATTATATTGGTAGTTATCTTGTTTCAAGTAAAACTAGCTCTAAAACGTCCTTCCTATTAAAATATTTGTTGCATGTCCCTAAGATAACTAAAAAATTGCTTAGTTTTTCTCAGTTTACTTAAGATAATGATGTGTATTTTGAGTTCCATCCTCTTATTTATTTTGTTAAGGACAAGAAGACAAAAACAAATTTGTTAGAAGGCACACTTAAGCATGGACTATGATTTTAATTTCAAATCAACACTAGTGAGGTTGATTTGCATAGTTTTCATACTTCTTGTAAGCTTTCTCCTAATCATAGTTATATGTTAGATAAAAATAAAATAGGCGGTGATAATGCTTTGTCCGATGTTGCTATACATAAACAGTTAACTTTTGTGTGTAATGGTTCAGATACCTTCTTTCTTTGGCATAAGAGGTTGAAACATCCATTTCTAAAATAGTTTATTCTATACTTAAAAGTTTGTCCTATGACGTTGACTGCAACAACTTTTCCTTTGAAGTTGACTATAACTGTTTGCCTAATGTATGTGAGGCTTGTCAAATGAGTAAAAATCACAAATTACCATTTTCTTTTATTACTGAAAATGCAAAATTTCCTTTGCAAGCTGTTCATAAAAATGTTTAGAGTCATACACCCATCACTTCATTTAATGGTTGATATGTATATTTTGTTGATGAATATACAAGACATTCTTGGATTTTCTTTCTTAAGGAAAAAATAGGTGTAAATAATGCTTTTACGTTGTTTAAAAATCAAGCTGAATTGCAAATTGATTATCAGATTAAGGCATTACAATCTGATAGTGGAGGGGAGTTTTAAGCACTTGTTCTCTTGCTAAATGAGTTAGCATTTTAAGAAAGCTTTCTTGTTGATAACAGTCAAATTATTGCATTTTTGTTATGATTTAAATGTTGATATTTGTGTGAAAATTGTGTTTATTTGATTATTTAATCCACAAATGTCATTTCACGGGTATTTCGTGTTTAAAGTGCAATTTTAGGTAAAATCATGATTTTGGAGAAGTTTGGGACAAATTTCAATGATCGGGATTGAGTGCAAATAAAAAGAAAACAAAGTTTCAAAATTTGGAATCCCGCCGCCGGCGAGAAGATTCTCGCCGCTGGCGAAAATCTTACAGAGAATACGGCAAAAATCATGCAGAGAGCATGGGTTTTGGCAAATTCATCTCACCGCCGACCAACATAGTCTCGCCGCCGGCCAACATAGTCTTGCCGTCGGCCAAGTGAATCTTGCTGCCGGCCACATTAATCTCACCGCCAACTAGAAGTAGCAGAACTAAAATCGTAACTTTTCCAGAAATCTCGCCGCGGCGAGAATAATGTCACCGTCGGCGAGTTTCGTCCGAACACACATTTTTTATGTTGTTTTGTTCCAAAATTGCCCCCAAAACCCTAGATCTATATATACAATATGATGGAGAAAGAGGAGACGACAGAGAGAGCAGATCTGAGTTATTTTTGGAGGAGAAAAGACAATTTTGGAGAGAAAGTTTGGAGAAGCTTGAAGGATCATCACCATTGTTGCTACCAAGTCTTTATCTTCAAGAGTTTTTCATCTCTTCTTCTTAGCTTTTATTTCCTACATTTTATTCAGATTTGTTATTCATGGATTCAATTGAGATAATGTTTGTTCTTATTTCTATTATGAACTAATTCGTTTTTGCTAAGGCTATGATGTAGTTGAATCAAGAAAATCTAATTTCTTTTGTTATTGTTATATGAGTTCATTGTTTTCAATTTGAGTATTTATTTCCATGCTTAATGTTTTTAAATTTCTGGCCAAGATTTAGATGATTTGTTGCATTATATTGAGACCGAGAGGAGATGTGTAATGAATTCTTCTTGTGATAAATACCGTATGTTGAATGCGAGTGTGAGAACTAATGCATGATGTATGTGGTTATTCTAGAAATTCCATAAATCGTAATGTGCTTGTTTGTGATTAAATCTTCATAGAAATATAGTTGGTTTTCATAGATAAGTAATTCTAATATAACTCGAGAGAGAGTATTAGGTAAATTTGGGTTTTTCAACCATCACTTTTAGCTTTGATTCTCATATAAAATGACTTGAAATTGGATTGAATTGATTTAGCGAAATCAAATGCCTTAGCGTTTTTAATCATTTGTGAACAACATTTAATTTTGTTATTTGCGTTTAGTTTTAATTTAATTTTCTCCTTAAACAATTTCAACAATTCGGTTTTCAAATAAAATTAGGATTAGTCAATTTCGATACTTAGTAACGCCATTCGTTATGGGTTCGATATCCGTACTTTTGTACACTTTATTACTTGAACGATTCGTACACTTGCGAAAATAAGCATCAAGTTTTTGGCGCCGTTGCCGGGGAATGGTTTGATTTTATTAATATCGATACTACCTAATCTTAGTTTTAATTTGAAGTTAATTTGCTTTATCATTGTTTCATTTTTAATTTTGTTTATTTTGCTATTTTATTTTATTTATCATAAAAAAAGGCAATTTGTGTTGTTTTTGTGCTAGTTGATTTTCTGGTTGTAGGATTTTTGTATAAGATGTACAAGAAGCCTTAACCTTCTTCCATTTGATCCGAAGATTGATAGAACATATAGGCATCTAAACTGAGAGAGAAGGCGTTCAACCTCAGCTCCTAATAGACAATCAGCCATTTATCCACCATTTATTAAGGGAGGTGGAAATCGTAGAGCTTTGAGGGATTATGCTGCGCCTGATGTTGCTGGAACTACTTCGTGTATAAGGAGGCCAACTGTTCAAGCCAATAACTTTGAGATAAAACCATCCTTTATCCAAATGGTTCAATCAAATCAGTTTGGGGGAATGTCAAAGGATGATCGAAATGTGCATATTGCTTACTTTCTGGAGGTGTGTGATCTTTACAAGATAAATGGTGTGTCCAAAGATGCTGTAAGATTGAGGGTTTTTCCTTTTTCACTTCGAGATAAATCCAAGGAGTGGCTAAACTCATTACCATTGGGATCAATTACAACATGGAATGAATTGGTTCACAAATTCTTGTCCAAGTTCTTTCCTCCTGCTAAGACGGAAAAATTGAGGAATGAAATCACATCTTTTACACAGTATGGCCAAGAATCATTGTATGAAGCTTGGGAAAGATTCAAAGAAATGTTGAGGAAGTACCCACATCATGGTATACCAATTTGGCTGCAAGTCTCTACATTTTATAATGGGTTGGTTTCAAACTATCGTGCAATGATTGATGCTACAATTGGAGGGTCTTTAATGGGAAAAACACTGGAGGATGCTCATAAGTTGTTAGAGATTATGGCAGAAAACAACAATCAGTGGCATTCAGAGTAGGTAATTGCAAAAAGACCAGCAGCAGTGCATGAAATTGATTCAGTGAATGCTTTGTCGGCTCAAGTTACTGTTCTTTCAAGAAAGATGGATTCTTTGTCATCCAAATCAACTACACAATGTGATTTATGTGGTGGAAATCATGCTAGTATCGAGTGCCAAGTTGGAAATTCATTTGCTTCACCAAATGCTGAGCAAGCAAATTATGTTTCAAATTTCCAAAAACCTCAACATAACCCATATTCGAACACCTACAATCCAGGTTGGAGAAATCATCCAAATTTGTCATGGGGAAATAACCAAGGGGGATTCAAACCGTCATCATCTTCTTACCAACCCCAAGAGAAAAAACAAACAGATTTGGAAGAAATTTTGGGAAAGTTCATTGAGGAGACAAGAGCAAATTTCAGAAATCAAGAGGCAATCAACAGGGACATCCAAAACCAACTAGGGTAGCTTTCAAAGCAGATTGCAGAAAGGTCTCAAGCATCACTGCCTAGTGACACAATAAATCCCAAAGAGCATGCAAAGGCTATCACATTGAGAAGTGGTAAAGAACTTGAATGGTAGAGGAAATCAGAGAAAAAGATGGAAGAATCTAAAGAAAAGCCATCAAGATCCCAAGATATTCAACCTTCCCCATATGCAAAATATGAGCCTCCTATCCCATATTCTCAAAGATTGAATAAGAAAAAGCTTGATAATCAATTTGATAAATTTCTGGATATTTTTAAGAAATTGCATATTAACATTCCTTTTGCAGAGATGTTGGAACAAATTCCCAAGTATGCAAAATTCATGAAGGAAATTCTATCAAAGAAGAGGAAGCTGGGAGATTATGAAACTGTCATGCTAAATGAGGAGTGCAGTGTAGTTCTTCAAAGAAAACTGCCACAAAAATTGAAAGACCTAAGGAGTTTTACTATACCTTGTATTATAAGAAGTTGCAATTTTGATAAAGTCCTATGTGATTTAGGAGCAAGCATTAATTTGATGCCACTTTTTGTTTTCAGGAAACTAGGCCTGGGAGAAGTGAAGCCCACTTCAATCTCTTTACAATTAGCAGATATATCGGTGAAATATCCTCGAGGGGTAATTGAGGATGTTTCAATTAAAGTCGACAAATTTATTTTCCCTATAGATTTCGTGGTGCTTGACATGGAGGAAGATAGAGAGATACCGTTGATATTGGGGAGACCATTCCTTGCAACTGGAGGAACATTGATTGATGTTTAGCAAGGAAAGCTCATTCTACGGGTGCAAGATGAACAAGTGACTTTTGATGTTTTTGAAGAAATAAAATTTCCAAGTGACGTACATTCTTGTTTTCAAATTAACACTCTTGACAGGTTAATCTCGGAAAATTTTGAGGAGAGAACTCCTTTGCTACCACTAAAATCTTGCCTTGTGAAATCTGCAACAATTAAGGAGGAAGATGAGGGGATGAGACAATGTTCCGAATTACTGGTAGCACCTGATGAATATTTGTGTAGTGATGAAACATTTAAGGAGTTGGGAACAAATGAAACTCCAACCTCAGTGGTAAAGAATGAAGCCAACAAGATTGAGCTAAAGCCAATGCCATCCCATCTATAAAAAAAATCTTACATTCGCCACCGGCGAGGGCATTCTCACCACCGGTGGAAAGGAGATCTCTCTTTCCTTTCTTACATTGAGGACAATGTAAGGTTTTGGTTGGGGGTGCGGTAAACGGTAAATCTTTTCTTCCCTTCATTTTTAGTAGTTTTGTTTGTGTGTTTATTTGTGTTTAATTTTGATTTTCCATTTTTTTTTTGCATTTTGATTTAATTTCTTTAATTTCTTTATTGTCTTATTTTTTTATTATTATTATTTTTATCATTTGCATTTTACTTGTTTTAATTTGAACGTTGATGATAATAATGTGATTGTGATAACAAGTAGCTTTTAGAAGACATTAAATTTTGCTTCGGTTTAAAGATAATTTCAAATGTTGATTTTACCTAGTTGGCGACTCTTTTGGTATGTGCTTGTTTGTGATTAAATCTTCACAGAAATATAGTTGGTTTTCATAGATAAGTAATTCTAATATAACTCGAGAGAGAGTATTAGGTAAATTTGGGTTTTTCAACCATCACTTTTAACTTTGATTCTCATATAAAATGACTTGAAATCGGATTGAATTGATTTAGCAAAATCAAATGCCTTAGCGTTTTTAATCATTTGTGAACAACATTTAATTTTGTTATTTGCGTTTAGTTTGAAGTTAATTTTCTCCTTAAACAATTTCAACAATTCGGTTTTCAAATAAAATTAGGATTAGTCAATTTCGGTACTTAGTAACGCCATTTCTTTTGGGTTCGATATCCGTACTTTTGTACACTTTATTACTTGAACGATTCGTACACTTGCGAAAATAAGCGTCACTTGTCCTTATACTTCCTCTTAAAATGGCATAACCGAGAGAAAGCATCGTCATATTGTTGAGATGGAACTTACCTTACTTTCTCAAGGTTATTCACCTTTGAAGTTTTAGGATGAAACTTTATTTTCTTTCACTTATCTGATAAATATTTTACCTACTCTTATTTTACTCAATCAGTCCTTATTGACATTACTTATCTAGAATTCAACTTGAGTATGCTTTTCTATGTTTTCCTCATCCTGTACCCTTTAATACTTATAAGCTTGATTTTAAATATATGCCTTGTACCTTCTTGTGATATAGTACATTTCATAAAGGATATAAATGTTTAAATTCCTATACGTAAGTCTTTATTTCAAGACATGTTATCTTTGATAAAAACTTGTTTTCCTTATAAACAAAAACTAAATGTATGCTCATCTACTCAAAGTTCCTATTCTTCTAGTTCTCAGTTTCCCTTAGGCATTCTTCAGTCTTCTTCTGTTCAGTAGTCTCAGTCCTTTACTCAGCCTATTTCTCTTGTAAGCTTTAATAATTTATAGGATATCGCTTTACCTTTGCCTCCTATTGTTATGTCTTCTTATTCTTTGAATCTTGATTGATTCTCACCTCTTGTTGATACTCATGATTCATCTTATATTCCCAATATTCATCCTATTATCATTAGATATAAAGATGGTGCAAGGAAGCCTAATGTCACGACCTTAAATTTTCAAGTAGAGATCGTGCGGCACTTAGCACAGTCCGTTGCACTAAGCCTGTCTTTCCCGAACGAATTCTCCAAAGAGATTAGAAAGAGAGTTTGTAAAGAATGTTTTGTATTGCTCTAGAGAGAGTTTATGTTACAAGATGCTAAAAATTCCCAAGGATTTCCCAAGTTGAATGCAAATGAAGACCAATGGGTCTATTTATAGTGTGGCTCTAAGCTTAAGGTTATGCCACCACTTTCTAGATCATTCTAAGCCTAGAATGTACAAGAGTGTTCTAGGTGTATGTACAATATGCCACAAGGCTCTAGGGCCTTCTAGCCAACTCTAGAGTCTTCTAAGTTTGTCTAGTTTCTTCATGCAAGTTCCGGGATGTTCCGTAAGATTCTAGCGGCTTCCACATCCTTCATGAACCATCCGGCATGCTCTAGAATATTCTAGCATTCTCCAGCGTGCTCTAGAACATTATAGGGTCTTCAAAGCTTGAGTTGAGTCCGTCCAACTCTAGCCCTTTCTAGACATCTCTAGGCCACTCTAGAACTTTCTCATGTAGAAAAGCCTAGATCCTTTAGGCAAGCACCATTTATTTTGGATTTTGCGGGACAATTCGAGCGGGATGTGACACTTTCCCCCACTCAAGTTCACGACGCCCTTGTTGCGCCTTCAAGCTTGAACCTCTCTATGTCATCTTTGAATTGCCACAAAGAATCCTCAGGTTCCCAACTTGTCTCTACATCCGGGGCGTTCTTCCATTTGACCAAGTATTCCCGATAACTTGGTACGCCCCTACATCGGATCAAGCGGTCCACCAAAATTGAGTCCACTTCTTTGTCGAAGGAGGTTAGCACTGCAATAGGTGCCCTCTTTGATTCCGCCCGACTTATGTCTTCCTTGTCTCCATGATAAGGCTTTAGCATACTTACATGAAAGACCAGATAGATCTTAAGCTTTTGAGGGAGTTGTAGTTTGTTTGACACCTTACCGAATTTCTTGAGGACTAGAAATGGTCCCTCATACTTCAGCACTAACCCCTTATAAACCTTCCGCAAGGACTTTAATTGTTGGGGTAATAGTTTGACAAGGACCAAATCACCTTCCTGAAATTCCACCATCCTTCTTTTCTTGTCAGCCCATTTCTTCATCTTCTTAGACGCCTTGTTCAAATATGCTCGGGCCAACTCCGCCTATTCGTGCCATGCCTTGGCAAATTTGAAGGCAGTAGGGCTCTTCCCTTCATAACTCATGGCTAAGGCATGAGGAGTCATGGGTTGCTGTCCCATGACAATCTCGAAGGGACTTTTCGTAGTGGACTCGCTCCTCTGCAGATTATAGGAAAATTGGGCTATATCCAACAACTTTGCCCAATCACGTTGATTAGCACTAACAAAGTGCCTAAGATATAACTCCAACAATGCGTTGGCATGTTTCGTTTGTCCATCGCTTTGGGGATGAAAGCTGGTAGAGAAATTCAAGTCTGATCCTAACAACTTGAATAGTTCCGTCCAAAATTTCCCCATGAATCATGGGTCTCGGTCACTCAGGATATTGGATGGAATCCCCCAATGCTTCACAACATTCTTAAGGAACAAACGTGTCGTCTCATCTGCCGTGCTATTCATTGAGGTAGGTATGAATGTTGCATATTTGCTGAAGCGATCGATAACAACAATGATGCTGCCAAAGCCCTCTGATTTTGGCAGGCAAGTAATGAAATCCATTGAGACACTTTCCCATGGTCTCTCTGGAATAGGAAGTGGCTCTAGCAATCCTCTGGGTTCATGCTGCTCTATCTTGTCTTGTTGGCATACAAGACAAGTCCTCATGTAGGCTTCAACATCATCTCGTAGTTAAGGCCAATAGTAGATCGACTTGATCAAAGCAAGGGTGTGCCTCATTCCTGGGTGTTCAGCCCATAATGAATCATGACACTCCTTGATTAGATCCTTCCTTAAGTTCCCCCACTTCGGCACAAAGATGCAATTCTGCTTGGCGTAGAGTAGTCCGTCACTCAGCCAAAATCGCCTAGTATTTCCTTCCTTGATAAGGGCAAGGACATTTTGAGCAAGGGCATCATGCTCTAACCCTTCTTTGATCCTTTCCAACAAAGGGCTACTTGGCCTACTCAAGGCTACTAGCTCCCTCTTTCGGCTCAGCGCATCAGCCACCACATTGGCCTTACCGGGCTTGTACTCCAACTTGTAGTCAAACTCCGTCAAGAAGTCTTACCACCGAGCTTTCTTGGGACTCAACTTCTTTTGAGTCTGGAAGTAGCTTGTTGCAACATTGTCCGTCATGATAACAAAATGAGAACCCAATAAGTAATGTCGCCACACCCTTAGACAATGAATGATAGCTATCATTTCTTTTTCTTGCACTGTGTAGCAACTTTCAGTGTCATTGAGCTTGCGGCTCTCATAGGCTATCAGACGCCCTTCCTGCATCAATACTCCACCAATGGCAAAGTCTGAAGCATCTGTGTACAACTCGTACATCTTGGAAGGGTCTAGTAGGCAAAGCATCGATTCTTCACTAACGGCCTTCTTCAAGTCTTCGAATGAGGCTTGGCATTCACTTATCGACTCCCAAGCCTTGTTCTTTTTGAGCAGATTAGTGAGTAGGGTTTCTCTCGCTGAGTAGGACTTGATAAACCTTCTGTAATAGTTCACCAGTCCAAGGAAAGATCTCAACTCAGGAACCTTGACAGGAGGTTCCCATTCCTGGATGGCTTTCACCTTAGCTCCATCCATCATCAGTTTTCCATCATTTATCATATACCCTAAGAACTTCACCTCATCTTGGGCAAAGGAACATTTCTCCTTCTTGACATATAGCTCATTTTCCCTCAGGACCTCAAACACCTTCCTTAAATGCTCTAAATGTTCTTCCAAAGTTTGGTTATATATCACAATGTCATGGAGATATACTACCATGAACTGATCGAGGTAGGGATGGAAAATCTTGTTCATAAGAGTGCAGAAGGTGGAAGGTGCATTTGTGAGACCAAATGGCATGACAAGGAACTCATAGGCACCATACCTGGTTACACATGTAGTCTTGGGCTCATCCCCTTTGGCTATGCGTACCTGGTAATATCCCGACTGCAAGTCCAATTTTGTAAAGTATCTCGCATTCCCCAATTGATCGAACAAATCAGCAATAAGTGGGATAGGATACTTGTTCTTGACTGTGATATTATTTAGAGCCCGATAGTCAATGCACATCCATAGCGAGCCATCCTTCTTCTTTTGAAAGAGCACCGGGGCACCAAATGGGGCTTTGGAGAGCCTTATGAAGCCAGCATCCAGCAATTCGTCGAGTTGCTTCTGCAATTCAGCCAACTCGGAGTTCGCCATTCAATAGGGGCTCATTGCTGGTGGCCTGGTGCTGGGTTCCAACTCTATTTCATGGTCTACCTCCCTCCTTGGAGGTAACCGCTTTGGCAATGCCTCAAGCATCATATCTTGGAACTTATATAAGATAGCTTGCACTTCCGTTGGCAAGCTTGGCTTTGGTGATGCCTTTTCATCGTCATATTCTTTTAAGATGGCCAAATAACTCTCTTCATCCCTCTTTAATCCCTTCTTGAATTGAAGTGCTGAGAGAGCTTGGATAGTAGGTCTGGTGGTCCTCTCCGTCGATACCACACATGCCTTCAAACCATCCATGATGCACATAGAGTTTGAGCATGGCACCAAGAAAGCTCTAACCTGGTCCAAGAACTCCATGCCGAATACAATAGAGAAGTCATCCATAGGCGCTACCGATAAGTCCACTTGGCTAGTCCAAGCACCGAGACTGACCTTAACTCCACGAGCAACTCCATGCAATGGTAGTGCTGTCGAGTTAACTGCTTTTAGAGATCCCCCTCCATGGACTACCTTAAGTTCGAGTCGCTTTGCTTCCTCCATTGAAACAAAGGTGTGTCGACCAAAGCCTTGGTGACCTTCCCGTTGATGGCTGCATCTACATACATCAAGCCTTTAGGAGTCTTTGGGGTGCTCTACAATACACCAAGTAGGCACAAAGAACCTATCTTTGCACCTTCGTCCGACTCATCTCCATCTTGGTCATGTGTGGAGGCAACTAAGGCACTCAAGGCCTTCCTTTTAGGAAATTCACGTGCCCAATGCGGTCCGTCGCAAATGAAGCACGTCACGTGGGGCTTCGAGGTACTACGATCCTCCTTCTCTTTCCTCTTATCTCTTGGTTTGAATAAGGAGCCATCTTTATGATTTTTGGGTCCCTGGCTTTTAGCATGGACTATACTACTCTTTCCTCCACCAAACTTTTTATCCGTGGCTTTTGAACTCTCTTTGTTGGTGGAGTAATCAATAAAGCTTTCCGCAATCGCAATGGCTAAAGATAAGTCTTGGACACCACGTCGCTTGAGCTCGAGGTTAGCCCATGATTGGAGACCATCCATGAACAAGAATAGGGCATCCTTGTCTGATGTGTCAGGAACTTCAAGCAATAAGGTTGTGAACTCCTTCACATATTCCCTTATAGTGCATGTTTGCTTTAGTCGTTGCAATCGTCCCCTTGCCTCATCCTCAGCATTTATAGGAAAGAGGTGCATTTTGAACTCCCTTTTGAAATCTTCAAAGGTGTCTATTGTGCAAACCCCTCGTTGCACATCACCATGCCTCCGTCTCCACCACAACATAGCAGTGTCAGTCAAGTACATGGTAGTAGTTCGGATCTTGCTGGCATGGTCTGTTATGCCAATAGCCTCGAAATATTGTTCCAGCCCCCATAGGAAGTTCTCCACTTCCCTAGCATTCCTAACACCATTGAAGGTCTTAGGCTTGGGAACATCCACCCTCTTAGCCTCAATGACAGTGGTTGTGCTAGTTCCCGCGGCCATAGCCCGCTTACATAGAGATAGATCACCACTCATGTCCTCCACTCTAAGCAAGACATTAGCAAGTTCTCTTTGGACAAGATCTCGTACCTTGGCAAGTTTGGCTTTTAACCCATCAATATCTTGCCTTAATCTGCCATCTAGCTCGTTAAGGGACATCTTGACTGGTGCATAGATCTCCACATCCTCGGCCTCTAAGCCATTGCAACGCTGCTTCAAGTTGTCCACTCGGTCGAACAACTCCCCTAAGTTGTCCTGCACACTCCCAACACATGCTTCTAAGCTAGAAAGCATGTCTTTTGACTTGGATCGAGATTCCTTTGATGGTTTCCAGGTTTCCTCACGCCCATGTTCCATAGGTGGAACATCAACGCTTAGTGTAGCTGGAGCAACGTTCTTCATTATGCCAAAGGTAGAAATGCTTCAACCGAAAGCTCTGATACCAACTGTCACAACCTTAAATTTTCAAGTAGAGATCGTGTGGCACTTAGCACGGTCCGTTGCACTAAACCTGCCTTTCCCGAACGAATTCTCCAAAGAGATTAGAGAGAGAGTTTGTAAAGAATGCTTTGTATTTCTCTAGAGAGAGTTTATGTTACAAGATGCTAAGAATTCCCAAGGATTTCCCAAGTTGAATGCAAATGGGTCTATTTATAGTGTGGCTCTAAGCTTAAGGCTATGCCACCACTTTCTAGATCATTCTAAGCCTAAAATGTACAAGAGGGTTCTAGGTTTATGTACAATATGCCACAAGGCTCTAGGGCCTTCTAGCCAACTCTAGAGTCTTCTAGGTTTGTCTAGTTTCTTCATGTAAGTTCCGGGATGTTCCGTAAGCTTCCAGTGGCTTCCACATCCTTCATGAACCATCCGACATGCTCTAGAATATTCTAGCCCATTATAGCCCATTCTAGCATTCTCCAGCGTGCTCTAGAACATTCTAGGGTCTTCAAAGCTTGAGTTGAGTCCGTCCAACTCTAGCCCTTTCTAGACATCTCTAGGCCATTCTAAAACCTTCTCATATAGAAAAGCCTAGATCCTTTAGGCAAGCACCATTTATTTTGGATTTTGTGGGACAATTTGAACGGGATGTGACACTAAGCTATACTTATGTAATTTGGATAACACAAAAACCTCAGAATATGATAGTATGAGTCTATGAAGATTATGTTTGAGTTTATCTTGCAAAATAAACCTAGAATTTAGTACTAAGACCTTCTACTAGGAAAATCATTGGTTTTAAGTGGGTTTTAAGATTAAGAAGCTTTCCATAAGCATTATTGAAAAACTTAAGTCTCGCGTGGTTACCAAAGGCTACGATCACATTCTTGGTTTTGATTTCCAGGAAATCTTTAGCCCTATGATCAAATTTTCCACTGTTAGAATTGTGCTTACTCTTGCTTTCAGTTTTGGATAGGCTCTAAAAGTAATTGATGTAAATAATGCATTTTTAATAGATTTCATGAAGAGGAGGTTTATATGAAGCAACCTAAAGGCTTTATAGATGTTTTTTTTCTCATCATGCGTGCCAACTTCACAAGGCTATCTATGGCCTTAAATAGGCTCTATGAGGTTGGTTTGATAGGTTGTAATTTGCTTTTCTGAAGTTGGATTTTATAGCTTAAAAAGCTAATGTTTCCCTTTATATCAAGGTTTCTTCTTCCACTGTTCTTTATATGCTTATCTATAATGATGACATAATTCTTACTAGATCTAGTATTAGTGAAATCTAGGCTCTTATATTTTCCCTTAATGCTAAATGTACACTAAAAGTTTTGGGAGATTTAAACTACTTCTTAGGTATTGATGTCCAATGTTTGCGTACTAGTGATCTATTCCTTGGTTAGAGAAAATATGTGGTCAAATTGTTGAATAAGGTAGATCTTGAGGATGTTAAGTTTTATATTTCCCTTATGTGCACTAATTTTAAGCTTTTTGCTTATGAAGGTGAATTGTTTGATAACTCTACCTTATATAGAAGTATTGTAGAGAGTTTACAATATGCTATTCTCACACATCTAGATTTTCCTTTTTTGTTAGGAAAGAGTGCCAATGCATGATAGCTCTGAGGATTCTTCATTGGACTATTGTGAAAATAATACTAAGGTGTCTTCATGGCACCATGGACTATGGTCTTGAATTTAAGTGTTCAAAAAAATTGTTAGTAAATGCATTTGCTGTTGATGACTAGGCTTCATGCCCTATTGATTGGCACTCTACCTCTGGAGTTTGTGGTTTTTTGGATGCTTATCCAGTCATTTGGTCTACTTGAAAACAACTGGTTGTCTCTCGCTCAAGTATTGAGGTTGAATACAAGAGTGTTGCCTCAGCTACTACTAAAATTTTATGAGCCCAATCCTTGCTCTTAGAGTTGCATGTTTCTTTTATCCATACACTAATCATATGGTGGACAATATGAGCTATGTGACTCTTTCAACCAAATATGTTCTTCATGCACGAACAAAACATGTTGATCTGGATTTGTACTTTGTTTGTGAAAAGGTATTGAATGGCCTATTGATAGTAATAAAGCCTCTTTCTAGTACTCAATTTCACTTGTTACAATGCAAACTCAGTGTCACTTAGCTCCCTTTGAGTTTGAGAGGGGGTGTTAAGGAAATTACTACTAATGACTCTATTGTTGAAGGTGCTGTTATAGACTTGCCATCATTCAATAATGTTGTTGTCCAAGAGTGATGTTGGTGCATCAATAATACTTGCATATGTGCAGTAAGGATTGTGTGCATTATATAGCTTCATGTCACTACTAAAAAAAGAGCATTTAAGTCGAGATTTAAAGTCAGCTTCTGGAGAAAATCGACTGAAAATGAATTTTAAGTCGATACGTTGAAAAACTGACTTAAAAAATTAAAATAATAACATCGGTCCTACGTGTCAATTGACGCTATCCACATTTTTTCTCTCTTCTCCCCCCTCTTCAGACAGAATCATTCTCGGTCCCAACTGCTACCTAAAAATTGGCCGTCCTTCTCCTACTCTTTCTCATTTTTTGGCCACCTCCGATCACCAATTCTAACACCGTTTAGTGGGTTTTTTTTCTCTAATTTCTCTTCTAGATATACTATTTTTTTTAGCATAATACTCAAAAACTTTATACCCATTTTCCTTCACTTTCTCACTTACCAAACACCCTTTTTTCTTCATTTCTTTCATTTTGTCACTTCATTTACTCTTGTAACTATTTCTATGAATTATTTTACACTTATTATTCATTTTTTTTATTTTTTTTGTATATTATGTGTTATTTGTTTATGTGTATAAATTTTTGTATTATGTAGGTTGTATATTTTTATTCAAACTTAGAAGAGAAGAATGTATTTTTATTCATTTTAATAATTTTATGTATTTAGGTTTTTGATATATATTAATTTATTTTAAATTTAAAATTTTTGAAAATTATTTACATGTACATGAAATATATATATATAATATAAAATATATTTGTATATGTATATAATGTATAATGGGTTTATTAATATTTATTATTAATAATTACATGCATTATATATATAAATTATTATATATTATATATGTGTTAATGTTATTATGAGTTTATTATTAATTGTTTCGTTTTTATGTATTTATTTTTATATGATGTTTTGATAGATATTCTAATAATTAGTGAATTCATATATAATAATATCTTAAATATATTGGTTAAATACATATTTAATATGCTTAATGTTATTAATAGAAAATTGATAAATTTTGGATGTCAAAGTGTAGAATTGAACAGGATTACATTTATAGAATTGAAAGTTTATTGGAATTTGCTTGTAGAAATAGTAATAATGAAATTATAATAATGAAGTTAGTATGATTCGATGCCCATGTGTTAAATGTATAAAATGAAAATTTTCATAATGTTGACGAGGTTAAATATCACCTTATCCATAGTGGTATTCTTTTGATTTATAAATATTGGTATTATCATGGAAAAAAGATTGATAATACTCATGAGAAAGAGATAAATAAGAGTGTGAATGAATTATATACATTTTATCATAATGTATAGATAGAAAATATGTTTCATGCTGTTGAAGATGAACTATATGAGAATGATCTCGAAACCTTTAAAAAACTTCTAGAAGATGTTGAAAAATCGTTGTATCTAGAGTGCAAGAAATACACTAAAATGTCGGGATTAGTTCATTTGTCAATGTGAAGGCAAAAAATGGTTTTTTTTTTACAAAGGATTCACAGAATTACTAAATGTACTAATAGATATGTTTTGCTAAGGGTATTGAAATTTCATCTTTAATGTATGAAGTGAAGAAATCTTTTAGTCAATTTGGCATGGAATATCATAAGATTCATGCTTCTCCAAATGATAGCATTCTTTATATAAAAGAATATAAGATATTAGATGATTGTCCAATGTGTAAAGAATGAAGATAAAAGTATGCTACAAATGAGACAACACCTAAGAAAGATGTGCTCGCAAAGGTTCTTTGGTACTTTCTTCCGATTCCTCGTTTTTAAAGGTTGTTCAAAAGTAAAAAGACATCAAAGATGTTGACTTAGCATTCAGAAAATCAATCTGATGATGGGATTCTATATCATCCTTGTGATTCTCCAAATTGAAAAGTAGTAGATAATTTATCCCCTTAATTTGCATCTGATCTGCACAATCTTCGTCTTACCATTGATGTTGATGGAATTAATCCACACAGTTCCCTTAGTAGTAGATATAACTATTGGTCAGTAATTATGGTAACATACAATCTTCCTCCCTGTTTGTGTAATTACATAGAGTTGGCACTCTAATGCTCGCAGTGATCACTGTACATGGGCATCAATTTCCACTCACTTGCACATAAGGTCTACATGGGCTTCATTACTACTTATAAACAAGGCACACAATCTCCATTTCACATTAAACTCCACATAGGCACATGAAGTTGCATAATGCACATAATCATCACTGCACATTTGCAAGCATTACTGATGCACTAACATCACTCTTGGACAGGAACATTATTGAATGATGGCAAGTTTGTAACAGAACCTTCAACAATAGAGTCATTAGTAGTACTTTCCTTAACATGGTTAAGTTGGCATGATATTTATTACAATGATTGCATTGATTTAGATAGGGGTAAGTGCCTAATATTTCTCTTCGCTTTGCTTTGCTTTTCCTTGTTGGAATTCTTCATATGCATATTGCTTGGAGTTGAAATGTTAAAATGTCAACTATGTTTCAATTGCATTTCTTGTGGCTCATTTTGGTTTTTGAGATTTGAGACTCTACTAATGGTAGTCTTTCTTGGAAGTATACATTTTCCGTATGAGTTTTGACAATTGGTTGCATGCATGATGTGTTGTATAATCATTTATCCACTGAAATAATTTTGTTGATAATACTTGAGATAGGAGTGCCCAAAAAGAGTCTTTTTCTTAGGTGCTTGGTACCATTTCTCTTTTGCATTACTATCAGTTTATAATGCACTGGCTCCAAAATTTTCAAATAAAAACAGAAAAATATTAATTTTGTGATATCTTTTTCCTAGTATTGTCACTTTGACTTCTTAGCCCAAGTGAAGCTTAATGTGCAGTGGAGATTGTGCCTTGTTTAGAAGTTGTTATGAAGTCCATGTGGAGCTTATGCACAAGTGAATGGAAGCTGATATGCAGCCCATGTGAAGTGATCATTGAGAGCATTAGAGTGCCAACTCATTACTCTATTTAGTTGTTTTATAAGATTCATAACTGCCCATGTGCAACTAGTTTGAAAATATAGAATTGGAGGGAAAAGTTGTTATTTTCTTTACTTAGTGAGCAAGTATTTTTTTACATGTAATTCAAGTATAAATACATTATCTCTCTTGTAATTGCTTACACTTTCTGCATTTTACATAATGAGAAGTTACAAGTATCCTTCATTTTTCTACACTATTCATCGTGTCCTTCATCTTTTCTCCATTGCTTGTGCTTTTCTTGAACTCCATTAATCATCCGATATGCTTCTTTTCAAACCACCAGTCTCACGGCCTCCAAAGAGCAATACTTGTAAGGGATATTAGTGTAAGCTACAAACTGTAAAGCATATTTATAAAAATCAAAGAAAATTAAGTTTTTTGAACTTTTAAGGAGGACATGTGCCATATAATGAGAGCAAACTACAAGACTTGTTGATGGCCAACATATGATCACGATTCTCCTAATCAAAATAACTTAATTTTACCAGGTTTTTGTAGTACACAATACACAGTACACTACACACAATAATAGCAAAGAATAATTGGAACCAAGTATGTTACATGGAGATGAATGAAGTTTAATGTAATTGACAAGAGAAAGGAAATCACTTTTACTGAAACAGCATTTAACCAGAATGACTTTTATTCTAACAGTTATATAATCTCAGCTAGGGCGGGAAAGAAGGAACAAGAACATAACCAATGTAATAAAGCAAAGAAAATGACAGAAATCTAATGAAAAAGAAAAGTGAAAAATTGAAATAGAAATTTTTAACTTTCTTCAATAAGACCTTTCAAAGCCCATAAGTTGCCCATTATTGGACCTCCACCTCTTACCAAAAGCCAAGGTGAGTCTCCTTAGCTAAATTTTACTTTAATAACTCAAAAAATATTATGCCAAAAGAAATCAGTAAATAGAATAAGCATTTTCAACACAAGATACAAGAGGATTTAAGTCCAAAAATTTGAAGAAAAAATTTCCTATCAAGATAAAAACATAACACAAAAAAAATGACTTCAATATATTGCCATGTGATTTTGTATGATGAAACTATGAAACCTAGCATCAATAAAGATGTGGTATTGGTTGCAAAAGATAAAAATAAGTAACACAATTGAAATAAAATAACTTGATAGATAATATCATTTGAAGACAAGCTTGTTGTGTCACCTCTGCCACCATACACCAGCAATTGTTTCTTCACTATTGTAGCAGTTTTGCTACATCTAGGTGGTGGTAATGAACCAGCAACTGAAAGCTCCATCCATTCAAGTGATACTATTTAAGGAAGGGAGAGAAATAAGTGGTCATGCCATATACTTGAGAACTTGTTAATAGAATCATGGAACTGAAATAAACGTGAAATACTACACAACCACACATTATGAGTGCATGAGTATGCCTATGGAAAGTCCCTGAGCAAAGAACTTACTTGTGTCTAAGATATACACATCTGACAACCACTTTTTACCATCCTAGCCATCATAACTGAACTCAAGCCAACCTCTCTCAGCTAACATACCACAGAAAATCCTATAGCATATAAACCTTAAAAATATGAAATATATAGAGACCCACGTAACAATTTTCCTATTTCCAATAGCTGAGGCAGTGCAAAGTCCCTTGTATGATCAACTATTGTGCTAATTATAATTCGAGTTTATATTGTAACATACTAAGATTTAAAATAATCTGTCTATATGCCTATAGTTTTCTTATTATTGTTTCTATTGTTGTAAAATAATCTGTCTGTTCAGTGTTTAATTTATTATTGCTTATATTTTCTTACTACTATTTGTTTATTTCCGCTACTTGCAAGTTTGGGGTAAGTTTTTAATGAGTCTGTATCTCTTTATCCTAATAATATACTAGATGTCGGATTCTTTCAATAGTAATTTAGAATTCAAAAACTAAATGTTGGTTTAGGACATAATTGGTTAAATTGTAGGCTAATAGTGAGGATCGCCTTATAATCACACATTTCTCTCAATTTGTGCACAGTTTATTTTATTTATTGCTTTATGTTATTTTCCTTTAAAACAACTTTCAAAAAATCCTCCTTTGTTAAGTTACTAGTAAGCTAATAAGTAGTGGTAATCATTATCACAATTCTCGTACGTATAACAACCTTTGATCTTAATTTATTTATCACTTGTGTAATTTGATCACATATATTTGTAGTGTTTTTAAGCGTATCAAGTTCTTGGCATCATTTTCGAGGATTGACTTAACATTTTTCTTACTAATTATAAATTTAATTTTTATTTTATTTTCTCAAATTTTAATCTTTAGATTTGATTTCATATTTAGTAGATTTTTTTTTAGTTTACTACTTTCTTTTCTTTCCTTAGTTCTAATTTCTAGGTATACACCATACAGCAAAACATGATAGCTGTTGATACAACTTTTAAGGAATTGGTTGCACCTAATTTGGACCAACAACCCTTGTGCATGGTGAACCCTAACTTGGAGGTAAGTTTTGAACTTAAAGTTTGAGTGATTCACTTTTTACCTATTTTTAGAGGTTTAGATGGAGAAGACCCAAACAAACACTTGAAAGAATTACACGTGGCTTGCTCCAGCCTAAAACTAGTTGGGATCATACATGAAAAAGCCAAGGTTAAGGCCTTCCCTTTCTTTTTGGCGAGTAATGCTAAGGATTGGCTATATTATCTACCCACAGGATCTATTACCATATGGAATGAAATGGCCTGATAGTTCCTAAAAAGGTATTTCTCAGCTTCTAGAGTTACCATAATAAGGAAACAAATTTGTGGAATGATGCAATCCAATGGGAAAACACTCTATGCATATTGGGAGAGATTTAAAATTCTATATGCTAGCTGCACACAACATCAAATAAATGAGCAAAGTCTGCTCCAATACTTCTACAAAGGGTTAACCCACACAAAGAGCAATATAATTAATATTGCCAATAGTGGGCCATTGGTAAATAAAATACCAACTAAAGCACGAGCCTTAATGAAACCATGGCTACCAATTCTCAAAAATTTGGTACTTACACTGACCCAAAAGGTAAGATAAATAAGGTAAACACTAACTCTTACCTTGAGTAACAAATAAGTACTCTGACTACTTTAGTACAACAACTAGTTGTAAAACAGGTGAAAATATCTGGTGGATACTCTATAGTGGGACACCTTAGTGATATGTATCCCACTTTTCAAGAGGAACACACTTATGTTGTTAGTAATTTTTCGAGACAAAACCTATGTATAACCGTTACGATAATACATATAATTATGGATGGAGAGATCAATATGTACTCCTCACAATCCACTTGGATTCCCTAATCCCACACCACAACAATACCAACCTTGATCCCAGGATAATTTTACAGAAGACATGATCAATGATATGGAAAATTCAACAAGAGGCCCAAGGTAGAATCATCAAGACTGAGACTTTAATGGAGAGCATGAAAACTCGAATGGACAAAATACACATGAAATTACCTTAAAAAGTGGAAAGCAACTTGAAGACCTCCCTAGGATCCCAACTAAGACCAACTCTAAGGGATAGACAAGAGCAACTAGAAAAAGATGGGGACCCTACCCTATATGAGAAATTTATAACTCCTCAGTTAAAAACGAAACCTATGTTTACACTGATACTTTCATGTTGTACTTTCCTAGCAGGTTTGCTAGATCAAAAAAAGGAAGTATACGAACAAGAGGTTTTGGATACGTTTTGCAAAGTGTAAGTCAACATTATTTTGTTGGATTGTATAAAACAAGTGCCAAGGTCTGCTAAGTTCCTTAAGGAGATTTGCACTACTAAACACAAGTTGAGAGGTAATAAAATGGTTAATTTAAGGAGATTTGCACTACTAAACACAAGTTGAGAGGTAATAAAGTGGTTAATTTAGAAGAAAATGTCTTAGCTGCATTGCAAACAAA
Organism: Hippophae gyantsensis; assembly: GCA_030763125.1. Lineage (NCBI taxonomy): Eukaryota > Viridiplantae > Streptophyta > Magnoliopsida > Rosales > Elaeagnaceae > Hippophae > Hippophae gyantsensis. The sequence goes on along the minus strand of CM061030.1, from coordinate 46,399,415 downwards.
ATTACATTCTAAGTGTAAGAATCCTATTAGTTTTATCATTCCATACATTATAGGAACCATTAGGTTTGAGAAAGCCATGTTAGATTTAGGAGCATCCATTAATGTTATGCCTTATTCTATATATGTTTCACTTGACATTGGTCCTTTCAAGAATATTGGTGTTATTATATATTAAAATGATTGGTTTAATGCATACCCAAAGGGAATCTTAAAGGATATGTTGGAACAAGTCACTAAGATGCTAATTCTCAATGGGACTAACAATCTATCTACCCCTCTCTTATTGGGTGGACCATTCATAAAAACTACTCGCACTAAAATTGAAGTTAATAGTAGGACATTGACCATGGAGTTTGAAAGGGAGTATATACACTTCAACATCTTTGAAGTAATGAGATACCTAATGATATTAACTCTTGTTATTTTATTGATATTATAGGCTCTTCTGTAAAACATGTGTTTGAGTTAGGAAATAAGGATACCCTACAAGTAGCCTTGACACATAACTTGGAATTTGAAGATCCCAAAAGGCCTACCAATATTGCTCAACTCCACACAGATTTGGAGATTATAGTGGCATCATTGGAATCTCTTTCCAAAACTCCATAAAGGTATGAATTGAACTTCATTTTCCTACCCATTAACATTGAGAAATTGTTACCTTTTATTGTGCAAGCACCCATATTGAAATTGAAAATTCTCCTATCTCACTTGAAATACATATATTTGGAAGATAATGACACATAACGAGTTATCATTGCGAACAATTTTTCTCATGCACAAGAAGACAAGCTTTTGATCATCTTAAGGAATCACAAGATTGCTATAAGATGGACCATTACTGATATCAAAGGTATAAGTTCATCCATATGCATGCATTGGATATTACTTAAGGATGAAGCTAAAGCAACAAGAGAGGAACAACATAAATTAAATCCATCAATGATAGAGGTAGTGAAGAAAAACTTACTTAAATAGCTAGATGTAGAGGTTATCTGCCCCATCTCAAATAGTAAGTGGGTAAGTCCAGTGCATATGGTACCAAAGAAGTATGGTATAACTGTGGTAAAAAGTGATGAGAATGCATTAGTACCTACAAGAATTCAAACAGGTTGGAAAGTATGTATGAACTGCAGGTAAGTAAAAACCAATACACAAAAGGATCATTTCCCTTTTCCCATTATTAATCAAATGGTAAAAAGGTAAGAAGGTCACTTTTATTATTGTTTTCTTGATGGTTACTCAGATTATAACTAGATTGCTATAGCACTTGAAAAGCAAGAAAAAACTACATTCACCTGCCCCTTTGAAACCTTTGCATTTAGGAGAATGACATTGGGACTCTGTAATATAGCCCCCACCTTTCAAAGGTGCATGATAAGAATTTTTTCAGAATATATTGAGAACATTATAGAAGTTTTTATTGATGATTTCACAATTTATGGGGATACTTTTGACTTATATCTACATAATCTAACATTTATCCTTAAAAGATGTGTGGAAACTAACTTAGTATTAAATTGGAAAAAAGTGTCATTTTATTGTAGACGTAGACCATCGGATTATCTTGGGGCATATAGTCTCTTCTAAGAGAATAGAAGTAGATAAGTTAAAATTGATATCGTGTGTATCTTACCCCCTCCTACTATTATAATGGATATTTGTTCTTTTCATGGTCATGTAGGTTTTTACAGGAGGTTCACCAAGGAATTTTCAAAAATTGCAAGATTGTGCACACTACTCCAAAAAGACATCCCATTTATATTTGATGAAAAGTGCAAGGAAGCATTTAAAAAGCTAAAAGTATTACTCACTATAGCTTCCATCATTCAAGCACATGATTGGAGCAAACCATTTAAGCCGATGTGCAATGCTAGTAATTATACAATTAGAGTAGTGCTAGGGCAATAGATTTTCAAAAAATCATGTGTCATATGTGACTACTCCACCACTCAAAAAGAATTACTTGCAGTTATTATTTCCTTGAAAAAATTTAGATTATATATGAGTAGGCATTAAAGTAACTGTATTTTCTAACCATGCAGCTTGTTGTCTCTTTAGGAGAACATGAACGTGCAAGTATACACGGTCACAAGTAATAAATGATAAGTAAGATATCATTCCCATGGAGATTTGTTACTAATATTTGTTAAGTACTAAAATTGTTTTAATCTACTTTTATCCAAACAATTGAAAGTTTGATAGAGTTTCACTAAACTAATTTTTGATAACAATATATAAGAAAATTCTAGGATTGTAGTTTCACCAAATTAATCCACTTGAATCATATTATTATCTTTTTATTTATGTTCTCACATTTAATTTGTCAACCAAGAACTCTTAAGTTATTCATATGTCTCTTCCGATAACAGATAGACACATCTCGTTAAAATAATTCACTATATTCCTATGAGAATTAAATTTACCAAGATTCATTAAGTTCAAAGTTTTCAAATAACTACATGTACAATAAAGGTATATTAATATCCCTTATATATATATATATATATCTGTTATTCTATCCATGAGAGAAACACAAAAATGCCTTTTTCTAAGTTTATTTGAGTGTCACAGATCAATTGATTAATCTTCCAATAATCAAAAGTATTAAGCACAAATAGAATAAAAAAATTAAACATCTCATAAATCATTCAAAAATAATTAATCCAAGCTTCATAATGTAAGTTATATGGCAACCTTAGAACAATTAAATTAGTTCATAGCAAATATTGAAATTACAATACGAAAATAATTAGACATTTAAGGAACATTAAATGAAGAACAAAAAGAAGACTAGAAGTATTTTCTCTCTGCGTTCTCTATTTTTCTTTCTTACCAGAACCACAACAAAATCCAAAAATGGTTTCTGCGTGTTCTCCCACCCTCTCTTTTTTAGAGTTAGAATAATCCACTATTTATGGCTTCTACTCTGCCCAAAAATACAATAAAAAATTCTTTCGCGTGTAAAAAGTGTAACAACATAACGTGCAAAAACGCTAGACAACGTGCATAATTTTTTGAATTCTTTATACAATACGCATGACACATGGCGAGCTCTGATTCACTGAAAGAATAATAAGACACATGGCAACTTCGTATTGGGTGGGATGCGAGGGCATACGAAACTTCAGTGGACCTCGTCACAGGAGAATACCTGAATATGTGCTGTGTGGAATAGCTGGACTCCACTCGCGTGGAGCATGGGAAGCACGCATGATCTGGGCCATTCATGGTTTGATCTGACGATGGGTGAAGGAAACGTATCTCAAGAAAATCATCTGCGTAGATAGATGGGCCTTACTCTGTGCGTCGGACTATGTAGACAGGTGGACCCTACTCTATGCACCGAACAATGTGCCGTAGCTGGAAACGCATCCAATCGCTCGTGAAGCGCTTCCATCTCACTCTCCTAATCATCACCGTTGAATTTCTTATTTGACGGTGCGTGAGGCGCGTTGAACAATGAAGCGCGTGGTACTCCTTCTCTACGCTAAAAAGCAAAAGTTTTGTTAATTGCATTTAAGCCCTCTAATTTAATTCAAATTAAATTTTCAACTTTTGTTATTTGCAATCAAGTCCTCTTTTAATTCAAATTAAATTTTCAATTTTTGTTATTTGCAATTAAGTCTTTTTTCTATTTAAATTCTTTAATTTTCTCTAAAAATATATTCCTTAAAAAACTAATAGTAAATATTAATTTAAGAACTTAAAATTAACTAAAAACATTAAGAACATAGCAATTATAATTAATAAAATGGAAAAAATAACTCTAAAACATAGAGTAATCATAGCTCTCAGATATTTGCTAACAAAAAAGGATGTAAAACCAAGACATATTAGGTAGATTATCTTACTGCAAGAATTTGACCTAGAAATCAAAGATAAAAAGGGAACTGAAAACTTAGTGGCTCATCATTTGAGTCAAATCATACAAGAAGAATAGTTCTAACCATTATAGGAATAATTCTCAAATAAGTAACTCTTTTCTATAGAGGAGCTAACATTATGGTATAACCTTATCAACTACCTTGTTTCAAAAAATTACCTAGCAATCTATCAACGGCATAGCAACATAATCTTCGATAGAAAGCCCAGTATTATATGTAGTATGATTCATATCTACGGAGACATTATCTAGATCAACTACTGAAAAGGTGCCTACCTAAAACCTACTCACCTTTTATCATACTTATGCATGTGGAGAACATTTTGGTACCAAAAGGATTGCTTTCAAGGTTCTTAAGAGTGGTTTCTATAAAGCCCACCCTATTCAAAGATACACACATATTCTACAAAGCTTGTGACCACTGCCAAAGAAAAAATAACATAGAGCCTAAAGATCAAATGTCCCAAACAACCATACTATATGTTGAAATTTTTTATGTTTAGGGTATTAACTTCATGGAACACTTTCCTTTCTCTAATGGTTACATGTACATCTTACTTATTGTGAATTATGTATCTAAATGGGTAGAATATAAAGCTACTAATACTAATGACTCTAAAGTTATTGTAGATTTTGTGAAAGCTAACAAGTTTTCTAGTTTTGGTACACCAAAAGTTATCATTAGTGATGGTGGATTGCACTTTTGCAATAGGACTAGTTGGGACCTACTAAAAAAAACCATGTCAACCAAAGAGTCTTTATATCATACCATCCATTGACAAGTCGACAAGTGAAGGTTTCCAATAAAGAGGTCACTTCCATCCTTGAAAAATAATGAGACCTAATATTGAGATTGGATGATGCACTTTGGACATACATGATGATAAGTGCTTGAAAAACACTCATATATTTTTATTTTACTATGCTTAATTAAAAAGAATAAGTTTTATTATAGCATTTTATTTGATTATTTATGCAAATCTATATATTTAAAATCACAAGTAAAATTTGTTGTATTTCAAGTGTTTTTAGCTTCAAAAGAGATAAACATGTCCACCACACAACACTTGAAGTACTCAAATAGTACCCTAAGAGCTAAAAATACTAAGACATGTAAGCCTTACATCAAGAACGAACCAATATGTAAGGTGTACAAGGCAAAACCCAAGAAAATTAATGCGTGCCGCAACAAGAAATATGCATGCCATGGCTCACACCTCTCAAGAATTCTTACTGGCATGTTGAATTTTTTGTGCATCAACGAGGCCTTCTAGGTTTGGATTGTGCGAGTGTGATTGAGTTTTGTGTTGCAGTGGGGAAATTTGCATGCCATGGCGCACAATGTTAATTTTTAATTCTGAAGCCCTCTACATAATACTCTTATTAAAATATCACACTAGGTTTTTAGGTTTAGTCAGCTTTTCATTGTATATATTTTTCATTAGTTGTTTAGTTCAAGGACTAGTTTTATAGTATTTTCTTATACATAATATAGATTAGACAAACAAATCAAAGGCAACTTTTAGAAGTTTTCCATATTCAAGAAAAGGAGAGAAGATCTCTAAGATTCAAGAACACCTTGAATATATAGATAATAATTTTGGAGCATGAATTATGATCTTTTATTTTTATATCAATATTTTTATTATTTTTTTGATTGAATGTTAATTTTAAACCACTGATCATGGATTTTAATTTGAGCATGTCCGGTTAAATTTGACAATGGGAATTTAGCATTATTGTCATGTTTGTATAAATTATATAGATGCACATGTTTATAATAAATTAAATAAATATTATTTTTTTAATTCAAGATTTGTTACAAGATTTATTCATAAATAATTTATTAACTATTTATTCTTCATAATATACTAAACATTTGAGAATTAGGTTTCAAACACGTCATTTAGAGATAATTTAAACAACTTGAACAAGAGTTTAAATTGGTGACTTTGTAAAGAGCATTGATTTAAACAGTTTGTAATTTCCTTAGGCATAACTTAATCAATGAGTTAAAAATATTAATCATGAGCCATTAATTAATTTTATTAACAAAAAAAAATGATCCCTGTCATAAGACTTTTCATATTTAAAAGGGAAAATCAATAATTTGAGTTTATATTTTAATTAACTTGAATATTTTTAAATAAGCATGGTTAATTAGCTAAGATTTTCATATATTTTCCATTGAATAATAATTATATATTTGCCTTGATTTTTGTTTGAGTCAAATATATATTTAGTTCCTTAAATTATTTGTTATTAGTTTAGGATTTTTAAAAACCCAAATCATTGTGGTAAAATATTTAGGTTTTATTTTTCATATTTTTTAAGTTTTTTTTAAAATAGATAAATCATCTAAAACCATTACAATATCTTGACAGACCGATCTTGGGAATATGTTTGTCGCTTAGTATAAGTGATTTGTGCACTTATGAGCTTTTTATATATACAAAATTTATGTATCAAAGGACTGAAGGATGTGTGTTTTAAAAGTTATTATTTTTTATAAAGATTTATGTATTGTTCATGGTTTTGAATATGATGTATTCTTGTTCCTTATTAAGATGTTATATTTTGGAAGTGTTCGAAAAGATGCACTTGATATTGAATCATAGAACTCTTAAAATGAGAAACATGTAATCCTAAATATGTTCACAATTGTGGTAATTAAGGAGGAATATTAATTATTGTGAAAGATTGTCATGTTGATAAAAAGTACATTGTAGTTCTATAAATATTGATAAGGGATTATCATTTAATGACACGAGTATATAAAATGTGTATTTTATATATTGAACATGACCTAACTAGATGGAACATTATATAGATTGTGTTTTGTGTCATTAATGTTTCCATTGTGTCTTTAGAATCTTAGATATTAAATGTGTATGTTTTTCACATGAGAAGTATATAATGTGATTTCTATTTAAATACTATCTTATGATAGGAATGATATAGTAGTTCGTTGTGCACAACCTGTGCGTAAGAAATCTATATGTTAATATTATCATTATCCCTCAATTTTGAGTTATGATATTACTAGGCCCCTTGGTAAAGTGGAATTATATTGCATGCAATATAACTAATGTAGTTATAGTTATAATTCACTTGAGAGACCAAAAAAATGAATATAATGCAAAAGTGACACGATCCTATTTTGCATATTATTCATAATATCGTGTGACAAGGATAAACACAAAATTAGTGGCTCGAGTAAACAATATAAAGTTTTATATTATTGTCAAGATGATATAGATCCTTTATACGGTCATACCAATTGAAAAGAAACAACGAGTATTTTACATTTCATAATGATGTATAAGATAAAATACATGAGATGAAATGCTAAAATAGAACATCATAATATGACATGCTTAGACCATAAATAAATTTGTAAAGTTATGCAAATATTATATTTGTATAATGTTTGAATGCATTATAAGGATAATAGAGACATTGTATAATAGAATAATATGAATAATATTATTTGTTCATAAATTAATTTATTAAACCAATCACAAGTTGAAATTAAAGAGAGCATAAGATGGTTAAACAAGTCTAGTGACATTAGTGTAATTGATTCAAACCTTACACAAAGAGTTGCCCTAACCCATGCCTATTTAAGGAGGCATAATTTAAGAAAATAGAGCTAATATGTTGCCTCCAAAACTCTAGCCAAAATCTGCCATTTTCAGCAGCCAAGTTTTTAGTTCTCTTAGGCCAAAACTTTGAAAGGCTTACTCAAGGCCAAAACCTAGTTGTTCAACCCTAGGCCAAAAGTCTCTTCTCTCATCTCTTCTTTCTAGGTAGTTAGATCTAAGTCTTGAACTCTACATCCATCTATCTAAAAGGTGTAGTAGTTTGTTGTTTAGATTCAAGGTGAACCAAGAGGTGCTCCCGAAAGAGAGGTGATTTTCAAGAGATCTAGAAGGAAAATCGACTTCCCTCTACTCAAGAGATTTAACAATCTCTTAAGGTAAAGATAATCTTCTTCATCTTTAGCAATAAGGTAGAAGAGATTTGTTTATTTTATTTAGTGCATATTAGGTGTTTGTTGAAATGCTTAAGAGAAAATCTTGCTTGCAATTGTCATACAAATGAGGTCCTTTTGTGTATTGAGCCAATTGGTAATAGGAAAATTTTAAATTCTCACCATATAGGCATACACATGAAATTCCAACAAGGATCGTATATAAAACACCAATTGGAATGTCACCATTTCAATTGGTTTATGGTAAACCATGTCACCTTCTAGTAGAACAGAGACTTTTAGGAAGTAAAACAATATAACTTGAACTTAAAAGAGGTAAGGGACCATAGAAGATTGCAATTGAATAAACTAGAAGAGATCATAAATGAAGCTTATGATAATGCATGAATATATAAGAAGAGAACGAAAGCAACACATGATAAGATGATATCAAGAAAGAAAATCCAAGCTAGACAAAAAGTGCCCTTATTTAATTCTCGCCTCAAGGTATTTCCAGGTTAGCTTCATTCACGTTGGATTGAGCCCTTTAGTTTTATTTATATATTTGTTCACGGTGTAGTGGAAATTTTGGGATGAGATAACTGAAAGAGAATTTAAAGTGAATAGACACATACTAAAACCTTACTATGAATTATTTAAGAGTCATATGGATGAAATCAGCTTCTATGAACCATCATACATTGATGATTAAAGTATAACTATGTCGGGTTGACGAAATTAAACTAAACACTTTGTGGGAGGCAACCAACCAAATATGTTTTCTATTCCCTTCCCACTTATTTTTACATTATATATATGTATGTACTTACATTAAGAATAATGTAAGAATTAGGTGTGGGGAAGTGGTAACATACCTCTATCTTTATAATATTAGTATGTAGGTTAAAAAAATTTAATTTTCCTTATTATTTGTAATTCTTAGGATATTTAGGATTAATATATGGGCTTAGAAACAATAATAATAAAATGTTTAAGAACATAAATTTTTCAATGATAATGAATATTAGTGGGATCTTGATTGCATTCTTAAATGAAGGCATAATTTGTTATAATTTAGCTCAAATTTGCATACACAATTAACTAAATTGGTGACATGATGACTTTTGTATTTGAATTTTTGAAATGCTATGTTAATTTCTTAAAATGCTACCATAATTTAAATGAGCATGATCAAGTTGCTAGAACACTTTCTTGGATTTATCAAAACAAATGTTGACTGATTATTTTATGAGAAATGATTAAGGCAGTAGGATTAGCCTTCTTAGCCAAATTTTCATAAACCTAATTTTATTGTTCTTACAAGAACAACTCCCTTTTATTGAACAAATTTAAGCTTATATGGGCTAATTGTTTGCACCCATTTCATACCCTTTGAACCAAACAAATTGGACATACCATATAGTTTAAGAAATAGTGGAGTTACATAAAAGATAATAGACCGTGGAAATGTTAGAATAAGATTTAAGAGTCATTTACGCTATAAGTGATTAAATGTCCAATATATAGAAAACCACATCTGCTATAATATGTATCATACATATGTATAAGAAATTATAAATAAATAAATAATAATAATAAGGGAAAAATTTGAAAAGAAATACTAAAAAGGGATTTATTGAAAAAATTGGTAAAAAAAAAACCAATAATGATGTTTGGGTCCAATTCAATGAAATCTGACCCTATTTTGTTGACATGATTGGTTTAATGATAATATTATTTATAGGTCTCTTTCTCTTACTCTATAGACTCATGAACTTTTGTTTCTTCATCTTTGTTTCATTTGATACAACAAATAAGTCTAACCATATTATAACCAAATGAAAGACCTATTGATCTTAAGAAATAATTTTGCAAGTGGAGATATAACCTTAAGAAAAAACATATAGTACTTGATATAATTCTAGAAATATGGTGATATTCTAGAGGAATGCATATAGGCTTTATTGTCATATAGGTTGGTTGTCACTAATAAGGCTACTACACATATTCATTTTGAGCTATATTATTATAGAGAGTGCCAAACGAAGGGATGAGTTATAGATACCCACTAATAGTTATTAAAATATGGAACATTATTGTTATTAAATTATTTACATAGAATGTTAAAAATCATGTCCAAGGATGATTTATTTCGCCTTTGCTCGAGGACTAGCAAAGAGTAAATGTGAGAGAGTTTGATAAGTACCATTCTACCTATTAATTTATGTATCAAGTTTTGTATATTTATGATAATTTATTTTTCTTCATGCATTTTATGTTTTTTTGTGTTGCACAGGTATTATGGAATAAATACGAGCAACTAAGGCTAAAAGGTGTGTTTTAGAGCAAAATGAGTGCATTGAGGCACATCCCTCTCAAGCCTTTATGAAATTATGGAAAAAGATTGAGCTCCAAGGCATATGAATCTCGAGTGAAATTTTGTTACCGTAGGAGTCCATGTTTGTTGTAGCAGAACCCTTTTGGGCATAGTTTACTGATGAGTGCTCAAAAAGCACTAAAATTACCATGATTTTATGCACATTAATTGATTAAAAAAATATATATTTATATGATTCTATCATATATTTATATAAATTTGTCTTTTCGGAATCACGAGTATTTTTATTGTTTTTCAGATATTTGCGCTTAAAAACGTAACTTAAATACTCAAAGAGGAATACTGGAGGCAATACATCACAAATATATTCATAAAATAAATGAGAAAAAGCCAACAAATATGAAAAAATTGGACAAAATGGGTCAAAAATGTCAAAAAGGAAGAAATCGTGCCGCCCAACCATGTCGCTCATCGCGCGTAGTAGCTGCCCTAGCCACGCCCAGCAACGCGCACGCCAGCTCTCCCTTCCGTGCGCGCCCCTGCTCCCATATGCGTGTGCCTACGCGCGCCACTACCCATCTGTGCACGCCGCTGAACCCATCTAACCCATCTACCGTGCCCACATCAGCATGACGTCATCATTCACTACTCCGTGTTTTCCCAATTTTTAATCATTTTTTCACCCACTTTTTCTTCCTCTCCTCACCTATAAATACCCTCATTCTCTTCACTTCAAATGACACCTAAAAACACATCTTCTCTTCTCTTTCTTTATCTCATTTCTTAGTTTTTTTAGTTTTTCTTAGTTTTTAGCTTTTCTTAGTTAGTTTTTCTTAGTTTTAGAGTTCTCTTTTTGAGAAGAACTAATTATGTTTTTGTAATTTATTTGCTTTTTGATTCAATAAATGGGAGTGTAAATTCCGTTTGGAGGTTTTCCAGCAACAGGGAAACATCAAAGTACTGTAAGGATTTTATTTTCTTTGTAGTTATTTTTATGCTTTATTCTTACATGTTATATTTAATTTATCTGTGATTAAATTTAACATTGCTAGTTGTTTGTAAACATGATATAATAATAACGTTGTTATGTTTGCGAAATATTAAATAGGTGAAAATTTCTAAAATGAATTGATTTTATTTTTATTCAAGATTTTATATAAAGAATGTTAGAGAGAAATATATTATTTTTCATTACAAACTTAAATCTGAAAATTAGATTTTAAGGTTTAGTTATCCGGTCTAATTTAGAGTAGTGCTCTTTTATTTGTTGGTACAATCGCCCGGTAGTTAGAGTGAAGCTCTATTTCAAAAGTTTTTATAAGAATTATTATTTGAAAATGTATTGACAACATGTTTTCAGTAGTGGTTTTAAAACTTGAAAGTTAGTACTCGGATAATTAAATTCTTAGGTTTAATTTGGACACCTTGAATAAAGTTTAAACTATCTAACCCTACAAAAGGTGGCATTTAAATGGTTCATTTTCAATCTCTTAGAAAAAGGAATTAATTTAATTAACCAAATTAGTTATCGATCTCACCCATAGGTGTTAATTGATTTGTTTAGTTAACAAATAATATCTAACCCCACCAAAGGTGGTATTCATATAAAAAAGAGAGAATCAATAAATATCAATTCATATATTTAATAACCTAAATAATATGAGCAAGCATAATTAACCTAGTTATTATATCCATAAATACTCTACTATTATAAATGATAAAATTTGCATAAATATTTATTAAATCTGTATCTATGTTTATTTTTATGTCAGTAGATTAAAAACACAAAACCCCAAAATATCGTGACAGGATGTTTAGGATTTAATTTCGTTTTTAAAAGTTTGATTAATAAATTAAAAACCACATATATTCCTTCCTTAGATTGACCTTGGGAGTATACTTATCATTTTCTACGAAATGATTCGTGCACTTGCGAGAATTTTATAAATATAAAACCAAATTAACGGTAGGATCGGCGATCCCGGTTCTGCCCATCAAGTTTTTGGCAAAACTAGAAACTAAGAAAACTTTAAAAAACTAAGAAATGAGAGAAAGAAAGATAAGAGAATATGTGTTTTTAGGTGTGATTTGAAGTAAAGAGAATGGAGGTATTTATAGGTGAGGAGAGGAAGAAAAAGTGGGTGATTAAATGATTAAAAATTGGAAAAACACAGAGTAGTGAATGATGACGTCATGCTGATGTGGACGTGGCAGCGCGCGTAGATGGGTGCAGCGGTGCGCGCAGATGGGCAGTGGCGTGCGCAGATGGGAGCAGGTTGGGCGCAGGCGTGCGCGTTGCTGGGCATGGCTGGGGCAGCTGTTGCGCGCGACTGGGCGACAAGGCGGCACGATTTCCTCCTTTTTGACCTTTTTGACCCATTTTTTCCAATTTTTCCATATTTGTTGGCTTTTTCTCATTTATTTTATGAATATATTTGTGATGTATTGCCTTCAGTATTCCTCTTTGAGTCCTTAAGTTACGTTTTTAAGTGAAAATATTTGAAAAATAATAAAAATACTCGTGATTCTGAAAAGAAAAATTTATATAAATATATGATAAAATCATATAAATATATATATTTTTAATCAATTAATGTGCATAAAATCATGATAATTTTAGTGCTTTTTGAGCACTCATCATTTACTAGTATTAAATTCACCTCCTGCTATGGTAGAAGTTTAGGCACACTGTGGCCCATGCCACGAATTTGCACATGATTGCTTTAGATTTTAAGTACCCCAATGCAATTGCTTCCAAATTTATTAGGATTAAAATCCTAAGTGTATTAAACCTCTACAACCCTGACTCTGTAATCTCTAATATTTTTATTTAAAGTGGTATCTTGTGGCTGTGTGTGATAAATATGGTTGAATACCTTTGTTAAAAGTTTTCAATTGTAATAATCTTGCATAATTTAATAATATCTTTGTTAGAATTTAATGCATTGAATGGATTAAATTTAACAAGTGTACCTCTAGATTGTTCACGATTTAGATTACTTAATAGATTGTATCGTTAATTAATAAACACTAAGAAATGTGAAAAGTCTTAAATATACATAGATTTTTAAAACTAAAGTTAAGAATTTATGAATGATTTTAAGATATAATAGTAATTTAGGATTCAAAAAATATATATTGATTCATGACATAATTAATTAAATTATAAACTAGTGGTGAGTATAATAACATGATTACATATGTCTCTCAATTTGTATGGAGTTTATTTTATTTGTTGCTTTATATTATTTTTCTTTAAAACAACTCTCAAAAAATCTCATTTGTTAATTTATTAATAAGTTAATAAGTAGTGATAATCATTGTCACAATTCTCGTGAGTACGACAACCCTTAATATTAATTTAATTATTAATTATAAAATTTAATCAATGATAATCGTGTATTTTTAAGTATAACAAGTTTTTACATTTTTACCTATTTACTTTAAAATTTGTATTTTTAGAATCATATGATATCTTTCAATATATTTTGGGTATTTTGAGACATTTAATGATTCAAATAACAAAGGATCAAACAAATCTTTACAATTAAGGGCAAAATTGTGATAAGACCTAAATGCAAATATCTACGCAGAATACATCAAAAAGGGGTGGTCAAAACAGGAAAGTAAGAAAAATAAGAGCACGTCGCATGACAAGCCACTCAGATGGAATGTCATAGAACTGAAAACAGTCTCCCGCAGTGGCATAAGTTTAAGTATGTCATTATGTGTGCTCTTTGATTTACACTGGAGCATATTTTTAACATCTTTATCCAACTTGCTAAAGATTTTTTAATTTAAAATTCTAATTGTTTCATACACCTTTATTACTCTAATCCTAATTACTTTATGTGTAACTTTTATACTATAAATATATAATTAGAATTAATCACAAAATATGTAATACATATTGTAGATATATATTATATTTGAGGGTTATTTTTATCTTCTATAAAATTAGATATTATATTTATTATTTTTATAATAACATGATAATATATTTATTAATTTACCGTTTAAATAAAAATAATTGCCGGCACTTCGAGGGACCAACTCCTCACCGGCAAACACATGGTTCAATAAAACAAAATGATTCAGATGTCATTCTCTTTAAGCTTTAAATACATGTTATTAGTTTTGGATTTAATTAAATTCCACAAATAAGCAAAATAATATTTACAACAACTAATAATTTGATAACATCATTCAAGGTAGAAGATAAGGCTAAAATAATTGATATAACCGTTGATTAATTCATTAGCCACCTGTCCTAATATATGGACAGTTGTAAGGCACGTGTAATAAAAAAAGTTTGTGGTATATCTATTATGAGATCGAGAATTAAGATAAATGATAATATTACTCACTTCATCATACTTTATATACCATTTTTATTATATTATATATTAAAATTATTAACATATATAATAATATTAATATAAAAAATATTAACTTTTATTTGAATTATTTTTCTAAGTAATAGTATTTTTATAATAAATAATTTAAACTCTTATTATGTTTATCAACAAGATAAAAAAATTTATATTATTCTCAATTTTTATATATTTTTTAAAAATATGGTTAAAATAGAATAAACACCTCCCAAATTTATACTAATTTGTATAAGTTGCTTCCCAATTTTTGTATATTAATTTTATTTTTAAAATTCACACTATATCATTATAAAAATATTATTATTATTATTATTATTATTATTAAAAATGATGATTTAGTAAATACAAAGATTATTTTATCTATATTTTAACTCATGCTTACTCACAAAAAAAATCAGATGCCACGTGGAAAAAATATTATAAGTTCACGCACACCAAAGTTCCAAACTCTCTCGGAAGTTAAAAAACATCATCGTCTAACATCAAATCCTCTCTATGATCCCAACCCTTTTTGTCTTCCCCCAAAAGTTTTGAACTTTGAAAAATGCTTATCATTATTGAAATCAAAACTAACCTTTATATAAGCTTTTGGATTACAAAGAAGTTACCACATTTTTAGCTATTCCTAGACGTGGGTTTTTTGAGGTCTAAAGTCTCGGTGAAACATTCAAACTAAAGCAAACAGCCAGCACGTACCACTAGCTACACCCCCTTAAACCGAGGAGATTTATTCAAAACAAAAGCTAATAGAAATTCCTAAAAACTAGCTTTGAAAATATCTAGATTAATTTTAACACTTTCATTTCCTCCTTTAAACTGTATTTCATATTGATGCAATCAGTTTACTCTATCTTTGAACACATTCCCATATTGTCTCTAAGCTTCAAGAATGTTTCCACCTTTAGTGGCTTTGTCATGATATCAGATATTTGCTCTTGAGTAGGGCAATATATCAATTCCATCTTTCCTTCGTTTGATAGCTTATGCAAAAAATGATATCTTACATGTATATGTTTGCTTCTTCTTGACAAGACCATATTTTTTGGTAGTTTAATTGTAGAGTTATTATCACAGTAGATGATAGTGCACTTATGTTGAAAATGTCTGATTTTTTCAAGAACTCTTCTCAACCATATTCCTTGGTAAGCACAATAGGCTGTTGTAATGAATTCAACTTCAATTGTCGAAAGGGTTACAACAAGTTGTTTCTTGGATGCCCAAGACACAGCTCCATTTCCCAACATGTAGACAAACCCTGAGGTGCTTCTTCTGTCATCTAAATCACCTATATAGTTACTGTTTGCATATCCTATCAAGTCTTCATCTCCTTCCTTCTTCTATGCAACTCCTAACTCTATAGTGCCCTTCACATATCTAAGAATCCTTTTAGCGGCTAGGAAATTCTCTTAAGTGGGATGCTCCATGTATTTGCTGACCAAATTCTAAGAGAACATTAGATTTGGTCTAGTAGCTATTAAGTACCTTAAACTTCCAACCAACTGTTTAAATAATGTAGCGTCCATAGCAGTACCACTACTAGTTTTTGTCAATCTGTACCCAGGGACAACTGGATTCTTTACTAGATTGCAATATTTCATTCCAAAATGAGCCAACACCTCATTTGCATACTTGCTTTGGTTGATGAAGATTCCTTTTTCTCCTTGCACCACTTCTACTCCAAGGAAGTATTTCATCTTGCCAAGATTGATCATGGCAAACTCATTCATCATAGACCCTTTAAATTATACGAACATAGCTTCAGTATTCCCAGTGAAAATAAGATCGTCTACATATAGGCTTACAATGAGAATGTTGCCTTTACTGCCCTTTTTTACAAACAATGTGTGCTTAGAGTAGCATTTCTCAAACCATTCCTGGCTAAAGTATTTTTCGATCCTATTATACCAAGCTCGAGGGGCTTATTTGAGTACATATAGAACCTTTATGAGTTTTTACACTTTGTCTTCTTCTCTTTTTTCACAAAAAACTCTTAGTTGATCCACATAAACATCTTCACTTAATTCTCCATGCAAGAATGCACTTTTGACATCTAACGGTGACACAATCTATCCCTTTTGAGCTGCTAGGGCTAGTATGATGTGAATCGTGTCCCACCTAGCAACAAGTGCAAACAATTCATTAAAATCCACTGTCTACTTTTGTGTGTAGCCTTTGTCTACAAGTTGAGCTTTAAACTTATCAATTTCTCCTTTCTCATTGAGTTTCATTTTGAACACCCATTTTACACCTATCATTTTTGCTCCTGTTGGTATAGTTGTTAGTTCCCATATCTCATTGTCTTCAATAGCTTCTATCTCCTTTTTCATAGCTTCCCTCCACTTGGGATATTTCATAGCTTCTTCATATGTCTTTAGATCTTCAGAGGCTATGAACATTACAAACCATTGTTCTTCATGTTCTCCTTCGGATAACCCTTCTTCTGTCATATAATCTTGCATCCATAGTGGTTCTCGTCTATTCCTCCCTTGAACTTAGCTCTCATTCCTTTCATTGCTCGTTGTGTCTTGTGATGAGCTTGTTGCTACTTCAATGTGGGTATCTTCATCAATGATTTGAATTTCATTCTCAGTTTCATCTGCTGATATTGGTTGGTTTTCTTTCCACTCCAACACATCACCTTTTTCTTCTTCATTCTTCTTCCAATTCCATTCCTCACTTTCTGCAAATGTTACATCTCTACTAATTAGGATCTTTTTGTTTCGGGATTGTAGAGTCAATATGCCTTTGATTCTCCATTTAATCCTAATAAGATACACTTCATGCTTTTCTCAACTAGCTTTGTCCTCTTCATATCTTGCATATGGACGTAGCTGATGCTTCCAAAGATTCTGAGATGGTCAATCGAGGGCTTGTGACCACTCCAAGCTTCCTCTAAAGTTACCACCTTTAATTCTACTGATGGACTCCTATTTAAAATGTGAATTGCATAATTTACTGCTTCTGGTCAGAATTCCCTTAGAATGGATTTTCCAATTAGCATACATCGTACCATGTTCATGATTGTACAGTTCTTTCTTTCAACCATACCATTCTGATGAGGTGTGTAGGCAGCAGTGAATTACCTTGCTATTCCATTCTTACTGCAAAAACTTTGAAATTCCTTCGAGGTATACTCACCACCTCTATCCGTGCATAGGCATGCAATTGATTCTCCACATTCCTTCTCTTTTCTAGCTCGAAACCTTTCAAACACATTTAGAGCTTCTGACTTTTCTGTTAAGAAATAGGTCCAATTTTTTCAACTAAAATCATCAATGAAGTTAATCAAGTACCTTCTCCCACTATGAGAGACTGGTGTTATAGGTCCACAGATATCACTGTGCACAAGTTGCAGTCGACGAGTTGCTCTCCAAATGCTCCTTTTTGGAATGACTTCTCTATGTTGCTTTCCTTTCATGCGCACCTCACACACCCTGGTTGAAACACTAGGTTTTGGCATTCGAAGTATCATCTTCTTGTAATAGAGAGTTCTCATACTCTTTGGACTGATATGATCAAATCTGTGGTGCCACAGTTGCATTGGATCTTTTGTGACAGATTGTGGCCATGTAGCATTGTCTGCAATTTGTGCTCTAACCAATGCCAATACAATAAACATCTTGTGTTGTTGCCATGATTGACTTCATGATCAGCCTTCTCACCGAATGATAGATCTTACACACATCATTCTTTATGACAATGGTTAACCTTTTTTGTTGTAGTTGCCCCACATTAAACAAATTGTTTTTTAACTCTGGCATGTAGTAAACAGAGGTGATTACTTGTGTCAAGGCATCAATTGCAAGTCTAATGTTGCCTTTCCCTTTTACCATCATCCTTGAATTATCTCCAAGTCTCATTGATTGTCGAAAGTCGCCATCAAAGTCATAGAACCATTCTTTTGTGCCACACATGTGGTTACTACATCCTGAATCCAGAAACCATACATGCTCTCTGCTTGTTCTATTCATTGTGACATAGGACATCAACAACATTTCATTGTCTTTATCTAGTTCTACGTAGTTTGAAACTTTTTCCCAACTAGGACATTCATACTTGAAATGACCCAATTGGTGACACTTGAAGCATTCCACAAGAGCTTTGTCAGGTCCTCTTCCTCTACCTCATCCACGGTATCCTCTCAACCTCGTCCTCTGTCACTTCTACCTCCCTTGATACCTACTACAACCTTCAGTGCTTGCTCTTCCCCATTATGCTTTCGAAGTTTCTATTCATACACCAAGAGTGAGCTTTGTAGTGCATCTATTGAAAGTGCGTTAATGTCTTTCGACTCTTCAATTGAACATACAATATAATTGTATGTCTCATGAAAGGTACGTAGGACTTTTTCAACAACCTTAGAGTCTGGCATATCTTTTCCAAGGTTCTGCATGTTGTTTTCTACCATCATCACCCTTGGAAAGTAGTTAGTCACTAACTCTCATTCCTTCATTTCAAGCACTTCAAAGTCTCTTGGCAGGCATTGCAAATGTGCACGTTAAACGTGCTCATTTTCTTGATACTTGCGCTTTATAGAATCCCACAGCTCCTTTGTTGTGTTTTTCTAAAGAATAGTTTTTAAAATGGATTTATCAATGACAGTAAAAAGATAGTTTTTCACCTTGAGATCTTTTAACCTCAAATCAACCAACTCCGTGTGATGTATTTCATTTAGCACATTTCCTCTCCCTGGTTCTGTGAACCCTGACTCCACCAGGAGCCACCTTTCTTTAAAACGCAATAGATTCTCTATGAGCATTGCTAAATGCTCATAATCCCCTTCAAACTTAAGAATGTACAATTGTTCATCTTTGTCACTTGACATTTTCACGATCAACATCTAAAATTGTGACTTTGATAAGGTACCAACTAATTCTTAATCTATTTTAGTTTTGAACTCTGAAAAATGCTTATCATTATTGAAATCTTAACCAACTTTTATATAGGCTTTTGGATTATAAAAAAGTTACTACATTTTTAGACAATCCTAAACGTATGTTTTTTTAGGCCTAAAGCCTCGGTGAAACATTCAAACTAAAGCAAACAACTGGCAAGTATCACTGGATGCACTCCCCTTAACTAGATTAATTTTAACACTTTCAGAAATTGCACTCGTTGCTGTTTACGTTGTGAATTCATACATATAGATAGAGAAAGCTGGTGGCCACGGAGTGCTCAATGGCGGATGATGTAGGAGCCCGACAGTCATGGAAAATCGCCGATTTGGATGAGTCCATTGGCCGTTTGCTGCTCTCTACCTCCAACAAGGATACAGATGAGGACTCAAGAAGGTCTACTTATGAACAGCTAGCTAATGCTTCTGTAGCTTCTAGTGGCTGTGGTAGTGGTGGTGTTGGCCAGAAGGTTGCTGACGATTCCATCAATCAGGTTGATCAGTTCCTCCGCAAGGCCTTGCAAAACCCCAGGGAACGCCTATCGAGTAATTATCAACTCAATTGCGCTTGTTTAAGGGATGAAATGTATTGTTATTGTTTAGGTAATATTGGATGTTATATTCTTATGTTAATTTAAATCTTGAATGGTATGTCATGTACGTTGATGGAGCTCCATTTCCTTGAATTTAAGCTTTTGAATTTCGTATTTGCGTTTACTTTGATTATTATAAATGTTGAATTATCCTATTACTGAGGAAACTTGTCAGTGCTTCATGTTTCTATAATCCTTTCCCTAGTGTAGTTAGTTCATAAGTTAAGGTTAAATTGATTTTTTTTTTTAACTATTTAGTAACTTTTTTGGTTTGTAAAAATGTTAAGTAGTATAAAATGTAAATACTCTTAATGAATAAATAAGTGAATGAATACATGCATGATACAATTTATATTGAGTTTGAGTTGCACGTCTCTTATTTATCTGAAATAAAGGTTTTAAAAGGAGGTATTTTTCTGGCATGAGGCCAGAAGTAGGCCACAAGACAAATAAAGTAACAAATTTATAAGAATTTAGTTGTAGCAAGTCAAAATAAGATTTAGGATCCACCATCATTGGCAGACTCATTTGCATATTATGAATAAGGTTTGAACATTAGATTCAGAGATACTGAAGAACTAGACAGAGAGATACTGAAGAATTCGGAAAAAGCAAATGACATATATGTTGGAAAGTTAGCTCTCTTGTTTCAAAGAATCAGGAGATCTGATTTAGTTATTCTAGGAGGATTCTTAAGAGAAATTTTAGGAGTCAACTAAGTAATTATATATGGTTACAAAGTAGAAAAGTAGTGACTTAGAGTTATTATTTCCTAAAAAATATAGAATTTCATTCTTTTAAATTAAATGGTATCAGAGTCGGGTTTACAAATTTGAAACCTATGTAGATTCTTACTATAAAAAAAAAAAACCCCAGTATAAGCTTTCCTTCTTATTTATGGCCATGTATGAAGAGTCGGTTACTTCTATTGGTAATCAAACTCAACCACCCATCAATCCTTATTTAGACAATATCAACCACCCAGTTAGAATCACCAATATCAAATAGAAGATTAGTGCCAACTATCTAGGGTATTCAATAGCAAAGGAGATATGGGAAAGTCTCAAGCAAATATATTATGATATGGGAAACCAGTCCCAGATATATGAAATCCAATCAAGGGTATGTGAAACCAAGAAGGCACAAACTAAGTGACAAAGTACTTTATTGATCTTAAATGCTTGTGGCAAGATTTAGTCATATTCTATGACCATAAGTGGATAGATTCGGCTGATGGTGCTTATTTCCAAAAGGTAATTGAGAATAGCTGTATCTTCAAATTCTTTGATGGCTTCAATGTTGAATTTGATGAGGTCTGGGGTAGGATAAGTGGGAGATATCCTCTTCCATCCATAAATGAGGTATTTGCTAGATAAAAAGAGAGGAAAGTACGCGTATGGTGATGTTGGGAATAAGAATGGAGAGCCAAGTCTTGTTGACACATTTTCTCTAGTCTCACAGGATGCAGTAGCTACTGCAAATAAAACTCAGACCCAGAATATTGATGAAAGACCAAAGGTATGGTGTGATTTTTCGAATAAATCTAGGCACATTAGGGGGACTTGTTGGAAACTTCATGGCAACCCACTAACTAGAAACCTAGGGAAAAATATGGTCCTACAACCTATTTTGCTGATAAGTCCTATCTCAGTAGGGAACAAGTGGAGTAGCTTAAATTAGTTCCATCGAATTTCAAGTCATCTCTTCCTGACAGTTTCATTGCTCATACATGTAATATCACTACCAACTTCTTTACAACTACTTATGCACCTTGGATCATTGATGCAGGTGCTTCACATCATATGAGCATTAACTCATCTCTATTCCACACTCATACACCCTATGTTGGTAACAAAAAGGTAAAAATTGCATATGGCACTCTGGTATTGTTGGCAAAGCTTCAATCAAAATTTCAGATAAAATTGAGTTGAAATATATCCTTAATTTCCCTAATCTCTCTTACAACCTATTGTCTGTTAGTAAACTTTCACAAGATTCTAATTTTTAAGTTGTTTTCTCTTCTAGTAAATGTGATTTTCAAGATATGATTATGTGGAAGACGATTGCTAGTGTTAAGATGAAGAATGGACTTTACTACTTTGAAGATTCTCCGAGAAATATGCCGGCTCAAGGACTCCAACTATGTTTTCCATACATAAAACATTTGTTTCCAAGTCTGTTTCAAACTATGTCAGCAAAATAATTTCAGTGTGATATTTGTTGTTTTTCTAAGATCACTCGGACTTCAAATCATCGCAAACCATAACGTGCATCACAACCATTTTATCTTATAGTGATGTATGGGGACCTTCTAATATTCCTATCTTAAGTGGAAGCGATGGTTTGTTACCATTATAAATGATCAATTATGTTTGTGTTGGATTTATCTATTGAATAACAAAGTGAAAGTTAAAAGACACTTTAATTTTTTTTAAAATAGTTGAAAATCAATTTCAAATTAATATTAGTACTTGCGTAGTGATAATAAAAATGAATTTTTTTAACCAATATCATAGTAATTTCTAAGTCTAAGTTGGATGCTAGAGTCAAACAATGTGTGTTTATTGGATATGCTCCAAGTTAAAAGGGGTACAAGTGTTTTTAACCCTAACAATCGTAAGACATATGTAAGCATGGATGTTATTTAAAAAAAAAACCTTTTTTTGTTGATCATCTTTAGGGGGAGAATAAATAGGAAGATGAAGTCCAACAAGTATCTAGTTTGGTACCTACTAGTTCTTTGGGTTTATTTCCTGAAAAAGTTTATAGCCTAGTAAACAACCAAGGAAGCAGAGTAAACAACTCCTAGAGACACGGTCGCAACTCACATGTAACAGAAAATCAAACAACAGAACATAACACACAAAGTCAATTAAGTAAAGCAAAAGGCAATAGTAATAAAAATAATCAAAGAAGCAAATAAATTAATATAAACTAAGAAAATGACAACAGAAATAAATGTTTTCCAATCATGATAAGATCCATATATATTAGTACATACTTAGATAGAATTATAAATGTACTAACCAATCAGAAGTGCATGCGAACAAAGCATATGAACCCACGTAGTCCCCTGTTTATGTGGTAATACCTTCGGGTTGTTTATGTCAACTACTCGGTAACAAATAATACATTAACAAAATAAAAATAGTTTTCAACTTAATAGAAATATAACTCTCATACCTCTACTAGACACCTTCCCTCACTGCTCCTAAGCTACCTTCGCTAGTTGCCTCAACTACTATGATCCAAAGCTGAATCTGGTTTTCTCCAAAACCCTACCATAGTTGGTGATATAAATAGTTAACTTATGGGTATGGCTTATCCAAAGCACATGGACCTAAACGAGCAATCTTGGGTATTATTTCACTTTTAATTAACTCAACATCGATAAAACATTTTTTGCTCAAAATAATCACAAATCACTAATACAGAAAACAATCAAAAGTATTAGCAATCCGAAATCATAAAATAGTTTGAACTTTTGAAAATTGAGTTTTCAAGTTGATGGAGTTTCCTCACATTTTTCTAATTACTCAAACATTTATAAAAGCCTGGGAGCCCTGCTAACCACTCGTCGCCCTCCTCGCCTCCTAGGGTGGCAAAAGTAATAGCCATTACACACTTGTTGGCCAAGGGGGACAAGGGGGTGGTGAGACCTCAGCAAGCACACAAAAAATTCAGTTTTTTGTTTCAAAAAATTGCAAAGTAATTTTCCACAAATTCATGCAAACCAACATGAATGGAAACATGAAACATAACCTAGCATGCATACTAAATGAGTAAACCCCAATGGTGTTTGTAAAACATACTAACATAGAAAGTATTCTCAACTACGTAAGTGTATGCAGTACTAATGATCAGTAACTTACCTTACATAGAATAAGACAAAACACTAAGTAAAATAAATAGACTTCGTGTTTTGCACACGAGAATCCCAACAAAGACACAAATGACTTATAAGACTTACTAGACTTACAACCTCTTCGTTTGGCCTTTTGTGGTAAAATAATGCACAACTAAATAGATATTCATCTCAAGATGAGAACAATCATGTAGGATGGCCTAAGGATTGTTCCTATGAATAAACATCGACGCATGACCTACCCTTTAGTTGCCTATACCATGTGCATTCATTTTGTTGTATTCCAATGATTTTCATGCATCAACACAACCACGCTGCATGTCTGAACTCTAGCTTCAATAGAGCCTCAAGGTCTCAAGCTACACTTGTATTCTGCACATATGAAATAACACATATTGATAAACGCATCATGCAGACCTATATATAGTCTAACCAAAACGATTATCATGTTACCCCTATACGAATACACAACAATAGGAAAAGTATAGTCAAACATGCAACAAATAGGCACAAGGCACACAACTTTCCCGACTTCATGTTACATTCTCCTTACATGTAGCAAGTCAACACCAAGATGCAGTGTAACTTACACACAACCCAATTTTGTACACAGCAAAGTAATAAACAATGAGTTGTGCAAAAAACTTCTACTCCTTTTGACATAAAAAGTAAGAGAAATACCTCTACAAAAGGGAGAGATGGAATACACTTATGTAATAATCCTAAACACTTATGCAATTGGTAGAGAAGGTTAAAGAAATAACACTAAGCTAGAAACCAAAACAACAACCATATAGTAAAAAGTGAGTTAAACAAGAAGAACAATTAAAGAGCGCGAAGAAAAACAAAACACTCACAGTGTTCTTTAGGAAAACACACACCTTTCTACAGAGCACACTACCTGCAATCTCAATTATAAATGCAAACACTAATAGCTTTCATCAGGGATTCAAACATGAGAAAATCTAATAGTTTAGTGAACAAATCAATAATCTGAAGGTTATTGTTGATATTTTACAACATGTTTGGTCTTTAAACAAATCAACATGTTTGGTCCTTGAATATTGGACGAGATTCTTTGAAATGAAAATGGCACTGGTGTCATCACAAAGAAAAACCAGATCCCTTGCCTTTATACCATAGTCATCAGCATCTACTTCATCCACAAAAGTTGAGAGTAGCACAAACTAGGTGCAATATAATCTACCTCAACTATTGGAAGAGACAGAAAGCTTTACTATGCAAGGAAATCAAAGAGTTTAGTAAGTAGAAGCAACCACCTGAAGTGTTTTTGTGGTCATTATTACAACCTACTCAGTTTGTATTACAATATCCAACCAATTTAGCTATTGTGTCTCGTGGATATACCATATCTTGAAGTATGATGTCTTACTAACATACTTGATAACCCTTTTATGTGGCAACAATATGATATTCTTTGGGGCAAGCATGAAATCTAACATAGATACCAACGTTGAAGAAAATATCATGACAACTTGAGTCAATTAGAGTAGACTCCCAATCATACTCTGATATGAAGTTTGCTTGGCATCTTCTTCCAAAGGATCCTAGGAGAGTCTAATAGAAGTGCTCATCGAAGTACGAGAAATCTTAGCTTTGTTGAACCTAAGTTTATTGATCGACTCCTTGGCATACTTAGCTTGAGAAAGGAAGATTTCATCTTTCAACTATTTAACCTGAAATCCAAGGAAGAATTTCAATTCTCCAACCAAACTCATCTCAAATTCATTTTGCATGGTCAAAGTACATTTTTAGGCAAGATCATACTTCCAGCATCGAAAGATGGCCATCAACATAGATTTTGGCAACCACCACTTCTCCTTTTCTTCATTAAACAAATACCATTTTCACTGCCACTTCTTTGAAACCTGTTGTTTCCTAAAAAGGTGTCAAGGTGCTCATAATAGGCGCGATGAGCTTGTTTCAAATCATATAAGGTTTTCATTAACCGCATAACATTATATGGATGATGCAAATCTTCAAACCCTTTAGGTTTCTTTATATAAACTTCCTATTTGATAACACCATTTAGGAAGGTATTTTTGACGTCCATTTGATAAGACTTGGAACCAAAGTAGCAAGTCCATCCAATCTCACAGACTCTAGGAGGGTAACATGAGCAAAAGTTTCCTCAAAGTCGATACATTTTATTTGAGTATGACTCTGTGCTATAAGTCTCAATTTTTTCCTGGCAGTCATACCATTCTCATCCTCTTTTTTCTTGTACAACTGCATACCAATGACATGTTTATCTTTTGGTATGGGAACCAGATACCAGACATCAATTATTTGAAACTAATAAGCTATTGCATAGAGTTGGCCTAATGTACGTCGTGCAAGGCTTCCTTAAGGTGTTTTAGAAAGAATAATCAAAGTGTAACACATGTAGTTCAGGGTCTCTTGGATTTGGCGTCTAGTCCTAACTCGTCCTTCAACTTCACTAATGATGTTGTCAACAAAATGAGCACCCTCAGCCCATTTAGGTAGAGTAGGTTCTCTTTCTTCATCTTTAGTAAACTTAGGAGCTTAGAAGGATTGGCACTAGAGAGTAACTCACCATCACTCCCAACATTCTCATTCGAACCCTAATTTTCAAAGACGTCACTGTCTTTAGACTCCACTATTCTAGTAGCACTAGAATCATCAATAACCAAATTGATGGATTATATCAAAGTAGAGGATCTTAAATTGTAAACTTGGTAAGTTTGGCTATTATACGAATATCCAAGGAAGATGTCGAGATTACTCTTAACTTAAAATTTATCCAAATTCTCTCTGTTCCTGAGAGTATAACACATGCTAAAAACATGTAAGAAGCCCTTTCACATTCTAAATGGAAAATTGTTGTTATAGAAGAGATACAATCTCTTAAAAAGAACTGGACTTGCGAAGAAGTTGACTTACCTAAGAGAAAAATATTTTTGAGTACAAATGGGTTCTTACAATTAAATGTAGGGCAAAGGGTTCTATTGATAGGTATAAGGCTAGGCTTGTTGCATAAGGGCTTACTAATACCCATGGTCTTGATTACCAAGAGACCTTTGCCTCGATAGCAAAGTTAACTCCATTCGAATCCTACTCTATGTTGTAATAAGTTACAACTGGTCCTTACTCCAGTTAGATGTGAAGAATGCTTTTTTAAATGGCCATTTAGAAGAGGTGCTCATGAAACGTCCACTTGGTATTGAGGAGTTAGTAAGAGAGAAAGTGTGTAGGGTGATTAAATCTCTTTATTTGCTTAAATAATCTCCAGGAGCATGGTTTGAAAGTTTTGATAGAGTTGTAAGAGGGTTTGGTTATAATCAAATACAAATAGATGACACTTTTTTTCAAGCATTCAAAAGAGGGAAAGACGACCATATTAATTGTATATGTTGATGATATCATCCTAAACGTGATGATGTAGGTGAAATAGAAAGGTTGAGAAAGACTTTGGCTACTTAATTAAAAATTAAGGATTTGTGGGAATTAAAATACTTTCTTGGACTAAATGCAAGGTCCAAAAAAAGAATGTCTCTCGAAAGAAATATCTTTTAGGTCTACTATAGGAGACTGGTGATTAGTGCTCAAAAAGCACTAAAATTACCATGATTTTATGCACATTAATTGATTAAAAAATATATATATTTATATGTTTTATCATATATTTATATAAATTTGTCTTTTTCGAAATCACGGGTATTTTTATTGTTTTTCAGGTATTTTGGCTTAAAAACGTAACTTAAAGACTCAAAAAGGAATACTGGTAGCAATACATCACAAATATATTAATAAATAAATGGGGAAAGGTCAACAAATATGGAAAAATTGGACAAAATGGGTCAAAAAGGTCAAAAATGTGAAAAAGGAGAAAATCGCGCCGCCCAGTAGCTGAAACCCACAAGGCCAATTTCTCCGCGCACACCGCTGCCCATTTCGCCCCATTTTCGCGCGCAGCCGCCCCCATGACATCATCAATGACATCAGCAATTTTTAAACATTTTTCCCCCACTTTTTCTATCCATCTTCACCTATAAATACCCCCTTCTCTTCACTTCTAAACACACCTCAAAACACATCTTCTCTTCTCTTTTTTTCCCTCATTTCTTACTTTTTTTAGTTTTTCTAGTTTTTCTTAGTTTTTAGCTTTTCTTAGTTAGTTTTTCTTAGTTTTAGAGTTCTTTCCTTCTTGGGAAGAACTAGTTATGTTTTTGTAATTTATTAGCTTTTTGATTCAATAAATGGGAGTGCAAATTCCGCTTGGAGGTTTTCCAGCAACGGGAATAGCATCGAAGTTCTGTAAGTATTTTATTTTCTTTACAGTTATTTTTAATGCTTTATTCTTAAATGTTATATTTAATTTGTCTGTGATTAAATTTAACTCTGCTGGCTGTTTATAAACATGATGTAATAATAACGTTGTTATGCTTGCGAAATATTAAATAGGTAAAAATCTCTAAAATGAAATGATTTTATTTTTATTCAAGATTTTATATTAAGAATGTTAGAGAAAAATATATTATTTTTCATTACAAACTTAAATCTGAAAATTAGATTTTAAGGTTTAGTTATCCGGTCTGATTTAGAGTAGTGCTCTTTTATTTCTTGGTACAATCGCCCGGTAGTTAGAGTGAAGCTATATTTCAAAAGTTTTTATAAGAATTATTATCTGAAAATGTATTGACAATATATTTTCAATAGTGGTTTTAAAACTTGAAAGTTAGTACTCGGATAACTAAATTCTTAGGTTTAATTTGGACACCTTGAATAAAGTTTAAACTGTCTAACCCCACCAAAGGTGGCATTTAAATGGTTCATTTTCAATCTCTTAGAAAAAGAAATTAATTTAATTAACCAAATTAATTATCAACCCCACCCATAGGTGTTAATTGATTTGTTTAGTTAACAAAGAATATCTAACCCCACCAAAGGTGTTATTCATATAAAAAAGAGAGAATCAATAAATATCAATTCATATCTTTAATAACCTAAATAATACGAGCAAGCATAATTAACTTAATTATTATATCCATAAATACTCCACCATTATAAATGATAAAATTTGCATAAATGTTTATTGAATCTATGTTTATTTTTATGTAATTAGATTAAAAACAAAAAACCAAAAATATCGTGACAAGATGTTTAAGATTTAATTTCGTTTTTAAAAGTTTGAATAATAAATTAAAAACCACATATATTCCTTAGTTAGATCGACTTTGGGAGTATACTTATCATTTCCTACGAAATGATTCGTACACTTGTGAGAGTTTTATAAATAAATAAAACAAAAAGAATGGGCAGGATCGGCGATTTCGGTTCTGTCCCGATCAAGTTTTTGGCGCCGTTGCCGGGGAAGGAATATTGTTTTTAAATTATTTATCAAAATTTTAAAAACTTTTTGTGTTGTAAATAATTGTGATTTTTTAAAAAAAAATTAAAAAAAAAATAAAAAAATTTGTTGTTTGTGAAAAGTAAAACAAAATTCAAATTTCAATTTCATAATAAATAAAAAAAATTTAAAATTTAAAATTTCATAAAAAAATTATAGCATGAATAATAAAATAATTTTGAAATTTGAAATTTGAAGTAAAAAAAAAGTAAATAAATTTTAAATTAAATAAATAAATAAATAAAATCAAAAAAATAATACAAAATCAAAAAAATCAAAAAAATCAAAAAAATCAAAAATAAAATGAAAAACCAAAAAAATAAAATCAAAAATCAAAAATCAAAAATCAAAAATCAAAAAATCAAAAAATAAAATCAAAAAAATCAAAAAAAATCAAAAAAAAATCAAAAAATCAAAAATCAAAAACTTTATTTTTAATTTTTTTTATTTTTTTTTTTTTTCTTTTTCAATTTTTTTCAATTATTTTATTTTATTTTATTTTATTTTTATTTTATTGTTGGCTTAATTTTTAATTAAAAATTTTTTTTTTCTCTTTTTATTTTATTTTTGCTTTTTTTTTAACTATTTTTTTATCTTAATTTTCGTTTAAGTTAACTTAGGTTTTTAGTAACTTAATTTACTAATTTATATTAATTTAATTTACTAACTTAATTAACTTAGATTTTCATTAACTTAATTAACCTACCTTTTTATTAACTTAATTAACTTAAATTTTAACTTAACTTAACTTAACTTAAGTAACTTAATTTTAATAGCATGAAAAGTAAAGATCTAAGGGAGTTCTGTCTAGGAGACTAGTTCCTGAAAGCCTTTGTGCCACTAGTCTTTCCTGGGAACGTTGCTCTGTCTAGGAGGATGGTTTTTAAGGAGCCTTTGCCCCACCATTCTTTCCTGGGAGCACTCTTGGTTAATACTGATTATGTTATTTTAACTTAGATATTATACTTAAAAACAAAAAAAAAACAAAAAAAAAAGTCTGAAACTTTCTCCAAAATTTTAATGTTTTAATTACAATCTAAGGAGTTAGTTGTTTTGTTTGATCTAGGTACAATTATGTTTTGATGCCTTTATTATTTGATTTGTACCTAGACATGGATTATCTAAAACTCACAAGCATGTCCCTAGTTTGAAGTACAGAAAAATTTGAAAATCCATAGGACATGACTCAAAAAAGTATAGGTAGACAAATTTGTCTTACTTGTAGGTTTGATTGACTCATTGATGAGGGGACATTGAGTTTACTTAAAATGAAATCCCCAAGTTACGTCTTGCTAAGACGTTAAACTAAGCGCTGGATGAGAGGCAACCCATCATTTTAGGTAATTTTCTTTTATTTATTTAATTTCTATTATTTATTTTAGTTTAATTACATGTGAATAATTTTAAAATTATTAAAACTAAAAATATTTGTTGAGATGTTAGAAGTTCACAGCGATCTGTCTGTGTGAACTTTATTGATGAATATGATGGATGTACTTGCATTTCTCCATTACTACTTGCACATTCTCAGGAAATAGGTAATATTTCTTCTCCTTTCTCTTTATCTTTAATTTACAGTTGTTACATTGAGGACAATATAAGTTCTAGGTTGGGGTGGTGAAAAGTTACCATGCTTAATTTTAAAAAAAAAATTAACAATTTTTTGAAAAAAAAATAAAAAATAAAAAAATAATAATTTTTTCTTTTTTATGTTCACATTTTCATTTTTATTGTGTTTGGTTTTATTTTCTTTGTGTGATTTAGTAATTTTTGGAATTTAAAAAAAAAATTTCTCACAAAAATTTATCATTTCTTTAAATCAAATTTAAGTAAATAGTTAAGTCTTTTGTACTGTTAGATTAATTTTTGAAAACATATCATGAAATATTTTGTAATTGTTTTTGATAATTAGTTAATTTTTGTCATAACTAGTATTTCTTGATAAGATGTAGAAATTATATTAAACCCAAAATCGGTGTTTATGAATTTGTTTTAGTGGAGACTACCTTTGTGAGATATAATTTGAGCCTAATTTCCCTTATTCAGAGTGAAATGTAAATTTTTTCTACTCCAAACACATTTCTTATTTCTTCAAATTCTTAGATGATCTCTATAGGCATTAACATTGAATGTATGAATTTTTTCTCATCTTCATAGAGTGTCGTATATTTTTTATTATTATTTTTGCTTAGATTAAATGATTTGAGTAGAAATTGATAATAGTATATGCTTTTATCTCATTCGTGCATGACTGTTACAAAAAAAAAAGAGATATCTGGGGTTACCTAAACCAAGATCAAACATAAAAGCCACAAAATTAACCATTCACCAAAATCCTAAAAAAAAATGTACAATCTGTACATGGGTTGACTCTCTAAAAAAATGAAATATATTGAAAAGTATCTTCAGAAAAATATAGAGAGATAAAGAATATATAGTATAATCTACATACTATGATCTGCATTACCCAAAATCCTAAAAAATGTACAATCTGTACATGGACTCACTCTCTAAAAAATGATATATATTGAAAAATATCTTCAGAAAAATATAGAGAGATAAAGAATATATAGTATAATCTACATACTATAACCCACATTGCCTACAAAGTTGTGAGTAAAGGCTAATTACAAAAGAAAGATATAGGAAGTAATTCCCTAAAAAGTCACTACACTTTCTTCATTTGTAAAAGGCATATATCTTGAAATTTTTTCTTAATGAGTTTGATTTATGCATGAAAATAATTTTTATATATGATATCTTTATAATTTATACATTTGATTCCTTCCATGAGATCAACGTCAAAATAACACTTTGAGCCTTTATTCTTTATACATATGCGAAAATATTAGTTCATTTCTATACATCAACTCTTTCGCATATAAATTAGTATGAGTGTTTGAACCTATAGGATTCAGTGTTTTGAGAGTATTGACTTATGAGGAATAGAGTCAAAGCGAATTCGGATTCATAACACTGAAATTGGGTAAAATTAAATTGATACATTTTTATATGAAATATGAAAATGATTTTCGACTAATTATTATAATAAATCATGATTGTTTAAAGAGATTAAAATAACTTATGTTTGAGATTTTAATTATGATCTTAAAGGAGATTAAAAAGTACGAGACATTTTTATAATATGTTGTTTTCTTTTACTCTTAAAAATTAATTTTTGATTTTGTTGTAATTTTAGTTTTTGAGTTGATCGTTTTTATTGTTTCTTTTAATTTTTACATTTAGTTTAATGTTTGTGGGTATCATTACTGAAAACCCTCACGAGACTCAAACTCGTCCACTAGGGCAACCTAGGGGTTTAAAGGCTTGTTGCATAGGCTAAATGCAACCATGTCAATCCACGAAAGTGATTTAGGATAGTTTAATTTTTAGTTTTTATCGCTTCTCTTGCTAAGAGACTAGCAAGAAGTTGGTTGGGGGTTGTGATGAGTGCTCAAAAAGCACTAAAATTACCATGATTTTATGCACATTAATTGATTAAAAAAAATATATATTTATATGTTTTATCATATATTTATATAAATTTGTCTTTTTCGGAATCACGGGTATTTTTATTGTTTTTCAGGTATTTTGGCTTAAAAACGTAACTTAAAGACTCAAAAAGGTATACTTGAAGCAATACATCACAAATATATTAATAAATAAATGGGGAAAGGTCAACAAATATAGAAAAATTGGATAAAATGGGTCAAAAAGGTCAAAAAGGAGAAAATCGCGCCGCCCAGCCGCCCATCTGCGCCGAGCCCCGCGCGCACCCGCGTGCGCCTGCATCCAGTTCCGCGCGCGCCCGTGCACGTAACGCCTGCCTTCCGTGCGCGCCCCTGCGTGCCCAGCTGCCCTCCGCACGCGCCGCTGCCCATTTCGCCCCATTTTCGCACACAACCGCCCCATGACGTCATCAATGACATCAGCAATTACACTCCGCGTTTTCACAATTTTTTAACATTTTTTTCCTCACTTTTTCTCTCCATCTTCACCTATAAATACCCTTCTTCTCTTCACTTCTAAACACACCTCAAAACACATCTTCTCTTCTCTTTCTTTCTCTCATTTCTTAGTTTTTTTAGTTTTTCTTAGTTTTTAGCTTTTCTTAGTTAGTTTTTCTTAGCTTTAGAGTTCTTCCCTTTTTGGGAAGAACTAGTTATGTTTTTGTAATTTATTAGCTTTTTGATTCAATAAATGGGAGTGCAAATTCCGCTTGGAGGTTTTCCAGCAACGGGAATAACATCGAAGTTCTGCAAGGATTTTATTTTCTTTACAGTTATTTTTTATGCTTTATTCTTAAATGTTATATTTAATTTGTCTGTGATTAAATTTAACTATGCTGGCTGTTTATAAACATGATGTAATAATAACGTTGTTATGCTTGCGAAATATTAAATAGGTAAAAATCTCTAAAATGAATTGATTTTATTTTTATTCAAGATTTTATATTAAGAATGTTAGAGAAAAATATATTATTTTTCATTACAAACTTAAATCTGAAAATTAGATTTTAAGGTTTAGTTATCCGGTCTGATTTAGAGTAGTGCTCTTTTATTTCTTGGTACAATCGCCCGGTAGTTAGAGTGAAGCTCTATTTCAAAAGTTTTTATAAGAATTATTATCTAAAAATGTATTGACAACATATTTTCAATAGTGATTTTAAAACTTGAAAGTTAGTACTCGGATAACTAAATTCTTAGGTTTAATTTGGACACCTTGAATAAAGTTTAAACTGTCTAACCCCACCAAAGGTGGCATTTAAATGGTTCATTTTCAATCTCTTAGAAAAAGAAATTAATTTAATTAACCAAATTAGTTATCAACCCCACCCATAGGTGTTAATTGATTTGTTTAGTTAACAAAGAATATCTAACCCCACCAAAGGTGTTATTCATATAAAAAAGAGAGAATCAATAAATATCAATTCATATCTTTAATAACCTAAATAATACGAGCAAGCATAATTAACTTAATTATTATATCCATAAATACTCCACCATTATAAATGATAAAATTTGCATAAATGTTTATTGAATCTATGTTTATTTTTATGTAAGTAGATTAAAGACACAAAACCCCAAAATATCGTGACAAGATGTTTAGGATTTAATTTCGGTTTTAAAAGTTTGAATAATAAATTAAAAACCACATACATTCCTTCCTTAGATCGACCTTAGGAGTATACTTATTATTTTCTACGAAATGATTCGTGCACTTGCGAGAGTTTTATAAATAGATAAAACCAAAGTATCGGCAGGATCGACGATGTCGGTTCTGCCCTATCAACTAGTTTAATGGGATGCAGACACCAGTTGAGCCTTATCTCAAGTTTAAAGCTGAAAAATCTGATGCACAAGTTGATAGGGAACAATATCAACAACTGGTGGGGAGGTTGATCTATTTTGCACATACTAGGCTTAGCATTTTGTTTATTGTTAGCTTAGTGAGCCAGTTTATGCACTCACTACATCGTGAGGTTGCTCTAAGAATCCTTATATCCTTAAAGGGGACTATGGACAGAGGATTATAGTTTCCTAAAAGAGGGTATTTGTTGGTTGAAATTTATATAGATGTTGATTGGGCTAATAGTGCCACAAATAGGAGATCTACCTTGGTTATTGTGCATTTATAGGTGGTAATCCTGTCACTTGGAGGAGCAAGAAATAAGGTGTAGTTGCAACACTATATGTGTGTGAGGTTTTATGGATTAAGAGAATACTTAAAGTTTATAAATACCAATACCATGGTCACTTAAATTCTATTGTAACAACAAGTTTGCTATAGCTATTGTTCACAATCCAGTTCTACATGATAGAACCAAAGATGTGGTCTATGTGGATATAGACAAGCATTTTATCAAGGAAAAGTTGAAAGATGGATAGATCTGCATGCCATATCTATCAACCAGTGAACATGTAGTTGATATCAAAGAATCAATTTGATAAATTAATATGCAAGCTGGGTCTAGAAGACATCTTCAAGCTAGCTTGGATTTGGTAATTCTAAGAGGATTCTTAGGAGAAATTCTAGGAATCAATTACGTAATATATATGGTTAAAAAGTAGGAAAGTAAGGATTTAGAGTTATTATTTCCTTAAAAATAGCTAGTAATGATGTATATTTAAAAAGTCTACTATATAGAAGAAATATAGAATTTCATTTTCTCAAATGACTATAGAATTGAGGTACTTGAGATATAGCACGTAATTTTCCATAAACACATCATTCTCAGCACTAGTTATTTTTCCTATGAAGTGTAATGTGGATTCATGTATTGGACCATCAATGATTTTCAACCTACCCACAAGAGACAAATCCCAAAGAACAATGAAATTTTGAGGCATATAGTCTCAATAGCCTCATTGGTTGTCACTTAATTGTGAAAGCCACAATTGACAAAGGCACAACCCTAAAAAAACATTTGAGACTATGTCTTAACTCCTTGGAGAGATGAATGAGACTTCAAATTGGTAATTTGAAACCATGTCTACAAGTAGATGCCTTTTATATGGAATTTTCCATGTTAAAATTTGGAATAGAAATGAGTTGCAAGTGTAGACACATACAGAAGCTTATAAATTTATGAATCTAAAATGCTTCATGAGAAAGAAAATAATAGTAATGAAGAATGTAAAATACTATAAACACAATGGAGGACCATAACATTTTTTGAGAAACTTAAGTGCATTCTTGCATTTTTTTTAAATTCATCTGAAAAGCTAATGATATTAAGAAGAGGGATAGAGGAAGAATTATGGGTGAACAACAAATCGAAATTGTCTGTGTTTTATCGATTTGAATTGGATCCAATCCGAATAAGATTTGAAGATTTTCAATCCGAATTTGATCCAATGTAATCAATTTGAATCCAAGTAGATGAGATTTTTTTATTGAATAAGTTGGAAATAAATTTATTTATGAATTATTGTTATATATAAAACACTGTATACACAACATATGAATTTTAAATCGATCAATCTCTAGTCAAATTTATTACTTGTAATCACAACTATGAGAATAAAAAATATAAGAAATATTCGTGGATAATTATTTATTTATTATAAAGATTTAATAGTTATATTATTTTTTAAACTAAAATAGTAATTTAATGTGATGGTGGTATGTATTATATTTAAATATAATACATTGTAAAATTAAATATGCATTTATTTATAGTTTTAATAATAATTTGGTTCACACCGGATGACAACAGATTGTAAAATTTATTGATTTGAATCTGAACAGATTGTATACTTTTCAATCCGAATTCAATCTGATTACAAAATCTGTCGATTCGATCTGATTTGACTCGACGGATTGAATCTGATTTTTCAATTTTAACGAATCGATTGAATTATGTACTCATTCTTACTAAGAATATATCAAAAGAAGGAAAGGTGTTGGATTTTTAAATAATGTGCAGAAATCAAGGGTGAGATAAAACTCTTATATCAAATTTTCCCAGTGTTTTTGCTTGGAAACGTTGGTAGTACTTAAAGAGTATGAGTCCCGCATATTTATGCTTGGACATAATTTTTCTTTACATTTGGAATGGGGATGTGAGTTTGTCTAAAGAAGATTGGATCATTTCTTCACATTTTCCATAGAAATGTCACCTGTATATGGAAAGTGTGGCTTCAAATGCTGGTTTTGCATAGATATAGCCAGCTATCAAGGATCATTATTCACATAAAGAACTTTTGTATATGGCCTATGTAATGATGAATCTGTATCTACAAATTGTAGACAATTTATTGAACATATCTAACATCTTTTAGTCAAAGAAGAAATAGATTAATATGTTATTCAGTTTCTCAAATATAACATGGACAACTGAATGAAGCTTCTTGCTGAAGTTTCTGTGGCATGCCCCGTCACTGTCTTTATCTTCCTCTCTTGTCCTGCTTTAATTTATACTGAGTTATGGTTGATTGTTTTGTCATATTGACAAATAACAGTAATTTATTATCACTTACAGTGTATAGTTAGCCAAATATGATTTTCTGTATGATGAATTGAATATGAGACTTTTCCTCAAATAACAGTAATTTATTCTCACCTACTGTATATTGTTAGCCTTATATGATTTGATGTATGAAGATTTGAATTTGCTACATTTCTCCTTATGAATTCTTTATTCCTCCTGTGCAGTTTTAAGGATGGAACAAGACGTTGAGAAGTTTATCCGTTATCTTATGCAGATATCCCTGTAAATCTAGCTTCAGAAGAAAATGGTGTAGTAAAGGTTGCAATTAAACAGAGACCACAGAGAAACTCAGTTAGTTTCAATTATTTTAATTCAAGTTCATCAAATACCGGCGGCTCCAAGAGTGTTGAAGAACGGAAAGAGGAGTATAACAAGGCTCGTGCTCGAATATTTAACTCTAGCCACAAGGTGAGTGGAAATCCAGAAACTGAAGCTAGGCTGCAGGATGACTCCCAGCATGGTTCCTTGGGGATCCCGAAGATAGAGGAGAAATCAATTCCATGCTTTTCTGATATATATGAATACCATTAACGGTATTACTGATTCTTCAACCAGTAGTGGTAGAGCAGCTAGAACTAGCACAGAGAAAGAACCATTCGGTAGGTATAGACCATATAATAAGGTAGCTATATTTCGTGACCGCGAAGTAGAACGCAAGGATCCTGATTATGACATGAGCTATGAGAGGTATTATGACTTTCTGTTTTTTGTATTATTTCCTTCGGTTGGTTTGGCATCTAAAAGAGATCTTTCTCATTATTCATTGTCACACTATGATATCTTTTGACTGTCATAGTCAAGTCTTATCTTTGTTTCTGTTTCTCAAAATTTTCAGTCATTTTTATTTCATTTTTCTGACATACTTGTAAATTTCCACGAGGAGCCTTTTCGCTATCGGATCCAATTAATAATGAACAATTGAACGTGCCCGTTTCAGTTTATTTTGCTTTGTGTTGTTTGTTTCTAAATAGGGCTCTTTATTTTTACCACTTTCCTGTAACATTTTATTGTACAACGGAACGGTGGACGGTGGTAATGGTTCGATTTTGTAACCGTATGTTGGTTACGAAATCATACGAGATATTGATGAGAGAATCTTTATAAAGATATTGGATCCTCTCATTACTCATTGATTCATTTATATACACCATTAAAATATAGAGAGTAAGTGTGAGAAATCAATAAGAGCATCAAATTAAAAATCCATTCGAATTTTCGTGTAAGTGCTAAAATTTGATCAATGGTAGAAGATATGTTTTCAATCTATTTTTGTTTCCGCTGTATTTAAATTTTGCGTTCATTTGATTTCTTGAACGTTTCTAGATCGAATTGTGATTTACATTTAGTATCAAAACCATTTTGAAAACATTCTTGTTTATAAAGGCATCGGATCCTCTCACTACTCACTGATTTATTTATATACACCATTAAAATATAGAGAGTAAATGTGAGAAACCAATAAGAGTATCAAATTAAAAATTCATTCGAATTCCCGTGTAAGTGCTAAAATTTGATCAATGGTAGAAGGTATGTTTTCAATCCATTTTTGTTTCCATTGTATTTAAATTTTACGTTTATTTGATTTCCTGATGGTTTCTAGATCGAATTGTGATTTACATTTGGTATCAGAGCCATTTTGAAAACATTCCAGTTTATAAAGGCATCAGGTCCTTTCACTACTCAATGATTCATTTATATACATCATTAAAACACAGAGAATAAGTGTGAGAAACTAGTAAGAGTATGAAATCAAAAATCCATTAGAATTCATGTGTAAGTGTTGAAATTTGATCAATGATAGGAGATATGTTTTCAATCCATTTTTGCAATAATTGAGCCTAAGGATTTAGCTAATGTTTAAGTTATTCATATAGTTTAATTAATTAGGGAGTAGCCACAACATCTATAATTAATTAAAACTATAATAAGGTTTATTTAGGATCACATTTATAAATTAAATATTAATTGTAATTAATCATATATGATATAATAAATCTTATCCCACATGAAATTTTATTATATTTTTGTGTGATTAATTATGATAAAATATCAAATTATATTTTCCAATTTACCTACATGGATTAGGAAAAGAAACATAATTTGATAGTTTTATCGTAAATTTAAGATGAATCTAATTGAATTAGAATTTTAGTCCACACACAAGTTTTATGTCACTAAATTCATATTTTTCATGATTTACATCGATAAAGAATGACTATAATTTAGGTCTTAAATTTTAATAGGCATATAATCTTTAATTGTAGCTTCTCAACCTATTAATTTCTCTGATATTCTCTGTGACATTTCCAATCTGAAAGGGGATAATTATAAAATATGGAAGGAAAGAATTATCCTTTATCTAGGGTGGATGGATATTAACTATGCTATTAGGAAAAACGAACCACTTAAAATTACTTAAACCAACACTTTAGAGAATATCATGCTTTATGAACAATGGGAGCGATCTAATCACCTTAGCATGAAGTTCATTATGACTAAAATCTCTGTTGGTATTCGTGGTTCTGTTGATCAGCATAACAATGTTCAAGACTTGCTAAAGGCCATTGATAATCAGTTCGTCACTTCAGATTAGGTTTTAGAAAGCACAATTATTATGAATTTCTCTTCCTTAAGACTTACCAATGTGAAATGTGTGTGCGAGCACATTATGCAAATGAGGGATATTGCGGCTCAACTTAAGCATCTCGAGGTTGAGATGTCAAAATCCTTCTTGGTGCACTATATCCTTAACACTCTCCCACATTAGTATGAGCCATTCAAAATTTCATAGAATACACAAGGATAAATGGTCAATCAATGAACTAATGACCATGTGTGTTCAAGAGGAAGGGAGACTTGTTATGAAATTTGCTGAAGCTACAACATATGGGAAAGACAAATCTCAATACAAGCATAAAGTAAAAGGGATAATTTCACCTCAAGTTGATATTAAGAAAGAAGCCAAGTGTTTCTTTTGTAAAAAAAAGGGACACATGAAGAAGGAATGTATCAAATTTTAGAAATGACTTGAGAATAAAGGTAATCCAACCTCGTTTGTTTGTTATAAATCTAATATGGTTAATGTTAATATTAACACCTGGTGGATTAATTCTGGATCTACAATCCATATTGCAAACTCCTTACAAGGTATGCGAAATGTAAGGAAGCCAGTGGGAAGTGACCAATACATCTTACTCGATAACAAGATAGACTCACATGTGGAGGATGTAGGAATATGTAGTTTGATTTTAAGTAATGGTTTTATTTTAGAATTAGAAAAGACCTTTTATGTGCCAAGTTTCTGTAGAAACTTGATTTTGATTTCAAGACTTGTACCTTTTAGTTATTCCTTTCACTTTTTAGAAATATCTTTTAGTTTATTTAATAAATTTGATTGTGTTGAGAATGATATTTTGTCTGATGGTCTTTACTGCATTAATTTACAAAATAATTCCACTCATAATGCTATGCACGTTCAAGCTGACACTAAAAGGTGTATTATTGACGAGAAATCTTCTACATTATGGTATAGGAGATTAGGACATATCTCCATAGAAAGAGTTAAAAGATTAGTTAGTACTATAGATTTTACTGATTTTGAGACATGTGTGGACTACATTAAGGGAGGGTGTAAAGAAAGGTGCCAATAGGAGTTCAAGCATATTAGAAATAATACATATGGATATATGTTGTCCAAACATGGACATTCAAGGTCAGAATTATTTTATCATCTTTATTGATGATTTTTCTCAATATATGTATCTTTACATGCTTTATAATAAGAGCAAATCATTAGATGCTT
This sequence comes from Hippophae gyantsensis, assembly GCA_030763125.1. NCBI lineage: Eukaryota > Viridiplantae > Streptophyta > Magnoliopsida > Rosales > Elaeagnaceae > Hippophae > Hippophae gyantsensis. The sequence continues at coordinate 46,358,285 of CM061030.1, read as the reverse complement.
TCGAAAGCTTTAAGGTTGAAGTAGAGAAACAATGTGAAAAGCAAATAAAGGTCGTGAGATCAGATAGAGGTAGTGAATATCATGGTAGATACATTGAGAATGGACAAGCACCTGGTTTGTTTGCTAAGTTTCTTCAAGAAAAGGGGATAGGTGCCCAATACACTATGCCTAGTTCACCAAACCATAATGGTGTAGTAAAAAGGAGAAACCGAACATTATTAAACATGGTATGGAGTATGCTTAGTAACTCCAATCTTCCTAAATACTTATGAATTGAAGCTTTAAAGACGATTGTGTATATATTAAACTGAGTTTCTACAAAGGCTGTCTCAAAGATGCCATTTGAATTATGGAAAGGTTGGAAACCGAGTTTGCGACATATGCGCATTTGTGGATGCTCGTCTGAAGTGAGGATTTATAATAAGAGAAGAAGCTGGACCCAAGGACCATTAGTGGATATTTCATTAGATATGCTGAACGATTTAAGGGTTATAGATTTTACTATCCATCTCACAGTACTAGGTTTGTGGAATTAAGAAATGCAAAGTTTCTTAAATATGACCTAATTAGTGGGAGCGATCAAATCAGGAACATAGTTTCTGATACTGATCACTTAAAGTCTCAACCTTCTACTTCAAGAGATAGATTGATTATTGTTCACAACACCCCTCAAGTACAAACTGGTGTTGAACAACCAATCATTGGAATTCCACAAGTTGTTAACAATATTCCAATAGATCATGTTGTTTAGGAGATAATTGAAACTTTTGAACAACAAGTTGAACCTCATACTTCCCAGGAAGATGGTGGTGCGACATTAAGAATATCTACTAGAACTAAAAGGTCAAAAATTCCTAGTGATTATATTGTGTATCTATAAGAATTTGATTGTAACATTGGAGCAATGGATGATCCTAAATCGTTTTCATAGGCCATGAGTTTTAAGGTTTCGAACTTATGGTACAATGACATGAAATATGAGATGGATTCTATGGTGTCTAACCGAGTCTGGAATCTCGTCAAGTTTCCTGATGATATGAAAGCCATTGGATGTAAATGGGTCTTCAAGACAAAGAAAGACTCACAAGGAAACATTGAGAGACATAAAGCAAGACTCTTTTATAAAGGATTCACTCAAAGGGAAGGAATCGACTATATGAAGACATTCTCTCTTGTTCCTAACAAAGACATTCTCTCTTGCATCAAATGGATGTGGAAACGACTTTCCTTAATGGTAACCCAGAGGAAGAGGTTTATATGAAACAACATAAAGGATTCTTCTCTAGTGATGATGGTGAGCATTTACTTTGTAAGCTTAATAAATCCATATATGGATTAAAACAAGTTTCCCGTCAATGATATTTGAAATTCCATAACTTCATCACTTCATTTGGTTTTGAAGATAACGTTATGGACCAATGTATATAACAGAAGGTTAGTAGGAGTAAGATTTTTTTGTTGGTGCTATATGTGGATGATATTTTGTTTGCAGCCAATGATAAGGGTTTGCTACATGAAGTAAAACAATTCATCTATAGAAATTTTGATATGAAGGATATGGGTGAGGCATCTTATGTCATTGGCATTAAGATCCATAAAGATAGACTTCGAGGCATCTTGGATTTATCAATAAAGTTTTAGAGAGATTTCAGATAAAAGATTGTTCACCAAGTGTTGCTCCCATTGTGTAGGGCGATAAGTTCAATTTGGACCAATGCCCAAAGAATGATTTTGAAAGAGAATAGATGAAAACCATTCCATATGCTTCAGCCGTTAGAAGCCTAATGTATGCTCAAGTATGCACCAGACCTGACATTGCATTTGTTGTTGGGATGTTAAGGAGATATTAGAGTAACCCGATATTAGAGTAACCCAGGTGTTGACCACTGGAAAGCTACAAAGAAAATGATGAGGTACCTTTAAGGAACCAAGGACTATATGCTCATATATAGATGAACAGACGATCTGGAAGTAATTGGCTACTTTGATATGGACTTCCCTGGCTATGTTGATTCACGCAAATCAACATCTGGTTACATTTTCATGCTTGTCGGTGGAGCCGTGTCTTAGGGGAGTGCGAAACAGTCCTTGACTGCTACTTACATTATGAAGGCCAAGTTCGTGTCATGTTTTGGGGTCATATCACATGGTGTATGGTTGAAGAGTTTCATTTCTGGGCTTAGAGTAGTTGACTCTATTTCTAGGCCATTAAGATTGTACTGTGACAACTCAGCTGCTGTGTTTATGGCTAAGAACAACAAAAGTGGTAGTCGTAGTAAGCACATTGACATTAAATACTTGGCCATAAGAGAATGTGTTAAGGAAAAGAAAGTGGTCATTGAGCATGTTAGAACTGAGTTAATAATTGTTGATCCTTTTATTAAAGGCATGCCACCATTGAAATTTAAGGATCATATAGAGAAAATGGGAATTGGTTCCACTTTGTAAATGTATATATATACAATTTATTAATGAAACTCTTATATATTGTGATATTTTCTCATAATCATGTGCACCTTAATTTATTTAAGAAAATATATATTTTATTGGACCAAGAATAAATATAGAATTTATTCATTAAGTTTCGTTATCACATAAAGTATAATACTTGAAAAAACTAAATACATTGTAATACATGGAAGATAATACTCGCTCTTAGAGGACCTATTGATATGATTCATGTATTTTGTTACTCGAGAGAATTTAGCTTAACGTTTGCACCAAGTGGAAGAATGTAACATTTTATGGTGTAACGAAATGGTGGACAGTGGTGATGGTTCGGTTTCATAACCGTACATTGGTTAGAAAACCATGAGATGTTCTTGATAGGAGAACCTTTATAAAGGCATCGGGTCCTTTCACTACTCACTGATTCATTTATATACACCATTAAAATGCAGAGAGTGAGTGTGAGAAACCAGTGAAAGCATCAAATAAAAAATCCATTAGAATTCCTATTTAAGTGCTGAAATTTGATCAATAGTAGGAGGTATGTTTTCAATCTATTTTTTTCCACTGTATTTAAATTTTGCATTCATATGGTTTTCTGTTAACTTGTTCTTCTTACAATTTTATTTCTGTTTTTTCAATCTAACCAACAACTTGATGCAAGTTTTGGATTAGCCCGGTCCCGTTGAAGAGCAAGGACCATGCCTGTTGTTTTGTAAAATTATTTACAAACCCAAGAACTTTGAAATATTCTAGTCCATTTGAAGTCCAACTCATTGAAGCTTCTATGGTAATGATCTGGATTGATAAGGATACAACTCATGGTTGGTGGGCAGAAGAAGAAAAGAAATGGGTTAAGTAAGGAGATATGTGTATGATTTAGATTGTTTTGGTAGGTTTATGTTGTATGGCTTAGATTTATTAGTTGTTTCTATAAATACTTCTCAGTAGCAATGTAATAATCAAGTTAAAGAAATCAAAAACAAAAGTTTGAGAGTTTCTAAGTATTTCTGAAAAAAAATTCTTGAGTGTTCTTGAGTTTTGAGAGTTTTGATTCATAATATTTCCAAAAAGTGGTATTAGAGTTGTAGTTGGAAATATAAATATACACTATTGTATATCAAATCGAAGCTCTCGACGAGACGAATCCGACGTCATGAGAATCATCCCGTCGGAGTTTAGACGTGTCGCCACGTTCCTCCAGAAGGTTCTGCCAAAAAGTGAGTTAACTCACCGAGTTGATCGAGCCGAAGCCGAGTTGATCGAGCTGCCGAGAATGTTGATCAAAATAGTTAACTTTGACTGTTAACTAAAGGGTTGACTTTGACTGTTGACAGAAAATTTCATACTTTTCCCCAGAGTTCCTCTCACGATTTTTTGACGTTCTGAATCCATCTGTGCGATCAGAATTTGAAAATTCTCACTATATTGAGAGTTATGTCAAGTGGAGGCATGTCATCGTTTCAAGTCCCAACACTCAACAACGACAACTATGATAATTAGAGTATCAAGATAAAGGCTCTTTTGGGTGTACAAAATGTATGTGAAGTTGTAGAGAAAGGCTTAAGTGAGCCACACGATGAAGCTATTCTAACGGAAGTTCAAAAAGAATCTTTGAAGGATTTGAGAAAGAGAGACAAGAAAGCCCTCTTTCTTATCTATCAAGCCTTAAATGATGATGGGTTTGAGAAGATTTTAGATGCAACATCTTCCAAAGTATCTTGGAATAAGCTTCAAATTTCTTTCAAAGGAGTCAAGAAAGTAAAGAAGGTTTGTTTCCAAACACTGAGAGGTGAATTTGAATCTCTACATATGAAAGCTTCTGAATATATTTCCAACTATTTCTCGAGAGTCGTAGTTTTTTCTAATCAATTGAAAAGAAACTATGAGAAGTTGGAAGATGTCAGAATAATGGAAAAAATACTTCGTTTATTAGATTTCAAATTTGAACACATCATCGTGATGATTGAGGAAAGAAAAGATTTGGAAGAAATGACCATTGATGAACTCAATGGGTCATTACAAGCATATGAAGAAAAGCATAAGAAGAAGGAAGGGATCACTGAGCAACTCTTCAAGATGCAATTCAAGGATAAGCATGAAAGCCAAGGTAATGATAGAAACCAACGTGGCCGAGGCAGGGGCAGAGGTAGAGGCCGTGGATGAGGTGGAAGCCACAGTCCTGGACGAGGTTGGAATTACAACAACAATTCCAACAACTTCGAGAGAAGGGAAAGCTCAACACGAGGTCGTGGAAGAGGCAATATGAACTCAAGTTATGAAAAATCTCAAGTTCAATGCTATAATTGTTAGAAGTTTGGACATTATGCTTCAGAATGTAGAGCTCTCAATAATAGAGTAGATGATAAAATCAACTACATAGAGGAGAAGATCGATGAGAAAGAAACTCTTTTTCTAGCACAAAATGAGGGTGATGGTGGTCAACTAAATTCCTGGTATCTTTATAGCGGTGTAAGCAACCATATGTGTGGAAGGAAAGACATGTTCGTGGAGCTAGATGAATCAATAAACGGAAAAGTCTCATTTGGAGATGATTCTAACGTAGCAGTGAAAGGAAGAAGTAACATTATCATTTGCTTGAAAGATGGGCGACATCAATTTATTTCCAATATTTACTATGTCCCCAATATGAAAAGTAACATCTTGAGTTTAGGACAACTATTAGAGAAAGGTTATGATATTCATATAAAGGATTGTAATCTTTCTATAAAAGATGATAAGAATAACCATATTGCTAACGTGTCGATGTCAAAGAATAGAATCTTCTTGATCAACATACAAAATAACATTGCAAACTGTCTGAAAGCCTGCTACAAAGATGCATCGTGGCTATGGCATCTTCAATTAGGGCATCTCAATTTTGGAGGATTGAAGTTGTTGTCTATGAAGGAGATAATGAAGGGACTACCTTGCATTAACCATCCTGATCAACTTTGTGAAGGGTGTCTACTCGGGAAGCAATTCAGAAAAAGCTTTCCAAAGGAGTTAGAGCCAAGAAGCCACTCGAGCTAATTCATACTGATGTGTGTAGACCGATCAAGCCTAGCTCTCTCAGTAACAGTAACTATTTTATTCTTTTAATTGATGATTTTTCAAGAAAAACTTGGGTATATTTCTTGAAATAGAAATCAAAAGTTTTTGAAGTATTCAAAATGTTCAAAGCTATAGTGGAGAGAGAAAGTGGTAGAAAAATCAAAGCCATGAGATCAAACCGAGGTGAAGAATTTACATCCAAGGAGTTTCAAGAGTTCTGTGGAGCAAATGGAATTTGTAGATCCTTGACAGTTCCAAGATCCCCCCAACATAATGGTGTAGCTGAAAGAAAGAACAGAACAATCCTCAACATGGCACAAAGCATGCTCAAAAGTAAAAAACTACCCAAAGAGTTTGGACAGAAGCAGTAGCATGTGTAGTTTACTTGTCAAGCTGATCTCCAACAAGAAGTGTATGGGGAAAGACACCACAAAAGGCATGGAGTGGAAGAAAGCTTGGTATTTCCCACCTAAGAGTCTTTAGAAGTATAGCCCATGCTCATGTACCAGATGAGAGAAGAATGAAGTTTGATGATAAAAGCGAGAGTTTTATCTTTATTGGCTATGATGCAAATTCAAAGGGCTATAAGTTTTACAACCCATACAATAAGAAGATTGTGATTAGTCGAGATATGATATTCGACAAAGAAAGAGAATGGGATTTTAACTCTTATATAGATAACTTCAATTTCTTTCCTCAGTTTAAAGAAGATGAGCAGACAATGAGGGAGCAACCTATAGAAATTCAACAAGAGCCAACGACTCCACCTACTTCACCAATGCCAACCACTCGTGAAAACTCGTCACCTTCATCATCTTCGAGTGGAAGTGAAAGAGCTGTGACACGTACATGAAAGCTCCAAGATCTTTATGAGGTAACAGAACGGCAAGATAATCTTACCTTATTATGTCTCTTTGTTGATTGTGAACCAATGAGCTTTCAAGAAGCTGCACAAGAGAAGAAGTGGAGAGATGCGATGGATGAAGAAATCATTGCAATTGAGAAGAATGTTACATAGGAACCTGTTTCACTTCCCAAAGGGCATAAGACAATAGGTGTTAAATGGGTGTACAAGACAAAGAGGAATGCTAAGGGAGAGATACATCATGAGGTATTTTCTCATGTTGCTTGATTAGAAACTATAAGACTAATCATTTCTTTGGTAGCTCAAAATAAGTGGAAGATACATCAAATAAATGTAAAATATGCTTTTCTAAACTGAGTCCTTGAAGAAGAAGTCTGCATTAAGCAACCATCAGGTTATGAAGCAAAAGGTCACAAAGACAAGGTGTTGAAGTTAAAGAAATATCTTTATGAGTTTAAAGCAAGCACCAAGAGCATGGAATAATCGCATCGACAAGTACTTTCTGGAGAACAACTTCACCAAGTGTCCCTATGAACATTCACTCTACGTCAAGATTGAAGATGATGATATTCTAATAGTTTGTCTATATGTAGATGATCTCATCTTCGCTGGAAGTAATCCGAAGCTGTTTGAAGATTTTAAGAAGGTGATGACCTGAGAGTTCGAAATGACAGATATCGGGTTAATAACATACTACCTTGGAATTGAAGTGAAGCAAAAAGAAGAAGGCATCTTCATCTCTCAAGAAAGCTATGCAAGGGAGATACTAAAAAAGTTCAAGATGAACGATGGCAAGTCGATCAACACACCAATGGAATGTGGAATCAAACTATCCAAGCATGAAGATGATGAAAGTGTGGATCCAACATTTTTCAAAAGTTTAGTTGGATGTCTGCGTTATCTTACATGCACAAGACCTGACATCCTATATGTCATTGGATTGATTAGCCGCTATATGGAGAAACCGACAATCACCCATTTCAAAGCTACAAAAAGAATCCTATGCTATCTAAAAGGTACAATTAATTTTACATGGATGTCGAAAAAACAACCAATTGTCACCTTGTCTAGTTGTGAAGCAGAATATGTAGCAACTACCTCATGTGTTTGCCATGCAATTTGGCTGAGAAACTTGTTAAAGGAGCTAAGTATGACACAAGAAGAGCTAACCAAAATTTTGTCGACAACAAGTCAACCATTGCCTTAACCAAAAATCCTGTTTTTCATGATCGAAGCAAACACATAGATACTCGATATCACTAAACCGCTCAAGCAAGAAGACTTTGTTAGATTGAGAAATTTGCTCGGTATCATAAAACAAGTTTAAGGGAAAATGTTGTTTTGTAAACTTGTTTACAAGTCCAAGCACTTTGAAATATTCTAGTCCATTTGCAGTCTAACTCATGGAAGCTTCTATGGTGATAATCTGGATTGATAAGGATACAACTCATAATTTTGTGAACAGAAAGAAGAAAAGAAATGGATTAGGTAAGGAGATAGGTGTATGGTTTAGATTGTTTTGATAGATTTATGTTGTATTGCTTAGATTTATTAGTTGTTTCTATAAATACTTCTCAGTAACAATGTAATAATCACGTTAAAGAAATCAAAAACAAAAATTTGAAATTTTTTGAGTATTTTTAAAAATTTATTCTTATATATTCTTGAATTTTGAGAATTTTAATACATAATATTCCAAGAATGTTTATATCCTCTCAGAATGAAGTAGAGTTTGGCGTATTTTGTCTATCAGGACCCACTTGTTAACTGGCAGGATTGCAGGCATAAAAGTTCTGAAGTAGAGTTTGGCGTATTTTGTCTATCAGGACCCACTTGTTAACTGGCAGGATTGCAGGCATAAAAGACGGATGGGGACTGGGATGGATCAAATTTCCCAATTACACCAATTCTGCCCCTCTCGGATGCAATGTTAGCCACGTGCATCACAAAGATTGATTAAGAAGCTTACTGGCTCGGAAAAAAACTGGTCTTGATGTGCTCTGTAAGAGTTTTGTTTTGTCGATGATGATGATGAATGAATGAAATAGGAGAACCATTGTACACAGCACTGGGAAAGTGTGGGCTCAGATTGACTAAAGGTACGCTTTAAATTTCTTTTTTGTTTCCCAACTAAATTTCATTTTGCACGGGGAATATTTCCCTCTGCATTGTTTGTCTTTTGCTTACCACCTAAGCAGCATTATTCCCCAATCCCCAGGTTTGCTTGTAGACAGCCAGAGGAAACTACACATGTGACCATACAGCATTGTCTAGGGCTGTTAGTTACTCTGGTGAATGCCTACGGTTTCGACCAAGGACTCAATAATCACAGTGCTTTACAATAAATCCAAGATTGCAAAATTAAAAGGCAAATCATATAAAACTTTGGTTTCTCCTGTATTCGTACCTTTGGTTACCGTCTATACAATTTTGTTGACAGGTATTAAGCAAACTTGATGTTTGCGACATTTAATGTTGGATTTTAAAAAGGAAACCATCTAAACTAGTCTGTTTTTCGTCCTTAATACAAAACTATTTAAACCTTTTTATATATACCCAGTTATTCACACGTGATTTGCACGTGAAAATACCACGTGTTAAATAAAAATAAGTAGGATGAAAAAAAGTTAAATAATAAATTGAATACAATTAATGTTATTTAAGAATAAATATTTTTTTTGGATCAAAAATTATGAAACTAATATGAAATAATAATGAAAAAGGGATATTTCGTGATTTTAATTTTATAATTATATGATTTATATACTTAGTTTTATAATTTTTTCGAGTAAATGTTATTAATTTTATAATAAAAAATATGATTAATTATATTAATTTTTTTTAAATAAAAATTTTTGAAAAATAAAATGAAAATATATATATATTGTTAATAAAAAGTAAAAAAAATGAAGAAAAAAATTATTTTCTTTTTCTCTTTCTATATGCTCCTTCCTCTCCTTTCTCTTTCTTATTCTCTCTCTTTTTCTTCTCAAATTATTGTTTTATTAATAAAAAATAAAATATTTTTCTTCTTACATTGTTATTTTATTAATAAAAAATAAAATTAAGAGAGTGTAAGGCAGAAAAAACAAGTGAGAGAAAAAAGAAGAGAAAAAATAGAAAAAAATACTTTTTTTTAATGTTTTTTATGTTAATAAAATATATAACTTTTATTTTAAACTACAAAAGATACAATTTTTTGAAAATTTGGATTTAATTGATAATATTTTAAATTATAAGATTAATAAAAATTATTTAAAAATTATAATATTAAAATATATAAATCATATAGTTATACGATTTTACGGGTTCAATACCTACGAAAAGAAGCAAATATTGTAATAGTTAGTTAGCTATTTTAAAAAAATAACATAATAGTTATATTAGTTTACTTTTGAATAATTATTAAAGAGGTATTGAAAAAAAATCATAAAAAGTGAATGTGAATTTCCGTTTTTATTTTTATAATTGGTAGATTAAAGTATGCTCTATTTTAAAAAGATAATGTCCTAGATTACATCTCATACTATAACTTGATGGGTTTGGCACCCAATTATTCATATTATATTGAAACTCTTTATATTTCATGTTAATACAATGGTTTTTTTTTTCTACTATTGTTATAATCTTTCATTTTAGTATTATATTTAATTATTGGTACTTCTTTTAATCTTTTTGAAGTGTATTTTATTTTTTTGTCAAATTATGTTACATGTAACAATGGGTACGAATACGGATGAAAACAGTTATTGATATAATTGTCCTTGAATCGAATTATAAAATCTGTACTCGAAATCATCTAAAAATCGTTACGATTTGGAGACGGTTTTTTACCTGTAGGTAATGCTTTAGGACAGTTATTTAAAAATATCCAAAAAAATTTGTTTTTTCAAATTTTTTAAATTTGTTTTATACACCTACGCAAAAAATTAATAAACTCTAATTATTAATTAAAATATAATTTAATTTAATAAATATATAAATTAATTAAATAAATATAATTAATTTTATGTACAGACAAGTACATTTATCAATATAATCGTACTCGTTGCTTCATATTTGATTTTTACTTGAAATGGTATCTATTCTTGAAATTTATTAGATAAAAATCGAATCGATAGTACGAATAACCGAACTCGTAATTGTTTTGTCCATTCTTAATTACATGGATCCTATATGGTAAGTTTTATAAGTGTATTATGGGAATTTAAGAAGGAAAAAAGATTGTTAATTATATCCTAAAATTTTCATAGTAAGAGTCATATATAATTTTAATGAGCGAAATTAGTTTGATTATAGTAAACACGAGAAGAATGGTCAAATTTAGGCTTTTCATTGTGACTAATATTGTGAATAAATATTTGAGATTGAACTCAAAATTCCTAAGATGTTCGAAAATTATTAACCCTGATTTTGGCAGATGATGCAATGTCTTGTACATTATACTCGGAGAGAGAAATGTAACTCTAATAACCATATATGCAGTATTGATTTTTTATTTCTTAAATTCCTCTAATGTAGTTGTCAAATTTATCATATAGGATTCTTGTAATATATTTTAACAAAAATAATAATCAAAATAACTAAAGAGTAACAACGTTTGAATCATAATATTAAAATAAAATATTTTAACAATATAAAACATAAAACATACAAATACATTAATATATATATATATATATAGGATATCAAACCCGCTTGGATATATCCTAAGTAATGATAATATTATGAATATTTATAAATAATATTAATAAAAATGAAGCTTGTATATCTGTATAGCTTTCTCACTCTTAGACTGTTAAAATAAGTTTGTCAATAACAGTACTGAAACAATATTAACGATAATTTGGTATGAGCTTCTTGGGTTGAGTCACAGATTAGGTCCCTCTCTTTAAGACGTTTCGCGGTTCTGTCCAATTTGTGCAAGCAAACACAGCCTCGTCGTCCCCAGGATAAAACAGCCCAGAATCGTAATATCTGTCTCAAAACTTCACTGCACTGATGAAGATTGGAATGCTACACCTGAAAATTTGTTGCTAAGAAAACTAAAAAAAATAACTTAGAATTACAGAGAGAGTTTTTTTTCGTAGGAAGATGAGTTTGCAGATTGTTGTGTTGAAACTGAGAGCTGAGGCCCTCTATTTATAGGTTTCAGAAACCGTGTGGCAATTATGATAATAACGTTAATGTCTGGGAATTAAGAGCGTAACAGCCATTCTGAGTAATGAAGAGTAACAACCATTTTCTGAGTAAAGACGAGTAACGGACATTTTTGTGAGTAAATACGAGTAACAACTATTTTTCTGAATAAAGAAGAGAAACGACCATTTAACGGTCATATTCTGATAAAGAAAATAACGGTTGTTTTTTTTGGGAAAATATATATATATATGACAACCATTTTTCTAAGTGGAAAAGTTTTTCTTGAAAAAAAAATATATTTTTCCAAAAAAAAATAAAATACCACCTCACCTCACACACATGCACTCGGACGCACTCGGACTCGGCTCGGCACGGCCAGTCGGACGGACAACAGCGACGACGGCGCATGTGCGCGTGTGTGGTATCACATTTGCCTAGTCCCTCTCCCCTTCTACAAAAGTGGGTACCCCTTAGGGCCCAATCCCAATAGCCAACTCTTCACTATTTATACCTCTTTTAAATAATGTAAAAAAGCAATGTGGGACAAGGCTTAAATTTTTTTTTATAAACTTCATCTTTTGCAACAATCCCCCACTTGAATTTTATATAAAAATAGTTTCATCGAGCAACTGATCAATTAAAAGTATAAGATTGTGCATAAGCAAAGGTGTCTATTGACTTGAACCTTTGCATAGTGTTGATGCTTTAGAATATACTAGAGTAAGTCGTAGTTTTGAACTCTATCTCTAACAACATTACACACATAACCTTTCCAAGATGTAGTTCTAAAAACCCGTGTTTTATGACCATGCACGTGTATCCCAGTATAGTGAACGCTCTAGTAAATTTTGCCCCAAAAACTTTTCATAGGAAGCGGCCACACTTCCATATTCACATAGGTGAGTCTATCAAGAGTACTCCTGTAGCTATGTACTCCACTCCACATAGAGTATAGAACTCATTAAGAGTTTAACAATTAACTCATCCTTTTCTATCGCTTCAGGACTTCATGCTTCTAACAATATAGAATGGGATTTGAAAAATAGCATGATACATCTCATATCACTTCATGACTTGTTATTATCCTTTGAACTTATTTCTTGGGATCTCCAGTCTATAAGTTGGGTTACCATCACAAGTGACTCTTCATTCTAAGGGCATTAATCCCATTTGAGGTTTTGAAAACCTTCACTCTCGGTAATCCTTTTGTCAAAGGATCTGCTAAATTTTCATCAAAACGTACATGATCCACTCTTACAGCTCCCGTAGAGAGAAATTCTCTAACAGTACTATTCTTACTACGTATCTGTTGTCTCTTACCGTTGTAGTAACGGTTCTGAATCTTTGAAATAGCCGCGGTACTATCGCTATGGATCAAGATAGCTGGTATCGGTCTTTCCCACAAAGGGATCTCAGCTAACAGACTTCTTAGCCAGCCTGCTTCTTCACTAGCAGTGTGCTATCATTTCAGACTCCATTGTAGGTTGAGCCAATATTGTCTGTTTCTTAGACTTCCAAGAAACAGCTCCACCAGCTATGTTAAATATATAGCCGCTAGTTGCTTTGGAGTCTTCTGATAAAGTGTTTCAATATGCATCGTTGTATCCTTCTAAAACAACGGGAAACTTTTTATAATGTAACCCAAGGTACATAATTCTCTTAAGGTATCTCATAACCCTTTCAATAGCATTCCAATGCTCTACACTAGGTCTATTGGTAAACCTACATAGTATTCCCACAACATAAGTTATGTCTGGTCTAGTGAAATCAGTAGCATAACATAAGCTACCAATGATGCTCGCATACTCAGTTTGTCTAACACCGTCTCCGGTGTTCTTGAACAACTTTACACTAGGATCATAAGGAGTACATGCAGGTTTACAGTTAAAGTAATTATATTTCTTTAAGATCTTCTCAATGTAGTATGATTGATCTAGAGAAATTCCCTTTTCAGACCTAGTTATCTTTATACCAAGGATTACACTCGCTGCTCCGAGATCTTTCATATCAAAATTTGCACTTAACAAAGCTTTCACATTGTTCACAACATGAATATTTGATCCAAAAATAAGCATGTCATCCACATATAAACATATAATAGTGCAAATATTATCTTCTAATTTATAATAAATGCATTTGTCACTTTCATTTATTTTGAATCCATGTGAGATAACTAGATTATCAAAATTTTCATGCCATTGCGTAGGTGCTTGTTTTAGCCATAAATGGATTTATCTAATTTACAAACTTTATTTTCTTGACCTGGGATAACAAAACCTTCAGGTTGATCCATATAAATTTCTACTTCTAAATCACCATTTAAGAAAGCAGTTTTAACATCCATTTGATGTACTACTAAATCATGGATAGCAGCAAGAGAAAAAAGTACACGTATGGAAGTTATTTGTGTGACTGGTGAAAAGGTATCAAAGAAATCTACATTTTCCCTTTGCCTATACCCTTTAACTACGAGATGAGCTTTGTACTTTTCAATAGTACTATCGGGTTTTAATTTCTTTTTTAGTATCCATTTACATCCAATGGTTTTACAACCAGGAGGTAAGTCAACTAAATGCCAAGTCTTATTATACTCAAGTGAGTCCATTTCATCATTTATGGCTTCTTCCCATAAATTGGCATCTAAAGAAGATAATGATTCTTTAAGAGTTTGGGGATCTTCCTCTAAGGTATAAGCATAAAAATCAGACCCAAAATCCTTAAGGGTTCGAGCTCGTTTACTTCTTCTAATTTCAGTGTTTAATTCTTCATTTTGTTCACTAGTTCTAGTTATGGGTAAACTACTAAAAGATAAGCCCCCACTATTTTTAAATTTAAAGGGAAACCTATGTTCATAGAAGTCAGCATCATTTGATTCTATAACTACATGATCTTTTAAGTCATAGAATTTATAAGCTTTACTATTCACAGTGTATCCTATGAATACACACTCATATGCTCTACTAGCAAGTTTATTTCTTTTAGGATCAGGGATCCTAACATAGGCTAAACAACCCCAAGTTTTAAAATAAGTTAAATTAGGTTTCTTATTTTTCAAAATTTCATATGGTGAAATTTTATTTGTAGATTTAGGCACTCTATTTAGCACATAGCAAATGGTTAATAAGATTTCTCCCCACCAATGGGAAGCAGCACCAGAGTTTAATAAAATTGCAACAACTGATTCAGTAAAAGTTCTATTTTTTCTTTCAGCTTTGCCATTCATTTCAGGAGAATAAGGTGCAGTTTTTTCATGAATGATTCCATGAGTTTTATAAAAATCATTGAAGATATTGGAATCATATTCGGTGCCTCTATCACTTCGAAACCTTTTTATTTTTCTGTTAAGTTGATTCTCAATCTCAGTCATAAATATTTTAAACATGTCAAACGCTTCACTTTTATTTTTCATTAGATATACATAAGTGTAATCTGAACAGTCATCTATAAAAGTTATAAAATAACATTTTCTATTTCTTGTCAAATTTCCATCAAGTTCACATATATCAGAATGAATTAATTCTAAAGGTTAAGATTCTCTAACTACTAATTTATGTGAAGTTTTGGTTATTTTAGCTTGACTACAAAAATCACATTTTTCAAAATCATTTAAAGATAGTTTAGGAATTAGTTCTAAGCTACTCATGTTCTTGATTATGCGTTTATTAACATGACAAAGTCTAGCATGTCAAATATTAAAAGAACTCAACATGTAAGCAGAAGAAGAGGTTTTATTGATTTCAACATTTAATTTAAACATGCCATCAATGGCGTACCCTTTCCCAACAAATATATTATTTTTAGTTATATTATATAAGTCAGCCCTTATAGTTTGAGTAAACCCAGCTTTGTTACTGAAACTAAGTTCTTTCTCATCTCTGGAGTATACAGGACATCCTTTAAGATGACAATCTTTCTATAGGTAAACTTCAATACCACCTCACCAGTACCAGCAACTTTAGTGGAGTGGGAGTCACCCAAGAGCACTTTCTTGTCCTCAGAATTAGAATAGGACTTGAACATGTCTCGATCATAGCAGACATGGTGAGAAGCACCGGTGTCCATCCACCACCCCTCGGATCCACCAATAAAATTGACTTCAAATATCATAGCAATAAGTTGATCTTCGGTAAGGTTCGCCTATGGGGCAGGACAATTTTTGTTCTGGCAGTTCCTAGCCAAGTGGCCAGGTCTATTACAACTATAACACATGAATGTGTTATTCCTTAAGGGAGGTTGGGGTCCATTCTGGGGAGGATAGTTTCTATTTCTATTTTAGTAGTTGCGGTTTTGGTTATTATTACGATTCTGAATTTTCATATTTCTACCTTTAGATTTCAGAATTGTAGAGGAGGGTTTCTTATTGGTACTGTTATTTGAGACTACGAGTACTTCATCTCTTTGGTCTTGCTTTCGAGCTTCTTCTTCTATTCTTAGACGGGTTATAAGACTTTCTAAAGAAAATTCCTGAGTTTTATGCCTAAGTGTATTCTTAAAATCTTTCCAAGCAGGGGGTAATTTATCTATTATAATAACTACTTGAAATTATTCATCTAAAGTCATACCTTCAGAAGTTATTTCGTGTGCTATCTTCTACAGTTCGTGTGATTGAGCTTCTACTGATTTTCCATCAATCATTTGAAACTTCATGTATCTACTGACAACATACTTCTTAGTTCCAGCTTCTTCAGTGTCGTACTTCTTTTGAAGTGCTTCCCAAATTTTCTTAGCAGACTTATCAGAGTTATAATAATTATACAAATCATCAACTAAACCATTAAGAATATAATTTTTGCACAGAAAATCATTTTGCATCCAGGTGTCTAAATCCTTAGTTGCATCTTCAATAGGAGGAGTAGGCTGTATTGGTTTTTCAGTAGTAAGAGCAGAAACGACTTTTTTCATGGTTAAGAAAAATAACATTTTTTGTCTCCATCTTTTAAAGTGTAGTCCCTCAAAATGGAATGGTTTGTTTAGATCAGCAGTTAGCATTTCAGTAGACATGACAGATTAAATTCGTCTTAAAATTGTTGAAA
Organism: Hippophae gyantsensis; assembly: GCA_030763125.1. Classification (NCBI taxonomy): domain Eukaryota; kingdom Viridiplantae; phylum Streptophyta; class Magnoliopsida; order Rosales; family Elaeagnaceae; genus Hippophae; species Hippophae gyantsensis. Next base: position 46,341,743 of record CM061030.1, on the reverse strand, counting down.
CAAGTTTGTCAATAATAGTATTGAAACAATATTACCAATAACTTGGTATGAACTGCTTGGGTTGAGTCACGGACTAGGTCGCTCTTTTTAAGACGTTTTGCGGCTCTACCCAATTTGTGCAAGCAAACACAGCCCCCGTCATTCCCAGGATAAAACAGCCCAGAATCGTAATCTTTGTCTCAGAACTTCACTGCACTGATGAAGACTGGAATGCTACAATTGAAAATTTGTTGCTCGAAAAACTCAAAAAAATAACTTAGAATTATAGAGAGAATTTTTTTCGTAGGAAGATGAGTTTGCAGATTGTTGTGTTGAAATTGAGAGCTGAGGCCCTCTATTTATAGGTTTCAAAAACCGTGTGACAATTATGATAATAACGGTAATGTCTGGGAATTAAGAGCATAATAGTCATTCTGAGTAATGAAGAGTAACGACCATTTTCTGAGTAAAGACGAGTAACATACATTTTTGTTGAGTAAATACGAGCAACGGCTATTTTTCTGAATAAAGAAGAGAAACAGTCATTTAACGGTCATATTCTGATAAAGAAAATAACGGTTGTTTTTCTGGAAAAATATATATATGACAACCATTTTTCTAAGTGGAAAATATTTTCTTGAAAAAAAAATATTTTTCCAAAAAAAATAAAATACCACCTCACACGCACTCGACTGGACTCGGCACGGTCGGTCGGACGGCGCACGTGTGTTATCACATTTACCTAGTTTCCCTACCCTTTCATAAAAATAGATACCCCATTCTTCATTATTTATAACTTTTTTAAATAATGTAAGAAAACAATGTAAAACAAAGCTTAAATTGTTTTTTATAAACTTCATCCTTTCCAACATAAATTCTCTCTCTTTGTTTTAATCTTTCACTATAGTTTCTTCTTTTCCTTCCTTTAGCAATGAAGTTTTGACTGCCTTTTGTGGTTGGTCTAATTTGTTCCATATTTTAAGAACGCGAATACTACTCAATGAATGACCATATATAAGGTTGCGACAATTGATATTTTTGTGGGCTCCTATATAACATTTGGTAACATAAGCTTTCTTTAGGAAAATATATTTGTTAACGTACTACTTGTTATTTAAGATATTAAAATTTGATTTTAAATTTTAAATTTACATAATTTATTACCTAATATTTTTAAATTTAAATAAATTTAGTATAATATTTTTATTTCTGTTAAATTAGTTTAACATCATTATACTTAATATTGTGTATATTTGATCCTTGTGGGGTTCGGTACCTTTAGAATTAGGGGATTTTTTTAACGATATTTCCTAAAACAATTAGAACATAAATTAATATAAAAATGATATTAATAATAAAAAAATTCATTACTAGGTAGATAAAAATATTCTTTTAAAATTGATAAAATTATATTAGTTTTGCAAAATTTCTGAATTAAATAAAAATTATTATTATTTAATTTAGCTAAAACTGTATTAATGATTAAAGTTACGGTATCTGAAAAGTCACACTTGAAAATTGTGGTGATTTAAGATATCAAAGTAAAAAGGGTTTTTGTCTATAAAAGGCTAATAATATACAATAGTTTAGAAATAGGCTTAATTAAGATTTAGTTTAAAAAAGGTCAAAATAAAACCTGCTAAACAATTTGCCGATCATTTATTCTTTTTAACTCCCACACATTCTCTCTCTCCCTTTTTTCATTTATTTTTTCTAACTTTCATAACATTCTCTCTCTCCTTTTTTTAATTAACAACCTATCATTCACGTTTTTTAAAACATAAATATTTTTGTCTTTTTCTTCTCTCTCTTTCACTAATTTCGAGAACCTTATTTTTTTAAAATATAACCATTCATCAATTTTTAATAAATAACAATTTATTTCTATTATAAATAAAAAATAATAAAATAATTTATATTTATATAATAAAAAGTATATATTTTATAATAAATAACTTATCAAAATGTTATTATAAAATATTTAAAATAATAATAATAATAATAATAAATTATAAAATTTTAAATTATCAAAAATTTTACTAAATAATTACAATAATTTTTATGAAAAAATATTAACATTTTAAAAAAATAAATTATTTAAGATTAAAAAAATTAAAAAATAAATTACATTGTAACAAATATCTCTAATATTATTATAATTTTAATTATTACTAAGATAACAAATATCTATTAACAATAATTATATTTAAGTATTAAAATATAATTAATTCAATATAATTTATATATTTTATTATATTAATAATAAAAATAATTATAATGATATTATATTATATAATATTTTTTCACAAAATTTGTGATATAATGTTCTATATTTGTATTATATCTCGTAAAAAATTGGATATAGAGGCTTTATAATTTTTTTAATAATTTAATTATTTTTATGAATATTATTTTTTATATCATAATTATAATTAATATTATAATTATTTATTAAATATAATTATAATTATATTTAATAATAATAATAATAATAATGTATTATATTATTTATGAATTATCAAAATATTTAGCATATCATTTTCAATATATGTATAAATTTATATTTATTTTATTGTAAAATAAATAATTTTTTATTTTTGAAAATAATTTTTTTAATATATAATATGATAAAAAAGATTTATGTATTTAAAATTAATTATAAATTTATAAGATGTTAATATTTTTTTATGTTTATAATAATTATGTTTTGTAAAATAGAATTTTTAAATAAAATTGATTAAAAAATTTTCTTTAAAGTTTAAGGTAAGATTTTGCCTATTTTTAAAAAAAATCCTACTTATGCCCATTTTTAAACTATTCTATAAGAATTGGTTTTTATAGACAAAACCCCAAGTAAAAACTTGATATACTCAAAAGACACAAGAAAGAAGTCACGGAAATAATGTTGATTTTGATATTTTTGTTTTTATGTTTTATATTGTGAAGTTTTTAAGATCAATTTTATTTTTTCTCTTTTGATTCTTTGGCTTAGAATTTTCATCGTATAATTTTTTTTATTGTTTGACTTAGAATTTTCATTTTATGAATTTCTTGTTACAATGTGAGCATTTATTTACTTATCTCAATATATATTTGAGAATTGGAACGTTATTTCGGTTTCTAGTAATGTTTCTTTTCATTTATTGAGGCTAAAACTTGGTACTCATTATTGGTATATGTTTAATCATCTTATTTTGGTTTCTTTTTGGTTAGTGTTTTGGGTCATTTAATTTATTTTAGCATTATTTATTCTCATGAGCTTATATTGGATTACGAGTCATTCTTTTTTTTGTTCCTTGTAATTCAAATTTACATTCGTTTTATCACAGATTTTGGAGTTAATAGTTAGTTAGTTTTATATCAATTTCTCGTGTACCACTTTAGATATTTTTCTTTAATTATTAAGGTTTGTTTCTTCTTGAGTTATGCAAAAGAGTTTACCAAAAATAAACTCATACATGGATATTCCCACAGCTTGGTAGAGCTCACCGCCTATGCTATATATCCATTTCTATTCTTAGATTGGAATAATGAAATTCAAATTAAAGACTTCTAAAAAAATATTATTTTAAAATTTATAATAATAAAATTGAATAATATTTAATATCGAATAAATTTAAATAATCATAGTTTAATTTAAACGGTATCTAATATCAAAAGATGTATTAAATTTTTTTTAATAATAAAAATATATTTCATTTACATGAGTTACTCAATTAGAATAGATATTAGTTACATTATAACCACATTATTTATTTTTACTTCAAGAAAAAGCATAATTAAATCCTTACTTATGCTTTTTCAAAAGAAAACTTAACCTAATAATTTATTAATTTTCATTCAATGAAATCAGTTGAGAGACCATTATTGGGTTCCATGATAAAAGTCATAAACACATAAATAGAGTAATTAAGGAATTATCCTTTTACAATCACAAGACATTTGCCAATGCCAATTCTTAATCTCGACTTGCAATCCTTCGTGTATATGCTTAATTTTCTCATTTAAATAAATTATATCAATATATATTATTATCATATTTTTAAATTATGACTTCTAGTCATTTGAAAACTTTTCATGTCAGTTACAAAATTAGAAATAACATATCTATATGATCAATCATTTATAAGTATTTATTCACTTCAGAAAATAATATTAAATATTTGATTCTATAATACTCTTTCTATATTTAACTTCTCTAGGAGCACAATAAATGAAGAAATTTATTATTTTTTTCATTCAAAGATTAGGAGCATAATAAATGAAGAAATTTATTAATTTTTCCATTCTGAGAGAAAATTATGGATTTATATTGAAACAAGTATATTAAAATAACGTAAGAATAATATTACTAATATATTGAAATAAACTGTTTTGGTTGAATAGCGGACTAAGTCACTCTCTTTAAGTACACTAATGAAGTCCAGAATGTTATACCTTTCAAATATAGGATATATAGGACATCCTTCAAGATGACAGTTTTTCCAGAAGTAAACTTCAATTCCACCTTACCAATACCAGTAACTTTAGTGGAGTGGGAGTCACTCAGTCGCACTTTCTTATCCTTAGACATAGAATAAGACTTGAACATGTCTCGATCATAGCAAATATGGCGAGAAACACCGGTGTCTACCCACTACCCTTTAGATCCACCAACAAAGTTGATTTCAAATATCATAGCAATAAGCTAATCTTCGGTAAGATTTGCTTACGCGACAGGATGATTCTTATTCCGATAGTTCCTGGCCAAGTATCCAGATCTGTTACAACTATAACACATGAATGTGTTATTTATTGAAGGGGTTGAGGTCCATTCTATGGAGGATAATTTTTGTTTCTATTTTGGTAGTTATGGTTCTAGTTATTATTTTGATTTTGATTTTTCATGTTTCTTCTTTTAGGTTTTAGAATTACAGAGGAGGATTTCTTATTGGTACTGTTGTTTAAGACAACGAGCACTTCATATTTTTTATCTTTTTTTTGGGCTTTTTCTTCTATTCTTAGACAGGTTATAAGACTTTTTAAAGAAAATTCCTTAGTTTTATGTCTAAGTGCATTCTTAAAATCTTTCCATGCTGGGGTAATTTATCTATAATAACAACAACTTGAAATTATTCATCTAAATCCATACCTTCAGAAGTTATTTCATGTATTATCTTCTACAGTTCATGTGATTAAGCTTCCTTTGATTTACCATTAATCATTTGGTACTTCATGTATCTACTGACAACATATTTCTTAGTGTCAGCTTCCTCATTGTCATACTTCTTTTGAAGTGCATTCCAAATTTCCTTAGCAGACTTATTAGAATTATAATAGTCATACAAGTCATCAGCTAATCCATTAAGAATAATTTTTTTGCATAGAAAATCATTTTCCATCCAGGTGTCTAAATCCTTTGTTGTAGCTTCAATAGGAGGATTAGACAGTGTTGGTTTTTCAGTAGTAAGAACAGAAGCGACCTTTTTCATAGTTAAGAAAAATAACATTTGTTGTCTTCATCTTTTAAAGTGTAGTCCCTTAAAATAGAATAGTTTGTTGAGATCAGCAGTTAACATTTCAGTAAACATGGCAGATAGAAATTTGTCTTAAAATTGTTGGAACAAGTATGTTAAACATAGCGTAAGAACAATATTACCGATATACTGAAATTAACTGTTTGGGTTGAGTCGCGGACTAGGTCGCTCTCTTTAAGATGTTTCGTAGCTTTGCCAAAATTTGTAAAAGTAAAAACAGTCTGGTCGTCCCCAAGATAAAACAGCCCAGTGTCTTTTTTTTTTGTCTCGAAACTTCACTGCATTAATAAAGTCTGGAATGCTACACCTCTCAAATATTTATGTTACTCGGAAAAATTCAAAAACAATTTTATATATTTTTCTTTGGTTTGCTACCAAGAGTAGTTTCTGAGTTGTTAAGTTAGGTTCTAAAACTGAAGGCTATTGTCCTCTATTTATAGTTGAAAAAATATGTATAACAGTCATATAATTATAAAAAAAATGGTCATAAACAGACACATAATTATAAAAGTAATGATTATAAAAATAACGGTCACATAATTATGAAAATAATAATCACAAAACATAATTATAAAAATAACGGTCCTATTTAGGTGGATAAATAATGACTATGTCGGTTGAAAAGAATAATTTTAATAATAAATTTTTTTTATTTAAATTGATTTCCAACGGTTTCTATATATAATAATAAATCATAAACCCGTATCTAAGAATAATTTTAATAATAAATTTTTTTATTTAAATTGATTTCCAACGGTTTCTATATATAATAATAAATCATAAACCCGTATCTAAGTGATTCAAGGATTTATAACATCCTTCTTGGATGCTGTATGTACATCAAATATTTATAAGTGTTATTCGCTTCAAGAAATAATTTAGTTATATGGTTGTATCTTATATTCACCTTATAACTCAATTGTCCATTTTGCTTCTTTAGGAGCATATTTGAAAAGTTTTGTAAACCTTATAATACCATATCCGTATAAAATAATAAAATATTTCATAGATCGAGAGAAGGAAAAAAGCATTATATATCATATTTTTAGTAGTAATAAAATATTTCTAACGAGAGTTTAGTCACATATTGGTTGTTTGTGTAAAAAAAAGTTATGGGTTTTATTGATATTAGTTTCTGCCCCTTAAAAAATTAAAAAAAATCTATAAAGTACTCATCAATTAAAAAAAGACTAATTAATTACATAGATAAATAACAAGATTATATACTAATAATTACTAATGTGGCTAAAAAAGATTATGAATCAAACTTATAAATTGTATATCACAAAAACTAATATATATATATATATATATATATATATATATATTAATGTCAATTAGCTTTCCTATTTTCTCAATATAATAATAATAATAATAATAATAATAATAATAATAATAATAATAATAATAATAATAATAATAATAATAATAATAATAATAATAATAATAATAATAATAATAATAATAATAATAATAATAATAATAATAATAATAATAATAATACTAATACTAATAATAATAATAATAATAATAATAATAATAATAATAATAATAATAATAATAATAATAATAATAATAATAATAATAATAATAATAATAATAATAATAATAATAATAATAATAATAATAATAATAATAATAATAATAATAATAATAATAATAATAATAATAATAATAATAATAATAATAATAATAATAATAATAATAATAATAATAATAATAATAATAATAATAATAATAATAATAATAATAATAATAATAATAATAATAATAATAATAATAATAATAATAATAATAATAATAATAATAATAATAATATATAATAATAATATATATATATATATATATATATATATATAATAATAATAATAATAATAATATATATATATATAATAATATATATATATATATATATATATATATATATATATATATATATATATATATATACATATATATATATATATATATATATATATAATAAGTATAATATAATATATATATATATATATATATATATATATATATATATATATATATATATATATATATATATATATATATATATATATATATATATATATATATATATATATATATATATATATATATATATATATATATATATATATATATATATATATATATATATATATATATATATATATATATATATATATATATATATATATATATATATATATATATATATAATAATAATATATAATAATAATAATAATAATAATAATAATAATAATAATAATAATAATAATAATAATAATAATAATAATAATAATAATAATAATAATAATAACACACACACACACAATAATAATAATAATAATAATAATAATAATAATAATAGTAATAATAATAATAATAATAATAATAATAATAATAATAATAATGTCTATGTGATAAAATTATAAAAGAGGGTCCTTGAAAGTATAACTAAACAATTTATAAATCTTATTCAACTGACGGGTAAATAGAATATTAAAATGAATGTTAAAAGAAATGAGATTATTTATGATATTTTTAAGAACAACACTATTTACCAAACCTGTTGAATCATTAATTTTGAAATATGAAGCCTAACGTTTTCAATTTCTAACATGGATTTACACTGCATAAAAATGTTACCTTAAATAAACAATAACAAATAAGTATATATATCCACAATCATTTTAGATAAAATAAAATCATGAAATTATTTTCCTAAACCAAAAGAATAAAGTATTTCTAGCTATCATTACTTTTAGGCATAAGGAAATAATGGAAAGAAAAAGTTTAGACTTAATAATATTTAACATCCGTGTGAATTTATAGACTCCAAAGATGTGTGCATATAGTGTGTTCTAAAAAACATGATTATGCATCACAACATGAATATGGTGAAATTTGTAAGTGAAAAATAAAATAGTATTAGCACTACCATAAGCTTTTATACAAATGTGTGTAAATATGTAAGATAATAAAATAAGTCATACATGAATCTTAATTAAAGTTATTATGAACATTAAAATCCATATAAACCAATATATATAAGATAAATCCAAAAAATTAAAGGAGTGTAGAAGTATGAAACTGAATATAAACTAATGTATCATTTTACGTGTAATAAGTAAAGAAATAAATTATCTTATATAGATATAAGAATTTACCATTTTGTGTGATCGGTCAATGCCACAAAAGATTACAAAATGATTTTGTCATGGTTATTTTACAGTTTGTAAAATCATAAGGTTTTAACAAAAGTTATCGTAATTATGTTGATAACGTATTACAAAATATAAATAAAATAAATAATAGAGAAAAATAAGAACATAAAGAAGAGATGGATAGTAGAGAGAAATTATAAGAGAGATCTATCATTTCTAATAGTGTATCTCATACATGTAAAGAGAGGTTCTTGATAAAGCTAAGCTCATATGTACAAATACTATAACATAACACAAAATTCTTTCTGGATGCACAAATCTATAATCAACTAATTACACTGTTGTGGGCGGAAGCAATAAATAACGGTGTATGAATATATCAAAGCGATAAAATGAACACACAGAATTTACGTGGTTCGGCAATTCGCCTAGGTCCACGGGAGACAGCAGATATTATTTGAACTGAGTAGAAAATATACAGAATACAGATACAGATTTCCTCACTAATAATATCTCTCAAGTGTTTTCCCAAATTTATAGAAAACTCTCAAACTCACAAGTATTTTCTCTCTTTGAGTTTGCTTATGCTCTCTTTGATTTTTTTGATTTTTGCCTTGTTCTTCAATGCATGAACTCTTCCCTATTTATAGATGAAGCAAGACTCCCTTTCCCTAAATTGTGTCATAATTTAAGCCTTAAATTAGGCCACTAATTTCCTTAAATTATGCCACTAATTTCCTTAAATCATGCCACAAATTAAGCCACAAATTAGGCCACTAATTTCCCTAAATTATGCCACTAATTTGTTACTTTTAGAGCCAATATTCAACAATCTCCACCTTGGCGAAAAAGTTCATAACGCTGCCTCCAAATGCGCCCTAGGCGCTCTAAGCTCGAGAGATGTTGATCAAGTTCAAGCAGTATTGAAACTTGATCCCTGTAACCACCTTTGTAAGCATATCTGCGGGGTTATCTGCAGTTCCGACTTTCTGGAGTATAACATTTCCTTCATCGACGATTTCTCGAACAAAATGAAATCGAACATCGATGTGCTTGGTGCGACCATGATGAACTTGGTTCTTTGCCAAACAAATGGCACTCTGGCTGTCGCAGAAAACCTCCATGTTTTTCTGAACAATACCCAAATCCTTAGTCAACCCGAGAAGCCATATAGCTTCTTTGAATGCTTCACATGCCCATATACTCTGCCTCTGTAGTAGACAAAGCTACGCTGATCGCAATGTTGATCTCCAACAAACTGGTCCTCCTGCCATTGTGAACACATAACCAGTTGTAGATCGACGCTTATCCAGATCTCCAGCATAGTCAGAATCCACATATCCAACTAGTTGTTTGCCTTCAGTCTTGTCTCTTTCAAACTTCAAACCAATATCTACAGTACCATAGATGTACCGTAGAATCCACTTCACTGCTTGCCAGTGTCCTTTACCGGGATTATGCATGTACCGACTCACCATACTAACAGCGTGGGAAATATCAGGTCTGGTGCAAACCATTGCATACATCAAGGCACCAACAACATTTGCATATGGAACACGTTCCATTTTCTTCTTTTCATCGATGGTGCTAGGTGACATCAATGCACTCAATTGAAAGTGAGGAGCAAGCGGTGTACTTACTGGTTTGGTTTTTTCATCAATGTCAAACCTTTGTAGTACTTTCTTCAGATACTGAGTCTGTGTCAAACAGACTGTGCTTGCAACTCTATCTCTTGTGATTTCCATCCCAAGAATTTTCTTAGCTTCTCCAAGATCTTTCATTTCAAATTCTGAACTCAACAGAGCCTTCAATCTGTCGATCTCCACCTTGCTCTTAGATGCAATCAACATATCATCAACATATAAGAGCAAATAAATGAAGGTACCATCTTGGAGTTTTCGAAAGTATACACAGTGATCAAACTGACTACGTGTGTACTTCTGTTCTCTAATGAAGCTATCAAAGCGCTTGTACCATTGTCGTGGTGATTGCTTCAAACCGTAAATTGACTTGCTCAGCTTGCAAGCCCAATTCTCTCGTCCTGGAATTTTGAAGCCATCCGGTTGAGACATGTAGATTTCTTCGTTCAAAGTACCATGGAGAAAAGCTGTTTTGACATCGAGTTGAGCTAACTCGAGATCAAACTGTGCTACCAAAGCCAATAGTATCCGAATAGATGAATGCTTAACAACAGGTGAGAATACCTCATTATAGTCTATTCCTTCTTTCTGAGCATAACCTTTTGCTACCAGTCTGGCTTTGTATCTGATATTGTCTTTACCAGGAACACCTTCCTTCTTGGCATAGACCCATTTGCAGCCAATAGTTTTCTTTCCTTTGGGAAGTTGAACCAACTCCCAAGTCTGATTCTGGTGTAGAGACTTCATCTCTTCATCCATTGCCATCTTCCACTTCATACTATCAACTCTCTGCACAGCTTCTCTGTAAGTGCATGGGACATCATCATCAATTACTGGAAGTGCGAATGCTACCATGTCTGTGTATCTAGTAGGCTTCCTAATCTCCCTTCTCGGTCGAGTAGTGGCAATAGATTCTGGCTGCTGATTGATAGGTGGTGATGGTGAGAAAGCCTCCACCTCAACTGAGATCTCTTCTTGATCATCAATTTCATCTTCACCACGATTGGTAGTCGGTGCAATCTTTTCTGGATCTTCCGGAGTCTCAAGCATCACCTTAGAAAGAGTATTTGGACTTTCATTCTCTTTCTCTGAATTTGTCTGTCTCAGCATAACAGACTCGTTGAATGTAACATCTCGGCTTAAGACCATCTTCTTGGATTCACCACACCAAAGTCGAAATCCTTTAACTCCTTCCTTAAAGCCCAAGAAAACAGTTTTTTTTGCTCTAGGATCCAGTTTGGATTCACTAACATGAAAATATGCTGGACATCCAAATATTCGCAATGAATCATAATCAGTAGCAGGTTGTCCAGACCATACCTCTTTAGGAGTTTTTCCATCTAATGCAGTCGTAGGAAGTCTATTGACTATATGAGTTGCATATGACAAAGCCTCAGCCCAAAATGCCTTGCTCAATTTTGATTGAGATAGCATACATCGAACTTTCTCAACCAAAGTTCGATTCATTCGTTCTGCAACTCCATTCTGCTGTGGTGTACGAGGAACTGAAAAATGTCTGATTATCCCTTCATCTTGACAAACTTTAAAGAAGGGATCTGATTTATACTCGCCACCATTATCAGATCTGAGCCTTTTAATTTTCCTGCCTGTCTGAGTCTCGATCATTTTCTTCCATTTAAGAAAGATATCCAGAACTTCATCTTTGTGACTCATAGTGTATATCCAGACATATCTAGAGAAATCATCAATAAAAGTCACAAACCAACGTTTACCTCCAAGTGAAGCATTCTTTGAAGGTCCCCAGACATCCGTGTGAATATAATCAAGAGATCCCTTAGTACGATGAATGGTAGTGCCGAACTTGACTCTTGTTTGTTTTCCCATTACACAATGTTCGCAGAAATCAAACTTTCCAGTCTTGGCACCTTTTAAAAGACCTTGCTTCATTAAGCCTTGCAAAGCCTTTTCACCGACATGCCCTAAGCGCATGTGCCACAGGCGGGAAGAATCATTTGTCTTTTCTTCAGAACTACTTGAGACAGCTGCTCTTCCTGTAACTGTACTCCCATCTAGGAAATACAAGTTCGCCTTCCGAGTACCCTTCATCGCTACAAATGCACCTCGTACAACTTTCAAGACTCCATTTTCCAATGTTACCTTGTAACCATCAGAATCTAGAACACCTAAAGAAATAAGGTTTTTCTTTAGGTCAGGAATATACCTTACATTTGTAAGTCGTCGATTGTACCATCGTGCATCTTTAGTCGCATCGTTACGATCCCTTTTGTTTGTCAGACATTGTCGTTGCCCATAAGCACAACTCCTCCATCGAGCTCTTCAAAACTTGAAAACCAATGTCTGTTTGGACACATATGATAAGAACATCCAGAATCAAGGATCCACTTATCTGAGTAGGTTTTTGATGATGAAACTGAAAAGGCTGATTCTTCACCTTCATCGACCTTCTGTCCAACATTTGCATTTGACTTGTCCTTGTTTGGGCAATCTTTCTTCCAATGCCCTTTCTGGTGACAATAGGCACACTCATCCTTTGCAGGACGTCTTCTGGATGAATCTCCCCTGGAATTTGATCTGGATCGCCCCCTATTATTTGATCCGCCAGATTTTTTGTTGTTCATCCTACCTCTGGCTGCCGTCAATGCTTCTGATATTGAGTCTCTGTGATCATGTTGATCCTTCTTCCGATACTCATTATTTACCAAAGCATTTGAAATATCTACGAACTTAACCTCATCTTTTCCATATAACAGGGTTGTGGTTAAATGCTCATAGCTCTCAGGTAATGAATTCAGCAACAACAAAGCTTTATCTTCATCGATAATTTCAACATCTAAATTTTGTAGATCGGCCAAAATTTTATTGAAATTATCTAAGTGCTCAATCATAGGGGTACCTTTCTTGTACTGGAAACGGAAAAGTTTCTTCTTCAAGTAGAGTCTGTTCTCAATACTTTTCGTCATGTACTTGTCCTCTAGTTTCTTCCAGAGAACTGCAGCCACATTCTCTTTCATGACAAAGTACTTCTGATCTTTTCCTAAGCACAGTCGAATTGTGCCACAAGCTTGTCGGTTGACATAATTCCAATCTTCATTTGAATAATCTCCTGGCCTGGTCTCCAAGGCTATATTAGATCCTTCTCGAAATAATAGATCTAATACTTCACATTGCCACATGCCAAAGTTATTGGTGCCGTCGAATTTCTCCACCTCGAACTTTGCGTTGGACAACATAGTTCTTCGAGTAGAACAACTTGGTTTGACAGAAATTCTAAGGTCAGCTTGTTCACCTTCTTCGATCTCTCTTTTATCAGCCATAAGTACAAGCAGATAACAGAAATTTTGCACTTACAACTTAAAACAGTGTTTTTTTTTCAAATTTTATACCTTATTTGAAAAAACGGAGTCCGCAGTTGAATCCGGAATGGTCCAATTAGCTAGGAATAGATCCAACTCAAATGAAAACGGATGAAAAACGGACCAACTCGATCCAAATATCACTAGTGACTGAGTTGACCCGGTCCAACTCGGTGAGTTGACTCAGTGCTGGCAGCAACACTCCGGAAGCTTCTGGCGGCGATTCTGACTTCCGATTTGAGCGATTCTTTCACCGTTGTGTTCGTCTCGTCGAGAGCTTCGATTTGATATATAATACTACTATATTTGGCTCTGATACCAATTTGTTGTGGGCGGAAGCAATAAATAGCGGTGTATGAATATATCAAAGCGATAAAATGAACACACAGAATTTACGTGGTTCGGCAATTCGCCTTGGTCCACGGGAGGCAGCAGATATTATTTGAACTGAGTAGGAAATATACAGAATACAGATACAGATTTCCTCACTAATAATATCTCTCAAGTGTTTCTCCAAATTTATAGAAAACTCTCAAACTCACAAGTATTTTCTCTCTTTGAGTTTGCTTATGCTCTCTTTGATTTTTTTGATTTTTGCCTTGTTCTTCAATGCATGAACTCTTCCCTATTTATAGATGAAGCAAGACTCCCTTTCCCTAAATTGTGTCATAATTTAAGCCTTAAATTAGGCCACTAATTTCCTTAAATTATGCCACTAATTTCCTTAAATCATGCCACAAATTAAGCCACAAATTAGGCCACTAATTTCCCTAAATTATGCCACTAATTTGTTACTTTTAGAGCCAATATTCAACATACACAATCTTCTCTTATTATTTATATTGAATTGACATCCATATCTTTACAACATCAATATTTTAATATTTTATTTTCAAATAAAATCGATAATAAATTAAAAATAAATATCAAATAATTTCTTACAAAATTAAGATGAGAAGCATAAGAGGTATCAAAACTTTAAAAAATAAATATTGTAATTCTATTTTTTCAATGAAATACTTTAGTCTTATAATTTTGAGAAAAAATATACTTTAATAATAAAAGTTCAAAGTTACAATACTTATGTGCATTCCTTCTAAAATTAAAATGTACAATTTTAAGACCAAAATGCACATTTTAAAAAGCTATAAGACTAAACTGTTACAGTTGAAAACTATAAAACTAAATCGTTCATTTATCTAAAGTTATGGACTACTGTTGCCCTTTTCCCAAAAGCTAAATACTAATAATGATATATATAACATATAAAATCGTAGGATAGATATGAGCCAAAGGATTTTTTTCTAGTTTTCATCTTAACCTATTATTTCATATTTAGTGCATCTAATAAATTTATAAATTTATGATATTAATATATTATATTTTTAAAATGTTATTTGAATTACCTAACACTTAAAGAATGTGTATATATCATTAGAATAGGTAAGGAAAAACAAGGAGAGAATATTAACTCTACGATATCCTTGCACATGTTATAAATTTAGGGTGAGTAAACGTAGTAGTTCACTAGCTTTTCAAAATAGAGCATTTAAGTTCAGTCATTTTTATATGACAATTTAATTCATTGGATTTGAAAAAGTTACACTACAAGTTCAAATAATCAATTTTTATGATTTTCTTCGTCTTTCTATTTTTAAAATTTTTATTTTAAAAAACTATTTCAATAATTATTCATATTAAATTTTTTTAATACAGTTGAATAAATAAAAAATAATATTTTCTAAAAAATAAAAATTTACAATTTAAAATTTATGGTGTCAATTTTTCAAAGCTAGTGACTAAACCATTACAAAAAATGGCTTAATTGCTTTAACTATAATAACTAGTAGACTTTAGTGACATTTTTCCTATAAATTATTCATCCATAGTATTTACAAACTTAATTTTTCGCCCTCACCTGTCCTTAATAATCAACTCTTTAAAAAATTGATGTAAATTTTTTAAACCTCAAATCTACATTTTGTATTGAAAAGTATTAAGGTATTCGCTAAGTCCTCACTTGTCCTAATAATCATTTGTTTTAAAAATTGATGTCAGTTTTTTAAACCTCGAATCTACATTTTGTCTTGAAAACTTCATGTATTAAGGTATTCACTAAGTTCTCAAGAGGCTTACTTGGAATGAGTTGAGTAGGTTGTAGCATTGGAAATGAAAAGACATGTGTGGTGTAGTGATCGACACAAATTGTGTACAATGAATATGCAAGTATACTTATCGCAACAAATAATATAATGATAAAAAAATATCGTTCACACTAAGATTATGTTATTAGAAACTAATTTTAAAACTAAAAAGTAAAAATCATTTTTTTTGTGTTTTTATGTTTTAAGAAAGAAAAATTAAAAGAATTAAAAATAAATAGTAGTAATTAATTAACTTGGATTTAACAACTAAGAAGATATATGAGAAAATATTTAAGAATACTTAATCTCCTAATTTTCTAAACATGTCAATCACTAAAACCCCCCAATATATTTATAAATCAATTACATGATCAATTGAATCTAACCTAGCATGTATTCCTCTCTCAAGTAAACTACACATCATATAGTAATTAACATAATCATAGTATCATATTAATTAAATTACATATTACTCATTAAGTTCATCAATTATGAATCACATACATAAGAATCATACATCTCTGCCTAAAAAATATGCATGTTATATAATCAAGAAAAATAATTAAATAATTCTTTAAAATCTATTTAATTGCATCTATAGATCAATTGTTAGCCAAACAATTAATAGCATAAAATTTATATTAAATAATATAATTAAATTGAAATCATAATTGGGGTAAAAATTAGATCATCACATGTTGAAAATTGGGTTCATAAGATCCCTAGATCAATTAATTAGCTAAACATAATTTTGTTCATAAAGCTCATATTTTTTATAAAAAAGATATAAAAATTGATAAAGAAAGAAGGAGAAGAAGAAATACAATCAGTCTCTTGCATTATAGCACAAATCTCCTCTTGAATCTCTTCTAAAATTATATCTCATTTTGGATTTTTTTTGTATTTTTATTTCTTCCTTCTTAACTTTAAAAATTGATAAAAAAATTTAATAATTTTGAGCTTATTAGGATTTATGGGACAATTATAGGGTTAAATTCAAGTGAAATCTAGCTCATCAAATCAACTTCAGATCAAAGGCTGAGGTAAAAAATAGGAAATTAATAGCGTTGACCAATAAGAACATGACACGTTGGGTAGATTGGCTATAGTCAATGCAATTGAGTCAGTGCCATATGGCTTGATATGATTCCCGGATATGTATGGCATGGCACCATGATGGTACAAATGGACAAATCACTTGACGACACATGGTAAGCCAATACTGCGTAGTGAAACTCAAAGCGAAAGTCGTGGTGACACTTGGCAAGGCCTACATCACCCCATTCACTCGACGTTGTGCGATTGACCCTCTTCACTTGCGTGGCATCCATATGGCGTGCTTGTTCAACTCCTATGCTTTCTTGGCATCCACGTGGTGTCTTCTGATTGGTCCTACATTAAAAATTCATAAAAAATCCAAAAAAAATATTTTTATCCTTTTTCACTAGAAAGTTCATATTTTAATATTTTTAACCCCAAAAATACTACTTATTAAATAAAACAAGAAAATATTAAGCAAAAAAGTGCATTGATGTCTCTAATTTTATAGAGTCATTACACCCCTAAACTTAACTCTTTGCTTGTCCTCAAGTAAAGCCAAATCTAATTAATTAAACTAACATGGGCAATATATTCGTAAGTATATATCTATTAGTATATGCATATTTATCAAAAACTATCACCCTTAATGGTTATACAATTATAATACAAGAAGTTTCACATATCCATCAATCAACATTTTATCAATACAAGGATATGCAAGGTTTTTGATGAATTGATTTGTGTGTGTTGTACATGATATCATCCAATGTACTCGTGAAGTCAACCTATATGAGTATACTAATCAATTCAATCTTAGAACAAGTCTCATAAGTCTATTTTTACATCACTCTATACTAATATAAATACGCACTTAGCTAAGGATCAATAAGGACTTTACATGCTTGTAATGTAAGACTTAGGTAGGGATTGATAAATAAAGACATTTAGGCTATTTCCACACCTTAGCTTTCTTTTTATTCATCATGTACTTTTTAATTACAATTGAGCTTTAGCTTGATATTTTAGTACACCCTATCTTATCATTATTGTCATATTCTTTATTCCACATCTTTTTTTTGGGTAATCTCACAACACCTCCAAACTTATTTTCAATTATATATTTTTTTCTTTGGAGGAATAATTGTGTTGTGAGTTTTTTTATAAGGTGTATTACATTTCACCTTACTTTATAGCATAACACATGATTGTATTTTTTTTCTTTTTATATAAGCTAACAGTGCAAGGTAAAGGTAATGATTATTGGTTAGTCAAAAAGTGTGGCTTAAAGATATGAAAGATTTTTTTAGACTCAAATGGGTGACTACAGATATTAATAATAGTTAGCTTGAAAGGCTCAACCAATCCAAATAAGGCCTAAATCATTTCTTTTCTAAATACTATTTAGAATTTTACCTCAAGGGATGATCAAATAGATTCTAAAATATGGTAGATCTCATCAACTAGCATAACTCACCACAAATTTTTTCTCAATAAAAACACCAAAATCAATCATGAAGATATGTATAAAAATTTGAATCAACCAATCAAAACTAGCAAGCATATCACATGATTAATGTAAATATCATAACAAGCATATTACATTCCTTATCATGGTCATGAAAAAAAATTATAATTGGATTCATTCGTTTCATATCAAGCATGCATGCATGCATTAGTTTCGATATATTTATCAATTTCTACTCAAATAATAATTAACATCATACTAAAAATAAAGAAAAGTTTCCTAAAAATTGAAAATGTGTATTAAATACTAAAGTAGAGAATGTAGTTCTCTCCCCCAATCTTAAATTACACATTGTCCCTATTGTGCACATATAAATATGAAAAAGTAAAAGGAAAGAAAACTCCTTTTGCCTTGACACACCACATCTGTCATTGAAATTCTCAATCTTATTGTGTCATTTCTCTCCACATTTCTTCACCTACAAAAAAAATATATAAGTAAAATAGCATTGGGTTGCCTCTTAACCAACATCAGGTTTAATGTCCTTGACTAGATGGTCATATAAACTCCTAAGGTACATCCCTCTATGTCCATTTACTATTGAGTTTGCCTAGAAATAGTTTGAGTCTTAAATTGTTCAATAATACTTCATGTTCTAGTTTAAAAACACAACGCTCAATTATCTTATCATGCCATATTTTTGTTTTTTTTTTGTACTTTTTGGCATTCTTATAAGCACTTCACAGTAGCTCATCTAATTTATGTATTTGCAACATCCTTTTCATATCTCTCTTTGAATCTTTTCTTGCTCACTTGATCGGGGATGGTAGCAAAAAGGTGTGGGGTCTAGCCTTGGTACCCCTTCAATAGATGGTTTGAGCTTAGATCCTATCTCAAAACTTGCCAAGGTATAGCTTCCAAATAGTTCACACAATCAATAATATCAATCATAAATTCCATA
This sequence comes from Hippophae gyantsensis, assembly GCA_030763125.1. Classification (NCBI taxonomy): domain Eukaryota; kingdom Viridiplantae; phylum Streptophyta; class Magnoliopsida; order Rosales; family Elaeagnaceae; genus Hippophae; species Hippophae gyantsensis. The sequence continues at coordinate 46,322,501 of CM061030.1, read as the reverse complement.
CTTTCAAAATTAAAATAGATTGAGTTGTTTCTTGGTGAGTTTACTTCATTGTTCACAGCATCATGTGCAATAGTCTTAAGTATGGGCGACTCAATACATTTTTTTAACTTGGCATCAGGATCAATAACATACACCCTAAAAAATTCATTAACATTATCAATATCATGAGATTCAGATGCATTAAAAACTTTAAATGTTACTTTTTCATATTTTTGTAATGCTCTTCCAATTGCAAAAAATGGACAACTAAGTATGATAGAAATGTTATAATTCTTTTCTATGTTTAGTAGAATGAAATCTACCGGAAAGATAAACTTGTCTACTTTTACTAGGATATCTTCTACCACCCTTGGGGCTGCTTAATTGATCTATATATCATTTATAATGTGATTGAAGTGGTTTTAGCTTTATCAACTCTCAATCTCTTGAAAATCGAAAATGGCATAAGGCTAATGCTAAAGCCTAAGTCATATAACGCTTTCTTAAAGTTCATGTTGTCAATTGTGCAAGGAATGTCAAAGCTACCAAAATATTTCAACTTTTTGGGTAATTTTCTAGCAAGAATAGCACTATAACCTTACGTTAAGGTCATTGTTTCATTATCTCGAAGCCTCATTTTCAAACATAATGTCCTTCAAAAATTTGGCATAAGAAGGCATTTTTCAAGTGCATCTACAAATGGTATATTTCTATGCAGCTTCTTAAAGAAATCCAAAAATTTTGAAAACTGTATATCTAACTTTTTCTTTTACAATATTTAAGGGAAATGAATGGTGGGTTTGTAGAGATTACTTTTCTTTGGTAGAGTTATTTCCTTTTTGGTTCTCTTTTTGTTCTCTAGTTTCTCCTCATCCATTTTTGCTTTTTATTCTTCCTTATCCTTTTGAGTCTCATATTCCTCCTCTAGAGTTTTACCACTCCTCAAGGATATAGTGTTGCAATGTTTCTTACCTTCTCTTTTTGGGTTTATAATTCTATCACTTAGAAGGTTACCTTGAGGCCTTTGACTTATTGCTTGGGAAAATTTCCCCATTTGAGTTTCTAAATTTTGAATTGAATCCTCTTGGGTAGAAAATTTTGTATTTATTGACTAGATGAAGTCTTTCATCATCCTTATTAAAGCATTTGTATTGTCCTCAATAGGTGAATTTTTCTCTTGGACTTGAGGTTGTTGTAGTTGTTGAAAACCAAGTGGTGGAAATGATTGAAAATTGAATTGATTACCACCTTTATTGTTGTTATTACTTTAAAATAAATTTGGATATTGTCTCTATCCTGGGTTATATGTGTTCGAGTATGAATTATTTTTTTATTTCACATTACTCACATAGAATGCTGATTCATGATTATTTGGAAAATTATCAAACAAATGAGCTCTCCATAAAGGCACGTGATATCCTTGAATCTTGGGTCTAGTTGATACTCATTGGTGAGTTTTGAGCCTTTAAAAGATTCACCAAAGTTCCATGATATCATTTATGTTATGCACTTTGACTACTCTTCTTGCCATTGATAATTATTATTAGCCATTTTCTTAAGTAAATCATAAGCCTGATTGTAAGATTCGGCAAGCAAAGCTCTATTAGGGAATGCATCAACAATGGTTCTTGTTTGAACATTGAAGCCATTATAGAAAGTCTCCATTTGGATCCAATAGGATACCATGGTAAGGAAATTTCCTTAGCAATTCTTTGAATCTTTCCCATGCTTTATATAAAGATTCCCCTTCATATTGTTGGTAGGAGGCAATATCATTCCTAAGCTTGGCATTCTTTGTTCGTGGGAAGTATTTTATCTAGAATTTATCTATCAAATCATTCCAAGTTGTAATGGAATTAGGTGGTAAAGAGTTTAGCCTAGTTTGAACACGGTCTCGCAAAGAATGTGGGAATAATCTAATAGCCTAAATGCCTCCTTAGTCATACCACTGAATTTGAATGAATCTCCAACTTCAATAAACAATCTAAAATACAAATAAGGATCCTCTGTTGGTAATACGTTGAATTTTCCAAATTTTTATAGCATTTGAAACATCAACGGATTTAATTCAAACTTATTAACTTGAGTGTTTGGCCTTGTAATACTTGGATTCATCCTTTCTAATATATGTCTTGCATATTCATTTATAGCTCTAACCCTATCATCCATTAATGGAATTCAATTGTTTGAATTTAGTTCATTATTGTTTATTTCTAAAAGATTAGTCATTTCTTTCACTTGGGTGAAATTTTTTTGTTTTCTCATTGATCTCAAATTACGCTTAATTTTGGGATCTAAAGGCAATATTTCTCCCTTACAGACTCTGCTCATGCAATAGACTCAAATGTGTTTCTAATGGCACTAAAAGAGATATCAAAATTAAAAATAGATAAAACTTAAAAATTAACTAAATAAATAAATTAAAATAATGAAAAATAAATAAAATATATGAATAAATAAATAACTACATAAAAAAATTAAAATTACAAAAAATAAATAAAAAGAAATAAAAAAATTAAAATTAATTTCTAATTTTTATAATCCTAACAACGGCACCAAAAACTTAATCGATACAAATTGTGTGTAATGAACATGCAAGTATACATATCGCAACAAGTAATATAATAATCAGAAAATATTGTTCCCACGAAGATTAGTTATTTGAAACTAATTTTAAAACTAAAAAGTAAAAGTCAATTTTTATTGTGTTTTTATGTTTTAAAAAAAAGGCAAATTAAAAGAGTTACAAATAAATATCAGTAATTAATTAACTCAGATTTGGAAGCTAAGAATATATACGAGAAAATATTTAGGAATACTTAATCCCTTAATTTTCTAAACATATGAATCACTAAAATCCTCTCAATATAATTATCTATCGATTACATAATTAATGAAATCTAACCTAACATGTATTCCTTTCTCAAGTAAACTACACACAATATAGTAATTAACCTAATCAAAGTATCATGTTAATTAAATTGCATACTACCGATGAAGTTCATCAATTATGGATCAGATACGTAAAAATCATACATTTCTGTCTAAAAATTTTGCATGTTATTTAATCAAGACAAATAATTAAATAATTCTCTCAAATATATTTAATTGCTTCTATAGATCAATTTTTTGCCAAACAATTAATAGCATAAAAATCAGATTAAATAAATAATTAAATTAAAATTATAATTGAGGTAAAAATTAGATCATCATATGTTGAAAAATTGATTTCATAAAACCCTTGGATCAATAAATTTGCTAGACATAATTTTGTTTATAAATTTCATATTTTTCATAAAAAAAGACATAAAAATTGACAAAACAAAAAGAGAAGAAAAAGAAATACAATGAATCTCTTTTTGAATATCCACCAAAATTGTATCTTTTTTTGATTTTTTTGTATTTTTCTCTCTTCTTAGCTCCAAAAACTGATAAAAATTAATAATTTTTGACTCATTAGGGTTTATAGGACAATTAAGGGATTACATTAAGTTCAAGTGAAATTTGAATCTCATATCATCTTTAGATCAGGACTGAGATGAAAAAAGGAAAAATAACAGCATTGGCCAATAAAAACACAATAAATGATAAGGGAGATTCACTGGGGGAATTAACACGCAACGCTTGGCGTAGTTGGACTGGTTATGGTCAATACGACTAAGTCAGCACCACGTGGCTTGCTTTGATTTACAGATAAGGATGGTATGGCACCTTGGTGGAACAAACAGACAAATTTCTTAACAATGCATGGCAAGGCCATTGACTGCACAATGAAACTTGAAACTAACGTAGTATTGACACGTGTCAAGGCCTACATCATCCCCTACACACGACGTTTCATGATTGGCCCACTTTGCTTGCATGGCATCTACATGGTGAGTATGGTCAATGATGAGTGAAATCGATATCGTCGATTCTACCAATACTTTGGTTTTATATTTATAAAACTCTCGCAAGTGCAAGAATCATTTCATAGAAAATGATAAGTATACTCCCAAAGTCGATCCAAGGAAGAAATATATGTGATTTTTAATTTATTATTCAAACTTTTAAAAATGAATGTAAATCCTAAATATCCTATCACGATATTTTGGGTTTTGTGTGTTTCTAATCTAATAACATAAAAATAAACATAGATACAAATTCAATAAACATTTATGCAAATTTTATCTTTTATAATAGTGGAGTATTTATGGATATAATAACTAAGTTAATCATGCTTGCTCACATTATTTAGGTTATTAAAGATATAAATTGATATTTATTGATTCTCTATTTTTTTATATGAATACCATACACCTTTGGTGGGTTTAGATATTGTTTGTTAATTAAACAAATCAATTAACACCTATGGGTAGGGTCAATAACTAATTTGGTTAATTAAATTAATTCTTTTTTTCTAAGAGATTGAAAATGAACCATTTAAATCCTACCTTTGGTGGGGTTAGATAGTTTAAACTTTATTCAATGTGTCCAAATTAAACCTACGAATTTAATTATCCGAGTATTAACTTTCAAGTTTTAAAATCATTACTAAAAACATGTTGTCAATACATTCTCAGATAATAATTCTTATAAATTTTTTTGAAATAGAGTTTCACTCTAACTACTGGGAAATTGTACCAACAAATAAAAGAGCATTACTCTAAATCAGACCGGATAACTAAACCTTAAAATATAATTTTCATATTTAAGTTTGTAATGAAAAATAATATATTTTTTTCTAACATTCTTAATATAAAATTTTGAATAAAAACAAAATCAATTCATTTTAGAGATTTTTACCTATTTAATATTTCGCAAGCATAACAATGTTATTATAATATCATGTTTACAAATAGCCAACAATGGTAAATTTAATCACAGACAAATTAAATATAACATATAAGAATAAAACATAAAAAATAACTGTAAAAACTTACAACACTTTTAATGCTAATTCTGTTGGAAACCTCCAAACGGATTTGCATTTCCATTTATTGAATCAAAAATCTAATAATTTACAAAAACATAATTAGTTCTTCTCAAAAAAGAGAACTCTAAAACTAAAAAAAACTAAGAAATGGAGAGAAAGAAAGAGAGAAGTGTTTGGTGTTTTTATGTGTGTTTTGGTGTGGAGAAAATAGAGATATTTATAGGTGAGGAGAGGATGAAAAAGTGAGAAAAATAATAAAAATAGGAAAACGCATTTTAGGTGGATGATGACGTCATGGCTGATGCAAGTAATGGGGGGTGCGAATTCGGCACGTAGGGTGCGGATGGGGCAGATGGGCGCGCGGACTGTGGCAGATGTGCGCAGACCTTGGCGTTGGTTCGAGTGTGGCTAGGCATGCTACTTGCACGGATGGGCATGGTTGGGCACACTACGCACGTTACTCGGCGTGGTTGGGCAGCTGCGTGCACAATTTTGTCCTGTTAGACATTTTTGACCCATTTTGTCCAATTTTTTCACCTTTTTTTTTACTTTTTCTCATTTATTTTCTCAATATATTTGTGATGTATTACCTCCAGTATTTTTTCTTCGAGTCTTTAAGTTATTTTTTAAGCAAAAATATCTGAAAAATAATAAAAATACCCATGATTCCGAAAAGACAAATTTATATAAAAATATGATAAAATCATATAAATATAAATCTTTTTAATCAATTAAAGTACATAAAATAATGGTAATTTTAGTGCTTTTTAAGCACTCATAAGTCAACTTTTTTGCTTATGTGGCATCCACATGGTGTCTTTCGATTGGTCTTGCATTAAAAATTCATAAGAACTCCAAATAAATCCTAAACGATTCTCAAAAATATATTATCATCCCTTCTCACTAGAAAGTTCATATTTTATTATTTTTAACCCCAAAAATAATACTTATTGAATAAAATGAGAAAATATTAATTAGAAAAATATACTAATGACTATATTTTCATAGTGGCATCATGTAGAAATTAGCTTTTAGATTTCTATATAAGTAGCTTGGGTATTGATGATCTCACTATCTTGCATTATACATGTTAGAATATGGATTATATTTAAGTCTTTAACTTTTAAATCCACTCATAGTATTAACGTGCGCCCAAATACCTTGTTGTTGCTCAAAGTATAGTGCATGAAATTTATTATATGAATGGTATGTTGAAGTCATATGTGTACCTATTCCCATGATATTAAACACTTCAAGAAAATAAGTTGAGAGCAAAGGTGAAGAAAAATAATAAAAATATTAAAATAAAACTAAAACTAAAAACCAAAACAGTAAACAAAAGTTGAAAAATTACAAGTTAAAAGAAAACTAGTAATTATTAGAAGAATTATTGAAACAATCCTAACAATTGTGCCAAAGTTTTGACACATCTGAAAGGGCACGTCAAAAGATAAAACCTTACTTTTATAAAATTGTGTCAATGTAAATATAGTTTCAAATAAGGGTAAAACCTATAAAGGATTGGTAACAATAATTATACTCTTAATTACTAATTCGATAGTAAATTAATTAAAGGTAGCAAATGAGATTTTTGATTGTTTGAGAAGAAATAACATAAAACAATGAAGGTGAATTATACAAGAATGTTAAGAGATATGTGATTATGGGAATATCTTCACCAATATCTTAAAATTCAACTAATCGTGTTATGAATGAAAATTAGTTTCTTAAGTTCTAAATCGCTTTCATAATTTGAAACCTTTATTGAATATTTAACTTTAGTTTAGATGTTTAGGTCCACTTAAGACTTTCCGCATTTCTTATTATGTATAGATTCATAATACAATTATAAATGAACCTGAATCCTAAATAATTTAGAGGTTTACTTATTATATTTAACTTGTTTGTTGCATTAATTTTTAAAAATGTGATAACTAAACTAGACAATAATACAATCATTGATAACATTTAATGTAGACATTTAACCCTTTTTGTGATAGTAACAATAAGACACCACTTCGAATAAGAATATTAGCAATCACATACTAACGTCTTAGACTAAAGATAAACATATTCAGGTCATTATCCTTGATTGATTGAATGGCTTCTTGATTAATCAAGTCTCTTTTTGGATCGATTGAACTTTGCTTGTTGTTATTGCCTTGACTCCTCGATTAGTCTTGATCAAAGCTCAATCGATTGAGTGCCTTGTTTTTTTCTCTAAATACATGATTTTACCTCCTTTTACTCATTTTGTCCCCTATTTGTAATCTATTATGCAAAGTGTTTCTCCTATTGGTATTCCTGCTCAATCTTTGTCCTTGTCAACACCAAACTTAACTTATGTGTCCGTGAAGTTGAATCACAACAACTATTTACTTTGGCGAGAGAATGAAGAGTTGTATTGTGGCTCACATATTAGAAAGTTTAATTGATGGTTCTCTCTCTCAACCTTCGCGATTTCTTGATTATGCAAATTCTATCTCGAATCATGATTTTTCGAGTTTGACACACTTAAACTCCATGATCAAGGACTAGATTTTCAACAATGCATTAAACGAGATGTCCATCCATGTGTTGAACAAGGTTAGAGCTCATGAACAATAGCTTTCTCAAGAGATTGTGTTCGTATATATATATAGGTATCAATCTTGTATTATGGATATGAAGTCATCTTCGTAAAGAGTAGTGTGGTCAACGGGGCGAGGCAGGGTTAGGTTTGGTTTAACATCTTCATTCACACGTATGCTAACATCTTGTGGGGGTGGGGTAGATATTCTCTTCTAGTGTTTCAAAGAATCTGGGGGTATTCTTCACTAATAAATAATATATATTTATTGAAAAATTTATATTTAAAAATAAAATAAAGTTTAATAAATATTAGATGTAATGTATAAATTATAAATATAATTAAATTGTTTATTTTGATGACGTTAAAAAATCAAAATAAAATATATTTTTAATCGTAAAATTCTATTTTCTTAAGTAAATATATAAGAAATTATATAAAACAGAAAGAAATTTGGGTTTAGAGATTTGACTCACGAAGAATGTGATCCTCTAACCCACCCCAAAAGGCATTTACTCCATCGGATTTTCCTCATCAGTAAAATCTCAAATTTCTCCGTAATTAACGAACCCAGTGGGAAAAATTTACTATACTAGTAATGAGTATGTTTGTTTCAAACTATCTAGATCAAGAAAAGGGTACTTCTCATCATTAATTTGGATGCTTTTGGCACTCCAGTTTCTGATCATGATCTTATTTTTTGTCTTCTTGTTGGTCTTGGACCTAATTACCTTCTGTTTGTGAATGGTATAAACATAAGAGAGACTATTCCTAGTCTGAATTCCTTTCACTATATGCTTGATCAATATAAGCAAATGGTTAAGAGACAAAATCAATTTACTCATGATCAAGTGTGTTATGCTAATTCCTTAACCTTTGGTAAGTTTGCTCAATGGTATAATCATCAGACTTAGTCTTTAATTAGTAGTTTCTTGATTCTCACCAACACTGCTAATACTTCTCATCATTATGATGGCGATGGTTCTCAGTCTCATTCCTTTGGAACTCGTGATCAATCTAGTGAACTAAGAAGGGTAGACCTACTTGTCAAATCTGTAACAACGTGGGCCACAGTGCCTTCACCTGTTTTCTTTTTCGAGATATTTTCAATGGCAAGCGTCCTAATTCTCTCAAAGGATCAGCTTCGGCTATGGTTGCAATTGGTTCCACTTCTTCAGTTCCTGAGAATATTTGGCTCCTGGTACTGGTAACAAATACGTGCTTTCTTTAAACACTTTGTTGTATACATTTTCTGCTACAACCAATTTACTTTATGTTCATAAATTATGTGAGGATAATGGGGATTTTTCTTTTTTAGTCATCCTTCTGTTTTTTATGTCAAGGAACAAATTACAGGGAACATTATTCTTCAGGGCCGGTGTGAATAAAAATGGGCTCCACGAGATTGAGGGCCAGGTCCTTCAAGTTTCTCTTAACCAAGCTGCTTAGGGAAGTTTTTCTTAACTTTCTTGTAGTTCCTCTTTTTCTACTCTTATAGATTAGCGTAGTCGTCTAGGGAACCCATCCTTTGATTTGGTCTTTTGTTTTCTTCAAAATAATGGGCTTCAGGTTCCAAAATGATCTAAAGTGTTCGCATTCCAAAATGATCTAAAGTGTTGGCATGTATGAGTAGTGTGCCGACAACAGACAATAATATATTAATATGTGTAAGATAACAAGCATTAATATGGTAGACAAGAATGATAGCGGTAGATAATAATGTTTTAATTTGTTTTCTTTTCGTTTTCTTAGTATACAAATACTATACTCTTGTATAGAAAAATAGAACAGAAAAATATATTTTGACATGGTATCAGAGCAGATTATGGTTGGCCTAAAGAAATAAAAACCCTACGTTACTACCTGTTACACTATTTTCTGTTCTCCTCGATATTGGTTTGATCTGGTGTATTGGTGTGACTGTTGGGATACAAATCTCTTCCATTATGGTGTGAATGGAGACCCTAGACTTCGAGTTTTCAATTTGGATTCTTGTGGTCTGAATCTAAAACAAAGACCATTCTATTGCACCCAGAGATCAGATCAATAATCAATTCAAAATTATTCAGTGAGGAAATGCAGTTGCTGTATACAGATAATTAGTATGAGGCATATGAAATGCCTTACTAGTAGCTGTCAACAGCTATTTTCTTGAAGCTTTGGAGTCTTAACTTTTCAAATCTTCGATCTTCATTTCTGCGAAAACAGTTGGGTTTGACTAATCAGTTGTTTACTAGGATTAGGGGTGGCTGATTTGGCTTACTCGGTTTACTTCGTTCGTCTTCTCAGCAACATTTTTTGTGGAGTGTGTCTTTGTGCGTGAAGTGGTGTCACCTGGTTGAACCAAATGAAGAGTTAATCCTTTTTTTTTAATATTATAATCAGCAAGGGTGTGACCATCTTCAAGCTACTTCCCAGCAAAGATCAGCCTCTGTTGGTCAGGTGGGATACCCTCTGTGTCTTGGATCTTGGCCTTAACGTTGTCGATTGTGTCTAAGTTCGCAACCTCGAGAGTGATTGTCTTTCCAGTGAGAGTTGTTTGACGAAGAGTTGCATACCACCACGGAGACGGAGGACCAGGTGGAGGGTTGACTCCGTCTGGATGTTGTAATCGGCTAGGGTTCGACCATCTTGATCAATTCGTGTAGGAAGATCAGAAGAAGAAGGGCGCCGCTCTACACAAATAGGAAAAAAATTAGGATTACATTTTGATTTTTTTTTTATATATATAGTGGCTGGTGTGTAAAAAAAGGAAAAAATGGAAGAAAAAAAATAGAAGTGATAGATTCATGCAGAATCTAGAGATTTAACCACCAACTCCATATTGAATGAGTTGACTACAAAAATAACGGAAGTTCTAACTAGAGCTCAGACCACCTCACAACCTTCGCTAACTGAAGCGTCGAATACTCCCATTAGTATCAAGTTGGGAGGATCCAACTATGCCTTGTGGTCCCAGGTGGTGGAGATGTATATCTCTGGCAAAGACAAACTGGGATATATTAATGGGGATTTTCCTCAACCTGCTGAAATCGACCCCTCATTCAGGAGATGGCATACTGAAAATTCCATTGTCAAAGGATGGTTGATCAATTCGATGGGCCCCTCCTTGATTGCAAATTTTATTTGATTCCCAACTACGAAACAGGTTTGGGATTCTGCTGCTACCACCTACTATGATGGGACAGACACGTCTCAAGTGTATGATCTTCGCTGTCGAGTTACTCGTATGAAGCAGGCAGGTGGATCCATTGAAAAATACTACAATGAATTTCAAGGGTTGTGGCGAGAAATTGATTTCCGTCGTCTTAATCCAATGGAGTGTGTGACTGATATACAGAAATACAACTCCATCGTACAGGAAGATCGAGTGTATACCTTCCTCGATGGACTTGATGACAGACTAGATAAAACTCGAAGTGATGTGCTTCAAATCAAACCATTCCCTACGGTGGAACAAGCCTATGGATTCATCCGTAGGGAAAAGGTCCAGTAGACTGTGATGATTACGGGTAAATATATGACACTCGGAGCAGTTATGGCTTTCAAAGGGATCAAGGGACACCATAATCCATTGCCACCCAAACTAGGAACTTTTTTGGGTAGCAAGAAATCCACGGGAAATCCACCGTCTATTGACATGAAATGTGGCCATTGTGGAAACTCCAAACACACCATGAAAACTGCTTCAAACTACATGGGTATCCAGAATGGTGGAATGATCTTCAAGCATGGAAGAAACGGGAAACCACTGGGTGAGCCGTTGTGGCTACCAATAATGCATCACTATCCCTTATTCCTCAGGCCGAATCTTCCTAGAATCCAGGTATTTCAAGTAAAGCATTTCACATCTCTACTCGTAGTGATAATGAGGATTGGATTCTAGACTCTGGAGCTACAGATCATATGACATTTGACCCAAAAGATCTCTCCAATACAACCCAGCCGAGACGGAGTCGTGTTGCCAATGCCAATTGGGTCACTTATCCAGTTACAGGGGCTGAAACAGTGACTTTATCTCCTTCATTATCATTATCTAATACATTACTTGTACCCTCTCTTTCAAACAGACTAATGTCTATAAGTCAGGTCACTTCAGATCTTAACTGTGTAGTATTGATGTATTCTACCTTTTGTCTTCTATAGGATATTCTCACTACGGAGATCATTGGGCGTGGTACTAAGAGAGGGGGTAATATTATGTGGATGACCTCAGTTCAGGAAGAGCCAATCACATGCAACACACTGTTGGTAACAAGGAACGCCATATTTGGTTATGTCATCGTCGATTTGGGCATCCATAATTTGGGTATTTAAAGCACCTACTCCCTAGTTTATTTTCAAATATCACACACTTAGATTTCAAATGTGATACTTGTATGTTAGAAAAAAGTCATAGCGCATCTTATCTTATGAGCATGAATAAAAATATGACTCTTTTGCTTTAGTACATTCTGATGTTTGGGGACCTTCCCCGGTCACTACGTCATCGGGTCATCGTTGGTTTGTAATTTTTGTTGATAATTGTACACGAATGACATGGTTTTACCTTCTCAAACATAAAGATGAAGTATTTTCTACGTTTCACTTGTTTCACACCATGGTTCAGACACAATTTTATGAAAATATTAAGATTCTTATGTCTGATAATGGAGGGGAGTATGTTAATCAACAATTTCAGACATACTTGGACAACCATGGTATTCTCCATGAAACCTCGTGTTCACAAACGCCATAACAGAATGGGACTGCAGAGAGGAAGAATAGACATATTTTAGAAACTGCTCAGGCCTTACTAATCGGTGCACATATGCCTAGTAGATATTGAAGTGATGCTGTTACTACAACTGTGTATCTACTAAATCGTATGCCCACAAAAACCTTACAATTTCAGACTCCATTAAAGGTGATATTTGATCATGTTCCTTTGCCTACTATTTTGATGCTTCTGCCCCGAATTTTTGGATGTGTTGCTTTTGTCCACCTCCACAAAAATCAACAAACTAAGTTGGATCAATGTGATGTCTGATGTGTATTCTTGGGCTATGGTGTACAAAAAAGGGCTACCAATCCTACGATCCAATTACTAAAAGAACCTATATTACTATAGATGTCACTTTCCTAGAATCTGAATGTTTTTTCCCATCACCAGTATCCAATTACCCTCTTCAGGGGGAGAGTTATGGTGAAGAACGAAATTGGCTTGATGTTGAAATATTAGACACTAGTAACAATCCAGCACACTCGAATCATGCCAACAATATGGAGGAGCTAGTACCTAGACTCGAACTTGAAACTCCAAGAACTGAAACTGAAGTAGTAACTGAATCTCCAGAAGATGAAGTGGTTGATGCACCCTTCCACTCTCTAGTACCCAATGATCCTTCTACTGAGAATACTCCTGAGGTAAGCTATCCTATTACACCTTTACAAACTAATGCTATAGATACATCTGTTGGTTATGTTCTACCTTTTAGACACAATCAAGGCAAACCTCCAAATCGATACTCCCTAGAAAGAGAAGAACGACAATCCAAGTATCATAGCCAATTATGTATCTACTCAAGGGTTATCAGAACCTATCAGGGCATTTGCACAAACACTCTCCTCATGTCAAATTCCAAGTAGCGTTGAAGAAGCCTTATCTGATCCAAAATGGGTTCAAGCTATAAAAGAAGAATTTGAGGCATTGTAGAAGAATAACACATGGGTGTTAAGCAAGTTGCCTCAAGGGAGGAAGATGGTAGGATGCAAGTGGATTTTCTCCATTAAGCATAAAGCAGATGGGTTAGTTGATCGATACAAGGCGAGGCTAGTAGCAAAAGGGTATACACAGAAACATGGGATAGATTATCAGGAAACCTTCTCATCTGTGGCTAAACTAAAAATTGTTAGAGTTTTGTTATCTCTTGTAACAAATCTAGATTGGCTATTGCACCAACTTGACGTAAAAGATGCCTTCCTTCATGGTGATCTTGAAGAAGAGATTTACATGGATATCCCACCAGGATATGCTGTTACATCAGGAAAAGAAACTGCATGTAGATTACAACGAGCATTGTATGGACTAAAACAATCACCTCAAGCAAGATTTGGTAGGTTGAGTTCAACAATGAGGAAATATGGGTTTCAACAAAGCAACTCTGACCACACTCTGTTCCTAAAACATCGACGGGGAAAAATAACAGCCTTATAGTCTATGTAGACGACATAATCATTACAGGGAATGATAAAGAAGAAATCTCTAGGCTTCAAGAACGACTGCCAAATGAGTTTGAAATGAAGAACTTAGGAGGGCTCAAATACTTCTTAGGCATTGAGGTAACAAGATCAAAATATGGCATATTTCTTTCCCAAAGAAAATATACTCTAGACCTATTGGCAGAGGCAAGATTACTCGATTGTAAACCTGTCGATATTCCAATGGTCCAAAATCATAAACTTGGAGAATATGTGGACCAAGTACCAACAGATAAATAGAGATATCAACGGTTAGTAGGTAAACTCATATATTTATCTCATACTCGACCTAATATTGCTTATGTTGTGAGTGTCGTAAGTCAGTTCATGCACTGCCCCAGTGAAGACCATATGGATGCCGTCATGCGAATACTTCGTTATTTAAAATCTTCCCCTGGGAAAGGACTTATGTTTTCAAAGGATGGTCAATTGGAAGTTGTTGGATATACAAATTTGGACTGGGCAGGGAATATCAAGGATAGGAAATCTACTGTTGGGTACTTTACTTTTGTAGGTGGCAATCTTGTCACATGGAGGAGCAAGAAACAAAAGGTAGTTGCCTTGTCTAGTGCTGAAGCTGAATTTCAAGGAATGGTCAAGGGAATATGTGAGCTCTTTTGGTTGAAAAAACTTCTAACTGAGATTGGTGTTGCTCCTAACTCTGAAATGAACTTATTTTGTGATAACAAAGCAGCCATTGCCATCTCTCACAATCCAGTCTAACATGATCGCACAAAGCATGTTGAAGTGGATCGGAACTTCATCAAACAGAATCTTGAAGAAAAAATTATTCAACTTCCATTTGTTAAATCAGAAGATCAATTGGCTGATATACTCACAAAATCTGTGTCTGTAAAGAACTTCTACAACTCACTTGACAAGTTGGGCATAAGAGACATATATGCACCACCTTGAGGGGGAGTGTTGGCATGTGTGAGTAGTGTGACAGACAACAAGCAGACAATAATGTAGTAATATGTGGCAGATAACAAGCATCAATGTGACAGACAAGAATGATAGTGGTAGATAATAATGTTTTAATTTGTTTTTTTTTCGTTTTCTTAGTATACAAATACTATACTCTTGTACAGAAAAAATAGAATAGAAAAATATATTTTGACATAAAGAACCTTAAATTTTGTAAGTTTTTGTGAATTGTCTAAGTCACATAAATAACCCTTTACTCATAGTCATTCTAGATCTGATGAACCTTTTCATTTGTTGTACATGGATCTTTGAGTTTCTCCTGATGTTTCTGGTAACGATGATAGATATTTACTCTCTATTTTCGATTGTACTCACTTTATTTGGATGTTTCTTTTAAAAGCAAAGTGTGGGACTACTATTGTTATACTTTATTTCAAGCAAATGATTGAAAGACATTTTGGTGTTCTCATTAATGCATTTCAAATTGATGGGGTGGGGAGTTTAAACCTATTCTCACTTTGTTTAAAAATGAAGGCATTCATTCTACTTAAGTCTACGTGACATCACTCATCTGAGTAGAATGGGAGTGTTGAGTCACATAATAGGCGCATTTTAGAAAGAGGACTAGCTCTTCTTTTAATGGATGGTCTTCCTAAGTCTTTTTGGTGTTTTCCATTAAAACCTCAATCTATCTCCTAGCAAACTTTTTGCTTATAAGTCAACCTATGCCTATGAAATGTTGTATAGTAAACAACCTGACTAATCTATTCTATAGGTTGTTTGGTCGTTAAGTCTTTCCCTACAAGTAAAAAATAAGATTGAAATAATGAGTATAGTACAATTGAAGAATCATCCTCTACCACTACCATGTATCTTAACTTCTTATTTTTTTTATTATATCAACTTAGAGAAATTCATAACTTCGAAAGTCTACATTTTTTCTTACCTAATCATTGAATTAAATAACCCCTTAATTCATTCTTTTTCTAATAAACAAGTTATAATAATCTTTCTAAATTAATATATCAAAAGCATTTAATTATAAGAAGCACATTTGGTTCAAGATTAAACTCATAAGTTCGGTTTAATTATCTTGAGAGTTAATTCTCATTACAAAGTAATTTACTATCATTTATTTGAATTGATTAAGGATTACATACCCAATCAATTAAATTGATTATTGATGAACTAACATAATCATTTAATTGTACACTTAAATAATCGAGAAAATACATTATGATATTAATATAGTGAGTTAAACACATACTCAAAGATAATATAAAATTAGAATATAACATACTTTATTGATAAATGCAAAACATGTCTAGGGTTTTGAAATTACCTTCAATCATAAGAATATAGCTATCTATAGAGAAAAATGAAACCATAATAATATTCATAAGAATAATAAAGAAAAGAGTAAAAATCTTAGGATTATTGTCAATGAAAATGTTTTCAAGTCTCTTAGTTGCCTCTTGAATCCTCTCAATTTCCTCCTACCTACTTGTCTATTAGTAATGTTAATTAATCAATTTATAGTGTTAGGTTTCGAAGGAAAATTGAAGGAAAATTGTAACTAGGCATATAACTAATAGTTTTGATGTGCGGGCTATGACATTCAACATTTCATACCACATAATGGTACATTTAAATAATCAAGAAAATACATCATAATATTAATATGATGAATTAAATACATAATCAAAGAGAATATAAAATTAAAATATATCAAATTTTATTAATAAGTATAAAAGAAATCTAGCGTTTTAAAATCACCTTTTATCACAAGAAATTTAAGTATCCATAGAGAAAAATAAAAACATAATAATATTCACAAGAACAATAAAAACATAATGATATTCATAAAAAAATATAAAAACATAATAATATTCATAAGAACAATAAAAAAAATGAGTAAAAATTTTAAGATTATTGTGAATGAAAAGTGTCTCCAGCTCTCCTAATTATCTCTTTGAATTCTTTCAATTGCTTCTAGCCTCCTCCTCCATTAATATTGCTAATTAATCAATTTATAATGCTAGGCTTTTAGGTGAAAGTGTGAAGAAATCATATTTGGGCATACAATCAGCAATTTTTATGTATGGAACATGACATTCCACATTTCATGCTACAAGTGAAACTCGTGGCCACAATGCTATGACCTTCACTTTTAATGTCGAGGCTCGTGTTTGTTTTCTTTAATCCTGCCTATGGATAGAAGTATGATGTATTTTGGGTACCAAAATGACACATATGACCTCTAATTTTTGACATTTAGTGCATGAAGGGTTGAATCTTCAAATCTTATCACATTGATCTATTGCCTTCAAAATAATTTTTTTTTTTTACATCTTTTAAAGCCCAAAGTACCTAAAATGCATCAAAATATACATTTGATTACGAAAAACACATTGAAGAATAATAATACAAAGTAATGTTCTACATCAACCACTTCCCCGGTTGAATCAATTACCTACCTCTTATGAACTAAGAATTTGAAGCTTGAATCTGCCTATCTGTGTTTATATTAAAAGTGATTTACTTGAGCAAAAATAAAACATAATTTGTGTTTCCTACAGGAAACACAGAACGTGCTTTCAAGGCTTATGGCAAATGCTTTTTACATTTGGCTCAAAAACGTTTCTCAGTATATCAAAAGCAGAAACAGACGGACTCTAAAGCACTCAAAACATTTCAAGGATGCAAATCGGCTCCCTTGAAATGAGGTTTACGTGCTCGACTCATTGAAACCTGTCTTACACATTGTTACAGCAATAAAATACGCCTAACTGGTTTTATTTATTTGAGCGATTTCAGGGGTGACACTAGAAGTCTGGTATGGAGAAATTGATCTCGGAGCTGTATTTGCAGAACTGTTCAGCTGTATTTGCAGAACTGTTACATAATCAAACAAAATGAAATGTCAAGGAAGCAAGCTCAGAGGCTTAACAAAGAGAACCAAGCTTTGTTGTCGGAGCTGAAGCGAAAATTCTCCATACCAAAATCCAATCAAGATCCCAATGCTGACACTGAAGTTAGCTCCACCTCCTCTCATAGTTCTACTAATTCAAGAAAACATTGAAAATTTAATGGTTTTACCATGTTCAAGGCTTTGAACCTCTCCACCACGTTGTGGGGCAATCCACATGCATCTGTAGTATCTGCTGCGTTTGACTTCAAGTCTTCAACCAAGTACCATTTTATCGAGCAATACATTCAGGCCCAAAAAATACATATGTTCTAATGGAGATAAAAAATAATTTGTTGTTTTAGATAAAATATGAATAAAAGGTCTCTTTCTTCCCATCCTCCCTCCAAAGCCATATTTCCAGTACTTTGTAGAAAATAAATGTATGATTGTAGAGGTCAGTTACTATGTAAAGAACCATGAAATCAAGGATGCAAAAGTATTAAAAGCTTATTTGTGCTCTTTAACTCCACCTCTTCCCCCATTTTAACATATTACATAGCCATATTTCTAGTCCAAAATACATAATTTTGTGAATGTAAACAATGGAGCAATGAAGTATAAGTTTGCAGGAACGTAAGAGTGAACTCTCTCCCTTCACCACTTGACATCTTTCTTCCCCGCACACCCTTCAGACAAATAGTAAAAGAGCGAGAGAAATTTTGTAGAAAAATAAATGAAATGTCACAAAAGCTCAAGTTTGCAGCTTAAAAATCCACACTTAGCTTACTGTCTATACTCGAGAAAGCTAGGTAGAATGCTTTGAAATGCTTGTAAGCAATGTCTATGTCTTCTTTTCCACATATCTCTCTTACACTGTCCATGAAAATGAAAGAAAAAATCAATTTACAATGAGCCTAAACTGTGTAAAATGGTCTGTTTTTCCCCTCAACAAAATTTAACCACAAGTTTTGACCTAGTAAAGAAACTAAATAAATTTAAGTACTCAAATTACTATTCTCAATCTTGGTGGTAGATATTTCTGCATCCCGCTGTCTTGAAAATAAAAATAATTGATTTGGACCTATAGACATTGATTGTTTTTATTGAATTGACATAAGATTGCATTTTCTCCTGCACTAAAGTACCCAGCAAAGAACATGAAAAGCAATACCATGAATGCAAGGAGAGCTGGACAGGGAGGGGGACTTCATACCTGTGCATGGAAAGTTGAGCAATACCACAATCAACAGTGCGGATACCAACCCCTGAAGCAAGTATAGGACCTATGGTGGATCCACACCCCATATCATTTCTCACCACAAATTCCTGTAAAAACAATGAAAAATGAATTGTTATTTTTATTTTATTTTAAGGACCATTGTCTCTCGAGTAGTCAGTGGAGTTTCCTAAGGTGGGCCACTTTCCACCTGCTGGATCATATGATAACCCAAGTGGATCATGCAGTCATGGATGCCACATTATCCATCAAAGAGGCCTTCTATGAATTTGAAATCATTGAAAGGAAAACTTTAAACAATCTTTTTACCTTTTTCTATTTGTGTAATTCATGTCAACAATATATACATATCTTGTCCTAAAAGCAATTATGATCTAAAGTTTCTCATAAGTTTTAACCGAGGAGCTTGTATATCCTAGTTTGGTATTAGAGCTTTGTAAAGGATAGGGTGAATAACCAAGGGCTTCCTTTTGTAGGTAGATTACTGATATAGTTTATACATTTGCAATTATTACATATATTAATATAATACAACGTCTCATGAACAAAAGAAACGAAAGAATAACCAAGGGCTTCCTTTTGTAGGTAGATTACTGGTTCAGTTTATACTTTTGCAATTATTACATATATTAATATAATACGAAGTCTCATGAACAAAAGAAAAGAAAGAAAGAAAGAAAGAAAAAAAACAATAATCTAGCCTAGAAAACATTTTAATATATTAAAACACCAACGTGGGTGTGTGTTTATTTATAAACTATAATTGTATTCTATGTAGAGCAAATTGACCAGTTCACTGACCAAAGCAGTCACTTGGAACCCAATTCATTCTTGAGTGCAGTTGAAGAAATAAACCCAAATTTAAACATTTCAGTGCAGTTTTCACAGCAGACCCCAGTAAACAAGGAGAAAGAATTACAACACTTCCAATTTACTGAGCAACGAGAAAAGTAAAAATCTGATTTATCTTAAAAGTAATTTATCAACCTTAGGAATTATTTTACGAAATGAATAGCAGTTTGTAGTTTTACACAGGTTTGTCGGTAAAGCAAATAATTCTGATTTTGTCCAAACGAAAATATCAATTCATGATATGAAAGGCATAAATAATTGCTTACAGAGATGATGATACCTAGTTGCCTACTTATTGATTCTAATTAATACAGTTTCCTTAACTAGGTTAAGGAAAATGGGTTAGACAATCTAAAAGACATGGACCTTACTTGCATTGGAAGGTTATGGATTTTGGCAACTTCTTTAAAGAGAAATGCTGTGATTCCACTTGTAGCATACCGCTGGTTTGCATTATGTTTGATTACAAGTCCTTTTTGCATCACTGGTCTGTGATGTTCTTCATGCTTATCCGTATAATTTGGGTGAACTCCATGAGCCATGTCTGCAGACACTATATAAAGTATCTCCCAGAATTAGTTTCTTTCATTGCATATGCTCAAAGTTAGCAAGCCAATACAAGTAAAGTTCTAAATAAAGATACCCGACCCAAACTTGTATTTAGCTTTCTGTGTCAAATATATTCTCGTAGGGAAATTGGTCTAGGCACTAACATCTTTCTAGACCCTTTTATTATTTAAGAGCAGTGTACTGACAACCATCAAATTCACTTAAGAAAAAAAATATCAAATTTTAGGTCATTTCCATATTTGAGCATATATAATTTTCTTTTGTCTGAATGCCAAATATCTTCCCATATCAGCAGTGTTTCCTTTCTTTATGTGAAACTTAACAGTAACTGATTTTAATGTTTAAAGGTAAACATGCTACTTAGAGATTGGCTTTGAAGTATCTAGAGACATATAGTGGATCAATCATCAATTAAGACCAATTAGAAAAAAAATCATCAATTGACACTAAACCCTATGTTATTCAAACTCGCTGTTTTTCCTTGCCGTACTGGTGTTGACACGACACAAGAAAACACCGGTACCAATATGGGATATGTGTTTGTTCCGGTGATTTTTTTTTTTGGACACAGCGAAGAGAAAAGCCGATGGAGTTAAGAAAGAACAAAGAAGAACAAAAGACAGATGCCAAAAAATGAAAGAAGAAAGAAGTGGAGAGTTGAGATATTGAATGAAAGAAAAAGAAGAGCAAAGACAATTAAAAAAAAACTAGGTTTAGGGTAAACTTTGGTGACTTGGTTGGGCTTAGGGATGGGCATTTAACTATGGATAACTAAAACTGTGGTTATTCATAAACATCTGACTATTTTTTCTCGAAAATAACCGTAACCAATAAAGCGTGAGATAGAAATAGGGATGGAAATACCGAAAATGTGGTTAACCGAAACTGAATATATACTAATATTATTTTTTATATACATATAATTACATAAAAATACATTTTAATAATAGAACACACAATACTTGAAACATGTGCTATATAGTTAAAAAATAAAAATTAATCTCTAATATTTTAACTATGGATAACTAAAATTGTGGTTATTCATAAACATCTGACTATTTTTTCTCGAAAATAACCGTAACCAATAAAGCGTGAGATAGAAATAGGGATGGAAATACCAAAAATGTGGTTAATCGAAACTGAATATATACTAATATTATTTTTTTATATACATATAATTACATAAAAATACATTTTAATAATAGAACACACAATACTTGAAACATGTGCTAAATAGTTAAAAAATAAAAATTAATCTCTAATATTTTAAATAATATAATAGAGTAAGGAATATTTTAATATTTATTTTTTTAAAACTAAATATATTTTTAAATAAACGTTAAAAAATAAGAAGCGTGACTAAATTGTGGGGAAATTGCTACCAGCTTATAATCGATAGTTATTAATTGAATGTAACCAAAACTGATGCAAGGTGGTAATGGTTATTAGCATAACCATCCTCGCCCGTTCCCACGCCCATTCATAGTTGGGCCTTAGTCTTCTTTTTATTTTGTTTAATGGGCCTTAATTTTTATTAATGTATATATTAATTAATTGGATTAGACTTTAATCTTTAATGTATTTTTTTATAGATAGTCAATTAAATATAAATATAAAATAGTCTTTTTTAATGTATTTTTTTCCCAAATATTTTTTTATTAAACTTTTTTTCCCAATTAATGTATTTTATATTAAACTTTTAATCAGACTTTAATCTCTAATGTGTTGAAATTACATATTTGTTGATTTTTGAGTAATTTCAATAGCTTGTAATAATATATTTAGATACAAACATAAAAAATTAAAAATATATATATTTAATAGTTGTATCTAAGTGTCTGTGTCCAAAAATAGAACGCTTTGTATCCATGTCCAGGCGTCCTAAAATTTTAAGTTTAGTAAGTCCAACACCTAGACACACACCCGTATCCGACACCCACACCCGAGTCCGAGTAACATAGACTACCTACAACAAGTAACTGCTTAAATAATTGGGAGAAGAACTAGTAAGCCTGTGAGCAGAACTGTGAAAAGTGTCCACTGTCCCATACCTAGAAATGATTGGTGAATTGCACGCTCCAAATCACCTTCACCAATATACTCTTGAGCTAAGCAACTAACTATGCGTCTCATAGCCTGAAACATGGTTGGTGCACCAGCCCCCTGAGGTGAATCTGAACCCACCTAAACGGTCAAATTCAAGATGACATATCCAAGAAATTACTAAAGTCATTTATCCACACAAACATCTAGTTGAAAGGAACAAAACAGATGAAAATTGGCAGACATCTAACACTAAGAACCAATTTGAAGAGATGGGTTGATGCTGACATGCAATGGATTTTCCATTAACTCCTCACACGTTAAAATAATTCAGGAGAATACACGATTTTTAAATGGACTTTATATGTCAATCAAACATATGTAGAACAAAGAGAGAAAGATATGACCAATTAATGGAACTTGTCCCTACAAGAAGCAGGTAAATATTTTATGCTGTATCTGACACTTTTTTCTGGCCAGAATTTATTGTTCTGTGAGAGACATGATAGACATGATAGACATGCATATGCAAGTTCAAATCGCAGAAAAAGAAAAATTGTTCAATGCAAAGTTGACACGAGGAATTACCTCTTCATTATCAAATAAAGCAACCATTCGGATAGCATGTTCATTGGACAAATCACCATGGGATTCACACGAATCAATAAGAGCTCTCAGCGCACAATAACTTGAAGCAAGATTATCCAATCTTCCAGAAAAAATAAATTCATCATTTACCCCTCCAAGACAGCTGGGTTGTGTATCACAAACATTCAACTCAAGACCAACTATATCATCAACATCACAACTCAACTCATCTGACAGAACCTGCAGAAGCCCTGAATGCTAAGCAACTTTTTATTAAAAAAGGGGCATTTAAGTCCTTTTTTTTATTAAATAAAGAAAACGTTACAAGGTGAGATTCAAACTTGGGTCCATAGTAATGGGTCATACTACCTAGACCACAAGCCAATCCTTTGAATGCTAAGCAACTTAATTTGAGAGTGAAACAATTGTTCTATTCTCGACTCTGAGTGTTATTATCCCCCAGCAGAGCAAAATTCTTACAATTTATGAATTGATGTGGCACAGACATTTGATATTTACATTGATATGAAGAGTTTTTTGCCCTTGATGGCCTTGTGAGAAACAATTCATTAACAGGTATAGACACTGACATGAATTTGGTTACTTGTGAACATGGAACTTCAAGTTGGATAAAATTCTGACTAACTGATTGTAAAAAACTCAAACAAAATACCTGCATAAGCAGTGGATGATGATCAGCTTTTGTAGGCATTTCAGTACTTCTCTCCTTCGACTCAGAAGATGCTTCCTCTAGTTTTGATGCAAGCAAAGGAATGAGATGGGTCTCAAGATTTGGTTTAAATCCATCTGTATTCACAGCTCTAAACAGCCAATAAAAGGCCAGCCGAAGCAGAGTGAGAGCCACCATCACATCAATTTGTTGAAAAGAATTTAAGACAAATAATAAAGTTATTAAAGAATAAAATATGAAACCAAAGAACCATCAACAAGTTAAGAACATATTGGTTCCCAATCTTCAATGTTTGATCTACAATTACATTGCACACGTATAATTAAAGTTTTCCTGTTGACAGTACAAGATATACACCTTCGCCACAACACTTCTGATCCAGAGAAATATTTGACATGAAACAACTATATAAAGCATGAAAATTATCATTGTCCCACACTCTTATTGTATGATATCAAGTCTACCCACCATAACAATATGGTCTAGCCATTCTGTTTAACATAAGTGGAATGTCAAATTAGACACACTAGTCCCTACATGGACTTGTAGACCATTGTAAGGGGCACCAGTAAGCAAACATTTGATATACATTGCAACTATCAAGAAAAACATTGATGAATTTCCTTTGCAATTCAAATAAAGTAATCAGAAAATGATATTGGTTGGTATCTAAAATGATATTTGAAGGATCATGAATCCACAATAGCAACAACTTATTGAAGACAAATGAACAGGAATCCAACATTAAAGCTAATTTTTAGTCTATTTCACAGGGGATAGTGAGTCTTAGTTTTTATTTTTTGGGTGGGAGGGTGCGGATATGATCATCAACAATAATTATCAATATACAATGAACCATTTTAGATTCAATTAAAGTAAGCTAATAAATATAAGCTGAAATAAAATCTTTCAAGGAAGCAGTGGCAAACCGGTTTAGATGTATGGCCAATGTTGATATCCGTAATAGAGGTTTCTTGACTTTGACAAGCTTGTGCAAAAAAGAACCATCACTGCTTCTCACTATGACCCTTCCTGCCACACTTAAGTCTCTATCAAACCAAGTATGCCATAAACCACCTCCATATGTCTGTACATTTACCATTAGGTAAGCAGACTTGGATGATGCAGATCTTGGTTTTAATTTTAAGCAAGGGCTATCTGTGTGGGCAGCAATTACATGAAATCCGTTTCCAACTTGATACCTGCAAGACTAGGACAATAGGATTGGTTGATCATAGAATAAGAATTCCACTTTTAACCACCAAAAAGTAGGATGTATACGACATGAAACAAAAAAATGACTGTTATAAGTTCTACTAAATGCCAATTTATAAGGAAGACTCAATTCTCATAACATAAAATACAAAAAGTGAAGAAGACTTGATTTCTAATTACCAGTAAATGATTAGTTATGATTATTTTCATAAAAATCAAGCATTTTGGCTACTAGAGTTTTTAGACTCACTTTCCTCCGATGGCAAATGCAACTAAAGAAGACATATTCCGAGTGAAGAAGTATCGGCCACCAGGCTTTAGTTCCCATTCATCATTCTCATTTAGTAAGTGAAAACCAGCAGCAGTCAGTTGTCGTTTTGCTTCAGCTGCGGAGCCACACAAGAGCAAGGGTCAGAAGAAAGAAAGGCCATCAATCTCCTAAAGCAAAATAAATGCTCATGCAGCATTTCCTTGACAAGCAACCTCAAGGACAATGAAGCATGTTTCTTCAAAAAACTATCACAGACAACGAGGATAAAGAATTGTTTAAGCAGATACAAATCAATCAAATAAAATTGTTCCCATTTCACCATCCGAAATCAGTTAAGAAGCTTGCCTTTTTTTCAACAGATTAGTAGCATAAACATGCCCTTCTTTTACATCAGAATCTACATGAAGAAATTTCGATTCCAGGAATCCTTGGAAACAAGCAAAACCTATCACCTTAGTGCACGTTTGGATACACTTTTGAAAAATGCCTTTAGAGTCACAAGTGTTTTTTATGCCTTTGGCAAATAAAATAAAAAGCCATGTTAATATTTGTTGGGTACACAATTCAAACCGTGCTTTTTTCCAAAAGTATGTTCCCTTACATCCAAACGTTTCCTATTAGAAGTGCTTTCACGTCCAAAGGTCACTACATTACAAAACTCAAATTTTGCCTATTCCCTTCCTCATTTGCCAATGACCGTTGACAGGCCTTAGCAAATGACAATTCCGGACATCAATTCAACACAATCGTGAATTAGTTCACTTAAAAAACCTACTTGTGCTAATCATTTCCTTACTTCATCCCGTAAAAATAAAGAAGCCTAACAAAATTGATAATTCCAGACATTAATTAAACTCATTTACATATAAATTAATTATACATTAAAAGACGATAATAAAGCGAAAGAGCAAAGTCAGCGCACCAACCCGTAGCATGAAACTGAGTCCAAGACTCGTTGAGGTAGTCCAGAAAATCCCCAACAATGGAGGCGCTCGATCCAACGGACGATCTCTGAGTATCACAAAGTTTCATATAATCATAAATCTATTAAGCTTAACGCATAAATTAGAAATAAAATAAAAGATTACTGAGGGTGAGATTAGAGAGAACCTCCGGGATAGGATCGGAGAGAGAGCAAAGTGTACGAGTGGTGGAGAAAATGCGAGAACACTGAGAAGATAAAGTAAGCTTGTTTGAAAGTTTTGGGAATATTTGTAGGGAGGGTTTGAATTTGAAGCTTGGATTTGGAGGAGGGTACGGATGAAGTAGATGAACTTGAAATTGTAGCCGACTGAAAATTAC
This sequence comes from Hippophae gyantsensis, assembly GCA_030763125.1. Taxonomy (NCBI): domain Eukaryota; kingdom Viridiplantae; phylum Streptophyta; class Magnoliopsida; order Rosales; family Elaeagnaceae; genus Hippophae; species Hippophae gyantsensis. The sequence goes on along the minus strand of CM061030.1, from coordinate 46,296,191 downwards.
TGCAGCCATTTGTTATTGGTTTCGACTATCGAGCTTGGATTGGAGTGAAGTGAGTCACCTCACGGCCTGGTTTTCTGCTGCTAATTCATCATTTTTTTTTTCTCTTTTTTTTTTCTAAATCATTAACCCGAAAGGAAAATTTGTTCTGTTGTCTTTTTTTTTTTTTTTAATTTAATGTAAGTTAAGATGTAGGATAGCGAAGGTATATAGTGATACAACCTAATAATTGAAAGCCAAAATACATTTTATTATTTAGATTGATGTTTGCTTTAGTTGTGATTAAACATCTGTGATTTATAAGGCAATATCTTAATTATCTCAAGTCCTTAACTTTATATCTAATTTAGAATTTATAGGTAACTTAATATATACAGTAACTTATTACATAACACTACTCATTGAAGATATAATAATGTATTCTCAGTATAATACGTTAAATTATGAATATGAAATAATGAAGTAATTATGAGTATATTTATTAACATAAACTAATTATATTATGATATATATGTTAATATATACTTAAATTGTGATAAAAAAACATTTTTGATTGAAATATAAATTAAATAACTAGGCAAGTATTATTCAAAATTATAATTTGATTGATATAATCTTAATTGAGATTATTATATATTTATTATATAAAATAATATTATATATATACGTATTATTTATTTATATTAATACAATAAAAGAGTGAATTTACCGTAAAATATCATAATGCCCTTATTTTTTTATATTTTTCATGTTTGTAAATTACAATCCCTTTTAACTTTATTAATTACATATACAACTAAATAAAAATTAAATAATATATTATTAAAATTATCTATTACCTGTTATCTATTATATTATAAAAATTTTAACTTAATTATTCTTTTAACAAATTTAATTACAATTCATTCCCATTCATCATTAGATTTTTCTAGAAAAATAATTATCATTTAAATTTAAATTATCGTTTTAAGAACAAAAATTTCCATCAGAAAAATTTATGGAAAAAAATTGAAAACCAATCATTATAATTATAAAAATAAAAAATTAATCTATTCTATAAATGTATTATCGGTAACTGTTGTAATTGAATAGGATCACAACAATAAAGTAAAATAATAATTCCCCATTGAAAGAAACAAACCACAGTCTAAGCTCCAAAGTCAAACACAAGTTAATTTAAACAACCATTGTATATCATATATGCAATTTTTTTTAAACACTAATCATAAAGTAAATCATGTAATTCATATTTGTATCTTTTATAATATTCAAGTATGTAAAGTACATAGTCTATATTATTTTATTTAATACTTTATCTTTTTTATATAAAATTAATTATTAACAGTTCAATATTACGTATACTCGTATAATTCATATAGTTGAAAGACTTTGTATGTTTACATGATACACATATTACCATAACTTGGGAACATGTAATTTGCATGTTAGGCATAGTTGAGGTGGTGCTTCAATTGTGTGATCAATTATCTAATATCATATTTAGGTTATGAATTGTTGATTTGTTTTATATTGTGAATTTTTTTCTAAACAGTAGTTATCTTAAGCAACTCGTAAATGTTATCAGATAAGTGTTGAGTCTATGTGGATTTATCACATTAGATTAACGTGTTTGTATGATTGCATATTGTGTTAGTGTATAATCTAGAATATTTTTGAACAATGGAGGTAGCTTAGACACAGTTGAGCATGGTGTTTCAATTGTGAGATGAATTATCTAATATCATCTTTAGGTTGTGAACTGTTGAATTGTTTTACATTGTGAATTTCTTTCTACATAGTAGTTGTCTTAAGCAACTCATAAATATTACCACATAAGTATAGAGCTTATGTGGGTTTACTACATTATATTATCGTGTTTGTATGGTTGCATATTGTATTAGTACAATCTGGAATATTTTTGAATATATTCATACATATGAGGATAATAGTGTGATTAGAAAACCTTTTTTTCTTTATTGTTTTTTGTATATCATATGCTTTCTATCTTTCCTTTATGCCTATTGCATGATATCTTCTTTTACTACCTTATATTTATTGCACGTTATATATTTGTATCTTTTTTATATTATGTTGATGCCATGTTGTATGTTAATTATTAATTGTTAGTCTGAGTTGTTTAATATAGTTAGTCATTTCTTTCTTTTTGCATATTGGGCTATATTGATTTAATAATTTATCTGTTTTTGTTGTTTGTGAGATTGGGATGAGTTATAAAAAGTTAATATCTCCTTGCTATAGTTATGCATCGGGTCTTAGACTCTTTCAATTTGTATCATAATGGGTACACCATGTTGGGCTTAACCGTTGCAATATTTTTTCTTTCATTATTCTCTCACGTGTGTATACCTCTTCTATTCTCTAATATCTTTTGTTGCAATAAGAGTGGTTTGTAGATCTCTTCATTTTAATGGCATTTGATATGCGTATTGAGATCTCAAATGTGTTCTTTTCTAAGATTATATGATGATAAGTGTGATTGGACAGAAACGCTCAACTGTGGCACAATTAGTTCAAATTCTTTCAGAAGCGAATGCTATGGAATATTCTATTCTTGTAGCAGCCACCGCTTCGGATCCCTTTCCCGCAGGAACATCCACAATAGATCCAAGGTGAGCAAAATATCCGAAGTCAGATTGGATTTTATCAATCCGCCCGTATCTCTTATTCTTAACACAAAACCTAATATATTTTTCCAGCTCCCTCCATCTCTCTCCCTGCCTCCCTGTCTCTATTGCTGGTTTCAAACTTTCAATCGTGCTTCTCTGTTGCTGCTCGTGCTTCTCTGTTATTGCTGCATGTGCTTCTCTACTCGCTCGTTGTTGCTCATGCTTCTCTCTTGTTCTTTGCCGTGCTTCTACTATTCATTTCTTCTTTCTTTCATGCTTCTCTGCCTTCTTGTTTCTCGTGCTTCTCTACTCGCTGTTTCTCGTGCTTCTCTACTGCTGCCTCTTGCCCTTTGCTAACACTACTATTACTCGCTCGTTGTTCTTTGCTACGCACTTGTTATTCTTCTTTCATTTCTCATTGCTCTTGCTCACTATTCGTTGTCCTTCATCATCCTGAACAAGGTTATATTTGTTTGAACTTTTTTCTTTTTTCTAAATTTTGATTTCAGATCTAATATTCAAATGCTCTATTTTGGCTGCTATTGATAGTTATTGCTTTTGTTTCAAATGGATGTGTGAAGCAATAAGCTATCTAGAATATATTGTGTGATTTACTATTTTCTTATAGTAATTTTCAAGAGCTATGAGATGAAATTACGAATCTGAGTGAAAATGTGATTGTATTGTAGAACAAAAATTGGATGACATTATAAGAAAACTTTGAACGGTTATAACTTTGGTTTGGGAGGTCTGTTTTGGACGAATTTTTTTATGATTCCATGTAACTTTTCGATATCTAGGCACGCCAAATTGTCAAATGCGGTTTGTCCAGAGTTTTTCCCAAAAACGCTATTTTTCATGCTTTAATTGAGTTACAAAATTTTTTAAACTACTTTTAAAATATTGAGGTCTATCATGGCTTGGTGGAACAAATGTCAGCATTGTAGTACATCATGGTTATTTACATAATTATAAAAATCAATATCATAAAACATTGTTTTATAAATGGTGTATGTTAATTGAACATTTCATTCGTATTATTAAATTTTTAGTTATATTATATATAAATGTTCAATACATATTTTAAATCACATGAAAGCAAACATGTCCAACATCACCCCACGTCTATGTGCATATTTTTACAATTATTTATTGCAAATGTCTAATATTTTTTTCTACAACTATACATATGGCTTTAGATAAAGATAATGATACACTTTATGTGATTGAAGAAGTAAATAAAGATGAAAGTGCAACACAACCAACTCAAGAAGAAGATTCTGTAAGTACTCCAATTCCTGACCTATGTATTGCTTCTAAAGAAGAATGTAAAAAAGTTTCCTCTAGATCTAGTAGTGAAGCATGGGCTCATTTTACTATAAAAGGGGTAGGGCAACATCGCAAAGCTATATGCAAATATTGTAAGAAACAATATAAGTATGTGTCAAGCAAATCTGGCACATCAAATTTGCTTGCACACATTACCATTGGATGTGATAAGTTTCCCGATAGAGTTCTTAAGAAACAAAAAAACTTTAGTTTTCCATAAGGAAGGAAGTCTTATACCTCACAGTTTTAATGCTGAAAAATGTAGAGAAAAATTGAAAAGGATGATAATAAAGGATGAATTGCCATTTATTATCGTAGAAGGTGAAGGATTTAAGGAGTTTATTGAAGAGTTACAACCTTTGTTTAAAATCCCTTCTCGGTGGATTATTGCAAGAGATTGCTTGAATTTGTACATTACTGAAAGAGTAAAATTAAAAGAGTTGTTGAATAGAACTAGTAAAAGAATATGTATTACCACTGATACATGGACATCTTGTCAGAATTTATGTTATATGTGTTTAACTGCTCATTTTATTGATAATGGTTGGAATTTACAAAAGAGAATCTTGAACTTTTGTCAAATTCCAAATCATAAAGGTGATACACTTGGTAGAGCGATTGAAGCATGTTTGTTAGATTAAGACATTGATAGGATATTATGTATTACAGTTGATAATGCAAGTTCTAATGATACTGCACTTACTTATTTGAAAAAATGTGTTAATGGTTGGGGTAATGCAATTTTAGAATCAAAACATTTGCACATGCGATGTGGTGCACATATTCTAAATTTAATTATTGAGTAGGGTTTGAAAGAGTATAACATATCAATAAATAGGATTCGTGCTGTTGTAAGATACGTGAGAGGATCACCAATTAGACTGCAAAAATTTAAGAGTGCTGTTGAAATGGAAAAACTCTCTACTCAAAAACTCGTTTGATTAGATGTTACGACAAGGTGGAATTCAACTTATTTGATGTTGGATTATACAACTTATTTTCAAAAATCATTTGAAAGGTTAGAGATCACTGATTTGGGGTACTATCAAGAGTTTTGTCGAGGTGAAATTAAACAAGCTCTGACTATAATGGATTGGGATAATGCTAGACATTTTGTCCAATTTTTGAAATTTTTTTATGAAGCTACATTAATGTTTTTTGGATCTTTATATGTGACTTATAATTTCTTCTTGGATCATATTTATTTTATTCATGATCAACTTGATATGTGGAGTAAATGTGAGGATTATATTATGATGAAGATGGCTAGTGATATGAAGGTAAAGTTTGACAAATATTGGGGAAGAATATCTAAAATGAATATGATGTTATTTGTGTCTGTTTTACTTGATCCTAGGCATAAAGAGTGTTCTTTACATCTAAGTTTGCTAGAATTGTGTAATGGGGATGAGATTGAGGCATCAATGAGTTCAAAAAGGGTAAAAAAACTTTGGAAGATATGTACGAGGAGTATCGTGAAACATATTTTCCCTCAAACACAGAAGAATCTTCTCAACCTTTAGAAATGGGTACAAAAGGTTTTGGTTTAGAAGCAGATGCATTCCAACTTTATGCTTCTCGTAAGAGAAAGCATTTAAAAGAAGTTCATATTATGGAAAACAAATCTGAAGTGGAAAAATACTTACAAGAAGCATTGGTTGATATGGATGATGAGAAATTTGATCTTTTAAGTTGGTGGAATGTTCATTCCTCAATATTTAAGATTTTGTCTTTGATAGCTCGAGATGTATTGGCCATACTGGTATCTACCGTAGCATCTAAATCTGCATTCTCTACTGGTGGTCGTACAATTAGTCCATACAGGAGTTCCTTATCTTCTAAAACTGTACAATCTTTGATTTACACTCAAAATTGGATTCGTTCATCTCTAATCATTAATATCTAAGAGTCACTTGATGAAATTGAAGCTCTAGAATCAGGTATATTGCATAAAACTTTCAAATATATATAGATTTATTTGTTATCAAATATATATTATTATGTTTATTAGCTCATTATTTATGTATATTTTTAACTTTTTAATTTTTCATCGTGCAAATATTCTTGATGGTATTGGTGACTTAAACCTTGAATGATTATCAAAAAGAGTTGTTGTTATTAATGTTTGTAGAGTGAAGTTAATTTATGTAATTGATATTTAATTTTTTGGAGTTAAATTATTACTATGTATATTTGGAGTTAAATTATGTAATTGATGTTTAATTTTTTCTTTTTGATTATTTTTGTTGAATTATTTTTAATCATGTTGTCACCTACTTTTTTAATTTGTATGAAAAATATTTTTATTTTAGATTTTTTTTTATTTTATGTAATTTTTCATTTTATATGTTGAAATTATATCAAATTTGGATTTGTTTGGATTGACATTTATAGCGGTTCAGATCGGATTGATATTTCATAATTTGCTTATTTATGTAATTTTTTTAATAGATTTAAATTAAAATTTCGGATTGAATAATTTTCGGATTGGATCGGATTCGGATTGGATCGGATTCGGATTGACTTAAAATTAGTAAATTCGGATTTGTTTGGATTTGCATGTACAACAGATTGGATTCGGATTGAATAATTTTCGTATCGGATTCAGATTGACTTAAAATTAGCGGATTCAGATTTGTTCAGATTGACATGTAAAGCAAATCGGATTCGAATTGACCTAAAATTTGTGGTTTCGAACCGATGCTCACCCCTAATGATAAGATTTGGTACTTGATTGAAAATGAATGAAAGTCTCATGTTTAAACCCTTAAAAATGACACGATGGTTCCAAAGCTTTTCGATGATTGAAATAAAGAAGAGCTCTATGCAATTGATTAGAACTGTAGAGGATTGTATGTTATTCTTGGAGCTATGTTTACTAGTGATCCAAAGCACATATATGAATGTAAAACTTCTAAAAAGGCTTGGGACTACTTAGAGTGAAAGTATAGAGATGAATTCTATAGTCTAATGGAAGACAAGTCATTAAGCTTTGAAGTTAATATTTCTGTGTGCTCAGCATTAATGGCTTCTCATTAAAAAATGGTTTCAACAAGGTCTACTTATTAAGCTGATGTAAATGTGATAAAGACTACTCCTTACAAGAGCCTTATGATTAGCTCATCTATGAACACCTAAAGATAAAGAAGACTATGGTTAATATTGACAATAGCAAAAACAAAAAAGGACAAAGATCACTTGGATAATTTTAGTCAACTTTGGAATGTTATTCTTGAAGGTGAGAAAGTCACAAAAGCCTTAAATTTGATATAAGATAATCACATAAAGCCTTTCCAAATTATTCTATGGATAATGAGAAGTGATTAACACATATCAATGGACTTGAGCAGTAAAGACATCATGAAAAGCTGGAAAGATCCTTTTGCCTATTGTTTTGGAGACTTCTTCCGACAAGTTAAAGAATATTACTCACTAACATAAGGTTTTTATTCTTGAAAATGAAAAGATTTGCCTAGAATCCCATTCAAATGATAGAGATGTTGATATTAGTAATCTCAAAGAGAGACTTAAAGTTGAGATGAACGAAGTCAAACTCTTTGAATCTTACTTGATGTATAAAGCGAAGACGGAAAAATCCCTCTCAACTCAACAACTTGAAGTTGAAAGTAGACTAGAAGAAACTAGAAAAGCCATTCACAAGTTGCCTCTAGGAGGTCAATGTCTTAATGAGAAGTTGAAGATTGAAAAATTGCTTAGTAACATAAGAAGTCTTGTTTCTTCTGATGATATGAATGCCAAGTGTGAATATCTTTCCCCTCTTTTTGATTCCTTTGAATTCTTATCTCTTGCTCCATCTCAAGGTGAAACCTCTCAAATAGATCAATTTTTTTCAATTATATCGTAGACCTATTGAAATAGTTTATATATCTCACAAACAAAGCCTTGATCTTACATAATAGAGTTATTATGTTTTTAGAAGAGTATAAGTATTCCCATGTTAATCATAGTGATTATTTTAACCTAACCGATAATTTTGTCACATTGCTCTAAAAACTCAAGTGTATGGATGTTAGTACTTCAATAGTGCTTGTTCCAGACATATGATTGGGGATAAATCATTCTTTATCAACTTAGACAAGGTAAATGAAGGATTGGTTACATTTAACAAAGTTAAGATATGTGGATAAGGCACCATCTTTGCTCTGGGGATTCCTAAGCACAAAGATGTCTTCTTTGTGCTTGGATTAAAACAACCTTATGATTATAAGTCAAATTTTTGATAAGTGTTTGGTTAAGTTTACACATAAATAGTATATTGTGTGTGATAAAACTAGAAGTTTTGTTGTTAAGGAAATTAGATTAGGTGATAATTTATATTAAATTGGCTATCCCTTTTCTCTTTTATGCAACAAAGCCAGCTTGAGTACAAAAGAACTTTGGAATCAAAGACTAAACCATGTTAACTACAAGTTGTTGAAGAAAATATCAAAGTTTAAGACTATGAGAGGCCTTCTAAAGATCTATTCTCAACTTGTTCATGTGTGTGGCCCTTGCTGGTCAGACAAGTAAAGTAAAAATTAGCACAAGAAAAACCAACATCTTTCTATACCTATACCTTTACAGTTACTTCATATGGATTTGATAAGAGCAGTACACCCTACTAGCATTGGAAGAAGGAAGTTTATTATGACCTTGGTGGTTGATTTCTCTATATATGCTAGGGTGAGATTTCTTGGGGAAAATCAAAGGATTTTGCTAACTTCAAGTCTGTGTAAAAAGTTACAAAATGAAAAGGTGAATTTATTAGGAGCATCATAAAGATCAGAAGTAATCATAGTAAAGAGTTTGAGAATTTTAAGTTTAAGTCTTTTTGTGATGATTATGGTATTCAACTTGAGTTTTATGCTCCCAATACTCCTTAATAGAATGAGTTTAGCTAGGCATATTTGGACAGAGGTTGAGAATATTGTATATTATACTATGAACCATTGTTTCTTAAGACCTAGTACCTAGCCGTCTTTGAATAAACTTCTTCATGATAAGTGATCGAGTGTCAAGCATTTTAGAGTGTTTGGAAGTAGTGTTGGTTTTGAAAACAAAATTAGTAAAATTTCATTTTTTACTAACAAAAATTGCATAAGTGAATGGGATTAGGCAACACAATTTTTCCAATAAAGATCTTATCATATTAATAATTTATTTATAATAAAGTAAAACAAGAAACATACATTCATAGCATGTAAATAAACAGTTGATACCTTCGAGCTTCCAAGCCGTGTCTACTAACAAACATGAACAGGATTGGATGGAACCCTTACAAATTCCAAATTGTCCAAAAACTTGATTCAAGTTCTCCAACTAGATCTCTCTATACGTGAAGCCTATTGTTGAAGAACAACAATTTCCTACCAATAACTCTTTCTTGCATCATTATGACTTTGGGTTGAATTTTATTTTCGTAAAGTTCTCTTAAACTTCTTTCATTTGAGAGAATTTTTCTTCAAGTGGCCGACGATGAGTGAGAGAAATAGGGTAATTAAATAGTCTCCAATTTGGATAGGAGTTGGTTTAAAGCACAACTCCTAATTTTAGTCACATTATAAGTCCTTCGCATAATTAAATTGTGTGTTATAATAAGAATCTCATTCTCATTAACTTAGCCCTTTCACACCTCATAAGATATCCCACTCTTTGTGATGTGTCATGATGTAATTTGGAATCAAATTGTATAATTAATCTAAAATCAAATCAAAATTGATAATTATTAAGATGTCCTTCTTGTCCTACAAGTATAAGTAATTACCAAATATTTAAATTTAGCATTTAAGATTTTAATTATTTTAAATATATATTTAGCCACACTAAATAATATTTAATTAATTAATTGGATTAATTTGACAATATTAAATTATCATTTTATTCTTATATATTTATGACCATCGTGAATTACCCTAATAAATAAATATGTATTTTGATAATTTTAAATTAATCATTCATTTATCTTAGAACCAACATCATTCGGTTGTTGTTATAAAGTAGATTTAGGAAGCAATGAAACTCGAAATCAAGCTTAAATAAAACATTGATATATTAATTAATTTCTTAACTAATTATCATTCTTTGTTAATCTCATAGTTACTCTACTATAAACTTGAGATTGAAAAATCTTAATTATCATAGTTGGTATTGAACCAATACAATTTATATGAGTTATCTATTAATGTAACCATTAGGTACAACTATATCATCTGCAGCTAGTTCATTATACGACAGATGTCATTAAGTCTGTTTTACCTATTTTATTACATCTTCTCCTTCAATACATGCGATGCATATGAATAATTATTTATAATCATATTGTAGATTACACGTAATCATTCATGCTCTAGATCATTAAACAAGGAAGCATATATCTAACAACTATGAATAGATAAAGTGGATTTCACATCTTATAAGATAACCTCACAACCTAACATAAATATTAAGGTACAAAGATACAAGGCATCTTAGGCCAACACTTCAAGCATCACTGAGTAAGTCAAATGCCAAGGTGTTGTAGAAAGAGACCAACTCAATCACTCTAGATTAAGATCGTCCCACACATGTTCATTAAATGAAATAGAGAAACAATTGTGAGTAAATGGATAATATAACTGGTCTTTTCCTGTATAATAGTTACAAAGTATTCCGAAGATATCTCCATATCAATCACCCTGGATAAAGGGTCACACCATTTCAAATAGATATGGATTGTATTAGTGACTTAATTAAAGATCCCATTATATAGGCTTTAAATAATCGTCATAGATAATTTGATTATTTCACTTAAAACCAACCCATCGATATATACGCTGATATTCTGAGTTTTAATTAGACATGAATAATTATTGATTTTTAAGATTTATTTAAAGAAATAACTTATGTAAATCAATGAAATATTACTTTTTATTTATTCTAATTTTAGCATAAATTTAAATATAAATTCCTTTGTATTTATGGATCTATCCTAACAAGTACTTGCTATATTCTCAAAGATAGAGAATTTAAACAAGTTATAACCTAAGAGTGATCTCCGTATATTCTTGTAATAGTCATGTTTATATAGTCTTCAATCTAAGAATGTATGTTATGATAGAGTCCATTAATATGATTATTAATGATTTTGGTGCTACGATGAACCTTTTACATTTGATGGGGACTTATTAATAGATGTTACTATTGCTAAGCCTCATAAGACTCTTGAATATGGAGAGAGCAGGACATCTCTTCCTAAATGGGCAAAGGATTTTCCTTTTACTAACAACATCATTGGCAATGTTGAGGGAGGTGTGAAGATGAGACATTAAATTTAGGATAAGCTAAATTACACGTGCTATACTTATAGTATTCTTTCTAAAACGTTAAAAAATCCTTGCATGGGCTTGCTTGACATACATTGGATTAACTCCATGCAAGAAGAGCTTAATGAGTACCAGAGGAATGACATCTAGTATCTAATTCATAGACCAACGGATAAACATATAATTGGTATAAGATGATTGTTGAAAAAAAGTGAATTTTTATAAAACAAATGATGTCAATTTGTGCCTTGTCCCACATTGTTATTTTACATCACGTAGGAGATATATAAATAGAAAAGGATTGGCTATTGGGTTTGGGCCTCAAGGGGCACCCATTTTTGTAGAAGGGGAGAGGACTTAGGCAAATGTGATACCATACACGCGTGTGCACCGTCGCCGTCGTTTGTCCGACCGACTGGCCATGCCGTGCCTTCCCGAGTCCGAGTCTGAGTGCGTACATGTGAGGTGAGGTAGCATTTTATTTTTTTGGAATTTTTTTTATTAAAATACTTTTCCACTCAAAAAATGGCTGTTATTTTTCTTTACTTTGAAAATGGCCATTATTTTTTCTTTACTCAGAAATATCCGTTAAATGATAGTTATTATTTTTTACTTAGAAAATAACCATTACTTTTCCTTTCATAAAATGACTGTTACTCTTTCCACCAAGACATGGCCGTTATTATCATAATGGTCACATGTTTTCTCAAACCTATAAATAGAGAGTCTCAACTCTCAATTTTAACACATCAATTACAAACATCTCTTACCTAAGAAAAATCTCTCATAAAAAAAAGAATATCCTAAATTATTTTGAGTTTTTCGAGCAACAAAATTTTATAGGTGTAGTATGTCTTCATCAGTTCAGTAAAGTTCCTATAGAAAACAATGATTTTGGGCTGCTTTATCCTAGGGATAATGGGGCTATGTTTGCTTACACAAGTTTGGGTAGAGCCACAAAATATCTTAAAAAGAGTAACCTAGTTCGCGACTCAACCCAAGCAATTCATTTTAGGTTATTGGTAATATTGTTCTTTCATTGTTTTCACGTACTTGTTCCAACAATTTTAAGATGCTTTTTCTATCTGCCATGTCTACCAAAATGTTAACTATTGATCTCAACAAATCGTTCCATTTTGAAGGACTACATTTGAAAAGATGGAGACAAAAAATGTTATTTTTCATGGTTCTTCTACTCTTACTACTAAAAAACCAACATTGTCTAATCCTTCTATTGAAGCTACAACTAAGGATTTAGACACCTGGATGAAAAATGATTTTCTATGCAAAAAAATTATTCTTAATGGATTAGCTGATGACTTGTATGATTATTATAATTTTGATAAGTCTGTTAAGAAAATTTGGGATGTACTTCAAAAGAAGTACGACATAGAGGAAGTTGGAACTAAGAAGTATGTTGTCAGTAGATATATAAAGTACCAAATGATTGATGCAAAATTTGTAGAAGCTCAATCATATAAACTATAGAAAATAGCAAATGAAATAAATTCTGAAGGTATGACTTTGGATGAACAATTTCAAGTAGTTGTTATTATAGATAAATTACCCTTGCATAGAAAGATTTTAAGAATGCACTTAGACATAAAACTAAGGAATTTTTTTTAGAAAGTCTTATAACCCATCTAAGAATAGAAGAAGAAACTCGAAAACAAGATCAAAGTGATGAAGTACTCATTGTCTCAAACAACAATACCAATAAGAAATCATCCTCTACAATTCTAAAACCTAAAGGAAGAAATATGAAAACTCAAAATCGTAATAGTAATTAAAATTGCAACCACCAAAATAGAAACAAAAACTATCTTTCCCAGAATGGACCTCAACCCCCTTAAGAAATAACACATTCATGTGTTATAGTTGTAGCAGACCTGGCCACTTGGCAAGGAACTGCTAGAATAGGAATCGTCCTTCCTCGCAAGAAAACCTTATTGAAGATCAACTTATTGCTATTATAATTGAAATCAATTTTGTTGGTGGATCTGAGGGGTGGTTGGTAAACACTGGTGCTTCTTGTCATCTTTTCTATGATCGATACATGTTCAAGTCCTATTCTGGAGGATAAGAAAGTGATGCTCGGTGACTCCTACTCCACTAAAGTTGCTAGTACTAGTGAGGTGGAATTAAATTTTACCTTTGGAAAGACCGTCATCTTGAAAGATGTCCTGTATACTCTAGAGATGAGAAAAAACTTAGTTTCAAGATATCTTCTTAACAAAGCTGGGTTTACTCAAACTATAGGGGCTGATTTATATACAATAACTAAAAATAATATATTTGTTAGAAAAGGGTATGCCACTGATGGCGTGTTTAAATCAAACTTTGAAATTAATAAATTTTCTTCTTCTGCTTATATGTTGAGTTCTTTTAATATTTGGCATGCTAGATTTTCTCATGTTAATAAATCCATAATCAAGAACATGGGTACCTTAGAACTAATTCCTAAACTATCTTTGAATGATTTTGAAAAATGTGACTTTTGTAGTGAAGCTAAAATAACCAAAATTTCACATAAGTCAACAATAAGATAATCTGAACCTTTAGATTTAATACACTCTAACATATGTGAACTTGATAGAAATTTAACAAGAAATGGAAAGCACTATTTTATAATTTTTATAGATGACTATTCAGATTACACTTATGTATATCTAATGAAAAATAAAAGTGAAGCGTTTAACATGTTTAAAATATTTAGGGCTAAAATTAAAAATCAACTTAACAGAAAAATAAAAAGGTTTCAAAGTAATAGAGGCACTGAATATGATTCCAATAGTTTCAATGATTTTTATAAAACTCATGGAATCATTTAGGAAAAAACTGCATCTTATTCTTCTGAAATGAATGGCAAAGCTGAAAGAAAAAATAAAACTTTTACTGAATCAATTGTTGCAATTTTATTAAACTATGGTGTTGTTTCTCATTGGTGGGGAGATATTTTATTAACTGTTGCAATGTGCTAAATAGAGTTCCTAAATCTACTAGTAAAATTTCACCATATGAAATTTTGAAAAATAAGAAACCTAACTTAGCTTATTTTAAAACTTGGGGTTGTTTAGCCTATGTTAGGATCCCTGATCCTAAAAGAAATAAACTTGTTAGTAGAGCATATGAATGTGTATTCATAGGATATGTTGTGAATAGTAAAGCTTATAAATTGTATGACTTAAATGATCATATAGTTATAGAATCAAATGATACTGACTTCTATGAACATAGGTTTTCCTTTAAATTGAATAAAATGATACTGACTTCTATGAACATAGGTTTTCCTTTAAATTGAAAAATAGTGGGGGCTCGTCTTCTAGTAGTTTACCCATAACTAGAACTAGTGAAAAAATGAGGAATTAAACACTAAAATTAGGAGAAGTAAATGAGCTCGAACCCTTAAGGATTTTAGGTCTGATTTTTATGCTTATACCTTAGAGGAAGATCCCCAAACTCTTAAAGAAGCATTATCTTCTTTAGATGCCAACTTATAGGAAGAAGCCATAAATGATGAAATGGATCTCTTAAGTATAATATAACTTGGCATTTAGTTGACTTACCTCCTAGTTGTAAAACCATAGAATGTAAATGGATACTAAAGAAGAAATTAAAACCCGATGGTACTATTGAAAAGTACAAAGCTTGTCTTGTAGTCAAAGGGTATAGGCAAAGGGAAAATGTAGATTTCTTTGATACATTTTCACCAGTCACACGAATAACTTCCATACGTGTACTTTTCTCTCTTGCTGCTATCCATGATTTAGTAGTACACCAAATGGATGTAAAAATTTCTTTCTTAAATGGTGACTTAGAAGAAGAAATTTATATGGACCAACCTTAAGGTTTTGTTGTCCCAGGTCAAGAAAATAAAGTTTGTAAACTAGATAAATCCCTTTATGGTCTAAAAAGGCACCTAAGCAATGACATGAAAAATTTGATAATCTAGTTATCTCACATGGATTCAAATAAATAAAAGTGACAAATGCATTTATTATAAATCAAAAAATGACATTTGCACTATTATATGTTTATATGTGGATTTCATGCTTATTTTTGGATCAAATATTCATGTTGTGAATAATGTGAAAACTTTGTTAAGTTCTAACTTTGATATGAAAGATCTCTCATAAGCGAGTGTAATCCTTGGTTTAAAGATTACTAGGTCTGAAAAGAGAATTTCTCTAGAATAATCTCATTACATTGAGAAGTTCTTAAAGAAATATAATTACTATATGTATTCCTTATGATTCTAGTGTAAAGTTCTTCAAGAACACCGGAAACGGTGTTAGACAAACTAAGTATGAGAGCATCCTTGGTAGCTTACGTTATACTACTAATTACACTAGACTAGACATAGCTTATGTTGTAGGACTACTATGTAGGTTTACCAGTAGACCTAGTATAGAGAATTGGAATACTATTGAAAGGGTAATGAGACACCTTAAGAGAACTATGAACCTAGGATTACATTATAAAAAGTTTCCCGTTGTTCTAGAAGGATACATTGATGTTGATTGGAACACTCTATCAAAAGACTCCAAAGTAACTAGCGGCTATATATTTAGCATTGTTGGTGGAGCTATTTCTTAGAAGTCTAAGAAACAGACAATATTGGCTCAATCGATGATAGAGTCTAAAATGATAGCATTAGCTACTGCTAATGAAGAAGTAGGCTAGTTAAGAAGTCTGTTAGCTGAGATCCCTTTATGGGATAGACTGATACCAGCTGTCTTGATCCACTATGATAGTACCGTGGCTATAACAAAGATTCAGAACCGTTACTACAATGGAAAGAGACGACAGATATGTCGTAAGCATAGTATTGTTAGAGAATTTCTCTTTACAAGAGTTTTAAGAGTGGATTATGTACGTTCTGATAAAAATTTGGATGATTCTTTGATGAAAGGATTACCGAGAAAAGGTTTTCAAAACCTCGAAAGGAATGGGACTGATGCCCTTAGAATGAAGAGCCATTCATTATAGTAACCCAACTTATAGATTGGTCATCCCAAGAAATAATTTCAATGGGTAATAACAAGTCATGAAGTGATATGAGATGAATCATGCTATTACAAAGTCCCATTCTATACATGTGCATGGTCGTAAAGCATGGGCTTTTCGAACTACACCTTGGAAAGATTATGTGTGTAATGTTGTTAGAGCTAGAGTTCAAAATTATGAGTTAGTATATTATAAAGCATCAAAACTATGCAAAGGTTCAAGTCGATAAACATCGTTTACTTGTGCACAATTTTATACTTTTAATTGATAGATTGCTCGATGAAAACTCTTTTTTATATAAAATTCAAGTGGGGGATTGTTGAAAAAAGTGAATTTTTATAAAACAAATGATGCCAATTTGTGCCTTGTCCTACATTGCTATTTTACATCAATTAGGAGATGTATAAATAGAAAAGGATTGGTTATTAGGTTTGGGCCCCAAGGGACACCCACTTTTGTGGAAAGGGAGAGGACCTAGGCAAAGGTGATACCACACACGCATACACGCTGCTGCCATCACCATCCGTCTGACCAACCGGTTGTGTCATGTCGAGTTGAGCCAAGTTTGAGTCTAAGTGCATGTGTATGTGTGTGAGGTAAGGTGACATTTTATTTTTTTTGGAATTTGTTTTTATTAAAATACTTTTCCACTCAGAAAATGGTCATTACTTTTTTATTTAGAAATAGCCATTTTTTGTCTTTACTTAGAAAATGACCGTTATTTTTCTTTACTCAGAAAATGACCGTTATTTTTTCTTTACTCAGAAATATCCGTTAAATGGTCGTTATTATTCTTTACTCAGAAAATAACCGTTACTTTCCTTTCATAAAATGATTGTTACTCTTTCTACCCAGATATGACCATTATTATCATAATGGTCACACTTTTTTTGAAACCTATAAATAGAGGGCCTCAGCTCTCAATTTTGACACATCAATTGCAAACATCTCTTACCTAAGAAAAAGCTCTCAAAAAGGAAAAGAAGAAGATCCAAAATTATTTTGAGTTTTTTGAGCAACAAAAATTTATAAGTGTAGCATTCCAGTCTTTATCAGTGCAGTGAAGTTCCAATAGAAAACATCTGGGCTATTTTATCCTAGGGACAATGGGGCTGTGTTTGCTTCCACAAGTTTGGATAGAGCCACGAAATGTCTGAGAGAAACCTAGTCCGTGACTTAACCTTAACAGTTCATTTCAGGTTATCGGTAATATTGTTCTTACATTGTTTTCACATACTTGTTCCAACAATGATTGTACAACATAAGGAAGAGAAAATGGTGTGATCATTTGAAACAAGTCAAGATTCATTGCTCAAGTTTATACTCAAATTTAGCAAATCAAATTTGAAGAGGCTTTTGCCTCCATTGCCCATCTTGATAGGCTTGGCTTGGTACTGTGGGTTCAAGTTATACCAAATGGATGTGAAAAGTACCTTTCTTAAAGTGTATGTTGAACAGTCAAAAGGTTTTGAAGGTCCTTATTTTCACAATCATGTAATACGATTGAGAAAACCCTTGTATGGCTTGAAGCAAGCCCATCGTGCTTGGTATGATCATTGATGTGTGCAAATGCAACATTCAATTTAAACCCTAATTTCCTATTCTTTGATTATACCAACTTCAAGAAATTCACAAGATGAAAAGTCTCTACTTCTTCTTTTGTATTCATTGAATTAAATAAGCTCTTAATTCAAACTCTTTCTAATAAACAACCTAGAATAATGTTACATCCCACTCAAATTTCCCTAAAAATCCAAAGAAATGGTGCTTGCCTAAAGGATCTAGACTTTTCTACATCTAAAGGTTCTAGAGTAGCCTAGAGATGTCTAGAAGGAGCTGGAGTTGGATGGACTCCACTCAAGCCTTGAAGACTCTAGAATGCTCCAGAGTATACTAACATGTGCTTGAAGGCGCTAAAAGGAGTTGGAATATTCTAGAACGTGTTGGATGGTTCATGAAGGATGTGGAAGTCTCTAGAAGCTTACGGAACATCCTAGAACTAGTATGAAGGAACTAGACAGTCCTAGAAGACTTTAGAGTTGGCTAAAAGGTCCTGGAACTTTGTGGCATGATGTAGATAAAACTAGAACACTCTTGTATATTCTAGACATAGAAGGATCTAGAAAGTTGTGGCATAGTCTTAAGCTTGGTGCCACACTATAAATAGACCTATTGGTCTTCATTTGTATTAATCTTGGGAAATCTTGGGAAATTGTAAGATTACCTCTCTAAAGAGCAATACAAGGCATTCTTTACAAATTCTCTTTAGTTCTTGCTTTGCTCTTAAATCCTCTACATCTCTAAGGCTCTTTCTAGTCTCTTTGGAGTGTTTCATTCGGGTTGAAAGGCAGGCTTAGTGCAACGGACCGTGCTAAGTGCCACACGATCGCTACTGGAAAATTTAAGGTCGTGACAGTTAGTATCAGAGCCTTAGGTTGAAGCATTACTATCTTGGCATAATGAAGAACAATGCACCAGCTACACCAAGTATGGATGTTCCACCATTGGAACATGGGCATGCGGAAGTTCAGAAACCACCAAAGGATTCTCAAGCCAAGTCGAAAGACATGCTTTCTAGCTTAGAAGCACGTGTTGAGAGTGCGTAGGATAGCTTAGGAGAGTTGTTCGACCAGGTGGAAAACTTGGAAGAACGTTGCAATGCAATGACTTGGAGGCCAAGGATGTGGAAATCCATGCAGTAGTCAAGATGTCCCTCAACGAGCTAGATGGTGGGTTAAGGCAAGAGATCGATGGGTTAAAGGTAGAAATTTCCAAGGTAAGGGATCTTGTCCAAAGAGAAATTTCTAATGTGTTGCTTAGAGTGGAGGATATGGGTGGTGACCTAGCTCTTTGTAAGTGGGCTATGGCCACGAGAACTAGCACAACCACCATCATTAAGGCCAACAAGGTGGATGTTCCCAAGCCCAAGACCTTCAATGGTGTTAGTAATTCTAGGGAAGTTGAAAACTTCCTATGGGGGTTTGAACAATATTTTGAGGCTACTGGCATAACGGACCATGCCAGTAAGATCCGAATTACTGCCATGTACTTGTCTGACACTCTATGCTATGGTAGAGACGGAGACATGGTGATGTGCAATGAGGGGTATACACAATTGAAACCTTTGATGATTTCAAAAGGGAGTTCAAAGTCCAATTCTTCCCTGTAAATGCTAAAGAGGAGGCAAGGGGTCGATTGTGACGATTAAAGAAAATAGGTAGCATAAAGGACTATGTGAATGAGTTCACAACCTTGTTGCTAGAAGTCCCTGAAACTTCTGACAAGGATGCTTTATTCTTGTTCATGGATGGTCTCCAATCATGGGCTAACCTTGAACTCAAGCGACGTGGTATCCAAGACTTATCTTCGGCTATCGCAGTTGCTGAGAGCCTTATAGACTACTCCATAAACAAAGAGAGCTCAAAGGCCATAGATAGGAAGTTTGGTGGAGGAAAAAGTGGGAGAAGCCATGCCAAAATTCAGGGTCCCAAAAATCATAAAGAAGGCTTCTCGTTCAAATCACGAGATAAGGGGAAGGAAATGGAGGATTGTGGTGCCTCGAAGCCCCGTGTGACATGCTTCATATGTGATGGACAGCATTGGGCACATAAATGTTCGAAAAGAAAGGCATTGAGTGCCTTAGTTACCTCCACGCATGACCAAGATGGAGGTGAGACGGACAAAGGTGCAAAGATGGGTTCTTTGTGCCTAGTTGGTGCATTGCAGAGCACCCCAAAGACCCCAAGGGCTTGATGTTCAAAGATGCAACCATTAACGGGAAGGTCGCCAAAGCTTTGGTTGACACAGGTGCATCTCATAACTCTGTTTCATTAGAGGAAGCAAAGAGACTCGGCCTTAAGGTTGTCAACGGAGGAGGATCTCTCAACTCGGTTAACTCGGTAGCAGTACCTCTCTAAGGAGTTACTTGTGGAGTTAAGGTCAGTCTTGGTGCTTGGACTAGCCAAGTGGACTTATCAGTAGCGCCTATGGATGACTTCTTGATAGTATTTGGCATAGAGTTCTTGGACCCGGTTAGAGATTTCCTTGTGCCATACTCAAACTCTATGTGCATTATGGATGGATCAAAGGCTTGCGTGGTACCGACGGAGAGGACCACTAGACCTACTACCCAAGCTCTCTCAGCACTTCAATTCAAGAAGGGATTGAAGAGGGAAGAAGAGAGTTACTTGTCGATGGAAGTGCAAGTTTTCTTAGATAAGTTCCATGATGTGATGCCTGAGGCATTGCCCAAATGGTTACCTCTAAGGAGGGAGGTAGACCACGAAATTGAGTTGGAACTTGGCACCAGACCACCAGCAATAAGTCCTTATCAAATGGCAAAATCAGAGTGGCACAACGAAAGCAATGTGGTGGCTGATGCGCTAAGTCGAAAGGCAGAGTTAGTAGCCTTGAGTAGGCCAAATAGTCCCTTGCTAGAAAGGATCAAAGAAGGGTTGAAGCATGATGCCCTAGCTCAAAACCTCCTTGCCTTTATCAAAGAAAGAAAGACAAGGTGATTTTGGCTAAGTAACAGACTACTCTACGTTTAGCAGAATCGCATCTTTGTGCCGAAGTGGGGCAACTTAAGAAAAGAGCTTATCAAGGAGTGTCATGATTCACTCTGGGCTGGACACCCAGGAATGAGACGCACCCTTTCCTTAATCAAGTCAATTTATTACTGGCCTCAACTACGGGATGATGTTGAAGGCTATGTGAGGACTTGTCTTGTATGCCAACAGGACAAGACAGAGTAGTATGCACCCGGAGGTTTGCTGAAGCTGTTGCCTACCCTAGAGAGACCATGGGAGAGTGTCTCTATGTACTTCATCACTTGCTTGCCAAAATCAAGTTATTGGGATCAGACTTGAAATTTTTCACAAGCTTTCATCCACAAAGTGATGGACAAACGGAACGTGCCAACCATGGGAGAGTCCCTTCGAGATCATCATGGGGTAGAAACCCATGACTTCTCATGCTTTGGCCACAAGTTATGAAGGAAAGAGTTCCGATGCCTTCAAATTTGCTAAGGAGTGGCATGAGCAAGTTGAGTTAGCTCGAGCCTATTTAAACAAGGCATCTAAAAAGATAAAGAAGTGGGCTGACAAGAAAAGGAGGATGGTGGAATTTTAGGAAGGAGATTTGGTCCTTGTTAAATTATTGCCCCAACAATTCAAATCTCTATGGAAGGTTCACAAGGGGTTGGTACAGAAATATGAATGGCCATTTCCAGTCCTCAAACGAGACAGTAAAGTGTCCTATAAACTATAACTCCCTCTGAAGCTTAAAATCTATCCATTTTTTCATATAAGCATGTTGAAGCCTCATGGAGACGAGGAAGACACAAGTCGGGGAGAATCAAAGAGGGTACCCATCATAGTAGTAACCTCATGCGATAGAGGAGTGGACTCTATCTTGGTAGACTGCCTAATCTATCGTAGGGATGTACCAAGTTATCGGGAATACTTGGTCAAATGGAAGAATGCCCCGGACATAGAGGCAAGTTGGGAATCTTAACACTCTTTGTGGCAATTCAAGAATTACATAGAAAGGTTCAAGCTTGAAGGTGCGATAAGGGCGTCGTGAACTTGAGTGGGGAAGGGTGTCACGTCCCACTCAAATGTCCCAAAAAATCCAAAGAAATGGTGCTTGCCTAAAGGATCTAGACTTTTCTACATGTGAAGGTTCTAGAGTGACCTAGAGATGTTTAGAAGGAGCTGGAGTTGGATGGACTCAACTCAAGCCTTGTAGACTCTAGAATGCTTCAGAGTATACTAGCATGTGCTTGAAGGCACTAGAAGGGGTTGGAATATTCTAGAACGTGTTGGATGGTTCATGAAGGATGTGGAAGTCTCTAGAAGCTTACAGAACATCCTAGAACTAGCATGAAGGAACTAGACACTCCTAGAAGACTCTAGAGTTGGCTAGAAGGTCCTAGAACTTTGTGGCATGTAGTAGATAAAACTAGAACACTCTTGTATATTCTAGACATAGAAGGATATCTAGAAAGTTGTGGCATAGTCTTAAGCTTAGTGCCACACTATAAATAGACTTATTGGTCTTCATTTGTATTAATCTTGGGAAATCTTGGGAAATCTTGGGAAATTGTAAGATAACCTCTCTAAAGAGAAATACAAGCCATTCTTTACAAATTCTCTTTAGTTCTTGCTTTTCTCTTAAATCCTCTAAATCTCTAAGGCTCTTTCTAGTCTCTTTGGAGTGTTTCGTTCTGGTTGAAAGGCAAGACCATGCTAACTGCCGCACGATCGCTACTGGAAAATTTAAGGTCGTGACAATAAGTTCTTTTAATTTAATCTATGAAAAGCATTTAATTTCAAGAAGTATATTAGATCAAGGTTAAATTCATAAGCTCAATTTAATTATCTTGAGTATTTATTCTTATTGCAAGCAATTTATTACTATTTATTTAAATTAATCAAGCGATTACATACCCACTGAAATAAATTGATTAATGATAAATTAAGCTAATTATTCAATTGTACACCTAAATAATAAAAAAAAATTCTTATAAAACTGAGAATTAATATATAATCAAGAAGAATGAAAAATTAGAATATGGCAGATTCTATTAATTAATTACAATGTATGTTTAGGGCTTTGAAGTTACCCACAGTCAAATAAAATATTAGCTACTAATAGAAAACAATAAAATCAAAATAGTATTCATGATAATAATAAATGAAAGTAGAAGAAATCTAAAGATTGTTGTCTTCGAAACTGATATTCAACTCTTTTAATTGACTAGTTGAATCTTGTTCTTCTTTTTGCCTTTAGTTGAGATTAATAAAT
This sequence comes from Hippophae gyantsensis, assembly GCA_030763125.1. NCBI lineage: Eukaryota > Viridiplantae > Streptophyta > Magnoliopsida > Rosales > Elaeagnaceae > Hippophae > Hippophae gyantsensis. Next base: position 46,273,123 of record CM061030.1, on the reverse strand, counting down.
TATTAACCCTAATTAACTTATTTATACTACTAGATTTAGAGAGGAACAAATGGGATAAAAAATACCAGAAAATTGGACGTTAATGTGATTTAAGACACTCGGGTTGCAGCCCACATGATTCCATTCCACGACGTGTGACCAATTTTTTTCCAAGTTTACAACCCAAGAGTAGTCTGTTGTGTTGTACAATTCTCATGCCATGGCATGGATTGAATTTCCAAAATTCTTTTCTTAGATAAATCCTAATGAATTTTGTTTATAATATTTATATTTAGGTCCTCCTTTATTTGACAGTTATGCTCCAAATGTTGAATCTTTTATTCTTGGCACTTTGGACCTCTGCTTTCAACTTTAATTCTTTCATTTATATCTTTTAATAATCAAAATACCTAAAATACATCAAAACATACCCCCATGAGGGCTTTCGTGTTTTTTATGCAATTATCATAACTCCTACCAGCTTCTACTAGCCTTTAGCCAACCAAGTGATCCGAAAAGGTTCTCAAAAAGAAAATAAACAATTCTATAAGCTAACCCAAATCACTTCTCCAGATTTTCACAGTTGCATTTAGCATATGTAATAAGCCTTTAAACTCCTAGGTAATCTTAGTGGGACGATTTATAGTCTCGTGAGGGCTTTCGTTGATGACACTCATAAACATCCTACTAAACCAAAGAAATAAAAAAAACAAAAACTAGAAGTAAATTATTTTTTGGCTTTCGGATCAATTCATAACTTTGTCTCAAAAATAGTACATAACACATAAGACAGAATATTCAAGTATCATTAATGATCAAAGGAAAATTCAAACATTAATTGCACTTTCTTTCATCTAAACATGAATCATTGATCTCAATATTAGATTATTTCATGTACAACATTCATAGAACAAAATTTTTAATCTCAAGATTATGCAAAAGTGATATATGTAAGCATTATAATTATGAGTTCCATAGGCTTAAGTTTTAGATCACTCTCCACTAATATAGAATATACATACTACCTCAAATCAATAGCTCTTTATTAGGATATTACTGTTAGGTTAAAGTGTTCGGTTATGAAAGAACAAGAAAGTGGGACAAAAATAAGAGAACTTAGCTGGCCAGTATTTACCTCCACATCTATAGTTAAGTACACTATGAGTATAATTTTACATTGTATCAAATGGGGCTGTACCCTTTTTCTCTCTCTTTTTCTTTATATTAGAAGAGATATAAAATTGAATTACTATAACCTTTCATCGTTTGTAATTAAAAATTGATTTTCTATAATCTACAACCTATTATTTTTAATATTTTCCACATCTATAGTTAAGTACACTATGAGTATAATTTTACATTGTATCAAATGGGGCTGTACCCTTTTTCTCTCTCTTTTTCTTTATATTAGAAGAGATATAAAATTGAATTACTATAACCTTTCATCGTTTGTAATTAAAAATTGATTTTCTATAATCTACAACCTATTATTTTTAATATTTTCCACATCTATAGTTAAGTACACTATGAGTATAATTTTACATTGTATCAAATGGGGTTGTACCCTTTTTCTCTCTCTTTTTCTTTATATTAGAAGAGATATAAAATTGAATTACTATAACCTTTCATCGTTTGTAATTAAAAATTGATTTTCTATAATCTACAACCTATTATTTTTAATATTTTTTTGGGTTGTAGTCAATTTCAACTCAAATTTTATCCCTTTTTTCATGAAGAGTTCATAACAAATATGTATTTATATTAAGTCCTATTATATATTACAAAGGTTGGATAATGTGTTTCTTTGCCTCATAAAAGGTAGGTTATAATATGTTAGAGATACAAAAGTTTCATAATTTTTATAAGTTCAAAGGGATACTTGCGACAAAGAGAAAAATGGTAGGCTTGAAAAGGCTTAAACGGTCCACAAATGGCCTCAATCATTTCCTAAACATTGTGTATTCTATGATTTTTCCTTGAGTAATTTTAAAATAAGTTTTAGAGTTTTTTGAGATCTCAAATATGTCCATGAAAAATTTGTACACAAAACAGACCTAAGTACTTAAATTAACCAAACATTTTTACCACATACCATAAGAGTCTTAAACTAAATGAAAATTTCATCCTAATCATACTTTAACTGAAGTAATAATTAAAGTCCTCTATATGCTAGTGTTATCACAATCTTATTTGAATCATTGACATATAAATTCACCCAAAAAAGGAACATAAAATAGAATAAGGAGTAATCAAAACAACTAAACCTATCATAAAAATAAAAATTTGAAAATTCCATAATTCATAAATTCTAAGGAACTTTTCCCTCACCCCAGCCTAAAATCTACATTGTCCCCAATGTTCAAATGTAAATCCAAGAAAATAAAGAAAAAATAAAAGCTACCCTTATTGTAATAGCATAATGTGATTAATCATGGTGATTCATTCACTACTCTCATTGCATCCATCATCTAAACTAAATAATACCACACATAGAGAGTTACAATGTGCCTCATATATATCACACATCAAATAAGGGTTTCAAATCAAATAAACATTGCCCAAAGGAGAAATATAGAAATAAGAAAATATTAAGTACAGCAAATCATAACAAATGAAAAAGGAAATAAAATAAAAATACACTAAAGATGCATAAATAAATAAATTGGGATAACTTGGAGCTCTCAGTCCTCCATAACGTCTCGTGCAAATTCATTTTCATCTTTTGACTACCTAAAATCAAATTCATGCCCTAGGTACTCTAATACTTTCATTAAATTACTGCAATTTATTCCTAGATGGGAGATTTTTCCACAATACCATTCTTACTATTGAAATTAATAATCTTTGAGGTGCTTGACCTATTCATGTAACATTTTGAATCGATTTGTTGTTGAAATTTTTGATTAAGAGGATGCTCTTTTACTTGATTGAGTAGCATTGATGTCACTTGTCAGGCTTTTCATGAAGTATAAATTCAATAGATACTTGAGTTGTAACAATACCTCACCAGAGGGAAACTTCAACCATCACTTTTTTGGGAGGAAATAACTTATTTGAAGGTAATTATCAGATAGTTTAGTCATTTGGTTGATAATGCCCCAACATCCATTGTTTTTTTCATCGAATGGAAAAGATTAGATTGCCCATTACTTATCCATAGAGTTATAATGAGTGATACACATTAATCTTGAGAATACAAAATATTTCTAAATTTAGGAGACATTAGTTAAGTTCACTACTACAATACATGCATATGGCCTCAATTTTTAACCATGACCATAGGTCTATGACCATAGTTATAAGAACCGAGGCCTAAGTGAGAAAGACTATAGACTAATACCTATGGCCTTGGTTAAAAAAACCAAGGCCATAGGGTATGTCTATGGCCTCAATTTTTAAATAACCGAGGCCATATGACATGTCTATGGCCTCAGTTTTTGAATAACAAAAGTCATATGGCATGTCTATAGCCTCAGTTTTTGAATAACAAAAGCCATATGACATGTCTATGGCCTCAGTTTTAAATAACAAAGGCCATAGACATAACATTTAACCTCATTTTCAATATAAATTAATAAATTGAGAAAATTAAAAGTTGTTATATTAAAATTAAGAATGAAATTACATTTGAGAGTTTTTATATACACTAAAACATAATAAAGCCTTACGTTAGCAAATTAAAATTTACCAAAATATGAAATACATGCAAAAAACTTAAATAAACTAAAACTATCCAACAAAAAGATAGATTACATAACTTGCTAGTACTGGTGCTGGTGTTGGCATGTTGGTGCTATCATGTTGATGCCCTTGATGGTGTTGGTATTGGTACTAGTGTTGGCATTGGCGCTAGTACTGGTACGCTTCTACACACCAAGAAGAGAGACCAAGTCAGTATAGAGCAAAGTAGGGATTAAATGAATTTGTAGTATAAAGCAAACATTAATAATACATCCATGAGGACCTATATCTATTGATGTCTAAACTATATATTCTACCAATTTAGGCAACTTTTCAATACTATCTTAAAAGAAAACAAACAAAACAACCAACAAAAATACAACTTTAACTTAAGCTTAAGCATAGACTGAAAAGAGTTTGAATACCAAAAACCCTTAAAGAAAAACTTTACTCATTTAACGGTAACAAAATATTAATACAAAAAGTAAACATAATAAAACCTATAAAGTAATAGAAACAAATACAAGAAGAATACCCAAAAATATTGATATGAACGAATGGGTTAGGACCTAGCTAATTTTCAGATTATATAGCAAAGAGTTTCTTCATAAATCGATGGATATTACACACCATTTATCTGAGGGGAAAGACGCCACAAAGAGGTGCTATTTCGTCTAACATAAATGACACCCTAACAAGTATGGATATTACTCACCACAAATGCTTGGATGCTAAACAATGCCACAAAGGTTTCCAATCCCTTGATAAGTTGATTAATTAAAGAGGAACAAAGAGCATGAATGAGCTCTCAAATGATCTGAAAAATCAAATTTCATTCAAAATGTGAATACCTAGCAACTGAGCTGCTCTTAAGTATTTATAGGATACAAATAAACCCTAAAATCTACTACATCATAACCCTTGATCTCATCCAAGGGTTGAAAATAAAAACAGCCAAAAAACTCAAAAGGTGGCACAAAACATGGAGAGAAAATGGGGAAACTGAGTACAAAGGAATCTTATGAAAATATTACATCTTAACCCTTGATTTCATCCAAGAGATGAAAATAAAGCTACCCAAAATCAGTTCAAATGGCACAACAATGTGCCTAGTTTTCTTTTGCCAATTTTTCCCTAATTTGCATGCAAGGCTTGTCCCAATCCTTGCACTCCCAGTTTGGGTCCCCTTGGTTATGTGTGACCTCTTGAATGAGCCCATATAAAGCCTCTTCGATTTGTGCCCTCCTAGACCTTGTGATTGGTCCACTTGGAATTTGTAGGGCTTGATGATTCTTATCATTCCTCCTCTCTTCAAGAGGATTTGTCTTCGAATCATCACCTACATAATCAAAAGGAGATAGATCAGAAACATTAAAAGAGGTACTGATATTATACTCACTAGGAAGATCGATTTTGTAGGCATTGTCATTAATTCGCTCGATCACTTGAAAGAGTCCATCTCCTCGAGGTTGCAACTTGGACCATTTTTTTTTCAAGAAATCGTTCCTTCCTTATATGCACCCAAACCCAATCACCAGGCTCAAAAATGACTCTTTGCCACCCTTTGTTGGCCCTACAAGCATAATCCTTGTTTCTCTTCTCAATTTGCTAATGAATGCATTCATGGAACTTCTTCACCGTTTCAACCTTCCTCCATGATAAAGCATCGACTACAATATTCTCCTTACCTCTCTTATATTGAACAATATAAGGAAATGTCTCAATGAATTCCATCCATCTAGCATGCCTCCTATTCAATTTACCTTAGTGCTTCAAATGTTTTAGAGATTCGTGATCGGTGTGGATGACAAATTCCCTTGGCCAAAGGTAATGTTGCCATGTCTCTAGAGTCCTAACCAAGGCATATAGCTCCTTGTCAAACGTTGGATAATTAAGGCTACTCTGTGAAGTTTCTCATTGAAATAAGTGATAGGTAGCTATTCCTACAATAAAATAGCTCCTATACCTATTCCTGATGCATCACACTCAACTTCAAAGGTTTTAGTAAAATCAGGTAAAAGATAAAATAGGTACAGAATACAAACTATCCTTTAATGATTTAAAGGCTCTCTCTTAATTCTCGCCCCATTTAAAACCAACAGACTTTTTATTAACCTCAGTTAGAGGTGCAGCTAGTGTACTAAAATCTTTGACAAACCTTCGATAAAAACTAGCTAAGCCGTGAAAGCTCCTAACCTCAGTTATAGATTTAGGTGTGGGCCATTCTTGAGTAGCCTTAACCTTTTCCTCATCTACTTCTATTCCCTTAAAACTAACAACGAAACCATGAAACACTAACTTTTCCATGCAAAAATAACATTTTTTCAAGCTCGCATACAGTTGTTATTTTCTCAAAATTTAAAGCACATACCTAAGATGTAAGACATGCTCTTCAAGATTTTAAATGAGAATATCATCAAAATAGACAACAACAAATTTCTCAATAAATGCATGAAGAACATGATTCATAAGCCTCGTAAAAGTGCTAGGTGCATTTGTTAGACCAAAGAGCATGACTAACCACTCATACAATCCATGTTTAGTTTTAAAATCGGTTTTCCATTCATCACCCTCTCTCATCCTAATTTGATGATATTCACTTCTCAAATCAATTTTTGAAAAAATGCAAAAACCATGCAACTCATCTAACATGTCATCTATTCTAAGGATAGGATGGCGATAATTTACCGTAATGTTATTGATGGCTCGACAATAAACACACATCCTGCTTGATCCATCCTTTTTTAGAACAAGTAGCATGAGAATGACACATGGACTAAGGCTTTCCTTGACTTGACCTTTGATCAACTACTCTTCAACCTACCTTTAAATATCCTTAGTGTCTTTGGGGTTGGTCATATAGGCAGGTCAGTTTGGAAGAGAAGCTCCTGGTATGAAGTCAATTTGATACTCAATCCCTCTAATTGTCGGCACCCCATCCGAAATCTCTTCAAGGAACACGTCCTCAAATTCCTGCAAAAGAGAAATGGTGGCACTAGGCAAAGAATGGTTAATATCATTAATAGAAAAATTAGCCTCCTTGTACAAAAGTACAAGTATGGGCTGTTTTGAATAAAAAGCCCCATTGACCTCACTTGCCTTACATGAAAACTCACACTTTTTCCTCTCTTGTTTTTCCACTCTCCTATCCTTTTTCTTTACTCTTTTTTCCTTTTTCATTCTTCTCTTTTTGTTCATTTTCACTATTTTCTTTTCCCCTAACCATCTTCAGTTGATCTTCAAAGACTTGCTTGGGTGAAAGGCTACAAGTGTGATTTTTCTACCATTCTCCACAAACGAATACTTGTTTCTATATCTATCATTTGTAACCATCCTATCTTATTGCCAAGGCCTACCTAGCTAGATATGTCCAACTTGCATGGGTACCACATTACACATCACCTCATCCTTGTACTTTCCAATGGAAAAGCTTACTAATACTTATTTATCAACCTTCACTTCCCCACTATCATTTAACCATTGAAACTTGAAAGACTTAGGGTGTTCGAATGTAGACAACCCTAATTTCTCAACCAAGGTAATACTAGCCACATTGGTGCAAACTTCCCCATCTATGATAACACTACACACCTTGATGCTAACATGACACCTTGTGTGAAAGATGTTATCTCTTTGTTGTTCAAGGTCATCCTCCTTGACTTGAATACTCAAAGATTTCCTTATTACAAGTGCTTCCCCATCCACGGGTCCTATGTCTTCTTCACTAGCTTCCTCTGCATATAGCATCTCTTCTTCTTCACTTTAATTATCGGTTTCCATCTCACCACTAGCTAAGAAGATCATTGCCTTCTTATTTGGACATTGAGAGGCTAGATGACAATTACCAAGACACCGAAAACACTTAAAGTCACTATTACAGATTGGGGTGTCTATTTTACCTTTGTCCTTGCTATCCCCCATCTCTTTGGCTTTGTAAGGCTCAAATCTTGGTTTGTATGTATCTCCTTCATCTTTTTTCTCATTGGACTTCCAAAGACTAGTAGAGTTCAGTTTGGAGTAATGGGACTAGACCTTGATGGTTGGGATCGAAAACTACATTTCTTTAATTACCTTTCCATCTAAATTTCCATATGGACCATGTCCTCCATCTCCACATAATGATGAAGTTCCACAATGTTGGCAATGTATGGATTTAACCCACTAAGAAACCTAGCCTTGGTGGCCTCTATATCTTCCTCGACATTAGCTCTTACCATCACCACTTCCATTTTCTTGTAGTACTCATCAACGGACTTATATCCTTGAATTAATCTTTGTAGGCGTTGGTGTAACTCTCTATAGTAGTAGCTAGGAACAAAATCTTCCCCATGATGGCCTTTATGTCCGACCAATTATCTATGGGCCTTTATGGTTTCTCTTCCTACTAATGACTACTTGATCCCACCAATTCAATGCATAGTTAGAAAACTCAATTATAGTGAGTTTTACTTTTTTCTCCGTGGAATAGTTGTGGCACTCAAAAATGTGCTCCACCTTCTTGTCCCACTCCAAATACAACTCTGGGTCATTCTTTCCTTGGAATTATGGTATCTTCATTTTTATTCTACTTAGATCTCTATCAACTCCATCTTTGGCTCTAGGTGGGGATCTCCACATACCTCCTCTACCATTTCTTCCTCCTCTAGGAATTCTTCCTTCTTCTTTCTCCAATTCTTCTCCCCAATCTTCTTCCTCTATATCATCCCCAACATGAGCTTGCCTACTAACCCTCCTAACATTGGGTGAAGGCATTTCTCGTTGGAAAGCTACTAAGGAATTTTCCTACCTTTCCAATCTTTCATTCATATAAACCATCAAGTTGTTCATCCTCTCAAAAGATTGTTGCAACGCCCTCATCATGAACATCATATCCAGCCTTTCTTTGGGACTACCTCTGTTGGACATTTTTTGCAATTCTACACAGCAAGAGGTTAGTGTAATAAAATAGAATTAATGTAAATTCACTCAATACTTCACATGTTTAGCACTTGGATTGATCGCTCAAACCCTCTTAGCTCCTAATTAAAGCAAACAAGTCCAAGAATTCCAAACAATTTGTAGAATTATCAAATACCCAAAAGGTAGTTCACAATATCCCACTTGTTAAAACACAAAGGATACTAACTCAAAGTGTTTAGGATCCTAGACTAGAATAATTAAGCAGAAGGGAAATCAAAAGATTAACAATATTGGAAGAACAAAAATTTCCTTGAAGACACACCATTAAGAATTTATAATAATAAGGTAAAGTTCTTGGAATTATGAGTTCAAATACTCACTAGAAATTAGCATAAGTAATTTGGCCTCTTTTCTTTGTCTTTTTTTTGAATAAATTCTAGCCATTCCTTTTCTGTTTTTTTCTTTTCTTTTTTTATCTAATATGCTAAAAACTCAAGAGTGAATTAATACAACACCTTCAATATGAGTTTGAGGAATTTTTACGATATGCAAAATAGCACATAAATTACAACACAAAGTGAAATGAAATTTCTGTAGAATCTACCATAGAAATACCATAAAACTACCAAGAAACCGCTAAAAATAACATATATTGTAGAATATGCAAGGAAAAATGCAGAATAGTTTCAGAAATAGTAGAATTCCCAAGGAAAATGCAGAATAGTTTCAAAAATAACAGAATTTGCAAGGAAAATGTAGAATAATTTCAAAAATAACAAGATATGCAAGGTTATTGCTGAAAATTTTTAGACACAACAGAATATGCAAGGAAAATTCAAAACAAATGTGGAAACAAAGAAGAACAATATTTTAGGGCTTGGAAAATAAAGTTCAGTAAGAACACAACACATGGATATTTTGTTTCTTTTTTTTTTCTATGTATAAGAAATAAAATAAGAACACAAAAACAATAACAAATATAAAAGGATAGGAATCTAAAAATTAGCACCTAAAGCTCTGATACCAAATGATATGAACCAAGGGGTTAGGACCTAGCTAATTTTCAGATTATATAGCAAAGGGTTTTTTCCACAAATCAATGGATATTACTCACTATTTATCTTAGAGGAAGGATGCCACAAGGAAGTGTTATTTCCTTGATAAGTCTAGCATAAATGATACCCTAACAAGTATGGATATTACTCACCAAAAATGCTTCGATGCTAAACAATGCCACAAAGGTTTCCAATCCCTTGATAAGTTTCTTAAAGAGAAACAAAGATCATGAATGAGCTCTCAAATGATTTGGAAAATCAAATTTCATTCAAAATGTGAAATCCTAGTAGCTAAGTTACTCTTAAGTTTTTATAGGATACAAATAATCCCTAAAATCTACTACATTATAACCCTTGATCTCATCCAAGGGTTGAAAATAAAAACAGCCAAAAAGCACAAAAGGTGGCACAAAATATGGAGTAAAACATGGAGAGAAAATGGGACAACTAAGTACAAAGAAATCCTATGAAAATATTACATCTTAACCCTTGATTTCATCCAAGGACTGAAAAGAAAGCTGCCCAAAAATTAGTCCAAATGCATAGTAAAACATGGAGCAAATATGTGGTAGCTAAGTACAAAGAAATTCAAAGAAAATCTTACATCTTAACCCTTGATGTCATCCAACGGCTGAAAATAAAGCTACCCAAAATTAGTCCAAATGGTACAACAAAATGCCTAGTTTTCTTTTACCAATTTTGCCCTAATTCCCATGCAAGGCTTGTTCCAATCCTTGCACTCCCAATTTGGGTCCCCTTGGTTATGCATGACCTCTTGAATGAGCCCATTTAAAGCCTCTTCAAGTTGTGCCCTCCTAGATCTTGTGATTGGTCCACTTGGAATTTGTAGGGCTTGATGATTCTCATCAAATATGAAGCATAAATTTTCATCTTAATTGAAGATAGGCCTCTTTAATTACAAGAAACTAAGAGGAACATAAGAGAAAACCCAAATTCTACAACTCAATGAAAAAAGAAATACCTTTATCCCAATCAAGAGCAAGCCAAGATAGATCCTGCAACATAGCTAATAATCAAAAATATAAACATCAAGCCTGTAGTAGAAAAGTAGGTAAGGAATGAGACACATACAAAACAAATAGAGGCGAAGGGTCGTAGAGGTCTATCTATTATAAAGACATGTAATTTAAAATGTATTTGATTTGTGGGAAAAACCAATCAATATTTCTTCAAATTTTCAAGTTACACTACTTTATGTAAGAACTGTCACATATAATGATCAATTGTTAAATCATGTTACATAAATAAGCATATCAAACAATATTACAAGCTGATCAATGAAGTTCAAAAACCCTACCAACAGTACCAGGCACCAACACTAGCACCAATGCCAAGCACTAGTGCTAGGTACCAGGAACCAACACCAGCACCAGCATCAACGCCAGGCACCAACACCAGCACTAGTGCTAGGCACCAACACTAGCACCAACACCAGTACCAGCACCAGCACCAGTGCCACTATCACTAGTACCAATGCCAAGCACCAGCACCAGTGCCACCATCACTAGCACCAATTCCAAGCACCAGCACTAGTGCCATAATCACTAGCACAAACACCAAACACTAGCACCAGTGCCACCATCACTAGCACCAAAGCTAAGCATTAGTGCCACCATCACCATCACCAACACCAACACCAGTGCCACCATCACTAGCACCAGTGCCACCATCATAAGAACCAATACCAGCACCAGTATCAGTGCCAAGCACCAGGCACTAGCACCATCACCGGTACCAATACCAATGCCATGCATTAAGCATCAATACTATGGTCAGACACCAGTGCCAACACTAGCACAAGCTTATAAATACTAATGCAATATTAAGTTCCAAGCCATCCTAGTTCTAAGCAAAACTAGAAGCATAATAGAGCTTAGAAATACCAGAAGAAGATTAACCATGCATTGATAGGGAAATAGTAACTCTTTGAGAAGCATTGCATTTGTAATGTCTAAAGCGTATTTTTGAAAGTGTATGAATCGTTCAAGTAATAAAGTGTACAAAAGTACGGATATCGATCCCACAAGGAATGGCGTTACCAAGTACCGAAATTGACTAATCCTAATTTTATTTGAAAACCGAATTGTTGAAATTGTTTAAGAAGAAAATTAACTTAAAAATAAACGCAAATAACACAATTGAATGTTGTTCACAAATGATTAAAAATGCTAAGGCATTTGATTTCACTAAATCAATTCAATCTGATTTCAGGTCATGTTATATGAGAATCAAAGCTAAAAGTGATGGTTGAAAAACTCAAATTTACCTAATACTCTCTCTCGAGTTATATTAGAATTACTTATATATGAAAACCAACTATATTTCTATAAAGATTTAATCACAAACAAGCACATTACGATTTATGGAATTTCTAGAATAACCACATACATCATGCATTAGGTCTCACACTCGCATTTAACATACAGTATTTATCACAAGAAGCATTCATTACACATCTCCTCTCGGTCTCAATATAATGCAACAAATCATCTAAGTCTTGGCCAGAAATTTAAAAGAATTAAGCATGGAAATAAATACTCAACTTGAAAACAATGAACTCATATAACAATAACAAAAGAAATTAGATTTTCTTGATTCAACTATATCATAGCCTTAGCAAAAATGAATTAGTTCATAACGGAAATAAGAACAAACATTATCTCAATTGAATCCATGAATAATAAATCAGAATAAAATGCAGAAAATGAAAGTTAAGGAGAAGAGATGAAAAACTCTTGAAGATGAACACTTGGTAGCAACAATGGTGATAATCCTTTAAGCTTTTCCAAACTTTCTCCCCAAAATTGTCTTCTCTCCTCCAAAAATGGCTCAGATCTGCTCTCTCTACCTTGGCCTCTTTCTCCATCATATTGTATATATAGATCTAGGTTTTTGGGGGAAATTTTGGAACAAAACAACATAAAAAATGTGTTTTTGGACGAAACTCGACGGTGGCGACTTTATTCTCGCAACAGCGAGATTTCTGGAAAAATTACGATTTTGATTCCACTGATTCTCACCGGTGGTGAAATTGATTTGGCCGGCGGCTAAAGGTGTCTTGCCGGCGGCGAAATAAACTCGCCGGCGGTGAGATTTGCATCTGCCAAAATCCGTGCTCTCGGGAAGATTTTCGCCGTGCTCTCTGTAAGATTTTCGCTGGCGGTGAGAATCATCTTACCGGCGGCGGTATTTCCAAACTTTGAAACTTTGTTTTCTTTTTATTTTCACTCAATCCTGATCATTGAAATTTGTCCCAAACTTCTCCAAAATCATGATTTTACCTGAAATTGCACTTTAAACACGAAATACCCGTGAAATGACATTTGTGGATTAAATAATCAAATAAACACAATTTTTACACAAATATCAACATTTAAATCATAACAAAAATGCAATAATTTGTCTCTTATCAATGTCTGCTCAACCAAAAAGAGTGTAAAATGCATAAAATTAATCATGTCATCATGGAAAATCAAACATTTCAAGAAAAAAATTGAGATGTATGTTATCCTAATAAATTAAGCTCTATTGATACTTTATATTGAGAAGGAATTTCCATCAAGGCATTACGAGCAAATTTAGTCTCTTTTGTTGGGATAACATTCTTTGACATAATCTCTGTGCATTTCACAAACTGAAAGTTGTAAAGGAATATTTTTCAACATCAATTTAATCACAAACCATTTCAAATAGTAATGCTCTCAAATGCCTCTAGGACATATGTAAAAGTTATTAAAAGTCTTAACAGGGATATTGTCACCAAATTCCTTCATTTTTTCCCATTGTCTATCTCCAACACCAACAAAAATTATTGACAAAGGAATGTTGCTACAAAAGAAGAAATATAACAAAAGGTGGGGGAAAAATTATGTTAAGTAAACAAGTGAAGCAGCTCACCTTGCTTCAATAATGGCATCTACATTCTTCTACTCCTGTGGACTCAATCCTTTGTGTTCAGTATCAAGGTTTCTAGTTACCTTTAGAACCATCATTACAAATATCTCTAATATTTAGGAATTATTTATAAATAGCTTTAATAGTTAGGACAACAAAGTGCAAGTTATTTATAAGGTACCTTGATGACAACATAGGAACAACCAACCACCATTCTTGCTTTACCTTCAGAATCAATCTTGCACAACTGTGAGAAACATGGAATTAGATTTAAACATAAAGTAAAGGAAAATTAATAACATAGTATATAACATATGAATAAAGAAATAAGGGATAAAGATCTATATACATGTTTTAAGATCCTAAAAGTGATAAACCCTAAATTGAAAATTGAGAAGAGTGATAAACTTAGCAAATCAAAATAAATTCTAAGCTGAAAAACTAGCTATTCGGGTAAGAGAAAGAAGAGAAGGGAAGAGGAAGAAGATGCAGATCGTGTAGTTAGCATTAGGGAAATTCCAGCATAACGGTAGGGAAATTGGCCAGGAAAAGGAAAAAATAAAAAATAAAAAGAGAGGGAAAATTTAAGAAAGAAAAAAAGAAAGAGGGAAAAAGAAAAAAGATAGAGGGAAAAAGGGAAAAAAGAGGGGGAAAGTAAAAAAGAGAAGAAAAAAGAAAAAAATTAATAGAACAATTTGGTATTTGGTGTAAAAGAGATAAAATCGATAGGGTATATCTATGGCCTTGGTTTTTAAATAACCAAGTCCATAGGGTATGTATATAGCCTCGATTTTTAAATAATCAAGGCCAAAAACCCTTTGGCCTCAATTTAAAAAAAAACAAAGGCTAAATGTCTGAGACCATATGTATGTATTATGTTAGTGGTTCTTCGAATCAAAGTACTATGTTTTCCATTTATGATATCTCATTCTACCCTTTCTATAGATAGGGTTTGTATCACCTCATCATAGTCCACATTTTCTAAATATGCCTCATATTCACCATACTCAATATTTCTCAGCACATAATAAAATTTTATATCAGCCTTTCCAAAAGGCACGGGTACACCCTTTACCAAGGCTTTGGCATAACTTTAGGAACATTAACATAAAATTCTCTAAATGTAGACATTACAATTTCTTCCAAGCCATCGTAAAATTTTCGCCATGCTAAGGTCACTATGTTGTCAGGCACCCTAGAAGGACCATATTGTCCAAAGTTGATTCTTGTTTTCACAATAAATTTTTATTTATTTCAAATATCTTATCAAATCTCTTTTTAGCTTCAAGGCTAACAAACCAAACTCTGTTATATTCTTTTGAGACAACTTTTTCCCTACCTTTTTCACTAACTCTTCTTTTTGGTGCTATATGTGAAAATTAAGAATGTAAAAATTTCAACAAATAAATTCCAATTAAGGTTCATCTTCCTCAATTACTACCCATGCTATACTATAAGAATTTAGGCAATATAGGATGGCCCCTAATATAGATTGAGAATCAAATAGGGTAGTCACAAGTTTATAGCCATCCTATAAGGCTTATAGGATGGTTATTATTAAAAATTTGAGGCAAAAATTTATAAATTAGTTTTTGATTTTCTTAACAAAATTTCTTATAGGGTGGCTATTAGTCGTCCTATATATAGGATGGGTACTAGCTACCCTATAAAGGTTTTAATTTGGTCATCTTATATCCTCAACCTTCTCAATTTTGTGTCTTTTTTAACCTTTCTTGACCCTCAGCCCATCGTCCCTTAGACGCCTCATCCCTCAATCGTTGTCCCTCTTCCCTCAGCCCTCATCTATCATCCTACTACAAACAGTTTAGTTTCCACTGACTCTAGCCATTTGTAACTATCTAATGTCTTTGTCGTGCCATGTTATTGATCACAAACTCCTGATATTTGCAAGTATCGTCTGCTTGCTAGCCATTACCATTTTCTTGTTGCTCCACTTCACCTATTGTCGTCAACTTCTCAATAGCCAGGTTTGGTTTATATTGTTTTTGTTGTGGTTACTTGTTTTTTCTTGTAGTTTACATTGTACGTTTTTGGATAAAATGTTCAAGATAATCAACATTGTTGTTTTTCCTATTTTTATTTTTATTTTTTAGAGAATATTATTTTATTTTTGCTTCTTTTTCTTGTTTGTTTGATTTTCTTATAACTCATAATTAATGTGCTTAATTTTGTTGAATGAGAAAATAACAAGGATGTGTGGTATAAATATAATAAAAAAATTCACTTTAGATATAAATAGTTGAATTATAATAATGAATATTAATAGAAAATAATATAGGACCATTATAAAGTTAAATTAGAATGTATATAGGGTATCTATTGATCATCTTATAAACATTATATAGGACATATATTGATCGTCTTATAAACATTATATAGGACAACTACTGACCATCTTATTTGGAAACATTTTTTTATTTAATATTTGATGAGTGAATTCTTTTTTAAATTTGTTATTGATGAGAGGTTGTATTATATTGATAAGATGGATAAGAGTTGAATGTAAATGGATAGAAAAAAAAGTACAATATATTAAGGGTGTGGATTTTTTTTTAATTTGCTTATAATAATTCAACCGAAAAGGATCGAATTCATTGTCCTTGTTTAAAGTGAAAATTTGAATTTTTTTTAGTGCGATTGATATTATAAATCATATCATAACGACATTAATAGTGGATATACAAATTGGCATCGTCATGAACAAACTAGAAAGCAAATTCAATCCATGTGAAAATGATTGAAAAATAGTGTGTACAATATTGAAAAATACAATTTTTATGATGAAAAATGAGATGGGTGACTACCAAGATATAAAAGATGATGCTATAAAGCCATTATACACAGGAGGCAACAAGTTCACAAAATTATCAAGGTTGATCTCACTTTGTAAATTGAAGGGTAAACATGGCCATTTAGATGTAAGCTTCATAGAGTTGCAAACTCTTTTGAGTGAGTTTTTCATAGAATATAACGTGTTACCATCACTGATGAATGAGGTTAAGAAGATGCTTCATTGACTAGGCATGAATTATGAAAAAATCCATGTTTTCCCTAATGATTGTATTATTTATCAAAATGAATACAAGGTTGTCATTGTATGTCTGCATAGCCAAAATTCAAGCTGGAAAGTTAATCCAATAGCAAGGAAGGAGAGAGCTAATGTTCTTGTAAAGGTGTTGTGGTACTTTTCACTAATTTCACATTTTAAAAGAATTTTTTGGGATTCAGCAATGTCTTAAAGTCCAACATGCCATACAAAGGAAAGGGAAAATGATGGCAAGTTGCGACATCCATTTGACGAACATGAATGGAAGCATGTTGATTACACTTGGCCTAAGTTTGATGTTGAATATATAAACCCTAGAATTGAACTTTCAGCTAATCGAATCAATCATCTTCGCTCTTTGAGTAGTAGGTATAGTTCTTGGCCCATTATATTTTTCATTTATAACATTTCTCCATGGCTATGTATGAAAAGAAAATACATGATAAGACCCAAGCAATAAGGAAATTATATTGATATTTACTTAGAGTTATTGATTGAAGACTTGAAGTTGTTATGGATAGAAGGAGTTAATGTGTACGATAGTTTTAAACTTGAGAATTTTAAGTTGAAAGCTATTTTGGTAGGGACCATCAATGACTTCCCTACTTATGGAAATCTTCTTGGTCATTCTATAAAAAGAATTTATGCTTGTCCAATATATAGTAAGGGGTATCGTGATTCAAGGAAGATGTCATACATGTTTCATAGAAAATGGTTCGGTATCATTCATATAGAAAACAACGCAAGTGATATGTGCTTTATACACATTTTTAGCTATCAATTCCTTTTACATTTAAATTCATTTTATAATATAATAAGTTAAAATAATTTATTTTGTATTTATTGGAAAATTATTAATTTTCTACATTTTTTTGGATTTTTTATGATTTTTATTTGCATAGATGGATTAACTTAGAAAGGAAGTGAATGTGTTTTGTAGCTTATCCTATCATTTTAATCTTCATAGCTTATCCTATCCTTTTAACTATCATAGCTTATTCTGTTCTTTTGTTACATGGTACAAACTAATCCTATCTCCACCAGAATACCAACAATCCTATAAAACCCAATTGTTATCAAAATTTACAAATTTAGATACATAATTTATAAAATTAAGCTGGAGGTAAGAACATAATTTATAAAATTAAGCTAGAGGCAAGAACTAAGAATAAGATTCAAAGAGGCAATCAAAGGAATTAAAGATCTAAATTAAAGACAACAATCCTACGATTTCTTCTTCTTCTTTTATTGTTATAATGAGTAATATTATGAATTTATTGTTTTCCATAAGTAGTTAATTTTATAATTGATTGTAAGTGATTTCAAAGTCTTAGACATAAATTCCAATAATTAATAAGATATGTTTTATTCTATTCCACTATTCTTCTTGATTATGTATTAGTTCTTAGTTTTAATCTTTGTATTAGTTCTCAGTTGTAATCTTTGTATGAATTTTCTTCACTATTCAAGTCTATAATTGAATAATCAGATTAATTTAATTAATTGGATACATAATATCTTAATCAATTTAAATAGCTAGTGATAAACTAATTGCAATGAAAATTAATACATAAGATAAATAAATCAAACTTGTGGTTGAACCTTAATCCAATTTTAAAAAAATGAATGATTTTAATAGATAAAATTAGAGAGCTTCTTATAGGTTGTCAATTAGAAAAAGTTTGGATTAAGAGTTTGTGTATTTCAATAAATAGGTTAAAATAGGAAGAAACTTTCGTGCTTGTGAATTTCTCTAAGGTTGTATAATAAAAGAATAAGAGATTAAGATACACTTTTATTGATTTACAATACATGATAATGGTATAGAATAATCATGCAATTGTTCTTTTATTGATTTTTTTACCATGATCATTATATTTTATTAATCTTTAGTTCATAGATTTTATTTTCAATTTATAAAACCAAAATTCCCAATTCTAATAAATAGAAGTTATTTTTCAAAATGCTTTATGAAAAAGACACTTACATGCTACATACTAAATAACATCTTGAGCAATGTAAATTAAAATTTTGAATTTATTGTTAATGTGAATGCATCAATTTTTGACACCTTAGGGATTTTTGTTAAATTAATTCTGGTTTAATTTTATTTATTTTATAATATAAAAAAAATTTCTTTATTTTCATTTTGTTTTATTTTTACTTAGTTTTTTTCTAGTTTTTATTTTTTTAGAGTTGGAGAAATGACTAAGAATATTCCTTATCAAATTGTTAGGTAGATGGACGCATCGACTTTAAATTAACAACTATTATGCATTCAATACAATGACAATGGTGATACTCTTGAACTGAAGTCTAGTATGATTTATCTCTTGCCTACTTTTTGAGGTCTAGCTAGTGAGGATCCAACAAATATCTAAAGGAATTTCATATGATCTATTTTAGCATGAAACCTAATGGAAATACTGAGAAGTGGATAACACTTAGAGCATTCTCATTCTCTTTAGTGAAGAACGCTAAAAAGTGATTGTACTACTTACCATTTGGGACTATAAAGAGTTGGAATGAGATGAAAAAACTCTTGTTTGAAAAATATTTTTTAGCATCTAGGGCCACCCTAACCAGAAAAGAAATTTATGGTGTTTAGTAGTATAATGAGAAAATATATAAGTATTGGGAGCAGTTCAAGAAACTCTGTTCTAGTTTCCTTCATTATCAAATAAATGAGCATCTCTTAATCCAATCTTTTATGAAGGATTGATAACTATGAATAGAAGTATGATTGAAAAAGCAAGTGATGGTGTATCAGTTAATAAGACTCTTGAAAATGCAAGGAATTTGATTTCCACTATGGCTGCAAATGCTCAACAGTTTGGCACCTGTTCCAACCTACCATAAAAGGTCAATGAAGTAGAGTTCCTAATAATATTGAACAACAACTGAGCACCCTTATTTCACTTGTGTAACAACTAGCAATTAGACAATTTCAAGATATTAATGTTGAACAAGAAAATGCTATGAGGGGATACCAATGACAACAAAGGCAAAGATATGATCCCTTCTCTAACACTTGCATTCCTAGCTAGAGGGATGATCCCAACTTTAGCTATTTTGGAGATAATCAATCAACTATCCTTGGTAATCCATCTGATTTTCCTTTTCCAATAGGCTAACATCGATATCAACTAAGGCCATAAAATCCTCCTCTACCTCAACACAAGTATTTAGAGGATTTGATAAGTTTGGTAGCATCTAATACTGTTCAGTTCCAATAAGATACTATCAAGTTCCAATAAGATATTTCAAGTTTCAATAAGATTTAATCAGGTTTTAGCAAGACACAAAATCTATTATTAAGAACCTTGAAAATTGATTTTATATGTTTGCTACTACTATTGGAAGATTAGAAGCATAAGGGCTGGTAAACTTACCTCTCAACTCATGGTCAATCCTAGGGAAAATGTTAGTGTTATCTTATTGAGAAGCGAAAAGCAACTTGACCAAGCTCACAAAGAACCAACCAATTATGAATAAACTAAGAATGAACCTATTTAAGAAAAATAAACCAATTATGATAAAATGCAAAATGAAACAAAACAACCACTAAAGGTAAAATCTAAAGTTACAATTTCTACTTATGAAACTTCTATTATTTTTCCTAGTAGGTTTGCAAAATCAAAGAAGAATCATGAGTAAGAAAATTTGGACACCTTTTAGAAAGTACAAGTCAATGTTTCACTATTGAATGTCATCAAGCAAGTTCCATGTTATGCTAAATTTTTCAAGGAATTATACACCAACAAGTGAAAACTCAAAGGTAATTAAGTGGTGAGTATGGGAGACAATATGTTAGCAATCTTGCCAAGTAAACTCTCACCAAAATGCAAGGATCTAAGTAGCTTCACCATTCCATACATTACTGGTAATACTAAATTTGAACAAGCTATGCTAGACCTAGGTACATCAATTAATGTCATATCTTACTATATTTAAGCTTATTTTGAGCTTGATTCTATTAAAGAGACTGGCATAGTTATTCAATTGGTTGATCATTTTAAAATTTATCTAGTGGGAGTGTTGAAAGATGTTGGTGCAAGTGGATGAGCTTATCTTTTCAATTGATTTTTATATATGTGATATAAAAGATGACTCTATTACTAAGGAAATACCCTTTCTTTTGGGTAGACCTTTCATGAGAACAACTCATACAAAGATAAAATCTTACAATGAAGTTTGATAGAGAGGCCATTTGCTTCAATCTCTTTGAAGAAACATGGTTGAAAATAGAAAAGCCAATAAAACCACAAAAAAAATGAATTTGTCATAGGTAGGGAATGGTTGAGCAACAACTAGAGACAACATCAAGCTATGGACATTAAGCCACCAGATTTGTTTTCTCCTCTCTTTCTACTTATTTTTTTACATTACATATATGAATGTGTTTACATTGAGGACAATGTAAGAGTTGGGTATAAGGGATTGTTAAAACATCACTATCTTTATTTTTTATGCTTTATTAGTTTAGAATATTTTAAGACACATGTTTTAGAATTAGTATGCTAGCATAATTTTTTTAATTTTTAGTTTTTATTTATTGCATTTCTTAGTATAGTTAGGATTAATAGACGGGCTTAGAATCGATCACATGTTCTTTGTTTTCTAGCATATGTGATGAAAATAGCTAAATAATTTTAAGCCAAAAAGATAACAAATGTTGATAGAGTCTTGACCTTGTTCCTAAGTGAATATAACTTTATGATAGTTTTACTCAAAACTTGCATGCACAATAATTAAATTGGTGAAGAGGAAGTTATATACATGAAATTGTGAAAAATACTGTA
This sequence comes from Hippophae gyantsensis, assembly GCA_030763125.1. Classification (NCBI taxonomy): domain Eukaryota; kingdom Viridiplantae; phylum Streptophyta; class Magnoliopsida; order Rosales; family Elaeagnaceae; genus Hippophae; species Hippophae gyantsensis. The sequence continues at coordinate 46,251,725 of CM061030.1, read as the reverse complement.
AATTCCATGCTATATTTTTAATGAATAAAAATAGGTTGCTAGAAATTTCTTTAAGTTTATCAAAGAAAATGCTAAATTTATTTTTGAAAAATGAAAGGCAATAGGATTAATATTTTTAGCCAAATTGTCATACACTTGATATTGTTGTCCTTTTATGGGAAACCCTTTTATAGAACAAATTTGAGCTTACGTGAGCCAATTGTTTGTACTCATTCCTTACCCTTTAAAACATATACATTGGTCATGCCCTATAATTCAAGAATAAGTGGAATAGTACAAAAAAAAATAGATTCTGTGAAAATGCTAGAATAAAATATAAGAGTATCAATTTTGTTATAATTGATTAAATGCCTAATGTATAAAAAAATAATCCATGATACAATATGTACCCCACATAATAAAAATATCAATCAAAAATAAATAATAATAAGGAAAAAGCTATAAATATAAAAAGAGGTTATGTATTAAAAACGATTGGCAAAATTAAAAGAAAAATAGGTCAATAGTGATGTTTGGGTCCAAAATAATAAAATATGATCCTATTTTATTGACACAATTGGTCTTATGAGAGTATTACTTATAACTCTCTTTTTCTTACTTTATGGACTCTTGAACCATTATTTCTCTTTTTTCCCTTCATTTGATTGAACCAACAAGCATACCTATATTATAAATGAATGAAAGACCTTTTGATTTCGAGGAATACTTTTGATGAGTGGAGATACAATTTTAAAAAGAAAAGCCTATGATGTCCAATTTAACTCTAAAAAGAGTAGTGATAATTTATAAGGAATAATAATGTTTCAACTTGTTTGAGTTACATAATTTGACTATTATTAATTGATACTACATCTTACACACTTTGAGTATGATTTATATAGTAGCTAGAGAAGAGGGATGACTTGAGGAAATAACTAACACTTATTAGAATTTAAAAAAATAATATTGTTAAGCTCATGTGATATAAAGTTAGAAAACTCATTCTCTTAATTATAGGTGTTGACTTTGCCGATGGACTAGCAAATAATATTGTTAACCATAATATTGTTGATTTGTAATACATGCTAGTGGTGGAGAATAATCATGGAATCTTTCTTTTATTCATACTTTTATCCTAATCTTTAGATCTTGTTTTTATTTTATTAATTTTTAGTTGATAGATTTAATTTTTAATTTACAAAACCAAAACCCTCATTTTAATAAATAGGAGTTAGTTTTCAAAATTCTCTACTAGAAAGACCCTTATATGCTATATACTAAATAATGACATCCTAAAAAATTTAAAGTAAGATTTAAATTAATTGTTTATCTAAACGTAATAGAAAATCTTTTAATAGGCATTCACAGGAGGGAAAAGAACCAATTCCCTTTACTAGAAGAGAATTATTAGCAAGAGTTGAAATAATGACCTTTTTTATTTGGAAATAAAATTATAAGGTTGATAAAAGCACTCTATAGAAGAAAAAATCAATCTTCTTTGACTTAGAATATTGGAAGTTCTTGCTTGTTAGACATTTGTTAGATATCATGCATATAGAAAAGAATGTGTGTGATAGTATTATTGTTACATGCAAAATATTCCTGGAAAAACAAAATATGGTGTTCATCATTGCGTGGATCTCATCAAAATGGGTGTAAGAACTAAGATTAGCCCAAAAGTAGGAGCGAATGAAACTTACTTATCTCCCACATGTTACGCTTTATCGACGATGAAGAAAGAATATTTTGCAACACATTGGAAAATTTTAAAGTCCTCGATGGACACTCATCCAATATATGTATTTTGGTTTCTTTGATTGACAAAAAGATATAGGGAATGAAGTCACATAATTGTGATGTCTTGATGTAACAATTGTTGCATGTAACATTGTGAGGGATGTTGCATAAAGAGGTAAGCAGTACAATTATTAATTTTTTATATTTCTTTAATTATATATGCAAAAAGATTGTTGATGTTCAAAAGCTAGATGCAATTCAAGAAGATCTTATATTCGCCCTATGCATGTTAGAGAAATTCTTACTACCTTATCTTTGTGATGTGATGTACTTCTGATAATCCATCTAGTAAGAGAAATGAAGTTATGTAGACCAGTCTTTTTGAAATGGATGTACCTATCTAAACAATTAATGAAAGATTTAAAAGGCATATGAGAAATAATAACCAACCAGAAGGTTGTATATTTGATTGTTATATAGCTAAAGAAGTAATTGGTTCTATAAGTTTTCTTATTACCAAGAACATAATTCCAAATGCAAGAAGATATGTTGGTGAATCTATAAGAGTTGGAAAAGAAGTACTAGTAGATCATAAATTGTGGTAGCAAGCTCATCATCATGTCTTGTCAAACATAGATGAAGTTCAACCATATTTTGAGTAATTTTCTAAATTTTATTACTTCAATTTATTTGTAGTTAAATTATAAATAAATATATAGATGCAATAATTATATTACATTACTAGGAAGCACTTGGAACATATTAAGGACAAGTATAAACAATCAAGATGCATAAAAAATGGTCAATTGATGAGTATAATCGTACTTTTATGTATTGGCTTCGTGATAAAGTGAGTATATAAAATCCTAACTTTCTAAAAAAATTTGTATATGTTTTGATATATGCTAATAAATTAGTGTATTCGCTTGAGTCTAGAGCTTTCAAGAGCTTAAAAAATCCTAATAATAACATTTCTAACACACTTAGATGGATTTCAAAGTGTCCTAAAATTTAGGTGATTAAATATCATGGTTATCATCAATAGATATAGGTTTCATATTAAAGAAATAGATGAGGACCGAACCAATCAAAATAGGGGTGTGTCCTTAGTTACACAAGTCATGCAATTTGCTTCTTAAAGGATAAGAAACCCATATATGATGAAATGACATACTACAGAACTTTCCAAGATATGGGAGTTGGATTACTACAAGTTTAATAATTCTATATTTAAGTATGAGTGGGTTGAGAATGTTAACTATAAAGTTATCCAAGATATGGGAGTTTGATTACTACAAGTTTAATAGTTGTGTATTTAAGTGTGATTGGGTTGAGAATGTTAATAAGGCTGACATCCATAATAACAAGGAGAATGATTTTAATTTGGTAAACTTTCAAAGAATTGAATAAAAGAAGATAGTTTTATTTGGCTAGACAAGCCAAACAAATATTTTATGTACAAGATCCTTAAGACTCACAATGGTCCATTGTCCTTACTACTCCAAGTAAAGATTACTATGATGAAAATAATGATGAGCCAGATGAAGATATGGAAGAGTTTGAACATGACATAACTTCAATACTAAGCAATGATGAGGAGAGAGAAGATGTATATGATAATGGTACATACGATGACGAGTCATTTTCTTATTTGCATAAAAATTGTAAAGGCATATGGATTAATAATAAATATATATTTACGGTGATTTAACTATTTTATTTATTATGCTGTTATTATTACATGTTAATTAGTATCAAAATGTTGATTCTCTACAGCATAATATAACTAACGAGGTATTTATATTTTATAGCTTTTGATTGATTATCATATATACTTTTAATTGTTATTAAATTGTTTATGTTTACTTGAATATCGATGTTTATACTCACATATCAATACATATGTTCTAATTGTAAGTTATTTTACTTATTAGAGATGAAGAAAGGGCCATGAGCTATCATGGAATGTCATGAAACATGGCTTGACATTGATATACCACATGGAAAACACTAAGTATTCCTTAAAGATGAAACAAAGGAAGTTTTTTTTAAATTGTAAGTTTAGTATATCTTAAAATGCAATGACTAGCTCAAATAATAAAAATATAAGGTAATGCTATATTACTTTATTGATAATTTTTTCATTATGGGCTTCTATAGGAGGCATTGAATAAAAGGGTAGAAGATGGAGAACTCTAAATAGAGGCATGTAGAAGGAATGATATACTAGATATGACATTATGATGACTATATGAAAGTATAGTCATTAGCACACTTTTTACTTAATATTTATATGTTTTATTCAATAAGTAGTATTTTTGGGGAAAAATATTAAAATATACTTTTTAGTGAAAAAGGGTGAAAATATAATTTTTGGAATATTTTAGGATTTTTTTGGATTTTTAATGCAGAGCCAATTAGAAGCTGCCATATGTCATACCACGCAAGCACAAGAGCTGACTGGGCAAGCCACGCGGATGCCATGTAAGTAGAGAAATTGAATAGTAGATCGCCACATGTGATGAGCGATAAACTACGTGCCATATGTCGACACCACATTCAATCTGAGTTTGGAGCACGATCAAACCTTCATGCCATGTGTCACCATTCTACTCGTCCAGTCGTTCCACCCGTATGCCAAACCATCAGTTACCGTGAATCACATAGCGTCAGGTGGCGTTGACGACTCGGACTAGTCTCTCCTATCACGCGTCGCACTCTAATTTTTCTAGTAAATTCCATATGCCATGTGTCACGTTATGATTGGCTAGCATTTTTAGTTTGCTTGTTTTGATCTTAGCCCTTGATCTGATGCTGATTTGACGGTCCAATTGCACTTGGGCTATATTTAAGCCCCTAATCACCCTATAAACCCTAATGAGCCACTATTAGCATAATTTTGGTCAATTTTTGGAGAAAAAGAAATAAAAATATAGAAAAATTTAAAAAGAGATACAATTTTGGTGGAGATTCAAGAGGAGATTAGCACTACAATTTAAGAGACCAAATCTGATTTAATTACTTATTGCTATTTACTTTTATTTATTTTAATTTTGCTTAATTAAAATATATAAACACAAAAAAATTGATTTTTAATTTTTTTTAGTTTTAAAAATTAGTTTGTAATAAAAAATCTTCGTAGGAACGATCTTTTCTTATCATTATATTACTTGTTGCGATACGTATACTTGCGTATTTATTTCACACGTAATTTGTATGACAGTCAAAATTTTGGCATCGTTGTCGAGGATTTTAAATATTAGAAATTAACTTTTTTATATTTTTTTATTTTATTTTTTTTTCTTAATTTTTTTTCTTTACTTATTTTTTTACTGACTTATTTATTTTAATAAATTTATTTTATATATTTATTTATTTAACTTTAATTTATTTATTTAGTTATTTATTTTTAATTTAAACACATCCTTTAGTGCTATTAGAAGCATAGAGTAGAAAATGACTTGCAATAAATATAAATGGTCAATGGACAGAATGATAGCCACACGAAGAGTAGGTTGAATGCACGAGGTAAATGATATCATGGCACTTACAACTCAAGTGTCATCTTTGGTAAATCTTTTGAAGGTTCAAAACTCTCCAGCTAGTATAAACTAGGTCCAAGATTCAAAGGTATCGTGTGTGTTTTGTGATGGAGCCCATTTGTTTGATAATTGTCGAAATAATCCTGGATCAACATTTTATGTGGGTAATGTGAATCAAAAAAATAATCCATAATTGAACACATATTACCTAGGATGGAGACAACATCCCAATGTCTTTTGGAATAATAAAAACAATCAAGTTGGTAACCAATTCAACCATCAATCATTTCCACCTTTTAGTTTCCAATAATCACAATAGGCACAAGCACAAGAAAATAAGCCATCCATTGAGGACAATACAAATTCTTTAATGGGGATGACAAAAGACTTTATCCAATCAATAAATACAAAAGTTTTCACTTAGGAGGCTTCAATTAGGAATTTAGAGAGCTGAATGGGAAAACTTACTCAGCCTATAGGCGAAAGACCTCAAGATAACCTTCAAAGTGACACAATTGTAAACCCAAGAAGAGAAGTAAGGACCATTGTAAATCATTACCCTTAAGGAGTGGTAAAAATTTAGAACAGGAAAGTAAGACTCAAAAGGATGAGAAGAAATAGGAAATTAACAAGAATGGGGAGGAACTAGTGGATAAAGTGAGCATAGAAAAGGAAATAATTCAACCAAAAAGAAATAACCTCTACAAACCTACTATAACCTTGAATAGAGGTTGTAGTGCCATCCTTACTAGAAAACTACCCCAAAAATTGAAAGATCCAGGTAGTTTTGACATTCCTTGTACAGTTGGGAACATCCACTTTGAGAAAGCATTATATGATTTGGGTTCCAACATTAACCTTATGTCATTATCAATCTTCCAGAGATTGAGGGTTGGTAAAGCCAAACCTACTTCAATAACATTACAAATAGTAGATAGATAAATTAAGAGAACTGAGGGTGTGGTAGACAAATTCATCTTTCTAGCAAATTTCATTATGCTAGACATGAAGAAGGATCTTGACATTCCTATTATACTTGGTCATCCATTCTTAGCAACCGAAAGAGCACTCATTAATATACAAAAGGTGAAATTACAATGAGAGTGCAAGATGAACGAGTGTCATTTAAAGTTTTCAAAGCATTTAAAGATTGTTACACATTATGCTATAAACAAGAATATAAAATCACTAGAAAACAACTAAACTTGTTTTAACTTTGAAAGTATGGAATTGAAGGTTGATACTATAAACTATGTGAAATTTTTGGAGGACACGCCTCTTATATGTGTATCATAGGTAATTATGGAAAATTTTGGGATAAGATCTAAGCTCAAAATATCAATTGAAGGGACACTAAGTTTAGACCCCACACTTTTACTCTCCCATCTCCAATCAAGTATGAAAGTGAAAGATTCTAATAGAGAGGTGAAAAAGGTGTTAGAAATACATAAATTGGATTAGTCACAATGGAGTGCTTAAAAGAATTCCAAAAATTTCAAAAGAAAACAAAAATATGGCATGAGAATAGAATTGAGCACCGTGTTTGCGAACTAGAGCATAAGGTATCATTGAACAAATCAAGACTCAAATTATTTCTAGGAAAACTCAAAAGTAAATGGACACAAAGGGATGTGCCTTAGGACGTGATATAATTGTATAGTTAATGACGTTAAATGTGACGCTGGTTAGGAGACAACCCAACATTATTTTACTTATATTTTCATTGTTTTTATTTAGTAGGTGAATAAATGTGGAGAGTAATGACATAACAAGAATGTGCATTTTATCGACATATGTGGTGTGCCATGATTCAGGGAGTTTTCTTTTATTTTACCTTTTCATATTTATATGTGCACATTGGTTACAATGTGTAATTTAAGTTTAGGGGAGGGAACCTAATTCTCTACATTTTTTTACTATGAATTTAAAATTTATAGGAATTGTTTTAGGGAATGTTTTTATTTTTAGAATGTTTTTAATTATAATTTGGGTAGAAATTGATAAATATATGGAAACTAAATACATGCATGCTTGATATGAAACATATGAACCCAATGATAAAAATTGGTTGTCATGACTAGGATAAGGAATGTAACATATTTGTTAATTTATTTACATTAATAATGTGATATGCTTGCTAGTTTTAATTGAATTGATTCAAATATTTATGCACATGTTCATTATTGATTTTGGTGTTCTTATTGAGAGAAAATTTGTAGTGAGTTATGCGAGTCGATGAGATATATCAAGTTTTAGAATCTATTTGATCACCCCTTAAGATGAAATCTTCAATAGTATTTAACAAGAGAAATGATTTAGGCCTTATTTGGATTGATTGAGCCCTTCAAGTTAAACATTGTTAATATCTTTAGTTACCTATTTGAGCCTAACAAAGAATCTTTCACATCTTTAAGCCACATTTAATGCCTAACCAATAAGCATTACCTTTACCCTTGCACCTTTAGGTTGTATAAAAAAACTAATACAATCATAAGTTATGCTATAGAGTAAGGTGAAATGTAATGCACCTTATAAAAAAGAGAGAAAAAAGAAGAAGCAAAACTCACAACAAAATTATCCCACTAAATAAAAAGAAAATATAATTGAAATAAGTTTGGGGGTGTTGTGAAATTACAATAAAAAAATGAGAAAAGAAATATGGAATAAAAGAATATGAAAAGAATGACAAAAGAGGGTAAACTGAAATATTAAGTAAAAGCTCAATTGTAGTTAAAATATGCATTATGAAAAAAAAAAGAATGCTAAGGTATGGAAAGAGCCAAGTGTCTTCATTTATCAACCCCTCACCTAAACCTTACATTACAACCCTATAAATTCCTTATTGATCTTAAGCTAAGTACATATTTATATTAGTGGAAAAAGATGTGAAAAATAGACTTATGAGACTTTTTCTAAAATCGAATTGATTAGCATGCTCATATAGGTTGATTTCATGAGTGTATTGGATGATATCATGTGTAGCACACACACATGAATCAATTTGTCAAAAACCTTGCATATCCTTGTATCAATGGAACGTTGATTGATGAATATGTGAATCTCCTTATCATAGGATTGTATGACTTTTGAGAGGGATAGTTTTCATAAAATATTCATGTACTAATAGAAGTATATTTATGAATATACTACCCATGTTATTTTATTTAGTTATACTTGACTTTACTTTAGGACAAGCAAAGAGTTATGTTTAGGGTGTGATGACTCCATGAAAGTAGAGTCATTAGTATATTTTTTTACTTAATATTTATTTCTTTTATTTAATAAGTAGTATTTTTGGGGCCAAAAATATTAAAATATAAAAATTTTAGTGAAAAAGGGTGAAAATATAATTTTGGAATTTTTTGGGATTTTTTTTGAAATTGTTATGAATTTTTAACATAGGCATATCAGAAGCTACCACGTGACCTACCACGTAAGCACAAGAGCTAACTGAGCAAGCCACGTGGAGGTGATTGGGCAGAACCGACATTGCCGATCCTGCCGATACTTTGGTTTTATTTATTTATAAAACTCTCGCAAGTGCACGAATCATTTCGTAGAAAATGATAAGTATACTCCCAAGGTCGATCTAAGGATGAAATGTATGTGATTTTTAATTTATTATTCAAACTTTTAAAAACGAAATTAAATCCTAAACATCCTGTCACGATATTTTGGGGTTTTGTGTTTTTAATCTAATAACATAAAAATAAACATAGATTCAATAAACATTTATGCAAATTTTATCATTTATAATGGTGGAGTATTTATGGATATAATAATTAAGTTAATTATGCTTGCTCATATTATTTAGGTTATTAAAGATATGAATGGATATTTATTGATTCTCTCTTTTTTATATGAATACCACCTTTGGTGGGGTTAGATATTCTTTGTTAACTAAACAAATCAATTAACACCTATGGGTGGGGTTGATAACTAATTTGGTTAATTAAATTAATTCCTTTTTCTAAGAGATTAAAAATGAATCATTTAAATGCCACCTTTGGTGGGGTTAGACAGTTTAAACTTTATTCAAGGTGTCCAAATTAAACCTAAGAATTTAGTTATCCGAGTACTAACTTTCAAGTTTTAAAACCACTATTGAAAACATGTTGTCAATACATTTTCAGATAATAATTCTTATAAAAACTTTTGAAATAGAGCTTCACTCTAACTACCGGGCGATTGTACCAACAAATAAAAGAGCACTACTCTAAATTAGACCGGATAACTAAACCTTAAAATCTAATTTTCAGATTTAAGTTTGTAATGAAAAATAATATATTTCTCTCTAACATTCTTAATATAAAATCTTGAATAAAAATAAAATCAATTCATTTTAGAGATTTTTACCTATTTAATATTTCGCAAGCATAACAACGTTATTATTATATCATGTTTACAAATAGCCAGCACAGTTAAATTTAATCACAGACAAATTAAATATAACATGTAAGAATAAAGCATAAAAAATAACTGTAAAGAAAATAAAATCCTTACAGAACTTCGATGCTATTCCCGTTGCTAGAAAACCTCCAAGCAGAATTTGCACTCCCATTTATTGAATAAAAAAGCTAATAAATTACAAAAACATAACTAGTTCTTCCCAAAAAGGGAAGAACTCTAAAACTAAGAAAAATTAAATAAGAAAAGCTAAAAATTAAGAAAAACTAAAAAATCTAAGAAAAGAGAGAAAGAAAGAGAGAAGAGAATGTGTTTTGAGGTGTGCTTAGAAGTGAAGAGAAGGGGGGTATTTATAGGTGAGGATGTAGAGAAAAAGTGGGTGAAAAAATGTTAAAAAATGATGAAAACGCGGAGTGAAATTACTGAGGTCATTGATGACGTCATCATGACGTCATGGGGGCGGATGCGCGCGAAAATGGGGTGAAATAGCAGCGGCGTGCGCGGAAGGCAGGCGCTACACGCGCGGAATTGGGACTGGGCGCGCGGACGTGGGGCGTGCTGCGCGCGGCTGGGCGCTGGCGCGCGCGGGGCTCGGCGCGGCTGGGCGGCACGGCGGCGCGATTTTCTCCTTTTTGACATTTTTGACCCTTTTGACCCATTTTGTCCAATTTTTCCATATTTGTTGACCTTTCCCCATTTATTTATTAATATATTTGTGATGTATTGCTTCCAGTATTCCTCTTTGAGTCTTTAAGTTACGTTTTTAAGTGAAAATACCTGAAAAACAATAAAAACACTCGTGATTCCAAAAAAGACAAATTTATATAAATATATGATAAAACATATAAATATATATATTTTTAATCAATTAATGTGCATAAAATCATGGTAATTTTAGTACTTTTTGAGCACTCATCAGGATGCCACACAAGCAAAGTAATAAATCATAGATCGCCATGTGTGAGAAGCGGCGAATTGAGTGCCATGTGTCGACAAGACATTCAATCTGAGTTCAAAGCATGATCAAACCATTACACCACGTGTCACCACTCTACTCGTCCATCCTTTCCATCCGTAGGCCACACCATCTGTTACCATGAATCATGTTATGTTAGGTGGTGTTGACTCATAATGTGTCGCGCTCTGATTTGCCCAATAAATTCCATGTGCCACGTGTCGTGCTGTGATTGGCTAGTGCTATTAATTTTGCTTATTTTGATCTTAGCCCTTGATTTGAAGCTGATCTGACGATCCAATTGCACCTGGACTATATTTAAGCCCTTAATCACCCCATAAACCCTAATGAGTCGCCATTAGCAAAATTTTGATTAGTTTTTGGAGCTAAAAAGAGAGAAAAATACAGAAAAATTCAAAAGGAGATACAATTTTGGAGGAGATTAACACAACAATTCAAGAGATTGATTGTATTTCTTCTTGTACTTTTTTTTAATTTGTACATCTTTCTTTATGAAAAATATGAGCACTTGGGCTATATTTAAGCCCCTAATCACCCCATAAAGCCTAATGAGATGTCATTAGCATAATTTTGGTCAATTTTTTGAGCTAAAAAGAGTTAAAAATACAGAAAATTTCAAAAAGAGATACAATTTTAATTAATTATTGTTATTTACTTTTAGTTATTTTAATTTTGCTTCCTTAAATTATAAAAAAATAAAAAAAATTGATTTTTAATTTTTTTTAGTTTTAAAAATTAGTTTCTAATAAAATAATCTCCATGGGAATGATTTTTTCTTATTTTTTATATTACTTGTTACGGTACTTATACTTGCGTATTCATTTCACACAATTTGTGTGGCAATCACATTAGGTGAAGAACACTCTACTTGAATTCATAGTTGTGGAAAGAGACAAAATCTTACATTATGTTTTGGAAGAAAGAGTCGTATACGAATTCAGAAAATAAGAAAGACGTGAATTATGAAGTTACTGAGAAACAAATAATGAAAAACGTTGTGGAAAAATTACTACACATGAATGAAAATGAAGGTAGAAAAAGCAAAGAAAGCTTGAATATAGACGTTCATATGTTATTTCACCTCAATTGATTGATGTACTTCATGGCGATGTATGTTTTTAAAAAGAAAATAGTAATACTTTTTTTGGTGGAACCCCTAACCTAAGTAGTGGTTTAGTGAAGGTATATAAGTTAATATTAAGTAATTTACATATTATTATTTATTTTATTATTTTGACTATTATAATTAACGAGATAAATCTTAATAATATTAAAGGATGTTCCACAAAGAAATACAAATAAAAATTTCAATTCATCACATGGTAGTACAAATCCACTTAGTGGTACAGAAAAAGTAAGGATATTATAAATTTATTAATTAGGAAATCTATTATAATTTGAATTTACTTCAACCAAAGATGTAAGGTATGTTGTGCTTTTTGGCAATTGATAGCCCCTCAAATGTTTGTGCCAAGAACCATGTTTGTGCCAAGGGTTCTTGCTTTTCTCATTGCAAGTCAACTGATATGGTACATACTGTGGAGCTAGAAGAATTGAACTACAAACCTTTTGTTTTAATAACTTCACAACCATTGGCACCTCTACCACTTCCAATTCAAGATGAACTTTTTTACGTGGGTGATGCAGTTAATCAATATATGAGATGGAAAAAACATCATGTTATATTGAGAGGATAGGTAAATATGATGCATAATTTCATATAATTCAATATGATTTTATTATATATGTATGAACTTTAAAATTAGTATAATGGATTATTCCAAACTAATAACTATGTTTTGTAGCTTTCACTTAAAAAAAACACAAAATGAAAAGGATGTGCCATTAAAATATAAATTTCACAAGAAACTTAGTAAAATTACAACCAAGGGAAAGGATGTAGTTTCCCAATCAAGTTTGAGTTCTGATGTTAGAGAACACAATATTATTGAAATTTTATGAGAATCGGCATTGAATGATATGGAAATGAAAAGTGATAACACTCATTATATGATTCCATGCAATCCAAAAAATCTTTGGGCATGAAACAACAAGAATTTTATTGACTTTGGAAGATATAATGCACATTTGTGGTTTTAGTTGGCTTGGTGTTCCTCAATTACAAAGTTTTATGCGGTAAAGTATCATGATATACTAATTTATGTTAAGTGTTTCACATATCTAACTAGCATATAATTATAAAAGATAGGGTATTATTTGATAAATGAAAAAGACAAAATGTCCAATTAGAGAGACTTTTTCATATTTGTAGATCCTAAGTATCTCTTCATTTATCATGATGATTATTATAAGGTAAAAATACATGTGAATAGTTTAGTATAATGATGGCTTAAATGTGTGTCATGGTTCCATAATGGAGATTGTAAGTCTTTCATTCTTACATTAATTTTGTTTTTGTGAAATTATAAGCTAATACTATTATTATAATTTGATTTCTTATTGTATTCGAGTTATTGGACAGTAGCTATTGTTGACCTATTTAATTGTGAACTCCAATGATTCAATTACAATTCTTCTAAAGGATCACCACCTCATTAAGAGATTGAGGTGCCAACCAAGTTTATGTTTACAAATATTCTAAAGATTCTCAAGATCCTACAAATATTCTCAAGATTCTACCAAAGGGATATATTTGGAATATCCACTTCTTCTCTTGTACAGCTTCTTGAAAACTCACTGGTTCACAATCAGCAAAGAGACAGAATAAGGTAAGATTATCTTGTTGTTCTGTTACCTCATAAAGATCTTGGAGATTTCGTGTACGTGTCATGGCTCTTTCACTTCCACTCAAAGATGATGAAGGTGATAAGTCTTCATGAGTGGTTGGTATTGGTGAAGTAGGTGGAGTAGTTGGCTCTTGTTGAATTTTTATAGGTTGCTCCCTAATTGTCTGCTCATCTTCTTTAAACTGAGGAAAGAAATTGAAGTTATCATCATGAGAGTTAAATCCCATTCTCCTTCTTCGTCGAATACCACATCTCGACTTATCACAATCTTCTTACCCCATGTTTGGTTGGAGGGAATGGAATGGAATCAAAATTGATTCCTTCCATTTTGTGTGTTTGGTTGGACGGAATGGAGGGCGGAATGGAATCGGATTACTAAAAGAGAAGGAATCACAATTCCTTCTCCCCACCTTGGTAATCATAATTTCATTCCCATCTAAACTTTTTTTTTCCAATTTTACCCTCACCTAAAATATAACCTTAAACTCAAATCCCAAATTCTCAAACCCAAAATTTCAAAACCCTAAACCCTAAGCCCTAAATCCAAATCCTAAAACCCTAAACCCCAAATCCCTAAACCCTAAACCCCAAATCCCAAAACCCTAAACCCTAAACCCCAAATTCCAAATCCTAAAACCCTAAACCCCAAATCCCTAAATCCTAAACCTTAAACCTTAAAACCCTAAACCCTAAATCCCTAAATTCTCAAACCCAAAATTCAAAAACCTTAAACCCTAAACCCAAAATTTCAAAACCCTAAATCCAAATCCTAAAACTCTACACCCTAAATCCCAAAACCCTAAATCCCTAAACCCCAAATCCCAAAACCCTAAACCCTAAACCCCAAATTCCAAATCATAAATCCCTAAACCCAAAACCTTAAACCCTAAAACCCTAAACCCCAAATCGCCAAATCACTAAATCCAAAATTCCAAAACCCTAAACCTTAAAACATAAATCTCAACTCAAAACCGTAAAACATAAATCCTAAAACCCTAAACCCTAAACCCTAAACCCCAAATTCCAAATCCTAAAACCCTAAACCCTAAACCTAAAACCCTAAACCTAAAACCCTAAAACCCTAAACCCCAAATCCCTAAATCCCTAAACCTTAAACCCTAAACCTTAAAACATAAATCACAAAACCCAAAACCCTAAAACATAAATCCCAAAACCCTAAACCCCAAATCCAAATTTCTAAAACCCTAAACCATTTTTAGAAAAATAATAATTTTAACCCTAAACCTTAACCTACAAATATAACCCCAAATCCTAAATCCCTAAATCCTAAATCCCTAAACCCTAAATCCCACATCCCAAACCTCAAAACCCTAAACCCTATTTAGAAAAATAATAATTTTAATAATATATTTCTTTTTAATTAAGTAATAATTATTTAGAAAAATAATGATTTCAATAATGTATTTTGTCTGACGAAAAAATAGTAATTAAATGACATTATTTGAACTTTACAGCATGTAGGGGTATTAAGGTCATTTATAGCTTTTTTCATTCCATTCTAGTGGCAAACCAAACACTGTAATCCTGATTCCGAGCTTGATTCCAGTGGTGAAACCAAACAAAATTGTTTCCTTTCCATTCCATTCCATTCCGATTCTGATTCCGATTCCGATTCCGATTCTGATTCCGATTCCGATTCCGATTCCATTCCACGAACCAAACGCCACCTTATTGTGTGGGTTGTACAACTTATATCCCTTTGAATTAGCATCATAACTGATGAAGATAAAACTCTCACTTTTATCATCAAGGTTTGTTCTTCTCTCATCCGGTACAGGAACATGGGTTATACTCCCAAAGACCCTTAGGTGGGAAATACCAGGCTTTCTTCCACTCTATGCCTCTTGTGGTGTATTTCCCCATACAATTCTTGTTGGAGATCGGTTTGACAAGTAAACTGCACATGCTACTACTTCTGCCCAAAACTCTTTGGGTAGTTTCTTGCTTTTGAGCATGCTTCGTGCCATGTTAAGGATTGTTTGGTTCTTTCTTTCAGCTACACCATTCTGTTGGGGGGATCTTGGCACTATTAAAGATCTATGAATTCCATTTGCTTCACAGAACTCTTGAAACTCCTTGGATGTAAATTCTCCACCTCAGTTTGATCTCATGGCTTTAATTTTTCTACTACTTTCTATCTCCACTATAGCTTTGAACCTTTTGAATACTTCAAAAACTTATGATTTCTGTTTCAAGAAATATACCCAAGTTTTTCTTGAAAAATCATTAATAAAAAGAAGAAAATAGTTACTGTTATCGAGAGAGCTAGGCTTGATTGGTCCACACACATCAGTATGGATTAGCTCGAGTGGCTTCTTGGCTCTTGAGTTTGACTCATTTGGAAAGCTTTTTATGAATTGCTTTCCGAGTAGGCACCCTTCACAAAGTTGATCAAGATGGTTAATGCAAGGTAGTCCCTTCACCATCTCCTTCTTAGACAATAGCTCTAATCCTCCAAAATTGAGATGTCCAAATCGAAGATGCCATAGCCACGATGCATCTTTATAGTAGGCTTTCAGACACTTTGCAATGTCATTTTGTATGTTGATCAAGAACATTCTATTCTTTGACATCGGCACGTTAGCAATGAGGTTATTCTTATCATCTTTTATAGAAAGATTATAATCCTTCATATGAATATCATAACCTTTCTCTAACATTTGTCCTAAACTTAAGATTTTACTTTTCATATTTAGGACATAGTAAACATTGAAAATAAATTGATTTTGCCCATCTTTCAATCGAATAAGAATGTTACCTCTTCCTTTCACTGCTATGTTTGAATCATCTCCAAATGAGACATTTCCACTTACTAACTCATCTAGTTCTACGAACATGTCTTTCCTTCCACACATATGGTTTCTTGCACTGCTGTCAAGATACCAGGCATTTGGTTGACTACTATCACCTTCCTTCCATGCTAGAAAAAGTGTTTCTTTCTCATTGGTCGTCTCCTCTATGTAGTTGATTTTCTCATCTACTTTATTATTGGGAACTCTACATTCTGAAGCATAATGTCCAAATTTTTGACAATTATAGCATTGAACTTGAGATTTTACATACCTTAAGTTCATATTACCTCTTCCGCGACTTTGCGTTAAGCTTTCTACTTTTTCTAAGTTGTTGGAATTGTCGTTGTAATTCCAACCTCGTCCACGACCGTGGCTCCCACCTCATCCACGGCCTCTACCTCTACCTCGGCCATGTTGGTTTTTTTCATTACCTTGGCTTTCATGCTTATCCTTGAATTTCATTTTGAAGAGTTGCTCAATGATCCCTTGCTTCTTCTTATGCTTTTCTTCATATGCTTGTAATGACCCATTGAGTTCATCAATGGTCATTTCTTCCAAATCTTTTGTTTCCTCAATTGTCACAATGATGTGTTCAAATTTGGAATCTAATGAATGAAGTATCTTTTCCATTATTCTAACATCTCCCAACATCTCACCGTTTCTTTTTAATTGATTAGTAACAACTGCGACTCTCGAGAAATAATCAGAAATAGATTCGGAAGCTTTCATATGTAGAGATTCAAACTCACCTCTTAGTGTTTGGAGACGAACCTTCTTTACTTTCTCGGCTCCTTTGAAAGAAATTTGAAGCTTATTCCACGCTGCTTTGGAAGATGTTGCATTTGAAATCTTCTCAAACCCATCATCATTTAAGGCTTGATAGATAAGAAAAAGGGCTTTCTTATCTCTCTTTCTCAAATCCTTCAAAGATTCTTTTTGTACTTGTGTTAGAATAGCTTCATCGTCTAGCTCACTTAAGCTTTTCTCTACGACTTCCCACACATCATGTGCACCCAAAAGAGCCTTCATCTTGATACTCCAATTATCATAGTTATCGTTGTTAAGTGTCGGGACTTGAAACGATGACATACCTCCACTTGACATAATTCTCAATATAGTGAGAATTTGTAAATTTTGATTGCACAGATGGATTTAGAACATCAAAAAACCTTAGGGGAAAAAATTTGAATTTTTTGGTCACGGTCAAAGTCAACTTTTTTGGTCAACTGTTTCGGCGGTTCGGTCAAACGGCTTGACGGCTCGATCAAACGGCTTGGCGGCTCAGTCAACAGGCTTCACGGCTCGGTCAACTCGACTGATGTAGTGAATTAACTCACTTCTAGTAGAACCTTCTAGAGGATCGTGGCGGTGCGTCCGAACTCCGATCGGGATGATTCTTGTGGCGTCGGATTTGTCTCATCGAGAGCTTCGATTTGATATAAAATAGTGTATTTATATTTCCAACTACAGCTCTAATACCACTTTGTTGGAATATTATGGATCAAAACTCTTAAAACTCAAGAACACTCAAGAACAATTTTCCAAAAACACTCAAAAAACTCTCAAATTTTTGTTTTTGATTTCTTTTAACTTGATTATTACATTGCTACTGAGAGGTATTTATAGAAATAACTAATAAATTTAAGTCATACAATATAAACCTATCAAAAAAATCTAAACCATACACCTATCTCCTTACCTAGCCCATTGATTTTCTTCTTCCCACCAACCATGAGCTATATCCTTATCAATCCAGATCATCACCATAGAAGCTTCCATGAGGTGGACTTCAAATGGGCTCGAATATTTCAAAGATTTTTATTTTATTTCTTTGGGCTTGTAAACAAGTTTACAAACCAACACCCTATTGGGCAAGTTTTGGGTCGCCTCCTCACCCTTAAAAATTATTACAACCTCATGGCTTGTTTCAGTGATGTTTGCTATGCTTGCAACTGGGGTATATTGTGTATCAAGAACTGTATTTTTGACGAAATTGCTCCAATACTTCTTAGCTGGTTTAGTCATATCTGGAGTAAATTTCAGTAGTTCCTCAGCTCTTTTAATGACTCCATCATCCATTAGAAATTGTGGACGTTGTTTATGGTAGTAGCCTCCTGAACTTTTTATAATGTTTTTATCAAAAACAAAAGTAGAGTAAGGAACAACAAGACATCTCAATGCTTCCTTTTATTCTGGTTGCTAGTTCATCCCTTGTTGGTACCATTCTTTCTTTCTTTCTTTCTTTGTTTTTTAAACTACCACTTCCCTAAGAAGTATCACCAACCTTCTTAGTTGGTTTCTTCAGATTTTTTGTTGATTTGGTATGTCTCACTTATTTTTTGGGTTTAATTACACCTTTAGAACTAACTGTATTGGCTTGGATATTCAAAGGGTTGTAACCAGATTTTTAGTAGTAGAGTCTTATGGTATTGAGATGGGGGTTAAAAATCAAGAGAACAATTTCAAGTAGTAGTGATACAAGGAGCTGTTTTGAAAACCATGTTGTCTAGTTTAGAGATGAAACTAGATTTAGGTCTAGAATAAAGCTGGATTGAGAACCTGTGGTGTGGATAATTGGGCTTGTGTAAATTTCAGTAGTCAGGGCATGAAAGGATTGGGTTTGTGAGCTTTAAAGGATCAAAGTGAGTGGATATTTTGATTTAAGCTAGTCCCAATCAAAATCTTGCACTTGTTGATGCATGTTGTTAGAAAGGTCAAGAAAAGATCCATATTGATTGGAAATTAAATTGAGAGAGGTTTCTTCAAAAGGTGCCTGAACATGATCCTCCTGAAAAACAAAAGTATCTGGGTTAATTTCTACCACAATATTTTTACCTTTATTTTGCTTCTACATCAAAAGTAATTCATCATTCTTCAAGTTTCTAACCAAGGTATTAATGGTTGTCTTGGAGTCAATTTTCTCTTGCATAGTATCTGCCAAGGCAGTGGAGTTGAGAACTTCAGATACATTTGTATGTTGATGGGCACTGCTTTTATAATGTTTACTAATGTGATCGGCCATAGGAGCTATCATTTTTATACTTGCCTTAGCCAACTTGCATATAATCTAAAATGGCTTCCATCATCCATCTCAACAAAAGCAGCATCTATGGCTTGGCAATAAGCTATGTAATGTATAATGAGTCCACAGATTATGATTGAGATTGAGAATCAACTTAATAGAAAAATAAAAAGATTTCGAAATGATAAAGGCACTAAATATGATTCCAATATCTTCAATGATTTTTATAAAACTCATGAAATCATTCATGAAAAAACTACACCTTATTCTTCTGAAATGAATGGCAAAGCTGAAAGAAAAATAGAACTTTTACTGAATCAGTTGTTGCAATTTTATTAAACTCAGGTGCTGCTTCCCATTGGTGGGGAGAAATTTTATTAATTGTTTGCTACGTGCTAAATAGAGTGCCTAAATTTACAAGTAAAATTTCACCATACGAAATTTTGAAAAATAAGAAACCTAATTTAACTTATTTTAAAACTTGGGGTTGTTTAGCCTATGTTAGGATCCCTAATCCTAAAAGAAATAAACTTGCTAGTAGAGCATATGAGTGTGTATTCATAGGATACACTATGAATAGGAAAGCTTATAAATTCTATAACTTAAATGATCATGTAGTTATAGAATCAAATGAGGCTGACTTCTATGAACATAGGTTTCCTTTTAAATTTAAAAATAGTGGGGTGATAACTGTATTTTATATAGTTATTTTCATCTATTTTATTAATCATAATTGCTATGTTCTTGACACTTTTAGTTAATTTTAGTGGAATAAATTAATATTTACTGTTTATTTGTTAAGGAATATATTTTTAATAAAATTAAAGAATTTGAATCGAAAACGTACTTAATTGCAAATTTATGTCTGAAAATATAATTTAAATTAAAAAAGTGCCTAATTGCAATTAATGAATGTTTAAAATATAATTTTAATTAAAATAAGGTTTAATTGTAATTAACAAAAGTGTAAAAGTGAATTTAAATTAGAAAAGGGCTTGATTGCAATTAAAGAAAGTTAAAAAGTTAATTTGAATTAAATTGGAGGGCTAAACTCTAATTAAGGAAATTTAGTTTCTGTGTAGGAAAAGGAGGCAACTCGTGCAATCTCCAACGCGCGACACCAACCGTTCGATCAGGAAATGAACGGCTATGATGAGGCGTGTGAGGCCAGATGCGACAAAAGAAAGTGGATGCTGGTATTCAAGTGCACGTTGCCCGGTGCTGAGTAGGGCCCACCTGCCACATACGCCAGCGTGTAGGGTGGGACCCACGTCTGTTACGTTTCCAACTGTTTATGTGGGACCCACATGTCTCGCGTGCCATGATCCCATGGGACGCAATCACATGCAACCGTTTCCCTCCACCAATGAAATGCTACCACGTGTCTATATTAATTCTTTCAGCCAATCATATGCTGACACATGGCACGCGAGTTGAATTAAAAATAAATCAGAAATGACGCCCTTTGTTTTTATGTCTTCCACGCGTATGTTAAAATAACAATTTCGATATCCTCATTTTCATACCCGTGGCTGCATAATTAAAGAAAAATGTCTCCCACGCTTTATATTTTTTGATGTATTTTTTGGAGCTATAAATAGGGCATTTAATGCCAGAAATTGAAGTTTTTGTTTTAGGTTTGGTTTGGGGGGTTCATTTTGGGGAGACTTGGATTGTGGAACACGCAGAAGCCATTTTTGGCTTCTGTTGTGTTTTGCATGTGCTAGAAAATTTAGGAGCAGAAATGTTTTAATTTTCACAGTGTGTTCTTCAACGAATATTCCTTAAGTGTTGTAATTTAATTTTTGTTATGAAGTAATTTAATTTTTCTAGGGTTGCGTTTTTATCTAAATTTATGAAGCTTGGATTTATTTATTTTTGAAAGATTTATGAGAATTTTAATTTGTTTATTCTATTTGTGCTTAATGCTTTTGATTATTGGAAAATTTATCAATTGATATGTGGTACTTAAACTTAGAAGAGGCATGTTTGTGTATATTGCTCATGGATAGAATAACATGTATATATGAAAGATAGGAATATAACTTTATTGTTTGTGTGGCCATTTGAGAACTTAGAACGTAATGAATCTTGGTGAATTTAATTCTCATAGGAATATAGTGAATTAATTTAACGAGGTGTGTCTATACGGAGCTCGGAAGAGATGTATGGATAAAATTAGAAGTTTTTGGTTGACAAATTAAATTTATAAAAAAGTAAATCAATACGGAATAATATGATTCGAGTGGAATAATTTAGTGAGAACTGCAATCCTAGAATTTTCTTTTATTTTGTTATAAAACTTTTTAGTTAGTTAAATTATATTCCAATTAATGATTGTTTTGGATAAAATCAGAGTGAAATAATTTTAGTACTCATCAAACTATAGTAACAAATCTTTGTGGGAACGATAACTTACTTATCAAATTTTATTACTTGTGATCGTGTCTACTTGCACGTTTTTATGTTCTCCAAAGGACACAACATAGGGGATCGTCTTCTAGTAGTTTACCCATAACTAGAACTAGTGAACTAAATGAGGAATTAAACACTGAAATTAGAAGAAGTAAAAGAGCTCGAACCAAAAAGTACAAAGCTCGTCTTGTAGTTAAAGGGTATAGGCAAAGGGAAAATGTAGATTTCTTTGATACCTTTTCACCAGTCACACGAATAACTTCCATACGTGTACTTTTTTCTCTTGCTACTATCCATGATTTAGTAGTACACCAAATGGATGTTAAAACTACTTTCTTAAATGGTGATTTAGAAGAAGAAATTTATATGGATCAACCTGAAGGTTTTGTTATCCCAAGACAAGAAAATAAAGTTTGTAAACTAGATAAATCCCTTTATGGTCTAAAACAAGCACCTAAGCAATGGCATGGAAAATTTGATAATCTAGTTATCTCACATGGATTCAAAATAAATGAAAGTGACAAATGCATTTATTATAAATTAGAAGATAAAATTTGCACTATTATATGTTTATATGTGGATGACATGCTTATTTTTTGATCAAATATTCATGTTGTGAATAATGTGAAAACTTTGTTAAGTGCTAATTTTGATATGAAAGGTCTCGAAGAAGCGAGTGTAATCCTTGGTATAAAGATTACTAGGTCTCAAAAGGGAATTTCTCTAGATCAAGCTCATTACATTGAGAAGATCTTAAAGAAATATAATTACTTTAACTACAAACCTGTATGTACCCCTTATGATCCTAGTGTAAATCTATTTAAGAACACCGGAGACGGTGTTAGACAAACTGAGTATGCGAGCATCATTGGTAGCTTATGTTATGCTATTGATTGCACTAGACCAGACATAGTTTATGTTGAGGGACTACTATGTAGATTTACCAGTAGACCTAGTGTAGAGCATTGGAATGCTATTGAAAGGGTTATGAGATACCTTAAGAGAACTATGTACCTTGGATTACATTATAAAAAGTTTCACGTTGTTCTAGAAGGATACAACGATGTAGATTGGAACACTTTATCAGAAGACTCCAAAGCAACTAGTGGCTATATAATTAACATAACTGGTGGAGCTGTTTCTTGGAAGTCTAAGAAACAGACAATATTGGCTCAATCTACAATGGAGTTTGAAATGATAGCACTAGCCACTACTAGTGAAGAAGCAGGCTGGCTAAGAAATCTGTTAGCTGAGATCCCTTTATGGGAAAGACCGATACCAGCTATCTTGATCCACAGCGATAGTACCGCGGCTATTGCAAAGATTCAGAACCGTTACTACAATGGAAATAGACGATAGATACGTCATAAGCATAGTACTATTAGAGAATTTCTCTCTACGAGAGCTGTAAGAGTGGATCATGTACGTTCTGATGAAAATTTGGGAGATCCTTTGACGAAAGGATTACCAAGAGAGAAGGTAAGAGTTACTCATGATGGTGACCCAACTTATAGACTAGAGATCCCAAGAAATAAGTTCAAAGGGTAATAACAAGTCGTGAAGTGATATGAGATGAATCATGTTATTTTCAAATCCCATTCTATATTGTTAGAAGCATGAAGTCCTAAAACAATAGAAAAGGATGAGTTAATTGTTAAACTTTTAATGAGTTCTATACTCTATGTGGAGTGGAGTACATAGCTACAGGAGTGCTCTTGATAGACTCACCTATGTGAATGTGGAAGTGTGGCCACTTCCTAGGGGTGTCCATGGTCCGGTCCGGTCCAATTTTGTCTAAAAAAAATTAACCGGACCGGACCGTTCATATTACTCGGACCGCACCGGACCGGACCGTTTGAAATGGTTTTAAGAAATAAAAACCGGACCGGACCGTTTGACTTATAAAACGGTTTGGTCCGGGTTGGTTCCCGGTTTGGTTCGATTTTTTTATAATTTAATGAAGAATAATGTGAAATTTTTAATATATTATTAAACCGGTCCAGTCCGATTCGAACGGTTTAAAATTAATACAAACCAGACCGGACCGTTTGATTAGTAAAACCGTTCGGTTTGGTCCGGTCCGGTCCGGTTTTACGGTTTGGTCCGGTCCGATCCGGTTTATGGACACCTCTACCGCTTCCTATGGAAATGTTTTGGGCAAAATTTACTAGAGCGTTCACTATACTGGGATACACGTGCATGAACGTAAAGCACGGGCTTTTCAAACTAGACCTTGGAAAGGTTGTGTGTGTGATGATTGTTAGAGATAGAGTTCAAAACTACGAGTTACTCTAGTATATTCTAAAGCATCAACACTATGCAAAGGTTCAAGTCGACAGACACCTTTTTGCTTATGCATAATCTTATAATTTTAATTAATCGGTTGCTCAATGAAAATTATTTTTATATAAAATTCAAGTAGGGGATTGTTGGAAAAGATGAAGTTTATAAAAAAAATTTAGTAAAGCCTTGTCCCATATTGCTTTTTTACATTATTTAAAATATGTATAAATAGTGAATAGTTGGCTATTGGGATTGGGCCCCAAGGGGTACCCACTTTTGTGGAAGGGGAGAGAACCTAGGCAAATGTGATACCACACACGCGTGCACGCCGCCGCCACTACCGACCGTGCCGTGCCGAGCCTAGCCAAGTCTGAGTGCGTGTGCGTGTGTGTGAGGTGAGGTGACATTTTATTTTTTGGAAAAATATTTTTTCACAAAAAGCTTTTCCACTTAGAAAATGGTTGTTATATATATATATTTTTTTTTTCTCAGAAAAATAACCGTTATTTTCTTTTACTTAGAATGTGACCTTTGTTTTCTTTTATGAGAATATGACCGTTAAATGGCCGTTACTCATCTTTATTCAAAAAAATGGTTGTTACTCATCTTTACTCACTGATAACTGTATTTTATATAGTTATTTTCACCTATTTTATTAATTATAATTGTTATGTTCTCTCTATTTTTAGTTAATTTTAGTTTAATAAATTAGTATTTACTGTTTTTTATATATTTTAAGAAAATTAAATAAATTGTATCAAAAACGTTCTTGATGGCAAATTTGTGTCCAAAAATATAATTTCAAATAAAAGGGTGATTAATTGCAATTTATGAAAGTTGAAAATATAATTTAAATTAAAATCGGGCTTAATTTCAATTATTAAAAGTTTAAAATTTAATTTAAATTACAAAAAGGGCTATATTGCAATTAAACAAAGTTTAAAATGTAATTTGAAATATATTTGTGGGTGAAAATACAATTACTAAAAGTGATTTTTCTACGCAGGAGAGAAATTCCACGCGGCATCATCCACGCTTCACCGTGGACCGTCAGATCAAGGCATAAACGGTTAGGATGCGCGCGTGTTCTTCACACCCGACCAAGGAGAATGGGTGCAGGGATTCTCTCTATCGCGCGGCTCGGTACCCGAGTGGGGCCCACCTGCCGCGCAGGCCGGCATGCATGGTGGGACCCACCTTTTTGACGCCGTGCAGACCCTGTCCCCCACCTTCGCCCGACCTTTTCCTGTGCGGTCGATCCACGTGCGCCCGGTTATTCCACAAACCAGAATCTGCCACGTGTCCCACTTAATATTGCAGCAAATCATGGTCTGCCACGTGGCATGTTACAATGAGCGCGAAAGCGTAGGATCAAGCCCGCGTTCCAGCCGTTGCCCCACGTATCATGCGCCCCAATCCCGTGCGACAATTTCTACATGCGCCCATTCTGTGCAACAAATGAGGTACTGCCACGTGTCCCACTATTTGTTTCAGCGAATCAGATCATGACACGTGGTAGAGTTTATTGAAAATAAAAACAGAAACGCATGGCTCCCCAGTCACGAATTTTCATTCCAGTTTTCGATACCGCTTTTCCCCACGTGTAATTTTAAATTAATTTCTCCATCATTAGTTGTCCCCCGCGTGTATTATATTTTAATATTTTTGTTGTATTGTTTTTAGCTATAAATAGGTGATAAGATGATAGAGTTAAAAAGTTTTTTTTAGAGAGTTTAGAGTTTGTAATTTTTGTGTTGTTTGTGTGATGGCTGTGGAACACGCAGAAGCCATTTTTGGCTTTTGTTGTGTTCTGCGTGTGCCAAATATTTTCGTATTAGATGTTTTAATTTTTCTTTCTTCTTCTTCTAATTTTTCTGTATCTGTTGTAATTTTTAATTTTAATTTATGAAGTAATTTAATTTTTTTAGGGTTGCATTTGATCTAAATTTATGAAGCTTTGATTTTAATTATTTTTGATAGATTTATAAGACGTTCGATTTGTTCGTTCTATTTTGTGCTTAATGCTTTTTGATTATTTACGAATCTTATCAAAACGATCCGTGGCACATAAATAAACTTGGAAGAGGCATTTGTGTGTATATTGCTCGTAAATAGAATGACATGTATGATGAAGGATAGGAATATACCCTAATTGTATGTGTGGCCATTTGAAAACTTAGAACTTAATGAATCTCATTAAATTTAATTCTCATAGAGATATAGTGAATTAATTTAACGAGGTGTGTTTATACGGAGCTCGGAAGAGATGTATGAATAAAAATAGAAGTTTTCGGTTGACAAATTAAATGTACTAAAAAATATAAATCAAAAGAAAATAACATGATTTGAGTGGATTAGTTTGGTGAAAAATTGCAATCCTAGATTTCTTTTATTTTGTTAACTCTTTTCTTTTTCTAAATCAACGATTGTTTTGAATAAAATCAGAGAGAAATAATTTTAGTACTCGACAAACTGTAGTAACAAATCTTCGTGGGAACGATCTTTACTTACAAATCTTATTACTTGTGACCGTGTATACTTGCACGTTTTTATGTTCTCTAAAAGAGACAACACTCACAAAAATTTCTGTTACTCGTCTTTACTCAGAAAATGGTCGTTACTCTTCATTACTTAAAATGGTTGTTACGCTTTCCATCCCCAGACATTACCGTTATTATCATAATGGCCACACGGTTTCTGAAACATGTAAATAGAGGACCTCAGCTCTTAGTTTTTACACAACAATCTGCAAACTCATCTCACTAAGAAAAAACATTTCTCTACAATTCTAAGTTACTTTTCAGTTTTCTAAGCAATAAATATTTCAGGTGTAGCATTCCAGTTTTCGTCAGTATAGTGAAGTTCCAAGATAGAGAAAAAGATTCTGGGCTGTTTTATCCTGGGTACGACGGGGTTATGTTTGCTTGCACAAATTTGGGTAGAGCCATGAAACGTCTTAAAGAGAGCGACCTAGTCTATGACTGAACCCAAGCAGTTCTTTTCAAGTTATCGGTAATATTGTTTCATCACTATTTTAACGTACTTGTATCAACAGTATCTATAACCAAAATAAAGGTAAGAATACTTTTAAGAAGCATGCAAGATAAAATGGAACAATAGGTCAAGAGAAAAGGGCAAATAGAAAGAGGAAAAGGAAAACCAAGGGATAAAGAAAGAATTTAAAACAACAAAAGAGAATAGGAACAAAAGAAAAAAAGAAGAGTGAAGAGAAGATAAGAAATATTAAGAAAAAGGAGAAGTAAAGAAATGAAAATTCAAAATAATTGGCTGAATGTGTGGATTCCATAAAAGGTCCATCTATTTATAGAACATTATAGTATAGGTGTCGATCACATAATGTGTACACATATATAGGTGTCAGAAGGATACAATCAGTATAAAGTACAACATTTTTTGGATTGAGGTCAACCTTAGCTCGAGCTAGTGGTCGACCTTAAAAGGTGAGTGGTTCTCTAGGACTGACCTCCTACTTGCTGGTGTGTTACAAGTGTACAGAGTCAGGTATGCCATCCAGAGCATTCCTTGTTATGGCTTGGGTTGCTCACTTCTGACCGAGTTGCTTACTTTGGCTCAGGTTGGGCTACATATCGATTCATATGTCCAAACATCTAGTCTATTTACTCTTTTAGCTCAAGCTCTAGACTAAGGTGGAAGAGTAATTCATGGGCAGCGAATATGAAGCATTCAACTCCCCTAATAAATTCATGTTAGTTGATTGGAGAGAGAAACTGAGTGCCTTTATATAAAGAGGTGCTGCTTGGGCCATGACTTATCATCATTTCCTACACAATAGACAAATAGTAAAGAAAAATGCTCTATCACAACAGATTGAGCTATCAAAGGTTTTGTAGTTCGGTGGTAAGAATTTAGCTCGAACTATAGTTTTGTTTGTTCAAGTTTTTAGAGTACAAGCCTCGAGAGTCTAATGCTTTTCTACTTTCTCTTCATAACGATTTTTAAATAATTACTACCTCTTATTTTCAAACTTGGCCTTAGGTAACCCCTTATTCTCACATCTTACCTATCTTTTTATGTTTTGTGACTTTTTACAGATAATATGCATAGAAGAGACCTTAGCCTTAAGCTCGAGCTACTAGGAAATCCCTTAGTACCCTAGTGCTAGTGATGACTCGGGGTCTTCTAGGTTGGACTCTTCAAGCGAGGTGATCCATTCTCTACCTTAGCCATCTACTTCTACCACTCCCCCTCAGGCCACTCCAACCATTAAGTTGAGCATGCCCCAGACTCAAATATTGTTAGCTAGGTCGTGGAGGAAAAAAATGAGGAATAAAGGGTCTGGAAAACCAACAGGTCATACCAGGGGTTGGTCGACATGGTTAAGTCTAGTAGGCTAATACCCCAGGATGAGGAAAGGTTAAGGAAAACTTACAACATCCCCTCCTCGGTTCAAATAATGATTCCATCAGAATGAGCCTATGATACTGACCAACCTCTATATGGGTGGACTATCTTTCATGAGAAGGTACTATGGTTAGGGGTGAGGTTTCCTTTATACCCTTTCATAAGGAGATTTTTGATTTGGACACAACTCATGCCAAGACAGTTGATGCTTCATGGGTGGAGGTATCTACTCTTTCTGACATTGATATGCCAAGAACTCGGGGTGGATTTAGAGATAGCCAAGTTTAATGAAGCTTATGTTATGAAGTAGAACCCTAAAGATCCGAGAAAGATATACATGTTTGTGAAGCATGATCGGGGTATGAATGTGTCTCTGCCTCAAAATGAGAAAAATGGGAAGGAATACTTCTTCTATGTCTTAGGTCGGTGGGAGTCCCCTACTAGCAACACATAACTGATAATGAGCGTTTGTAACGACACTAAGGTCATGATAAGGAATATGGGTTCCTTCATCATGACCTTAAGTTTAGATGCAAAGTAATGCTCGACTGATATCCAGAATTATCTTCCTAAAAAACCTTTGGAGGCATTTGTTGAGCACCCTGAGTTTTGTTGCATGCGAGTTGATGAGAAATGGTTCAATGGAGACCCCTTAGGATTATTCATAAACCTTGATCTCTTCTTAGGCACTGAACCCCCCCACATACTTTGGGGGAAGATTTGAAGTGGAGTTTATGATAGTGAACTAGTCCAAATACTTCCTCTTTTTTTAGCACGATGTGATGAAAACAACATCCTCTTGCTTCTTGTTTTATAGATCTCATGGACCTTACAACTGCCTAGCTCTTGTCTCATTTGTAGAGTAGGGAAATTTTCCGAAAAGGCACACCTCATGCTCTTGGGGGGACTCTTTTAAAGATAAAAAGAGAGTTAAATCCTTTGGCCAAGATGGTCGCCCTATGCCCTTAAAAAAGAAGAAGAAAATGGTTATCAATGAGCCCACGCTCAACCTAGAGACACTAAATGTATTTGTGCCTCTATCCATATCGCTCCTCCATACTCTAGTCCTAAAGATCCTGGCCATTATATATGGGGCTCAAGGAAGGGAAATGGCATCCTTAATAATCTTACGACTGATATGGATAGGATAGTTCTAAATCGGGGCTTGGCTCCAAAACATCTCAATCATTACCTGAGTCAACTTCCTATTGAAGCACACAAGAAGCAGCTCAAGGCTATCTGTGAGGATGTGACCTCTAATGATGTCGTATGTTACCAACTATATCAGGTATGCTACCTCACATTGTTTTTATTCATGACATATTTATTTTTACAAGTTCGAGCTTGTGACATATTTGTTTGACCTCATACCCCTATTTTTTCAATTTGTGCTACTCTATAATTTTAACATGGCTCGAAGCATAGGTCATTTGAAAGACGAGTTGGTACAAAAAAATGGGTTGTGCGTCTACTCAGTCTAGGTACATCGCACTATTGGTAAGGTCAAACAAGTAGGAAGGTAAGGCCATTAATAAAGAGGAAAAATTGGAAACAGCTGCTACCGAGCTAATTGAGTCCACCCAACGTGTTACTGAACTCGAGAGGCTCAAAGACGAGTCGAGGATCAGACTGAGAAGGCTCGTAAAAGAGAAAATAAGGCTTAGAAAATAGCTAAAGTCATTGTGGTGGAGGCCCAAAAGGCAAAGGCTGAGCTTGATGTCATGGCCAAACAACTCGAGTCGAGCATAGACAAAGGGTATGAGATGGCCATTGAATCTTTTAAGACGGAGGCCAAGAAGAAGGACCTAGGTAAGTATTATTATTGCATTTTGAATATCCCGATCACTCCCTCATACACATATACTCATTCTCTAAAGAGGGGAGAAGAGGAGAAATCAGTATATAGTAAAGGCGAGGATGGGCCCGAGGTGATAGGTGCAAGAGCAGGGCACGAAGATCATTAATTTTTTCGAGCTCATTGCCACTTCTATTTATGTGGTCGCGAGCTCACACTTTTTAATCCATACTTTGTGAAATAAAAAATAAATTTTATTATTGAAAAGTTAATTTGTCTTAATCATTATGTATTTATGATGTTGACCTACCCATCTATTTTTGGGAACATGTATCACTTTCCTTTTCTCAACATCATTTCCTATAAAAGGGATCAAGGACACTTGTGTTAATTTGTGCATTAGATATTTTTTTAATTCTTCCATCTTTTTTCATCAAACTTTATGGATTTTGATCAGACCAATAGACGTTTTGTTTAAGCTTTAATAGGGGAAAATGGTAGGCTTAAAAGTGAGGTTAAGGAACTAAAAGACGAGGTGCTCAAGCTCGAGGGAAAGTCTCTTTAAGGAGAACAAGTGTGAGTTTGCTTCTTGTAAAGAGAATTTAATCCTAAATCAATCTCGAGAAAGGAGAACCTTGAAAAAAAGGCAACTCTTGTAGATAGGGAATCCTATTGAGCGAGCTTCTATATGAAGCGATCTAAGAGAGTTCCTAAAGGTGATGGAAGTTACTGAAGAGTTGGAGCGAGTAGTGCTCATGATGAGCTCTACTCATCCCAAAGCGATGATCCATGCATAAAATAAAATTATTAAGATTTTGGTCAAGCTGTTTCCCTTAGTGGAAGAAATTGATGATCCAGACACTGGTCATATGTACAAACGTTTAAAGAGTTTTTTACCCTTTGAGGGGGCCAAGCTTTGTATTAATAAATTTATAAAAAGATTTGTAATTTCAGATAATGAAAATATTCTTGATAGCATGCACTTACGATGCTCGAGCATTATATTATATTATATTATTATTATTATTATTATTATTATTATTATTTAGGGTGCGAAACCTACAATTGTTGGAACGCCATAACTAGTTCTTAATCGAGGTAATAAGCTCATGATATAAAATAGTGAAGAAGGGAACTTTACCTGGTTCATGATCGAGGTGGTCATCTCTCCCTCCAATGTTAGAACAACAACTTGGTTTTTGACTGAGGTGGATAACTCATGACCTTCATAAGTGTCAAGGCACTCTACTTGGTTCTTAATCGAGGAGATTAACTCGTGACATAAAATTGTAAGGGAGGAAAATTTACCTGGTTCCTAACAAAGGTGCTCATCTTTCCCTTCAATGTTAGAGCACCATATAATTCCTGATCAAGGTGGACAACTCATGACCTTCGCAAGTGTCAGGGCGCTCTACCTGGTTATTAACTGAGGTGATAATCTCGTGATATAAAATAGTGAGGGGGAACTTTACCTGGTTCTTGACCGAGGTGCTCATCTTTCCCTTCAATGTTAAAACACAAACTTGGTTTTCGATTGAGGTGGATAACTCGTGACCATTGCAAGTGTTAAGGCGCTCTACCTAGTTCTTAACCAATGTGATTTACCCATGACATAAAATAATAAAGGAGGGAACTTTACCTGGTTCCTAACCGAGGTTTTCATCTCTCTCTTCAATGTTAGAGCACCACATGGTTCCTAATCAAGGTGGAAAACTCGTGACCTTCGTAAGTGTTAAGGTACTCTACTTGGTTCTTAATTGAGGTGATTAACCCATGACATAAAATAATGGGTGATGACTTGCATAATTTGTTATAATTTATCACTTCTCAACTTTAACTTTAGTATAATTTTTATTGATTTTAGACTTCATTATTATTATTTAAATTTTATTGCATATTTGAAGATAATGAAGATTCAAAATTTTAAAGATATATATTATATATATGAGAATTAGAAAGATATATATATATATATCAAGAAGGAAAGAAGCGAAATTTAAGGGCTCAGAGATATATATAAATAAGAGATATAGGTTTATATATATGAATATATATATATATAGCTAGAGAAGAAGAGAATTGAAAAAAAGCAACCACCGAACATGAGATAGAAAAAATTAGAAACAAGAGAGAACATGAAAGCATATTCTTTTTGCGATTTAATTTTCTTTTAATTTTTCTTAGAAAATTATGGTGAATTCGTTTATGTTTAATTTAATTTTTAGCATGAACTAATTTATCTTTATTCTAGGAAAAATATGTAATTTAATTATGAACTATGTTTGATTTCTATGTTAATTTGAATTATTTTTCTTCATGCTTGTCTCATTTATTCTAAGTTTAATGCTTCTAATTACTTGGTCATTAAATAGATGATTTTAATATTATGATTTACTATCGAAAGAGAGAATTATGCGATATATCTGAATATTTCGGCATAGGTAAATATAGAGATCAAAAGACTTGTATGAATCTATGTAGTTTTAAAAATCATTGGTCTTAATGTTTTCTTGCTTTATTAAATTGTATAATCTTATGTAAATTATTGAACAAGAGACTTTTGGATATTTTTGGAGATTGCTAACAAATAGAGAGAATTAATTTCAATTAGCTAGATGACTAAAGCATAGTAAGTGATTAGGTGAAATCAATTTTCTAGAAGTTTTCTTCCTATTAATTTAATCTTTGAACATCTTTATTTTGTTTTGCATATTTTCTTTAAATTGATTTTATTTTAAATTTTAATTACAACAAGCTTAGTGATTTTTCTAGATAAAATTGAGATTAATATAATTTTAGTATTTATCAAAAGTAAGTTACCAATGCTTGAGGACGATACTCTACCTATCACTTTATTATAAAACTATGATATTGTGCACTTGCATTTTTGCACTGATTAAGTTTTTGGCACCGCTGCCAGGGATTAAGTTTTTATTATTTTTACCAATATTGATACAAAGTAATCTTGGTTATAATTTAGAATTATATTTTTTTATTTATTTTTTTAGGTATGTTTTTGACGTTGGATGCATCGTGCTAGAACTCGAAACATTATTCCTTAGATATGAAGATTACAAGAACCTTTATATCATAAAGAAAGAAGAAAGTAATAGTCATAGCTGAAGGAGAATAGAATGCACAACCATGCACCCTGAAGGTTTATATGTAAGGCCAATTGTGAATGACACTTACTCAGGTGTAAGACGCCAGACCATTAATGCCAATAATTTTAAGCTCAAACCGGCATTGATCAACATGGTGTAACAAGTCCAATTTAGTGGATCGTCACTTGATGATCTCAATATTCATTTGGTGATGTTCTTGGATATTTGTGACACTGTAAAGATGAATGGTGTTACTGAAGACACCATTAGACTGAGATTGTTTCTTTTTTCATTAAGGGACAAGACCAGAGGTTGGCTACAATCTCTACAATGAGGAAGCGTCACTAGTTAGTAGGACATGGCAGAAACATTTCTTGCTAAATTTTTTCCACTTGCAAAAATAGCCCAACTTAGGAGTGATATTGGTTAATTCAGACAAAATGATTTTGAGACACTATGGAGCATGGGAAAGGTATAAAAATAAGATTCGGCATTGCCCTCAACATGGATTGCCATATTGGTTGCAAATTCAGATGTTCTATAATGGGTTAAATGGGTAAACTAGAACCATAGTTGATGCTGCTTCTGGTGGAACTTTGATGTCAAAGAACCTGAAGATGCTACTTCTCTTTTGGAAGAAATGGCCTAAAAAAAACTATCAATGGCCAACTGAAAGATCTATGGCTAAGAAAGTTACCAATATTCATGAATTGGAGCCTTTTGCTACCCTTTCAGCTCAAGTAGCTTCTCTATCTCATCAGATTTCAACCTTGACAACTCAAAGAATACCACAAAGTGCAGAATATGTTGTAGACCTGAGCATAACAGTTTTGATGAATGCATCAAGTCAACAGCATGTTCAATACATCGACAATCAGAACTATAATTATCGTTGTGATCCTATGCCAAATTACTGCCATCCAGGGCTTCAAAATCATGAGAATTTTTCTTATGGAAACACAAATAATGTCCAAAAATCTACTCCAGGGTTTGATAGTCAACCAAGCAAGAAGAAGATGTCACTTGAGGATGCCATGGTTTCCTTTGTTGAAGAGGCCAAAACAAGGTTTAAAAAGAGTGATTCACGGATGGATAACATTGAGACTCATCTTAACAATATGGAAGCCACTATGAAAAATCTTGAAATGAAAATTGGGCAACTAACCATAATGATCAATGCTCACCAAAGAGGAACTTTTCCTAGCAATACAGAAGTGAATCCAAAGGAACACTGAAATGCCATTACACTTAGGAGTGGAAGAGAAATTGAGAAATCACCATCAAAGGAAATCAAGTTCACCCTTACAGCTCCAAACAATGGCCAAAGTAATCATAAATTAGAAGAATAGGAGATTGTTGACCATACACTAAGAGAGACTGGAATTCCTCCATCAATTTCCTAACAATCCTCCTATTCTTTCTACTCCACTTTCTTATCCTCAATGTTTTCTAAAAGAAAAATTAGATAAGTAATTTTCTAAGTTTTTGGATATTTTTAAGAAATTCACATAAATATTCCTTTTGTAGGTGCCTTGGAATAGATGCCAAATTATGCCAAATTACAAAAGGACATCATTTCCAAAAAGAGAAGGTTAGAGGAGTTTGAAACTGTGAAATTTTATGAATAATGTAGTGCCATTCTTCAAAATAAATTACCTTAAAAATTAAAAGATCCAGGGAGTTTCACTTTGCCTTGCACTATTGGAAATTCATTTTTTGAAAAGTTTTATGTGATCTTGGTGTTAGCATTAATCTTATGCCAACGTTTGTTTGTAAGAAATTGGAACTTGGAGAGATGAAACAAACAACAATTTCTTTGCAACTAGCAGACCGATCCATCAAGTGTCCACGTGGAATCATAGAAGATATATTGGTAAAGGAGGATAAATTTATTTTTCCTACTGATTTTGTGTTTTTAGATATGGATGAAGACTAAGATGTCCTACTAATTCTTGGCCGCCTATTCTTGGATACGGGAAGGGCTTTAATAGATGTTCAAAAAGACGAGTTAACATTGAGAGTGAACAAGGAAGAGGTTACATTCAACATCTACGAAGCTATAAGATTTTCAGAATATCCAAGCACTTGCTTCCGGGTAGATATTATTGAACAATGTGAAGTAGAATCCTTTCAAGACATGAAAGAGAATTGAAAAAAGTAGTCGCGACCATAAGATAGAAAAAAAAAGAAATAGGAGAGGATTGCTACGATAGGAAAAAAATTAGAAATGCAAAAACTGGGAAAAAGAGAAAGAAAATGTGGGAGAAGACACGAAAGTAGATTCTTTTTGCGATTCAATTTTATTTTAATTCTTCTCATAAAATTATTGTGAATTTGTTTATGTTTAATTTAATTTTTAGCATGAACTAATTTATCTTTATTCTAGGAAAAAGATGTAATTTTATTCTTGAAAGTTTATAATATATGGATGTAATTAACCTAGAAGGGGTGAATAGGTTATTTTTAATTTTTACCAATTTATAACTTAATAACCTAAACAAAGCAGCTAAACATGCAATCGTGTGTAGGAATAAAGTGTAGAAATAAAATAATAACACATGATATTTTTAGGTGGAAACAACCTAGGTCACAACCACGACCTAAAAGGAAAACCACTGGTCCACTGGACCACCTAACTTTTCACTATGAAAATCAAATTTTCAAGTACAAAATCGGTCTTATGCTACCCTTCCTAGGATACTGCCCCAATGTACTTTACTTACAAGCCCCTACTCTATTTCCACTAAGCTCCCCTGCCAATCAGATGGTTCACAATTCAACTGCAAAAAGGTTAACATTAAAAACACAAGTGCCCGTGTGTATTCAAAACATATGTCAATTAAATCAAATTAACTAGCAAATTCTAGAGCAAAAAGGTTAAGCACAATTTTAGTAAAAATAGCTTCTTTGAAATTTAATAATCAGATCAAATAATTATGATCACACATAAAATTATTTAATCTAAACATGTGAAAATCTAATTAAGAAGAATCTATATAAAGATAAAAATACCAAATAAATTTACTAATAAATATATCTGATATAATATCAATTTGATATTAATCAACCTATTTAATTCTTTATACTTTCGTTACTAAATATTCATTAATAAAAAATCTATTATAATTATCAAATCAATATATATATATATATATATATATTGCTAATGAATGAAAAAAAAGATAGAGGCTCAACTCGTCGTAAGATCACTTATCAAATCTACCTTTTCATTCACTGCATATATATATATTCCTATATTGTCTTCAAGTGTCGCTCTTGAATGTTTACTTTTTCTTCTTTATTTATTTTTTTATTTCGGCAGTGAACGACACATATATGAATGATAATTGTATTTTATATAGTTATTTTCATCTATTTTATTAATTATTATTGCTATGTTCTTTATATTTTTAGTTAATTATAGTTTAATAAATTAGTATTTACTATTTTTTATATATTTTAAGAAAATTAAATAATTTGTATCGAAAACTTACTTAATTGCAAATTTATGGTCAAAAATATAATTTCAAATAAAAAAGTGTTTAATTGCAATTAATAAAAGTTGAAAATATAATTAAAATTAAAATCGGGCTTAATTTCAATTATTAAAAGTTTATAATTTAATTTAAATTAGAAAAGGGCTTAATTGTAATTAAAGAAAGTTTAAAATATAGTTGGAATTACATTTGTGGGTCAAAATGTAATTAATAAAAGTTATTTTTCTGTGCAGGAGAGAAGAATCCACGCGGCATCATCCACGCTTGAACGTGAACTGTCAGATCAAAGCATAAACGGTTAGGATGCGTGCGTGTTCTTCAAACCCGACCAAAGAGAGTGGGTGCAAGGTTTCCTCTATCACGCGGCTCGGTGCCCGAGTGGGGCCCACCTGCCACACAGGCCGGCATGCAGGGTGGGACCCACGTGTCTGATGCGTTCCCGAACTGTCCCATATGTTCGTGCGCCTCTTTTCCCATACAGTCAATCCACGTGCGCCCAGTTTTTCTGTGAATCACAATATGCCAGGTGTCCCACTTTTCCTTCCAGCAAATTATATTCTGACACGTGGCATGTTACGATGAGCACGAAAGCGCAGGATCAAGCCCGCGTTGCAGCCGTTGTCCCCCACGTTTCATGCGCCCCAATCCCGTGCGACAATCTATCGTGCGCCCGTTCCCTGCAACCAATGAGGTACTGTCATGTGTCCTACTATTTGTTTCAGCGAATCAGATCGCGACACGTGGTAGCATGTATTGAAAACAAAATCAGAAACGCGCAGCTCTCTCCCACTCAGATTTAAACGCGTTTTCGATACCAGTTTTGTCCCACCCGTAATATTTTATTATTTTTGCCATATCTCTCTGTTACGCGTGTATTATATTGTAATATTTTAGATGTATTTTTTTAGCTATAAATAGAAGATATTATGATAGAGTTAAAGAGTTTTTGGGAGTTTAGAATTTTTGTGGTATTAGGGGTTGGCTGTGGAACACGCAGAAGCCATTTTTGGCTTCTGTTGTGTTCCGTGTTTGCCAAATATTTGTGCTAAGTGAAGTTTTAATTTTCTTAATGTTCTATAACTGATATTCCTTGACTTCTGTAATATTAATTTTTCTTTATTATGAAGTAATTTAATTTTCCTAGGGTTGCATTTTATCTAAATTTAAGAAGCTTGAATTTAATTATTTTTGAAAGATTTATAAGACGTTTGATTTGTTTATTCTATCTGTGCTTAATGCTTTTTGATTATTTACGAATTTTATCAAATTGATCCGTGGCACTTAAATAAACTTGGAAGAGGCATTTTTGTGTATATTGCTCGTGGATAGAATGACATGTATGATGAAGGATAGGAATATACCCTAATTGTATGTGTAGCCATTTGAGAACTTAGAACTTAATGAATCTTGATAAATTTAATTCTCATAGGAATATAGTGAAATAATTTAACGAGGTGTGTTTATACGGAGCTCGGAAGAGATGTATGGATAAAATTAGAAGTTTTCGGTTGACAAATTAAATGTACTAAAAAATATAAATCAAGATAAAATAATATGATTTCAGTGGATTAATTTGGTGAAAAATTGCAATCCTAGATTTCTTTTATTTTGTTAACTCTTTTCTTCTTTTTCTAAATCAACGGTTGTTTTGGATAAAATCAGAGGGAAACAATTTTAGTACTCAACAAACTGTAGTAATAAATCTCCGTGGGAACGATACTTTACTTACAAATTTTATTACTTGTGACCGTGTATACTTGCACGTTTTATGTTCTCCAAAAGAGACAACAATGAACATTTCCAGCAGCTAGGTTTTTCTTCTATTGTTTCCCACACCTTTAACCCTAATGTATCTATATATATTGATACTATTGATAACCTACTAGCATTAGGGTTTAAATATTTTGGGCTTCATTATTCAAAACCCATTCAAAGCCTAAAAAATTATTTGTAAAGCACATCTTAAAGATATTAAGACACATCTAAAAAATATTTAAACACATCTATCTAAGACATAACTAATTGATAATTTCATAAATTGATTCAAGTTTAAATAAATATTTTAGCACCCAAAATAATTTCAAATTTATAAACATGTGCTATTAAATACGTGAATGCAATCGTATGTGTCGTAGTTATAAAAGATATACCTGGAGTATGATTATCTAAAACTCGAGTATTTGTTCGGTGTTTCTTGATAGACTTGATAGCAGGCCTAAAAACAAATTTACAGGTAAATATTTTGTCCATAAAAATAGCCAATACTCATAATCCTTACAAACTCCCTCTTTGGCATTTTCATGTGGAAAAACCTCTCACTCACTACATGGCACTTATTAAAATAAGATCAAAATACAATGATGTCCCAAACTCCATAGTGGAACTATCTTATGGTCCGATGAATCCATATTCGCTGCAACTTGACAAGCTTGTAGGTAACTAAAAAGACATAGGCAAAGCAAACAACAACTTGGCTTGAAAGCCTCATTGTACATTAGTTTAGTTTACATAAAATAAGTGAAGTGTAAAGAATAGTCATGTAGTATGCATTCATACCAATCAAGCTTTATTAAATATGTTCTCCCCCTATATGCATAACAAAATAAAAACATGGAAGTAAAACACATTATTCTCTCCCACTTTTTGACATACGAGAAGGACAAAACATTAGACAAAGTAACGAAGCTAAACACCTCCTAAAAATATAAGAATGTAAAATCAGAGTAATGCAAAAGTGTAATGTGTTGTAAGCTCCCCCTAAATTCTATTACTTTCTAACTTAGAAACAAATTAAAAAGGTAATAAATGAAAAAATCTAATTAATTTTTTTTAAATTTTCATAAATAGCCACATAAGGTATTAAACTCATTTAATCACAAAAGAGCACACAACCAATTGAGAACTCATCATTTTTTAATTCCAATTTTGATTATTTATCATATAAATAAATAAATAGAGTAGAAGAGGTACACAAGCACACTTTGCATACTTCGCACATATAATGACATATTGACAGTTACTTAAAGTAGTATATATGTTTAAACTCCACAAATATGTCAATTATTTCATTTATGACCTATCAAGAAAGACTCAAAAGAAAAAAATATCACCTATTATGTAAAATTATAATCAAGTCTTCAATCTCACAAAATAAAATATATCTACTAAAAGAGGATTTAAATTTTTTATTTTATTTTATATATGAGGTAAATGATAATATTTGTTTTTTTAAACCTCTATTGGCTCTTTCTTTTTGTGCATTCAATGTACAAGATTTATGAGTAGTTTTGTTTTTGTATAATCGTTTTTTACACGAGCCATAAACTTAGCATGATGACTTTCACATTAGTTGTGAGGTAGCCCTCTCCGCTCACTACTGTAGCTTCACATATCACAGTAGGTAGCTCTCTCAATACTAGGTGCCTCCATATGGTAAAGTTTTAGAAAGTATGAAATATAACTCAACACAATTTTACAGTCAAATTTAGTTGAAGTCTTAGAGTCTTTCAAGAAAATTCATAAACTTCAAGTATAGTATATATGTGTGTTTGTGAGTGTTTGAATAAATTTATGTCAACATCGATCATCACATGTACAAGAATATGTGTGTGCATAAGTCAAAATTGTATTATCATTTATACAATAAATATCAATGAGTTAAGTCACTAAGAATGAGGTTATGTATATGTAAGTATAAGTTCAATACCATTTTGGCTAAATAAGGATCCTACGTCTCTATCTCCTTTTTCTTTGTTTAAATAATAAATAAACTAAAGACAATAAAGATTACTCACCTAGGGTCATTTAAGCACTCTAACAAAAATACCTAGATGAATGAATAAAAGACGGTCAAGTGACCAGGAAAAAACAACCTTTCCTAACCCACATTTTCTTGCATTTTGATTTCTCTATATCATTGGGTTGGGACTCAACTAACTTAGGTTTCATAGGCATGTTCTTGAACTTAGCTGTAATTTTATCATTCATCCCAAATGAAGATGCAATATGCATAGTAGGATGATGATAATGAGTCCTAGCATTAAAAGTACTAAATTTTGCTTGCCTCTTTGAACCTAAGACTTCATGCTTCCTAGTAGAATTTTCGAACAAGTTATTATAATTTACATTCATCCTTGAATATGGTGTAGCATGCATAGATGGATGATGCTTATGGGTCCTACTATATGAAACATGGAAATAATGATTAAGTTCAAGAGCATTTCTCAAAAATCTACATTTTGGTCTTATATGACCTTTCCTACCACAATGATGATAGACAAGCACAAACTTATTAACTTTTGCTACCATAGATGCAATAGTTCTTTGTGCATAATTAGTAACAGTAAGAGTAGAGTTTAAGGGCCTTACAAATGTGGTATTTGATGTTGAAGGTGTTGACTATTCATCTATGCATCTAAGACCTCTCTTATCTCCATGTAGTTTTCCATAGTCTAGGACTTTGGTCAATTTTTCAGTACCAATGGTCAAATTCCTCACTATTTCTTTAGCAATACTAAGTTCTTGCCTAAGCTTTTTGTTTCCTCAGTGGTTTTAGCAAGTCTTAGATTCATGGCATTAATATTTTCAAACAATTCCTTTTTATCTTTCTCTAGGCTAGAGGAATTTGTTTTGTGAACATTGATGATATCATTAAGTTTAGTTACTTCCACAAGTAGTTTATCCCTCTCTTCCCTAGCACCTAAACAATCCATGAATAGTTCCTCATAACTTGATACATTAAACCTAGACAATAAGAAAGAAGAGTTTACTTCCTCATTTTCTTCATCCGAGCTACAGTCAGAGTCATTGTGGTGTGCTTTGGTAGTTACGGTGAAGGCACGATAGTTAGTGTCATCATCTTCTGAGTAACTAGCATTATCCTGCTCACTTTCCATATCACTGAGTATAACATTAAATGCTTTTACAAATTTATTTTTATTGTTTGCACAATCTATAGAAATATGACCAAAGCCTCCACAGGTATAGCATTGAGGACTAGTGAACTTAGTTTTTTTACCATCAGAGCTAGGATGCTTGATTTACCTTGACTTTTGGTCCCTCGAGCAGCTAGATTGTCCCTTATTAGATTGATTATTCTGTTGAACCTTCATTTTCAAGAACTTCTTCAATTTTCGTGCTAGCGAGACTAATGACTCATCATTCATAGCCTCATCACCATCAAAGATGTCCATTTTGGAGCTTTTGAATGCCACATCCTTGATTTTCTTGGGACGATCAAGAGAAAACTCATAGGTTTGGATTGACCCGATAAGTTCATCAATATTTAGTGTGTCCATATTCTTGCTTTCCTCTATCGCTGTAACTTTCATCTTGTAGTCTATTGTTAAGGAGCTTAGGAGTTTGCGTACTTGTATAGGTTGTGGAATTTTCTCACCAAGGTTAGAGCAAGCATTATTTTAAATTTTAATTACAACAAGCTTAGTGATTTTTCTAGATAAAATTGAGATTAATATAATTTTGGTATTTTTCAATAGTAAGTTACCAATCCTTGAGAAGGATACTCTACTTATCACTTTATTTTAAAACTACGATATTGTACACTTGAAGTTTTGCACCGATCAATGGGATAGGGAGCTTTACCTGGTTCCTGATCGAGGTGCTCATCTCTCCCTTCAAAGCCAAAGTGTCGACCTGGTTCCTAACTGAGGTGGACTACTCTTGACCTTCACAAGTGTTAGGATGCTCTACCTGGTTCTTAACCGAGGTGATTAACCTGTGACATAAAATAATGGGAGAATTTTGAGAGATAATCATTTGCTGAAAGGGGTCATTCTATAGATATGTTTGTGCTGATGTTACATGAAAGTGGTAAATTAATGCATATTAGAAGTGATATTTCTCCAAGTGTTTGACATTCCATATTGTGCCTTCCTTAGTTCCTTCAATGCTTTTTAATAAGTAGGCCTCTTCTAGTGTTGTTCCAATTATTTGGTAAGGTCCTTCCCAATAAGCACCCATTTTATTGGCCATCCACTCCTTCTTGTTAGGGAAGACCCTTTTGAGAACCCAATCACCACTGGAAAATGTTTTGATGTGCACAGTCTTATTGTAATAATCTGATACTTTTCTTTTCTGCTCGATCATCCTTCTTAAAGCTTTCTCCTTTTTCTCATCCACAAGGGTCAATTCGATTGCTCTACTTACCTCATTTTTTTTCTTTATCAAAACTTACTTGGTAGTGGGTATTCTGACCTCGGTTGGTATTATCGCTTCAGTCCCGTAGACCAAGGAGAAATGGGTCTCATTAGTGCTTTCCATAGGGCTAGTTCTGATAACCCATAATGTACTAGGTTGATCTTCAACCCATCTTCCCTTTATACTTTCCAACCTTTTCTTTAATAGGCTGATAATTATTTTGTTGGAAGATTCTACTTGACCATTGACTTGGGGATAATATGGTGTTGAGTGGCACATCTTTATGTTGTACTTGAGGGTGAATTCTTTGATGTTTTTTTCCTGTGAATTGTCTCCTATTATAGGTAACAAGCTCTCTGGGTAGGCTAAAATGAAAAATTGTAGACTTCCATATAAATCAGATCACATCTTCCTTTCCTATTCTTTCCAGGGGTTCTGCTTTGATCCATTTCAAAGACTAATTATTAGCCACAAGTAGAAACTTCTTTTGACATTTTCTAGGGATAGAGGTTATGCTATGTCAAGCCTCTATTTGTAGAAGGGAAAAGGACTAACCACTCTCATCATAGTATTTGGAGGCATATGTGACAATAGGGCAAACCTTTGGCATTTATCACATTTTGAGTGTATTTCGTGCAATCTACTAGTATAGTGGGCCAATAATAGCCTAGTCTTATAATCATTTATGACAACCTCCTCCCTCTTGAATGTGAACCACAATCTCCCTCATTTTCTTCAATCATCAACCTTTCAAATCCTTATTTGGCTACGTAAAGAAACTCAGGCTTGAGTAGGGTTTTTCGGTATAGTATGGCTGATTCAATCATGTATCGACCTACCTTGGCTCTAATTTCCTTCGTAGATATGAGATCTTCTAGTAGGTCCTCATTTT
Source organism: Hippophae gyantsensis (assembly GCA_030763125.1). NCBI lineage: Eukaryota > Viridiplantae > Streptophyta > Magnoliopsida > Rosales > Elaeagnaceae > Hippophae > Hippophae gyantsensis. The sequence continues at coordinate 46,207,977 of CM061030.1, read as the reverse complement.
CTAGGAAGTTATAAATTGAGGTAAACTATAGGATGGTGAGAGCATCCACACAACCGACCTTTCTTTCGGCTTCCTCCAAAGATGCTTCTACCAGACTTGTTGCTGACAATACTCGATTGAGGATGGTATCTTGTATTGATGCCAAAGTGGCCAAAGCATCAGTGTTACCATTATCATTTCAAGTTATTTACTTGATCTCAAACTTGGAGAATCTTTAGCACTCTTGCTTTAATCTCTCCAGGTACCTCTTCATCTTACCATCCCTAGCTTCAAATGTCAACAAGAACTGGTTAACCACTAGTCTAGAATCACTATGTAAAGTGATCTTATTTATCCCTAGTTTAATCGCAGTCATGGTCCTAAATATAGCCACCTTATATTCTGTGACATTATTAGTTGCTTGGAAATCAAGTTTAACGGCATACTCAAAATAGTTGTTGTCATGATCAATTATGACCACCCCTAGTCTTGCACCATTGAAGCTGTGTGCTCCATCAAAATTACCTACCAGATTGGGATTTTCTTTTGGTTTACCTTATATTATTTCTTTTACTCCTTATCGATGATGACCTTTGGCTTCTCACTGAACTCAGTAATCGCCTATCCTTTGATAGCTATTCTAGCCATGTATTTAATGTCATACTCTTCCAATTCTATGGCAATTTCTGACAGCCTTTCTATTACATCTGGCCTTGTTAGGATACTCTTGAGTTGATAGGAGGTGAGTACCACGACTGTGTATGAGCCAAAATAAAGCCTGAGCTTCTGTGCACTAACTTTGAGAGCAAAATTTAATTTGTCAATGGTAGGATATCTACTTTTGGCATCCGTAAGAACTTGGTTGGCATAGTAGATAGGGTATTGAATCTTGTTTCTTTCAACTAAGATCACGACACTACATGTGATGACTCTATAAAAATAGAGTCATTAGCGCACTTTGTAACTTAATATTTACTTATTTTATTCAGTAAATAATATTTTTTTGGACAAAAATATTAAAATATAAACTTTTTAATGAAAAAGGGTGAAAATATAATTTTTGGATTTTTTTGGATTTTTCTAAAATTTTATGGTTTTTTTATGAATTTTTAACGTATGACCAATCAAGAGTTGCCACGTGGCATGCCATGTAGGTAGAAGAGCTGATTGGGCAAGCCATGTAGATGCCATGCAAGCACGGATAACGAATCACGTTACACCATGTGTGAGAGGATGAAACGCATACCATGCCATTCATTTCCATGAATCACGTTGGGCCGCATGTCATTGACTTAGAAACGTTGACTTTGACTAGTCTCCCTTGTCACGCGTCGCTCCCTGATTCGCCCAGTGAATTTTCACTGCCACGTGTCACGTTGTGATTGACTATAATTATCAATTTTGCTTATTTTGATCGTAGCTCTTGATCTAAACCTGATCTGATGGTTCAGATCGTACCTGAGCTTTATTTAAGCCCCTAATCAATCCATAAACCCTAATTGGCCTCCATTAACATAATTTTGATTAAGTTTTTGGCACCGTTGTCGGGGATTATAAATATTAGAAATTAATAACATTTTTTATTTTTATTTTAGTTATTTTATTTTTATTTAATTAATTTTTATTTACTTATTTTCTTTTAGTAACTTATTTATTTTATTTATTTATTTATTTAACTTTAATTTATTTATTTAGTTGTTTATTATTATTATTTTTTTATTTAGTTTTTATTTAGACATCTTTTTTAGTATTTTAGAAATATAGTTGAGTCTATTACATGAGTAGAGTTCTTGAGGAAGAAAGTTTACCTTTAGATCTTAAAATTGAGCGTACTTTGAGATTAATTAGAAAACTAGTTGTCACCAAAGAGGAAAAAATTGCTAATCTATTAGAAATAAACAATAATGAGCTAAACTTGAACAATCAAATGCTTTTGATGGATGATATAGATAGATATAGTTATAAATGAATATGCAATACCTACATTGGAAAGGCTGAATCCAAGTATTAGAAAGCCAAACATTCAAGCTAATCAGTTTGAACTAAAGCCAATGATGTTTCAAATGCTACAAACAACTGGAAAATTTAGCGAATTACCAACAGAGGATCCTCATCTTCATCTTAGATTGTTTATTGAAGTTGTAGATTCATTTAAGTTCAATAGTGTGACAGATGAGGCATTTAGGCTTAGATTGTTCCCTTGCTCATTGCAAGACAGTGCTCGAGCTTGGCTAAACTCTTTACCACCTGATTCCATTATGACTTGGAATAGTTTAGTGGAGAAATTCTTGATGAAATACTTCCCATCAAAAAAGAATTCCAAGCTTAGTAATGACATTACTTCCTACCAATAACACGAAGGAGAATCTTTATATGACACATGGGAAAGATTCAACGAATTGCTAAGAAAGTGTCCTCATCATGATATTACTTCTTGGATTCAAATGGAGACATTTTACAATAGTCTCAATGCTCAAATAAGAACTATTGTTGATGCATCTGCTAATGGAGCTTTGCTAGCCAAATCTTACAATCAAACTTATAATGAGAAAATGGCTAGCAATAATTATCAATGACCAATGGACAGAATAACAGGCATAATAAGAGTAGTCGGAGTGCATGAGGTAAATGATATCACTGCACTAGCAACTAAACTTTTATCTTTGGTTAATCTTTTGAAGGCTCAAAACTTGCCAATGAGTATAAATCAGGTCCAAAATTCAATAGTATCGTGTGTGTTTTATGGAGGAACTCATTTATTTGATAATTGTCTAAATAATCCCGAATCCATATGTTATGTGGGTATTATGAATCGAAATAATAATCCATACTCAAACACATATAACCCAGGATGGAGACAACATCCAAATTTCTCTTGGAGTAATAACAACAGTCAAGATGGTAATCAATTCAACCATCAATAATTTCCACCACCTGGTTTTCAACAACCATAACAATCACAAGCCCAAAGAAAGAAGCCACCTATTTAGGACAATAAAAATGCCTTAGTAGGGATGATGAAAGACTTCATCCAATCAGTAAATACAAAAGTGTCCACTCAAGAGGCTTCAATTCAAAATTTGGATAACCAAATGGGGCAACTTGCTCAGGCTATAAGTCAAAGGCCTTAAGGTAACCTTCCAAGTGACACATTTGTAAACCCAAGAAGAGAAGGCAAGCACCAGTGCAACGCCATAGCCTTGAAGAGTGGTAAAACTTTAGAACAGGAACGTAAGATAGAAAAGGATAAGGAGAAACAAGAAATTAACAAGGACGAGGAGGAACTAGTGGATAAAGAGAGCATTGAAAATGAAGTAATTTAGCCAAAAAAGAGCAACCTCTACAATCTCACTATTCCTTTCCCTTAAAGACTACAACAGAAAAATTCAGATACGTAGTTTTCAAAAAATTTGGAAGTCTTTAAGAAGCTGCACATAAACATACCACTTGTAGAGACACTTGGACAAATGTCATCTTATGCCAAATCCATGAAGAATATACTATCAAAGAAAAGGAGGCTTGGAGTTCATGAAACAATAACCTTGACTAAAGGTTATAGTGCCATCCTTAATAGAAAACTACCACAAAACTTAAAGATCCAAGTAGTTTTGACATCCCTTGCACTATTGGGAACATTCGTTTTGGAAAAGCACTATGTGACTTGGGTTCTAGCATTAACCTCATGTCATTATCAGTCTTCAAGAGATTGGGGGTCAGTAAAGCCAAACCAATTTAGTAACATTGTAGATGGCAGATAGATCAATTAAAATACCCCAGGGTATGGTAGAAGATTTGTTAGTAAAAGTAGACAAATTCATCTTTCCGACAGACTTCATTGTGCTAGACATGGAAGAGGACCATGACATTCCACTACTACAAAAAGGGGTATTTAAGTCGCTGTGTAAAGTCGGTTTTTGGAAAAAACTGACTTATAATGAATTTAAAGTCGGTTCGCCACATCAACCGACGCTACGTCCTATTTTTTAAATTAAAAATGGATGAAGTAAATACAAATGAAATTTTTTTAGGTCATTAATTATTATTTTATTTGACTCTTTAGAATTTAAGTTAGATATAATATATATAAATAGTATAATTTTTCTTTTTTTTAGACAATTAGTTTTAAAAATCATATAATTTTGTTTATTTGTTTGGATATTTAAATTTATATATGTACGTACAATATATCTTTATTTTATTTTGTGTATATATTTTAATTAAATATTATTGTAAAGTTATTATTTTTTTAGTACGTATATGCATAGTTTAAATAAAATAATAATTGACAAAAAAATTTAAAATTGTGTGGATAGCGTCGATTTGTCACGTCAACCGACGCTACGTCATATTTTTTAAATTAAAAATTGGATGAAGTAAATACAATTGAAATTTTTTTAGGTCATTAATTATTATTTTATTTGACTCTTTAGAATTGAAGTTGGATATAATATATATAAATAGTATAATTTTTCTTTTTTTAGACAATTAGTCTTAAAAATCATATAATTTTGATTATTTGTTTGGATATTTAAATTTATATATGTACGTACAATATATCTTTATTTTATTTTATGTATATATTTTAATTAAATATTATTGTAAAGTTATTATTTTTTCAGTACGTATATGCATAGTTTAAATAAAATAATAATTGACAAAAAAATATTTTAATTGCGTGGATAGCGTCGATTGACGTGGAAAACTGACGCTAGCCACGTGGGTAGCGTCGGTTGATGTGGCGAACCGACGCTATCCACCTAATATATCCGTTTGGCTCATTGTTTCTATACAGAAACCCAAAATCTTCATTTCTCTTCTCCATTTTCTCCCAAAACCGAGCTCACACCCACCTTCTTTCTCAATTTTCGGCCACTTCTGACCATCATTTGCAACACTGTTTTATGGGTTATATTCCTCTTCTCATTATCTTTCAGATCTACTATTTTTTTTGAGCAAAATACTCAAATTTTTTATACCCATTTTTTCACTTATTCTCACTTACAAAACACCATTTTCTTCTTATTTCCTCCATTTAGTCACTTCATAACATTCTTGTAAGTATTTCTATTAATTTTGCAGCTTATTATTCAGTTTGTTTTATTATTTGTATAAATTTTTGATTTAGGTATGCTTTTTATTTTGCTTATTATTATGCTTGACTTATTTTATGTGGAAATAATATCTGAAATGTTGTGGGTTTGAGGGATTATATATATTTACTGTACGTGGATAAATTTATTTATATATAAATAATTATATTTTATTAAGTAGTGAATAGAGGAAAAGTAATATTTTTTTAAAATTTTTAAGAAATTATATTGGTATCAGAGTTATACGTTACTCTTAAAAAAATTATAAATATATATTTATAAACTCAATAATTTAAACAATATATATATATATTAATAAAAATCAAATAATAACTAAAAACTAAGTAGTATTATTATTTTATTTATATATGCTACTTATGTGTTAAAATGTTAAATATGTTACTATAGTAGCCCATACTTCTATAGAATGTTATATACATATAATTAATATTATTTTTTAATTATGATATAGTAACATGTTTAGAAATTAGAATCAACCAAAGTGATTGGTTTTTATATATTCATGCTGGCATACTGCTTATTTTTTAATTTGTATAGAAATGAGATTGTTTGTAACTTTATATTTTCACTCCTCATTTAGGTGCAGATTGATTCCCAACTCTAACCCTATTATCCTTCCCAAAGTTATTTATATATAATAATACTTGAAATATATTCATTGGATACATAATTAATTAATATGTTTAATTAATGTCATTAATAGAAAATGGACAAATCTTTGATGTCAAAGTGTAGAATTGAGCAAAACTATATTTCTGGAGTTGAAAGTTTCATGGAATTTGCTTGTAGAAATAGTAATACTAGAACTAGTATGATTCGATGCCCATGTGTTAAATTTAAAAATGAACGATTTCATGAATTTGACGAGGTTAAGTATCACCTTATCTGTAATGGTATTATTTTGAGCTATAAATGTTGGTATTATCATGGAGAAAATATTGATAATACTAATGGGGAAAAGATAAATAAGAATGTGAGTGGATTACATACATCTTATCACAATGTACAGACAGAAAATATGTTTCATGGTGTTGAAGATGAATTACGCGAGGATGATCCCGAAACCTTTAAAAAACTTATAGAAGATGCCGAAAAACCGTTGTATCCAAAATGCAAAAAATACACTAAAATGTCGGGACTGGTTCATTTGTACAATATGAAGGCAAAACATGGTTTTTCTAACAAAGGATTCACAGAATTACTAAATCTACTAGTCGATATGTTTCCTGAGGGTATTGAATTTCCATCTTCAATGTATGAAGTGAAGAAATCTCTTAGTCGATTTGGCATGGAATATCATAAGATTCACGCTTGTCCAAATGATTGCATTCTTTATAGAAAAGAATATGAGACATTACATGATTGTCCTATGTGTAAAGAATCGAGATGGAAGCATGGTACAAATGAGACAACACATAAGAAAGGCATGCCTGCAAAGGTTCTTTGGTACTTTCCTCCGATTCCTCGCTTTCTAAGGTTGTTCAATAGTAAAGATACATCAAAGATGTTGACTTGGCATTCAGATAATCGATCTGATAATGGGGTAATACGTCATCCTTATGATTCTCCAAATTGGAAAGTAGTAGATAATTTATCTCCTCAATTTTCATTTGATCCGCGCAATCTTCGTCTTTCCATTGCTGTTGATGGAATTAATCCACATAGTTCCCTCAGTAGTAGATATAGCTGTTGGCCAGTAATTATGGTAACATACAACCTTCCTCCCTGGTTGTGTATGAAAAGAAAATTCATGATGTTAACATTATTAATCTTAGGACCAAAACAACCCAGGGTTGATATTGATGTATATTTTTAGCCTTTGATAGATGATTTAAAGACGTTGTGGAATGATGGTGTAAATGTTTACGATACACATAAAGAAGAACACTTTAACTTAAAGAGGGTCCTTTTATGGACAATTAATGATTTTCCTGCCTATGGAAACTTATCAAGACATGCAACAAAAGGTTGCAAGGGATGCCCTATATATAGTGATGGAACTTCTGCAACTTATCTTGTTCACGGATAAAATATGTCTTATAGAAGACATAGAAGATTTTTGCCATCTGGACACAAGTTTAGATACCAAAAGAAACCGTTCAATGGTGAAGAAGATCATGATTATGCAACTCGACCTTTGCGAGGTGTTGAGATATTAAGGCAATTGAATGGTATGACATTCAAACGATATGGAAAGATGAAAAAAACTCACTAAGATAGGGACACGAAAGAGGTCAACTAATGAAATGGGTGAAAATGAAAAAGAGTTTGAACCGACTTACCATGGTTGGAAAAAAATCAATATTTTGGGAATTACCTTATTGGAAAGACCTACACATTCATCACATCTTAGATGTCATGCACATTGAGAAAAATGTATGTGAGAGCTTGATTGGTACTTTACTTAATATACCTAGAAAAACAAAGGATGGAATTAAAGCAAGATTGAATTTAAAGAAATTAGGCATACGACATGAATTGGAACCAAGGGTGGAAATGATAAGAATCGAACATACTTACCACCAGCATCATATACAATGTCCACAAAAGAGAAGGATGTGTTTTGTAAATGTTTGGAGGGTGTGAAAGTTCCTGATGGTTACTCATCCAACTTAAGAAATTTTGTGTCTATCATTGATAAGAGACTGTATATATTGAAATCACATGACTGTCATATCTTAATGCAACAGTTATTACGAGTTGCTATTAGATCAATTCTTCCAAAACATGTTCAATTATCAATAATTCGGCTTTGTTCATTTTCAATACAATATGCAAGAAATATATATCAATTGGCGAGTTAAATTCTTTACAGAAAGATGTTGTAGAGACTTTGTGTCTAATTAAAAAATATTTTCCTCCTTCTTTCTTCGATATAATGATTCACTTATGTGTTCATTTAGTTTGAGAGGTTCAATTGTGTGGTCATACTTACTTAAGGTGGATGTATCCTTTTGAGAGATATATGCAAGTCCTTAAAGGATATGTAAATAATAGAAATTGACCTGAAGGATACATGGTGGAACGCTACATTGTTGAAGAGGCCATTGAGTTTTGTTCTGAATACTTTAGTGGTTGCACTGAAATTGGGAATCCTATGCATAAGTTGCTCTTAGAACGTCACATGATCCAAGTAGGTAACCCTATGCTTGGTGGAAGTAAGAAATTATTTATTGATCATACTCAATGGAAAAAAGCACACCGAATCATTTTGGTAAATAATAATGAGGCACAACTGTACATAGAGTAAATGATGTTCATTGTTTCATGATTACAAAAATCATTTTTTATTTAACTATTAATGATGATATATAACTTCATATATATTTAATAACATTACAGGATGCATTTAAACTTATTGAAGATCGATCCTCGTTATAAAAAAAAGGAGGAGAAAAATGGTTGTATGATGAACATAAGCGAGAGCTTATTAATTGGTTTCGCAACCATGTAAGTGTCACAAACAAAAATTCATGCATGTATCTTCCTAAATCTATTCAATGTTTTAAAACTTTGCTCTAAACACATTTTGTATTTTTGTATACATAGATTCGAGATGAATTGAAGAAACCCAATCATAAAATATCAGAAAGTTTACAATGGCTTGCACATGGGCCAAAATTCGATATCAAATCATTTTATAGTTTCACAATAAATGGATCGAGGTTTATGACTCAAGCTAGGGACAAAGTCCGAGTAAATCAAAATAGTGGTGTGAAGATGGTTGCACAAACTATGCAATTTGCCAGTTCAAAAGATGCTAATCATGTACTTTCTAATAGAACATATTATGGTATAATACAAGAGATTTGGGAATTGGATTATGAGGTCTTCCATGAAACAATTTTCTTGTGTGATTGGGTTGAAGATGTTATCAATGTTGGATATGAAATAGATGATTTTGGATTTACCCTTGTAAATTTATCCAAGATAAGTCACACTGATGATCCTTTCACGTTAGCACTTCATGCAAAACAAGTATTTTACGTGAACGATCAAATTGATCCAAGATGATCTGTTGTGTTAACGCCTCCACAAAAAGAGTTTTACCATTGTGATGTTGTAGAAGATGATGACTCTATGCTTGATACATTAACCAATATTAGTAATTTCTCAAATAAATTGCCTAATGTATGTGATGATCTAATTGATGATGATGATTCTTCGTCATGGGCTCGAAGTGATTGTGAAGGAATATATGTATACGATCAACAACCTAATTAAACATAACGTATGTTCTATATTGTTGTAATAACTCTTATATATATGTATGTTCCTAAAATTGTCAATTAATTTATATTTCTTCATTGTATGCAGATATTTCATGGATCTTTGGATAATAGAGCTTGTAGATCCAAATGATCCATTGGGGTATTTGAAAAGAAGGGGTTGGGCGAATGTACCTGATGCTCCACTTAACCCAGATGATAGAATACTTGTTCTATTTGATGCTATTGGTAATCCAATAGGGGAAAATGGTCAACAATTGAAATCCTCTATTGGTCGACTTGCGAAGTCCAGTATACCAATCAATATAAATGATTGGTCTTAGGTTGATGATGTAGAAAAGTTCAAAATATGGATAACCATTTGTGTAAGTCTCTTATATTTTATAATCAATATATATATTATATCTTTTTTGTATTATATCTAATCTATTGTACTGTGTTTTGAAAAAATCATTACAAAGTCGATGACAGTTGGAAACTAGAGTGTTATAAGATTGCAAATAAGGCGTGGAAGGAATACAAGACTTCTAGATTGGTAAGAAATTATGTGTTTCCATATTTGGAACCACTTGATGAGGTAGAGCTCTACAAAATCCCTGAAGGATACCCCTGGATTACACCATAAGTTTGGAAACACTTTGTGGATTATAGACGTTCAGATGAATTTCAAATTATTAGGGAAGAACATCAGAATATACAAATGCATAACATTCTTCCTAACCGTACTGGGAGGTCTTCAAATCTTGAAGTTAGATATAGAATGGTATTATTAATTTGTCTTAATTTATAAATATTTTTATATTTATTTTCCTCAATTTAATTTCATGTCATTGTTAATAAAATTTTCATAATTTATGTAGGAAGCTGAATTGGGTAGACTTGTTACCTGAACTGAATTGTACATATAAACAAAGACTCCCAAAACGAAGAATTCAAGACTGATGACTAAGCGAGGAGAAGAACAACTAAATAAGTTGGTTAGTAATTTTGGTTGATAAAAAGTCTTAATGATTTTTAATAATTGATGTAATAATGAATGATATGTTTGTGTGCTTTATTATTTGTAGAGAGATGTTCAAGAAAAAATATCCAAGGGTGAAACAATCGAAGAGCCTGGGAGAGATGCTTTATATCATGCATTCGGACACGAGCATCCTGGTCGTGTTAGGGGAGGTAACCAATATGATGGTTATATGGAGTATCTTAACATTCCAAAACAAAAGCCTCAGATGATAAGTAAGGAGAAGTACACTAAAATTGAAGAAGAATTCAACTCCTTTAAGGCGACAGTGTTAAGTGAGATTTCCACTCTAAAAGAACATCAATCACAACAAATGTCAGCCATGACATCATTCTACAACCAGGGCATGCCTTATTGGCCAAGCATGCAACCATCCATGCCAGGCATGCCACCATCCATGCTAGGCATGCCACAATCCATGCCAAGCATGCCACCATCCATGACAGGTAGGCCACCATCCATTCTAGGCATGTCACCCACACAATCTCATTGTGCTCAAACTACATCCAGTATAGGATATAACCATCCTATTGGTCCTTACTATAAGCCAGGAATGCATATACAATCAAGTAGTGGTTCATTTTCTCCAATGCAATCTGCACATTCTTACCATTAATCAAACCACGATGAACGTTTTGGTGATAATGTACATCCAATAGCTACCCCACATGGGAGTCCTCTCCTATTTGATGAATCATATGTGGTAAGATTTTAATTTCTGGTGTATATAATCTATTATTTTTAAATTCTTATTATATGTTTAATTTTTTATATATAACACTTAAAGTTTTTATAGAATATGAAATGTTTGTTGAAACATCCTTCGTTAACGGACTTTGTTGCTATTGGAACGGTACAACAATTGAGCGATGATCGGATGATTCATAATCAATATTTGCCTAATCATTGGAGAATAGTAATTGATCAATCATTGTTTCATGATTGTCCACTACCTGTGCCTTCTGATGCTACCATAGTCCAAGAGGCAGTTGGACAGTATGTGGCTTGGCCATCGATTCAAGTTGTTCTAAATTTTGACGTGGTACTATTTTTTAACTTAAAAGATAACACTTGTTTACTACTATTATTTTATTATATCTTATATTGTTACTAAGTATAGTTATGATTATGCTTTAAACTTCAACAGAAATCTTGGCACTTTGATGACTATTGTTGGGAGGGCATCTAGCATAAATGATGGATGGACTGTGCCACTTCCTATAGAAATTTCTAGTGTAGACCTCGACCAAACTTATATATCGATCAAGTGCATATTGCAACTATTTGAATATCAAATGATCGATTTAAGTAGAATTCAAGTGTGGACAAGGTGAGTCCTTAATCTATTTATTTTTCTTTCATTTATGTAGAACATATATAATTATATTTATATTATCTAATTATTTATATATATATATATATATATCTTTTATATAGGGCGTGCTATCATCGACTTCAACATAATCACTCATCACATTTAGCAATGTTCTATGATTCTTCATATGTCAATCAATATCAAGAGAAGGATGTTAGCATCAAAGCTAAACAATTATATGATAGGGCATTAATGCTTAATAGAAATAAAAATTTGATAATCCCTTGGCCATTAAGGTTTGAACAAGGCCAAGATCATTGGATGTTGGTAATCATTAATCTGTTCAATAATCATGCTTGGTACTGTGACTCAACTTCCATAGAACTGAGTAAAGATACAAAAGCAGTTGTTGAAATGTAAGAGTTACAGCTACATATTAGTTTCTTCTATTATTTTTTGTAATATTTAATAAAAACTAACTGTTTTAAACCTTGATAGGGCATGGAAGTTATGGAACAAGTTTAAGGACATTGCCCTTAAAAAATCTCATAAGCTTATATGGACAAAAGTTATGGTATGTACAAGCCAATATTAATAATTTTATTAATTTTACAATTGAATAATAAAGATGTTCGAATATGAAAAATCATGTATACTTGTTTTTTGTAGGTTCCACAGCAAAATAATGGAGGCATGTGTGGTTATTATGTCATGAAGTTTATGAGCAAAATCATCACAAATATCAAAATTCCAATTGATGATATGGTAATATCTTTTACCCATATACATAAAAGTTTTTAACATATTTGAGTTATTTTTTGTAAATAAATGAAATTACATTCTTATTTTGATTTTAAATACATGTAGTTCTTTGGTTGGAACAAGATGGGCTACAACCAGCAATTTTTTGATGATTTACGAAAGGAATGGGTAGAACACTTGGTTCAAATTATATCATCGCAAGAAGAATCAGGAGAAGATTCTGATGATCTTGAATAGCATATGACAACATAACAGTAAATTTTTTAATGATTTAATTTCTCTATCTATTCTTATGTCTGAAGTCCCTTGTTTGATGGATGATTATATGCTCATGTATTTAGGGGAATGCATTGTTTTATGGACCTATTTTTGGCCCAAACTACATCTCATCTCTCTTGCCTACTTTACTTACGAACTCATATTAGCACTTTATTAATCATTTGTCTATAAATATGAAGTTATCTGGAATCTCTACTAATATTTTTAATGTTATAATGAGCTTTAAATATGAAATCAGGTGTAACTCCGATTTGTTTCTTGGTTTGTATAAGTTTTGGTTCCCATGAACGTGTTCCATTTGTTTATGGGCACCAAAACTCACACAAGCCAAGTAAGAAATCAGAGTTACACTTGATTTCATATTTAGAGTTCATTATAGCATTAAAAATACTAGCAGAGATTCCAGATAACTTCATATTTATAGACAAATGATTAATAAAGTGCTAATATGAGTTTATCGAAGGGTTATATCACTCGGATGTCGCTGTGGTAATCTCTTTTTTATGGTAATATTTATAATGATTTAATTTCTTCATTTGTATGTCTCTGAAGTTTAGACTGCTTGTTTGATGGATGTTTATGTGCTCATGTATGTAGGGGAATATGAATTGTTATATGGATCAACTGCTTTTTGTCTACTTTCCTTGTCATAATGCTAGTGATTCTAAGCCAACCAAACTTGCTCGCACAATCCAATTACACTTTGACGATATTAATTTATTTGTAATTTAAGTTAACTATATGTATTGTAAATACATTATTTGTTTTTGTAATTTAAGTTAACTATATGTATTGTATATACATTATTTGTTGTTGTAATAAATTTAATTATCAAGTAATTAATTATATTTAAAATTTTAATTATTTGTATTATTATTTATATTTTAGTTTTTTATGCTATATATATTGAATATTGAATACGAAAAATGAGAATAAAAATAAAAAATTCATAAAATCTACTGTAAAGTCAGTTCATCGCGTGAACTGACTTTACATTTTAAGTCATTCAATTTAAAGTCGTTTTTTAACTGACTTTAATGCCCATTTTTGTAGTAGTGTTCTTATCATACTCAGTCTTCCATTCTTAGCAACTGGAAAAGAACTCATTGATGTGCAAAAAGGTGAGCTTATAATAAGAGTGTAAGATGAACAAGTAACATTTAATGTGTTCAAAGCAATTAAATTTTCTATTGATGGTATGCTGGTGATTACTTTCGAGTAGATAATACTAATGAGCTAACCATTGATGTGCTTTATGACATGGGCCCTATTGATGCTTTAGAGTCTGTGCTAGACATGGAAGAGAACCATGACACTTATGTAGGCATACCAATTCATGTTGGTAGCTTAACAAAACTTGTTAAAGCACCCTTACTTACGACCTTAACACATGATGCTATGAACACAGACATTAACTCAGCAAAAAATGACTCAACCTGTTTTAATTTTAAAAATATGGAATCAAAGGTTGATATTGTGAATTGTGTCAACTTTCCAGAGGACCCGAATCTCATATGTGTATCAATTGCAGTTGTAGAATGTCTTGAAATAAGCTCACGGTTGAAAACATCCATTGAGGAGCCACCAAAATTAGAGCTTAAACTTTTACCTTCTCATCTTCGTTATAAATTTTTAGGTGATAACGAGACACTTCTAGTCATAATCTCAACTGATCTAAGTATGGAGAAAGTGGAAGCACTACTAAAGGTGCTAAGGAACTTCAAAAGAGCTATAGGTTGGTCTATTACCGACATCAAAGGCATAACCCCATCTATATGCATGCACAAAATCTTGCTAGAGGATGGGGCTAAACCCACCATGGATGCACAATGCTGCTTAAATCTCATTATGAAAAAAGTAGTGAATAAGGAAATTGTCAAGTGGTTAGACATAGGAATTATTTACCCAATATCATATAGTAAATGTGTAAGTCCAGTCCAATGTGTACTGACGAAAGGAGGAATCACTATGGTGGAAAATGAATCTAATGAGTTAATACCTACTAGGACTGTCACAGGATGGAGAGTATGTATGGATTTTGGTAAAGTAAATAAAGCTACAAGGAAGGATCATTTTCCTCTCCCATTCATGGATCAAATGCTTGACTGATTAGCTGGGCATTCTTTCTTTTGCCTTCTAGATGGATACTCTAGTTATAACCAAATTGATGTGGCACTTGAAGACCAAGAAAAGACCACATTCATATGTCCTTATGAAACTTTTGCATTATGGAGAATTCCCTTTGGGTTATGTAACGCACCTACTACATTTCAACACTACATGATGGCCATTTTCTCAAACATGGTGGAGAAGCATCTAGAAATCTTCATGGATGATTTTTCGATCTTTCGAAACTCATTTGATGAATGTCTACACTATCTCTCCCTAGTGTTACAAAGATGTGAAGAAACAAATTTGGTTTAAAATTGGGAGAAATGTCATTTCATGGTGCATAAAGGTATAATCTTGGGCCATAAAATCTCAGTTAATGGTATTGAGGTGGATAGAGCTAAGATAGAAGTGATTGAGACCAATGTATGAGGAGTAAGGAGTTTTCTTGGGAATGCAGGTTTTTATCATAGATTCATAAAATATTTTTCCCAAATCTCCAAACCCTTATGTAATCTTTTGGAAAAGGACATGCCTTCAAGTTTGATGATAAATGTTTAACAACATTTTCAAGTGCATAAAGAGAGAATAGTGTTACCTCCAACTATAGTCACACCAGATTGGAATAAGCCCTTTGAGATGATTTGTGATGCAAGTGATTTTGCTATTAGAGCTATTCTTGGATAGCAAAGAGATAAATTGTTTCATGCCATATACTATGCAAGCAAGACAGTGAATGAGGCTCAAATGAATTATGCTACTACTGAGAAAGAGCTCTTTG
This sequence comes from Hippophae gyantsensis, assembly GCA_030763125.1. Taxonomy (NCBI): domain Eukaryota; kingdom Viridiplantae; phylum Streptophyta; class Magnoliopsida; order Rosales; family Elaeagnaceae; genus Hippophae; species Hippophae gyantsensis. The sequence continues at coordinate 46,192,391 of CM061030.1, read as the reverse complement.
CCATTGTATATGCCTTTGAGAAATTCAGAGCTTACTTGATTGGCACCAAAGTGATTGTCTACATAGATCATTTTGCAATAAAGTATCTTATGATGAAGAAGGATGCCAAACCAAGATTGATAAGATGGGTGCTCCTTCTACAAGAATTTGACTTGGAAATTTGTGATAAAAAAGGAACAGAAAATCAGTAGCAGACCATCTATCTAGACTAGAGAAGGAAGCAAAAATGGATGATAATATGGTGATTAGGGAATCTTTTCCAGATGAGCAACTATTTTCTATAGCTCAAACAGAAGTTCCATGGTATGGAGACAATGTAAATTTTCTTGCCACCAACGTTCTTCCACTAAACCTCACATGGCAAAAAAAGAAGAAGTTTTTCCATGACATTAAATAGTATTTTTGGGATGACCCTTACCTCTATAAAGAATGTGGTGATGGTATTTTGAGAAGGTGTGTTTCTAATAATGAAGTTGAAAGTATCTTTTACCAATGCCATAGCTCAGACTATGGAGGTCATTTTGGGAGCTCAAAAATAGCAACTAAGGTACTTCAATATGGTTATTTTTGGCTTACACTATTTAAAGATGCTTACAATTATGTAAAGATATGTGACAGATGTCAAAGGATGGGTAATATTTCAAAAAGAGATGAGATTCCTTTGAGTAGTATACTTCAAGTGGAATTGTTTGATGTGTAGGGCATCGACTTTATGGGACAATTTCCTCCATCATTTGGTAACCAATACATACTTGTAGGAGTGGATTACATGTCAAAGTGGGTAGAAGCCATTGCTAGCAACAAATGTGATGCCAAAGTTGTAATGAAATTTCTGAAGAAAAATATTTTCACTAGGTTTGGAACTCCTAGGATCATTATTAGTGATGGAGGAAGTCACTTTTGCAACAAAGCATTTTATTCCTTATTGTTCAAGTATGGGATTAAGCATAAAATGTCTACCCCTTACCATCCCTAAACAAGTGGGCAAGTAGAGGTATCTAATAGATGATGCTTTATGGGCATACAAAACTGCATTTAAAACACCAATTGGTACCACTCCGTATAAGCTAGTTTATGGAAAGGCTTGTCACTTACCATTAGAATTGAAGCACAAAGTATATTAGGCATTTAAATAGTTGAATATGTCCATAGATGTAGCTGGTGAGAAAAGAATGTTTCAAATAAATGAATTGGATGAATTAAGATGGAATGCTTATGAAAATGCTAAGCTTTACAAAGAAAAGACAAAAAGATGGCATGAAAAAAATTGTGCACCCAATCTTTGAACCGGGTCAGAAAGTGTTACTGTACAACTCAAGACTCAAATTGTTTCCGAGAAAATTAAAGAGTAGATGGTCATGTCCATTCATCATTACTAAGGTAACCAACCATAGAGCCATTGAATTAGAAAACAAAGATAAAGAGAGATTTATGGTTAATGGACATAGGGTGAAACACTATTATGAAGATCAATTATCAAAGGAAATACTTGTGATAATCTTAGTGGATGCACCTTAGGACTTGATATAACCATCTAGTCAAGGACGTTAAATGTGACATTGGTTGGGAGGCAACCCAACGTTATTTTACTTATATTTTCATTGTTTTTGTTTTATAGGTGAATAAATGTGGAGAGAAATGGGATAACAAGAATGAGGGTTTCAACAATAGATGTGGTGTGCCAAGACTAAGAGAGTTTTCTTTCCTTTTACTTTTTCATATTTATATGTGCACATTAGGGAAAATGTGTAATTTAAGTTTGGGGGAGAGAAATTCATTCTCTACATTAGTATTTAGTATGCATTTTAAATTTTTAGGAATTCTTTTTTAATTTTTCAGGTTGTTTTTAATCATGATTTGGGTAGAAATTGATAAATATATGGAAACTAAATGCATGCATTCTTGATATGATACATATGAAATCCATGATAAAAATTGGCTATCATGACTAGGATAAGGAACGAACATATTTGTTAAGATATTTACATTAATAATATGATATGCTTGCTAGTTTTAATTTGACTAATTCAAATTTTTATGCACATGTTCAAGATTGATTTTGATGTTCTTATTGAGAGAAAATTTGTAGTGAGTTATACGAGTTGATGAGATCTACCAAGTTTTAGAATCTATTTAATCATCTCTTAAGGAAAAATCCTAAATAGTATTTAGCAAGAAATGATTTAGGCCTTATTTGGATCGATTGAGCCTTTCAAGCTAACCATTGTTAATATCTTTAGTCACCCATTTGAGCCTAAAAAAGAACCTTTCATATCTATAAGCCATATTTTATGCCTAATCAATAAGCATTATATTTACCCTTGCACCTTTAGCTTGTATGAAAAGAAAAAAAAATGCAATCATGTGTTATGTTTCAGAGTAAGATGAAATGTAATACACCCTATAAAAAAGAAGAAGCAAAACTCACAATACAATTATTCCTCTAAAAAAAGAAAATAGAATTGAAAATAAGTTTGGGGGTGTTGTGAAGTTACCAAGAAAAAAAGAGAGAAAAGAAATGCGGAATAAAAAAATATGAAAAGAATGTCAAAAAAAAGGTGCACTAAAATATCAAGTAAAAACTCAATTGTAGTTAATAAATGCATGATGGAAAAAAGCTAAGGTGTAGAAAGACCCTAAAATGTCTTCATTTATCGACCCCCCACCTAAGCCTTTTATAGTGGCGTTTAGCAACTTTTAACTTTCTCCTGGTCTCCCCTTATCTCCTCTGGGCCCTCGTTAGTAGGGAATTTGATTACCTGATGAAGGGTGGATAGAATTTGGTTAATTTTGTGTATCCAAGGCCTTCCCAATATGGCATTGTAATGTGATAGGACATCGATAATCACAAAATTGGTTATTATTATCTCCCTTTTTTCCATGACAGTCAGTACCATCGTTTCTTTTGCATAAGTGGTGCTGCTATTGAACCCCACGAGAGGGAGATGTGCCTTAACAATGTCTGATTCCTTTACTCTTAGGGCCAAGGTAGTGGTTAGAAAAAGTAGATCCATCGAACTCCTTGTATTGATGATTCCTCCGGTCTCTATTTCCTATGATGAGTTCTTTCAGATATCCCCTCGTTAACAACTCTTCCATCTCTTTTTTGAGGTGTTTTAGTCTCTTGTTTCATGGCCCATATCCTTATGGATGGCACACAATTTGGATGTGTCCCTAAGTAGGGATTTCTTATTCGATGACCATTGACATTGGGTTCCTCCTCCATTCTCATTATAGCTTGAGCTAGATCTACTCTCAAGGGAGGACCTCTTAAAGGAGAGAGTGACCTCCCCTAAGGTTCTCTATTTTTTTATCATTGTCTGGGCCCCCTACTATTTGGTGTGAAGTGTTTGCTATTGTTGTTTTGATGTGCCTTATCTAGGCTTATCCTTATCTTTTCTTTATCTAGTACCACTTCCACGTTAGTTTGATGGCCTTTGACCAGACCTAGCTCTCTCTCCAGGTAAACAAAATTTCTTGCCTCCCCATAAGCTTCCTCTAAAGTATGAGGCATACTTTTGCTTAACTCCACAAATAAGTCATAATTCTTTAAGAGACCTCACCTGAAGGTCTCTATGGCTATGAAGCTAGGACATTTAGCAATTTCCAATTTTTCCTCCTTGAACTGTTTCATGTACTCCTTAGTGGATTCTTCCCTCTCCTAAATAATCAAGAAAAAGTGGTGTGATTCTTTCCTCAAGGGCTTGCTGTAGGAATAATTTATGATGAATAGTCTAGTGAACTTTGAGAAGATGGTTATGGATCAGGGCGCCAAATTTTTGAACAATTTCTGAGCGCTTTTACAAGGGGTGGTAGCGAACAATTTGCACATCATGGCATCTCTTTTTCCCCAGGTGAGACTCATAGGATCCATGTTGTCTTGAAGTGTTGCAAATGTGTTACTAGGTCCTTTGTTCCAAAATAAGTAGAACATTTAGGGGTGTTGAACTTAACTAGTGACGTATCATTCTTTATCTTGTCAGAAAAGAGGGAGATACACAATTGCTTACAATCCCAGTCCAAGGGTTTTTTTTCGCTTTCTCATGTTTCTCATTTGTCACCTTCAAAGCCTGATCTTGTTTCTTATTGGCCTTATCTAGTGCTTGAAATCGTACCTCCTAACTTTTCCTTTCTTGAATCCATTGTTCACCATTAGGTCTCGCTGAGCTAGAAATGGGTTTCCTTTGTCTTCTTGCTCCATTTGGTGTGGCTCAAGTTGGCCACACCTGACTATGTTTCTATTGATCGAATCATCTGTTTGGTCATTGATGGTCCTTCATTCTAACTGGGAGCGTAGTGACCTATTTTCTCTTCTGGTTTCTTCGAGCTCTCTTCTTAGTTCGAGGATTTGGCTAGCTAGCTCTTGGTGGTGAAGGTTATCTTAAGCTCTGATCTCATTAGGGGTTGGTGAGGCATTTCTTTGAGTCGTCATCGCTTCCTTGTTATCCAACCTCAACCGTTCTCTAGCGCGAGTTCCTACCTTGGTAGTGCATGACAAATGTTTGTGAGTTTCTGGTGTAACTTGTGAACGGGACACCTGTGATTTTTCAAGCTTCTCTCAAGGCTCGGAGTGAATCCCAAAGGATACGAGGTTAGAAACTTAAGCTCGATCTCAGAATCTGAGCCCTACAGTAGGCGTCAAAATGTTTGAGATTGGTCTAACTTTTAGAGAGAGAACTTAGAAAAAAATCAAAATAATTGATCGAATGTGTGGATTATATAAGAAGTCAATCTATTTATAGAACATTATACGTACAGATGTCGAGCACATAATGTATACACATATATGAGTGTTTGAAGGATATAATTGATACAAAATACAACATTTTATGGATTGAGTTCGACCTTCGCTTGAGCTAATGGTCGACCTTAAAGGGGGAGTAGTTATCTAGGATTGACCTCCTAATTACTGGTGTGTTACAAGTGTACATAATTAAGTATGATATTCAAAGCACTCCTTGTTATGGCTTGGGCTGCTCACTTCGGCTCGGACCTGGCTATAGGCCGGTCAATACGTCGAAATAGAAATAACAAGAAAGATTAAAAGCAAAAATACTAGTAAGTATAAACAACAAAAGGTAAATAAAGGAAACAAAGAGTAATTTACCAACGTAAACAGCACAAACACTGTTAAAAAACTCAGGTTCACAAAATCAAAAGCTTAGAAGATGGAAGCTTCTTACACGCCAACAAAAAATAATAAAGAACTGAAAGTGAAAAGATAAAGAAGTTAGTGATTAATACAAGTACGAGTGAGGAGTTTAAATAGTTCAAGAAAACACATCGTAGCTACTTTACTTGTTCTTTGCCTTCCCCTTTTTCTTTTTCTTTTTCAGTTTATTATTTTTGAAATTTTATTTACCGATTATTAAGGTTGAAAAGTCGTAAAAATCCTTATTTAATAATAATAAAAAACCAATAAAATCTAAGCTTAGTTTTACCACTACAAAAAGAGTTGGATTATTATTATTATTATTATTATTAATTATTAAATTTAAATTTTATATTCTTATTTTAAATATTAAAATATTATTTTTTTAACAATGTACAAGAAAAATTTTAAAAAAAAATGAAAAAACAAGAAAAGACCCTAATCTACTGCAAAATCGTTATTTATATTATATTTGGTTCGTTATTTATATTATATTTGGTGGGGAGATATGAAAATAAATTAGAATTAATTCTTTATATTTATCTATTTTGTTAGATTGAAAAAGAAAAAAAAATCGATTTTTAAAGAAAAATAATAATTAAAATAATAATTTCATTCTAATTTTAAGTTTTTTTTTATTTTTTTATTTCATCTTAAATATAATCTTAAATTTAAATATTAAAATTTAAAACACTAAATTCAAAATACTAAAATCACTCAAATCTTAAATACTAAAATCCTAAACATTATTTACGAACGTTTTAAGAAAATTCGGTAAATAATTCTTTAAAAGAGCCTAGCTTTCCATTTCCAACAAAAAAAAAAAAAAAAAAACCTCATTGCTAATCCACTTATTGAGTCGATCTCCGAGACCTTAGATCTCTGATTTTAGTTTCCTGAATCTGTTCAATTCCATACTTCAAAAAATCTATTTTTTTCTCTTCAGGGAAGAGTCCCGCTTTACCTAGAAATCCAATTCCCAATGTCGAAGGAATTCAATATCCCACCGGTTATTTTCCCCGCCGGTGGAAACCCAGGTCCAACCGGTGCCACACAACGTCGACCTACGGCTCCATTCCAACCTAGACCGTCAAATCCAATCCCTTTCATGTCCTTTGATGTAGGCTCAGCCTCTGCATCAACTTCGTTCTCGACTCCACAATTTGGATCCAACGCTGCTCCCATCAGCGCCAACTTTGATGACGAACCACCCCTTCTCGAAGAATTGGGCATCAATACCAAGCAAATCTGGAGCAAGACCATCTCAATAATGAACCCTTTTCGAGTTGATCCGAATCTCCACGATGACGCCGATTTATCGGGTCCATTCTTGTTCCTAATGGCTTTTGGGTTGTTCCAATTATTGGCCGGAAAGATTCATTTTGGGATAATCTTGGGTTGGGTTACAGTTTCTGCTATTTTTCTTTACGTTGTGTTCAATTTGTTGGCCGGTCGTAATGGAAATTTGGATTTGTATCGGTGTCTAAGCTTGATTGGCTATTGTATGCTGCCCATGGTAATATTATCTGCTCTCTCGCTGTTTGTTCCGCAAGGGGGAGTAGTCGTTCTTGTCATGGCTGGGATTTTTGTGGTTTGGTCGGCAAGGGTTTGCACGAGGCTTCTGGTTGAGGTGGCTGGGTGGGATGAGCATCGTGGCTTGGTTGCTTACGCTTGTTTCTTGATTTACACGCTTTTTTCGCTGTTGGTAATATTTTGAATTTGATCAAAGATCTTATTTTTTAATGGAGTTTTCTCTTTTTATTTTGGATGTTCATTCATTAAAAGGCTGTTTAGTTGTTATACACACGAAAAGTGAAACCTTTATCATTGTTTCCATGGAGCTTTCAGGTGATTAAGGCATTGCAGGAGTTGTTCTTTGTTATGAGCCTGTAAGGGTTCACTTCCTAATGAAAACAATTAGTTGTTTTGGTAATTTCGCTTTGCATAAAATGAAATGTATATTGTTCTTGATTTTATTTTCTATGTTGGATTAGTCCCATTTTGTGTTCAATGCTGATAAGAGCTATTGCTATTTTTGTTATCCTATCCTATGTTACATGGATCAACCCTCAAATTTGGTTGAAATTTACAGAAAATTGAGAATCGAGAAAAATTAGTGTCCAACACAGATATGTATCCAAAACGTTAACGTCAGTGTAAGACCAAAACAAATGTGGATAGGTGGTGTCATTTGAATCTGAGAACTGAAAATAGGAAGGGAGGAATTTGTCCACAATTTAGTAGTAATATTCTTATGTCGAAATTTTGTAAAGCTGTTTGTGCAATTTATGATCCCAATTTTCCTGTTATGAGGTAGTCTGAAGGAGTGTTTCATAGTCATATTATATGTCTTATATGCATATTAGTTTTGAAGATGGTCCAGAGCTAAAGAATATTTCAAAACTTGGTGGAGAAGGTGAGCTATTGTGCACCAGGCCTACAATGGAGACTGAAGTGTGGAGGGATTTCTCAGTTAATTATATTTGATGTTCTAACTCAGTGGCACAAATGGTTTATTAGTATTGGAATTGAGTGTCGTTTAAACAACATGGTATTTAGTTAAATTATTTTCTAACAAGGTATCCCTACTTGAAATACTAGTTTGTTCTTCCTTATATGTGCCTTGAACAAATTTTGGATTTTCGAATATAACTTGATTTGAGGTGCTATCAAGAAGTGCTCAATACGAAACAGAAGTCTGAAATACCAATGGTTCAAATTTAACGATTTTAGATACTTTTAAATTTAATAGTTATCAAAATCATTTCAATTTGTTTAATTTAGGAATTTATATTTTGGTATTTCTGTTAATCCCCTTAATTTATAAAATCTGCTTATTTCAAATTTATATTGATATGCAATGGATTCTTGGGCTGCACTTTTACCCATTTGATTATAAAAAACATATATTTATTACAAGTCAGTGCTACGTGATATTTAATGAAAAAAATAGGTTATATTATTTTAGTGAATAATTTTCTGTTGTATCTATTAGGTATGTTACATATAGAGGGGTGTACAATCTTAGTAGCTTAGATCATCTCGTTTGTATAAAGAGCATATCGTATCGAGCATCTTATATGTGACGTTTTGGCACTTATAAGTAGTAGATCGCTTGAGCTCATTTGGAGCATTTTCTTCACCTAATGATCTAGTCATGTGGACACTGGGATAAATCAACCTAGTGGTTTTCCATGTTTCACCTCACGTTCGTATAAGGGATACATAATCCCAACAACCTTATTGCTGGGATAGCGATTTGATTGTTAGGAAAATGATTTGATTTCGGTAACCCGATTGTTGTTGTAAAATATTATGTTTAGGTCGGTTTTGACACTTTGAATAGTCTTATTAATGTAATGTTGACATCTAATTCTTATGTACTTATATATATATATATATATATCAAACTAATGAGATGAAGGGAGGATTGGATTATTAATTTCTTTGTAATATCTCACTAGAATCCCTTACACAAAGTAATTTTCCAAACAAGTGGTGCCTATCATAGGGTCTTAAATCTTTCTAATTTATAGTTGGCATTTGAGACCTTATATCTTACATCCTTGGAGAAACAACCCGTATTATAGGAAAATTCACTTAACTCGCTATGGTGAGCCCTTAACCTTATCATAAACTAACGAATAGCCTACTCGCCCAATACAATAGTTTGACCTCAATGATTAGTTACATTACTTGTGTTTCAATCGGTATGTCATATCGTGGTCTAAAGTATGGTCCCACACAATCTCAAGTTAATGATGGCATGCATCTCGTGGCTCGTGATAACAGGACCAGACTAACTAGGATTGTTCCACGAACCATTAGTTGTACTAGCTACAATTTTGAAAACACATCCCGTGAAAAATATGCAAAGTAAGAGAATCCATAAGCAAGTGGCAGAACTCCAACAAGCGTTCATTAGGTCTCAAGATGATAATAAGAAACTTAGATCAATGTTGATAAATGATGATTATTCAGAGGCTGGAAGTTCATTCTAGACTACTAATCCACAGGTAAGGGTAAGTTGGCCACCAAGATCGAAGTATGCCTCACAATATCCCAATCGTATTGGCCTGGTATAACTGAGGACAATGCATACCTACAACTTCGATACTTAAACCCAACTCTAGGACATGTATACACTACCTAGCCTACCCATTAACATTTGACACAGAATACACCTCAACGATTCCTAGGACATACAGGTTTGGGGAACACTATACTGGAGGAGTGTCAAGTACTACTTGGACCTCCAAGTAGTACCCTTGATGATAAATTTAGAGATATGGAAGAGAAAATGGAAGCAAAAATGACTGATCGACTTAAAGGTGGGAAAACTACAACCCTAGAGTGATATCGAAACAGTGTGTGATCAATTATCAGCATCACCTCTTTCGGATGATATCGAGTTAACGACACCACTCCTTAAGTTTTATGCCCAAAAATGTCCCACCTATAGGGGGACAAAAGACTATAGCCCAAATTATTCACTTTAAAATGGCCATGACTACTTTGAGCATCTCGAAAAATAAAAAGGAAGCAATGTATTGCAAGTTATTCGTTGCCATCTTCCTAGAGACAAAATAACAGTGGTTTATTGAATTACCTCCCAAGAGTGTAAAAAGCTTTGACCCATTGGTAAAAGTATTCATCACCAATTATGCATGCAACAAGCCAATTTGAAAAGAAACACACCATTTATTTTCAATTATCTAGGAGGATAGTGAGACCAATAGAGAAGATGGAAATTTTACAATGTCTAGATTCTATTGCTATTGAGGCTTTCCACAAAGGAATCAAATATGACACGGGCCTATTCATTGAATTGACTAAGACCACTCCATGATTCTTGGATATGGTTTATGAGAAGGTTTAAAAGTTCGTCAACGTGGAGATAGAGTTGAAGTTTACCAAGGGATTGTTAAGTAGAACTACGAACAAGCCCATCCTAGCCAAAAGGGAAGAAGATAAGAAGCCTTATGGGGATAGGCGTTCTAATCCTCCTCATTTCATACCATTGGTGGCACCCAAAGGGAGGCCAAGAACTTGCAGGAGAGCGTTGTCTCCTTTTAGAGGTCCCTCATTACATGTCTCGTTGGCTGAGGCTATAAACGCATGAAGTGTATCAATCATGTATACTGGTTGTAACCTATGAAACCTCCACTCAGGGACCTAAATTAGTATTGTGCATTCTATAATGACACTGGTCATTGGACTAAGGATTTCCGACACTTCAAGTGGGAAACTGAACATCTATTATCGGAAGGACATTTGGGTGATTTAGTTGATAGGAATAGGTGTCCGTGAGGAGGGAACATGGAAGTGAATAATCCCCCTAATCGAAGAGAGTTTGTTCCTTTAAACCTTGTTCTATAAAACAACAATATACCAAATCAACCTTCTTAAGGTGACATGCACGTAATTCACACCATACATGGTGGATCGACTATGTTAGGTTACTCTAGTAATTTAAGGAAGATGTGTGCATGGGAAGTAAAGGCCACGCATCAACTCATCTACAGTCTGAAGCATGAAGGACCTGTCCATCCTATCACCTTCGAAGGACAAGAAATGCTACCACCCCATGATGATCCGTTGGTCATCACAGTTAAAATGGTACATTGTGAAGTGCGTAGAATTCTAGTGAACAATGGTAGCTCTTCTAATTTGCTATATTTATTCGCCTTGTTGGACATGGGAATAGACCCCAAGGAAATCACGTTGTAACAAATGCCGCTTATGGGCTTCAGTGGTAGTGTGACCATATCGGTAAGGACCATACATCTCTTAGTCTTTGTAGAAAGAGCGATCATCCTTACGAATTTTGTAGTGCTGAACACCCCTATTTCTTACAACGCAATCTTGGGTAGACCATGGATCCATACAATGAGAGTGGTCCCTTACACCTATCATCAAATCGTCAAGTATCCCATGGTTGAAGGATAAGAGAAATAAGGGGTGAACATGACAAGGCAAAGAGTTGTTATGATTTAGTCATAAAAAGTGCATTACCCTCTATGTCAAAGTAGCAACCAAAGAACGATAAACATTCAAAATAAGGGCTGCATAGCTAGTAGGAAGTTAGACCATGGAAGTTGCCCAGAGGATTATGAAATAATATATTTAGGGGAATCAGGATAAGACAAATCTATAAAAACCATGCTAAACTCACCCACGAATTAAGAGTTGCTTGATGAGTGCTTAAAAAACACTAAAATTATTATGATTTAATATACTTTAATTGATTAAATAGATTTATATTTGTATGATTTTATCATATATTTTATATAAATTTATCTTTGCAGAATCATAGATATTTTATTTTTATTTTTCAGGTATTTTTGTTCAAAAATAATTTAAAGACAAGAAGAAAAAAAATACTACATGCAATACATCACAAATATGTTAAAAAAATGAGGAAAAGTCAAAAAATGGATAAAAGGATAAAACTACCGAAATCCCACGTCATAGCCATCCATGTTGTGTCAACGCCTGCCCACGCCATGTCGAGCTAGTGCTTGCACGCACCTATACCACCTATGCCCTTGTCCGCGCCATGTTGTGTCAAAGTTTGTCCCTGCACGTGGCCATGCCATATCAACACTCCCATATGCTTGCCATTTGTTTTCCAAACACATCCAAGTCCAATTTTTGAGATATTTTTCTACTTTTTTTAACCTTTTCCTTACCTATAAAAAGACCATATCTCCCATTGTAGAAAACACACCTAAAAATTAACTCTTCTTTCTTTAGCTTTCTCACTCTAAAAAGCTTTCTTAATTTTTCTTAGATTTTTTAGTTTTTAAGTTCTCTTTTTGAGAAGAACTAGTTATGTTTTTTGTAAATTTATAGTTTTTAATTCAATAAACAGAAATGTAAATCCGTTTGAAGGTTTCCCATAAACAAAATTAGCTTCAAAATTCTGTAAGGATTCTTTTGAGGTATAATTTTAAAATGAATTTTTTACAGTTATTTTTATATTTTATTTTTATATATTAATTTAATATATATATGATTAAATTTAACATAATATAATAATAACATTGTTATGCTTGCGAAATATTAAATAGGTAAATATTTTTATAAAATAAATTGATTTTTTTTATTCAAGATTTTATATTAAGGATGTTAGAGATAAATATATTATTTTTTATTACAAACTTAAATCTGAAAATTAGATTTTAAGGTTTAATTATCCGATCTAATTTAGAGTAGTGCTCTTTTATTTGTTGGTATAGTTGTCCGGTAGTTAAAGTGAAGCCTTATTTCAAAAATTTTTATAAGAATTATTATTAGAAAATGTATTATTGACAACATATTTTTAGTAATGATTTTAAAACTTGAAAGTTAGTACTTGGATAATTAAATTCTTAGGTTTAATTTGGACACATTGAATGAAGTTTAAAATGTCTAAATCCACCAAAAGTGGCATTTAAATTGTTCATTTTCAATCTCTTGGAAAAAATAAATTAATTTAATTAACCAAATTAATTATAGACTCTAACCATAGGTGTTAATTGTTTTGTTTAATTAACAAAGAATATCTAATCCCACTAATGGTGGTATTCATATAAAAAAAGAGAATCAATAAATATCAATTCATATCATTAATAAACTAAATACTATGAGCAAACATAATTAACTTAATTATTATATCCATAAATACTCTACTATTATGAATGATAAAAATTTACATCATTATTTATTGAATCAATATCTATGTTTATATATATTTTTTTATGTTATTAGATTAGGAAATACAAAAACTAAATTATTGTGACATGATGTTTAATATTTAATTTCGTTTGTAAGAGTTTGAATAATAAATTAAAAACCACATATATTCCTTCCTTATATCGACCTTGTGAGTATACTTATCATTTTCTATAAAATGATTTGTACACTTGCGAGAGTTTTACAAATATAAAATCAAAGTATTTGCATGATCGGTGTTGTAAATAATTATGATTTTTTTAAGTTATTTATCAAAAAATTTAAAAAAATTATGTTATAAATAATTGTGATTTTTTTATTTATTATAAGTTTAAAAATTAAAAAAATTAAAATATTTAAAAAAATAATTAAAAATTTCTTAAAAAAATACTATATGAATTTTCTTTTAAATATTAACTTAATTCTTTGCTTATATTTTAATTATTAACTTAACTATTTTTTTATTATTTTTTTAATAACTTTTTTAGATTATATTAATTTTAAAAAATATAAATAAAAAACTAATTGTGTAATAGTATAAAAAGTAAAGATCTAAGGGAGTTTTGTCTAGAAAACTAGTTCTTAGAAGCCTGTGTGTCACTAGTCTTTCCTGGAAACGTTGTTTTGTCTAAGAGAATGATTTTTAAGGAGGTTTTGACCCATCATTCTTTCCTAGGAGCACTCTTGGTTAATACTGATTATGTTATTTAACTTAGGGATTAACTTAACTTTATTGTTTAGTATTTTTGTATTAAATACTATGTATATTTTCTCTTAATTTTTGTATGGTTATTTTATTATTCTTTTTTCTTTAGAGGTGTTTTACATTTACGTTTTCAATAGTTTATGCATGGTAGGAGATCTTTTGGAAACCCTCTTACATCATAAATAGATAATATTCATAAATTTAAAAAACTGTCCACAAGGTTGGATTCTAATCTTCAGCCTATTTTTGAGCCAAATATAGAACAATGCCTTAATCCTCTACCATAACCAATAGAAATGGGAGAAAACCCACATGTTAGGGAAACCACCATGAAAGAGTTTGTACGACTAGTAATTGGCACGGTAACTGCCACTATCTAGTTGGGTGAGGCTGCTTGGAATTTTAAATTGAAAATATTCATTTTATGGACTGCCTAATGAATATCTCTTTCCTTCATTAGGGAATTCTATGTCACAGTCCAAACCTTCCCCCTCGATATTCTAAATGAGGATAAACTTAGAATGAGGTGTTTCCCTTACACCTTGAAGGACAAGGCCAAATCTTGGTTGATGTCACTACCCCCAGGTTCTCTGATGACCTGGGAAGACGTTTACAACAAATTCATGAGAAAATTCTATTCCTACCAAAAAACATAAGAGGTGAGAGCAAAGATTGCTACTTTCTCTCAGATAGAAGGAGAACCATTTCATGAAGCCTGGGATAGGTTCAAATTTTTTCTCACATGATGCCCACATCATAGCTTTCCTATGCAATTGCATAATCAATTATTTTATGATGGACTTACGCAGCAATGCCAGTTCATTGTCAACAAGGCTACTAGAGGAGCTATGGGAGAAAAGATAGCCTAAGAGACGTACTACCTCTTTGAGATGTTGGGTGCAAATTCCAAACATAAAATCTCATAAGTGAGAATATCTAGAGTTCATGAAATCGATTCCAACAATGATGTTCAACAAAAACTTGTTCAATTGACCAAGCAAGTTGCCCTTCTCATTATGCAAACCAACACCAATAATAAACATTATGGTTTGTGTAGCAATATAAGATAAGGTACTGAAGCCTGTCCATATTGAGGAGAAGGACCAGCTGGACTTGAACAGGTTAATGTTTTGAGAGCATATCAATAAAGAACAAGATTCGACCCCAATTCAAATACCTACAATCCTAGGTTGAGAAATCATCCTAACTTATTTTGGAGGCAAAACAACCCTTCTTTCGCCTAAAGCTCAAATCAGCCAGGCCAGCAATTCCATCAGCCAGAGTGCGCCAAACGCTTATCTATCACAATTTTTGCACCCACACGCGTGCCAGCCTATCCAAACACATCTAAACTCAAATTTTGAAATATTTTCCTATCTTTTTTGGCCTTTTCCTCACCTATAAAAGGACCCTCTTCCCTCATTGTAAAACACACAATTTTCTCAACTCTTTCTCTCTCTAGCTTTCTCTTTGTTGAAAGTTTTTTTTTAGTTTTTAGTTTTAAAGTTTTTCTCTTTTTGAGAAGAACTAGCTAAGTTTTTATAGATTTTTAGTTTTTGATTCAATAAGTTAAAATGCAAATCTATTTGCAGGTTTTCAACAACAGAATTAACATCAAATTGTTGTAAGGATTATTTTAAGGTATAATTTTAATAGATTTTTTACAATTATTTTTTTATGCATTATTTTTATATTTTATATTTAATTTATCTATGATTAAATTTAACATGACTGGTTGTTTGTAAATATGATATAATAATATATGTTGTTATGCTTGTGAAATATTAAATAGGTAAAACATTTATATAAAATAAATTGATTTTGTTTTTATTCAAGATTTTATATTAAGGATGTTAAAGAGATATATTATTTTTCATTACAAACATAAATATAAAAATTAGATTTTAAATTTAATTATCCAGTCTGATTTAAAATAGTGTTCTTTTATTTATTGGTACAATTGTTTACTAGTTAGAATGAAGCTCTATTTCAAAGGTTTTTTATAAGAACTATTATTTGAAAATGTATCAACAATATATTTTCAATAATGGTTTTAAAACTTGAAAGTTAGCACTCGGATAATTAAATTCTTAGGTTTAATTTGGACACCATGAATAAAGTCTAATTAACTGACTCCGTCTAAAGTTGTGATTAGATGGTTTTCTATTTTCTTAGAAATAAAGCTGAAATTTAATACTTAATTAATTAATAGGCCCCACCTAAGGATATTAGTTATTTAATATTAAACAAAAGAATTTATACCCCGCCTAAGGACACTTTTATACCAAAAAGAGAAAATCAACAAATATCAATTTATATCTTTAATAACCTAAATAATATAAGAAAATATAATTAACTTAATTATTATATTTATAAATACTTCACTGTTATGAATGATAAAAATTTGCGTTATTTTTTATATCATATCTATGTTTATTTTTATTATGTCATTAGATTAGAACACATAAACCAAATTATCGTGACAAGATGTTTAAGATTTAATTTTTTTTTAAGATTTTGAATAATAAATTAAAAATCATATATATTCTATCCTTAGATCGACCTTGGCAGTGTACTTTTCATTTTCTATAAAATGATTCGTACACTTCCGAGAGTTTTACAAATATAAAACCAAAGGATATCTGCAAGATCGACATTGGATTGCCGGCCTTGTGCTCATCAGTAACCCATTATTGTATTTTCCTTTCTTTTAGTTTATTTTGTTTTGTTTTTATTTTAAGAATGTGTGTAATAAAATTCAAATGAAATAATATAAATTTATTTGTTTCAAAAATTGTGTCAATTCTTTAAATTTAGCATTTAAAAAAAATTAATTAATTAAAATTCTTAATTAACTTAGATTTTCATTTAAATTAGTTTATTAACTTAATTAAATTAATTTTGTACTTAACTTAATTTATTAACTACATTAACTTAGATTTTCACTTAACTTAATTTATTAACGTAATTAACTTATATTTTCACTTAAAAAAATAAAAACAAATAATTTTAAAAAAATTAGGTTCCCTACATCTTTCTTCTTTATGCCAATACATTTTGTTAAGTGAGAAATATTTCTTAGAGACTATTTTTTAGAAGCTAAAAAAGGAAGAGGATCAATTTCAACTAGAAATAGCCATGAGAGATGCTGGATATAGGTAGAAAATGATGAAGGACTATGGAACTCCAATCATTGGCAATGCAACTTATGGTATATAATTGGAAAAGGCGGCAAGGAACTATGAAATGAAAAATATTCATTATTATTTGTTGCTATCCTTTTACAATATCCCTAACGAAGACCCTTTGCATTTGATTGGAGAATTATAGTAGCTTAGGATGAGGTGTTTTCCTTTCACCCTAAAAGATAAATCTTGGTCATTGTTCATTAATCTATAGTTGGGTTCTTTAATAACTTAAGACTCAGTTTATGAAAATTTTATGGGTAGGTTCTATTCCTATTAAGAGATTGTTGATCTAAGGACGAAGATAGCAATGTTTTCTCAAATAGATGAAGAGCCCTTTCATGAAGCTTGAGAAAGATTGAAAATATTTTTCATTCAATGTCCTCATCATAGCTTTCCATTATAGCTACATAACCAATTATTTTATGATGGATTGACACTATAGAGTCAATACATGATTCATAAAGGTGTTGGAGGCGTTGTGGGAGAAAATACCGTAGAGGAAACCTATAGAGTCTATGAGTTGTTGGGTTATAATTCCCAACAAAGAAGTACTAAAAGGAGAGTATGAGTCAATGAAGGTGGCTCCGATAATGAGATGACCTTGCAAATTGCTAAATTGACTAAGCAAGTGCAACTTTTCACTACCCACCAAATGCCAAATCAAGAGGTGTGTGAAGTGTATTTTTCAATTGGGCATGATGCTCGTAATTGTTTATATACTTGTGATTCTAGTGTGGAAGCCATGGAGGAATTCAAATCCTTTCAAAGGTATCATCCAAACACCTATAATCATACTAACCATCATTGGACACAAAAAAATTATCAACCCTACACCCAATGTCAAACACTAAGGCCAAATAAAAACCACCCTTACCCACTAAATCAATCTTTTAAGCCAACCTTAGAGGATAGCTTGAATGCTTTTATTCAAGTTAGTCACGACAACCAATTGATGAATAATCAAAGGTTGAACATTATGAAGGCTTTGGTTAAAATGATTGAATCTAAAGTTAGGCAACTAGATGAACAAATGCAAAGGAAAGAACGAGGAAAGTTTCCTAGTCAACCCGAACAAGGAAAGGATGTAAGAACCTTTTGAAGTGGTAAGGTAGTCAATACTAGTTTACTTGAAATCTCTAAAGATCTACCTTGTAGTTCAGGTAGCAAAGAAGGTGAAATTCTAGTCTAACAAAAAGGAGAGATAAGTGTTAAACTTGAAAATCCTTTGGAAAAATTCATTAGGGGAGTCATCTAACATCCCCATAATTCAAAAGATAAAAGAACCACACCAACTACAAGTACCTTTTCCACATCGAATGAAAGAATCCAAACAAGATAAGAAATTCTATGATCTTTCTAATATGCTTTCTAAAGTAAATATCATATTAGAAGTGATCATGAATGTGACCTCCTATGCTAAGTTTTTCAAAGAGTTGGACACTAAGAAAATGAGGTATGAACTTAATGCGTGAGTTGTAGTATTAGAAATTTCTAGTGTTGTACTTCATCACCAACTTCCCCCTAAGTTCAAAGATCCTGGAAGTTTTATCATAAATATAACTATGAGGGATAGGAAGGTTGCTAAAGCAATGCTTGATTTAGGTACTAGTATAAACTTGATTCCCTACTCTTTATTCCTACAGCTTGATTTAGGAGATTTAAAACCCATAACTATGTCCCTTCAACTTGTATACAGATCTCTTAAGTATCTAAAGGGAATAGTTGAGGATGTACTCATACAGGTAGACAAATTGATAATACTTGTTGACTTTATGGTTTTGGATATGTAAGAAAATCCAGCCTTGGATAGAGAGCATACATTACTACTTGGTAAACCATTTATGGAAACTATCAAAACTATTATTGATGTCCAAGATGGAAATTTGACAATGACAACTGATAACTGTATTTTATATAGTTATTTTCATATATTTTATTAATTATAATTGCTATGTTCTTGACAATTTTAGTTAATTTTAATGGAATAAATTAATATTTACTGTTTATTTTTTAAGGAATATATTTTTAAGAAAATTAAAGAATTTGAATCGAAAAAGATTAATTACAAATATATGTCTAAAAATATAATTTAAATTAAAAGAGTGCATAATTGCAATTAACAAAAGTCTAAAATATAATTTGAATTAAATAGGGCTTAATTGTAATTAACAAAAGTTTAAAAGTTAATTCAAATTAGAAAAGGGCTTAATTGCAATTAAAGAAAGTTTAAAAGTTAATTTGAATTAAATTGGAAGGCTAAACTATAATTAAAGAAATTTATTTTCTGCGCAGGAAAAGGAGAACACTCGCGCCATTATCAAACATGCAACACGCACCATCAGATCAGAAAATCAACGGCTAAGATGAGGCACGTGGAGCCAGATGCGACAATCTCGAGTGGACGCGGGTCCACAAAAGCTTTGTGCACCCTACCATTCCAACGAGTCATATAATGCCACGTGTCCCTAATATTATTTCAGCAAATCATGAGCTAACATGTGGCATGTGTTTCGTTAAAACAAAAACATAGAAACCACTCGTGTTCCCAACATTTTCTACGCACTCCATGTGTCCTCGATGGAAATTATCCAGTGTGACGCGTTCTTCGTTCACCCTCTCTTCATAGCGAATGAATGGCTAACAAATGTCTCGTTATTTCTTGCAGCCAATAAGAGTCTGACACGTGGTAGCGTGGATTGAAACGAAAATAAGAAACGGCACACACTCCACTGTTTTGCACGATAAATATTTTACGCGCGTGACTGTGTGTCTCAAGAATCTTGTCCCCTATAGGGATTTAATTATTATTTTTGATATACCGTTTTGTCTCTCGTGTGTAGAAAAATATATTTTATGATGTATGTTTTTTAGAGATTTGATGTTATAAATAGGGGATTATTGTGATAAATTTTGAGGTTGGGTTGGAGAAGGAGTGTTCTAGACAGTGGTACACGCAGAAGCCATTTTTGGCTTCTATTGTGTTTTACGTGAGGCATAAAATTTGAGAGCAGAATAAATTCTAATTTTCTTTTGTTCTTAATCTAATATTCCTTCGTATTGTAATTTTAATTTTTGTTATGAAATAATTTAATTTTTCTAGGGTTGCATTTTATCTAAATTTATGAAGCTTGGGTTTAATTATTTTTGAAAGATTTATGAGACTTTTAATTTGTTTATTCTATTTGTGCTTAATGTTTTTGATTATTGGAAAATTTATCAATTGATATGTGACACTTAAATAAACTTGGAAGAAGCACTTTTGTGTATATTGCTCATGGATAGAATAACATGTATATATGAAGGATAGGAATATACCTTTATCGTATGTGTGGCCATTTGATAACTTAGAGCGTAATGAATCTTGGTTAATTTAATTCTCATAGGAATAAAGTGAATTAATTTAGTGAGATGGGTCTATACGGAGCTTGGAAGAGATGTATGGATAAAATTAGAAGTTTTTGGTTGACAAATTAAATTTACAAAAAAGTAAATCAAGACAGAATAATATGATTCGAGTGGAATCATTTAGTGAAAACTACAATCCTAGAATTTTCTTATTTATTGTTATTAAAAATCAGTTTAGTTAAAATTTCATAAACTTTCACTTGTTTTGGATAAAATGAGAGTGAAATAATTTTAGTACTTAACAAATTGTAGTAACAAATCTCCGTGGGAACGATAACTGACTTATCAAATTTTATTACTTATGATCGTGTATACTTGCATGTTTTTATGTTCTCCTAAAAGAGACAATAACAGCCTTAGGAGAGACTGTTCATTTTAAAGTTTTTGATTCTTCACCTTTTCCTTCTATTTCTACCATCGATGAAATATTCGATGTTGACCCTTTGGATAATCTTGTCTAAAGCACCTTTTCCTGAACCAGAATAGAAGACAATCTTGAAACTATTCTTACACTTGAAGAGGTCGAAGAAGATTTAGATGAGGAAACTAAGGGGTATTTTGAACAACTAGATAGTGATGAACTAATGACAAAATCTAGTACACTTTTAAATCTGCCCAGTTCCCCATCTAGTAAAGAGGCCAATCCACCTAAACTTGAACTCAAAGATTTATCTAAGCACTTAGAATATGTGTTTTTGGGAGAAGACGGAACTTATCCAGTGATAGTTTCTTCAACATTGACTAAAACACAAGAAAAGGAACTTATAAAAGTGCTTAAGAAGTTTAAGAAAGCTATAAGTTAGAGTATCAGGGATATAAGAGGTTACTCCTACGATGTGTATGCATAAGATCAACTTGGAGGATGGTGCTAAACCCGTACGAGAGGCCAAAAGAAGACTAAATCCAAACATGCAAGAGGTAGTTAAGAAAGAAATTCTTAAAATGTTAGAAGAAGGAATTATCTATCCTATTGCCGATAGTAAGTGGGTTAGTCCAGTGCATGTAGTACCTAAAAAATATGGGATAACAGTTGTTACAAATGGCAAGAGTGAATTAGTGCTCACTAGAATAATCACTGAATGGAAGATGTGTATAGATTTGAGGAAACTAAATTTATATACTAAAAAAGATTACTTTCCTCTTCCATTCATTGATCAAATGTGGGAAAGATTAGTTGGGCACGAATTTTACTGTTTCCTAGATGGACTGTTTGGATATTATCAAGTACCCATAGGACCAGAAGATCAGGAAAAAACCATATTTACATGTCCTTTTGGGACATTTTATTTTTGAAGAAGGCCATTTGGGTTATGCAATGCCCTCTGCCACGTTCCAAAGATGTATGATGTCTATTTTTTCAGAAATGGTGGAAAAATTCATTGAGATTTTCATGGATGATTTCTCTATCATTGGAAACTCATTCGATGATTCCTAACATAAATTGACTTTGGTTTTAGAAAGATGCATTGAATTCAATCTAACCTTTAGTTAGGAAAAAAAATCATTTTATGGTTCAACAAGGGATAGTGTTAGGATATATCATTTCAAACAAAGTAATTGAAGTCGATAAGGAAAAAATTGAACTAATTTCCAAACTATCTCCCCCTACATATGTTAAGGGGATTATAAGCTTCTTAGGACATGTAGGATATTACGGACGATTTATTAAATATTTCTCTAACATAAGTCATCCCTTATGTAACCTATTATCAAAATATGTTTAATTTGATTTCAACGATGACTGCCTTATTACCTTTAATACCTTGAAATAAAAACTAACATCTACCCCTGTTATTATGGCACCAAACTGGTCTTTACCCTTTGAAATAGTGTGTGATGCTTTCGATAATGCTATCAGAGCAATTTTAAGATAGAGAGTGGATAAGCATTTGTATGTCATCTACTATGCTAGCAAAATACTTAATAATGCCCAAATGAATTATACTACCATTGAAAAAGAATTATTGCCTATAGTGTTTTCTTTAGACAAATTCAAGTCTTATTTAGTAGGATCTAAAGTGATTGTGAATTCTAATCATGTTGCTTTAAGATACCCAAAAACTTGATGCATATTTTCGCAAGTGTACGAATCGTTCAGGTAATAAAGTGTATTAAAGTACGAGTATCGAACCCACAAGGAATGGCGTTACTAAGTACCGAAATTGACTAATCCTAATTTTATTTGAAAACTGAATTGTTGAAATTGTTTAAGAAGCAAATTAACTTAAAACTAAACGCAAATAACAAAATTGAATGTTGTTCACAAATGATTAAAAACACTAAGGCATTTGATTTCGCTAAATCAATTCAATCCGATTTCAAGTCATGTTATATGAGAATCAAAGCTAAAAGTGATGGTTGAAAAACCCAAATTTACCTAATACTCTCTCTCGAGTTATATTAGAATTACATATCTATGAAAACCAACTATATTTCTATGAAGATTTAATCACAAACAATCACATTACGATTTATGGAATTTCTAGAATAACCACATACATCATGCATTAGTTCTCACACTCGCATTCAACATACGGTATTTATCACAAGAAGCATTCATTACACATCTCCTCTTGGTCTCAATATAATGCAAAAAATCATCTAAATCTTGGCTAGAAATTTAAAAGCATTAAGCATGGAAATAAATACTCAACTTGAAAACAATGAACTCATATAACAATAACAAAAGAAATCATATTTTCTTGATTCAACTACATCATAACCTTAGCAAAAACGAATTAGTTCATAACGGAAATAAGAACAAACATTATCTCAATTGAATCCATGAATAAGAAATCTGAATAAAATGCAGAAAATGAAAGCTAAGGAGAAGAGATGAAAAACTCTTGAAGATGAACACTTGGTAGCAACAATGGTGATAATCCTTCAAGCTTCTCCAAACTTTCTCTCCAAAATTTTCTTCTCTCCTCCAAAAATGACTCAGATTTGCTCTCTCTACCATGGCGAGATTTCTGGAAAAATTAAAATTTTGGTTTTCTAATTCTCGCCAGTGGCTAGATTAATTTTGCCGGCGGCTAAAGGTGTCTCACCATCAGCAAGATTATTTAGCCATTGGTGAGATTTGCATCTGCCAAAATCCGTGCTCTCGGGAAGATTTTCGCCGGCGGCGAGAATTATCTCGCCGGCGGTAGGATTTCCAAATTTTGAAACTTTGGTTTCTTTTTATTTTCACTCAATCCCGATCATTGAAATTTGTTCCAAACTTCTCCAAAATCATGATTTTACCTAAAATTGCACTTTAAACACAAAATACCCATGAAATGACATTTATGGATTAAATAATCAAATAAACACAATTTTCACACAAATATCAACATTTAAATCATAACAAAAATGCAATAATTTGACTCTTATCAGTACCTATTAAGTAAACAGAATGCTAAGCCAAGATTAATCAGGTGGGTCTTGCCCTTATAAGAATTTGACCTAGAAATCAATTAAGGATAAGAAAGGCACTAAAAACTTAGTAGCTGACCATTTGTCTAGGTTGATTTATGACTCCAAATCTTTTAAAGGTGAGTGCAATGAAGATATAGTGGAAACCTTTCCTAATGAATAGTTATTTTCAATAGGTCCAAACCCATGGTATGCTGATATTGTAAACTATCTTGCCATTAGTGTTTTGCGACCTAACACTTTATATCAGGATAAGAAAAAGTTCTTTAAAACTATTAAGGACTATTTCTGGGATGACCCTTATTTATACAAGATTGGTTAAGATGAAGTCATCCAGAGATGTGTACTTGAAGAAGAACATAAGAGCATTCTGACTTTTTCTCATGAACTTCATTATAGGGGCCATCTTAGTGACGAAAATACAACTCGTAAGGTATAACAATCTGGATTATTTTGGCCCACTCTTTTTAAAGTTGCTTATATGTTTTGTGCACAATGTGATAAATGTCAAAGAACAAGAAACATATGTAAAAGAGATGAAATGCCTTTGACATATAATTTAGTTGTTGAACTCTTCAATGTATGGGGGATTGACTTTATGGGTCCTTTTTTGCCATCCAATGGTTTTCAACATATTTTGGTTGCTATGGATTATGTATCCAAGTGGGTAGAAGTTATCCCTACTAAAACCAATAATGCTAATGTTGTTGTAAAATTCTTGAAGGATTCAATATTTTGCAGGTTTGGAACACCTAGAGCTATAACAAGTGATGAGGGTAGCCATTTTTGTAACAAAATCTTTGATGGATTATTGAAAAATGACAACATTACATATAGATTAGATACTCCATGTCATCCTCAAACTTCCAACTTAGTGGAAGTGAGTAATAGGAAAATCAAGGGAATATTAGAATGCACTATGCGTCCTTCAAGGAAAGACTGGGCATTTAAGTTGAATGATGCCTTATGAGCATACCGCACAACTTACAAAACACCCATTGGGATAAGCCCTTATCGATTAATCTTTGGGAAAGTGTTCCATCTTTCTGTTGAACCCAAACATAAGGCTTATTGGGCAATTAAAGAGTTAAACATGTACTTAGATAAAGCAGGAGAAAAACGGTTACTCCATCTTAATGAATTGGAAGAAATTAGGAATATGAGAATGTCAAATTATACAAAGAGTGTACTAAGCGATATCATGACAAGAGGCTAATTCCTAAGACTCTTCACCCTGGAATGAAAGTTCTTTTATTTAAATCCCATATGATATTGTTTCTAGGAAAAATGAGATCAAGATGGGATGGACCGTTCAAAATAGTCCAAGTATTTGCACATGGATCAGTAGAACTATTGGATTCCAAGACACAAACAACATTCAAAGTCAATGGGCATCGTGTAAAGCCTTATTTAGAAGGACCATTCAACACTGTCGAATTAATTACATTTGGTTGAGCAATCTGTAGCATAATGATGATATGTATTGCTACGACGTTAAACTAAGCACTGGATAGGAGACAACCCATTATTGAAAGGTAATTTTATTTTATTTTAAGCAATTTAGTTTGTTTTATTTTATGTTTCTTTATTGAGCGCTTTGTTTATTTTATTGCATAACATAATTTCTTGTTAAGATGTGTTAGAGTATATGTTTGTATGATTCAAATCTAATGTTGGATGCAACTAGCGTTCTACATCAAAAATCCTTAATACAAAGCAATTTGGTAACTTTTTTTATCCCTTCTCTTTTTATTATTTGCATTTGTTACATTGAGGACAATTTATATTTTTGGTTGGGGGTGGTAGGATTTGAAAGTTACACAGAAAAGGAAAAAAAATTAATTTTTTTTATAAACAATGTTCCCTTATTCTGCTTATTTATTTGTGTATTTTCATATTAATTGTTTCCTTTAATTTATTTATTTTATTTTATATATGTGTGTTATTTTATTTATTTGTGTGTTTAGGTAAATTAGAATAGTGTTCAAATTTTTGTCACAAATATAATCATGTCTTAAATATTAAGTTTAAGCAATGATTAGGTCTTTTTACATAATTAGATTAATTTCCAAAAAAAAAAACCTATCATAGAGTAATATGATAATTAGTAAGTTTGTGTCATAACTAATATTTTATGATACAATTTTGAAATGAAATGAACCCTAAATCTGTGTGTATGAATCAAATAGTGAAGACTACCCTTGTGAGATATTATTTGAGCCTTAATTTCCTTTAATATGAGTGAAATATTTTCTTTCTACTCAAAACACTTATTTTATTTCTTCAAAATTTTAGATGATCTCTATAGGTATTAGCGTTAAATGTATAAATTTTTCTCATCCCAATAGATTGTCGTATATTTATTTTTCAATTGCTTAGATTAAATGATTTAAGAAGAAATTGTTAGTATATGCCTTTATCTCATTCATGCATGGGTCCACTCTCTAAAAAACGAGAAAAGAAAAGAAATAGAGAGATAAAAAATTATATAGTATAATCTACAAACTATGACCCACATAGCCTACAAAATTGTGAAAAAATGCTAATTACAAAAGAAAGTTATAGGAAGTAAATCCCTAAAAATTCATTGCACTTTCTTCATTTCTATAAGGCATATATCTTTCAATTTTTATTTAATGAGTTTGATTGATGCATGAAAATAATATATATGATATCTTTATAATTTATACATTCGATTCCTTTCATGAAATCAAAGTTATGCACTATTTTGAGCTTTTCTCCTTTCATAAGTATGTAGACTCATTGGTTCATTTCTATACATAAATTCTATTCGCATATGCCTTAGTTTGAGTGCTTGAACATGTAGAATTCAATGAATTGTGAGTATTGACTTGTGAGGAGTAGAGTCGAAGCAAATTCGGATTCCTAACATTGAAATTGGGTGAAATGCAAATGAAACATTTTTAATTAAAATATGAAAGTAATTTTCAACTAATTATTATAGTAAATCATGAATGTTTAAGAAATTAGAATAATATATGCTTAAAGGTTTTAATTATAAAAATTAAATGAAATTTTAAGCATGAAATTTTTGTGTTGTATTTTACTTTGTTATTTTTACTTGTTCTACTTGTTTTTATTTTTTTAAATTTTATTTTAAAGATTATTTTATTTGGTTTAATGTTTATGGGTATCATTACTAAAAAGTCTCATGAGACTTAAACTCGTCCACTAGGGTAACCTAAGGGTTTAAACACTTATTACATACGTTAAATGCAACTGTGTCAATCCACAAAAGTGATTTAGGATAGTTTAATTTTTAGTTTTTACAGCTTCTCTTGCTAAGGGACTAGCAAGAAGCTGGTTAAGGGTTGTGATGATTGCTTAAAAAGCACTAAAATTATCATGATTTAATGTACTTTAATTAATTAAATAGATTTATATTTGTATGATTTTATCATATATTTTATATAAATTTATTTTTTCTAAATTACAGGTATTTTTATTGTTTTTCAGGTATTTTCATTCAAAAATAATTTAAAGACAAGAAAAAAAAATATTGGATGCAACACATCACAAATATGTTAAAAAAAGATGAAAAGTCAAAAAATGGAGAAAAGGACAAAACTGCCCAAATCCCACATCAGAGTCACCCATATTGTGTCAGCACCTACGCTCGCCATGCCGTGTTAGCACCTGTGCATACCATGTTGCGTGAGCATCTATGTGTGCCCATGTCAATGCCTATCTCTACGTGTGGCCATGTTGTGCCAATGCTCCCACACGTATGCCATTTTTGTCCAAACGCATCCAAGTCCAATTTTTGAGATATTTTTTCACTTTTTTAAACTTTTCCTCACCTATAAAAGGAACATCTCTCCCATTGTAGAAAACACACTTAAAAATCATATTTTATCTCTCTTTCTAGTTTTCTCTCTCTAGAAAGCTTTCTTAGTTTTTCTTAGATTTTTTAGTTTTAAAGTTGTTCTCTTTTTGAGAAGAACTAGTTATGTTTTTATAATTTTCTATTTCTAGATTCAATAAAAAAAATGCAAATATGTTTGGAGGTTTTCCAGAAACAGAATTAGCGTCAAAATTTTGTAAGGATTCTTTTGAGATATAATTTTAAAATTAATTCCTTACAGTTATTTTTTATGTTTTATTCTTATATGTTAATTTAATTTATGTGTGATTAAATTTAACATGGCTGACTGTTTATAAACATGATATAATAATAATGTTGTTATGCTTGTGAAATATTAAATAGGTAAAACATTTTTATAAAATAAATTAATTTTGTTTTTTTCAAGATTTTATATTAAGGATGTTAGAGATAAATATATTATTTTTCATGATAAACTTAAATATGAAAATTAGATTTTAAGGTTTAATTATCAGGTCTAATTTAGAATAGTGTTATTTTATTTGTTGGTGTAATCGCTCGGTAGTTAGAGTGCAGCTCTATTTCAAAAGTTTTTATAGGAATTATTATTCGGAAATGTATTATTAACAACATATTTTTAGTAATGGTTTTAAAACTTGAAAGTTAGTACTTGGATAATTAAATTCTTAGGTTTAATTTGGATACCTCAATTAAAGTTTAAAATATCTAACCCTATCAAAGTTGACATTTAAATGGTTCTTTTTCAATCTCTTAAAAAAGAATTAATTTAATTATTGATCCCACCCATAGGTGTTAATTGTTTTGTTTAATTACTAAAGAATATCTAACCCTACCAAATGTGGTATTCATATAAAAAATAAATAATCAATAAATATCAATTTATATCTTTAATAACCTAAATAATATGAGCAAACATAATTAACTTAATTATTATATCCATAAATACTCCACTGTTATGAATGATAAAAATTTGCATCATTGTTTATTGAATCGATATCTATTTTTATATTTTATTATGTTATTAGATTAGGAAACACAAAAACCAAAATATCATGACAGGATGTTTAGAATTTAATTTCATTTTTAAGAGTTTGAATAATAAGTTAAAAGCCACATATATTCCTTCCTTAGATCGACCTTGGGTACTTACTTGTCATTTTCTATAAAATAATTCATGCACTTGTGAGAGTTTTACAAATATAAAACCAATGTTTTTATAGGATCGATGTTGCTAAGTCGATGTCGGTCTTGCTCATCACTACTCTCATAGAGTTCTTGAAGATAAATGCAGACTTTTTGCGTGGAAATCAAAATACATTATAGGTATTGATCGAGAAATAATTTCTCATGAGTTAAATGTCAATCACCACAAGAAACTTGTTCAACAATGGAAGAGGAGATTCGCTCGAGATAAAAGTGATCATAAAGAAGAAGGTTAACTCCTAAAAAAGGGTAGGTTAGGTTCACGAGGTCCACTATCCAACGTGGCTATCAAAAGTTGTATTGGCGAATAAGGAAAGATGAGAGCATAGAATATGTGTCAACTTCACAGACCTTAATATCAGGCTATGTCAAAGGATTTCTTTATGTTCCCAAATATGGGCTAGTTAGTTGACACCACAGCTTACTTTGAAACAATTAGATTCATGGATGCGTACTCAGGATACCATCAAATCCAAATACTTTATAGATCTTAATATCGCTTCACTTAAGTATTTCTTACCATTGCCAAAGATTGACCAGTTAATTGATGCCATGACTTGCTTTTAAATGATGAGCTTCATGAACACATACTCAGGATACCATCAGATCCGAATGTACCCTAGAGATGAAGAAAAAATGGCTTTTATCACCGAAGAAGGGACATACTATTATACAAGGATGCTTTTTGGTTTAAAGAATGTGAGGGCTACCTATCCAAGGTTGGTCAACAAAATGTTCAAGGATCAAATAGGTCAAAATATGGAAGTCTGTATAGACAAGATGATGATTAAAAAAATGGGCTAAAGACAACCTCTTAAATTTAGCGGAAGTCTTTGCAATAATAAAAGGTTATTAGATGTGACTCAACCATAAAAAGTGTCTTTGGAGTAACCTAGTGGAAGTTTTTAGGTTATTTAGTGTCTTCAAGAGGGATAGAAGCCAATCCTAAATTTTTTTTTACTATAATAAACATTAGGTCTCCAAGTTGTATTAAATTGGTCCAATAATTAAATGGATGCATAACTGCATTGAGTGACTTCATTTCCATGTGAACATAGAAGTATCTACCAATTTTTTGGTTGCTAAAGAAAAACAAGGAATGTGTATGGTATATAGAATATGAACAAGCTTTCCCATCCATTAGAGAATGCTAGGGGAAGGAACCTCTTTCAACCAATTCTACTATCGATGAGGTGTTACAGATGTACATGGCCTTCACAAATAAATACAATAGTGTTGTATTGGTGGTCGACAGGGAGGGGATAAAACATCTCGTATACTATGTAAGTGTATCCCTGATAGAAGCATAACAACAATATCCTTTGTTGGATAAGGTAGAATTTGAAATAAAAATAGATGCAAGAAAACTTAGGTATTACATTGGAGCACACACTACTACAAAAACGAGCTTTAAAGTCAGTTCACTGAACCGACTTTAAATTGAGTGACTTAAAATGTAAAGTCGGTTCACCACGTGAACCGACTTTACACGTACATTTTATGATTTTTTTCTTTATTCTCAATTTTCACTCCACCCTATATTCAATAAATATAGTATAAAAAAACGAAAATATAAATAATAATACAAATAATTAAAAATTTAAATATAATTAATTACTTGATAATTAAATTTATTACAAAAAAAAATAATGTATATACAATACATATGAGTTAACTTAAATTAAAAATAAAATAATGTGGTCAAAGTGTAATTGGATTGTGCGAGCACGCTTGGTTGGCTTAGAATCACCAGCATTGTGACAAGGAAACTGGACATAAAACACCGGGTTCATATAACAATTCATTCCCCTACAATATGAGTACCTAAACATCCATCAAATAAGCAGTCTAAGCTTCAGAGACATACGAATGGAGAAATTAAATCATTATAAATATTATCATCAAAAAGATATTACCACATTGATATCCAAGTGAGATAACCCTACGAACTCATATTAGCACTTTATTAATCATTTGTCTATAAATATGAAGTTATCTGGAATCTCTGCTGGTATTTTTAATGCTATAATGAGCTCTAAATATGAAATCAAGTGTAACTCATATTTTGTTACTTGGCTGGTGTGAGTTTTGGTGCCCTTAAACGTATGCAACAATTTTGTAATACGTTCATGGGCACCAAAACTCATATGAGCCAAGTAACAAAATATGAGTTACACCTGACTTCATATTAGAGCTTATTATAGCATTAAAAATACCAACAGAGATTCCAGAAAACTTCATATTTCTAGACAAATGATTAATAAAATGCTAATATGATGTTGTCATAAGGAAAGTAGGCAAGAGAGATGAGATGAAGTTTGGGCCAAAAAATAGGTCCATCAAACAATACATTCCCCTAAATACATGAGCACATAACCATCCATCAAACAAAACATCCATCAAACAAGGGAATTCAGACATAGGAATAGAGAAATTAAATCATTAAAAAAATTATTGTTATATTGTCATATGCTATTCAAGATCATCAGAATCTTCCCCTGATTCTTCTTGTGATGATATAATTTGAACAATGTGTTCTACCCATTCCACTCGTAAATCATTAAAAATTTACTAGTCGTATCCCGTCTTGTTCCAACCAAAGAACTACATGTATTTAAAATCAATATAAGAATGTAATTTCATGTATTTACAAAAAAATAACTCAAATATGTTAAAAATTTCTATATATAGGTAAAAGATATTACCACATCATCAATTGGAATTTTGATATTTGTGATGATTTCGCTCATAAACTTCATGACATAATAACCACACATGACTCCATTATTTTGTTGTGGAACCTACAAAAAACAAGTGTACATGATTTTCCATATTCGAACATCTTTATTATTCAATTGTAAAATTAATAAAATTATTAATATTTGCTTATACATACCATAAATTTTGTCCATATAAGCTTATGAGATTTTTTAAGGGCAATGCCCCTAAACTTGTTCCACAACTTCCATGCCCTATCAAGGTTTAAAACAATTAGTTTTTAATTAAATATTGCAAAAAATAATAGAAGAAACCAATAGCTAGCTATAACTCTTACATTTCAACAACTACTTTTGTATCTTTACTCAGTTCTATGGAAGCTGAGTCACAGTACCAAGCATGATTATTGAACAAATCAATGATTACCAACATCCAATGTTCTTGGCCTTGTTCAAACCTTAGTGGCAAAGGAATTATCAAATTTTAATTTCTGTTAAGCATTAATGCCCTATCACATAATTTCTTAGCTCTGATGCTAACATCCTTCTTTTGATATTGGTTGACATATGAAGAATCATAGAACATTGCTAAATGTGATGAGTGATTATTTTGAAGTCGATAATAACAAGCCCTATATAAAATAATATTTCAATAAGTAATTAGATAATATAAATATAATTATATATGTTCTACATAAATGAACGAAAATTAAATAGATTGAGGACACTCACCTTGTCCACACTTGAATTATACTTAAATCGATCATTTGATATTCAAATAGTTGCAATATGCACTCAATCGATAAATAAGTTTGGCCGAGGTCTACACTAGAAATTTCTATAGGAAGTGGCACAGTCCATCCATCATTTATGCTAGATGCCCTCCCAACAATAGTCATCAAAGTGGTAAGATTTCTGCTGAAGTTTAAAGCATAATCATAAGTATACTTTTTCTAAGGCTTCTTCTTGAATGACTTGGTGCTGCATTTAAGAGTTATCGTATAATAGACTAAAAAAACACATTATGTATGTTAGTAACAATAAAAGATATAATAAAATAATAGTAGTAAACAAGTGTTATCTTTTAAGTTAAAAAATAGTACCACGTCAAAATTTAGCACAACTTGAATCGACGGCCAAGCCACGTATTGTCCAACCACATCTTGGACTGTGGTAGCATTAGAAGGCACAGGTAGTGGAAAATCATGAAGCAATGATTGATCAATTACTATTTGCCAATGATTAGGCAAGTATTGATTATGAATCATCTGATCATTGCTCAATTGATGTACCATTCCAATAGCAACAAAGTCCATTGACGAAGGATGTATCAACAAACATTTCATATTTTGTAAAAATTTTGAAGTGTTATATATAAAAAATAAAACATAAAATAAGAAATAAAAATAATAGATTATATACATCAGAAATTAAAATCTTACCACATATGATTCATCAAATAGAGGAGTACTCCCATGTGGGGTAGCTATTGGATGTACATTCTCACCAAAATGTTCATCATGGTTTGATTGATGGTAAGAATGTGCAGATTGCATTGGAGAAAATGAACCATGGCCACTACTTGATTGCGTATGCATTCCTAGCATATAGGGAGGACCAATAGGATGACTATATCCTATACTGGATATAGTTTGAGCGCCATGAGATTGTGTGGGTGGCATGCCTGGCATGGATGGTTGCATGCTTGGCCAATATGGCATGCCCTGGTTGTAGAATGATTCCATGCTTGACATGTGTTGTGATTGATATTATTTTAGAGTGGCAATCTCACTTAACACTGAGGCTTTGAAGGAGTTGAGTTCTTCTTCAATTTTAGTGTACTTCTCCTTTCTGATCGTCTGAGGATTTTGTTTTGGAATGTTAAAATACTCCATATGACCATTATATTGGCTACCTCCCCTAATTATAGAGCATCTCTCCCAGGCTCTTCGATTATTTCACCCCTGGATATTTGTTCTTGAATAGTTCTCTACAAATAATAAAGCACACAAATATATCATGCATTATTACATCAATTATTAAAAATCATTAAGACTTTGTATCAACCAAAATTACTAACCAACTTATTTAGTTATTCTTCTCCTCGCTTAGACATCGGTCTTGACTTTTTTCATTTTGGGAGTCTTTGTTTCTATGTACAATTCAGTTCGGGTAACAGGTCTACCCAATTCAACTTCCTACATAAATTATGAAAAATTTATTAAGTAAGACATGAAATTAAATTGAGGAAAATAAATATAAAAATATTTATAAATTAACATAAATATATAATACCATTCTATATCTAACTTCAGGATTTGAAGACCTCCCAATACGATTAGGAAGAATGTTATGCATTTGTATATTTTGATGTTCTTCCCTAATAATTTGAAATTCATCTGAATGTCTATAATCCACGAAATCTTTCCAAACTTAAGGTGTAATCTAGGGGTGTCCTTCAGGGATTTTGTAGAGCTATACCTCATCAAGTGGTTCCAAATATGTAAACACATAATTTCTTGCCAATTTGGAAGTCTTGTATTCCTTCCACGCCTTATTTGCAATCTTATAACACTTGCTATTCCAATTGTCATCGACTTTGTAATGATTCTGTAAAAACACACTACAAAAAATTAGATATAATACAAAAAAGATATAATATATGTACGTAATTGATTATAAAATATAAGAGACTTACACAAATGGTTATCCATATTTTGAACTTTTCTGCTTCGTCAACTTGAGACCAATCATTTATATACTGGACTTCACAAGTTGACCAATAGAGGATTTCAGTTGTTGGCCATTTTCCCCTATTGAATTACCAGTAGCATCAAATAGAACAAGTATTCTATCATCTGGGTTAAGTGGAGGATCAGGTATATTTGCCCAACCCCTTCTTTTCAAATACCCCAATGGATCATTTGGATCTACAAGCTCTGTTACCCGAGGATCCATGAAATATCTACAAACAATGAAGAAATATAAATTAATTGACAATTTTAGGAACATACATATATATATATATAAGAGTTATTACAACAATATAGAACATACACTATGTTTAATTAGGGTGTTGATCGTATACCTACATTCCTTCACAATCACTTCGAGCCCATGACGAAGAACCATCGTCATCAACTAGATCATCATATAAATTAGGAAATTTATTTTAGAAATTACTAATATTGGTTAATGTATCAAGCATAGGGTCGTCATCTTCTAAAGCATCACAATGGTAAAACTCTTTTTGTGGAGGCGTTAACACAACAGACCATCTTGTGTCAATTTGATCATTCATGTAAAATACTTGTTTTGTATGAAGTGCTAACATGAAAGGATCATTAGTGTGACTTATCTTGGATAAATTTACAAGGGTAAATCCAAAATCATCTATTTTATATCCAACATTGATAACATCTTTGACCCAATCACACAAGAAAACTGTTTCATGGAAGACCTCATAATCCAATTCCCAAATCTCTTGTATTATACCATAATATATTCTATGAGAAAGTACAGGATTAGCATCTTTTGAACTGGCAAATTGCATAGTTTGTACAACCATCTTCATACCACTATTTTGATTTACTCGGACTTTGTCCCTAGCTTGATTCGTAAACCTCGATCCATTTATTGTGAAACTATAAAATGATTTGACATCGAATTTTGGCCCATGTGCAAGCCATTGTAAACTTTCTGATATTTTATGATTGGGTTTCTTGAGTTCATCTCGAATCTATGTATACAAAAACACAAAATGTGTTTAGAGCAAAGTTTTAAAACATTGCATAAATCTAGGAAGATACATGCATGAATTTTTGTTTATGACACTTGGTTGCAAAACCAATTAATAAGCTCTCGCTTATGTTCATCATATAACCATTTTTCTCCTCCTTTTTTTTATAACGAGGATCGATCTTCAATAAGTTTAAATGCATCCTGTAATGTTATTAAATATATATGAAGTTATATATCATCATTAATAGTTAAATAAAAAATGATTTTTGCAATCATAAAACAATGAACATCACTTACTCTATGTATGGTTGTGCCTCATTATTATTTACCAAAATGATTCGGTGTGCTTTTTCCCATCGAGTGCGATCAATAAATAATTTCTTACTTCCACCAAGCATAGGGTTACCTACTTGGATCATGTATTCAAAACAAAACTCAATGGCCTCTTCAATAATGTAGCGTTCCACCATGCATCCTTCAGGTCGATTTCTATTATTTACATATCCTTTAAGGACTTGCATATATATCTCAAAAGGATACATCCACCTTAAGTAAGTAGGACCACACAATTGAACCTCTCGAGCTAAATGAACACATAAGTGAATCATTATATCGAAGAAAGAAGGAGGAAAATATTTTTCAATTAGACACAAAGTCTCTACAACATCTTTCTATAAAGAATTTAACTCGCCAATTGATTTAGATTTCTTGCATATTGTATTGAAGAATGAACAAAGCCGAATTATTGATAATCGAACATGTTTTGGAAGAATTGATCTAATAGCAACTGGTAATAACTCTTGCATTAAGATATGACAGTCATGTGATTTCAATCCATACAGTCTCTTATCGGTGATAGACACAAAATTTCTTAAGTTGGATGAGTAACCATCAGGAACTTTCACACCCTCCAAACATTTACAAAACTCATCCTTCTCTTTTGTGGACATTGTATATGATGCTAGTGGTAAGTATGTTCTATTCTTATCATTTTCCACCCTTGGTTCCAATTCAGGTTGTATGCCTAGTTTCTTTAAATCCAATCTTGCTTTAATTCCATCCTTTGTTTTTCCAAGTATATTAAGTAAAGTACCAATCAAGCTCTCACATACATTTTTCTCAATGTGCATGACATCTAAGATGTGACGAATGTGTAGGTCTTTCCAATAAGGTAATTCCCAAAATATTGATTTTTTTCCAACAACCATGGTAAGTCAGTTCAAACTCTTTTTCATTTCCACCCATTTCATTAGTTGACCTCTTTCGTTTCCCCACCTTAGTGAGTTTTTTTTTCATCTTTCCATATCATTTGAATGTCATACCATTCAATTGCCTTAATATCTCAACACCTCGCAGAGGTCGAGTTGCATGATCATGATCTTCTTCACCATTGAACGGTTTCTTTTGGTATCTAAACTTGTGTCCAGATGGCAAAAATCTTCTATATCTTCTATAAGACATCTTTCGTCCGTGAACATGATAAGTTGTAGAAATTGCATCACTACATATAGGGCATCCCTCCCTTGTAACCTTTTGTTGCATGTCCTCATAAGTTTTCATAGGCAGGAAAATCATTAATTGTCCATAAAAGGACCCCCTTCAAATTAAAGTGTTCTTCTTTATGTGCATCATAAACATTTACACCATCATTCCACAACGTCTTTAAATCATCTATCAGAGGCTACAAATATACATCAATATCAACACCGGGTTGTTTCGGTCCTGAGATCAATAATGTTAACATCATGAATTTTCTTTTCATACACAACCAAGGAGGAAGATTATATGTTACCATAATTACTGGTCAACAGCTATATCTACTACTAAGGGAACTATGTGGATTAATTCCATCAGCAGCAATAAGGATGACGTAGCACCCCATCATTAGATCGATTATCTGAATGCCAAGTCAACATCTTTGATGTCTCTTTACTTTTGAACAACCTTTAAAAGCGAGGAATCAGAGGAAAGTACCAAAGAACCTTTGCAGGTACACCTTTCTTATGTGTTGTCTCATTTATACCATGCTTCCATCTTGATTCTTTACACATCGGACAATCATCTAATATCTCATATTCTTTCCTATAAAGAATGCAATCATTTGTACTAGCATGAATTTTATGATATTTCATGCCAAATCGATTAAGAGATTTCTTCACTTCATACATTGAAGATGGCAATTCAATACCTTCAGAAACATATCGACTAGTAGATTTAGTAATTTTGTGAATCCCTTGTTAGAAAAACCATGTTTTTCCTTCACATTGTACAAATGAACCAATCCCGACATTTTAGTGTATTTTTTGCATTTTGGATACAACGGTTTTTCGATATCTTCTAGAAGTTTTTAAAAGATTTCGGGATCATCCTCGCATAGTTCATCTTCAACACTATGAAACATATTTTCTATCTGTACATTATGATAAGATGTATGTAATCCACTCACATTCTTATTTATCTCTTCCCCATGAATATTATCAATATTTTCTCCATGATAATACCAACATTTATAGCTCAAAAGAATACCACTATGGATAAGGTGATACTTAACCTCGTCAAATTCATGAAATCGCTCATTTTTACATTTAACACATGGACATCGAATCATAGTAGTTCCAGTATTACTATTTCTACAAGCAAATTCTATGAAACTTTCAACTCGAGAAATATATCAAATGATATTAATTAAACATATTAATTAATTACGTATCAAATGAATATATTTCAAGTATTATTATATATAAATTAAGAGATATCTGTTTTATACAAATAATATATATATTGTTTTAATAATCTTAAAAAAAATAGGTATTAAATAAATAAATAGTTAAAAACTATAAAACAAACTTATAAATCATAATTTTTTAATATTTATTTATTGTCATTATTTTTATTTGAACATTTTATTATTTTTATTTTTAAATAAATAATATATTTAAATAATTATGTTAGAATTTATTATTAAATTTTTTAAAATAATTTTATATTAAAATTTTATTTTATCTCGTATTTTATCCATTTTAATTATTTAATTTTTTAAAAATATTATTTTAATAATAATAATTTATTTTATTTTATAAAAAAATTAGAAAACTACTCTTTAAACACAACTCATAGTTTTTATAAAATGAATTCTTTAATTATGTTATTTTCAAATAAAACATTCCAATTGGGTCATGACTAAAAAATTATACAATTAAATCTTAAAAATTCAAAATAATAAGTATTACTTAAAACTTTTAAAATCAAATATATATTTTTTAAAACTAAAACACAATTATTTTAAATTATAAAAATAAAATACTTCAATCGCTATACTAGTACCCACTATTCCTTTAAAGTTGTAATACAGTAAGAGAAAAGCTCATAATAATATTGTAATTTTCACAGAATAATTGAACGATCACTCGTTTGAATGTATATATTATTTCCACAAAAAATAAGTCAAACATATAATAACAAGCATAATACAAAACATACATAAATAAAAAATTTATACAAAAAATAAAGCAAACTGAATAATAAGTAAAAAAATTAATAGGAATACTTACAAGAGTAAATGAAGTGACTAAATGAAGGAAATGAAGAAGAAATGAGTGTTTTGTAAGTGAAAAAGAGTGAGGAAATGGATATAAAAAATTTGAGTATGTCGCTCAAAAAAATAGGGGATCTGAAAGATAATGAGAAGAGAAATATACGTGTAGAATGGTAATATTATGTGGTCGGAGGTGGCCAAAAATTGAAAAAAGAGTGTAAAGGAGCTCGGTTTTGGGAGAAGGGGCACAGAAATCTGAAAATCTGAAACTTTTTTGAGAAGAACATAGTGTAGAATGGTAATATTATGTGGGTAGCATCAGTTCACCATGTCAACCTACGCTACCCACGTGGAGATAACGTCGGTTGATGGGGAAAACCGACGCTACACACATGGATAGCATTGGTTCGCCATGTCAACCGATGCTAGCCACGTGTATAGCGTCGATTTGTTCCATCAACCAATGCTAGCCATGCAATTTAAAATTGATTTTTTTTGTCATTTATTATTTTATTTAACCTCTTATATATATATGTACTATAGAAAAAGAAAAAAATAATTTTAAAATAATATCCAAAACAAATACACAAAATATTAAATAAAGATATATTGTACGTATGTATATAAAATCCAAACAAATACACAAAATTATATAATTTTAAAAACCAATTGTATAAAACAAAAATAAAAAATTATACTATATATATATATAACTTAAATTTTAAAGAGTCAAATAAAATAATAATTGACCAAAAAAAAACACCGTACCTAAAAATATTTTCAATTGTAAACTACATGCATTTCTTAATTTAAAAAATACATGTAGGACGTAACATTGATAATCAAAGGATAGGCTTTTGTTGATTTTATCCCTTAGTAGACTCAAGAGCCCACAGTTGAGCTAAAAGCTTTAATGTTAGTTTTAATGATGGCAGTACCTATTCTAGGTCTGTGGCATGCATACATAGATGGAGTGAGTAATTCAAGGGGATCGAGGGTTATAATTTTTATATTTACTCCCACTAGAGGCTTAATAAAGTAATGTCTCTGCATCACTTTTCAGGCAACCAAAAATGTTGTAGATTATGAAGCGTTGCTCTTGGCTTTACGATAATTGAAGTTTTTAAAAGCTAAAAGGGTGTTGGTCTATAGAGACCCACAGTTTATAGTTAATCAATTCAATGATAAGTTTGAGGGCAAGGAATAAATGATGAAGCTTTATATGTAGGTGGTGAAGAAAGTAAGAGTAGCTTTCAAGACATTTGAGATCAAGAAAATACCAAGAAGGGGAACGCATATGTGTACTCGTTGGCTACTTTGGCATCAATAGTGAGCTCTGAGTTAGAATAGGTCCCTATTAAGGCCTAGCATAACAGGGGAAGGTGTTAAGGATAAAAACTAGGCAAGCACCAATTCCTCAACACACACCTCTTGGTTGGATCCATACTTGGTGTATCTCATTCGTGACATTCTATCTATTGACAAGGATAAGGCGCAAATTTATAACAAAATTGAGGAATTACACTATAGTCCAAGGGCACTTTATATAAAAACTATGGAAGACAATGGTTGAAGTGCTTACTTAATTAGGAAGCGTAAGTATTTTTGAGCAAATTATGTGAGTGACGATGTGGAGTTCATTCAGGAGGTAGAACCCTTTTTAAAAGAATCATCAAGTAAGGCTACTTTTGGCCTACTCTTCACAAATATTATATCAACCACATTAAAAAAATGTGACAGATGTCAAAGACATACTAGTATTCCATATCAACCAGCCAGTGAACTGAAGTCCATCATCAGCCCATGACTATTCCAAAAATGGGGGTTGGATATCATTGGCCCATTACCTCTTTCCTCAACACAACAAAAATTTCTAATAATAGTGACTAGTATTCCTAAGCTCCTTAACAGCTGACTACAAGATGAAAGTTACAACGATAGAGGAAAGCAAGAATGTGGACACACTAAATATTGATGAACTTGTTGGGTCAATCCAAACCTATGAGCTTTCTCTTTATCGTCCCAAGAAAATCAAGGATGTGGCATTCAAAAGCTCCAAAATGGACATCTCTGATAGTGTTGAGGATATTAATGATGAGTCATTAGTCTCACTAGCACGAAAATTGAAGAAGTTCTTGAAAATGAAGGGTTAACAAAATAATCAATCTAATAAGGGACAATCTAGTTGTTTGAAGGATCGAAAGTTAAGGGAAATCAAGTCTCCTAGCTTTGAAGGTAAGAAAACTAAGCTCACTAGTCCTCAATGCTATACCTATGGGGGATTTGGTCATATTTCTATAGATTGTGCAAACAATAAAAAGAAATTTGGAAAAGCATTTAATGCTACACTTAGTAACACGGAAAGTGAGCAGGATAATGCTAGTAACTTAGAAGACAATGACACTAACTATCGTGCCTTCACCGCAACTTCCAAAGCACACCACAATGACTCTGACTTTAACTTGGATGAAGAAAATGAGGAAGTAAATTATTCTCTCTTACTATCTAAGTTTAATATATCGAGTTATGAGGAACTATTCATGGATTGTCTAGGTGCTAGGAAAGAGAGGGATAAACTACTTGTGGAAGTAACTAAAATTAATGATATCATCAATGTTCACAAAAACAATTCATCTAGCCTAGAGAAAGATAAAAAGGAATTGTTTGAAAATATTAATGCCTTGAATCTGAGACTTGCTAAAACCATTTAGGAAAACAAAAAGCTTAGGCAAGAACTTAGTATTGCTAAAGAGACGGTGAGGAATTTGACCATAGGTGATGAAAAATTGACCAAAGTCCTAGACCATGGAAAGCTACATAAAGATAAGAGAGGTCTTGGATACATAGATGAATAGTAAACACCTTCAATATCAAAGACCACATTTGTAAGGTCCTTAAACTCTACTCCTAATGTTATTACTTATGCACAAAGAACTATTGCACCTGTAGTAGAACAAATTGTTAGATTTGTACCTGTCTGTCATCATTGTGGTAGGAAAGGTCATATAAGACCAAACTGTAGATATTTGATGAATGCTCCTAAACTTAATCATTCTTTCCATGCTTCACATAGTAGGACTCATAAGCATCATTCATTTATGCATGCTACATCATATTCAAGGAAGAATGGAAATTATA
Source organism: Hippophae gyantsensis (assembly GCA_030763125.1). Taxonomy (NCBI): domain Eukaryota; kingdom Viridiplantae; phylum Streptophyta; class Magnoliopsida; order Rosales; family Elaeagnaceae; genus Hippophae; species Hippophae gyantsensis. The sequence goes on along the minus strand of CM061030.1, from coordinate 46,150,608 downwards.
ATAACTTGTTCATAAATTCTATTAGGAAGCATGAAGTCTTAGGTTCAAAGAGGCAAGCAAAACTAAGTACTTTTAATGCTAGGACTCATTATCATCATCCTATTTTACATATTCTTTATTTATGATGAATGAGAAAAGTACAGCTAAGTCCAAGAACACGCCTATGAAACATAAGCTTGTTAAGTCTCAACCTAATGATATAGAGAAACCAAAATGCAAGAAAATGTGGGGTAGGAAAGGTTGTTTTTTCCTGGTCACTTGAACTATATTTATTCTTTCATCTAGGTATTTTTGTTAGAGTGCTTAAATGACCCTAGGTATCTTGATCAAACAGTTGACGAAGGGGATGAGCGAAATAGGGAGTCTACTGGATGGTCTTTATTATTTTTATTTTATTATTTAAACTTAAAAAAAAGAGAAAAAAAATAGAAGTAGAATCCTTATCTGGCCAACACATTATTCGACTTATTTAATACTTACATACACATAATCTCATTTTTAGTGATTCAACTCATTTTGATATTTATTGTATAAATTATTCTACAATTTTTACTTATGCATACACATTCATATACATGTGATGATTAATGTTGACATAAACTTATTCACACACTCACAAACACACATATATGTTATGCTTGAAGTTTTTGAATTTTCTTCACATACTCTAGGACTTCAACTAATCTTGAGTGTTAAATTGTGTTGAGTTCTACTTTTGCTTACTAAAATTTTAATGTATGGAGGCACCTAGTATTGAGAGGGCTACTTACTATGATGTGTGAAGCTACCGTAGTGAGCTAAGAGGGCTACCTCACAACTAGTGTGAAAGTCATCATGCTAGGTTTATGGCTTGTGCAAAAAAAATATGCAAATAATGACTACTAATAAATCTTGTACATTGAATGCACAAAAAAGAAAGAGCCAGTAAAGGTTATAAAAAAATATAATTTACCTCATATATAAAAAAAATAAAGAAAAAAATTAAGTCCTTCTTTAGTAGATATATTTTATTTTGTGAGATTGAAGACTCAATTATAGTTTTATATGATAGGTGATATTTGTTTTAGTCTTTCTTGATAGGCCATAAATGAATTAATTGACATATTTGTGGAGTTTAAACATATATACTACTTTAAGTAAATGCCAATATGTCATTATATGTACGAAGTGTGCTTGTGCACCTCTTCTATTCTACTTATTTATTTATATGATAAATAATCAAAATTGGGGTTACAATATCATGAGTTCTCAATTGGTTGTGTGCTCTTTTGTGATTAAATGAGTTTAATACCTTATGTGACTATTTATAAAGATTTAAAAAAATCAGTTTTTATTCATTTACATCTTATTTTTATTTATTACCTTTTTAATTGGTTTCTAAGTTAGAAAGTCATAGAACTTAGGGGGAGTTTATAACACATTGCACTTTTGCATTACTCTAATTTTACATTTCTATATCTTTAAGAGGTGTTTAGCTTCGTTACTTTGTCTAATGTTTTGTCATATTCGTATGTCAAAAAGGGGGAGAGAAAAATGTGTTTTACTTTCATGTTTTTATTTTGTTATGCATATAGGGGGAGAACATATTTAATTAAGCTTGATTGATATGAATGCATACTACATGACTATTCTTTACACTTTGCTTATTTCTATGTAAACTGAACTAATATATAATGAGGCTTTCATGCCAAGTTGTCCTATGCTTTGTCAATGTCATTTCAGATACTTATAAGCTTGTCAAGTTGCCGCGAAGATGGATTCAACAGACCATAAGATAGTTCCACTATGGAGTCTAGGACATCATTGTATTTTTATCTTATTTTTAAAAGTGTCATGTAGTGAGTTAGAGGTTTTGCCACACGGAAATGCCAAAGGGGGAGTTTGTAAGGACTATGAGTGTTGGCTATTTTCGTGGACAAAATATTTACTTATAAATTTTTTTTAGGCCTGCTATCTAGTATATCAAGAAAAGCCGAACAAATGCTTGAGTTCCAAATAATTGTACTTAAGGTATATCCTTGATAACCACGACACATAAGATTATATTTATACATTTAATAGTACATGTTTATAAATTTGAAATTATGTTTGGTGCTTAAATATTTTTTTATGTGTCTTAATATTTTTAAGATGTGATAAAAAAATATTTTTATTAAGAGGATTACATTTATATATTTAATAGTACATGTTTATAAATTTGAAATTATGTTTTGTGCTTAAATATTTTTTTAGGTGTCTTAATATTTTTAAGATGTGATAAAAAAATATTTTTATTAATGCTTTTAATGGACTTTGAAAAATTAAACCCCAAAATATATTTAGTCCTAATACTACTAGGTCATTATTATTATTATTATTATTATATATATATATATGGTTAAGGTGTGTGGGATAATAGAAAAAAGCTACCACAAACAAAAGATTATTGAAGTCGCCTCCTAATTGTTTTTGACTACCGAAAAGAAAAGAAAATAACAGGAAAGGTAAACATGAGAAGGAAGGAAACAAGAATTTATATATAATTGAAGTTGAGAGTAATATAATTAATATATATGTATATGAGATTGACGGCTCGGAGGCATTTGAGACAACTTTCAGAATAAAGATCGTTAATATATATATATATAAGTAATATGCTCAAGTAAGTAATATATATTAATTTATAAGGTGTGGATAAAAGAGTTTCATATTTTTATAATATGTTGTTATGGTTTCTTCTTTAGTTTTGTTCTTAAATTATTAGATCAAATAATTGTTTTTGTCATATTATAGTTATTTGATTTTATTATTAATCTTTAAAGAAACTATTTTTATGGAACTTATGCTTAATCTTTTTGCTCTAGAATTTACTAGTTGATTTGATTTAAATGACATATATTTTGAATCATCTAGTTAGGATTATTCATTGTTAAATTCGTTCTAGAACACACATGGGCACTTGTATTTCTTTTTGTGCTAACCTTTTTTTACAGTTGATTTGTGAACGATCTGATTGGCGGGGAGCTTATTGGAACGTTGGTCTGGAAACCGCTCACGCTAATTTTAGAAACTGTGAAAATAGAGCAAGGGCTCGTAAGTAAAGTACATTGGGGCAGTATCCTAGGGAGGGTAGCATAAGAACGAGTTTGTACTTGAACATTTTATTTTCACAGTGGAAAGTTAGGTAGTCTGGTAAACCAGTGGTTTTCCTCTTAGGCCATTATTGTGACCTAGGTTGTTTCCACTCAAAAATATCGTGTGTTTTTATTTTATTTTCACACTTTATTCTTACATGCGATTACATGTCTGGCCGCCTTTTTCAGGTTATTAAGTTATAAATTAATAAAAATTAAAAATAACCTATTCACCCCCTTCTAGGTTAATCCGGTCCATATCTTATAAACTTGCAAAAAATTAGCATGATAACCTTGAAGTATGGAGTAAGGTGGCTAAATGGACTCTCACACTTAGGATGCAGGATAAGAGGCTTGTTACTCATTCTAAGAAAGGGTCTTGAGTTCACCCAAGTGAACCCTCTTTTTGGGAAGCATATGTAGGAGTAGGATTCAATTTCACCCTTGCATGTCTCTTGTCTCGCTAAAAATTAATGCGATAATCCCAAATTATGGAGTGAGGTGGTCAAATGGACCCCCCCAATTGGGATATAAGATAAGACACATGTCGCCCATTCTAGGAAAGGGTCTTGAGTTTACCAAAGTGAACCCCTTCTTTAGGAAGAGTATGCAGGGGTAGGGTTTAATTTCAACCTTGCATGTCTCTTGTCTCGTGAAAAATTAAGACAATAACCCTCAAGTATGGACTAAGGTGGAAAATGAACCTCTCCACTTGGGATGCAAGATAGGAGGCACGATACCTATCCTAAGAAAGTGTATTAAGTCCACTAATATAGGCTTTTCCTTTAAAAATACAAACCAATAGAAACAATTTATTAGCATACTATTTTATTATTTGAGTTATATCTGGTAAAAGAAAAAAATTACAACTCAACTAAAGGATAACATATCAAGTTTGGATTTTATTTATCAATAAGGGTGTGATCTGGTACTTTCAGTAACAGGAGCCTTACAAGCATTCTTTCTCGGTGCCCTCTGCTTCCAATACTAGGCTAGTTTACGTAGGTCATCCCTCTCTTCCTTTTATTTGTACCGTTGACTAAGTGTGTGGGTCAACTCAGTAAATGTATTCTTCAACTCTTATTCCATGGTTTCATAGCGAGCCTTTAAGCCATATAATTCCTAATCAACAAACTCGGAGGTTTCTTGAAAAGTCTCCGCTTCTCATTTTGAATCCATGGCAATTGACACAACCTAAGAAAAATTTCATTAGAAAGTACATGTTAGCAAGTACATCTTCATAATGATGTACGAGGTTACTCATATAAATCAAGAACATGTCTTTCCATGAAGTGCCAAATCGTCCATTTTTCCATCTTAAGAGATGTGTAAATGATGGACTGATCTGTAGGCACCCCAAAGCAATGATATAGGTTATCTTGGGCTTCAGGGTTATCAAACATAACGCATTTGAATAGATTATTCAACCCACTACTTTCATCCTGTTTGGATACAATGGGGAAAGCATTCTTCAGTGGAGTTATGTTTTTCTCAAACATGGACAATTATCTGAGAGGAATGGACCCCATTCTTTGATCATGACCTACCATAAGGGTAGGTTCATAGTTCTCCCACCAATATAGAGACCAGTTAAGTCCTTAATATCACTCTATTCGGTAGACGTAATGACCTGGACTTACTAGGAGTTCACCTCTTTCTCTACTTACATGGGTAATGCTTGGGACATAAGGGATATCTCAGTTTTATCTCCTAACATGGTAGTTCCATGCAGTATTTGATTCACCTCATCGCTTATGGATGGTGAAGCAAGATGTTTCTTTGGTGATTGATGGAAAGGTGTTCAGGGTACAAGAGAAATATGACCCCATCTAAATTAAGTCATCTAGGTCGATTTGTGAGTAATCCATTTGAATTGTGGCCTAAAAGTTAATTCAATATGTATTGGTTTCTTGGTTAGGAACAACTTGGAATTCAAGAACGAGACTTAAAATTCCAAGTAGTGATCTCAAACTCTCATGAGTACTTCATAATAATTTTAAAGATAGAAACTAAATGAGGCAAACAATTAAATAGATAAACATATGAGACATTTTAATGGGCATTTAATCACCATGTGACAAATATAAAGGGGCGAATACAATAAATTTGTGATTAATTCAAATATAGGTATAAATTAAGGTTATACATTTTAATAATTATAGGAATTCTAATGGTGAATACAAAAGAACCATCTATTACATCAAAATAACTCTTTTAAAGTCCTAAGATTGGAAGCCTATGAATCGTTTAGGTATTGATGGATATCATAAGATTGAGAGCCTATTAATCACTCAGGTATTGACGGTAATATTATAGAAGCAGTAGCCTGCACTAAAGAAGGATTTCAAGAAAAAAAGACCTACTTGGTGGCTTCTTTGACTTAATCTTTAGGTCGGCCCTCCTACATTGTTTCTTCACCACGGGATGAAGGAAGCAGAGTGCTCACTAGAGGTGCTTTGCTCTTACTACATTGAAAAGCTCACATCAAGGTGAAGTAGAGAACAATCAGGTTCAGTTTCTCAACTTGGCTTTTTAGGCTGCTTACCATAAAGCTCACCTCATTTCTATAAACCTTGGTGCACTTCGCTTTGATAATCTCTACCATAGTAGATAACTAGCTCATATGATCCCTTAGTGAGCTCACAATCACTTCAAATTCCTTGGTCATTTTTTCAAAATACATGCTCTGTCACTACTTAAAGCAATAACTATTCTCTTGTCTCAGTTTTAGGACTTGTCAAGAAGGTCACCCTCAAGTTTCAAGATCTTAGCCTCATTTTCAATAAGGAGAGCATCTTTTTCCTCAATGGATTTTTGGTACTTCACTATTTGCAAGCGACTTGCTTACGTTTTTTGTTTGTACACCTTGAGTGATAGCTCACCTACCTCGGCCAATGATAAAACTTAGAAAAAAAATACAAGTTTTAGAATTTAGTATCCCAACAATGTGAAATTGGGTGTAAGTCTCAAGGTGCATAACTCAAGTCTATCAGAATATTGGCCATCATCTCCCTGTTCGACCTTTCCCCACTCTTACTAGCTTCTCTGACTCTAGCCTATTTAGCATCACTTCCAAAGTGATGGTATAGATCTCATTTTAATTCAGGCTACCCAAACACATCCTCATCAAAATGGGTCACTAGGGTGTTCAGAAATATGACATCCTTAATAGCAACTTCATCATACTCAAAGTCATCCAGGTTTATTGCTTGAATTTGGGGAGTTGGGTTCACATATACCTTCCTTATCTTAGAAACCTCAACCCAAGGAGGTAGAGAGGACAAACAGGGCAAGCTCAACATAGTGTATAGTGAAGGAACCTCGATTGGTTCATCGTACATGGGGGAGGAGTCCTTTGTGAGAAATGGCAAGGTTGGGTGGGCCTCTAGTAAGTAGGTACAAGGTCGTGAACATCAAGGTGTCAATAAGGTCCTCGAGGTCCAAATTGGGGTAGTTCATAGCTACAAGAAGAAGGAACAATCAGTTAAAAAGTCCAAGTTGTCAAAATATTTATTACCTCGCTATAGAGGAATAACTTACATACTCGTCAGTATAGTTCCTCTAAACCTTAGAGTTTTTCAAATGGGATACAGTTATGATAGCTCTACAGCTCTCGTTCTCAATATTTTGGAGTTAGATCCTCCTTATTTTCTCCTTGCTGTCTTGACCCAACCTATTGATTAGCTCACTTGCACGAGGTTAGGTTATGCTAAAGTGATGATTCTAGGTGCTATGGAGTGAAAACTCAACCCCATCACCCTAAACATCTTCAATAATATAAAAATATTTTTTCCTTCCACCATGTGGTACTATCAAGGTGTTTTAGGTGTAGCTTATGTCCAATAATATATGATATATATGTCCTACATTTTCCAGGCGAATCCTCTTCGAACAACACATATGCCTAATTTCATCGTTTGTCAGGTCCACCTCGTGTGAGTATGATGTCAAATGTGTTGGGTGAGTATGATGTCAAATGTGTTGAATACATGAGTCGCCATTCTATGAAACAAGCCTTATTCCCAATGGGGTGGAATGTAATACTTATTCTATGAAATGCTTATTCTCGGTTCGATGGGTGGGATCACCCTTGTTATCATGCCTTTTTTTGGGGAAAGGCACCTTCGATGTTGTGGATGCTAGGATACATATGATAGAAACAAATCCTTATGAGGATATTGAGGGGATTGGGTATGACCCAGATGAAGCGGGAAAGGCTAGGATGCTATCCTTAATCAAAGCACTACTTGTTTTGAAAGGTCCCTTGTCACGACTTTTAGAGGGTTCAATAGGTTGCTCTATTTATTCTGAGCTCGCTCACAAGTAGACTGAGTCCCTAGATCCTTCTTGGGGTGTTCCTATCCTCAAGGAAACACTTTTTGCATTCTAGGTGGAAATCTTTGGAAGAAGTTGAGCCGGGTATACTTTTTCCTTTTTTAGATGGCATTTTTAAAAAAAAAAGGTAAGGAAGTTACCAAGTTGATGAATGTGGTTGCAGTTCTGCTAATTAGCAGCTTGAGAATAGTGAGTAGACTGACTTAACTATAGAAGTTACTATCAAAGCAAACTAAATTCCAAACTACACATGAATTTTGTGAGCTGGTTGTGTAGAATTATGATGTGAGAGGTTATATTGGGTTGAGATTCTCTGGATAAAATTTGGCTAAGTAAGAAGCATTAGTTGGTAAAAAGTTTATTGAGAAAGTTATATGAGTAAGGAAGATGAACAACTTGTATGAGTTAAAGTCAAATTAATGCTCTAGAATATTCCCTAAACTTCCTAAAAGCCTAGGGAATAAGGGATTTAATGTTAGCTATGTTACTTGTAGAAAGGTGTGTAACCCTAGTGACCTGGATCACCTCACTTGTATAAGAGTACATCATATTGAGCATCTTGTGTGTGACGACCAAGCATTGATGAATAGTAGATCGTTTGAGCTTTTTTAGAGCATTTCCTTCACTTAACTGCCTGGCCATATGGACACATGGTGGCTTTTCACATTTTACCCCAAATTCGTGTAAGGGGTATACAACCCTAGTGACATGATCATTTTGATATCGACCTGATTACTAAGACAATGACTTGATTTTGGTAACCTGGTTGTAGCTGTAATATATCATGTTTAGGTCGGCATTAACACCTTGAACAGAGTACCTATAAATGTAAATTTGACACCTATTCTTGTGTGGCTATATATATCAAATTAATGAGAGGAATGAGGGATTGGATTATTACCTTCTCTAACATCTCACTAGAATCCCTTACATATAAGATTTTATCCAAACAGTATCAATTATGGTTGTACCATAACTTGTGGTATAAAGAAGTGTTTTTTGATTATAAATAGGAATGACAATCTTTCCGTGTTAGCCGTATTTGTTTCATGCTATTCATGTCATGTTTTGGCATTAAACATGTTGGGTTCTATGTTAGTTGACATATGCAAAAATTTATTAGTTGCTTATTTATAATAGTAAGGAATAGTAAGACCTTTAAGGACATGAAAAAAGGTTTATGGATAGATGGTAGTAGAAGTACGATACTTATAATAAAAGTATATTTTAGACTTTTTATTTGATGGGATAATACAAGTATGTTATTTATTAGAAAATGATCACCGAAGTTTATTTGAAAATTTTAAGGATAAATTGTTTCTAAGGTACGTAAATTGTGGTGATTTTTTTTATATATTTGACTTTAGATTAATAATATGATAAATTATTATATTCTTATCAAAATGAATAATTTGTGATTCAAAATAATATGTAAATAAATGATTAATAATATAAAAAATAAAGTAACACTATTCATTGTTAAAAAATGAACTATTGTGTAGTTGTGAATAAAAAGTAATTATTCAAATATTTACAATATTCTTTTACAAAATATTAAATATTTTTAAAAATACTAATTTTATCTCTTGAAAATTCGGCCAAAAATTATCAAATAAATTTTGGTGATCATTTCATAAAAAGTAATAGATTTGTATTCCCTACTAAATAATAATGAATTTAAAGTATTTTTTCTAAAATAATAGGTTTCCACTATCTTTTATTTATTTATTTATTATTGATCATCTATACATAAGCTCAATCTACAATTCTAGATGTATCTGACCTCATTCTTGTCAAAGTATAGGGTGAAAGGTGAAATCCTAAGGTAGCTTGAAGGTAAATCTAAGCTTGCTTTAGAGTAGTGGCATTAAAGCTTTATTATGAAGCATGCAAATATAAAGTAAGGGGTTTGTGTCTTGTACGTGAATTGTGTACTATTATTTAAAAGAAAATGATGTTAAAAAAATGGCAAGTATTTCAATTTTTTAATAATCTCAATCCAATTTTCATGCGAACCTTCGAGGACTAGATTTGAAAATGCAAAGAAAGCTAAGTAATGTGAACCTTAAAGATTGTAGCCTAGAAACCCAACAAAAAGTTGTAAATCGTTATCCAAGAAATTGGAAGGTAGATTGTGAGATTGATAGGAGAACCACAAGGTTTTACTAAAGCTTGATAAACTCTTGAAAGCTATGCTGTTTTTTTTAAGTCTAGATAGGTTTTGAAAAAGTTCTAAGAAGAATCAAAAGAGTGTTGGGAGCAGCAGAAGTGCAAAAATATCAAAAACAAGAAATGCAAATCAGGAGCAAAAATCAATAAGAAATAAGAACATAAGAAATTTACGTGGTAAAGATCTAAACTCAAAGTTAAATTCATTAATATCACTTTTTGTTACAGGTGTCTTAACCCAATACTCAATACATCTTGTATCCTAACAATAATATTAGGATCAAAAATTAATATTTAAATCCAAAGCTCCTTTACAGTCAAATCTGATACGAACCAAATCAGCTCTACCATTGCAAGTCGCTACAGCCAGCGAACGGGACGCATCAACCAGCCATTGACGGACGCATCTCGGGCACGAGAGACAACTGCCCATTCTGTTAGAATGTCAGAAAATCTGTTAGCACACTAGTGCACGGGATTCACGCAACTTCTTTGTGATTTCTCTCTGAAATGTTAGGCTATATATAAAGCCGTAAGAAATGAAATAAAGATAGAAAAGATTATACCTGATTTTCCCTTCCTTCTTGCTGTTTTCTTCTCTTCGCGTCTCTTCTTTGCCCTAATTCGTATCAGTGGTATCAAAGCTGGTTACGAGAATGGATACTCGAGGCAAATCCAATCTAGAATTTTGCAATGACATAATAGACACCCTTGCACGTCATGATAACACATTACAAGCTGTGCTCACAGAGTTGCAAGCAATACGAGCAGCTCGTAACTTACTTGAGGATAACCCCTTTGCAAGAGACGAAACCAACCAATCACACCCCCACACTCCGCGATCAGTTACAGAGAACAATCATCCCCAATTGAGGCTGTCCTTCCCAAGGTTTTCAGGAGAGGATCCTATAGGTTGGATTTATAAGGCCGAGCAGTACTTTGAGTTCACTAATATAGCGGCTGACCAGTAAGTACAATTGGCTTCCTTCCACTTGGAAGGCATCGCCTTACAGTGGCACCGATGGCTTGCAAAATTTTGTGGACCTCTCACTTGGGAAGAGTTTTCCAAAGCCGCACAACTAAGGTTTGGACCCACAGACTTTGAAGATCCCTCAGAAGCACTATCTCGCCTAAGACACACTACGAGTGTGGCAACATACCAGGAATCCTTCGAGAAACTTTCTCATTATGTGGATGGGTTACCTGAAGAGTTTCTAATTGGCTACTTCATCGCAAGACTAAGGGATGAGATTCGAATTGATGTTAAAATCAAGCAACCCAAAACTCTAGCGGATTCCATTGGTGTGGCACAATTAATTGAAGAAAGGAATTGCTTACAGAAGAAATCTACAGCCATGTCTCATTTTCAACCACCTGTCAACAACACTAAACCAGTAACTAACACCAGTGTAGGACTGTTAGGACCTGCTCCTTTCCAATGCAGTGGCTCCAATCCTCCCATAACCTTTCTGAAGTTGACCAATCAGGAGGCACGTGAGCGGCTAAAGAAGGGATTATGTTACTACTGTGCACGTCCCCAACTCTTTATGATGGAAGAATTGAACCAGAATGAGACAGAAGAATGTAAGGAACCCCTATCACTATTGGACCCCTAGGTAATACTGCATGAAATCTCTTTCCATGCTATAGCAGGAACTGAACATCCTCAAACCTTACGTATTATGGGAAAATTGAAAAATAAGGAGGTGTTGATACTGATAGATGGGGGCAGCACCCATAACTTCATCGATCAGGCCTTAGCCAACCAATTTGGCTTACCAATAGCCAAGGGAAGGAAATTGGTAGTAATGGTGACTAACTGTGAGAAATTGGAGTGTGTTGGACAATGCTACAACCTCACTCTTATCATTCAAGGGTATCCTATAGAAGCTGATTTCTATGTGTTACCGGTAGCAGCATGTCAAGTGGTTCTAGGGGTTCAGTGGCTAGAAACCCTTGGACCTATTCAGATGGATTACAAGAAGCTTACCTTGAGTTTCAATTCAGAAAGAAGTACACATACCTTCCAAGGGCTGGGAAGAGCTAGCATGACAGCCTTAAACCATAAGGAATGCCAGAATTTACAAGGTGTAGGGTTGCTCCTACAAATAAGACCACCAACCAATCCTCAAAAACCTTCCCATATATACTCTCCTGAGATAAGTAAGCTATTGTCTAAGTTTCCTAAATTTTTTGAACCAACTGTTAGCTTACCTCCTACACGGGTACATGATCACCGAATTATCCTGCAAACTAACTCTGAACCAGTGAATGTTAGACCCTACCGTTACCCACACTATAAAAAAACTGAGATTTAAAGGATAGTGTAGGAACTCTTGCAATCTCAATTGATCTAACCGAGCAATAGCCCATTTTCCTCACCAGTGCTGCTTGTCAAGAAAACAAATGGCACCTGGAGATTCTGTATGGATTATGGAGCTCTAAATGCCCTTACTATCAAAGAAAAATACCCTATACCTGTCATTGACAAGCTGTTAGATGAACTACATGGATCTAGAGTTTATTCCAAGCTCGATTTACGTTCGGGATACCACTAAATAAGAGTTCGAGAGGAGGATACACATAAAATTGCCTTTAGAACACATAAGGGTCACTATGAATTCCTGGTGATGTCGTTTGGTCTCACTAATGCACCAGCTACTTTCCAGGGTCTTATGAATTATATTTTCGACCCTTTCTCAGGAAATTTGTCTTGGTTTTCTTTGATGACATACTGGTATATTCCAAATCTTGGGAGGAGCATTAGTGGCAGCTACAATCTGTCCTTTAGTTGTTGACCGATAACCAATTAATTGTAAAGGAATCCAAGTGCCAATTTGGTGTGTTGTAGGTGAATTACTTAGGCCATTTTATCTCTGAGCAAGGAGTCTCAGTGGATCCTACAAAAATCCATGTAGTTAAGGAGTGGCCCACGCCAACCACAACTAAGGGTGTTCGATGATTCCTTAGGTTAGCAGGCTACTACAGAAAGTTCATTCAACACTTTAGAGGATTAGCTGCACCGTTGACTCAATTATTGGGAAAAGAAGGCTTCCACTGGGGTGAGGAAGCTGAGATGTCCTTCCAACAGCTTAAAAAGGCTCTCATATCTCCTCATGTCCTACGCCTACCTGATTTTTCACAATGTTTTGTGGTTGAATATGATGCTAGTGGCATCGGCCTTAGGGAAATCCTCAGCCAAGAAAATAGGCTGGTAGCATACTTTAGTGTAGCCCTCAAGAGATCGGCGCTAGCCTTGTCAACCTATGAGAAAGAAATGTTAGCTATGGTCAAGGCTATTAGAGTATGGCGACCCTACTTGCTAGGCAAACCCTTCACCATATGGACCGATCAAAGAAGCCTTAAATATCTGCTGGAATAGAGAATAACCACCCCTGCTCAAGCATATTGGTTGCCTAAACTTATAGGTTATGACTATGTGATTGAATATAAAAAGGGATCTGAGAACCATGGACCTGACTCATTGCCCAGAGTAGTAGAATTTGAGTACCTATCTGTCTCGTAACCTCTAGCAGCTTGGTGGACAACACTTCAACAAGAAGTTCAACAAGACCTTTTTTATGATAAGTTGGGAATTACAACGGCAGTCACAGGTAATTCACACATCCACTATCGTAATGGGGTTTGGTTCAAAATAAATAGGGTTTATCTAAGCTCTAAATCAACCCTGATACCTAAAATCTTGATGGAATGTCATTCCTCACCTATTGGAGGACATTTTGGGTTTCAGGAAACACTGTCTAGGGTAAAGCAGAATTTTTGTTGGCCAAACATGCAATAGAGAGTAAAGGAATTCCTTCGAGAATGTGACACATGTCAGCGGTTCAAAAGTGATTGTATGACACCTACTGGATTGCTACAACCCCTGCCAATTCCTACAAAGATATAGTCTGATATCTCAATGGATTTCATTGAAGGACTTCATCTTTCTAAAGGCAATACCATGATTATGGTGGTAGTAGACCGATTGAAAAAATATGCACACTTCATTGCTATGAAGCATCCTTTTACTGCCCTAGGTGTTGCCAAAATATTTGTGTCTAATGTAGTCTGGCTGCATGGTATTCCCACTTCCATAGTAAGTGATCGAGATAAGGTCTTCATAAGCTCTTTTTGGAGGGCCTTATTTCAGTTGCAAGGTACACAACTATGTATGAGTTCCAACTATCATCCACAAACTGATGGATAGATTGAGGTGGTCAACCGAGTCTTAGAGCAATATCTGCACTGCTTTGCTGGTGATCAACCAAAACTATGGCTAGAATGGATACCATGGGTAGAATTTAGCTACAACACCTCAATACACTCATCCACCAAAACTATTCCATTTGAAGCTGTTTATGGAATCCTTCCTCCCCATTTGGTGGCTTCCATCCCTGGTACCTCAAACATCCAAACTGTAGATGAATGCTTGCATGATCAAGACACCATTCTTAGAGAACTTCGTCACAACCTTACACAAGCTCAAAATCGGATGAAGTGCCGAGCCAATCAACATAGACGGGAAATCACCTTCCTTGAAGGGGACTATGTTTATCTCAAGCTACAACCATATAGAAAAACTTTAGTTCCATTTCGCTCAAACATGAAGCTCACTCCACAATTATTTGGATCATACCAGATTAAGGAAAGGATTGGTTCTGTAGCCTATCGATTGGCACTACCCCTAGAGTCTCAGATACATGATGTGTTTCACGTCAGTCTACTAAGGAAGCATGTTGGAACCTCATTACCTATCAACCATAAACTACCACCCACAACTGATAACTCAATAATTATGCCACAGCCTGAAACTGTCTTGGATCGTCGAGTGATTTCGAAAGGAAGGTACCGATCAAAGACAAAGATTTTAATCAAATGGGTAGGAACTACAAGCACCGAAGCTACCTGGGAAAATGAAAGACGATTCTCTAAAGCTTACCCAGAGTTCATCCTTATGGAGAAGGATTCTAAAAGAGAGGGAGGAATGATACGAATCAAATCAGCTCAACCACTGCGAGTCGCTACAGCCAGCGAACGGGGCACGTCAACCAGCCATTGATGGACGTAGATCGACGTAGCTCGGGCATGAGAGACAACTGCCTATTCTGTTAGAATGTCAAAAAATCTGTTAACACACTAGTGCATGGGATTCACGCAACTTCTTTGTGATTTCTCTCTGAAATGTTAGGCTATATATAAAGCCGTAAGAAATGAAATAAAGATAGAAAAGATTATACCTGATTTTCCCTTACTTCTTGCTGTTTTCTTCTCTTCGCGTCTCTTCTCTACCCTAATTCGTATCAAAATCTCATACATATACACCTTCAATACAAAAAATAACCATAATGTTCTTTACATTTGGTTGTGAATCATTTCACACATATATCAAAACTCAATTTTTATAAATATGTAGTGGGTGCTATATCATCATCTTGTTTAGCTACTCACAAGCCAATATATATATACACCACCCAAAGAACTTTCCACCTCTTACCGTTTGGTCTAATTAATAGTAATTAGATTGAGACTTTCCAAATTCAACTACTCAAAAAATTCTTTGGTTTCTTTTGGTTGGGTAACCATGCCACCCACTCAATTATTAATATTAATCACATTAGCTTTTGGCTTTCCAACTTCACAGCCAAATTTTTTCTTTTTAATTTGGCTCTTGAGCCACTATTTCTATCAATCAGACCTTTGCTAAAAATATTTACCAACATCAAGTACCATATTATGACATTCATCTATGCCCTCATTACACTCTATTTGTGAATAGAATACACCCACCACTTCATCTTTAAACAAAGATAACTTCAATTTGACTTTCTCTACTTTGAGAGTAACTTTTCAATACCATACTTCTACCACCAAACACAATAGCCTCTTCATTAAACTTGACTCATTTTTCTTGTTTCATATTACCATCATTTACAATGAGATCTCCACTTCGAATAAAATCAACTTATACATGTTACCTCTTTTTTTTCATTTCAAAATAACCAATGAATCTTTACCAACTTCTATACATTCTTTCCTTACAAAAAAATCATAGCCCAAGATATCTGGTTTACTCAATAAAACCAAATTCATTCTTAAGTTGGGTACATGTCTCACATCACTTATGTACAAAAAAAAATCCATCAAATATCTTTAGGTTCACCGTACCCATACAAATGACCGCAACCTTGAATCATTGGTTATTAAAAAATGATCAACATAAAAGGCTTGTACTTATCAAACAACTCCTTGTTTGCACACATGTGAAATAAAGTAAGCAGAATCCATAATCTAATCATCTTGAAAATCATCACCTTTAATCACACAAATTACATCATTTTGAATGTCACAAACTCTAATTAACTTTATCCATTTAGCATCTTATATTTTCTTCTCATCAAGGTCTTTTATAGCCTTTAATCTTTCTTTACAATAAATTTTGATGTGTCCATTCTTATGATAGTAGAAGTAATCAATATCATATCTTTAGTGAGGCTTGAACCAATTTCCATCTCTACTTGGATATATTCTCCTAGATATGTCTTTTCTAATACTTAAGATTTCTCTTGATATACCCTTTGTAGCAAGATGATCTTCATATGCAGAACTAACCAGTTGCATCTTATTACCAATTTTCAAGAGAGTCATTAACACCTCACCAATAGTCAATTTCTTCTTTATTTCAACCAACAAAGACACCAATGAACCATATGACTCGAGCAATGAAGATAGCAAAATTATTACCTAATCTTCCTTTTCTTCTTCTATATTCACATCAACCCTTAGAAATTCAGAAACACATCATTTGAACCTATTCACATGACCTATAGTGTCCCTATCTTCATCCATCTTTAAGGTATATAATTAATTTTTCATGTACAACTTAAGAAGCCCTTTTTACACCCATATATCTTTAACATTGTTATTGCCAATCTCAAACATTTTTATTTACATATCTTCCATAAACTAGGACCTCTCAACCTAGTTTGATACCAATTGTTGGGTACAATAAAAGCACAAAAATATCAAAAACAAGAACACAACAAATTTACATGGTTCGGTAAATTAGCATAATTTATACCAAAGTCACAAATAAATCTGCTAATGTCACTTCTTGAAAGAAGAGTCTTAACTCAATACCCAATAAACCTTGTATCCCAATATATTAGGAATCTAAAATAACATTCAAACCCAAAGTCTCATTATACCCAAATTTCACGCATAGACCCAAAACAAAGGACCCAAAAAAATACCCATAATGTTTTTTACATATGGCTACATATCATCTCACATACATATATATCTGTTCAAATTTATTTTTTGTGTTTAGTATGTTCTTATCACATTGATCCTGAAAATCATTAGCAAACACGTTAGAAGGAATGACATCATAGGGTGTTGTATCCATTTTAATGTTTAAGTCAGTTTTTGTATGAATCTGATTAGTTTAGAAATGATTTGGAGAGTTTGAGTATTTGCTTATGCATACCTTTTTGAGGTGGAATGGGCCTATTTATAGACTTGGCCAATGGTAGTCTTGTAAATAACTTATTAATTGATATTTAAATTAATTAAAATTTTTTAATATTGAATAATTAATATATTAAAGACCTTCCATAAATGTGGATTTCAGTCATTAATATCCATTTTTATTAAATTTGAGAAGCTTTCCATAAACGATTTACATTGAATTCAAGTTTAGTTGACTATGTGCTAACTGTACCAATCATATATGGGCATGCATACTAGTTGATTTTTCCATCCTTGGCCATCTATGGTAGGGTAGGTGGTCTAATTGATCACCTAGGTATGGTGGCATAATATCATCTGGTCTTGGGATGCCCTAATTATGTTGTCAAGTTGGTATCCTAATTATCTTTATATCGTGATCATCTTGGGGTCATAAGCTTCCCAACACCAGTTTTTGCCCCTCAAATGAGGTCTGAATTAGGAGGTTATGACCGGTCAAAGTTTGAGAGAAAAAAATCAACATAGGTTACAAATTTGACTTCTTAAATTTATTATCTTGTTGGCCTGATTCTGCCATATCTCCTTTCTCTCTAGACCCTTAGACAACAAGATAAATGGAAAGGTGAGATTGGTGCTTGAAATTCTATATATAGACCTGATCAATCTTAACTAAACCTATCTCATTTTTTTACACTCAAAGGTTAAAGCTTTGGAGTGGAGGACCTTGAAAGTAGAATTTTGCAACAATCTAGTCTGTGAGTGGATCAAAATCTCTTATTTTCATTTTTCTATTTAAATAGAATTAAACACTTCCATTAATACCTAGAATATAAATAAAAAACCCCACATCCTTTTTGTTTTACGATCTATAGGTGTCATGTCTTGTTATAGTAGGTTTGATAGATCTACCCTTAAAAGCCCTATGTGTAGTAGTAGTAGCCATACATAAGACCATAGGAAACATAATGACATTCTAGGAAGACCATGGGTGGATGACTAGACTGTAGACAATTTCAAGCATGAAATCAGGGACCTAGTTGAGGATGATTCATCATTGGGAGGATGGGAATGAAGAAACCTACCTATCCGACCAACCATTTGAAGTAGTTAACTAACTAAACATTCATCGATTAGGTTGACCAATCGAATAGGTACTAGGCTCACCTATCGTTTGGTGATTGAGTCATCCAGTAGATTTCAAGCTTTATCGATAAGTTGCATACTAGCTAAATTGACCAATTGACCAGAGATCTACTTGATCAGCAAACTACTAGAGTAGGCGACTAGTTGGGCACTTCGGGAGTTAGATGTTGCCAACGATAACTTTGGTGCCTTTTGGATCTTGATACTTGTTCAATTTTCCTAATGGCAGACCCCTTATTTCTACCAGGTCTTCTAGCTTTGCTATTGATGAAGGCACTACTTGAAAAAAACACATGGTGATTTATTAGATTTAATTAGGAGAATTAAGTTTTAATATTGCATATTTACTTAATTATATTATGAAATGTATTTTTCATAATCACACTGTATATTTTGATGTAGTTAAGGTATTTTGGTCATTAAAAGTTACAAATGACAAGAATTAGAAGAATCTGCACCTTGGGGGAATAATTGTCATATATGGGAGAACTTTATTACAACATTGAAGAATTAAAAATGCGCTAGGGCACATAAATAGTGTGATGTCGCTCATTCCTATCAAGTTAACAAAGCATTCTACAAAAATAAAGCAGACTGCAACATGGTTATAAATGCACCACGACACCATACTCGCAGGTCTAATTAGTAGCACAACATTGATTGCATGTCGTGTCATGAAATTAAGTACGTTATGGCCCCTTGTCGTAAGTGAATAATAATAGTATTTTTTATCCCTTTTATTTACCTATAAATCTAGTATTATAAATTGACTAATTAGGTTTTAAGATACAATAATTCAAGTTAGAGGTAAGAACTAAGAAGAAGATTCAAGAGGTAATTAAAAGAGTTGAAGATAGAATTTAAAAACATCAATCCTAATATTTCTTCACATTTATTTTACTATTTTTATGAAAAATATTTTAAATTTATTATTTTTTATGAGTAGTTAATTTTATAATTGATTGTGGATGATTTCAAAGAACTAGATAAGGATAAAAATAATTAATAAAATTTATCATATTGTAGTTCTCTATTCTTCTTGATTATGTATTAATTCTTTGATTCAAGATTCATATGATTTTTCTTAATTATTTAAGTGTACAATTGAATAATTTGGATAATTCATTATTAATTAATTTAGTTGATTGGGTACGTAATTTCTTGATTAATTTAAATAACTAGTGATAAAATTGCTTGCAATGAAAACTAATACTTAAGATAATTATATTGAGCTTGTATATTTAACATTAATCCAATATGCTTCTTGAAATTAAATGCTTTTGATAAATTAAATTTAGCGAGCTTATTCTAGGTTATCTATTAGAAAGAGTTTTAATTAAGAGTTTGTTTAATTCAACGAATAGGTAAAAAGAGGTTGAGACTTTCAAGCTTATGAATTTCTCTAAGTTGGTATAATCAAAGAATATAATATTAGGATATGTTTTTGTTGATTTTTAATACATGTTAGTGGTGGAGAATGATCATATAATCGTTCTTTTATTCATATTTTCATTGTGATATTTAGATTTTATTTTTTACCTTATTAATATTTAATTGATAGATTTAGGTTTTAGTTTACAAAACTCAAATCCACCATTTTCTTACATATGAGTTGGTTTCTAAAATCCTCCCTGGGAAAGAACATTATTTGTTATATACTAATTTATGATATTTTATTTAAAGTAAAGTTTAAATTGACTATTCATACAAACACATCAATTTTTGGCGTCGTATTGATGGGGATTTTTTGTTAAATTAACTTATGTTTCCTTTTATTTATTTTAAATATTTTATATCATTAAAAAAATATTTCATTTTTTTTATTTTTACTTAATTTGTTTATGTAGAGTCACAATGAATGACCTTATGCTACAATCTGAGAGCAAATTCACACATTCTACTTTTGTTTAAGCAAGCACTTGAAACAAATCTTCCACTTTCAAGTGATTTTCCTTGATTTTTTTATCATTCAAAACCCAAAGGCGATAATTATTCCTAATCAAACACTTATGGAGATGGTCATACCAATTTTAGATTACCAATCATTATGAATTCAATACATTGACAATGGTGATACTCTTGAATCAAAGTCTGGCATGATTTATCTCTTGCCTACATTCTGAGGTTAAGCTAGTGTGGATCCAAACAAGCATCTGAAGGAATTTCATATGGTCTATTATAGCATGAAACTTAATGGCACTACTGAGGAATAGGTAGAACTTAGAGCATTCCCATTCTCTTTAGTGAAAAACACTAAAGTGTGTTTGTGATATTTACCATTTGGGATAATAAATAGTTAGAATGAGATTAAATAACTCTTCTTGAAGAAATGTTTGCTAGCTTATAGGGCCACTCTATACAAAAAAAATAAATTTATGGTGTTCAACATTACAATGAGAAAAATCAATATAAGTATCGGGCGTAGTGAGAACATTATGAAAGTAGAGACATTAGTGTAATTGTTTAGCTAATATTTAATTTTTTATTCAATAAATAGTATTTTTGAGGCTAAAAATATTAAAATATAAATGTTTTAGTGAAAAGAGGTGAAAATATAATTTTTGGAATTTTTTGGGAATTTTTATAAATTTTTAACGTAACACTAATCAAAAGCTGCCACACAAGAATATGAGCTTACTGGGAAAGCCACATGGATACCATGCAAGCAGGGACAATGAATCGTAGATCGTCACGTGTGAGGAGTAACGTAGCGTATGACATGTGTCAACATGGCGTTCAATCTAAGTTCAGAGCACGGTCGAACAATGTTGCCATGTTTCGTCACACAATTGCTACCCGTGATCCACCAGCATGCCATGCCATCTGCATTCGCGATCATATTACACTACATGGAAATGAATCAGTATTCATTGACTCGGACTAGTATCCCTTGCAATGCGTCGCACTCTGATTTTCCCAATGAATTATATATTCCATGTGTCGTGTTTTGATTGGTTGGTGCAGTTAATTTTGCTTGTTTTGATCTCAACCCTTGATGCGAAGATGATGTGACAGTCCAGATTCCACCTAAGTTATACTTAAGTGCTTAATCACCCTATAAACCCTAACGAGCCATCATTGGCATAATTTTGATTAGTTTTTGGAGCTAAGAAGAGAGAAAAATATAGAAAAATTCAAAGAAGATATAATTTTGGTGGAGATTCAAGAGGAGATTAGAATTATAATTTAAGAGATAGATTGTATTTCTTCTTCTACTCCTTCCTTTATCAATGGTTTTTGTCTTTCTTTATGAAAAATATGAGCTTTATGGAAAAAGTTATGTCTAGTTAATTTATTAATATAGGGATCTTATGAACCCAATTTTTACCATGTGATGATATAATATTTTATCCCAATTATGGTTTTAATTTAATTATATTATTTAATTTGATTTTTATGCTATTAATTGTTTGGCCAACAATTTATCTATAAAAACGATTAAATAGTTTTGAGAGAATTATATTATTTAATTATTTGTCTTGATTAAATAACATGCATAGTTTCGAGATGTATGATTCTTTTGTATCTAATCCATAATTTATAAACTTAATGAATAGTATGTAATTTAATTGACAAGATATTGTGATAAAATTAATTAATATATGGTGTGTAGTTTACTTGATAGAGGAATACATGCAAGTTAGATTCAATTGATCATGTAATGAATTGATAATTATATTGGGGGGATTTTAGTGATTTACATGTTTAGAAAATTAGGAGATTAAGTATTTCTAGATATTTTTTCATATATCTTCTTAGTTACCAAATCTGATTTAATTAATTATCCTTATTTACATTTAGTTATTTTAATTTTGCTTCCTTAAAATATAAAAACACATAAAAATTTATTTTTATTTTTTAGTTTTAAAAATAAGTTTCTAATAACATAATCTTCGTGGGAACAATATTTTCTTATCATTATATTACTTGTCATGATACATATATGTGCATATTCATTGCACACACTTCATGTATAGCGATCAAGTTTAATTTTATTTATTTTTCTTTACTTTAATTTTAATTTTAATTTAC
Source organism: Hippophae gyantsensis (assembly GCA_030763125.1). NCBI lineage: Eukaryota > Viridiplantae > Streptophyta > Magnoliopsida > Rosales > Elaeagnaceae > Hippophae > Hippophae gyantsensis. The sequence continues at coordinate 46,128,346 of CM061030.1, read as the reverse complement.
TTATATTTTTACTCACTTATTTTTTAATTTATTTTAGTTTATTTCCTTTATTTATTTGTTTGTTTTAAATTTAAATTTATTTGTTTAGTTATTTATTTTAATTATTTTAATTTTTATTTAGGTATCTCTTTTAGTATTGTAGAAACATAGTTGAGTCTATTGTATAAGTAGAGTTTGTGAGGGAAAATCTTACCTTTAGATCTCAAAATTGAGTGTACTTTGAGATTAATTAGAAAACAACAAGTTGTCACCCAGAGGAAGAAATGGCTAATCCATTAGAAATTTGAACAATAATATACTTTTGATGGATGATAGGGATGATATCATGTGCATCACACACACACGAATCAATTTGTCAAAAACCTTGCATATCTTTGTATTGATGGAATGTTGATTAATGAATATGTAAACCTACTTATCATAGGATTGTATGACTTTTGAGAGGGATAGTTTTTTGTGAAATATGCAAGTATTAATATATATATATATATATATATATATATATATATATATATATATATATATATATATATATTAATACATGCATATACTACTCGTGTTATTTTATTTAGTTATACTTGGCTTTACTTGAGAACAAGCAAAGAGTTAAGTTTTGAGGTATGATAACTCTATGAAAGTAGAGTCATTAGCGCACTTTTTTACTTAATATTTACTTTTATATTCAATAAATACTATTATTGAGGCCAGAAATATTAAAATATAAAATTTTCAGTAAAAAAGAGGTGAAAATATAATTTTTGAAAATTTTTGAGATTTTTATGAATTTTTAATGCAGCACCAATCAGAAGCTACCATGTGACCTGCCACACAAGAAGATGAGCTTACTCGGCAAGCCATACAGACGCCATGCAAGAAGGGACAATGAATCATAGATCGCCGCATATGAGAAGTAATGTAGCATATGACATGTGTCACCATAGCATTCAATCCTAGTTCGGAGCGCGGTCAAACAACATTACCACATGTCATCATGTGATTGCTCCTCGTGATCCACCAGTATGCCACACCATCTACATCTATTAATCATATTGCGCTGTGTGGTAATGACTTAGCATGCATTGACTTGGACTGCTATCCCTTGCCACGCGTCGTGCTCTGATTTGCCAAATGAATTCAGTATGCCATGTGTCATGCTTTGATTGGTTAGCATAGTTAATTTTGATTGTTTTGATCACAACCCTTGATCTGAAGCTAATTTGACGATCTAGATTCCACTTGAGCTATACTTAAGCCCTTAATTACCCCATAAACCCTAACGAGCTGTCATTAGCATAATTTTGATCAGTTTTTGGAGCTAAGAAGAGAGAAAAATATAGAAAAACTTAAAAGAAGATACAATTTTGATGGAGAATCAAGACGAGATTAATGTTACAATTCAAGAGATTGATTGTATTTCTTCTTCTACTCCTTTCGTTGTCAATTTTTGTCTTTCTTTATGAAAAATATGAGCTTTATGGACAAAATTATGTTTAGTTAATTTATTAATTTAGGTATCTTATGAACCTAATTTTCACTATGTAATGATCTAATATTTTACCCCAATTATGATTTTAATTTAATTATATGTTTTAATCTGATTTTTATGCTATTAATTGTTTGCCAATAATTTATCTATAGAGACAATTAAATAGATTTGAGAAAATTATTTAATTATTTGTCTTGATTAAATAACATGCATAGTTTTGATATGTATGATTCTTATGTATCTAATCCATAATTGATGAACTTAATGAGTAGTTTGGAATTTAATTGACATGGGAGTGTGATTAAATTAATTACTATATGATGTGTATCTTACTTGAGAGAGGAATACATGTAAAGTTAGATTCAATTGATCATGTAATTAATTTATTATTATATTGGGGGGATTTTAGTGATTCACATGTTTAGAAAATTGGGGGATTAAGTATTCCTATATATTTTCTCATATTTCTTTTTTGTTACCAAATCTAATTTAATTAATTATTGTTATTTACTTTTAGTTATTTTAATTTTATTTCCCTAAAATATAAAAACACATTAAAAAATTGATTTTTATTTTTTAGTTTTAAAAATTAGTTTCTAATAACATAATTTTTTGATAATGATATTTTCTCTTACCATTATATTACTTGTTGCAATATGTATACTTGCGTATTCATTGCAGATACTTCGTGTGTGGCAATCTCATAGTTCAAAAAAACTCTATTTTAGTTGTCCTTATCATCAAATAATTGAGCAACTCTTAATCTAATACTTCTATGAAGGGTTGATAATTATGGATAAAAGCATGATAGATGCACCAAGTGGTAGCTACAAATGTAATACTCTTAATTTAAGGAATTTAATTGCCAGGATGGCTACAAATGCTCAACAATTTGGAACCTATTTCAACCTACCACAAAAGGTCAATGAAGTGAGATTTCTTAATAATATTGAAAAATAATTGAGCACCATTACTTCTATTATACAATAATAAGATATCAAACAAGTTAAAGCTTGTGGAATTTACAATAACTTGGGACAACCAATAGACATATGTCCTACTATTCAAGATCCTAATGTTGAATAAGAAAATCCTAAAGGGGATACCAAGGACAACAAAAGGAAAAGATATGATCCCTTCTCTAAGACTTATAATTTTCTTGGAGGAATTTCCTAACTTTAGATATTTTGAAGATAATCAAGTAGCTCCCGCTGCTAATCAACTAGGTTTTCCTTTTTCAAGAGGCCAAAAACCTTTTCATGTAAGGCCACAAAATACTCTTCCTTTTCAAGGTAAATCTTTAGAGGATTTGATAAGCTTGGTAGCATCTAACAGTGATCAGATTCAATAAGATTCAATTTGGTTTCAGCAAGACACATTAAGTAAATTTCCCTCTCAACCCTTGGTCAATACGAGGGAGAATGTTATCAAGAATCTTGAGAATGGATTTAATCAGTTAGCTACTATTATTGGAAGATTAGAAGCACGAGTGTCTGGTAAACTTCCCTCTCAATCCATGGTAAATCCTAGGAAGAATATTAGTGCTCTCTCATTGAGAAGGGGAAGTAGCTTGAAAATGCTCATAAGAAACCAACCAATGATAAAGAAACTAAGGATGAGCCAATTCAAGAACAAGCAAGTCATTATGATAATGTGCCAAAGAAAGCAAAACAACCACTAAAGTTACACTCTAAAATTCCAATTTCTACATATGAATCTCCTATGCCTTTTCCTAGTAGTTTTTTAAAATCAAAGAAGGAGAAGCATAAGCAATAAATCTTAGACAACTTTCGAAATGTACAGGTTAACATTTCAAAATTGGATGCCATTAAGAAAGTACCCTGCTTTGCAAAGTTCTCAACAAATTGTGCACCAATAAGCAAAAACTCAAAGGTAATTAAGTGGTGAGTGTGGGAAAGAGTATGTTAGCAATGTTGCAAAGGAAACCTCCACCACAATGCAAGGTCTAAGTCACTTCACCATACCATGCATTATAGGTAACACTAAATTTGAACAGCTATACTAGACCTAGGTGCTTCTATTAATGTCATGCCTCACTCTATTTATACTAGTTTAAAGCATGGTTCCCTAAAAGAGACTAGTGTATTTATTTAACTAGCTGATCATTCTAACGTTTATCCAATAGGCATGTTGGAAGATGTTTTGGAGTAGGTGGATGGGCTTATCTTTCCAATTTATTTCTATATACTTGATATGAAAGATGACTCCACTACTAAGGAAACACCCTTGATTTTGGGTAGGCCTTTCATAAGAATAGCTCGTACAAAGATTAATGTGTACGATAGAAATCCTACAATGGGGTTTGACGGAGAGGTTATTTGGTTCAATAACTTTAAATAAGTGAGGTAACTTAGTGATTATCACTCTTGTTTTTCTATTGATGAACTTTACTTTTTAGCACAACAAATGTTTGACTTCTGAAAGTTCATTTAGTTATAGATCTAATTTGTTAACTAGCAGAAGTATGTAAATTAAAATTTCGTAAGTGACCAAACAACCAATCATGTCTATGTAAAGTAATGTGAAATAACAAGTTCAACACATGAGATTTTTAGGTGAAAATAACCTTGGCCACATTAATGACATAAGAGGAAAACCACTAGCTTATCGGACCACCTAAATATCCACTATGAAGAATAAGTATCTAGTTACAAGTTTAGGACTCAAGCTACCCACCTTGGTGATACCTCTAAGTAACCTACTTACAAGCTACTACTTTTATCATAGCCTCTATAAGATAGATATTTGGATCCAGACCAGTATTTTGACATACTCGAATCCCATAAGTTAATCAAACCCATGTCACTATCACGTAAAAAGATAACACATAAACACAAGTGTAAATGTGTGTTCTAGAGTAGATTCAATAATGAACACACCTAACAAGTTGATTTAAACAATGTATCAAATAATTAAAAAAAATAACAAGCTAACTCTAGAATAATTAGTTAAAAGCACTATAACACAATTATAATCGTAGGCTTATTAATTCATCAAACACAACAACAAATGTTTAATAAATAAACTTAATGAAAAAGCCCATTTAAAAACTTTGAGCAAAACAAGAAAGAATAAGCACAATAGCTCTTGTATGGTTGGTTTCAAATATGTGCTTAGGCTTGTATTTATAGAATAGCTTGAAGCATATTAGGTTAAAATAGAATTACTATATTGTCCATAAAATCAATTAATTCACTTTTAAGAAATAAGGACAATACAATAAAAAGTCAATCCAAATCGTAATAGAAATGCATTTTAAAATCCAAAACTGGCTATTCAATCGATCGAGTACATTGGCCAATTGATCAAATGTAGTCTTGATCAATCCAGTTAGCATTTAATTAATTATTCAAGAAGTCAATCGATCCAGTGATTTAAATTAATTGATTTGGTCCTTGATTGATCCAGTAAATCCCTTGATCGATCTAGTCATGTGTTAAAATTAATTTAATTTGGTTATATTACTCGATCAATCGAGTGGCCTAATTTCACATTGTCCTTATTATGTCAATTATGCAATATAACATGCATAGGAAAAGAAATATACCTTATATGTGACTATTGAGGCTCGATAGTTTCTTTGGCTTGAAAACACTTCTTCTAAGACACACTTAAAAACTAAAATTACAAATCTATGTTTTGTTTCACAAATATTGCCAATACTAACATAAACCTAACAATCTCACTCTTTGGTATATTCATGTGATAAAACCCCTCTCTCACTACAAAACATTCATGGAAAAATTAAATTTTTACATAGTGGTACTATACTATGATGCGGTGGAATCATCTTCGCTTAATTCTGGAAAGCTCATGCTTACATTGAAAGTCAAAAACACAAATGCCCAAATTTGTTTCCTGAATTGGAACTAAAGTAATTATTTTCTATGATCATATAGCTCTTATGTATTTGCTCATAAAAAATATGCCAAGTCGAGGCTAATAAGGTGGATTCTTCTTCTACAAGAATTTGACCTTGAAATCAAAGATAACATAGGAAGTCAAAATGTAGTAGCAGATCACCTTAGTAGATTAATATTCAATAAGAGGAATCAATTCAAATAACTTTCTAGATGAGAAACTAGTTAAGATTATATCATTTACTACTTGAAATATAGGTATAGTGAACTACTTGGTCCCTAAAAAGATCCCATAAGATATATCACAACTAGAAAATTCAAACCCATGAATATTGCTAAATAATGTGTGTGATGACCCCTGCCTTTGGAAATAGTGCTTGGATCAATTGATAAGTATGTGCATACCTGACCCTAAGTTTAATTCTATTCTAACTTTTTGTCATTCTTATACATATGGGGGACATTTTGGAGAGTGAATTTTATTGGCCAATGCAATTCAAGGATGTATTCACCTTTGTAAAACATGTGAGTTGTCAGCTAACATATACTTTTGAAATTAATTTAACATTTTAAAAAAACTACTAATTCCTTTAAATTTAAAACTTGGGAGAAATTCATTGTAAGTATGTTTGTACTTTGTGTCTGTGTTGGCTTCCTATATGCAAAACATTGAGTCTGTTTATTTTACTCAATGTTTTGTCTTCCTCTGTGTAAGATTGGTTACTATATATAAGTAATGTGCACATGTACATAGTTAGGAACACTATGATTGAAAGCATATTTTCACACATTACGGGGTTGGTCATTTAGTATGCGTTCTAGGGTGTGAGTGGAAGATTTTGGGTTGGTTTTGGTACATGTATTTATGAAAATTATTCAACAATTTTTGGAATAAAAAAATATTTTTTTTTCCTTGCCACACCCTTCGATAAGAGCCTCACCACACCTCTTTACAAGGCTATGGAAAGGTGGTCTAGTCATTGGTATTCTTCTATAAATGCCCATTTCTCTTTGTTTTTTATCAAGAAAATATTTAACGAAGCTTTGTCAAATTAACATTTTTTTTTCTATTTTTGGATCACTATTATCTTGAGTGTTGTTAGATATTAGTGATTCATGACTATGTGAGTCATGTGTTAGCTGGTAGTTACCCTCGTGCAACATTTTTTTATATGAGAAGCCTATGTAGCTATGAGTCATGAGTGGGCTGATAGTTTTCTTCATACAACTTTTTATGATGTGACAAGCCTTTATGGATATGAGCCATCTCTTGACTGGTAGTTTCCTTCATGCAAATTTTTCTTAAGTGGTGAGCCATGTACTGGTTGGTTAATTGTTAGAGGTTCATGATACTTGGTTTTGAGTGATCGTTGTTAAGTGGTTTCCTAAATTGGGTGTTCAAACCTTAATCACTTTACTGATCTTTAGTAGCTTATCATAATATATCGAGTGGTGCTAGCTTTGGAGGAAAGTCGAGTTTGTGTGTCAAACCAAGTCATTATGAAGGCAGCAAGTGAGGGTAATAATATGTAGTTTTAATAGTGGTCCTAATTGATAGAGGTAATGGTGTTTTATTTCTATTAGGATTGTAATTGTTTTATTGCTTAGTAGATTTGTTTGCTATTAAGTGTTTTTCATAAGCAACCCAGGGATGTAACCACATAAAGAAGAATTCTATGTGGATTTATCTCGTTATATTTAAGGTTGTGCATGCTCTATTATTTGGCTAGTATAATCTGACTGTATATTGTATATGTCTCTACATACTAAGGTTTAAACTTTGATTAGAAAGTCTTTAATATTTATTGCTTCCTTTCTAATTATTGATAATAAATTTGCTACTTATTTACTATTTGTTTGTGCTTATTTGTGTTGCTACTATGATTATTAATTAAGTGTTTATCTTTCTATTGTAAGCATATTTGGGTAGAGTCCTTAAGAATCCAATACCTTCTAAACTTGATTATGTAACGGGTTTTGGATGCCTTCAATGTTGCTATGCATGATTAGATTATAGTGTTAGTATAATCTGAGTTTCTATCATATGAGGTCTTAAAGTTATTGGAAAAACTTTATTGCTTTTAAGTATGTATGACTATTTCATTTGTTGTGTGTTGTTTACTATGTTTATGTATGCTACTAGCTTGGATTAGAGCCTATAGGTCACACCATCACTTGTGTATTTACCGTAGTTTGTTCTTCCTTACTGTCAATTAGTTTTGTTATGTTTTTAATTGAAGCTATATTATTTACTAAATTCATGTTTATGAGGCTTGTTTGGTTGAATTTGTATAGAGCTCAGGAAAAGATTCCATAGGTTGGCATCTCTAAACCTCATTTGAGTCCCAGTTATCTATTTGAATCAGAAGAACAATTGACCTTCATGCAATTATTCCTACATATGAAATTATCACTTTTCATTAATCTGCTAGTAATAAATTAGTTTAAATGAACAATCCTAATCAGTATAATAATGGTCTGTTAAGAGAAAAAGACTACAAATTCTAAATTGATTAAATAGCTAAATTAAAGTGTGTAAACTAAATTATATCCAAAATAAGATGATGAATGAATATGGGAAATTATTTCGCATATCCCTTCATAGAAATAACAAATTAAATGATTTAAATAAAAAGTTAGATTTATTGATTTTTTTCTTTTTAAATAAGCGAATTCCCAATGATTATGATAAGTCCCCGCAATTCTAAATTGATGAATAAATTCTTGGATCGAACTTGAAATTAATTAAATGGAACACCTAAGGAAAATATATAGAGCATGATTCTTAATTAATAGCTTTCTAGATCAAGCTTGAAATTGATTAATTGATAAACCTAAGAAAAATATATTTTCTTTAATTATAAATCAAGATTTGGTCCATCATTAATTTATATTTAAAGATAATTTAAACCATCTAATTTAACACAAATCAATGAAATTAAATTTGATTCTTGTTTATTAATACACAACATAGCATAGATGATATGTATAATGCTTAGTTCTAAAAAAATTTATTTCATTATAAATAAAGATTTGACCTATCATTAATCTATAATTAAAAATACGAAGAACAAGAACAAGAAATGAATCCAAAATATTTTATTTAATTAAATTACAAAATTGTTCAATCAATAATTAGAAGCAAGACTAAAATCTCATATACGAAAATTAGCCAATCATAATTAAATTAACCACAATTCATTCAACTACAAAAGACATTCAGATTATAGAGAGAAAAAGAAGATCTAACAATAAAAATACACCTTTCTTAATCTGTGTTTCCAAATATCTAAATCGATTGATTACCTTCTTCAAATCCTTGGAAACTACTCCACACTTGGGTGGTTTTCTCTTTATTCATTGTATTATGGAATTTAAATAATGGCTATAAGGGGTTTAGGGTGAAATATAGGCCGAGTTTAAGGGTAAAACACCTATACTACACTATATTAAGAGTTTTGACAATTTTTGACACTCGAGCCACAACATGCTTTAATTTCTGCTATGGCTTGCATTGAATTTTAAATTCTTGCATGCAATCTGAGAGCATTGTGCCACAACATGGTATTTTTATGGTCACATCTCATGTTGAACTTCAGAAAACACATAAATGGATCCAAGAGGCTTGTGTCGCGGCATAATATGCATCTATTTTCTTGTTTTTGGTATCTTGGTTTGTTCCGACTTTTGAGTTTCCATTAAATTTTCCTCTTTCACTCTTTTCATTCGTGTTTGCCCAAGACTCTTCTAAAAGTATATTAACCTACAAAACATGAAAATACCCTCCGAAATAAGATATTATTAAAATTAAACATAAAATTAACGCTCAAAGCTTCATTTTCCTGATCCTCAAATAAAACAAAAACGAAAAAAAATAATAGTACTAAAAATAAAACTACAAATTTAAATCAATAGAATTTCTCATGCTTTAGTTTCTTTTCAGTTCATAAATAACGCTAAAGACAAGTTCATCCAACATCTCAACATACAAAGATTCATCATGCAAATCACTTATGCATCACAAATTTATGCCCCATTACTAAAAACATATCAAGATAAATTCCCCAAAATCTTGTGTTAAAATTTTTATTTCACTTTGACTCTATTCCTCAAATGATACTCATAATATCACACCAATCTTTTGGGTTCAAGTAATCAACAAAATATATGTGAACAAAGTTATGTAAAGAAGAAAATAAATAGGTTCGTATATGATTATAAACAAGAAAGACTCAAATGTTCATAATATGGATCTCAAGAAAGGAATCAAATACTAAGATTAAGAAGACATCATATTTCTCATTTCATACTTCAATCAAAATCATTAAGTAAGAAATATCAAATATGTGCCTATAGAAGAATGAAAAAGAATTTAACTTCAAAGGGTTATTCCTACTATTTTGCAATAGCCACATCACTACTTTCAAGATTTGAGGATCATAGTATTTAGTTATACTATTTTTCTCTTCTTCTTTTTTTAGAGTAGACCTATGTGTATGTAAATATCTTATAGTAAGTGGCTATTATAGCCTCTCTCTCTTTTTCCTATGGGAAATCCCATATGTATCATTTTTTTACTAGAATTCAACCATTAAATGAAGATTGACACAAACTTTCAATTTGTACTCAAATCATTTAATTAAAGTAATGAAAATATATAAATGATCTTGCATTTGATTGTTTAAGATCCTTACATTCAATGCAAAACCTATAGAGATAATCTAATAATTTAGAATCATAGTAAGTGTTTAAAAGAGAAAGAAATATTATCTCTCAAAATAAAATGGTATTGGCTCAATAATAATCTCACAAGGTAGTCTCCACTATTTGATTCATAGATTGCAAATTTGGGTTCATTTCAATTCCAACATTCCAAGCATGAAACATAGACTATGAATAGAACTAATTTTTACAACAAACCTTGAACGATTATAAGAAATCAAACAAAAAATGCATAAAGACTCAATTACTTACTTTAAATTGACTAAAACATGATAATTTTATATCAAATATTTTTATTGCACTTATTTGCACCCCTTCAATGTTGTCCTCAATGTTTTTCTCTATGCATATGTTCACAAAAGCATTCAAAACGAGAAAATAGAAAGTTAACTACTGGTAAATAAATGAAAACAACTAACTTAAAATAAAAGAAGAATACTATTGATAATAGTGGGTTGCCTTCCACCAAGCACTTAGTTTAACGTCTTAACCAGACCCTACTAGAGGCTATGATTTGTAGACTGATTTTTAGATATATTCACTCTATGTCCCACTTTTCGTTTAGTTATTGTCTCAATGTGCTTTAAAATGTACAATCTTTCTCAAGATTGTCATTATTAAACTTCCATTGTGGACATCAATAATTGTCTTTGTTGAGGCCATGAATGGCCTTCCGAGAAGTACATTGTGATCTTTATCTAGTTTTGTGGTCTCCTACACATCTGAAAAAACAAAATCTATAGGTATAATGAGCTTATCTATATGCATCAATAAGTCCTTTACCATGTCTTTCGAATATATATAGATTTATCAGCTAATTACAGGGACATGTTTGTGAGTTTTAGCTCTCCTAATTGTATCTGCAAGCATAATAAGGCATTAAGTTAATACTTGCACCTAGATCAAACATGGCCTTTACCTACTTCTTATCACCCATGGTGATGTTGAAATTAAAGCTTCCATTATCCTTGAAGGTTGCTTCAATTTTACTTGTGTTTCTCTCATCATTAGGTAAATCATCAAAAAAATTAGGAAACTTAGTATTTAGCAACTTACTATTGTGAAGGACCCTAATAGCCTTCACTTATTTATGTTAACCAGACAACTGCTCTCTTGCTTGCTTTTTCATATACTCTGCTAGCTGCCCAACTTGTACTTTCACTCTCTTTATTGTAGCCTCCAAATAATCCAACATTTGATTAGTTTTCACATGGTTGTCTTTGCTCACTTCAATGAAAGCATTCAAGTTGTCCTCTAAGGTTTGTTTATTTGATGGGCTATGTGGCATGTTTTGATTAAAATGTTGTCCTTACATGGGGTTTTGGTTTTGGTCATAGGTAGAGTTGTTTTCCTTCTAAGAGAATTAGGATGATTTCTCCACCCTGTATTGTAAGTGTTTGCATAGGGGTCACTCCAAGGTCTAGGTTGATAACCTTTCATTTCATATACTTTTTCATGACACAAATCGGTAAATGGTTCACTTTGAAAAGGAAAAATGTTAACACCACGCCCATAATTACTACACACTCACATACCTCTCTATTTGGAGTGTCCTTAGTGGTGAAAATAATGACTTATTTGGAGTGACCTTGGTGTTGAGAAGTGCAACTTACTTGGTTAATTTTTCAAGTTGCATAGAGGATTCATTTATAGAGCCTACATCATTTACACAAACTCTTCTCACTCTAGAACTTTTTTATTGTAAATTAGCACCCAACAATTCATAGAGCTTATAAGTCTCTAAAACTATCTTTTCCCCCATAGCTCCACTTGTATTATTGGCAATTGTAAACTGACATTGTTATATCAAACCATCATAGAAGAATTTCATTATAGCTAAAGTGGGAAGTGCCAAGCCTTTGCCATATCTTTGAGGGTGTATGTGAAACAATTCATTTTGATTTGATCCTTATTGAGCCCTTGCAAAAGAAATGTTTGTACAATTGAATATAAATCCCTAATGAAAGTCAAAGGATCTTCATTAGGAATTCCATAAAAGGAGGATAACATGTAATATTGAATATTTTTTAATCCATAGTTCCTAGTTGCCTCCCTCAACTGTACGAAGAAAGTCACAATACCAATGATTGGCCTTGTATACTCCTTCATTTTCATTGCCCATCATAAATCATCTCTCATGTTTAATGGCTCTTGTAGTCGCTCTTGAATTTCAATATTCAGCCTAATTGAGTTCTCCTTTGATATATTAATATTGTCTATAAAGTAATAAGTTAATTCCTAAGGGATCTCATACCTTGCATAGACTAAAAAAAGCAACAAAGAAATCAAAGCACAAAAAAAAAATAAACAATTAAAAGCAAATAACAAAAGGAAAAGAAATAAAAGTAGACAAGATACAAAAATAAATAAATAAAACACAAATATTAACGGAATCAAAAAATAAAAATAAAAAACACAAAAACACAGAAAATTATGAAAATTAATTAAAATAAATAAATAAATAAATTTAAAACACCAATTCTCTAACAATGTTGCCAAAAACTTGATGCAAAAATTTTAATTGCTCACAAGTGTACGAATAGATAATTTTACCTTGAGGATGGTCTCTAAAGGAGTTGGCAAGTTTTTTTCAAAAAGCTAAATTATTTTTTAAATTAGTTAAAATGAAAAATCTTAAATATTCTAACAAAGGTCGAAAGAGAGAAAAAATACTGTTAATTTTAATATGATTAAATAGTTAAATTAAAGTAAGTGAGCTAAATTATAGCCAAAATAAGATGATGAAAGAATATGGAAAAATTAGTTTGCATATCACCTAATGGAAATAATGAATTAAATGTTTTAAATGAAAGTTAGATTTATTGATTTTTTTTCCTTAAGTGAACTCTAAATGATCGTGATGAGTTTACACAATTCTCAATCAATCAATAACTTTCAAAATTGGGCTTGCATTTGATTAATTTAAAAACCTAAGAAAACTATATAGACCATGATTCTCAATTAATCAATAATTTTCTAGATCAAGCTTAAAATTGATTAATTAGTAAACCTAAGGGAAATTTATTACCTTCAATTATAAATCAAGATTTACCTCATAATTAATTTATAATTAATGATAACTTAAACCATATAATTTAACACAAAATAATAAAATTAAATTATACTCTTGTTCATTAATACATAACTAAGCATAAATGATATGTCTAATGCTTAGCTTTAAAATATTTTCTTTAATTATAAATCAAGATTTTTCCATCATTAATTTATAATTAAAGATATGAAGAACATGAATAAGAAATAAATCCAAAAACTTCTATTTTATTAAATCATAAAATTATTCTTCTGATCATCGGAAGTATGACTAAAATCCTATATACAAAAAATAGCCAATTATAATTAAACTAACCAAAATTAATTCAACTACAAAAGGCATTCAAATTACAGAGAGAAAAAGAAAATCTAACAATACAAATACCCATTTTTTGATATATGATTTCAAATATTTGAATTGCTTGATTGCCTTCCTCAATCATTAAAAACTACTTCATACTTGGGAGAGTTTCTATCTATTCTCTATATTATGGAATGTAAAGAATAGCTATGGGAGCTAGAAAGGCTTGATCTTTTTTTTATGAGGGGTTTAGGGTGTATTTATAGGTTAAGTTTAAGGTGAAACATATACATAATTTGTATTAGGATTTCTGGCCAATTTTTATACTTGGGTTGCGGCATGCTTTATTTTGCATTGTGCTATGCCTTGAATTTTGAATGCCAAGTTGCAACATGATATCTGTTGCGTGTTTTTCAACACACGAACTCGTGCAAGTATACACGGTCACAAGTAATATGATTAGTAAGTAAAGATCGATCCCACGAGGATTTGTTACCATAGTTTGTCGAGTACTAAAATTGTATCTCTCTGATTTTATCCAAAACAATCGTTGATTAATACAAAAGTAAAATAAGAAAATAAAAGAAATCTAGGATTGCAATTTTTCACCAAACCAATCCACTCAAATCATGTTATTTTCTTTTGATTTATATTTTAGTACATTTAATTTGTCAACCGAAAACTTCTTTTTTTATTATTCATACATCTCTTTCGAGCTCCGTATAAACACACCTCATTAAATTAATTCACTATATCTCTATGAGAATTAAATTTAATAAGATTCATTAAGTTCTAAGTTTTCAAATGGCCACACATACAATTAGGGTATATTTCTATCCTTCATCATACATGTCATTCTATTTACGAGCAATACACACACAAATGCCTTTCTCAAGTTTATTCATGTGCCACGGATCGTTTTGATAAGATTCGTAAATAATCAAAAAGCATTAAGAACAAAATAGAACGAACAAATCGAACGTCTTATAAATCTATCAAAAATAATTAAAATCAAAGCTTCATAAATTTAGATCAAATGCAACCCTAGAAAAATTAAACTACTTCATAGAATTAAAATAAAAATTATAACAACTACAAAAAAATAAGAAGAAGCAGAAATAAAATTAAAACATCTCAATAAGAAAATATTTGGCACACGTAGAACACAACAAAAGCCAAAAATGGCTTCTGCGTGTTCCGCAACCAACACACAAACACAATAAAAATTACAAACTGAAAAAACTAAAACTCTCTAAAAACTTTCGAAAACTAAAAATAAAACTCTACTCCAAAAACTAAAAAAACTTCCACAAACTTTTTTACAACTAAAAACTATCTCCTATTTATAGCAAAAAAATACATCAATAAAATATTAAATTTAAATCTACGCGTGGGGGACAAAAATTGTATCGAAAATGGGATCGAGGGACGCTGCGCGTTTCTGTTTTAATTCTCTTCCACGCTGTCACGTGTCGCGTTCTGATTCGCGGACACAATTAGTGGGACACGTGGCAGCATCTCATTCGTTGAAGGGAATGGGCGCACGCAGACTTGTCGCACGGGATTGGGGCGCACGCAACGTTGCGCAACGGCTATAACGCGTGTGAGATTATGTGCTTTTGCGTTCACCGATATGTGCCACGCGTCCGTTGATGATTCGTTCAAGGGAAAATTGGGACACGTGGAAGACTTTGATTGGCTGCGGGGAAGATTGCACGTGGTTCAGCCGCACAGAACAACGCCCTTTGGCAGACGTGTGACCGACACGTGGGTCCCACCCTGCACGCCGGCCTGCGCGGCAGGTGGGGCCCACTGGCACGCCGAGCCGCGTGAAAAATAGTGACCTGCACCCACTCTCTTTGGTCGGGTGTGCTAATGACGCGCAAATCTGGCCGTTGCCTTTTTGATCGGACGGTCCACGTTGAGCGCTTGGATTAGGGCGCGTGGCGTCTCCTAGCCTGCGCAGAAAAATAAACTTTATTAATTCCATTTTTACCCACAAATATATTTCAAATTACATTTTAAACTTTCTTTAATTACAGTTAAGCCCTTTGCTAATTTTAAATTAAATTTTTAAACTTTTAATAATTAAAATGAAGCCCAAATTTAATTTAAATTATATTTTTAATTTTTAAAAATTGTAATTAAGAACTATATTATTTGAAATTATATTTGTGGACATAAATGTGGCATTAAGTACATTTTCGATACAAATTATTTACTTTTATTAAAATATATAAAAAACAGTAAATACTAATTTATTAATCGAAAATTAACTAAAAACATCAAGAACATAGCAATTATAATTAATAAAATAGGTGAAAATAACTATATAAAATACAGTTATCAATATCCTTATGCCACACATGTTGAATTTGAACAAACACACATATAGATCTAAAGAGCATTATGATGCAACATGGATTTTGTTGAGTAGTGGCACACATCTATTTTTGGTTATTTACATTATGGTTCATTATGACTTATGTGAGTTACCATTAATTGCCCATTTTCACTCTATTTGCTCATGTTTGGTCAGGATTCTTATAATAGCACTTTAACCTATAAAACATGAAAATATCTTGCAAAAAAAGGTGTAAGTCATGTAGTCCTTTGTATATTTGTTGGCTTCTCATGTGAAAAAAATGGAGTATAAGGTTGGTTAGTATTAATCAATAATGCATACAAGCACATAGTTAGGTGCATGATGAGTCACAAGACCGGTATTACAAATATCGATCTTGCGGAATCTTATGGTTTCATTATTTGTAAAACTCTAGCAAGTGTACGAATCATTTTATAGAAAATGATAAGTATACTCCCAAGGTTGATCTAAGGAAGGAATATATGTGGTTTTTAATTTATTATTCAAAATCTTAAAAAAAATTAAATCCTAAACATCCTGCCACATTTTTTTGGTTTGTTTGTTTTCTAATCAAATAACATAAAAAGTAAACATAGATATACATTCAATAAACAATAATGAAATTTTTTATCATTCATAATAGTAGAGTATTTAAGGATATAATAATTAAGTTAATTATGTTTTCTCATATTATTTAGGTTATTAAATATATAAATTGATATTTGTTGATTTTCCCTTTTTGGTATGAAAGTGTTCTTAGGCGAGGCCCAAATTCTTTTGTTTAATATTAACTAATTAATATCCATAGTCAGGGCCTATTAATTAATTAAATATTAAATTTCAACTTTATTTCTAAGAAAATAGCAAACAATCTAATCACACCTTTAGGCGGAGTCAATTAATTAGACTTTATTCAAGGTGTCTAAATTAAACCTAAGAATTTAATTATCCAAGTACTAACTTTTAAGTTTTAAAATCATTACTAAAAATATGTTGTTAATACATTTAGGAATAATAGTTTTTATAAAAAACTTTTGAAATAGAGCTTCACTCTAACTACCAAGTGATTGTACCAACAAATAAAAGAGCACTACTCTAAATCAGACTGGATAATTAAACCTTAAAATCTAACTTTTAAGATTTAAATTTGTAATGAAAAATAATATATTTCTCTCTAACATTCTTAATATAAAATCTTGAATAAAAATAAAATCAATTTATTTTATAGCGATGTTTTACCTAACTAATATTTCGCAAGCATAACAACGTTATAATTATATCGAATTTACAAATAGCCAGTCATGTTAAATTTAATCACAGACAAATTAAATATAACATATAAGAATAAACATAAAAAGATAACTATAAAGAATCAATTAAAATTATACCTTAAAAGAATCTTTACAGTAGTTTGATGTTAATTCTATTACTGTAAAACCTCCAAACGAATTTGCATCTCAACTTATTGAATCAAAAACTAAAAATATATAAAAACATAGCTAGTTCTTCTCAAAAAGGGAACTTTAAAACTAAAAATTAAAAAAAAAATCTAGAGAGAAAAAGAGCTCATAAAATTGTGTGTTTTACAATGGGGGAAGAGAGACTTTTTATAGGTAAGGAAAAGGCCAAAAAAGGGGGGGAATATTTCAAAATTTGAATTTGGATGCGTTTAAACAGGTTGGCAAGCGGTTGGCACACACAGGATATAGTGAGGAGTGTGCTGGCGTGCACATGACACAGAACGAATGGGATGTTGTGAGCAAGCATTGGTGTGGATGGGTGGCTGGCACACTAGTGCGCACGGAACTAGGTACAGATGGGCATCTACAAGCGTGATTTCAGCCTTGTTGATAGTTTTGGCCCATTTTGTCCAATATTTCCATCTTTTTTTTTACTTTTCCTCATATATTTTCTCAACATATTTCTGATGTATTACCTCTAGTATTTTCTTCGAGTTTTTTTAAGTTATTTGGAACAAAAATACCTAAAAAACAATAAAAATACCCATGATTCCAAAAAGGAAAGATTTATATAAAAGATGATAATATCATACAAATATGAATTTATTTAATCAATTCAAGTACATTAAATCATGGTAATTTTAGAGCTTTTTAAGCACTCATCGGTGTATTGTGTTTGAAAACATTTTGTACACATACCATGGGTTAGTTTCTTAGTATGCATGCTCGATTATGAGTGCCATGTTTTGTTTCATTTTGTGAGCATGTATTTTTGGAAATTACTTGATAATTTTGGAAATAAAAATTTGAATTTTTGGCACCTCGATAAGGCCCTTGTTAGACCCCTCACTGGACCCTCAATAAGGTAGTCGACGAGGACACTCAACGAGGGTGGTAGGTAGTGCCTTGTGATTATATAAATAATCCTATCTTTTTCCCTTTCTTATGCATTCTTTCCATGCCAAAAATCTACAAAATTATCTCTAAAAGTTTCTTATGTATCACAAATTACTTTGAGTGAATTTCATAATTGTGCTACATTGTTGTGAGTAAAATAGAGTGCTTGAGTGTTGAGAGCTCTTCACTATTTTATAAATATTACGAGAACAACACTATGAGATTGGTTTAGGTAGTATTGGTTGAGTTCCTAAATCAATGGTTGTTCATTGTTCGTGGTTGAGTGTATTTCTCATGTTCGTTATTTATAGTTCGTGGTTTAGTGTATTTTCCCCAATTGTTCTTTCACTTCTAATCCACTTTATTAATCTTTAGTTACTAATCACAATATTTTGTGTGGTGTTGGCTCTAGAGGAAATTTGGGTTCATGTATCGGACCAAGTTGTTATGGAGGTAGCAAGCGAGCGTAGCAATAAATAGTCAAGGTAAAGATATTGTTTGATAAAGATATTTGCATTTATATTTATATTAAGTATGATAAGTGATATTTTATACACATTTTTAGATATCAACTCCTTTATAGTTATAAATATTTTATTATCATATTCAACGAAAATTATTTATTTTGTAGTTATGGGGAAAATACCGATTTTCTAAATGTTTTGAGATTTTCTTGGAACTTTTATGGATTTTTTTTATAATTTTAATTTGATAGATAGATTAACTTAGAAAGAAAGTAGATATATTTCATTGTGTATCCTATCCTTTTATTCATTATAGCTTATCATATCCTTTTGACATGTGGTCCACACTAATCATATCTTTATTTGATATGTATCTCCTATATATACAAAAAAATAAAAAATAAAATAAGGAGGAATATCATAATACAAATTTATAGAGATTTAGATATAGATTTAGAATAATAAAAGTTATAGGAAAGAATTAAGAAGAAGATTCCAAAGGCAATCAAAGAATTAAAGATCATAATTAAAGACAAAAGTCTTAAGATTTATTCTCCTTTATTTTATTTTTATCATTAATAATATTATTAATTTATTATTTTTTGTGAGTATCTAATTTAATATTTGATTGTAGGTAATTTCAAAAACCTAGATATAGATTTCAATATTTAATAAAATCTGCAATATTCTATTCAATTATTCTTCGGGATTATGTATTAATTTTTAGTTTTATTTTTTATATGAATTTTCTTGATTATTCCATCAAATTAGTTTATTGGGTATGTAATCACTTGATTAATTTACATAACTACTAGTAATAATTTTCTTGAATGAGGATTAATATTCAAAATAATTAAATCGATATTGTGTGTTTAACCTTGATCCAATTTGCTTCTTGAAATTGAAGGTTTTTAGTATATTAAATTTGGAGAGCTTATTCTAGAATGTCTATTAGAAAGAGTTTGGATCAAGAGCTTGTTTAATTCAATGAATAGGTAAGAAGATGTAAAGACTTTCGATCTTGTGAATTTCTCTATGATGGTATAATCAAAGAATATGAGATTAGGATATGCTTTTATTGATTTACAATACATGCTCATGGTAGAGAATGATGACTCTATGAAAGTAGAGTCATTAGTGCACTTTTTTAATTAATATTTACTTATTTTCTTCAATAAATAGTATTTTTGAGGCCAAAAGTATTAAAATATAAAAGTTTTAGTGAAATAGGGTGAAAATATAATTTTTGAAAATTTTTAGGATTTTTCTAGAAATGTTTTGGATTTTTTATGAATTTTTAACGTAAGGCCAATCAAGAGCTATCACGTGGCATGCCACGCAAGAAAATGAGTTGATGGGACAAGCCATACAGATGCCACACAAGCAAGGACAGCGAATCACGTTATGCTACATGTGAGGAGGTCAAATCGCATGCCATATGTTAGTACAATGTTCAACATGAGTTCAAAGATCGGTCAAAATACACTACAGATGTTTCCATGCAATTAATCCCCATGTTCCATCCATGTGCAACGCCATCCATTTTTTTGAATCACATTACACCATGTGTCGTTGACTCAACGAGCATTGACTCTGACCGATCTCCCCTATCAAGTGTCACGCTCTGATTCACCCAGTGAATTTTGTGTGCCATATGTCACGCTATGATTGGATGACACTGTTAGTTTTGCTTGCTTTGAGCTTAGCCTTTGATTTGAAGTTGATCTAACGGTCTAGATTGCACTTGAGCTATATTTAAGCCCTTAATCACCCCATACACCCTAAGGGGCCATTATTAACATAATTTTGGTTTGTTTTTGGTGCTAAAAAGAGAGAAAATACAAAATAATTCAAAAGGGTACACAGTTTTGGTGAATATTAGCACTACACTTCAAGAGATTGATTGTATTTCTTCTACTACTCTTTTCTTTATCAATTTTTATGTCTTTCTTTATGAAAAATATAAGTTTTACGATTACAATTATGTGTAGTTAATTTATTAATCTATGGATATTATGAACCTAATTTTCACAATATGATGATCTAATATTTTACTCCAATTATAATTTAATTATATTATTTAATCTGATTTTTATGCTATTAATTATTTGGTCAACAATTTATCTATAGAGGAAATTAAATAGGTTTGAGAGAATTATTTAATTGTTTGTCTTAATTAAATAACATGCATAGTTTCTATAGAGATGTATGATTCTTATGTATGTGATCCATAATTGATGAACCTAATGAGTAGTATGCAATTGAATTGGCATGAGAGTGTGATTAAATTAATTATTATATGGTGTGTAGTTTACTTGAGAGAAGAATATATACTAGGTTAGATTCAATTGATAATTATATTGGAGGGATTTTAGCAATTTGCATGTTTAGAAAATTGGGGGATTGAGTATTCCTAGATATTTTCTCATATATCTTCTTAGTTATCAAACCTTATTTAATTAATTATTGCTATTTACTTTTAGTTATTTTAATTTTGCTTCATTAAAATATAAAAACATAAAAAGATTGATTTTTATTTTTTTAGTTTTAAAAATTAGTTTCTAATAAAATATCTCTACGACAACGATCTATTCTCATTATTATATTACGTGTTGCGATACATATACTTGTGTATTCATTTCATACACTTCGTGTGTGGCGATCAGAGAATAATCCTACAATCATTCTTTATTCATATTTTTTTTTGTCTTAATCTTTAGTTGATAGATTTAATATTCAGTTTCTAAAACCAAAAACATTTTTACTAATTTTAATTAACTTACTAATGAGCTCACAATTAGGAGTAGATATTGTTACCAATCCTTATGGGTATGACAATCCTTGTTCCTAAAATTACTTATCACTTATACATGATTATATATACTTTCATGTTTTTTATTAAATTACAATTTTACAAATATTGTGGGAACAACACTGTGAGATTGGGTTGGATATTATTGTTTGAGTTTTTAAATCAGTGGATGTTCATTGTTCGTGATTGAGTATATTTCCTATGTTGGTTATTTGTGGTTTATGGCTAAGTGTATTTTACACGGTTGTTAGCTTTAATGATATTCAGTTACTAATCACACTACTTTGTATGGTGTTGGCTTTGGAGGAAAGTCGGGTTCGTGTATGAAACCAAATTATTATACAGGAGCGAGTGAGGGCAGCAATAGGCAGCTAGGGTAGAGGTCCTTATGGATAATGTATTTACATTTATAATACTATTAAGTTGTATCTATTTATTGTTAGTTGATTTATTTGTTGACAATGGGTGCTATTGTCAACCAAAGATTTTACCACATGGATAGGGGTTCTATGTGGTTTTACCTTGTTATATATGGTGTTGTGAATGCTCTACTATTTGGATCGTACAATCTGAGTTTAAATTGTGTATATTTCAACATATGAAGGTTTACACTCTAATTATAAAGCTTTTAATATTTATTGCTTGCTTTCTGATTATTGTTTAATATTTCTACTACTTAAAGTACTACATGTCTATGATTATTATTTACTACTTTTGTTGCTATCTATTAAGTGTTTTTCTTTCTACTGTTGTGAGTTTGGGATGAGTCCTTAAGGATTTTAAATCTCCTTACCCTAGTTGTGTACCGGGTCTTAGATTCTGTTAATTGGTATTAGAGTCTATGCTTCCTTTTTAGGCTTAATTGCTCTTTTTTTGTTCATTAAACTCACTTATCACACACACATTTCTCTTTGATGGACTTAGGAGAAGGAGGTAACATATGTAGACATCCTTTATTCCATGGGCTTAACTTTTCTTATTGAAAATCTAAGATGCAAGTCGTCTTGTGGTCCTTTGGAGAATGTGTCTGGTTTCTAGTTGAGAATGGCTCGATGTATCTAACTAAAATTCTTTCTGACAAAATTCTTATCCCTAAACCTATAATTGAATGGGTGAAAGAGAAAAGAAAGGAGATAGTATGGAATATTAAAGGATTATATACTATCATCAGGGCTATCACGCCTAACGAATACAAAAGAATTCAAAGTTGCATAACTTCCAAGCAAGCATGGGATATACTAGATACTACACATAAGGATACCTTTGTAGTCAAGAGATTTAGGATACTAAAGTCAAAAAGTGACTTTGAACTCTGTATTATGAAAGAGGACGAGACTTTAACAAGTTCTATACATGTTTTTTAAACATTGTAACCTTTTCTTACAACTTTGGAAGACCGAATGGCAAAGAAAAGAAAATTGACAATATTATTGTTAGTCTAATGAGACAAGATCGTCAATGCAATTTCCAATCTTATAGATATTTTGGTTTTATATTTGTAAAACTCTCCCAAGTGCACGAATCATTTTATAAAAAATGACAAGTATACTCCTAAGGTCAATTTAACGGAGGAATATTTGTAGTTTTTAATTTATTATTCAAAATTTTAAAAAGGAAATTAAATCCTAAACATCCTGTCACGATATTTTGGTTTTGTGTTTCCTAATCTAATAAAATAAACATAGGTATAGATTTAATAAACAAGAATGCAAATTTTTATCATTCATAACAGTTTAGTATTTAAGGATAAAACAATTAAGTTAATTATGATTGCTCATATTATTTAGGTTATTAAATATATAAATTGATATTTATTGATTTTCTATTTTTTGTATAAAAATGTCCTTAGGTAGGGCTGATAGGGGCAGAACCGACATCGCCGATCCTGCCCGTTACTTTGGTTTTATTTATTTTTAAAACTCTCGCAAGTGCACGAATCATTTCGTAGAAAATGATAAGTATACTCCCAAGGTCGATCTAAGGAAGGAATGTATGTGGTTTTTAATTTATTATTCAAACTTTTAAAAACGAAATTAAATCCTAAACATCCTGTCACGATAGTTTTGGTTTTTGTGTTCCTAATCTAATAACATAAAATAAACATATATCTGATTAATTAAATATAATCTAAAAGAATAAACATAGATACAAATTGAATAAATAAATATAAATACGATTCAATAAATATTCATGCAAATTTTATCATTTATATTAGTGGAGTATTTATGGATATAATAACTAAGTTAAATATGCTTGCTTATATTATCTAGGGTATTAAAGATATAAATTGATATTTTATTGATCTCTCTTTTTTGTATGAATACCACCTTTGGTGAGTTAGATACTCTTTGTTAACTAAACAAATCAATTAACACCTATGGGTGGGGTTGATAACTAATTTGGTTAATTAAATTAATTCCTTTTTCTAAGAGATTGAAAATGAACCATTTAAATGCCACCTTTGGTGAGTTAGAAACGATTTAAACTTTATTCAAGGTGTCCAAATTAAACTTAAGAATTTAGTTATCCGAGTACTAACTTTCAAGTTTTAAAATCACTATTGTAAACATGTTGTCAATACATTTCCACATAATAATTCTTATAAAAACTTTTGAAATAGAGCTTCACTCTAACTCTACAGGGCGATTGTACCAACAAATAAAAAAGAGCACTACTCTAAATTAGGCAGGATAACTAAACCTTAAAGTCTAACTTTGATTTAAGTTTGTAATGAAAAATAATATAATTCTCTCTAACATCCTTAATATAAAATCTTGAATAAAAATAAAATCAATTCATTTTTAGAAATTTTCACCTATTTAATATTTATGGCTTATAACAACGTTATTATTATATCATGATTATAATGTATAGAGTTAAATTTAATCACAGACAAATTAAATATAACATGTAAGAATAAAGCATAAAAATAAGCAAAGAAAATAAAATCCTTCTGAGAACTTCGATGCTATTCCGTTGCTAGAAAACCTCAAGCGGAATTTGCACTTCCATTTATTGAATCAAAAATCTAAATTATTACAAAAACATTACAAGTTCCTCTCAAAAGAGAAGAACTCTAAACCTAAGACAATTGAACTAAAAACTAAGAGAAAAACTAAGAAAAGCTTAGAAACTAAGAAAGAAACTAAAGAAAACTCAAAAACTAAGAAATGAGAGAAAAGAAAGAAGAAGAGAAGTGAGGTTTTGAGGTGTGTTTTGAAGTGAAGGGAAGGAGTATTTATAGGTGAGGATGGAGAGAAAAATGAGTAAAAAAATGTTAAAAAATATTAAAAAATGTAAGCAGCGTATTGGAATTCGATGTCATTAATAGCGTCAGCGATGACGTCCTGAGGCACCCGCATTTGTACCGCGGATGAACATTACCCAGCGGATGAACAGTACCCCGCGGATGGATGAACGGTTCAGCGTAGCTTGGGGCAAGCGTGATTGCATGAAGCGTAATGGCGCCAGCGATTTTCTCCTTTTTGATATTTTTGACCCATTTTGTCCAATTTTCCTTATTTGTTGACCTTTCCCCATTTATTTATTAATATATTTGTGATGTATTGCTTCGGTATTCCTCTTTGAGTCTTTAAGTTGCGTTTTTAAGTGAAAATACGAAAAACAATAAAAACACCCGTGATTCGGAAAAAGACAAATTTATATAAATATATGGTAAAACATATAAATATATATATTTTTAATCAATTAATGTGCAAAAAATCATGGTAATTTTAGTGCTTTTTGAGCACTCATCACAACTTGACAGCTTCTTGCTAGTCCCTTAGCAAGAAAGCGATAAAAACTAAAAATTAAACTATCCTAAATCACTTCGTGGATTGAAACGTTGCATTTAGCCTATGCACAAGCCTTTAAACCCACAGGTTGCCTTACTGGTGACGAGTTTGAGTCTCGTGAGGGTTTTGATAATGATACCTGAACATTGAACTAAATGTAAAAATTAAAAGAAATAATAACAACAATCAACTTAAAAACTAAAAATTACAACAAAATCAAAAATTAACGTTTAAGAATAAAGAAAACAACATATCACAAAAATGTCTCATACTTTTAATCTCCTTTAAGATCATAATTAAAATCTCAAGCATAAGTTATTTTAATCTTTTTAAACAATCATGATTTATTATAATAATTAGTCGGAAATCATTTTCATATTTCATATCAAAAATGTATCAATTTAATTTCACCCAATTTCGGTGTTATAAATCCGAATTAAACGACTCTATTCCTCACAAGTCAATACTCTCCAAAACACTTGAATCCTATGGGTTCAAACACTAAATACTAATTTATATGCGAAAGAGTTGATGTATAGAAATGAACTAATATGTTCGCATATGTATAAAGAAGAAAGGCTCAAAGTGTTATTTTGACGTTGATCTCATGGAAGGAATCAAATGTATAAATTATAAAGATATCATATATAAAAATTATTTTCTGCATAAATCAAACTCATTAAGAAAAAATTTCCAAGATATATGCCTTTTACAATGAAGAAAGTGCAATGACTTTTGAGAATTACTTTCTTATATCTTTCTTTTGTAATTAGCCTTTACTCACAACTTTGTAGGCAATGTGGGTTATAGTATGTAGATGATACTATTTTTATTCTTTCTCTCTATATTTTTCTGAAGATATTTTTCAATATATATCATTTTTTTAGAGAGTCAACCCATGTACAGATTGTACATTTTTTTGTTTTTTGGATTTTGGGTAATGCGGGTCATAGTATGTAGATTATACTATATATTCTTTATCTCTCTATTTTTTTCTGAAGATACTTTTCAATATATATCATTTTTTTAGAGAGTCAACCCATGTACAGATTGTACATTTTTTTTTAGGATTTTGGTGAGTGGTTAATTTTGTGGCTTTTTTTGTTTGATCTTGGTTTAGGTAACCCCAGATATGTCTCTCTTTTTTTGTAACAGTCATGCACGAATGAGATAAAAGCATATACTATCAATTTCTACTCAAATCATTTAATCTAAGCAAAAATAATAATAAAAAATATACGATACTCTATTAAGATGAGAAAAAATTCATACATTCAATATTAATGCCTATAGAGATCATCTAAGAATTTGAAGAAATAAGAAATGTGTTTGGAGTAGAAAAAATATATATTTCACTTTCTGAATAAGGAAATTAGGCTCAAATTATATCTACTAAGGTAGTCTCCACTAAAAACAAATTCATAAATAGCGATTTTGTGTTTAATATAATTTCTACATCTTTTCAAGAAATATTATTTATTACAAAAATTAACTAATTATCAAAAATAATTACATAATATTTCATGATATGTTTTCAAAAATTAATCTAACAGTACAAAAGACTTAACTATTTACTTAAATTTGATTTAAAGAAATGATAAATTTTTGTGAATTTTTTTTTTAATTCCAAAAATTACTAAATCACCTGAGAAAATAAAACCAAACACAAAAAATGAAGATGTGAACATAAAAAGAAAAAAATTAATAATTTTTTTTTTAAATTATTAAATCTTTTTTTTCTTTTCTAATTAAGCATGGTAACTTTTCACCACCCCAACGGGGAACTTACATTGTCCTCAATGTAACAAGCGTAAATTAAAGATAAAGAGAAAAGAGAAGAAAGATTACCTATTTCTTGAGAATGTGTAAGTAGTAATGGAGAAATGCAAGTGCATTCATCATATTCATCATTAAAAGTGTATACGGAGCATTAACATGAACTTCTAACAACTCAAAAAATATTTTTAGTTTTAACAATTTAAAAATTATTCACATATAATTAAACCAAAATAAACAATAAAATTAAAACAAATAACAAAAAAAATTACCTAAAATGATGGGTTGCCTCCCATCCGCTTAGTTGCGTCTTAGCAAGGCGTAACTTGGAGATTGCCTTTTTAAGTAAACTCAATGTCCCTCATCATTGAGTCAATCAAACTCTACAAGTAAGACAATGTTGTCTACCTATCTTTGTTTCAAACATGCCTATTGATTTTCAAATTTTCCACCAAAAACTAGGGGCATGCTTGAGGGTTTAGATAACCCACATCTAAGTGCAAATCAAATAATTAAGGCATCAAAACACAATTGTACCTAGAACAAACAAAACAACTAACTCCTTAGATTGTAATTAAAGCTTTAAAATTTTGGAGATAGTTTGAGAATTTTTTTTTTTGAAGTTAAAATAACATAATCGGTATTAACCAAGAGTGCTCCCAGGAAAGAATGGTGGGGCAAAGGCTCCTTAAATACCATCCTCGAACGAAGCGTTCCCGGAAAAACTAGTAGCCTGAAAGGCTTCCAAGAACTAAGTCTCCTGACAGAACTCCTTAGATCTTTACTTTTCATGCTATTAAAATTAAGTTAATTAAGTTAAGTTAAGTTAAAATTTAAGTTAATTAAGTTAATAAAAAGGAGTTAATTAAGTTAATGAAAATCTAAGTTAATTAAGTTAGTAAATTAAATTAATATAAGTTAGTAAAATTAAGTTACTAAAAACCTAAGTTAATTAACTTAGCGAAAATTAAAAAAAAAAGTAGTTAAAAAATTTGAAAAAAAAATAAAATAAAATAAAAGAGAAAAAATAAAAATTAAGCCAAAAAAAAAAAAATAATAATAATAAAATAAAATAAATTGAAAAAAAATAATTGAAAAAGGTAAAAGAAAAAAAAAAGAAAAAAAAAACAACAAAAAAAAAATAAAAAAAAAATTGAAAATAAAGTTTTTGATTTTTTTTTATTTTTTATTTTTTATTTTTTATTTTTTATTTTTATTTTTTATTTTTTTATTTTTTATTTTTTATTTTTTTATTTTTATATTTTTATATTTTTATATTTTTATATTTTATATTTTTTTATTTTTTATTTTTTTTTCTTATTTATTTATTAATTTAATTTAAAATTTATTTACTTTTTTTTTACTTCAAATTTCAAAATGCAAAATTATTTTATTATTCATGCTATATTTTTTTTTTTATTTATTCTGAAATTGAAATTTGAATTTTTTTTACTTTTCACAAACAACAAAATTTTTTATTTTTTAATTTTTAATAAAAAAAAATCACAATTATTTACAACCTGAGTTTTTAAAATTTTGATAAATAATTTAAAAGCGATATTCCTTCCCGGCAATGGCGCCAAAAACTGATACCATCCCGACATGCGCCAAAAACTTGATAGAGAGCGAGCAAACATGTAGATCACGCGACCCGTTACTTTGGTTTATTTATTTTAAAACTCTACATGCACGAATCATTTAGAAAATGATAAGTATACTCACGAGTCGATCTAAGGAAGGAATGTATGTGGTTTTAATTTATTATTCAAACTTTTAAAAGCGAAATTAAATCCTAAACATCCTGTCACGATAGTTTTGGTTTTTGTGTTCCTAATCTAATAACATAAAATAAACATATATCTGATTAATTAAATATAATCTAAAAAGAATAAACATAGATACAAATTGAATAAATAAATATAAATCTGATTCAATAAATATTCATGCAAATTTTATCATTTATATTAGTGGAGTATTTATGGATATAATAACTAAGTTAATTATGCTTGCTCATATTATCTAGGTTATTAAAGATATAAATTGATATTTTATTGATTCTCTCTTTTTTGTATAGATACCACCTTTGGTGAGTTAGATCTTCTTTGTTAACTAAACAAATCAATTAACACCTATGGGTGGGGTTGATAACTAATTTAGTTAATTAAATTAATTCCTTTTTCTAAGAGATTGAAAATGAACCATTTAAATGCCATACCTTTGGTGAGTTAGAAGATTTAAACTTTATTCAAGGTGTCCAAATTAAACTTAAGAATTTAGTTATCCGGTACTAACTTTCAAGTTTTAAAATCACTATTGAAAACATGTTGTCAATACATTTCCACATAATAATTCTTATAAAAACTTTTGAAATAGAGCTTCAACTCTAACTCAAGGCGGTGTACCAACAAATAAAAGAGCACTACTCTAAATTAGGCAGGATAACTAAACCTTAAAGTCTAACTTTCAATTTAAGTTTGTAATGAAAAATAATATAATTCTCTCTAACATCCTTAATATAAAATCTTGAATAAAATAAAATCAATTCATTTTAGAAATTTTCACCTATTTAATATTTCGCAAGCATAACAACGTTATTATTATATCATGATTATAAACTTGACTATGCATTAAATTTAATCACAGGACAAATTAAATATAACATGTAAGAATAAAGCATAAAAATAGCTGTAAAGAAAATAAAATCCTTCTGAACTTGATGCTATTCCGTTGCTAGAAAACCTCAAGCGGAATTTGCACTTCCATTTATTGAATCAAAAATCTAAATTATTACAAAAAACATTACAAGTTCCTCTCAAAAAGAGAAGAACTCTAAACCTAAGACAATTGAACTAAAAACTAAGAAAAACTAAGAAAAGCTTAGAAACTAAGAAAGAAACTAAAGAAAACTCAAAAACTAAGAAATGAGAGAAAGAAAGAAAGAGAAGTGAGGTTTTGAGGTGTGTTTTGAAGTGAAGGAAGGGAGTATTTATAGGTGAGGATGGAGAGAAAAAATGAGTAAAAAATGTTAAAAAATATTAAAAAATGTAAAGCGCGTATTGGAATTCTTTGATGTCATTAATGACGTCGGCCTTAATCTGACGGCAGTATGCATTGCGGATGAACAGTACCCAGCGGATGAACAGGTTCAGCGTAACAGAGAGGCGGGCTGTAATTTGAAGCGCATGTAAAGCCTTGTGACGATTTTCTCCTTTTTGATATTTTTGACCCATTTTGTCCAATTTTCCTTATTTGTTGACCTTTCCCCATTTATTTATTAATATATTTGTGATGTATTGCTTCAGGTATTCCTCTTTGAGTCTTTAAGTTGCGTTTTAAGTGAAAATACACGAAAAACAATAAAAACACCCGTGATTCCGAAAAAGACAAATTTATATAAATATATGATAAAACATATAAATATATATATTTTTAATCAATTAATGTGCAAAAAATCATGGTAATTTTAGTGCTTTTTGAGCACTCATCAAGGGCTAAAATTCTTTTTTTAATATTAATTCATTAATATCCTTAGGTGGGGTCTATTAATTAATTAAGTATTAAATTTCAGCTTTATTTCAAGAAAATAGCAAATCATCTAATCATAACTTTAGGTAGAGTTAGTTAATTAGACTTTATTCAAGGTGTCAAAATTAAACCTAAGAATTTTATTATCTGAGTACTAACTTTAAAGTTTTAAAATCATTACTAAAAATATATCGTTAATACATTTTTGTATAATAGTTCTTGTAAAAAAATTGAAATAAAGCTTCATTCTAACTACCGGGTTATTGTACTAACAAATAAAATAGCACTACTCTAAATCAGACAGGATAATTAAATGTTAAAATCTAATTTTCAGATTTAAGTTTGTAATGAAAAATAATATATTTCTCTCTAACATCCTTAATATAAAATCTTGAATAAAAATAAAATCAATTTATTTTATAGAGATGTTTTGCCTATTTAATATTTTACAAGCAAAACAAAATTATTATTATATCATATTTACAAACAGTCAGTTATGTTAAATTTAATTACAAATAAATTAAACATTACATATAAGAATAAAACATAAAAAAAATGTAAGGAATTCATTTTAAAATTATGCTTCAAAAGAAACCTTATAGAACTTTGATATTAATTTTGCTGTTGGAAAACCTCAAAATGGATTTGTATTTTTGTTTATTGAATCAAAAACTAAAAATCTATAAAAAATAACTAGTTTTTCTCAAAAAGAGAAAAAATTTAAAACTAAAAAAAATTTAGAGAGAGAAAGAGTTGAGAAAATTGTGTTTTTTATAATGAGGGAAGAGAGTCCTTTTATAGGTGAGGAAAAGGCCAAAAAAGGTGGGAAATATTTCAAAAATTGATTTTCAACATGTTTGGACAGGCTGGTACGCCTATAAGGGGCAAAAATTGCAGCAAATCAGTGTTTGGCACGTGAGGAAATCGACACGCTGAGTGTTGGGCGTGTGCTAGGCATGTGCTGGGCTTGTGTTGGCTGCGTTCAGGCGTGTGCCGATGTATGCTGGGCGTACAAGCACATGACTCCACGAAGATGGGTGGCTATGTGCATAACTCAGTGCGGATGGGTGGTTGTGCTCGGGATTTCATCCTTCTTATCATTTCTTTTCTCAATATATTTGTGATGTATTGTCTCTAGTATTTTTCTTCGAGTCTTTAAGTTATATTTTAATGAAAATACCTAAAAAATAATGAAAATACCCGTGACTCTGAAAAGACAAATTTATATAAAAATATGATAAAATCATACAAATATGAATATATTTAATCAATTAAATTACATTATATTATGGTAATTTAAGTGCTTTTTAAGTACTTATCACAACCCTTACTAGCTTCTTAATAGTCCCTTAGCAAGAGAAGCGATAAAAACTAAAATAAAAAGAAAAAATTAAACTATCATAAATCACTTCTGTGGATTGAAATATTTGCATTTAGCATATGCAACAAGCCATTAAACCTTTAGGTTCCCTAGTAGATGAGTCAAGTTCCGTGAGGGTTTTCAGTAATGATACCCACAAACATTAAAAAAAATGAAAATAAAATAAGAAGTTAACTAAAATTTAAAATAATGAAAAAAGATTAAAATAAATAAATGAATAAATGAAATAAAAAAATATATTATGCTTATAATCTCTTTTAAATTTTATAATTAAAATCTAAAACATAAGTTATTTTCACCTTCTTAAATAGTTATAGTTTATAATAATAATTAGTTGAAAATCATTTTTATACTTCTTTTCAAAAATGTTTCAATTTCAATCTACCCAATTTCAGTGTTAGAAATTCGAATTCACTTTGATTATATTCCTTACAAGTCAATACTATCAAAAACACTAAATCCTATGGGTTCAAGCACTTATAATAAAGCGTATGTGAATAAAGTTTATGTTTAAAATGAACTAATAAATTCGCAAACTTATAAAAGAAAAAAGGCTCAAAAATAGTGCATAACTTCGATCTCATGAAGGGAATTGAATGAAAGGATTTATAAAATATTATACATTACTTTTATACATCAATCAAATTCATCAAATAAAAAATATCAAGTAATATTCCTTTTAGAAAATGTAGGAAAATGCAATGACTTCTTAAGGATTTACTTCCTATATTTTCTTTTACAATAAACCATTTCTCACAATTGTTTAGGCTTTTTGGGACATAGTATATAGATTATACTATTTATTTTCATATATTTCTTTCTATTTTTTTCTATCTCTTATATTTTTTTATAAGAAAATCCATTTTTTTAGAGTGTGGACCCATGTATAAATTGTTCATTTTTTTATGATAAAGTGAGTGGTTAATATTTGGCTATTCTGTTTGTATTTGTATAAGCAACCTTATTTATATATATTTAGTAGAATTCATGCATGATGAAGAAAGGCATTTAATATCAATTTTTATTTAAATCATTTAATCTAAGCAAATGAAAAATAAATATATAACACATCATTAAGATGTAAAAATCCAAACATTCAATGCCAAATCTTATAGAGATCATCTAATAATGCTAAAAAAAGCGTTTAAAGTAGAAAAAAAATAAGAAAAGTTTTTAGAGTAGAAAAAAATAATATTTATTACTCATGAAAATAAAGGATAATGGGCTCAAAATATTTCTCAAAAGGGTAGTCTCCAGTATTTGATTCTTAAACACCGATTTTGGGCTTAATATAATTTCCACACCTTATCAAGAAATACTAGTCATTAAAAAAACTAACTAATTACCATATACTCCATGATATGTTTTCAAAAATTAATGTAATAGTGCAAAAGATTTAATTATTTACTTAAATTTGATTTAAAGAAATAATAATTTTTTTAAAAAATAATCCTAAAATTCTAAAAAATTACTAAACCACGTAAAGAAAATAAAATCAAACACAATAAAAATGAAAATGTGAACATAAATTTTTTTAAAATTGTTAAAAGTTTTGAAATTAAGCATGGTAACTTTTCACCACCCCCAACCTAGAACTTAAATTATCCTCAATGTAATGATTGCACATTAAAGATAAAGAGAAAAGAGAAGAAAAGTTACATATTTCCTAAGAATGTGCAAGTAGTGATGGAGAAATGTAGAGGTATCCATCATGTTTATCATTAATGTTCACACAGGCAGATCATTACGAACTTCTAATATCATTAATGCCTCCCATCTAGCGCTTAGTTTAACATCTGAGTAAGACTTAAATGGGGGATTTCACTTTAAGTAAACTCAATGTCCTCATATCATTAAGTCAATCAAACCTAAAGGTAAGACAAGTTTTTCTACCTATACTCTTTAAGTTATACCCTATGGATTTTCAAAATTTTATTTATTTAAAACTAGGGACATGATTGTGGGTTTTAGATAAACCACCTAATATGGACCCTTTAGGGGAACAACCTAGGAACCCACGAACTCATAGGAATTCAAACAATTGATTTGCTAAGAACGTGTTAAAGATGATCTGATTATAACCTTAAGGAAACAAAGTCCTTAAAACCCAAATCTTGAGACGCCCCAAAGGATGATCACTCCCTTTGATAAGTCAAATTCAAGCATCCAATCAAGAACACAAGAAGGCAAAACAAGAAGCTTTCTGAAATTTTCTTTTCATTAAGGAATATTCGTTCTTCCTCCATTATATAGCTCTCTTCTTATTAATAAGCAAAAAAACCCTAAAAGAAAAAGAAAAAACCCTAGATGGAATGGGTCTATTAAGTTATAGATTGGGCCTAATCCAACCTTAAAAATTAAAGACTAAAATACTTAAAATAAAAAAGCCCACAATTTAATAAAATAAAAATTGTGAAACATAAAAGGCCCACAATTAACTAAAAGTCTAAGGCTTAAAATAAAAAGCCCACGATTAACTAAAATTAAAATTACTAAACATAAAAGGCCCATAATTAATTAAAACAAGAATATTGCTTCCTAAATTAATCCTCGCATCTAATTTAATATTCCAAATCTATCCTTTGTGTAGGATCTTAAGAATATTTGTATGATCTTGAGAATCTTTAGAATATTGGTAAACATCAACTTGGTTAGCACCTCAATCTCCATCATTCCCTTCTTCTTCAAAAAGATTTGTCCTCGAATCTTAGCTTTATAAGCAAGTCAATTTGGTATTGTGGATTTAGGTATGAAGTCTATTTGATGTTGCATGCCTCGCAACCATGGGGAATCTCTTTAGGAAGTTGATCCTCAAAGTCCTATAATAAAGATACAAAGACACTAGGCAAAGATGAGTTAAGATCGTTAGTAGAAAGATAAACATTATTGTACATAAGTACAACTACTTGTTTTCTTGCCATCATAGCACTCTTAATCTCTTGTTTTTCAACAAATACACTTATTCTTTTATTTTTCTCTCCTTTTCGCTCACTTTTCTCCTCTCTTTTCTCACTCTTCTCTCATTCGTGCTCACTTTCTTCTCTCTTTTTCCCACTTTCTTCTCTTTTTTGCTCAAATTTTTCTCTTTTTTGCTCACTTTTCCCTCCATTATACCCACTTTTCTCTCCATTTTTACTCTCTATCTTACTTACTCTTTTTTTTATTTTCCTCTCCTTGCTCACACTTTTGTTTTCTCACAACTTGCACTCTCTTGCTATCCTAATCTGGTCCTCAAAAGCTTGAAAAGGTTTGAGAGGGGCTAATACAACTTTTCGGCTGTTCATTTCAAAAGAGTACCAATTTTTGTACCCATCATGCATCACCCTCCTATCAAACTACCACAGTCACCCAAGAAAAATATGAGCAGTATACATTGGTGCCACATCACAAAGAACCTCATCCTTATACTTTCCAATTGAAATAGGAACCCAAACTTATTTGTTGACGTTCACTTCTCCACAATCATTTAGCCATTGTAGCTTGTACGATTTGGGATGCT
Organism: Hippophae gyantsensis; assembly: GCA_030763125.1. Lineage (NCBI taxonomy): Eukaryota > Viridiplantae > Streptophyta > Magnoliopsida > Rosales > Elaeagnaceae > Hippophae > Hippophae gyantsensis. The sequence goes on along the minus strand of CM061030.1, from coordinate 46,092,929 downwards.
TTTGCCACTTCAAATTCAACTTTTCTACTAACAAAGTACTAGCTACATTAGTGCAACTCCCACTATCAATAATAACTATGCATACCTTATCCTTCACATGGCATCTTATGTGAAAAATATGCTCACGTTGCTCCTCATCTCCTTCACTCTTAGGCTGTATATTGAGGGGCTCTCCTTATGACAAGTAATTCCCTATACACAGGTTATTCTAATTCTACATCAGGACAATCCTTCAATGGTGGCATTTCATCGTCACTTGAACTATCACTCTCAATTTCTCTGTTATCACAAACAACCATAACCCTTTTGTTTGGACATTCAAAAGCAATATGTCCGAGCCCTTGACACCTAAAACACTTTATATCATGGGACTTAGTATGAGTTTTTGTTTCAGGTTTACTTTTAGGAACAACAACTGAATTGTTTGACTTCACTTCACCTTTTGTTCTAAATGCAGCTTTGTTGTCCTTCCAAGTTGATTTTCAAGGAAAACTAGAGGAAGAACTAGATCTGAACCTTGTAGACTTGATTTTCTTCTCCATTTTAATGGCTTTGTGTAGTAGTTCTTCCATTTCTACATAATGTTGCAATTCAACCACATCAACAATTTCCCTGTTTAACTCGGCAATGAATCTCGCCATTGTTGCTTCTCTATCTTCCTCTATGTTTTCTCTAATCATAGCGACTTCCATCTCCTTATAATAATCTTCTACACTCATGGAACCTTAGACCAACCCTTGCAACTTTCTATATATATCCTTATAGTAATGGCTAGGTATAAACCTCTTATGCATCACCAATTTCATATCTTCCCATGACCGAATAGGTCTCTCACCATTTCTTCGCCTATTGGCCACCAGTTGATCCCACCATATACCAGTATAATCTATAAATTCTATGGCTACTAGCCTTACTTTCTTCTTCTCGGAGTAATTATGAAAATCAAACACATGCTCATCCTTTCTTTCCCACTCCAAGTATAACTCAGGATCATTCCTTCCTTGAAAGGGCGGAATTGTCATCTTTATATTGCCTATATTGCTCTCTTCTTTGTAGTTAGTCTTTTTATCCCATTTATAATTGGTTCTCTCTTCCATATTGGAATCAGCTTCTTCTTTCTCGAATTCATGTCTTCTATGTCTTCTTCTATGTGATTGAGAATCGGAAGAGGATTCTAAATCATCCAACCTTGCATTCATCCTCTTAAATTGGTCATGTCCAAGTATAACTCAGGATCAATATTCCTTCCTTGAAAGGGCAGAATTTTCATCTTTATATTGCCTATACTGCTATCTTCTTTGTAGTTAGTCTTTTTATCCCATTTATAATTGGTTCTCTCTTCCATATTGGAATCAGCTTCTTCTTTCCCAAACTCATGTCTTCTATGTCTTCTTCTATGTGATTAAGAATCAGAAGAGGATTCTAAATCATCCAACCATGCATTCATCCTCTTAAAATTGTCATGAACATATTTGATGAAGAATTTCAAGTCAATCTCTTATGGTTCTCCTCATTCCTTACTCATGTTGTCAACCTATAAAATAAAATGAGATAATCCACGCATACCCTCACGTGTTTTTTCTCAAATAAGATTGTTAATACTCATTTTTTTCACACTATTTTTGGCTCTCTTTTTTTTTACACTATTTTTTTTCCTTTTTTTCGTTTTTTTACGACACAAAGCTCACACTAACCTCCTTTGTGTTCTTAACAAAATCAAAGAATTCAACTAGGCTCAAGAAGTAACCGTTTTATGGGTAATAATCTCAAAATTCAGAATTTTGAAAGAACTTAATGGTAAAGTATGACAAAAAGAAAGTCCAAAGAGGGCTCTAAATAAAGACTCTTAACAAGGAGGACTCTAAAGAAATACTCTTGAACAAGGAAGACTTTATAGAAAGACTCTTGACCAAGGAAGACTCCAAAGAAAGACTCTTGACCAAAAAGGACTCTATAAGAAGACTCTTGACCAAAGAAGATTCTAAAGAAAGACTCTTGGGTAGCAAGAATAAAATAAAAGAAACCCAATTTCAACAAGAAAACTCAACCAGAAAACAAGAATTAGATTCTTTAACAATCTAATACTATGCTCTTCTTCTTTTTTTCTTTTTTTTATGCTATTGTTGCTTCTATGAATAGTAAATTCACAACCTTAACGAGCAAGAACCAAAAATAACACAAAAGCGGCGACAAATCTTTATCCCCTCGGTAAGTGGTATAAACAACGGAATTTGGGGTTACAAAAGGTACGGAACGCTGGCCAATAGCTTTAAATATTTATATTAATTTAAACAAGTTTTGATTTGATATATTATATTAGTCATTTCATTACCTGAGTCAAAATGTTTTTTTGAAACTACGAACAATAACCCTCTTCTCCTTTTTTTCGTTAATTTTTTTTTTGAAATCTAAAATTTAAAACAAAATAGATGAAGATAGATAACCTGTTTTCAACAACTAAGGCTCTGATATCAAATGATGCCGACTCTTTAGGCAAACAACCTAGGAACTCACGAACTCAAAATAATTAAAACGATTGATTTGCTAAGAAAGTGTTGAAGATGATCAGATTAAACCATAAGGAAAGAAAGTCCTTAAAAACCAAATCTTGAGATGCCTCAAAGGATGATCACTCCCTTTGATAAGTCAAATTCAAGAATTCAATCAAGAACACAAGAAGGCAAAACAAGAAGCTTTTTGAAATTTTCTTTTCATTAAGGAATATTCGTTCTTCCTCCATTATATAGCTCTTCTTATTAATAAAAAAAACCCTAAAAGAAAAAGGAAAAACCCTAGATGGAATGGGTCTAATGGGCCTATTTAGTTATGGATTGAGCCTAATCCAACCTTAAAAATTAAAGATTAAAATACTTAAAATAAAAAAAGCCTACAATTTAATAAAATAAAAATTGTGAAACATAAAAGGCCCACAATTAAATAAAAGTCTAAGGCCTAAAATAAAAATCCCACAATTAACTAAAATTAAAATTACTAAACATAAAAGGCCCATAATTAATTAAAACAAGAATAATGCTTCCTCAATTAATCCTTGCATCCAATTTTAATATTTCAAATCTATCCCATGTGTAGGATCTTGAGAATATTTGTATTATCTTGAGAATCTTTAGAATATTGGTAAACATTAATTTGGTTAGCACCTCAATCTCCATCACCACTTCTAAGTGTAAATCAAATAACTAAGGAATCAAAACACAATTATACCTTGATCTAACAAAGAAACTACCTCCTTTTATCATAGATTATGATTAAAAACTTAGAAATTTTAGAGATAACTTCAAAAAAAAAATTAATTTTTTATTTAATTTTATTATAAGTTCTAAGTTAAATAACATAATCATTATTAACCAGGAGTGCTCCTAGGAAAGAATGGTGGGGAAAAGCCTCCTTAAAAACCATCCTCCTAGACAGGGTAATGTTCCCGTGAAAGACTAATGGTACAAAGGCTTTCAAAAACTAGTCTCCTAGACAAAACTTCCTTAGATATTTACTTTTCATCGTATTAAAATTGAAGTTAATTTAGTAAATAAATTAAATTACGTGAAAATCTAAGTTAATATTGTTAATAAATTAAGTTAAGTAAAAATATAAGTTAACTAAATTAATAAATTAAGTTAAGTGAAAATTCAATTTAATTAAGTTAATAAATTAAGTAAAGTAAAAATCAAAGTTAATTAGTTTTTTTATTATTTATTTAGTTTTAGAGTTCATTATTTAAATAATTTTTTAAAATTTTTAATTTTTTTTAAATATTTTAAATGTTTTTTTAACTCAAAATAAATTTAAAAAAATCACAATTATTTACAACACAAAAAGTTTTCACAATTTTAATAAATAATTTAAAAATGTTATTCATTCCTCGATAACGACACCAAAAACTTGATGAGACAAGATTAGCAATGCAATTGTCGATCTTGCGAATACTTTGATTTTATATTTGTAAAACTATCGCAAGTGCACGAATCATTTTATAGAAAATGACAAGTATACTCCCAAAATCGATCTAAGGAAGAAATATATGTGATTTTTAATTTATTATTCAAATTTTTAAAAAGGAAATTAAATCTTAAACATCTTGTCACGATATTTTGGTTCTGTATTTCCTAATCTAACAAAATAAACATAAGTATAGATTCAATAAACAATAATGCAAATTTTTATCATTCATAATAGTAGAATATTTAAGAATATAATAATTAATTTAATTACGCTTACTCATATTATTTAGGTTATTAAAGATATAAATTGATATTTGTTGATTTTCTCTTTTTTGTATGAAAATGTCCTTAGGTGGGGCCCAAATTTTTTTGTTTAATATTAATTGACTAATATCCTTAGGTTGGACCTATTAATTAATTAAGTATTAAATTTTAATTTTATTTTTAAGAAAATAGCAAACCATCTAATCACAGCTTTAGGTGTAGTAAGTTAATTAGACTTTATTTAAGGTGTCCAAATTAAACCTAAGAATTTAATTATCCGAATACTAACTTTCAAGTTTTAAAACCTTTATTGAAAATATGTCGTCAATACATTTTCGAATAATAGTTCTTATATAAAAACTTATGAAATAGAGCTTCACTCTAACTACTGGACAATTGTACCAACAAATAAAAGAGCACTACTCTAAGTCAGACTGGATAATTAAACCTTTAAATCTAATTTTGAGATTTAAGTTTGTAATTAAAAATAATATATTTCTCTCTAACATACTTAATATAAAATCTTGAATAAAAATAAAATCAATTTATTTTATATCATATTTACAAATAGACAGCCATTTTAAATTTAATCACAGACAAATCAAAAATAACATATAAGAATAAAACATAAAAAATAACTGTAAAGAATTCATTTTAAAATTATACCTCAAAAGAATCCTAACAGAATTTTGATGTTAATTTTGTTGCTGGAAAACCTCCTAACGGATTTGCTTTCCATTTATTGAATCAAAATTAAAAATCTATAAAAGCATAACTAGTTCTCAAAAATAGAAGAACTTTAAAACTTAAAAAGCTATAAAAAAAAAGAAAACTTTCTAGAGAGAGAAAGAGCTAAGAAAATTATGTTTTACAATAGGGAAAAAGTGTCTTTTTATAGGTGAGAAAAAGGCCAAAAAAGGTGAAAAAATATTTCAAAAATTGATTTTAGGCACATTTGGACAGGTGGTAGGCGTGTGGGGTGCCAAAATTGCAACAAATGAGCATTTGGTGCTTGCGGGCGTGCATGAGACACGACATAAGTATGTGCTAGCGTGCGTTGGAAACGGCAGGGCATGTGCTAGCATGCACGAAAATCGACACGACATGTGTTGGCCATGTCATACTCAATATTCTTCTATAGTTAACAAACTAATGACTAGTTCATAAAAGTTAAATAAAATCATCAATATCACCAGGCCATTAGGTTATAAACAAGGAATTGTGTATGATGAAAGGTTTTCTACTTCAAAAATGGATACACTAAATTTTTTCAAATTAACCACTCAAGAATTGAAGTTGAAATTAGTTGCTACCACCCTAAAAGGTAAGTTGATTGTCACATCCCAACCTGCTTCCTCTAGTAAGGTGAAGACCTCACCTAAAGCTAGTTCTTCCTTATGCTCTAGTAATGGTCTGTTGCCCTTACCTATTGTTCCTTTTATATGTCACCATTGTGGTGAATGCAGGCATTTAAGATACCACTATGGGAAATTCACCTCTCATCATTATATAAGAGTTAATATGAGTACTACTTCCTTTTCTTCTTTGCATACTACTTTTCAGAGTTAGAGATCCAGATTCTCTAACTCCTTTTCACATCTGCACCATCTCTATGGCACTATTAACCATCTTGCTAGGTAGTGTCCTAGATCTTTGGGGATAACATCTTGGAGTTCTCCATTTCATTTACCCACATCTCTTATGTCAAGATGTAGCTACTATGGATCATTTGAGCATCTACAAGCGAGATGCATTATGTATATCAAGCATAGTGTAGAAAGAAACAAATCTTTTCAAAAATTCCACCTGGATATGTTCATATGGATTACTTGATAGGATTTTTTGGAACATCTACATAGAATAAACTCCAAGTTCTACAAACACCTCATGCTCACATGACAGGAAGACTATCTCTTGACTATGCTATTACTCACAAAGTTTATAAACGAAATGATGTAGTTTGATCTCTATTTTGGGTGATTAGTATAAGGTTGAGAAAGTTATTTATTTCCTTTCTTTTGATGTGTAGTCTTCTTGATCAGACACAAATTTTGTTCAATGAATACGCAAGTATATATATCGCAACAAGTAATATAATGATAAAAAACTAATTTTTAAAACAAAAATAATAAAAATCAATTTTTTTGTGTTTTTATATTTTAAAAAAGTATAATTAAAATAAATAAAAATAATTAATTAAATTAGATTTGGTAACTAAGAAGACTTATAAGAAAATATGTGGGAATACTTAATCCCCAATATTTTAAACATTTGAATCTAACCAAACATGTATCTCTCTCTTAAGTAAACTACACACTATATAGTAATGAATCTAATCACACTCTCATGTCAATTAAATTACATACTACTCATTAAGTTCATCAATTATGGATAATATACATAAGAATATACATCTTTGCCTCGAAACTATACATGCTATTTAATCAAGACAAACAATTAAATAGTTCAAATCTATTTAATTTTCTCTATAAAAAAAATTGTTGGTGAAACAATTAATAGCATAAAAATCATATTAAATAATATAATTAAATTGAAATCATAATTGTGGTAAAATATTAGATCATCATATAGTGAAAATTAGGTTTATAAGATCTTTAGATTAATAAAATAACTAGACATAATTTTGTTTATAAACCTTATAATTTTTTAAAAAGAAAGACATAAAAATTGATAAAGAAAGGAAAAGAAGAAGAAGAAATACAATCAATCTCTTAAATTGTAATACCAATCTCCTCTTGAATCTCCACAAAAATTGTATCTCCTTTTGAATTTTTCTATAGTTTTCTCTATTCTTAGCTCCAAAAACTAATAAAAAATATGTTCATTTTAGCTCATTAGGGTTTATAGGGTAATTAGGGGGTTAAATATAACTTAAGTGAAATCTGGACCGTCTGATCATCTTTAGATAAAAATTTGAGATCAAAACAAGCAAAATTAACTATGCTGAAGAACACCAGAGCGACACGTGGTATGCATGATTTATTGGGAAAATTAGAGAGCGACGTAGGGTGGAAGGACTAGTCTTGGTCAATACATGTTATATGAGTTCCACTTATCCCAATCTGATTTGCTGCTACGGATCGCGTGGCTCACAGTTGTACGAAGTGGACAAGTAGCATAGCGACATATGGTGTGAGTATTGACCAATTGTCAAACTCGAAATGAATGCGATGCTGACACATGGTAAGGAACTACGTCACTCTATACATGCAACTTTTAGTGATTTGCTCACTTCAATTGCATAGAATCCATGTGGCTTGCATAGTAAGCTCTATTGCTTGCATGGTTGATAAACAAAATCGGCATCGTGTTAGCAATACCAATTTTGCATATACTTTGGTTTTATATTTGTAAAACTCTTGCAAGTGTAGTAATCATTTTATAAAAAATGAAAAGTATACTCCCAAGGTTGATATTTTGATTTATTTGTGTTTCTTAATCTAATAACATAAAAAAAATAAACATAGATATGGATTCAATAAATAATTATGTAAATTTTTATAATTCATAACAGTAGAGTATTTATAGATATAATAATTAGGTTAATTATGTTTGCTCATATTATTTAGGTTATTAAAGATATAAATTGATATGTATTGATTATCTCTTTTTTAAATAAATACCCTCTTCGGTGGGATTAGATATTCTTTATTAATTAAACAAATCAATTAACACCTATTAGTGGGATAGATAATTAATTTGATTAATTAAATTAATTCATTTTTATAAGAGATTGAAAATGAACCATTTAAATGCCACCTTTAGTGGAGTTAGACATTTTAATTTTTATTTAAGATGTCCAAATTAAACTTAAGAATTTAATTATTCGAGTACTAACTTTCAATTTTTAAAACTATTACTGAAATTATGTCGTCGATACATTTTTGAATAATAGTTCTTATTAAAAAAAAACTTTTGAAATAAAGCTTCACTTCAACTATCGGACGATTATACCAACAAATAAAAGAGCACTACTCTAAATCAGATCGGATAATTAAACCTTAAAATCTAATTTTCAGATTTAAGTTTGTAATGAAAAATAATATATTTCTCTCTAACATCCTTAATATACTTTTTTAATATTTCGCAAGCATAACAACGTTATTATTATATCATATTTACAAACAACCAACCATGTTAAATTTAATCACACACAAATTAAATATAATGTATAAGAATAAAACATAAAAATTACTATAAATAATTCATTTTAAAATTATACTTCAAAAGAATCCTTACAGAACTTTGATGCTAATTCTGTTTCTAAAAAACCTATAAACGGATTTGTATTTCTATTTATTGAATCAAAAACTCGAAATATACAAAAGCATAACTAGTTCTTCCCAAAAACAGAAGAACTTTAAAACTAAAAAAGCTTTCTAGAGAGAGAAAGCTAGAGAGAGAAGAGCTAAGATTTTCAAGCATGATTTTTATAATGGAGGAAAGGGTCTTTTATTGGTGAGAAAAAAGCTAAAAAAGTGAAGAAAAAAAAAATGAAAATAGTCTTGGACGCATTTGGTCAGGTTGGCACGCGTGTAGGGGTGTTGGCACACGCGGCTGGATATGGATGGGCAAGATTCGCACGCGGGGTGGGCATGGCACGCACGGGATGCGTGAGAATTGGGGCATTTTTTTATCGTTTTGACCCATTTTGTTCAATTTTGTTCAATTTTTGACTTTTTTTCATTTTTTCTCAACATATTTGTGTTGTATTCCTTCCATTATTTTTCTTTGAGTTTTTAAATTATTTTTGAATAAAAATACCTGAAAAATAATACAAATACACATGATTTCGAAAAGACAAATTTATATAAAAATATGATAAAATCATACAAATATAAATCTATGTAATCAATTAAAATACATTAAATCATAATAATTTTAATGTTTTTAAACACTCATTACAATCCTCAACCAACTTCTTGCTAATCTTACCAAGAGAAGTGGTAAAACCTAAAATAAAAACTAAAAATTAACCTATCCTAAATCACTTCCATAGATTGACATGGTTGCATTTAGCGTATGCAACAAGCCTTAAACTCCTAAGTTGCCTTAGTGAACGAGTTTGAGTCTTATAAGGGTTTTCAGTAATGATACCCACAAATATTGAACTAAATGTAAAAATTAAAAAAAAATAAACATATAAAAAATAACAAATCAAAAACTAAAATTATAACAAAATAAAAACTAAATAAAATCAAAAATTAACTTAAAAATAAATTAAAATAAAAAAATAAAACAACAAAAACATAAAATGTCTCATGCTTTTAAATCTCTTTTAAGATCATAATTAAAATCTAAAGCATAAGTTATTTTCAACTTTGATAACTGTATTTTATATAGTTATTTTCACCTATTTTATTAATTATAATTGCTACGTTCTCACTATTTTTAGTAATTTTAGTTTAATAAATTAGTATTTACTGTTTTTTATATATTTTAAGAAAATTAAATAAATTGTATCGAAAATGTTCTTAAATGACAAATTTGTTTCCAAAAATATAATTTCAAATAAAAGAGTGATTAATTGCAATTTATAAAAGTTGAAAATATAATTTAAATTAAAATTGGGCTTAATTTTAATTATTAAAAGTTTAAAATTTAATTTAAATTACCAAAAGAGCTACATTGCAATTAACCAAAGTTTAAAATGTAATTTGAAATATATTTGTAGGTCAAAATACAATTAAGAAAATTGAATTTTTTGTGCAGATTAGAAGAACCACGCGCCAACAACAAGCGCCAAACGTGGACCGTCCGATCAAAGAAGAAACGGCTACGATGTGCGCGTCCAGATCACGCCCGACCAAATCGCGTGTACGCAGATTCTTTCACACGGCTCGGCGCCCGAGTGGGGCCCACTTGCCGCGCAGGCCGGCGTGCAGCGTGGGACCCACCCGTCTGACCCCTTACAGACCTGTCCCCCACCTTCGGGCGCGCCTTTTCCAGTGCGGTTGATCCATGTGCACCCAGTTATTCTGCGAACCAGAATCTGCCACGTGTTCCACTTAATATTTCAGCAAATAATCTTCCGACACGTGGCATGTTACAATGAGCGCGACCACGCTGGATCACGCCCGTGTTGTAGCCGTTGGCTCCCGTGCGACAATTCATCGTGCGCCCGTTTCCCACGGCGAATGAAATGCTGCCACGTGTCCCACTATTTATTTCAGCAAATCAGAACGCGACGCGTGGTAGCGTGGAAGGAAAATAAAAACAGAAACGCGCAGCATCTCCACTCACTTTTTCGATTCCATTTTCGATACATTTTTGTCCCCCACTCGTAATTTTAAATTATTTTCTCCATCATTATTTGTCTCCCCGCGTGTATAAAAAATATATTTTTAAATGTATTTTTTTAGAAATTTTGTGTTATAAATAAGAGATAAGATGATAGAGTTTAGGAGTTTTTTTTTTTAAGTTTAGTTTAGTGTTAGTTTTCTAAAGTTTTTAGAGGAGTTTTTAGAGAGTTTAGAGTTTGTAATTTTTGTGTTGTTTGTGTGTTGGTTGTGGAACACGCAGAAGCCATTTTTGGCTTTTGTTGTGTTCTGTGTGTGCCAAATATTAATGATACAAGATGTTTTAATTTTCTTTCTTCTTCATCTTATTTTTCTCTATGTGTTGTTATTTTTATTTTTTTATTAATGAAGTAATTTAATTTTTCTAGGGTTGCATTTGATCTAAATTTATGAAGCTTTGATTTTAATTATTTTTGATAGATTTGTAAGACGTTCGATTTGTTCGTTCTATTTTGTGTTTAATGCTTTTTGATTATTTACGAATCTTATCAAAACGATCTGTGGCACATAAATAAACTTGGAAGAGGCATTTGTGTGTATATTGCTCGTAAATAGAATGACATGTATGATGAAGGATAGGAATATACCCTAATTGTATGTGTGGCCATTTGAAAACTTAGAACTTAATGAATCTTATTAAATTTAATTCTCATAGAGATATAGTAAATTAATTTAACGAGGTGTGTTTATACGGAGCTCGGAAGAGATGTATGAATAAAAATAGAAGTTTTCGGTTGACAAATTAAATGTACTAAAAAAAATATAAATCAAAAGAAAATAACATTATTTGAGTGGATTAGTTTGGTGAAAAATTGCAATTCTAGATTTCTTTTATTTTCTTATGTTACCTTTTTCTTAATCAACGATTGTTTTGGATAAAATCAGAGAGAAACAATTTTAGTACTCGACAAACTTTAGTAACAAATCTCCGTGGGAACGATACTTTACTTACAAATCTTTATTACTTGTGACCGTGTATACTTGCACGTTTTTATGTTCTCTTTTAGAGACAACAAACTTCTTAAACAATCATAGTTTATAATAATAATTAGTTGAAAATCATTTTCATACTTCATTTAAAAAATATTTCAATTTAAATTTACCCAATTTTAGTGTCAAAAATTCGAATTCGCTTCTACTCTATCCTTACAAGTCAATACTCTCAAAACATTGAATCCTATGGGTTCAAACCTCATACTAAGGCGTATGCGAATAAAGTTCATGTTTAGAAATAAACTAATAAATTCACATACTTATAAAAGAAGAAAGACTCAAAGTAGTGCATAACTTTGATCTCATGAAATGAACCGAATGTATAAATTATAAAGATATCATATATATTATTTTCATGCATTAATCAAACTTATTAAGTAATAATTTTAAGATATATGCCTTTTAAAAGTGTAGGAAAAATAAATGCAATGACTACGAGGAGAATTATTTCCTATATTTCTTTTCTACTAATTAACTCTCACAACTGTTTAAGGTTAAAAAGGTCATAGTATATAGATTATACTATATATTGTTTATCTCTATATTTTTTTTTATTTTTTTAAGAGACTTTTGAACATCTTTTTTTAGAGACTAGACCTATGTACAAATTGTATGTTTTTTTAAAATTTTGGTGAGTGGTCAATTTTATAGCTTTTCTGTTTGATTTTGGTTTAAGTAACTCCAGATATGTCTCTTTTTGGTATAAGTCATGCATGAATGAAATAAAGGTATATACTATCAATTTCTACTTAAATAATTTAATCTAAGCAAATGAAAAAAAATAAATATACGACACTCTATTAAGATGCAAAAATTCATATATTCAATGCTAATACCTATAGATATCATCTAAAATTTGAAAAAAAAAATAAGTATTTCACTAAAAAGAAAAATATTTTACTTAAAATAAAAGAAATTAACTATTCATGATGTCAACTCAATCTTTTGTCCACCAATCATCTTTTACTGTTTTGTGAAAATAGAAACTCAAAAATACAATTTTTATTGAAATTAAAGTTAAGTAGTTACTAATTCATTTGAAACATCATCTTTATCAATAATTACGATTATCATCAACGCATTTCTTCCTATCTTCTTAACCCTTTTATCCTTTTTCGATCACATTGTGTTCAAACAAAACTATTTTCACCTTAAATTTAATCAAATATAAAATGTTCGAAAATGATGAAAGACTTAATACGATCAAAGGAGATGAATTAATAGTAATAACAGTCAAGTGTAATGATAGCTATTAAAAATAAGTTGACGGTGAGTTAACAACACATTCATTAAAAAATAAACTTTAAATTGTTATACTATAATGAAAGTTAATTAGTCAATAAAAAAATAAAATAATATTAAGGATAAGAATTAGAGAATTATGGAGATCGAAGATAATTGTTAGAATAATACTAGATATTTTTATATTAAAATAAATAAAATATATATATATAAAATATTTATTTTTATAAAAATAAAATTAATAATTTATAAAATAAATTTTATAAAAGGCTAATTTAATAATATATAATTTCGTTTAATAAATATACCTCCAAAGTAGCGAAGCCGTTCTCAAACTCTGTTTGTTTAAGATATTCACACAGACGACAAGCTTGGATGACCAGAACTGAACTACATTAAAGCACATTGCCTTACTCAAATCGACGAACTTTCTTTTAATTTCAAATCAGCTATTTGACTCGGCCGTTATTCGTTTCAGCCCAATGGCGGGAACCATCCAAAGTCTTTTCTTTACACCTTCGCACACCCAATTTCTGCCTTTCGGTCACCGAAATCCATGCATTCCGACCAATCCTGTTCTCTTCACTAGTAGTTCTATTACTTATCTTCGTAGCCGCTCTTCTATTTGTATACCCATCAGAGCTTGTGGTCCGTCTGATGAGGTCCTCTCACCTCGAACTTCTTATCACTTTTATTTTATTGCTTGTGGTCTGTTTGGTTACTCGGAAAATGCTGTGAAACAACGAATTCAAGTGAATTGCACTCCTAAAGCTTTATTTCCCCCTTGAAGTTGTGTTTTTCCTTTGGTATAACTTACTTACATCAATTGTGGTAAAATATATCTTCCTAATTTCAAAGTACATGCTATAGGTAGCGAGTACGAATATTGGACTCCATCCTTCTTCAATTATTTTTGGGAATAATTTGATCAAATTGGAGTTTTTTTTTTCTTTTCTCGATTAGAATTTAGGCGATAGCCTGTTCAGTTTACTATTGATTTTTTTTATTACACTGTATAATGAGATATGGGGTCCTGGTTCAGATAAATAGTAACGGGAACATAGATGGTCGAGCTTTGAATTTAGCGGGAAGGTTCGATTGGACGAAACCATTGTTGAATTTTGCGGGAAATAATTTTCTTCCCTTAGGTATTGATATTAGATTGTTCATTTTTATTAAAAATTATTCTTCATATTATTAATCTTCTCTGTTAATTGTTATTGTTATTCTTATCCTTTCTAGTGCTCTAATTGTCGCAGTCTTCATTGTCATTGTTATGTTTTACATCATTGCCTGTTGATTAAAATTTCCTTCATTTTCGGTATGGTTATATGCAGCTCTTATAAGTGGAGTAGCATTAGGATTCGCAAATCCTAGCGTTGGTTGTCTTGCTGATAAATATTCTCTGTCAAAGTTTAGCACTTTTGGAATATTTATTATCTCAGGTTGGATCCCTACTTTGTCCAATTTACCTTGTTATTTACACTTGTATATTTATAAAGATATCTTTTATACTATACATCTGAGGTTATGAGCCTATCACCGTCTCCTTCTTTACCACCTTGGTCCTTGACGTCTTTGGGCAATATAGGGTTGACATTGCGCAGCGGGGATTTAAATTCTGCTGCAGAAGCATGGCCTGTTGGAATTTTTGGGTTGGTATGATCTTTGGTTATCTTATCTTTCAGTAACTATTTTCTAAATTAATTCTATATGTTTATCTTTCTTTTTTTTTCCTAGATGACATTTCCTCTCCTTCTGTTTTTTTCCCCTCTTTATCATTTGATTTTTAATTTTTTTTATGTTGATTGTCTATGCAAATGACTTTAATAATGTCTATTGGATTGGGTCTGTTTGGATTTGTGTCTCCTAACACCATACTTTTTTGTCTATTGAGATGCCAATGCTTTCTCGTCGCTTCTTGCCTCAATTCAGATTTCAGAGCTCTGTGTGGTGGCATTTGTTTCTTAGTTAATTTTTTTTTTAATTTATGCTCTTTTTTACCGCAAATAATAACGCCTTTAAAATTTATAACAAAAAAAAAACGCACTCGCCTTGAATTGAAAAGGATATGAGTTAGTGTTAAAGAGTGTTATTTTTATTGTTATAAGTTTTAGTATGTTAGTTTTGTGGTTTTCCCAATACTTTAATCTGTATATTGCAACATGCTGTGAGGTCAATTCCAACCTTTGTTTTTAATCAATAATAAAAGTTATTTTCTTGTATTGGTAATTTTTCCCCAATGGGTCTATAATTGGGGTTCTGTTCGCCTCCATGCTAATTTTGTTTTCCCTAAATTATTGATATAGTTTAGTACATACAATTTGTTAAGCTGTAACATATAATGCAACAATGCACCATTTTTTCGTATTAAATTCCTATATTCCTCCACTTTTATTCCTTTTTCTAATGTGGCTAGCATCTCTCTCTCTTTCCCCCCTTCCTGGTTTGTCAATATTTATTATAACACAATATGGTTGGCACTAGGAAATTCGCTATGACATACTAATATGTGATATGTTTTTGTTCCATGAATTCTCTCCTATTGTTTTGAGCTGTTACTTTTTTGCTGCTGTTGTAACCAATCTCAAATGGGAAACATCATATATAACTTGCCTTTTTGCTCTAATCATTCTTGGATTGTTATGATATATGTTAGCAATTTTCTTCATTGTGCAGGCTTCCATTCTATTATTTACTCCGTATTTTTCTAGGATAATAATGCAAATTCATCTCCAACCTCAAGAATTTGTCACAGGTTTGACAATGGACTTTTATTTACTTGTAGCACTGGTTCAGAGGAAAATTATGCTTAATTGTCATTATTCAATTTATATAGTTACATGAAACACAGAAAAAAATTGACAAAAATGGTAGAATCATTGTGATGCTTCTGTTAGATCATACCTTATGTATTTTTCTTCATTCTTGTTATCTCTAATCCCTCTAAGAAAAGAAGGAGATTCTTCTACTTTTTTATGTAAAAGCTGAATTATATTAATTAAAATAGTAACTAAGTTTACACAGGATAAACTTGACAGAATGAGTTGTTGGTCCTTCCTCTAATCAAGCACTAAAAAGGGTACACTAAGTCTTTCTTGGCCAACTGATTTGCTTCCTTGTTGAACATATAAGTATAAATTACAAAAAATGGATCTGCTTCTTGCACGAGATATCCTCTTGATGTGTTCACACTTCCTAAGACTGGATAAGAATAAGATTTTATGTCCTCGAGCTTCTATGTCATGTTTGTTTTTTTTTTTTTTACTTTTTATAATAATTTTTACTCTCAAAACCCTGTATGCCATCCATAAATTTCAACCGAAGTCACCGGGAGTTCAGATGTTGATATCTAGTACTAACTTTTTTGTTACTTCAGGTCTAGCAATATTTTGTTGTATGCCTACTACATTATCTAGTGGGGTGGCCCTTACCCAGGTATGTAAATTCCTACAATTTTGATTTTACCATTTTTCTTTGAACCTCATCTAAATGCAGTGGCATATTTGTTTGAGAGCCAAGTGGGGCACCGGGCCCCTCAACTCTTGGCAAAAACATTTTTAGGTGTAATATCTATGAAATTATTGCCAAATTACATGTAAAAATGGGATTGTACCCCCTAGTTAATTTTTAAGATTTTATTACTCAATAACACACTATAAACTCAGTAATTTGAACATGTATATACTCAAATGAAATACATGTTATATCTTTTTTCATTATATAAAAAACAAAACACGTACTTATAATTATGTTACCTTTTTATTATTAATTATTATTGCTATAATTATTAAATTGAAGATTATAGTATCTAAGAAGTAAAAAGTACTATTTTACTATGTATATAGTACCCATCTTGAATTAGATCTGCCAATATATATACTGTGTTTGGGAGTTCAAGACATTCTTTTTTATGTCCTAAATGCAGCTCGCTGGAGGAAACTCTGCCCTTGCACTTGCAATGACTGTGATCTCTAATCTGTTAGGAATCTTAATTGTGAGTTCAATGGCTGCTTCTTAAATTTAACTTTTGTATTTAAGTACAAATTCACATTTCTGGGATTATTATAATAGTTTCTTTATTCTTGCTACATCCTTGTGGTACAGATTTTGTGCTGCAACTGACTTTCAATTATTGAAGATCAATACTAATGATGTTCAGTATGCTAACTGACATAGGCTCTCTTATTTTTTGCAATGTGTATATTATCTAATGCAGAATCACATGGACGGATAAAACCAATTTTGATGTTTGATACTATGGTATCAGTTAGCACCTTTTGAAGGTTTTTTTTTAATCTTAGGAACCATGAAGTTAATAGTTGTGATGTTTGAAAGAAGCTTTCTTTATAGAATATCTTTACGTGTTCTCTACCCCTGGAAAGAGGGTTAGGCATTCCTTTTCCTAATAGTGGCATCCAGTGATGGAACCAAGGGGTTTGGGATGGGGGCCATGACCACCCCTTCCTTGGGGGAAAAAAATGAAAATTGCTATTAATAATGTCATGTAAATATATATGTAAATAGGGATAAATTTTTCATTTGGACCCCCAAACTAAAATTTCTTTTTCTGTCCTACTGGCATCTCAACCACATCTTTTAGTTTATGATATATTTTTCAAAGATGCCATGGAGGCATATACCTTGTATGTAAAATTCTGCATGTCAACTTGGTCTTGACCTTCTATACAACTCTCTTCCTCTCAATCCCCTGACAATTTCTCACATAATATGAATCATGTTAGCCATTGGACTGTTTTCTAGGACTAAAACGCCCTTGTTAGGGCAAGATTTGATTTTCCTGGTTAGTGTTACAAGTATGTGCTAACAGTTAACAATTTTAGGTCCCATTTTCTATAGCAAGGTTTGTAGCTGCTGGAGTTGGTGTTTCTGTTCCAACAAAGCAGCTGTTTAAAAATCTTGCACTCACTTTATTGGTCCCATTAATTTTGGGAAAGGTAATTGATCCAACTGTTTACCATCTACAGTATATAGTCTCTTTGATGTCAATATTCCAGCAAAAGTATTCGTTTTATGCTAGTTTCACTTGTATCTTTTATTTAGTATATTATAATGATTATGGAATGTCTTAATTTCCTTTTTACTTTTGTAAATTAATATAACCGGAGGATAAATGAGAAATCCAAAGAGATCAATTATTTTCATTGATTTAGAATAAAGACGATAGTTTGAGAGTAATGTGACTTTAAGAAACCCTAATTTGACTTCTAACTAATAAGGAAACTTACGGCCTATGATATGTGCTTATGTTAGCAAGCACAAAATGTGCTTTTTAAATCCTGAAAGTGTTTCTGATAATTTTTTTCTGTTTGCTCCTAAAGCACTATTTTGCTTCAAAAACGCTTTTACATGGTCCTAGAATTAGAAACAGATCCTTAGTATTGAGTATTTTATTTTCCAACATTGCTTTTATGCCTTCTGTAATAACCAATTTTCCAATAGCCGGATGTAATTTTCCATTATTGTTGGGCAAAGATTATTCTTACCCCTCAACTTTTCCCTGAGTTGCAAGTATGTCCCATAAATTTAAATAGTTAAAAGAACGTCCTGAACACAATATGTATGATACAAGTTTGTCCTTGGCTGTAACTCTATTAAAAAAGTTAACAGTTTAACAGTTTAAAATAATGTTCTTTGCCGACAAATAAAAAAAACTTCCCCTGGATTTTTTGGACAATTTTCTATGTTTGCAGTCAAGAGTTGATTTCTGACTTGGACAGGAGATTCTAACTTAGCCTTGATTATTTGCATCTAGTGGCCTCCTTAAGCATGCGAAAGCATAGTGGGAGTGCCCCAACGTTTATCTCTTGTGATTTTCTTAGTATAGCATGAATGCTAACTCTGAAAATTTTGAAGCAAAAAGATTAAGTGATTAAGACTAATGTAATAATTTAACTTTTATTGTTCTGGACTAATTCAGTGTGTCTGTTTATTTGCTTCGAATATTAGGAAAAATTTCTGTCATATTTTGTGGTCCAGCAGTTATTCTTTTCTTTTCTGTAGCAGGTCTTGCGAGAGTCCTTCAAAGGTGAGTTTCCTTTACCGTTTCTCTTTTCCTAAGTTTTCCGTCCTTATTTTGTTGTCTATTCTTAGAACTATGGGTTTGGTTATTAATATTTTGTATATCTGATCAGTGAAACTGATCCATCCACTCCCTATATACTAAAAGTTTGTCTCTACTTCATTAGCTCTAAAATACCTACTGCCTAGCAAGAAACTTAAAATAATAAAAATCCATATAATTGAACTTAAGAAGATTCGTAAGAGAGATTATAATCGAGGAGGAAATTAGGAAAATAAATAAATCAGATCTTCGAGTAAAAGAATTGGGACGGATTTGGTACCTTGGTGGTATACCCTTTTAACCAAAAGGTACCTATATAGACTCATATTCTCAAAATAATACAATAGTAGTCCGTCCATTTACTTTAAATACAAATAATCTAATTTTATGATTTAAATTGAGGATTTTATCATATGCTTGCCACACGTGAAGTGTAATTGTGTCATTTATAGAGTTTGATACATTAGTAGTATCTCTATTTAACAAAAGGTACGCATGTTGATCCATATTTTCATAGTAGTATGCTACTAGTCCCTGCATTTAATTTTAGGTGCACTAGTAATCCAAAATTAAAATTTAAGTGAGAATTTAAGCACATTCCACACATTGGTAAAAACTTAAGGACAAACTCGTCTTTAAAGTTATTTTGTACCAGTCAACAACCTCTTTAATCAACAACCATCATTTCTTCTACAGCTTTTGCACGAACATCACGTCTTATGATTTCATCATGTAGTGCCACAGTATTAAGATCTGTTGAAGGATTATATTGTCCCACATCGACTAGGCGTTCGACTGTAGTGCAGTTTATAAGTGTGGGCAACCCTTAACTCAAAGAGATCTTATTGGATTGAGTTAGGCCTTGGGCTTATATAACTTGGTATCAGAGCTAGGCCTTGAGTTCATCATGGTTTGTGGCCTTCGTTGCCCTTGTCCGATGTGAGGGGGGGTGTTGAAGGACTATATTGTCCCACATCGACTAGGCATTCGGCTGTAGTGCAGTTTATAAGTGTGGGCAACCCTTAACTCAAAGAGATCTTATTGGGTTGAGTTAGGCCTTAGACTTATATAACAAGATCTTTTTTTTTTGCAATCATGTCATTCATATATCATATCATATAGATTGCATCTCCTCTGTTTTACTACATTGTTTTACATAGTATGTCTTATGTTGGTTATCAATTTTTTACTTAGTGTTCATCTTTTGCATGCTCTTCCTTGTCTTTTGCTTTAGATGTCTTTCTGAGAAAAATGAGGTGTGTTTTTCAAGTTTAAATACTTGAGTATTGTCTTCTCTTTCTCTGTACTTATTATTTGTTGTGGTTTTCCATACACATTTTATGTTATATAAATTATTTCTATGTATGTCTTTTGTTTGTTTCTAGTTTTAGAATCTAAGTCTTCTCATCTATTTAGATATTTTAGTATCAAATAAAAGAACTAAGTTTTTATTGCAGAACCATCCATTTCCTTCTGAATTTTGTAGCAAAATCATTATCTTTAACATGATTTGATTGTTTTAGGTTTTTTTCCAAAACTATCTCTCGATTTTTCGTGATTTCATTTGGTTTGTGAGTTAAATTAATCATTTTTTTAATAACGATTTAATAAAAAAAATTTAAAAACAAGTTTCTCTTAATTTTTTGTTCATGTGTGTGGCATATAATGAAATTCTAAATTAAATATTAATTTTGGATCACTAATATACTTAAAATTAAATATAAGGATTATTAATGTATTTCTATAAAAATATGAGTCTAGATGTATACTTTTCTTGTTAAATATGGGTATTATTAATATACCACACCCTCTAAATAACATAATTATCCTTCACTTATGTCACATAGTGATGAAATTCCCCAATTTAAAATATAAAATTAGATCATTTGTGTAGTAAATGAGGATTATTATTGTACTACTATGAAAATATGGATTCATATGAGTACTTTTTAGTTAAAAGGGTACCATTAAGTTACCAAACCCAATTGGGGCACTAACATCATCAACCACCTACCAAATATTTTTAATTTTCATCATATCTGGAGCTTAGAACTCTGAGAGGTTCATAGGAATAAGCTCAATCTAATCAGAAAAGTCAGATCTTTTCAAAAAATGATGAACTTCTCAATGACTTTAATCACAGAAACTATTAATACCTCTACATTTGAGGTATAATAAAAAAATTCAATTTATCACTATGACAACTTCCCTCATAATCAAAACAATCAACGGTGAAAAAAATAACCTCTGCAACAATCCCGGTGTAAGTCTTCTTCAACTGGAACTGTTGTCTAGTGAAAATTCCTTTTATTTTTTACATGAACATTTGTGGAAGTCTCATTGGGTTGTGCATTATAGTGAGAGGGTGAATTCAAAAGCCTATACAATAAACTTCGATATTTACGTTTTGAATTCCTTGAGAGGTATTATTTGTTCCTTACTCTACTAATGTATGTCACAGGACTAGCAGGTTTTGTTGATCAGAACCGTAAGCTCTTTGCTAAGATCAATGCATTATTCCTCAGTTTAGTAAGGCCTATGACCAAGCCTTTTCTTTTTCTGTTTTTAATAATTCTTTTTTTTTTTTTTTTTTTGTTTCTCTTCCTCTTTCTTTCTTACTTCCTTTTGGTAACCGGTTAGGGAGTATTATATTGTTACTGGACGTAGCTAGAATTGATATTCAGGAGGGACGTGTAAACCTAATAATAAAAATTGATGATTTTGGCCCCGCGTGAATGACAATAGTAAAAAGAAAAGGATGATTTTTCAATTGAATTATTGCAAAGTAATATGGAAAAGTTTGTGGTAAATGTTACAAAATTTTTAAAAAATTCAATATTTTTAAATATTAGACCACTAGTATTAAATGTAAGTGTGTATTTTTATCCAATTTCAATAAAAACATAAAATTAATAATACTAAATAGCATAGCTCAATATCTATGCAAATTAAAACAAGAAAAATTAAATGAATTAAAAAACATAAACTATAATAAACACATAAAAAGATCCATGTATGTAAAAGAAAAAAATAGATACCAATTATTACATACTATAAATACCAATGGAGATAGGATTAATTACTACAATTTATTATACCATTATATCTCAACCATTGAGATTAAAAAGAGTAATTTCTTACACCATTTCTCTCCAATCTCTTATAAATCTTAACTTTTAAGATATGATGGTGTAATACATTGTGTATTAAATTGCAGTCATTAATCTTGTACCATAACAATGAGTAATTATATAATTATACGTGGTTTAACAAAGAATAGTTAAATTATATAGGAGAAAAAAACTTACCTTTTGTAAAAAACGATATTTAAGTTAAGTAAAATTAAATATTAAAATTTATGAAATGTAAACTTTTATCACTTTATTAGAGTTCCATTAATAAAATTTTATAATATTAAAGTAAAATTGAAAAATATATAGAGAATGTTAAATAAGTACTTAATATGGTAAAAGAAAAGAAAAGAAATATTTAAACAATAAACTTGAAAGGGGAATTGTTTTATATTTTCGTAAAATAAAAGAGAGTTGTAAATATGACACATGAAAAAAATTTATAGAAAAGTTGAGGGGGGAGGGGGCACGTGCTCCCTCTGAATCGTGTGTGGCTCCGTCCCTAATTGTAATGTCAACATGTCAAACTTACTCTATGGATTTATGATGTTATAGCAATTTTCTGTGTGCATTCAAGATACCAAGCTGATGAAATAGCTGTTATATATGGAATCCAACTTAGCAGTATCTTTTTCCATCCTCCAGAAGATATAGTTCGTATTATTTTGTTCAAGATACCAAGCTGATGAAGTAGCTGTTCTATATGGAATCCAACCTACTAGTATCATTTTCCATCCTCTAGAAGATATAGTTTGTATTATTTTGAACAATTACGGTATTAATGTTGTCCAATGTTTGGATAAAAATCTGGGAAAACCATAAACTTTGTCATGATTATAAAATTTAAATTTGCTGTCTTCTGAATTTTCTTGTTTCTTTAAAATGAAATGCTTGCTCCAAGTTTTTTGAAGTTATGCATAAGTCATTGTTGCTAGCATACATTTTGTTCAAGTCTGGGGTGTCATTATATGTTTTTGCCCAACTATTACTTCTGAAAGGTAAAATCATCATCCAGGTACCATGGATACAAGTTAGCAGATCGAGATCACTGTTGTTGATGGTTAAACCTTCAGTTTTTCTTGCAGCTGTTGGAATGGGAGCGTACGTTCTTTGGTCTCACTTGGCACTTGTTTGGTGACTTTTTGATGCTTTGATATTATTGAAGCTCTGTTTTTACATACTGTGTCACCTCCTCACCTCTATTTGTGGGGGAAAAGAAAAGGAAATTCAAGGAAAAGTGATGACAAATCTA
Source organism: Hippophae gyantsensis (assembly GCA_030763125.1). Lineage (NCBI taxonomy): Eukaryota > Viridiplantae > Streptophyta > Magnoliopsida > Rosales > Elaeagnaceae > Hippophae > Hippophae gyantsensis. Next base: position 46,069,686 of record CM061030.1, on the reverse strand, counting down.
CAGATTTTTTACTGTTTCTGGATCGTTCATTTGCATTTGGACTCTAATAAAAGTGGAATCTAGAAAAATGAAATATCTTCTTATGTTGCAGAGTCCTGCATCTTACCTTATTATCCTTTAATATTCTGGCTGTAAAGGGCCTCTCAGCTATCCCCGGTGGTAATACATCGACTTTTGCCACAAAAGAAAATGCCAGTGCTGTTACACTGGTTGCTAGTCAGGTGAAATATAGAATTATATTTAAGTTATCATCTATCATTCAACCTTGTAGTAGTTCTATTTTGGAGAGGGAAAAGGCCTCAAAAGTATCTTTCTAAAGTCTCTTTGGCTTTGGGATGCATAATAATTTTGTTACACTGACATGCTTTTTTAGAAAACCCTACCAGTAATGGTGGCAGTGGTGGAGCAGCTTGCTGGTGCACTGGGTGAATCGGGTTTACTGGTTCTTCCTTGTGTTGCAGCACATCTAAACCAGGTTATTCATATATCCTATCCCTTTAGTCTTTTTTCTATTTTTGCTGTAACTGATTTAAACATTTGCTGGTGATGTAGATTATCTTGGATTCGTTTATTGTGAATCTCTGGCTTCGGAAAGATTACTCTTCCAAAAATGCCAAGGTCATTTAGTGGTGGTAACACAGTTCGAAACTCAGCTTTCAACTATTGCTTGCAGACCTCAGCACGCTTTCTTTGTTATAATGTTGCAAGCAGACAATAATTTTTTCCACATAGAGAGGTGTTTCTTGATACATTTTACTCTGCAACTGAAAATTGCTTCAGATTTGGTAGGTTTCAATTAATACGCGTATGTCAAAGCACTGAAATGAATAAATGTCTGTTGTAAGGTCGAGAAGATTTCTATGTTCTCTTCGTCGGAAGGATGTCAATGTGTGGTTCCCCTTCATAGGCTTTTTCAATCCGAATCATGAGACCACTATAGAACTTACATGTTAGTTTAATATTGCCATTCTTCTTCTTCTTCTCATTTCCTTTTCTTCCTCTCTGTTTTGGCCAAAGGGGGATCAGTGATGATTACTATTTGTGTGTGCTAACTCTCATTTATCAAATCAATTTAAAAAAAAAATACTCAATTATCAGAGTGTTAATTATTAGTTGATTGCAGGGTGTTAGTTTCAGGTCTAACAAAGTTTGCAAAAAACCTTCACTTCACAAATAGGTTTAATTATATAGCATAATTTGGATTTCTCAAATGAAATCACTTTAACTCCTAGCCATAGAGTGCTCATGTGTGTTTTTCTTCATATAATGGAAAAAACACATGCTTTTTACATGATTAAAAATAATATTTTTATTATGTAAAAAAACGTTTTTTTTTTATTTGAAGGGGTTAGACATGAAACCTATTGTAAATGTTTTAGTTACTAATAAGTTAATATTTGATTTGTATTATTTAGTTGATAAAAAAAATAAGACTTAAGATAATTAATAAAAAAATGATAATTTTTTATATTATGTAAGGTAAATAAACTTGTATAAAAAAGAAATAATTTTAATCTAGATAATTATTAATATTTTAGTTATTAATAATTTATTATTTAATTGATAAAAAATATTAATTTTAATTAATTTTAAAATAACAAGTGCAATAGTAATATTACTTTAAAAGATATGATTAATTTTATCCAAAAAATCTATAAGATGTGATTTAGATAGATATAATCATCAATGTAGAATGCTAGTGCTTGTAATATAAAATATTGCCTTACCTAATATAATAATCCCATGACTTCGTTAGAAAAAAAAAATACTAAAAATAGTATATTTTATGCAAATGTTCATCAATCATCCGTCTAGTATGGTGTTAAATGGTTAATGATTTATGCACATAGTATAACTTTTTTTATATAGTTATAATATTATTTTTGATTCATCATAAATTTAGAAGGAATATAAGAAAACATGTAAAAAAATTATTTTTTTATGTAAAAATGGAGATAAGAAAATTTTGGATTCAAAACTTGATTAAAATACAATATCTTTAAAATAATTTTTGACTCTTCTTGCAAGTGTGAATAAGATTATAGGTAATAAGTTCTGTATAATGAACCAGAATTTTTATTACACTCTGTAATATTTGTCTTTATTACAAAATGCACGAACTTCATTATGGAATAAAAAACTATCACTTTAAATGATAACTTAAGAAAATAGTGAGTATTCTTGTGTTGAAATGTTTTTTAAACTAGCATGTTAAATGATAACTTAAAAAAATAAAAAGTTTTCTTGTGTTGATTTTATTATTATTATTTTTTTTTTGTATCTTTGACCATGGGAAAAAAAATCTTGAAGTTCATGTAATTATTATAAAATAAGCATATTAATCGCCTAATTATAAGGTTAGGTATGAGGTTACATAATTTTTTTAAAATAAGTACTTTAATCTCGCAATTTATAAGTTAGATAGTACTTGTCTTGTTATTATAAAAAATAAGTTCTTTTAGTCTTATAATTTATTAAAATTAGCACTTCTAATCTTACAAAAGTATAAAAATGAGGACTTATGATGTCTAATTTTCATAAATAACAGAACTATATGTGCTCAATTCAAAAATTACAAAATTAAAGTATTCATTTTTAAAAATTATGGGACCTCTAATACCTAATTCAATAATTATAAAATTAAACTACTTAAATTAAATAATTATAGGATCTTTGGTGCCGAACACCCATTCTAAAATATACAAGTGTAAAATTTTCAATAGGTCGGGACAAGATCAAAGACCCTCTTCCCATTTCGTTAACAATTTAAAATTTATTCTTTAACTCCACTTAAAATCCTTACAAGAGCATATCAAAGATCTCCCCAATAAATAAGGGATCGTAAATGAGAAACAAGAATCTAAGCATTTTTTTAAATATTATTTTTTAGCAACCTTTTTTTATTATAAAGGAATTTTAAAAAAATTAATCCAATAATAAATATTTTAAAATAAAAAAATAAAATTGAGTCAATAAATAATAATTTTGTGAAAAGTGAGAATAATAAAATATATTAACAATAAATACATAATTTTTTTATAATGAAAATATTAATAAAATCTTGTTACAAACTAGTTTAAAATAATAAGAATAAATTATAAATTAATTATAAAAGTTTACATTTTAAAACTTAAATAATTTTTATAAAAAAAATTATTTATATTTTAATAGAATAAAATCATAACTCAAACATGAAATATAAAATATATATTACATTACTTATTATTAGTTTGAGAATAAATGTAATTAAATTTATAAAAAAATTAAAAATATAATTTTTTTTAATATATTTATTAAAGTAGGGTATATAATTTCGAGGGACAAGGTTCAGAATATAATGATCATCCGTACCTCTCCTAATAAAATACAACTCCTCATTTTTCGTTACTTATTTCCCATTTTATGCCCCATTCTTACCTTCAATTGAATAATTCTTTCAGAATTTGCTCTGTCAACAAAATTTCACAACCTTATATTAGTGTACGTTTCATTTGTGTTTTTTAATTTAAAGATAAATATCGTCATGATCCTATATTTATTATAACCGTTTAATTCTATTATTATTAAAAGTGACATCATAAGGATAAAATAATTTTTTCATTTTTTTCAACTGTATTAGATAGAGATTATTTTAACTTAAATAAACTACAACCGAAAGAAATGAAGAAAAAATTAAATAAAATGGATAAATAAAAACGATTATTTATCCTTATACAATCACTTTTTCATAACAATAATACTTTTATGATCATTTTTCCTTATACAATCAATTTTTCATAATAACAATACTAAACTATCATAAAAAAAATATAGATGTTAGTGTATAAAGAGTGTCACACATTAATAAAAAAAAGATACTAGTGTAAAGTTTAGTAATATAAGACTTACCTTCCTTTGAGGTTAATTTTTTAGGATTAAATGTCTCATGATACTTATACACTATACAAATACATGGTATTAGAGCTTCTATCGATTAATGGGTTAAGAAAAAAAAGTAATGGATCTTCCACAAATACACACACACACACACACATGAGCCTTACAAAAAGAAAGAAAAATAAGCAATCCAAATAGAATTAGAATAGAATAAAAATAGGTTAAAAATATAAAATATTGGGTTAAACGACGCACACTTTGAGGGGAGATGTTAGTGTATAAAACAAATATCCCACATTGATAAAGAAAGATACTATTGTAGTATTTTAGGTATCTTCACTCATTGGGTTAACATCTTAGGATTGCAAGACCCATTGTTCTCATGGACTATAGCATGTTATAGGAGCTTTAGTCGATTTGGCCAAAACTTTTGGGCCTCACCTCACAAAATAAAATTAAAATGAGCCTTGCTAAAATAAAAAGAGACAAGTAATCCAAATTAAATAAAATAGGTTAAAAATACAAAGTGATGGACTTTGCAAGAGACAAAGACTCATACTTTGAAAGGGATGTTAAGAGTAATGTCTCACATTGGTTAAGTACAATTCTATGCTAAAGTTTACAAGGATTGTGGGTGTCTCACTCATTGGTTAACCTTTAAGGATTGGAAAGCCCATAGTTCTAATGGACTTTGACAATAGGACACATTTCTTATTTTTAGAATAAGTATATGAACTTTACAATCACCCTCCCTTTAATTTATAAGAGTCATAATTCATCAAATAAGTTCAGTACTTTAGTGGTACCCTTATTAAATAAATAGTACACATTTTGACTCATATTATCAAACTATTACACTAATAATCACTCAATTTAACAAAACATACAACAATGGTTCAATTTTGAAAAAAATAAGTAAAAAGAAAAAAAATAATTTTTAGAAGATAATTTTGTCTTTATGAAAATATTTATTTTTTTATGACATATTTTATTTGTTTTTATTTATTTTAATATGAAAAGATCTCATAATACCCTAGTAATTATGGTCAATCTCCATCATCCTCTCCATCCTACCTCTGATATCGTTTTATTTTTTTATTGGCCAACCAACTTTCATTATTTGTTGCAAGACAATTGAAAGATGTATTTTTTTTACTGAATTAGTTAGGTTATCACCAACTCATTTAAAGTACTTATCTCTGCCTGAATGCCACTACTACCAACTCATTCTCTCTCTTATACATCATAATCATATGATTAGACTTATTAAGAGTTTGTATTCAATCTCAACAAATTTATTGGCTCACATTACTAGAATAATCAACACAACAAATGTGATCAAACATTTTCTAGTAATCATTCAAATCACTCCTTCAACTTGTTATTCCCTTGCATTTAACCTAGATTGTATTTCAAAACTTAGGTTGGGTTTCCATTGAAGGTGACCAATATTTTAATGAGACTATAATCCCATTATTTTTTATGTTTTCTTTATAATTTCTCAAGAGAGTCCTTTTGTAAAAGGATCTACCAAATATTCAATTGACTTCACATAAGTCACACTTACTACTCCATCTTCGAGTAGTTCCTTGACATAATTATGTCTAAGACCAATATGCATTTACTTATTGTTATATATATTACTTGTTGTATATGCCATTGTGGCTTCATTGCACAATAGATAGTAATTAATAGAGTTAACTTATTCCATAATATAATTTCCATTAATAAATTCCAAAGCCACTCTACCTTCTTGTGTGCAACACTAAAAGCAATTAACTCTGATTTCATTATAGAGTGAGATATACAAATTTACTTCTTAGAACCCTAAGAAACTGCTCCACTGCCAATGGTGAATATCCAACTGCTCATAGATTTGGATTCTATATCAACATCCCAACTGGTATTAATATACCCTTCTAATATTGATGAGTATCCTTGGTAATGTAATTCATAATATACTATTCCTTTCAAATACTTAAGAATATGAGATATGTAATTCCGATGTTCTTGTCCAGAATTACTTAGCATGCCACCATTAAATGTTATATCAGGCCTTGTAAAATGCATGATATACATAAGACTTCCAATGATTCTAGACTCAATTTGTGATATGCATTTGTCAGTATTCCTTACTAACCTCTTGTTATGATTCTATGAAGTAAACACTGGCTTGACATCAAAATTTTCAAACTTTATCAATGCAATTTCTATATACTTAGATTAAGATAATACCACTACATTATCTTGCCTTTTGATCTTAACGCCTAAGATCACATAAGCTTATCCCATATCCTTTATCTCAAAGTTAGTAGAAAGAAATATTTTGGCTTCCTTGACATAAACTTGTTATGTTATGTATATAACCTTACAATTTCTCCATATAAATTTCTTCATATAGATCTCTATCCAGAAAGGTTGTTTTAGCATCCATCTAATGAATCATTATATGATGTATAGAAGGAATAGAAAAAAACAAATTGTAAGTCGTGTAAGTCCTTTATGTCTTTGTTGATGTTCTCGTATGCAAAACACAACATTTATTCATTCTACTTAATGTTTTATCTTCCTCTATTTAAGGTCAGTTATTGATGGTCAGTATCACACACACTTACACAGTTAGGAACACATTGTATGTTTGCATGTTTTATACATACCAAAGGGTTGGTTCGTTAGTATACATGCTAGGTTGTTTTTTTGTGTTTTTCATTGGTTATTTTGCTAGTATTCGTGAAAAATTACTTGAAATTTTTTTAAAAACATAGAAATTTTTGTGTGCTCACTGAGGTCTTGCCACCTTGTTTGGCAAGGAGGGCAACAATAGCTTGACAAAACACTCAAACTATTTTGAATTTTCTATAAATACCCCATCTTCTAATTATTTGATTAATTAGAAAAAATATAGGGAAACTCTAACAAATTTGAAACTTTTCGTTTTCAAAAGGTAAATTATTTTTATAATTTCATATTGCTAATACCTCTAGTGTGTTTTTGGTATTAGTGATTCATGAGTGTTTTAAGGAAAAAGTGAATTAACACCTAATACATAGATTACTTGTTTAGGACTAACATTGGTGACTAATTAACCTAAATATTTCTAAACAAGAATGGTCCATAAATTTTCCATTGATTATTAAATGTATATTTTTCTTTATTTTGTTTGAGTTGAATTTAATTTAGGATTTTCAAAGCCAAATCATTTTGATAAAGTGTTTAGGTTTTATTATTTGTATTCGTTTAAGTTTTTAAGAAAAATTGAAGAACTATCTAAAACCATTGAAATTCCTCTAGAGTCTAACCTTTAGAGTATATTTATTGCTTATTATAAATGATTATTGTACTTGTGAGCTATCTATAAATATAAAATTTATGTATCAGCGTGCTAAAGGTCGCTCTTTAGAAAATGAAATCCATAGGTAGCTATGATCATAGTGGCCTCACAAAAAAGTGTGAGATTATTTTGAAGAGATAAACTGATCTCCAAGTGGAGTTTAACACTAAGCTCTCCAAATGAAAGCATCTAGAGGAAGAGTCGAAGAAACTTGAGTCTAGGGAATTGACTCACAGGGCTATTAGTTTTAACCCCTCATATGATCAGACTGGCCAAATTGCTAGGCAATTTTCTAGTTATGCTCAGAGCACTATTAACAGATCCTTTCCTCACTCATCTCATGTTATCTTTTCCATATGTAGCTATTGTAGGTTGTATGAGCTTTTCCAAGTTGGGTGCATCATCCACCTAAGGTATAGTATGGAAAGGACTAAATCTTCATCTAAAGGTTCGCCTGGCCATGTGTATATAGGCTTGATTGGGTTTTTAAGAGTATCCAAACAAAAAGCTCCCTCAGTTCCATATACACCATATGCATATGTAAACCAGAAACTGTAGTTTGAGTTTATTGCCCCATACAAATACTTTCCTAAATAAAGGGATGTAGGTTGATCACTCTTCCTTGTGATCATTTTCTTTTGATCATTTTTTCTCTCTTTTCATTTAGTTTTTTTGTTCGTGTTCTCTTTTTTTTTTTTTTATGTTTAAAATTTGTTCTATTTTTAAAAAAATACCAAAAGATGTTATTTTGAGTTATTTTATTTTGCTAAAAGTTAAAAATAAAAATATCTTTTTGCAATCTCTTTCTCTCTTTCTCTATCTTCTAGGGTTGTTCATTGTGGTTTGCTAAACCTTGCGTATCATCATCGTGATGCTCGTCTAGTATGATTTTTAAACACTTATTGTGGGCTTACCGAGAACCCAAGCGAGGGGTCATAAGCATGCTCTTTTCTATTTAAACCCTTTTCCCCTTCTCATTTTCAAACCATAGAATTTCTAAGAAAATTTTATACCATATAAACACTTGCCTACTCTTTTGCTTTCAACCTACCTCTTTAATGGTCCCAAGGAAATCTAGAAGAGCCTAGAACATTGCTTAAGATCAATGTAAGTCTTTTAGTACTCTATATCTATGAGTTGGGTTTTCGTGTGCAAAACATGGTGTTTGTTTATTTTACTTAGTATATCTATCTTCTTCTATGTAAGTCTGGTTACTGTAGATCAGTAATGCATACACATATAGTTAGGTACACTTTTTATGCGAGCATGTTTACACACCACATGAGTTAGTCGTTGTACTTTGCATGCTAGATTGAGAGTTATGGTTTTTGTTGACCGAGTGTATAAGCGTATCGATGTTGTTGTTTGTGTTTTTGGTTCATTTTGGGTGAGGGTATCTATGGATTTTACTCAACATTTTTGGAAACAAAATAAATTATCTTTTTTAGCACCTTGCCACCACACTTGTTAGCATATTTGGCAAAGTGGTTGGCGAGTTGTTCATCCGAGACTCTATAAATACCCTCACCTCTCTCAACTCTTTACCCATAATTTTAGTATTGAAACTCTACCAAAATAATCACTAAGATTTAAATCTGTTATTTAAATTATCTTGGAGAGATTACATTTAAGTGTGGTTCATATTAAGCTTACTTATCACATCATTTTCTGTGTGGGTACTTGGTTTGATTGTATGTCTTATGTACAAGATTTGAGTTCAATGGTGGAATTTGTATCCTTTAAATTCGTTCTTGTTGCTAATCAGTGGTTACCAATCTCACTATATTGGGTAGTGTTGAACCAGGTTGTTGTAAAAGAATAAAGCAAAAGCAACAATAGGAAGTTTGGATAGAGCTCTTGGATGATAGAGGTAATAATGGTTTTATTTTTTCAGAGTTATAATTGATTTCTTGTTTAGTGAATTATTAACTATTGAGTGGTTGCCTTAAGCAACTCGATGATGTTACAATATAGATACGGTATTTATGTGGGTTTACCTCATTATATTGTTTTTTATGCATGATCTATTATTGTACTAGTACAATATGAGTTTAAGGTGTGTATTTAACAACATACTAAAAGCTTAAACCCTAATTAGAAAGATTTTATATTCTTACTCCTTAAGAAATCTATATATCCTTACCCTAGTTATGTACCGGGTCATGGACTCTTTAAATTGTTATAGAGCAGGTGCACCCTTCTTAGGTTTAACCTCTCTGGTGTTGATTTTGTTAACTTGTTTTCACGCACACACATTCTCTCCAATGGATTTGGAAGAAGAGATAATATAGGTAGACCTCCACTCTTTAATTGGCTAAATTATGCCTATTAAAAATCATAAATGAGGGCCTTCTTATTGTCCCAAGGAAACTGTGTATGGATCCTTATTGAGAATGGCTAGGCATATCCAAACAAAACCCTATCTGATAATATTGTGATTCTAAAAATAATGATTAAGTAGAATAAAGAAGAATCTAAGGAATCCAAATGGAATAATAAGGGTATATATACTATCATCGAGGTTGTGATGCTTGATGAGTTTAGAAGGATTCAAATTTGTACAAAATCAAAACAAGCATGGGTAGGCCCATTAGAGATTTTGAGCTATGCATCATGTAGGAAGATGAGAATTTTGATAAGTTCTATGCACAATTCTCAAATATTTTCAATAGTTCGTACAACTTGGGTAGACCCATTAGTGAAGAAAAATAAGAAAATCATCACCAGTTTACCCTACCATTTCATGCTAAGTTACTATGATAGAATTAATATACAAATCTGCAAAGCATATAGTAAATGAGCTAGTCAGTGATATACAAGTTTTTGAACTTCATAACTAATTACGAAAACAAGAACAATTGGTTTTCAAAGAAGAGAAAAAATTTGGCTATCATGATTTCCTTAGGATGTGGTCCCAATACTGATACATATGCCACTTCTATTAATTATGACTCTAATCCTGATGAGAAATAGATGGATTTACTTGTATAGAGATTCACAAGATTTTTCAAAAAGAAGAAACGCTCATCTGGGGGTATTAGAAAGGATTGTTCGAGCTCTAAAGGTTCAAAATCAATAAAAGTTATTGATGATTAGGATGATGAATCTGAGAAGCCAAACAAAGGGCACTTGAACAAGATCAAATGCTTCAAATGTGGGAAGCTTGGTCACATTGTAGTAAAAAAAAATTCAGAAACAAAACCGCACGAAAAACAGTGCTATGAAAGTTAAGGTTACTATTTTAGATAATACTAGTAGTGATGATAAGGATGAGACTAATTTTCTAGCCTTTGTTACCTCTAGTATTGCCATTGAACCTTTGACTTCTACCTTAAATGTTCCAGAGGTGACAGCTGAAGCTGATTATTATGATGACAAACAAGATGAATTGTTTGATTCATAAAATGCACTCATGTTAGAGCATTGCACGTTTGAAAAGGAAAAGAAAAAGGTTTTGGAAAACCTTGGCAAAAAGGATAATAACATATGTGCATTGACAAAAAAATCTAGAGGAAAAGTTGTCCTCTATTGATGGCCAACAAATTGATCTTACCAAAAAATGTGAGGTCATTCAAAAGAGACATTTGGATTTGCTTGAGAAATTTAATGGAAATCATAAAAAAGTTAAAAAGCATGAGGAACAATTGAAGGATCCAATCTCGGGTAAAGCTACTCAGCTATTTGTTAGTCTTAATCCCTCTCATGATCATAATGCCAAAATTGAAAGATTGAATATGCAAATCAAAGTTCTAGAGAGTAAAAAGAAGTATATGGCTTATTTTATTACCGAAAGGGAAACTAAGATATATCAAATAAATGAGAAACTTAGGATTCTAAATAATTTTATAACATATCTTGAATCATTACTCAAGGAAAAGGAAGATTTGAATATTTCTCTAAAGGACAAACTTAGAATCAATGAGAAGGAATTGGCTTACTCCACCTCTATTTGAACAGTTGGATAATCACTAGCTCTAAGAACCTAAATGAAATCCTTAGCAACACAAAGATGTTTGGGGACAAATATGGTATTGGTTATAGTAAGGAGGGTTTAACTTCTAAGATGGATTCTACTAACTTTGTGAAAGCTTAAGATCAAGATCCAAAGTTGAAGTATGCTGCCACTAACCCGAGCGGTAAGTCTATTGTGTCTCTTTAGCTAGATTTCTCTATCAAGGTGAACCCTTCACCCAAAGCTAGCAATTTATATCGCTCTAGTGGTGGTCTATTACCTCTATGTACTATCATTCCTACTTGTTACCATTGTTGTGAACTTGGGCACTTGAGACCTGACTATAGGAAATTAACTACTTATCCTCCTGTGAAAGTTAATGTGAGCACTTCTTCCTTTTTCCCTCCATGTACTACTTCTCAGAGTCAGGGACCTAGATTCTCTGAATCCACTGTCTAATTTTATTATTTGTGTGGCACTATTGGTCATATTGCTAGGCATTGTCCTAGATATGTCAAAAGTACTACTCGGGGTTCTCCACCTTGTTAACCTCCATCTCCTATGACATGTTGTAGTTATTGTGGCTCGTCTAAGCATCTCTAAGCAGGTTGCATTATGCATCTAAGACACAGTACGAAAAGAAATAAGTCTACTTCTAAAATTTGGTCTGATCCGGTATATATAGGCAACTCAATAAGATTTTCAAGAAATAACAAGCAAAACAAACTTTAAGTACCTTATACTCCGTATGCTCACGTGACTCAAAGACTATTTCTTGAGTTAGTTTTCCTTTACAAATACTTTAAATAGAGGGATGTTTGATCACTTTTTTCTGGTGATCTGTTTGGGGTTGAACTATTTGTTTCTTTTCTCTCTTATAATTGTAGCCTTTTGTGTGTCAATATGTTTTATGTCTTTTTGTTTACTTTAATAAAAATTTAAAATATTGTGTTATTTTTTTGACTCTCTCTTTCTTGTTGCTCTCTCTACTAGGTACAGTTGATGCATGTAAATGTTATCTAGTTTGTAAATTTGTATGATTTATAAAATAACTCGCAAGTGCATGAATCAATTGTAGAAAATGTAAGTACACTTTCAAGGTTGATGTAAAGAGGAATCATGCCGTTTTTACATAATTCAACAAATTCTTAAAAAGAAAACCTAAACATTTTATCACAAAGTTTAAGTTTGGAGATATAAACTAATGACATGAAAAAGAAGAAGATATATTTAATAAATATTTAGACAATTAAACATTTATCATGTAGTGAAAATTTATAGGATACATTAAATAGTTAATTATATTTACTCAATATTAAGTAGGTTATTAAATATATTAATTAAGATCATTGATTCTTTCTTTCTTATAAGAAATTATCCTAAGGTAGGAACCAATCTTGTCATTAATCAATTATTAATTTAAGGTCTTTTCGTAGGGATCAGTAATTGATACCTAACAAAATTATGCTTTATTTATGAGGAATTAATAAACTATTTCATTGATGTTTTTGGTGAGGCTATCAATTTAAACTCTCATCAAGATGTTTAAGTTAGGTTACTAATTTAAGTATCTAGAAAATAACTTTTAGATTTTAAATCTATTATAAAAAATATGTCGTTAATATATTTTTCAATAATAAATCTTATAAAAATCTTTGAAATAGAGTTCTTTAAATCATATCAAAAATATTTCATCTAATATTTAAGAGTTGATTCTAACTCAGATTCAAATATTTAAATTCTAAATCTAACACTCTTGTTTACTATGAAAAATACTCTTCAATATATTTTCTATTTTACAAACTTAGTTTTAATCTTGATGAAGAATTAAAATTTAGTTCATTTTATAAAAATGTTTAATCTACTTTAATTTTTTACAAATGTTGTAACATTACTAATATCTCGTATTATTTATAGCCAAACATGTATATTTTAATAAATGATCAATAAATTAAGCATAACATGCAAAATAACACATAAAGATAATTTGGAAAGAATACACTTAAATATTCCTTAATAGAATCTCAGTATCATTTTTGTTATATAAAACCTTCAAAATAAATTGCCAACACTATTTATTGAATTGAAACTAGAATTACTACATACTCTAAAATTGTTCAACCCTCAAATGTGAGAAGAACTTGAAACTACTAAAATAAAGGCTAAGAAAGCTTAATAGACTAAGAAATCAACTTAAGAATGAAGATTGGGATATTGATTACTGATAAGTGCTTAAAAAGCATTAAAATTAACATGATTTAATGTACTTTAATTGATTAAATAAATTTATATTTATATGATTTTATCATGTTTTTATATAAATTTTCCTTTTCAATATCACAAATATTTTTATTATTTTTTAGATACTTTCATTCAAAAATAATTTAAAGACTCGAAGAAAAATACTCGAAGCAATACATCACAAATATGTTGAGAAAAAAAGATGAAGAGTAAAAAAAGTGGAAAAATTGGACAAAATGGGTCAAAAATGCTAAGTCCAGCATGCGACCCACGTGTGCCATGCCGAGTCCCGCATGCACTAGTGCCAATCCATACATAGCCACGCAGATGTCCCATGCGCGTCAGCGCTCGTCTACCACAAATCTCGCGTGTAACAGCGACTGTTCCACTACAAATCTCTCTCCACACGCGTGCCAACCTCTCCAAACGCATCTAAGACAATTTTTGAGATATTTTCACACTTTTTTTAGCCTTTTCCTCATCAATAAAAGGACCATCTCCCCTATTGTAAAATTTATCCCTCAAATCTCTTCTCTTTCTCTCTCTAGAAAGTTTACTTAGTTTTAAAGTTTTTCTCTTTTTAAGAAGAACTAGTTATGTTTTTGTAAATTTCTAGTTTTTTATTCAATAAACGGAAATGCAAATCTATTTGAAGGTTTTCTAAAAATGGAACTAGCATCAAAGTTCTGTAAGGATTATTTTGAGGTATAATTTTAAAATGAATTTTTTATAGTTATTTTTATGTTTTATTCTTATATGTTATATTTAATTTGTATGTGATTAAATTTAATATGATTGAATGTTTGTAAATATGATATAATAATAACTCTGCTATACTTGTGAAATATTAAATAGATAAAACATTTCTATAACATAAATTAATTTTTTTTATTCAAGATTTTATATTAAGGATGTTAGAGAGAAATATATTATTTTTCATTATAAATTTAAATCTAAAAATTAGATTTTAAGGTTTAATTATTCGGTCTGATTTAGAGTAATGTTTTTTTATTTGTTGGTACAATCGGCCGTTAGCTAGAGTAAAACTCTTTTTCAAAAGTTTTTATAAGAACTATTATTCGAAAATGTATTGACAACATATTTTCAATAATGGTATTAAAACTTGAAAGTTAGTACTCGATAATTAAATTCTTAGGTTTAATTTATATACCTTGAATAAAGTTTAAAATTTCTCAACCCACCAAAGGTATCATTTAAATGATCCATTTTCAATCTCTTAGAAAAAAAAAATTAAATTAACCAAATTAATTATCAACCACACCATAGGTGTTAAATGATTTGTTTAATTGACAAAGAATATCTAACCCCAAAAAATGTGGTATTTATATAAAAAGAGAGAATCGATAAATATCAATTTATATATTTAATAACCTAATAATATGAGCAATCATAATTAACTTAATTATTTTATTCATAAATACTCCACTGTTATGAATGAAAAAAAAATTGCATAATTGTTTATTGAATCCATATCTATATTTATTTTTTGATGTTATTAGATTAGGAAACATAAAAAATCAAAATATCGTGACAAGATGTTTAGGATTTAATTTAATTTTTAAAATTTTGAATAATAAATTAAAACCACATATATTCCTTCCTTAGATCAAACTTAGAAGTATACTTGTCATTTTCTATAAAATTATTAGTGCACTTGCGAGAGTTTTACAAATATAAAACCAACCTATCTACAAAATCGGTATTGCTAACCCAATTGCAGTTTTATCTCATCAGATTTTTGACGCCGTTGCTAGGGAAGGAATAATGTTTTTAAATTATTTATCAAAATTTTAAAAAATTTATGTAATGTAAATATTGTGATTTTTATTTTTAGAATTTATTTCAAATCAAAAATAAAATAAAAAAATGTAAAAAATATATTAGATTTGAATATTAAGTTCATAAACATAAAATTAAAAACAAAACCAGATATAAGACATAATTTAAATTAATATCCAAATTCTTTATCATATACATAAAAAATCATAAATAAAATATATTAGTTTTAGATTCAAATTTAAATCTTTAAAAAAAATAAAAGTCTAAATTTTTTTAATAAATCTTTGTGACTTACAATTCATAAAAAATAATAAAAAATTTTAAATAAAAAATAACAAATTTTAAATTTTAAAAAAAATCAAAAATCAAAAGCTACTATTTAGTAAATATATAAGGGAATTCAATCTAGAAGACTAGTTCTCAAGGTAACTTTCCTTGTAAACCAATGAAGAGAATGTAAGGACCAATGCAATGTCATAGCTATAAGTCAAAGGCCTAAGTTATGTAGATTGTTCATTTTAAAAAGTCATGAATTAATTTTTTTAATTGACTAGATTGATCGAATAATTAGTGATTAATCGATCGAGTACTAGATCAATCTATTAATCACCTAGATTGACCTAACTTGCTCAGAATTAATTATTTATTATACTAGATCGAATTGATTGAATTGACTGAGCATGTTTTGATTGTAATACTGAATCGATCAATAAGAATTTCGATAGATCGAACTATATGTTCGATCAAGCAAACATATGTTCGATCGATTGAACGGTCATGGTTTCAATTTTAAAATCTATTTCTAACTCGAAACAAATTGGTTTATTATTATATTATCCTCATTCTTTAAAAATCTTTTAATTGATTTTATGGACATAATAGTAATATTGCTTTGATCTAATGCTTCAAATATTCTATTTAAACAAATCAAAACACACAAATTTACTAACCTGACAAGAGCATTATTCTCTTTATCTTAATCGCTCTCTCTTAAATTATTTTGCAAAAAATAGATTATATTTATTTAGACTTTTTTATTTAATTATTATATCAAACATTGATGTTTGTATCTGATTTATTATTAAGCTTAATTAATTTATAATATTTTGATAAATGTTCATATAGCTCCTTCTTTATTTCGTTCTTGAATATTTGATCAAAAATTGTGTGTAATATCATATTTATTTGGTTTGATTATTTTTCTTTAAAGAAGCCATCTTTAGTAAACTTGTGCTTAATCTGCTTGTTCTAAGGTTGTTGGTTGATTTTGATTTAATTGGTATTTTATTAAATCATCTAGTTAGGGTTTTTCATTATTGAATATTCTCTAGAATATATATTTGTATTTGTGTTATTATGCTAACATTTCAAGTACCAACTGAACATGTTCGATTGCTACTGAGATTGAAGTTATCAAAACATTGGTCTCATCTGAACACCTTACTTGTAGAGACTATGAAGGAAAGCAGGAGCTTGTAAGTAGATTACTTGGGAGTTTATCTTGGTGAGTAATATAAGGCCTGAACTTGTAATTGAATCTTCTTAGGTCCTTGGTATGACCTAAAGATCTCATGTGTTGATTTATATTTCCACATTACTTTATTTATATGTGATTACATACCTGCCTATTTGCAAAAAAATTAGATTATCATAATTCTGTTGATTACCTATTCACCCACTCTAACTAATTAGATTTGTAACTAAATAGAACCTTTCAACACCTATAATTAATTAAGCATTTAATATGTTTTTTATTTTATATAAAATTCAATTTCTATTAATTGTTGATGTCGATTTATGTCAACATTAAGTAGGATTGTTATCTGTAGATCTACAAGACAAAACATACCATTAGGATCTTGAACCAACATGGGGAGTGGTCTTTGGCTTTTCGATGTTTAAATCAGTAATAAGATAATGAAGTTTGGAAGAGATCTATGTCTCGCTCTGTGATTAAGAGAAAAGATCATATTTGAATGCAATTCTTGATTATATGACAAAAGATCTATTTCAAGTCATGTTATGTTTTGTATAGATATGAATATTTAAAGAAAAAAGAGTCAACCTAATACATATCCCTTACTCGTGTAAGGGATAACTATGGGCCCTTTATCTCTTTATTAAGACTTCAATAAGCATATTTATTTGATGACTTAGTGACACACTAACCACAAGTGCACAGATCATGTAAGTAATATGGTGTATTTTATGTACGGACAATCACACGGAAAATGTAATTGCTTTGTAACTGATTACTAATTTGAATACCATTAGTACTATTTGAGAAGTGGAAGATAATATGCATAAATTAATAAAATAATAGCTAACTTAACTAAATTAATGAGTAAATAAGTATCAAAGAAAGATTTATGAATCTTAATCTCGCAATTTCTTATACATGTGAATGACTAAAAATCCCCTATATAGCTATTATATTGATCATAAAATCAATTGCATCTAATCATGCATAAAAAATTTCTCTCGAAAAAACTACGTTCTATATAATAAATAATTGAATTATACTCTCATGTATAGAAACCATACGTATATACCTCGAAACAACATGCATATTACTTAATTATACTCTCATGTATAGAAACCATACGTATATACCTCGAAACAACATGCATATTACTTAATTCGTGACTAACAATAAGATATCTCTCTTGAGTATATCTAATCACCTTTATAGATTAATTGATGACCAAACAATTCTAGAATGAAATCTAGATTAAATGATTTGAACTTTAAATAATAACCATAATAGGTTCAAAATAATTAATTCACATAATATACCCCACCTATATAAAATTGTGTTAATAAGACCTGTAGACAATAAAATCTAACCTCTACACATCATATCAAAGTAATAAATTAAATATATAAGATAATGAAAATTAATAATACATGAAGAAAGAATCAAATATAATCAATCTCTTGACTTGTACTAACTTCATCTTCAATCTCCTCTAGTCTCTTTACTCTATTTGTATTCGATAGTGTTATTCTTCTCTTTTCCATGAGGATTATGTTTCTCTTTAACTTTTGTATTGCCCTTATTAAATGTGTCAAATCTCCCTTGACTTATAGCTTCTAGCATTATTTAAATAGACTTAAATGAGTCCTAATAAATTTATAGCAATCATAATAGTTTTGATCAAATGGTTGAGTTAAAGTTAGACTTAAAAATAGAGCTGACATCTTGATGGCCATAACCGACATCGTCGATCCTATCGATACTTTGGTTTTATATTTATAAAACTCTCGCAAGTGCACGAATCATTTCATATAAAATGATAAGTATACTCCCAAGGTCGATCTAAGAAAGGAATAAATGTGGTTTTTAATTTATTATTTAACTTTTAAAAACGAAATTAAGTCCTAAACATCCTGTCACGATATTTTGGGTTTTGTGTTTCTAATCTAATAACATAAAAATAAACATAGATACAGATTCAATAAACATTTATGCAAATTTTATCTTTTATAATAGTGGAGTATTTATGGATATAATAACTAAGTTAATTATGATTTCTCATATTATTTAGGTTATTAAAGATATGAATTGATATTTATTGATTCTCTCTTTTTTATATGAATACCACTTTTGGTGGGGTTAGATATTCTTTGTTAACTAAACAAATCAATTAACACCTATGGGTGGGGTTGATAACTAATTTGGTTAATTAAATTAATTCCTTTTTCTAAGAGATTTAAAATGAACCATTTAAATGCCACCTTTGGTGGGGTTAGACAGTTTAAACTTTATTCAAGGTGTCATAATTAAACCTAAGAATTTTATTATACGAATACTAACTTTCAAGTTTTAAAGCCACTACTAAAAACATGTTGTCAATACATTTTCATATAATAATTTTTATAAAAACTTTTGAAATAGAGCTTCACTCTATTTACCGGGCGATCGTACCAACAAATAAAAGAGCACTACTCTAAATTAGACAGGATAACTAAACCTTAAAATCTAATTTTCAAATTTAAGTTTGTAATGAAAAATAATATATTTCTCTCTAATATTCTTAATATAAAATCAAGAATAAAAACAAAATCAATTCATTTTAGAGATTTTTACATATTTAATATTTCGCAAGCATAACAACATTATTATTATATCATGTTTACAAACAGCCAGTAAAGTTAAATTTAATCACAGACAAATTAAATATAACATGTAAGAATAAAGCATAAAAAATAACTATAAAGAAAATGAAATCCTTACAGTACTTTGATGTTATTCCTGTTGCTGGAATTTGCACTTTCATTTATTGAATCAAAAAGCAATTAAATTATAAAAACATAATTAGTTCTTCTCAAAAAGAGAAGAACTCTAAACCTAAGAAAAACTAACTAAGAAAAGCTAAAAACTAAGAAAAACTAAAAAACTAAGAACTTGAGAGAAAGAAAGAGATAAGAAGATGTGTTTTTAGGTGTGCTTTGAAGTGAAGAGAATGAGGGTATTTATAGGTGAGGAGAGGAAGAAAAAGTGGGTGAAAAAATGATTAAAATTTGAGAAAATGCGGAGTAGTGAATAATGATGTCATACTACTGACGTCATGGTGATGTGCGGTGAGTTGGCGCACGCGGATGGGGTAGATAGGCGCAGTGGCACGTGCGGATTGGTCTCAGATGGGCAGGGGCGCGCAGAGGAGTGCAGGACCGGGCGTGGGCGCGTGCGGAATGGGCGATGCGCGTAGCTGCTGGGCACGCTGCGTGTGCGATTTCCCCATTTTTGACCTTTTTGACCCATTTTGTCATATTTTTCCATATTTGTTGAATTTTCCTCATTTATTTTATGAATATATTTGTGATGTATTGGCTCCAGTATTCCTCTTTGAGTCTTTAAGTTACATTTTTAAGCGAAATACCTGAAAAATAATAAAGATACTCGTGA
This sequence comes from Hippophae gyantsensis, assembly GCA_030763125.1. Lineage (NCBI taxonomy): Eukaryota > Viridiplantae > Streptophyta > Magnoliopsida > Rosales > Elaeagnaceae > Hippophae > Hippophae gyantsensis. Next base: position 46,049,577 of record CM061030.1, on the reverse strand, counting down.
TTCCGAAAAGACAGATTTATATAAATATATGATAAAATCATATAAATATATATATTTTTAATCAATTAATATGCATAAAATCATGGTAATTTTAGTGCTTTTTGAGCACTCATCACGTATTTCGATCGATACCATTTCTCAATAAATCAAATTATGTCATTGTTCGACTCGAGGATGTTCCATTGAAGCTCGATCAATCTATCCATTCTCGATTGATCTAACTCCGCTTGTATGCTTTACTTCCTTTATCAATCTTCGATTGATCAAGTCTTCTCTCAATCTATCAAGGTAAACCCATATAGAACCCCTACCTATGTAGTAACATCCTTGGGTTTCTTATGAAAATCTCTCGGTAGTAAAAAAATACAACTCTGATAAAAAATAAAACCATAAATACTTCTATTTGTTGGGACCTCTGTCTGAACTGCCTATTGCTACCCTTGCTTGTTGTCTCAACAAAAACTTGGTCCAACACATGAACAGGGCTATCCTCTAAAACCAACACCACTTAATGTGATGTGATCAGTAATCGTAGATCAATAAAGTGTATAGAATGTGAACAATCTTGGAAACTACCTTTAACCACGAACCACTAACTACCAACATGGGAAACACATTCAAACATGTATCACAAACAACCAATAATTTAGGAACACCACCAAAACAACACAAACCAATCTTATAGTGTTGTTCTCACCACACTAGTAAAATAGTCTTAAAAACTCACAACTTAAGATTATAAAACACTGTCTCAAGTACTTCCCCTCAAAAGCATGATTTTGCTCACATAGTCACGAATCACTATTATCGAACAAACATTCAAGATAATAATGACCCAAAAATAGAAAATGAAATGTTAATTTGATAGAGATTTGTTACAATTTTTCTAAATACCAAACACAAAGAGAGTGAATATTTATAGAAATTATCCAAGCTCATAGAGTACCCTACTGAAGGTCTTATCGACCACCGTTGTCGATCCCCTAATAAGGGGTCTAAGGGTCTAACAAGGTACACAAAAATATAATTTTTCGTTTTCAAAATTTTCGAGAAATTTTCATAAATACCAACATAGGTAACTCAACAACGACAACGTTAGTTTGCACGTAAGCTCGTTCTCCGAACGAAACAAAAAACACCACTTTACCTAGCATGCACATTAAGAAAACTAACCATATGGTATGTGTAAACACATTCGCATACAAAGTACACCTAATTATGTGTGTATGTGTACTGTTAATCAATAGTAACCAACCTTACATAGAGGAAAATAAAAATAATGAGTAAAATAAATAGATTTCGTATTTTGCATATGAAAATCCAATACACAAATACAAAGGACTACAGGACTTATAATCTCTCTCTTTGGCTTTACGTGTTAAACAATACAAAACTAAGTACATATATCAAACATGAGATGATCATGAATATAACCTAAAGATGTTTGTTCCTATGAACAAAACATCGACACACACTTAATATCTGAAAAACACACCTAGCCCAAGTGCATCCATCTTATACGCTCCGTCCATCTTCTTAGATCAACTCATCTGCACTCTGTCAGTATGAAACACGATGATCTCAACACACAACTACACACAGTAAATGTGAAGTTTGATGACTTCAATCTACATCTATAACCTACATAAAAGAAAAAAAACGCATATCCTATGAATGTATTATGCAAAAAGTCTATTAGATACTATCGTGTTATCCCTACATAGGTACATGTCAATAGCATGTTAACAAACAAACAAACACAAGTTATGCACACTTCTCCCCTTTTTTGACATGAAAAGTCAAAGCAAGCACACATAGAGTATGCAACGTACCAAACCCCTCTATAAAGGAGATAAGTTAAAAAAAATGTTATAATCCTAACACTCATACAAAATAGTAGAAAAGATTAGAGTAAACATAATAAGAAGCCACATATGCAACAAAGCAGACAAAGAACAACATCGAGGGTACACCAAGGTAAAAAACATGGAACAAATAACAAATTGAATGCATAAACAAACTAAGAGAATTGCAGACAAAAAACATCTCTTAGAGGCAATGCATAGCTCGGAGCCCCACTTCTCTAGATACACTGGGAGAGCATAAAGGACTTTGTAATGCACTTATAACACATCGGTAGGACGGTTGGTCAAACACCAATGCCACATAAATGCGTCAACGAATTCGTAAGAAAAAGTTAACTAAGAATCCAACTATCTTTCAAGTTGACACACTCTTGGTGGAGTGAAAAAGTAGCTTCGTGGTTTTCGTTACTTTATCATGTCATTACATTCTTGCGGCTTATTGCTTAGAAGTTGTAATCGTTATTGTTAAATCTATGTGTTGAATTTGTGTTTGTTTTTGTACGTTTAATTATTTACGATAAAAAGATAATAGGATCTTTGAATTTATTAAAAAAATTAATTATATATTTTGATTTTGTATCGTGTTAATGTCTTGTGTCAGATTACCACCCCTTCGTTTACTTTAATTAAATTTATGATGTGTGGCAAAACAATCTTAAAGAATAGCAGTGTATTTTTTTTTAACAATTTAGCTCTTTTATTTTTAAAAAATGATAGTATAAGAATAAATAACTAATTTTTTCATTATATTTTTTATTTTTTATTAATATTTTTTAACTATTATATATCAATTTTATAGATATTTTTTCAATATATAACAATGACTAGAATTAATAAAAAAATAAAAAATAAAATAAAATTTAATAACTTATCCTTGAGTTGTAACTTATTCATAATAAAATCACTAAATTAGTACAAAAAAATAACACTAATAATGAACAAAATTATAATTTTATTATATTTTTAAAATAATTAAGATTCTATATTTTGGAGTTTTATCTTTATAATAATTTTTATTAGATTACGATTTCTTATTATATTAGGATAAAATTTAGTGGACTTACTTTTATTGATTTAATTATAAATTTATTTTCGAGAATTTTTGATATTCAGTTATCTTACCCATGCCTTCTATCATGCATCAATGAAACTAAATTGCCCTGATGGTATAACTAAAGTAGTCCGGATACATTTGTCTCTTAAGTTTAAACCGATGGAGATTGCTTGTAATTTTCACTTGCTGCCGAATCGTAGAGCTATCAACTTGCAGTTCAGGTGGTCAATTGTTAATTTGTTAGGTATGTTGTCTACTTCATTCTTGACTCTCACATAGTCATATCTAAATTAATGAAACTATTATTTAACCCGACCGTGCTTAGGCTTGGCACGACTTCTAGTTATAGTGGTATTGCCAATTTTAATGAAATTACTATTTTTTTAATATGTTCGGGTCACCGTACCCATAAACAACTAAATTCTTTAGTTCAATTTGTCCTCCATCTCTACTTGGACATGGTTAAGAGGTGGCTATGTTAAAACTTACAAAAATAATTCTACAACCATAAGCTGAACGAATACAAATAGAGACAAAATCAAAGGAGTAATCAAAGCAAATGCAATGGAGATTTGATTTACGCTTGCAGGTAGAGCTGGGCACATGAATATGATCAAGAGTTAGAATTTCTATTGCTATAAAACTAGGTAATTGATTATGATACCTGTTGGTCTAACTACTCTAGATAACTTCACAAAAAGATTTCTAGACAAACTTTGTAACTACACTATCAACTTCACAATGCTCCTAGACAACCATTAACTAAAACAACTAAAAAAGGTACTCAAAAACTTCACAGATTATCAATGCAAGCCGTTCCACTATGTAGTATGTATATATGTACATACTACGCAGGCATGTCACTGCAACTACGGTGCATCATCACATGGTGTAGTCAAAGTTACCATAGCCCACTGAACCTACCCCTCCACCAAGGTTAGGAAATCGTGGTTGCTGAACGGGACCATCAGGAGGAAGATTCCAATTCCAGTTGGAAGGAACTGTCCGGCTATCAACTGTGGTTATGTCATGAATGCTCGATCTTTTCCTTTCTTTCTGAATTGACTTTTGTCGAAGAAAGAATTTCTGTGCATGGCTTGCTATTTGTGTTGGTGTTCTTGTCTTAACTAAGTTCCTCGAAATGCCCCTCCAATCGCCCTTACTGTATTGCTTCAGTCCAATTAGAAACAGTCTGTTACATAAAGATGAAGTGGAAGTCAGACACCAGAACCAAAGGTGAAAGTATAAAAGGTCAAGGGTTTCTTACTAATAGAGCCCAAAAGTTTTTCAACGTTTGAAACATAAATAAGTAGCAAAATCACAGTAGAACCGCCCCCCACCCCCACCCCAAAAAAAAAAGAAAGGCCAAAGACTATCCAATGGGATTTATTGACATGACTCAAGAAGCAAAACCAATCAAACACTAGGTGAAAGGGATTATGCAGACCACAGTATAAGACAACATATTGTCACGTCCCGCTCAAATTGTCCCTAAAAATCCAAAATAAATGATGGTTGCCTAAAGGATCTAGACTATTCTACATGAAAAGTTCTAGAGTTGCCAAGAGGAGTCTAGAAAGGGCTAGAGTTGGACGGACTCAACTCAAGCTTTGAAGACCTTAGAATGTTCTAGAGCACGCTGGAGAGTGTTAGAATGGGCTAGAATATTCTAGAACATGCCGGATGGTTCATGAAGGATGTAGAAGCCGCTGGAAGCTTACGGAACATCCCGGAACGTGCATGAAGGAGCTAGACAAACCTAGAAGACTCTAGAGTTGGCTAGAAGGTCCTAGAGCCTTGTGGCATATTGTACATAAAACTAGAACTCTCTTGTACATTCTAGAACTAGAATGATCTAGAAAGTGGTGGCATAGCCTTAAGCTTAGAGTCACACTATAAATAGACCCATTGGTCTTCATTTGGAGGCAACTTGAAAATTCCTAACCAACTTGGAAAATCCTTGGGAATTCTTAGCATCCTGTAACATAAACTCTCTCTAGAGCAATACAAAGCATTCTTTACAAACTCTCTTTCTAATCTCTTTGGAGAATTCATTCGGGGAAAGGCAGACTTAGTGCAACGGAAAGTGCTAAGTGCCGCACGATCGCTATTTGAAAATATAAGATCGGGACAGTTGGTATCAGAGCTTTCGGTTGAAGCATTTCTACCTTTGGCATAATGAAGAACGCTACTCCATCTACACCAAGTATTGATGTTCCACCTATGGAACGTGAGCGTGAGGAAACCCGGAAACCATCAAAGGAATCTCGAGCCAAGTCGAAAGACATGCTTTCTAGCTTAGAGGCACGAGTTGGGAGTGCGCAGGACAGCTTAGGGGAGCTGTTCGATAGGGTGGACAACTTAGAGGAACGTTGCAATGGCTCGGAGGCCGAGGATGTGGAGATCCATGCAGCGGTCAAGATGTCCCTTAATGAGCTAGACGGTGGGCTAAGGCAAGAGATTGATGGGTTAAAGGCCGAACTTGCCAAGGTACGAGATCTTGTCCAAAGAGAACTCGCTAATGTGTTGCATAGAGTTGAGGATGTGAGTGGTGATCTAGCTCTATGTAAGCGGGCTATGGTCGCGGGAACTAGCACAATCACTGTTATTGAGGCTAAGAGGATGGATGTTCCCAAGCCTAAGACCTTCAATGGTGTTAGGAATGCAAGGGAAGTGGAGAACTTCCTATGGGGCTGGAACAATATTTTGAGGCTACTAGCATAACGGACCATGCCAGCAAGATCCGAACTGCTGCCATGTATTTATCCGACACTGCTATGTTGTGGTGGAGACGGAGGCATGGTGATGTGCAACGAGGGGTTTGCACAATCGACACATTTGAAGATTTCAAAAGGGAGTTCAAAATGCAATTCTTCCTCGTAAATGCTGAGGAGGAGGCAAGGGGCCGATTGCGACGATTGAAGCAAACGGGTAGCATAAGGGACTATGTGAAGGAGTTCACAACCTTATTGCTAGAAGTCCCCGACACATCTGACAAGGATGCCCTATTCTTGTTTATGGACGGACTCCAATCATGGACTAATCTCGAACTTAAGCGACGTGGTGTCCAAGACTTATCTTCGGCCATCGCGACTACGAAAAGCTTTATTGACTACTCCTCAAATAAGGAGAGCTCAAAAGTCACAGATAAAAAGTTTGGTGGAGGAAAGAATGGTGAAGGCCATGCCAAAAGTCAGGGTTCCAAAAATCATAAGGACAGCTCCTCATTCAAGCCACGAGATAAGGAGAAGGAGGATCGGAATGCCTCGAAGCCCCGCGTAACGTGCTTCATATGCGACGGACCGCATTGGGCACGTGAATGTTCGAAAAGGAAGGCCTTGAGTGCCTTAGTCGCCTCCACACATGAGCAAGATGGAGGTGAGTCGGACGGAGGTGCAAAGATGGGATCTTTGCGCCTACTTAGTGCATTGCAGAGCGCCCCAAAGACCCCTAAAGGCTTAATGTATGCAGATGCAACCATCAATGGGAAGGTCGCCAAGGCTTTGGTCGACACAGGTGCATCTCACAACTTTGTCTCAGTGGAGGAAGCAAAGAGACTTGGCCTGAAGGTTGTCAATGGAGGGAGATCTCTGAAAGCAGTTAACTCAACAGCACTACCATTGCATGGAGTTGTTCGTGGAGTTAAGGTCAGTCTTGGTACTTGGACTAGCCAAGTGGACTTATCAGTGGCGCCCATGGATGACTTCTCGGTTGTATTCGACATGGAGTTCTTGGACCAGGTTAGAGCTTTCTTGGTACCATGCTCAAACTCTATGTGCATCATGGATGGTTCGAAGGCGTGTGTGGTACCGACGGAGAGGACCACCAGACCTACTGTCCAAGCTCTCTCAGCACTTCAATTCAAGAAGGGATTGAAGAGAGACGAAGAGAGTTATTTGGCCATCTTGAAGGAATATGACGACGAGGAGGCATCACCAAAGCCAAGCTTGCCAACGGAAGTGCAAGCTGTCCTAGATAAGTTACAGGATGTGATGCCTGAGGCATTGCCAAAGCGGTTACCTCCAAGGAGGGAGGTAGACCATGAGATAGAGCTGAAACCCGGTACCAGGCCACCAACAATGAGCCCCTATCGAATGACGAACTCAGAGTTGGCTGAATTGCGGAAGCAACTCGACGAATTGCTGGATGTTGGCTTCATAAGGCCCTCAAAGGCCCCATTTGGTGCCCCGGTGCTCTTTCAAAAGAAGAAAGATGGCTCGATACGGATGTGCATCGACTATCGGGCTCTAAATAAGATCAGAGTCAAGAACAAGTATCCTATCCCACTTATTGCTGATTTGTTTGATCAATTGGGGAATGCGAGATACTTTACAAAGTTGGACTTGCGGTCGGGATATTACCAGGTACGCATAGCCAAAGGGGATGAGCCCAAGATTACATGTGTAACCAGGTATGGTGCCTATGAGTTCCTTGTCATGCCATTCGGTCTTACTAATGCACCTGTCACCTTCTGCACTCTTATGAACAAGATTTTCCATCCCTACCTCGATCGGTTCGTGGTAGTATATCTTGACGACATTGTGATATATAGCCGGACTTTGGAAGAACATCTAGAGCATTTGAAGAAGGTGTTCGAGGTCCTAAGGGAAAATGAGCTATACGTCAAGAAAGAGAAATGTTCCTTTGCCCAAGATGAGGTGATGTTCTTGGGACATAGGATAAAGGATAGGAAACTGATGATGGATGGAGCTAAGGTGAAAGCCATCCAAGAATGGGAACCTCTTGCCAAGGTTCCCGAGTTGAGATCTTTCCTTGGACTGGTGAACTATTACCGAAGGTTTATCAAGTCCTACTCAGCGAGAGCAACCCCGCTCACTAACCTTCTCAAAAAGAACAAGGCTTGGGAATGGACAAGTGAATGCCAAACCTCATTCAAAGACTTAAAGAAGGTCGTTAGTGAAGAACCGGTGCTTTGTCTACCAGACCCCTCCAAGACATACGAGTTGCACACAGATGCCTCAGACTTTGCCATTGGTGGAGTATTGATGCAGGAAGGGCGTCTGATAGCTTATGAGAACCGCAAGCTCAATGACACCGAACGTCGCTACACCGTGCAAGAAAAAGAAATGACAACTATCATTCATTGCCTAAGGGTGTGGCGACACTACCTATTGGGTTCTCATTTTGTTATCATGACGGACAATGTTGCAACAAGCTATTTCCAGACTCAAAAGAAGTTGAGTCCCAAGCAAGCTCGGTAGCAAGATTTCTTGGCAGAGTTTGACTACAGGTTGGAGTACAAGCCCGTTAAAGCCAATGTGGTGGCTGATGCGTTGAGTTGAAAGACGAAACTAGCAGCCTTGAGTAGGCCAAATAGCCCTTTGTTGGAAAGGATCAAAGAAGGGTTGAAACATGATATTCTTGCTCAAAACCTCCTTGCCCTCATTCAGGAAGGAAAGACTAGGCGATTTTGGCTGAGTGACGGACTACTCTACGCCAAGCAAAATCGCATCTTTGTGCCGAAGTGGGAGAACTTAAGGAAGGAGCTAATCAAGGAGTGTCATGACTCATTATGGGCCGGACACCTAGGGATGAGGCGCACCCTTGCTTTGATTAAGTCAATCTACTATTAGCCACAAGTACAGGACGATGTTGAAGCTTACGTGAGGACTTGTCTTGTATGCCAACAGGACAAGATTGAGCAGCATGCACCCGGAGATTTGCTAGAGCTGCTACCTACTCTAGAGAGACCCTGGGAGAGTGTCTCAATGGACTTCATTACTTGTCTGCCAAAATCAGAGGGCTTTGGCAGCATTATTGTCATCATCGACCGCTTTAGCAAATACGCGACATTGATACCTGCCTCAACGGACTGCACGGTAGATGAGACGGCACGTTTGTTCCTCAAGAATGTTGTGAAGCATTGGAGAATTCCTTCCAATATCGTGAGTGACCGAGACCCACGATTCATGGGGAAATTTTGGACAGAACTATTCAAGCTGTTGGGATCAGACTTGAGTTTCTCCACAAGCTTTCACCCACAAAGTGATGGACAAACAGAGCGCGCCAACGCGTTGCTGGAGTTATATCTTAGGCACTTTGTAAGTGCTAATCAACGGGATTGGGCGAAGCTGTTGGATGTAGCGCAATTCTCATATAATTTGCAGAGGAGTGAGTCCACCGCAAAGAGTCCCTTTGAGATCGTCATGTGTCAGCAACCCATGACTCCTCATGCCTTGGCCACGAGTTATGAAGGAAAGAGTCCTGCTGCCTTCAAGTTTGCCAAGGCATGGCATGAACAGGCGGAGTTGGCCCGAGCTTATCTGAACAAGGCGTCTAAGAAGATAAAGAAATAGGCTGATAAGAAAAGGAGGATGGGGGAATTTCAGGAAGGAGATTTGGTCCTGGTTAAACTATTGCCCCAACAATTCAAGTCCTTGCGAAAGGTTCACAAGGGGTTGGTGCGGAAATATGAGGAACCATTTCCTGTCCTCAAGAAAGTCGGTAAGGTGTCATACAAACTACAACTCCCTCCAAAGCTTAAAATCTATCCGATCTTTCGTGTAAGTATGTTGAAACCTTTTCATGGAGACAAGGAAGACATGAGTAGGGGAGAATCCAAGAGGGCGCCTACCGCAGTGGTAACCTCCTTTGATAGAGAAGTGGACTCAATTTTGGTGGACCGTTTGATCCGACGTAGGGGCGTGCCAAGTTATCAGGAATACTTAGTCAAATGGAAAAATGCCCCAGATGTAGAAACGAGCTGGAAACCCGAAGAGGCTTTATGGCAATTCAAAGATGCCATAGAAAGGTTTCAAATTGAAGGCGCGACGAGGACATCGCGAACTTGAGTGGGGGAGGGTGTCACGTCCCGCTCGAATTGTCCCTAAAAATCCAAAATAAATGATGATTGCCTAAAGGATCTAGACTATTCTACATGAAAAGTTCTAGAGTTGCCTAGAGGAGTCTAGAAAGGGCTAGAGTTGGACGGACTCAACTCAAGCTTTGAAGACCCTAGAATGTTCTAGAGCACGCTGCAGAGTGCTAGAATGGGCTAGAATATTCTAGAACATGCCGGATGGTTCATGAAGGATGTAGAAGCCGCTGGAAGCTTACGGAACATCCCGGAACGTACATGAAGGAGCTAGACAAACCTAGAAGACTCTAGAGTTGGCTAGAAGGTCCTAGAACCTTGTGGCATATTGTACATAAAACTAGAACTCTCTTGTACATTCTAGAACTAGAATGATCTAGAAAGTGGTGACATAGCCTTAAGCTTAGAACCACACTATAAATAGACCCATTGGTCTTCATTTGGAGGCAACTTGAAAATTCCTAACCAACTTGGGAAATCCTTGGGAATTCTTAGCATCCTGTAACATAAACTCTCTCTAGAGCAATACAAAGCATTCTTTATAAACTCTCTTTCTAATCTCTTTAGAGAATTCATTCGGGGAAAGGCAGACTTAGTGCAACGGAACGTGCTAAGTGCCGCACGATCGCTATTTGAAAATATAAGGTCGGGACAATATGCTGCATTTTGGAATGCTTTAAAAAAATAGTTTGAAGGAAATGGTGCAAGCCGATTGCCAAGAGAGCACAATCAATCTGCAGATTTAGGGTGACACTGACTAACAATTAACATGCATTAGGTTAAATAATATCAGCATTTAGCTGAATTCGGATCTTATAACAAAGATTTTGTCATTTTGCTATTTTATTACTCAACTGATTATTTTGTTCAAGACCGACAAAAAGGAGGGATGTGTGTAATCAATAATTGATTACCTTGCAGGAAAATACCATCTCAGATATAACAGAGACGGATCAAAAGGCATATTTTCACTAATTCGCACATCAAGATCTTTTATAAAGATATAATCAACACTTTCATATTTTCAGAAACAATCAGAATACAGCTGATTCAGCGTGTACGGTTTTCTTCTGTGGAACTGTTTCTGAATGAGAAAACAATCCAGTGCATTAGTTTTTAGTTCTTTTTTTTTAATGGTAAAAAACAGCTGCATTAGTTTGATATATAATGTTCATAGTTTTACTCGTAACAATAGAAATGGCATCCCTTACCTTGAATTGAGAGAGGCATGAGTTGATATTAGAGTGTTATTTTTGTTGTTATAAGTTGTAAGGTGTTAGTTTTGTGGTTTTCCTAACTTTTTTTTATTGATCAACTAAACATAACACAGACAAATTGGGAAAGGAAATGCATAACTAGATAAGGCTCATCTCACATTTCTAGCAAAAAAAAATATTCATCTCTATTCATATGCTTCAGAAACAATCAGAATACAGCTGATTCAGCGTGTACAATTTAGTTCTGTGAAACTGTTTCTGAATGAGAAAAAAATCCAGTGCATTAATGTTATCGTAGTAAAAACAGCTGCATTAGTTTGATATATAATGTGCCTATTTATTTTTTGTTGATCAACTGATCACAACACATAAAGATTGGGAAAGGATATGCATAACTAGATAAGACTCATACCACATTTATAGCAAAAACATATAATCTTCATCTCTAATCACATGTCTCATAACCACTTTAATTTCTACCAATAGTCATACTTGATAACCATTTCAACTTTTAATTTTTAATTCCTTAATTTTGAAATTGATTTTTCAATTACAAAATTTTTATTAAAAAAGAGTTGTTTGTTATGTAATTTTTAGTTTCCCTTTTGAAAAATATAAATTGAAAATTTGATATGCTTGTTTGATAACTAATTTCTGTTTTGTGAATGAGAAAAACAATCCAGTGCATTAATATTATCATAGTAAAAACAGCTGCATTAGTTTGATATATAATGTGCATATTTATTTTTTTGTTGATCAACTGATCACAACACAGACAGATTGGGAAAGGATATGCATAACTAGATATGACTCATACCACATTTATAGCAAAAACATATAATCTTCATCTCTAATCACATGTCTCATACCCACTCTAATTCTACTAATAATCATACTTGATAGTTGTTTGGACATATGGACCGACCTGTAGCCTGGCTTGAGACGAAGGATCAAGACCCGTAGCCCCGCCCGAGACTAAGGACCAACCTGTAGGTCGGTTCGATGCAAAACAAGCAGCCTAAGCTCGTGTCAACAGACTGCACCTTTGAAAGATGATCTAATCACGAGAAGGTATACCATGAATGACGTATTTGATTTTGTACACTTTAAATGCATCATCAAAGTAGAAGATCTATCCCAGAGGACGCTTCCCCTATAGGGTCGACCACAAGCTCAGCCTAAGGTCAAGTTTGATACATAAAAAATGTGTTTTGTACCAATTGTATTCCACTAACACTTATATATGTGTATTCATTGTGTAGCCAACATCTATACGTATAATGTCCTATAAATAGAAAAGCCTCTCATGGAATCCACACATTCAACTAAATATTTTAACTTCTTTTTAAGTTCTCTTTATAAATCGGATCAATCCCAAACAATAACCATTTCAATTTTTAATTTTTAATTCCTTAATTTTGAAATTGATTTTTCAATTACAAAATTTTTATTAAAAAAACAAAAGTTGTTTGTTAAGTAATTTTTAGTTTCAATTTTGAAAAATAGAAATTGAAAATTTGATATGATTGTTTGATAACTAATTTCTAATTTTCAATTTTCAATTTTTTAAGCTCTAAGATTCAATTTTAACTTATTTTTTCATAAATTTTTATTAAATTTTGGCTCTGAAATCATTTTGAGTAAGATTGATTACGATCAAATATATGGTTAGATTATTAATTTTTAGGATAAAAAAATAAAAAAGATAAAAATTGAATTCCAAAACTAATATTTTTTTAAATTTAAAATTTGACTAAATTCCAAAATTGAGTTTAAAAAAAAAAAATAGATTTAGAAATTAGTAATCAAACATCATTTCAAAATACCTAAAATTTGAAATTTAAAATTAAGAATTAAGAATTAACATCGCTATCAAAATAGTCCTTAATAAAGGCAAATTGTCCTCCAAAATAAAAATAACAATAAAATATTCTATAATAGCAATACATTTTTTTAACATTATAATTTAATAAAAAAAAATTTAATCGCTTAAAAGTTCTCATTAAATCCTCTGTTGGTAGGCAAGGAAAAAAAATGCATATAAAATTTTCAAAAATAAAAATAAAATGTATAATTGCGAAAATCATAATCTTAGTCTAACATATCAAGAAAATAAAATGAGGAAATTTTTTTTTCGCAAAGATTGAATCTTTATAATTTAAAGAACAAAATTGTAGAATTCAAAATTCCCAATCCTTCGTTACAATGACAAGAATGAAAAAGGACAAACTCTCAGCTAAACCCTAAAAACGCTCAATGTGTAGTGCATTGCACCTTCAACCGAACCGAACAATAAATGAAGAAAAACAAAACGAAAATAAAATTCAAAAATCATACCTATGCTCCTCTTCAGTCCAAGGCGTTCCCTTCTTCCTATAAGGCTCACTATCTTTGAACTGCAAGCCAAAAGAGATCTGATTCGCCGAATAGCAATCAGTCATATCGACGTCGGAGTCGTCATCATCTTGATAACAAGGCACTTCAACCAAACCAGAATCGATCTTATGCACATCATGAACCAAAGTGAAATAACGCATCTTAATCTCCTCCGGTGTCTTTTCAGGAATGTATAGAGCAATTCGGTTCCATCGATCAGGATCGTCCTCTGTGAAAACGACCAGAGCTCGTTCAAACAATTTGTCCTGAAACCAATTCCACCGTGTCGTTGAAAAGGGTGGTTGAGTACACACGGGTATCAAACTCGAGGTTTGTTGTTGGTACATGGTTTTCACTTTCCAGAGGAAAAAGCAAAGAGGTTACTTGTTTTGTTGTTGAAACTTGAGATTACTTTCTGGCTAGGAACTGAGTTTCTTGGAGATTTCGCTCTGAGAAACGCTTGGCTTTTATAGTGAGAGATACAGACTACTAGATAGAGAAAAAGGTTGTTCAAAATTTTGGGAAAGTCTTGTGACGTCACTTAGACTTTCAAATCAACACGTTTTTCCCTATTTTGGATTTTTAAAACAATTTTGTGTTGCTGTGGAAGCTATAAAATAGCAACTTAAAATATATATATATATATATATATATAAACTTATAATAAGTCCATTCTCTACGTATTTTTTATAGTTTTTTCCCCCTATTTTATTGTTTTTTCAACTGAAAATTTAGTAGAGTTTGTATATGTTATACTATTTATCCATGGTATATTATTGAATTGTTATAAAAAAACAAGATTTTTAAAATATTCAAATATTACTTTATCATCTTATAAATATTCAAATATTATACAAAGTTATCAAACTTTTAAAATATTAATTTATTCTTTTATTATTTTAAAAATTTTCTTTTTCGATATATATCACTTTCAATTATATATTTAAAATTATATTAAATAATTGTATATAAAATAGTGTCAAGTGAATCTACCCTTCTTTTTTCTTATTCGGAAATCGAGTTTTGTTTTCTAGTAATTTTAAAACGTGTGTAACTAAAATTTAAAATTATATAATTTAATTAATAAATTTTTAAAATTTAATTTTAAAATTATTAAAATAACACTGATTTCATAATTTGATAATTAATATACAAACGTATGATTTAAAATTTTAATATATACATAATTAAATTTTTTTGGATATATATATAAAAGAATTGTGTTTTAATTACACTAGTTGAAATATAAGAATATACTTATAAGTTGAAATATATTTATAAAAGAATTGTGTTTTAATTACATGTGAACTTTTTTAATAGCACAAGATATCTCAAATTCTTAATAAGTTGAGTCCACCGTTATAAAAGTACAAATAACATAATTAAATCCTCCGAATAATTCTTTTCCACTGTTATATTTTAAATCAATATTTTCGTTTGACTTAAACCCATATTCTAAAATAAAAAAATATAAATATTATTATAAAAAAAATAATCACTTCTAATGGTTCAAATTAATTTAATTAAATTTAATGGTTCATAGAGATGTACCTTACAAAATTTGTACGGTAGAATGATTCATCTTTATGATTACGTTCAATAAAAGATATTTACATGCAATATTTTTAAACAAGCACGGATCTTTTCTGAAAAAAAAAAAAACAACTACATGTAATATGTACTTTCAACCCATACAAAATTAATTTAACAACAAAGAAAAAATCATAAAAACTAAAAGTAAATTACTTGGTTATAGCTTATCAAACTCTTTCCAATTTTATCCTTCTATAAAACATTTATCCAATTTCATCATCCCACTATTAATTTTCATTTAATTTATTTTTAAATAAATTTATCTAATTTAATTCTGAAGTGATTAATATTTCATCCAAATCAATACATTTTTCAAATTATTTGACGTAAACATTTACAAATACTATTACTAACAAATGATATACAGCAAGTTTTATATAAGAATTTTTTTGGAGAACAAAGATAAGCTATGACCATTTATTAAAGGTTCTAAGAAATAAAGATTCCTGACTAATAAAATAATTTGTTATCTTAAATAGCTTTAATTAGTATAAAATATCATGATATTGTTATAGTACGTAGATGATGATAATTCATATAGTATCTTATCATTGTTAGTTTCATTTGATGTTTATTATGATTTTATTTTTAAATAAAAATTTAATTTTTATTTTATTTTGTATTTTTAAATTTATATTGTATCTTGAGAGCCCTGTAAATAACACATATGACATTGCTTTATATACAAAATAACAATAACAAATAATACAAAATCAATTATATTCTCTTATTCTCTTCATTTTGTATTATTATGTTATTCTTTTCTTTTGGTTTTATAACATGTTATCATCACAGTAACTCTTATAAAGTTTGTGCCTTTACGAGTATGTAAGATTATCTTGTTTATGTAAAATTATAATTTAGTAGTATTGGTATAGATAATACAAAATAATCAACTTCCTTTTTTTACTTTATTATATTTTTCTTAATCCATCAATTAGAAGCTTTTGAATTTATAATACTTTTCTTAATGCATGAATGACTTTTCTTAATTTAACTTGGTTTTTCACTCTACCGATTGGTTTTTCACTCTACCGATCAATCTAATGGTTGTAATGTTAATCAACCTAATGATCCAACTAAAATCATAATTTAATATGATATATGTTGTGAATTATTTTTAAGATGATAATATAATTAAACTATTTGTATCAGATAGTTAATTTAGATAAATCTTTTATTTACTAAAAAAATATCTCAAGACAATGTCTCATAACTTCATAAATAACTAGGATGTATACACGGAGCTCATCTATGTTCTACTTATGTGCCAATCATTTTCAAGAAACCACGATAAAGTGTTCGTTTCAAGGATTGACTAATAAAATTCATGCAAGGATCGAAGCATGAAAAGGGAACACATTCTCTTTAGTAGGGCATAGATGTTTGATTTCTTTGATCATTTAGAATATGTTTATTCACTCATTCTAGATTTGTAATGGCCAAAATTAGGCTTGGATGGTCTAATAATTACCATTTGTAATTTCTTCTGTTCAATAAAGATAAAATTAAATTTGTCTAGGTTGCTTGGAAAAATTGTTGTCACTCACTAGAGAAAAGAGGCCTCGGATTATGAGACCTCGGTCTTTTAAAAGAGACTTTGTTAAGAAATTTTGTTTGGTAGGTTATCATAGGGACCTCTAGCATGTTGTTTTATTTACATAGACGGTACTTGGATAGAGAGAAAGTTCCATGAAGCTATTATGTTTGCTTTTTCTTCTGGTAGGGTTTATGACCTCATTACTTGACTTTTTGAAAAAATCTAAACCCAACCTCATTACTTGAACTTTTGAAGGAATCTAGATGGTTAGTCGACAAGAACTCTAAAATATGATTTTTGATCAAAAATTTGGTGGGCACTCATTTAATTAAAAGGATGAACAACCCCCAATGAATTTGCTAATCCATTGTTTAATGTGTGTGATTATTTTACAAGTGGATAGATGACACCTGTCACAATATCTTGAGGACTTCTATCTATATATTATTTCAGAGATTTGACTGACAGTTGTTAGAAATAATACAAACACTAGAGTTTGGATTTTTTCAATTAAGGAAGGAGTCACGACTAGTGAGGCTTATGAATCGCTACTTGTAGTCGGGGATGTAAAGAATTAGAGCAAGGACATTTGGTCCCCTTTCATACCACCCTTACAGTTTGTTTTACTCTAACGAGCTATTTAAAGCAAAATCCTTGCATTTCCAGTTAAAAAATAAGGGACAATCCTACCTTTCTAGATGCTCCTTGTGTGACTTAGCAAGGAAAATATATCTCACCTTTTTTTAAGTTGTTATTTTTCATGTGCACTTTGGGAAATTTTATGGAGAGCAATCGAGTATAGATTCTTCCATCCTTGATCTATGAACAACTATAATGGCAACTAAATTTGGGTCACAGTTTAAGAATTAATGAAAAGTAAGGATTATTTCTATCATCTAAGTGATATGGACAACCAAAATTGATTGTTGTTTTGATAAGAGATAGATGACTTTGAGTTTTTCATTTGCCACAGTTTGGAAATTTATTCGTAAGGTGGGTTTGTCATAGTGTGGACCTACACAAAATAAAGTGGATGAGGTTCAAGTGCTTAGATGCCTATGAATAAAAGGTGTCCTATGACAGGCTCTATGAATTGTTGATTTTATTTGAATGGAATCACCTTTGAGATGGATAAAGTTCAATACATTTGGTGTTACTTTTGGATCACCAAGTCTATCTAAGTGTATGGATGTTTTAAAAACCTCAAGATCAAAGGATGTTTCTACATCCCACTTCGGCCTTCATATTTTTTTGAGGTAGAATTTGTAGAGACCATTCAAGTGGTGACGTATGTAACCAACTTTGGATGTAGAAAACTTTGGCTAAAGTCAAGCTCAATTTATGTGGTTACTAATGAGTGTTTAAAAAGCACTAAAATTACCACGATTTAATATATTTTAATTGATTAAAGACTTTGAGAAAAATATTGGTGGCAATATATCACAAATATGTTGAGAAACAAAATGAGGAAAAGTCAAAAAGATGAAAAAATTGGACAAAATAGGTCAAAACAATCAAAAATTTCAAAAAAGGTTGAAATCCTGTGCATAGTCGCCCATTCACGTGGAGTCCCACGCTCATACCTAACACACACTTAGCACACGTCTGCACGTAGTCAGCACACGCCCAACACACTCACGTATGTATGCTTCCAACGCACGCAGTCAGCACATGCCTACGCTGTCCAAAATCAATTTTTGAACTATTTTCCTACCTTTTTTGGCCTTTTCCTCACCTATAAAAGGACCATTTCCCTCATAAAATACACAATTTTCTCATCTCTTTCTTTCTCTATATTTCTATTTTTAGAAAGTTTTTTTTAGTTTTTAGTTTAAAAGTTCTCTTTTTGAGAAGAACTAGCTATACTTTTATAGATTTTAGTTTTTAATTCAATAAATGAAAATGAAAATTCGTTTAGAGGTTTAGCAATAATAGAATTAACATCAAAGTTCTGTAAAAAAAATTTTAAGGTATAATTTTAAAATGAATTATTTACAATTATTTTTTATGTTTTATTCTTATATGTTATATTTAATTTGTCTGTAATTAAATTTAACATAACTAAATGTTTGTAAATATGATATAATAATAACGTTGTTATGCTTGCAAAATATTAAATAGGTAAAACATTTCTATAAAATAAATTTATTTTATATTTTAATTCAAGATTTTATATTAAGGATGTTAGAAAGAAATATATTATTTTTCATTACAAACTTAAATCTAAAAATTAAATTTTAATGTTTAATAATCTGGTCTAATTTGGAGTAGTACTCTTTTATTTTTTAGTACAATCGCTCAATAGTTAGAGTGAAGTTCTATTTCAAAAGTTTTTTATAAGAATTATTATTCAAAAATATATTGATGACATATTTTCAGTAATTATTTTAAAACTTAAAAGTTAGTACTTGGATAATTAAATTCTTAGTTTTAATTTAGAAACTTTGAATAAAGTATAATTAACTGACTCCGCCTAAAGCTATGATTAGATTGTTTGCTATTTTCTTATAAATAAAGCTAAAATTTAATACATAATTAATTAATATTAAATAAAAGAATTTGGGCCCATCTAAGAACACTTTCATACCAAAAAAAGAAAATTAATAAATATCAATTTATATCTTTAATAACCTAAATAATATGAGCCAGCATAATTAACTTATTTATTATATCCTTAAATACTCCAGTGTTATGAATGATACAAATTTGCATTATTGTTTATTACTTTCATGCATCAATCAAATTCATTAGTGAATTACTTCCTATATTTTCTTTTGTATTAAACCATTTCTTACAACTGTTTAGGCTTTTGGGTCATATTATATAGATTATACTATTTATTTTTCTCTCTATTTTTCTATTTTTCTATTTATCTTATTTTCTTTTTTATAAGAGAATCTATTTTTTAGAGAGTGGGCCCATGTACAGATTGTATATTTTTTTATATGGTAAGGTGAATGGTTAATATTTGAATTTTTTGTTTGTATTTGTATAGTTATTCTAGATATAACTCTTTTTTTAATAGAAGTCATACATGAATGAAAAAAGGTATACACTATCAATTTCTACTTAAATCATTTAATCTAAGCAAATAAAAAATAAATATATAACACTTCATTAAGATGTAAAATTTTAGACATTCAATGCTAAGTCTTATAGACATCATATAATAATGTTGAACAAATAAGAAAAGTATGTAGAGTAAAAAAAAATAATATTTATCACTCAGAATAAAGAAAATAAGGTGCAAATTATATTCACAATGGTAGTCTCAACTATTTGATTCTTAAACACTGATTTTGAGTTTAATATAATTCCCACACTTTATCAATAAATACTAGTCATGACAAAAACTAACTAATTACTATTTACTCCATTATATGTTTTCAAAAATTAATCTAACAGTGTAAAAGACTTAACTATTTACTTAAATTTGATTTAAAGAAATGATAAATTTTTTTGAGAATTTTTAAAACTTAATCCTAAAATTCTAAAAATTACTAAACCACATAAATAAAATCAACCACAATAAAAATGAAAATGTGAACATAAAAATTTTAATTGAAATTAAGCATGGTAAATTTTCAATTACTCTCTTCCAAATTAGGTCACTCTCGGTGCTATAAAGGTGGTACATTACTTGGGCTGACTACTTAGAGAAAGTCACTCGCATGGAGTTTCCTAGCTTCCATATTTATAGAGAGTGTAATGTTGTTGTTGATAGTATAGCTTCTTTGTCCCCTAGTGATAAGAACCAAGGGGATAGGACCTAGCTAATTTCAGATTATATAGCAAAGGGTTTCTCTACAAATCAATGGATATTACTCACCATTTTTTTGAGGAGAAAAGATGCCACAAGGAGCTGCTAATTCCTTGATAAGTCTAGCATAAATGACACCCTAACAAGTATGGATATTACTCACCACAAATGCTTGGATGCTAAACAACGCCACAAAGGTTGTCAATCCCTTGATAAGTTGCTTAAAGAGGAACAAAGAGCTAGAATGAGCTCTCAAATGATCTGAATATTCAAACTTTATTCAAAATTATATTTTATAGCAGCTGAGCTGCTCTTAATAGGATACAAACCAACCCTAAGCTCTACTACATCATAGCCCTTGATCTCATCCAAGGGTTGAAAATAAACAAAGCCAAAAAGCAAAAAAGGTAGAAGAAAACATTGACCAAATCATGGAAAAATTGGAGCAGCTGAGAACAAAAGAAACCCTATAAAATATATTACATCTTAACCCTTGTTTCCATCTAAGGGCTGAAAATGAAGCTGCCCAAAAAAGTCCAAATGGCACAACAATGTGCCTAGTTTTATTTTGCCAATTTTGCGCTAATTTCCATCCTAGGATTGTCCCAATCCTTGCACTCCCAATTTAGGTCCCCTTGATTATGCATGACCTCTTAAATGAGCCCATTTAAAGCCTTTTCGAGTTGTGCCTTCCTAGACCTTGTTATTGGTCCACTTGGAATTTGTAGAGCTCGATGATTCTCATCATTCCCCCTCTTCAAGAGGATTCGTCCTCGAATCATCACCTGCATAATCAAAAGGAGAAAGATCAGAAACATTAAAAGAGGTACTAACATTATACTCACCAGGAAGATCAATTTTGTAGGCATTGTCATTGATTTGTTCAATCACTTGAAAGGGTCTATCTCCCCGAGGTTGCAACTTGGACCGTCTTTTTTCAGGAAACCGTTCCTTCCTCATATGCACCCAAACCCAATCACCAGGCTCAAAAATGAATCTTCGCCTCCCTTTGTTGGCTCTGCAAGCATAATCCTTATTTCTTTTCTCAATTTGCTCATGAATGCGTTCATGGAGCTTCTTCACCGTTTTAGCCTTCTTAGCGCCATCTAAGTTAGTTTTGTCTCCATGATAAAGCATCAGCTACAACATTCTCCTTACCTCTCTTATATTGAACAATATAAGGAAAAGTCTCAATGAATTCCATCCATCTAGCATGCCTCCTATTCAATTTACCTTGACACTTCAGATGATTTAGAGATTCATGATCGGTATGGATGACAAATTCTCTTGGCCAAAGGTAATGTTGCCATGTCTCCAGGGTCCTAACCAAGGCATATAGTTCCTTGTCATACGTTGGATAATTAAGGGCTGCTCCATGAAGTTTCTCGCTGAAATAAGCGATAGGTCGTCGTTCCTGCATCAAAACAGCTCCTATACCTATTCTTGATGCATCACACTCAACTTCAAAGGTTTTAGTAAAATCAGGTAAAGATAAAACAAATGCAGAACACAAACTATCCTTCAATGCTTTAAAGGCTCTCTCCTGATTCTCGCCCCATTTGAAACCAACAGACTTTTTAATGACCTCGGTTAGAGGTGCAGCTAGTGTACTAAAATCTTTGACAAACCTTCGATAAAAACTAGCTAAGCCGTGAAAACTTCTAACCTAAGTTACAGATTTAGGTGTAGGCCATTCTCGAATAGCCTTAACCTTTTCCTCATCTACTTCTACCCCCTTAGAACTAACAACAAACCCAAGAAAAACTAACTTTTCCATGCAAAAAACACACTTTTTCAGGTTCGCATACAATTGTTCTTTTCTCAAAATTTCAAGCACATACCTAAGATGTAAGACATGCTCTTCAAGATTTTTACTGTAAATGAGAATATCATCAAAATAGACAACAACAAATTGTCCAATAAATGCACGCAGAACATGATTCATAAGCCTCATAAAAGTGCTAGGTGCATTTGTTAGACCAAAGGGCATGACTAACCACTCATACAATCCATGTTTAGTTTTAAAAGCGGTTTTCCATTCATCACCCTCTCTCATCCTAATTTGATGGTATCCACTTCTCAAATCAATTTTTGAAAAAAATGCAAGAACCATGCAACTCATCTAACATGTCATCTAGTCTAGGGATAGGATGTCGATATTTTACCGTAATGTTGTTGACGGCTCGGCAATCAACACACATCCTGCTTGATCCATCCTTCTTGGGAACGAGTAGCACAGGAACAGCACATGGACTCAGGCTCTCCCTAACTTGACCTTTGATCAAGTACTCTTCAACCTGTCTTTGAATCTCCTTAGTTTCTTCGGGGTTGGTCCTATAGGCAGGTCGGTTTGGAAGAGAAGCCCCCAGTATAAAGTCAATTTGATGCTCAATCCCCCTAATTGGTGGCACCCCATCTGAAATCTCTTCAGGGAACACGTCTTCAAATTCCTACAAAAGAGAAATAGTGGTACTAGGCAAAGACTGGTTAAGATCGTTAATAGAAAAATTTGCCTCCTTGTACAAAAGTACAAGTATGGGCTGTTTTGAATAAAAAGCCCTATTGACCTCACTTGCCTTAGCATAAAAATTCACATTTTTTTCTCTAGTATTTTTCCACTCTCCTCTCCTTTTTCTTCACTCTTTTTTTTTTCTTTCACTCTTTTTTTCTTTTTCATTCTTCTCTTTTTGTTCTTTTTCCTTAACCATCCCCAATTGATCTTCAAAGACTTGCTTGGGTGAAAGGGGTACAAGTGTGATGTTTCTACCATTCTTCACAAACGAATACTTGTTTCTATATCCGTCATGTGTAACCCTCCTATCATATTGCCAAGGCCTACCTAGCAAGATGTGTCCAGCTTGCATGGATACCACATCACACATCACCTCATCCTTGTACTTTCCAATGGAGAAGCTCACTAATACTTGCTTATTAACCTTCACTTCCCCACTATCATTTAACCATTGCAACTTGTAAGGCTTAGGGTGTTCAAATATAGGCAACCCTAATTTCTCAACTAAGGTAGTACTAGCCACATTGGTGCAACTTCCCCCATCTATGATAACACTACACACTTTGTTACTCACATGACACCTTGTGTGAAAGATGTTATCTCTTTGTTGTTCAAGGTCATCCTCCTTGACTTGAGTGCTCAAAGATCACCTTATTACAAGTGCTTCCCCATCCACGGGTCCTATCTCCTCTTCACTAGCTTCCCCTACAGATGGTATCTCATCTTCTTCACTTTCATTATCGGTTCCAACCTCATCACTCGCTAAGGTGATCATTGCCTTCTTGTTGGGACATTGAGAGGCTATATGACCATTACCAAGACACCGAAAACACCTTAAGTCACGATTACGAATTGGGGTGTCGATTTTACCTTTGTCCTTGCTAGCCCCCATCTCTTTGGCTTTGTAAGGCTCAAATCTTGGTTTGGATGTAGTTATTTCATCTTTTTTCTCATTGGACTTCCAAGGCTAGTAAGGTTTGGTTTTTGAGTAATGGGACTAGACCTTAATGGTTGGGATCGAAAACTCCATTTCTTTAATTGCCTTTCCACCTTGATTTCCATGCGGACCATGTCCTCCATCTCCACATAATGATGAAGTTCCACAATGTTGGCAATGTCTGGATTCAACCCACTAAGAAACCTAGCCATGGTTGCCTCTCTATCTTCCTCGATATTAGCTCTTGCCATAGCCACTTCCATTTTCTTGTAGTACTCATCAACACATTTATATCCTTGAGTCAATCTTTGTAAGCGTTGGTATAACTCTCTATAGTAGTAGCTAGGCACAAACCTCTTTCTCATGATAGCCTTCATGTCCTCCCAATTATCTATGGGCCTTTCACGGTTTCTCCTCCTACTAATGACCAATTGATCCCACCAATTAAATGCATAGTCAGAAAACTCAATTACAACAAGTTTTAATTTTTTCTCCGTGGAGTAGTTGTGACATTCAAAAATATGCTCCATTTTCTTCTCCCACTCCAAATACAACTCCGGGTCATTCTTTCCTTGGAATTGTGGTATCTTCATTTTTATACTACTTAGATCTCTATCAACTCCATCTTGAGCTCTAGGTGGGGGTCTCCACATACCTCCTTTACCATTTCTTCCTCCTCTATTCCCATTTCTTCCTCCTCTAGGCATTCTTCCCCCTTCTTCCTCCAATTCTTCTTCCCAATCTTCTTCCTCTATATCATCCGCAACATGAGCTTGCCTATTAACCCTCCTAACATTGGGTGGAGGTGTTTCTCGTTGTAAAGCTGCTAAGGAATTTTCTTGCCTTTCCAATCTATCATTCATATCAATTACCAAGTTGTTCATCCTTTCAAAAGATTGTTGCAGCGCCCTCATCATGAACATCATATTCGGTCTTCCTTCGGGACTACTATTTGACATTCTTTTTTTTTCAATTCTACACAACAATAGGTTAGTGTAATAAAATGGAACTAATGTAAATTCACACAATACCTCACGTGTTTAACGCTCAGATTGATCGCTCAAACCCTCTTAGTTCCTAATCAAAGCAACCAAATCCAGGAATTCCAACCAATTTGTAGAATTATCAAACACCCAAAAAAAATAGTTCACAATATCCCACTTGTTAAAGCACAAAGGAAACTAACTCAAAGTGTTTAGAGTAGTAAGCACAAGAAAAAAAAAGCAATAGAACAACACGATTGGAAAACAAAAATTTCCCGAAAGGAACTAAGCACACAATGGAAGATTTATAATCAAAGTGTAAAATCCTTGAAACTATGAGTTCTAATACTCATTAGAAATTAGCAAATGCAATTTGGCCTCTCTCTTTTTTTCTGTTTTTTTTTTAATTAATTATGGCCACTCTTTTTCTATTTTTTTCTTTTTTTTGGAACAATTATGCTAATAACTCAAGAGTAAATCAATACAATACTTTCAATATGAGTTGAAGGAATTTTTAAGATTGGTAAAGAGCACATAAATTACGACACAAAGGAAAAATGAAATTTCTGCAGGAACTACCACAGAAATACTAGAAAACAACCAAAAATTGCAGAATATATCAGATATTGCAGAATAAGCAAGGAAAAATGTAGAATAGATTCATAAATAGCAGAATTTGCAAGGAAATTGCAGAATATGAAAGGAAAATTCAGAATACTTTCAGAAACAGCAGGATATGCAAGGTTACTATTGAAAAACTTTGGACACAATGGAATTTGAAAGGAAAATGCAGAAAAACACGTGGAAATAAAGAAGAGCAATATTTTTAGGGTCTGGAAAATATATTTCAACAAGAACACAGCAGAATGATATTTTTTCATTTTTTTTTAGGAATAAGAAATACAACAAGAACACAAGAACAAGAACAAATATAAAGGATAGGAATCTGAAAATTAGCACCAAAAGCTTTGATACCAAATGATAAGAACCAAGGGGATAGGACCTAGCTAATTTCAGATTATATAGCAAAGGGTTTCTCCACAAATCAATGGATATTACTCACCATTTTTCTGAGGAGAAAAGATGCCACAATGAGCTGCTAATTCCTTGATAAGTCTAGCATAAATGACACCCTAACAAGTATGGATATTACTCACCACAAATGCTTGGATGCTAAACAACGCCACAAAGGTTGCCAATCCCTTGATAAGTTGCTTAAAGAGGAACAAAGAGCTAGAATGAGCTCTCAAATGATCTGAATATTCAAACTTCATTCAAAATTATATTTTACAGCAGTTGAGCTGCTCTTAATAGGATACAAACCAACCCTAAGCTCTACTACATCATAGCCCTTGATCTCATCCAAGGGTTGAAAATAAACACAGCCAAAAAGCAAAAAAGGTAGCAGAAAACATTGACCAAATCATGGAAAAATTGGAGCAGCTGAGAACAAAAGAAACCCTATAAAATATATTACATCTTAACCCTTGTTTCCATCTAAGGGCTGAAAATGAAGCTGCCCAAAAAAGTCCAAATGGCACAACAATGTGCCTAGTTTTATTTTTCCAATTTTACACTAATTTCCATCCTAGGATTGTCCCAATCCTTGCACTCCCAATTTAGGTCCCCTTGATTATGCATGACCTCTTGAATGAGCCCATTTAAAGCCTTTTCGAGTTGTGCCTTCCTAGACCTTGTTATTGGTCCACTTGGAATTTGTAGAGCTCGATGATTCTCATCACCTAGTATTTGTACGGTGACTTGATGGTGTAAAGCCCCATCATTCACTAGGTCTTTTATTCATTTGGATGCTAACAACAAATTTAATTATAGGTTTTGCTAAAACTTGTCTTGTATATCTTTTTTTATATATTTAATAATACGCGTAGTTGAGGGACTAGACGATGAGGTTACTAAGGAGGTGTTAACTTAGTTGGGATGTCTCAGTACACCTACTGAATCCTCTTAGCTACAACCTTTCGGTAAAACAATTGTAGGAAATATTGTACTGGACAATCAAGTCTTGAATAAAAAATATTAATTAAAAAAATAAAAATTATATAATTAAAATAAATTGTAAATTTATAATAAAAAAGAAAGGAAAATAAAGAAAGATCGAGTCCCTTGTTGCACAATCTTCTTAAGATAATTATTTTCTCCCATATGGGTTTTTGAGATTATTAAAGGAAAAAATATCTCCTAGGATAAAATCATCAAATAACAATGTTTTAACCCCACCAAACTTTGCTTTGATGACCTGAATTCACTTGCATTCTATCATACAGAAGCTTAGCTCCATAATAGAAATTTTTGGAAAGAAAATGATTTTTCCTTAAGGAAAAAAATGTAAGAGTGATGGCTATATTTCTATGTTTTTGCTCACCTATAGAGTGAATTATATAAAAATTTAAATGTGATAGTTGGAAAACAAAACTAATGCAATTAATGATATTCAATGGTTTTTGATACTACTGTAATAAATGTCATGCATTAAATGCCATGAAACTACTGAAACAAGCTTTTGTAATAGCTAAAATAACTCTCCAATAGTTACAAGAAAATTCAAGAGTTATTCCAATAAGGAAAATCAAATTTACATGTAATAAAAACTAGAATGCATAAGGACCATTAAAATTAGACAACATTCGTGTCTGTAGGATGTGTGGGTATGTGATTGGAGTTTAGGATTTTTAGCTTGGACATTCAAGGATTTACACTTCCATGCACCCAAACGTAGAGAAAGTTTTCTTGCTACACTAGCTTACCTCTTACAGAGAAACAAATGCTATAAAAAGTATTCCATGTATTGTTAGTTTTCCTATAACAAACATAAATAACTACATTTTTTTCTTCTCACTGAATGAACTGAACTTTGAGACTTAATTTTTAATTCATCCTAATATCATTTTGAGTATGTAAATATATAATTTCAAAGCCCTTACAAAGGAAACCCAAACCCATCATGACCATACAACCTATACCAAGTGGGTCCTACTCAAATGGCATTTAACCATGAGTTAAAAATCCCAATTTCCAATAATCTCCCATATGAATGAAAATTAATAGAGTTTTTTTAAAAGAAACTAACTCAAATCAATTTAACACACGGTAATAAAGTTCAATAGTTTGAGATTTGCATAAAATAGGTAAATATTACCCTTTGAACCTCTCCTTATGAAAATATGTTTACTTTACTAACTGATAGTAAATGTGATATCCTTGAATTGTTCTTCCATTTGTGTAAATGACGAAATATTTCACACATGAATATTTTCTAATATAATCCAATTCTCACTATTATGTTAGTTTTGGCTATGAACATATACTTATTTCTGTGAAAGTTTTTATAGAATTTAGCCAACACAATTTTATTTCAAAGTGATAACATTTCTCTTTATATGAGTGATCTCTTATCATTAAGAGTAACCTATAATACTTTTCTCAATATGGTCTCTATAAGAATCATTAAAAACTTTAGATTAACCATTTTCTACGAGTATCATCATTTTCATCATAGGAATGAACCTGAAGGTAAACCCCTTAATCGGACATGAATTGTGTGCAATGAATACGCTAGTATACGTATCACAATAAGTAATATAATGATAAGAAAATATCGTTCCCATGGAAATTGTGTTATTAGAAATTAATTTTTAAAACTAAAAGAATAAAAAATAATTTTTTGTGTTCTTATGATTTAAGAAAGTAAAATTAAAAGACCTAAAAATAAATAGCAGTAATTAATTAACTCAGATTTGACATCTAAGAAGATATATAAAAATATATTTAGAAATACTTAATCCTTAAATTTTCTAAACATGTGAATCACTAAAATTCTTCAAATATAATTATCAATCAATTACATAATCAATTGAATCTAACCTAGTATGTATTCCTCTCTCAAGTAAACTACACACTATATAGTAATTAACATAATCATACTCTATAGTAATTAACATAATCACACTCTCATGTTAATTAAATTACATACTACTCATTAATTTCATTAGTTATGGATCACATACATAAGAATCATATATCTCTACCTATAAATTATACATGTTATTTAATCAAGATAAACAATTAAATAATTCTCTCAAATCTATTTAACCACCTCTATGAATCAATTGTTGGTCAAATTATTAATAGCATAAAAATCAAATTAAATAATATAATTAAATTGAAATCATAATTGGAGTAAACTATTAGATCATCCATAAGACCCCTAAATTAATAAATTAGTTAGACATAATTTTTTTCATAAAGCTCATATTTTTCATAAGAAAGATACAAAATTTGATAAAGAAAAAGGAATAAGAAGAAATACAATCAATCTCTTGAATTGTAGCACCAATCTCCTCTTGAATCTCCACCAAAATTGTATCTTTTTTTGAATTTTTCTTTATCTTTTTCTCTTCTTGGCTCCAAAATCTATTAAAATTATGTAATTTTTGGCTTATTAGGATTTGTAGAGCAATTAGGGGTTAAATTAAGCTAAAGTAAAATCTAGACTGTCAGATTAGCTTTAGATCAAGGTCTAAGATGAAAAAAGAGAAAATAATAGCAACAACCAATGAAACACGACAAGTGGCATAGGGGAGAAGTGGATCCAATAAGTGCCTGATACGTGGCATACTGAACTGGTCGTGGTCAATGCCCATTATTCATTAACATATGGTAATCTTTGATTCATGGTTACAACTCGTGTGGTACCATGGTGGGAAGATAGGACGAATCGGGTGATAACGTGTGGCGAACGCGTTGACTAAGTGATGAACTAAAAACGAACATTGTGTTGACATGTGGCATGGCACTACATCACACGGTACATGCAATGTTGCTCAATTTTCCTTCTCTAATTGTATGGCATCCACACGTCTTACCTAGTCAGCTCCCATGCTTATGTGGAAGCTTCTAATTGGTCATACTTTAAAAAATTCATAAAAAATCCAAAAACATTTCAAAAAAATTTCAAATATTTTTAAAATTATATTTTCACCCATTTTCTCTAGAAATTTCATATATTAATATTTTTAACTCTAAAATACCATTTATTGAATAAGATGAGTAAATATTAAGTAAAAAAATGCACTGATGACTCTACTTTCATAGAGTTATCACCCCTAAGAGTGATTTCACTAAGCCTCTACAACTAGGTTGTCCTTTTGAACCTAGATCTTTGGATCTATAGTCAACTAGTTGGGGTTTTCTTTACAAATCCTTATTCATTCATAGGCTTTAGTCTAATTTCCTTCAATAATATCTCATCTAACTCTCTACTTAACCCTTTGGTTAACAGATCCACTATGTTATCTTTTGACTTGACATAGTCAATAGAGATAAACTAAATTAAGAGTAATTATCTAGTGGTATTATATCTATGATGTATTTTTTAAGACTTGCCATTATACATATTGCTTTATGCTCTGCCAATTGAAAATATATGACCACATTGGATGTAATTGTAGTCATATACTTCACCCATTTTGGAGTATCCTCTATGAAATTGCATAACTATTCGACCTCTTTATCACATTTATTCAAAGCAATGAATTCTAATTCCATTGTAGATCTAGCAATGAAAATATATTTGGAGGACCTTGATGAGTACTTGAATAACACTATTATTTGAATAAGCATGATTTTATTATTATTTAAAGCAAATATATATTTTCAGAATCACAAGTATTTTATGTTGTTTTCAAGTTCATTGGCTTCAATTTTATTAAATTGATAACACTTGAAGATTCATGTCTAAAAACACTCCATTGGAACTTAGAAAATTAAAATAGCAATACGTATAAGGCTTCTATGTAATCCAGCTAGTTTGTAAGGGGTGAAACAAGAAAGTGAAGTTAAGTAACGTAGGGAATGGCATGAAATACAATGGGTTATAGCGCACTCCATTCTATTTAACCATCAATTTCAAACAGTTTGAGTTCAACCACAAGGAGAAATATTTGGTCCATAGTGCGATCATTTTTGTTTGAAATTAGACGAACCAAAATGTAACGTGGGCCACGATGTGGATAAACTTAGGCCATGGTGCACAATGATTATTCGCTCATGGTCTATTTTTCTTACCAAGTCTCAGCTAAAAGAATAGCTTGTTTTAGTTGTTTTCATATATTAGATATAATAGATCATAAACATATAGCGAATTCAAATAGAATTCGGTAGGAAATTTTAGTTATCTATAAGTTTTATTTTTCTTTAGTTTTCTATAGTACTTTTAATTCAATAATAATATAGGCAAATCTTCTTGGAGTTTTTTAAGATCACAGATCTTTGCAAAAATTATGTATATTGAAGAATGCATTGAGGTATATATTTTAATTGTATTCGATTATTTATGGATTTAATCTTTATATATCTTTCTAAATGTTATTTTTAATTTACTACTTATTCATTAAATGTGAGCGTGTTTTGCTAATTATTATTATGGGATATATTTTTAAAAAATAAATTGAGTTTATTTCTTGATTTAAGATTTTTACAAATTTTTTTACATATTAATATATTAATGACATATTTTTTAAAATAGATTTAAAATCTAAAAGTCAGGTTTTAAGATATAATTTTGATACCTTGAATAAGAGTCTAAATTTTGTACTGTGCCTAAAGTAGTGATTTAGATTGCTTATTATTATTTTCTTAAAAACAAAATATAATTTAATTTAATCAATTGGTGATCCCTAGTCTAAGGATATTAATTGGTTTTATTAACAAAGAATTTGATCTCCACCTAAAGATATTTTCATTTTGAAAAAGAAAAATCAATAACCATAATTTATATACTTAATAACCTAATTAATTTTAAACATATATTTAATAACCTAAATAATTTTAATAAGCATGGTTAACTAGCTAATAATTCCAATAAAGTTTCTATTGACTATTAATTATTTATCTCCCTAATATTTATTTGAATCAATTCTATTTCAACCCTTCCATTTTATGTTATTAGTTTAGACTTTTCAAAACTAAAATATCGTGACAGAATATTTAAATTTATTTTTTGTATTTATTTTTAAGAGATTTGTTGAATTATTTAAAACCACTTACTTAATCCTTACATCAATATTGGAAGTATACTTATTGTTTTTTACAAAATAATCCATGCACTTACGAGCTATTTTTACAAATATAAAATTTGCATTAAGTTTTTATTTAATTGACTTTATTTATTAGTTTAATTATTTATTAACTTAATGTTTTTACTATTTCCTTTTACTATTTTTTGTATACTAATTTGATTTTTTTTATTTTAACTTAATTCAATTTTTTTTTATTTAAATACTAACTCATTTATTTTTTTTATTTTTATTTTTATTTTTTAGTATTTCTGTGTACTAATTTGTTTCTTATATGATATACTTTATTAACTTGTTATAATTATTTATTTACCTTGTTCCATTATAAATAAATTGTTTGTATTATATATATATTGTGTATTGTGTATTGTATTCATTTTGTCTTTTTATTTTTATTTATTTACTTTTATTTTTATCTCTTACTTTTAGATACCTAGGTTACTTAATTGCCTATTTTTCGTTTTCTTTTGTTTTTGTTCATACTTATGCTAGCTAGTACTTATTTTAGTGCTATGTTATCTGCTACTTTGATTTTTTTTATAAGTGTATAAAAGTAAGAAATCTTTGAGAAAGAAATTAATATCTACAGGGTCAAAACATTTTAAGAAAGCTAGACATAGACACTCAGACGGAAGAGGTATAGTTTCAAATGCAAGTATACATGGGCGATGTTGGAGATAAGAAGAAAATGATGAAAGAACATGAAATGTCAATCATTAGTAACTCTATTTCTTGCATATAACTGGAAGAGGCTGTAAGGAATTATGAATTAAAAAAGATACATTATTTCATATTACCTTCATTTCATAGTACCCCATATAAAGTCCCTTTAAGTCTTATTAGAGACTTTTATGTTATTGTGTACACATTTTCACTATATAAAATTGATGAATACTATATTAGGATGAGGTGTTTTCCTTACAAACTCAAGGATAAAACTAAGTCTTGGTTCATGACTCCATAACCAAGTTCATTAACTACTTGGAAGATAGTCTACAACAGATTTATATACATGTTCTATTCCCATTAAAAGACAACCGATGTGAGGTCAAAGATAGAATTGTTCTTCCAAATTGATGGAGAGCCCTTCCATGAAACATAGGACATATTCAAACTCCTTTTGATTCAATGCCCACATTATAGTTTTCTACTCTAGTTATAGATTCAATTATTTTATGATAGATTGACACAACAATGTCAGTACATGGTTGATAATGCTATAAGAGAAGCTATAGGAGAAAAGATAGTAGATCAAACTTATGAGCTATATGAGTTGTTGGATACTAATTTCTAATAAAAGAGTGCTAGAGGAAAGAGAGTAGGGGTCAATGAAGTTGGCTCCAAGAATGAAATGGCCTTACAACTTGTAGAATTAACTAAGCAAGTGCAACTCTTCATTACCCACAAAATATCAAATCAAGAGGTATGTTGAGTTTGTGGTACAATTGGGCATAATGGTAATGTTTGTTCTATTTCAGGTGATTCCAGCGTTGGTACCTTGGAAGAAGCCAATCTTATGCAAGGGTATCATTCTAAAAATCACCCTAAACTTTCATGGAAACCAAACAAAAACCCATTATATACCTAATACCAAATACAAGGGCCATATATAAACTAACCTTACCCATCAAATAAACCCTAAATTCCAATTTTAGAAGATAATGTGAATGAATTTACTCAAGTTAGTAGGGATAACCAAATGTTAAATAATCATAGGCTAAATTCCATTAAGGCTTTAGTAAAAATGGTTAAAGCTTAAGTTGGATAGCTAACGAACCATATGTAAAGGTAGGAAAAAGGAAAGTTGTCCAATCAAGTTGAACAAGTAAAGGATTTCACAATCGTTCGAATAGGTAAGGTAGTTAATAAAATTTTATCTAAAATTTCTATTGATTTACAATCTAGTGCAGGTAATAAAAAAGATGAAAATAAAATCTCTCAAGAAGGTGGATAGACAAGTACCAATCATGATATAAGGAAAGAATTAGGGAGTTAATAGACATTCCCAAAATATAAAATACATCATAACCACACTAGCAAGTAATACCATTCCCATACTAGCTGAAAGGATCAAAGCAAGATAGGAATTTCTTTGATCTTTTCACTATACTTTCTAAGGTTAATATAACTTTATCTTTATTAAATGTGATTAACAATATACCTTCTTATGCTAAGTAATTTAAGGAATTGAACACTAAGAAAAGAAGGTATTAACTTAATGAGAAAGTTGTGGTATCAAAGGTTGCTAGTTTTATGCTTCAATATCAGCTATCCTGATGCATAGAATGAATAATAAAGCATTCTTATTGTAATCGAACAACAAATTTTGGGCACTAAAATGTATATGGTGACCTTTATAGTATGAGAAACTTATGTGTGAATGGTGCTTGATGAACATGGGATTCAGTTAGGCTATGTATGGGTATGTGTGTGCACATGGAAATAGTTAGGCTTAATGCTTATAAAATATGTGCATGGCCACATCTCGAATTCACAGTTGTTTTTACTAATTTCATCGTCTTCTTCACAAAGCCTATTTTGTGAGCTTAAGAGTTCCAACTATAGAGTTGTTCTCTGTAATTCAATACTACCACCATTTCTATTCTTGTTCTGATTTCTTGCTACATTAGAATTTGGCATCAAAGCTTGGTTTGAGCTGCAATTCAGATGGAAACATCCAGCAACCATACCCTTGGAGATGGTAGTGATGATGCGAAGAATTTGTTGGCTACGATGGCTAGCTTTGAAAACAAACTCAAGTAGAGGATTGAGGAAGTGTCATGAGACCTTCAAAAATTACTCTTACATACCACCACACAAATCCAAACCATATTGAGCAAGATTAAAATTTAGCTAAAACCTTAAGGAAAGGAAGTTCTTCACAATGTTTCTTCCATCCCTGTTGAACTTTCATCATACCCACCACCCCGACCTCATCGAAAACTAGTGCTTCATCGTAACCACTTTGATAATGAAACTATGGGTTGGACTAGTAATAGGATCTTTGTGTCTAATTGATAAGGATAGTTTGAGAAGGGTAACTTTGTTACTAGATAGTATGAGAGACAATCACATGAGAAACAGGATTACTTACTTAATGTGGACCTAGCCACCTTCACTAGTCACTCTCACATAGAGGAATTTCTTGATTAGATGGCTACTGTCGATAATTTCTTTGACTACACTGAGATATAAGAAGAGAGAAAAGTTAAACTAGTAGCTTATAAGCTCAAGGGTGGCACCTCTACTTGGTGAGAACACATGAAAAATGAAAGGAGATTAAGGGGTAAGTCACCAATCACCTCTTGTACCAGAGGATAAAGAAAAATGATCGCCACACAAGTTATGTGTGTAATGAATATGCAAGTATACATATCGTAATAAGTAATATAATGATAAGTAAATATCGTTCCCATAGAGATTATTTTATTAGAAACTAATTTTTAAAACTAAAAATAATAAAAATCATTTATTTTTGGTGTTTTTATATTTTAAGGAAGCAAAATTGAAATAACTAAAAGTAAATAGCAATAGTTAATTAAATCAGATTTTGTGACTAAAAAGATATATGAGAAAATATCTAAGAATACTTAATCCCCCAATTTTATAAACATATGAATCGCTAAAATCCCCCAATATAATTACTAATTAATTACATGATCAATTGAATCTAACCTACCATATATTCCTCTCTTAAGTAACGTACACACCATATAGTAATTAATTTAATCACACTCTCATGCCAATTAAATTGTATACTACTCATTAAGTTCATCAATTATGGATCACATATATAAGAATCATACATCTCTGTCTAGAAACTATGCATGTTATTTAATCAAGATAAACAATTAAATAATTTTCTCAAATCTATTTAATTGCCTCTATAGATAAATTATTGGCCAAACAATTAATAGCATAAAAATCAGATTAAATAATATAATTTCTTAACAAATGATTAATGTAAATATTTAATAGCAAGCATATCACATGATTAATGTAAATATCTTAACAAATATGTTACATTCCTTATCCTAGTCATGACAACCAATTTTTATCATTGAGTTCATATGTTTCATATCAAGCATGCATGCATTTAGTTTCCATATATTTATCAAATTTTTCCCAAATCATGATTAAAAACAACCTAAAATTTAAAAAATTCTCTAAAAATTTAAAATGCATACTAAATACTAATGTAGAGAATCAAGTTCCCTCCCCCAAACTTAAATTACACATTGTCCCCAATGTGCACATATAAATATGAAAAAGTAAAAGGAAAGAAAACTCCATTAGTCATGGCACACCACATCTTTCACTGAAATGCTCATTCTTGTTGTGCCATTTTTCTCCACATTTATTCATCTACAAAACAAAAATAATGAAAATATAAGTAAAATAACATTGGGTTGCCTTCCAACTAGCATCACGACGTCCTTGACTAGACGGTCATATCAAGTCCTAAGGCACATCCCTTTGTATCCATTTCCTTTTGAGTTTTCTTAGAAATAGCTTGAGTCTTGATTTGATCAATAATACTTTATGTTTTGGCTCGCAAACACAGTGCTCAATTCTCTTATCATGCCATATTTTTGTTTTCTTTTTGAACTTCTTGGCATTCTTATAAGCACTCCACCATAACTATGTATTTCTAATAGCTTTTTCACCTCTCCATTGGACTCTTTCACTTTTATACTTGATTTGGGATAGGAGGGTAGAAGTGCAGGGTCTAAACTTGGTGGCTCTTCAATTGATGGTTTGAGTTTAGATTCTATCTCAAAATTTTCCATTATCGCTTTTGATACATATATGAGAGATGTGTCCTCCAAAAAGTTTACACAGTCCACAATATCAACCTTTGATGCCATACTTTCAAAGTTATAATAGATTGATTTGTTTTCTAATAAGTTTATGTCCTTGTTTACAGCAGCATGTGTTAAAGTCTTAAGTTTGGGTGACTCGACAGATTTTTTTAAGCTATTCCCACAATTAGTAACATTTATCCTTAAACATTCATTAGCATTATCAATATCAAAGGCATTATCAATACCATTATCACATTTTTGTACATCAATGAGTGCCCTTCCGGTTGCTAAGAATGGACGACCAAGTATGATAGGAATGTCACAGTCCTCTTCTATGTCTAGCACAATGAAGTCTGTCAGAAAGATGAATTTGTTTACTTTTACTAGCAAATATTCTACCACACCCGAGGTCTCTTTATCAATCTATCTACCATTTGTAATGTTACCAAAATGGGTTTTGCTTTACCAATCCCCAATCTCTTGAAGACCGATAATGACATGAGGTTAATACTAGAACCCAAATCACATAGTGCCTTACCAAAACGGATGTTCGCAATAGTGCAAGGAATGTCAAAACTACCTGGATATTTCAGTTTTTGAGGTTTTTTTCTATTAAGGATGACACTAGAACCTTCAATCAAGGTTATTGTTTCATGATCTCCAAGTGTCCTTTTTCTTTGATGGTATATCCTTTATGAATTTGGCATAAGATGACATTTTTTCAAGTGCCTCTGAAAATGATATGTTTATGTATAGCTTCTTAAAGACTTCTAAAAATTTTGAAAATTGCGTATCTGACTTTTGCTTTTGCAGTCTTTGAGGGAAAGGAATAGTGGGTTTGTAGAGGTTGCTCTTTTTTGGCTGAATTATTTCCTTTCCATTACTCTCTTTATCCACTAATTCCTCCTCCTCATTTTTAGTTTCTGGTTCCTCTTTATCCTTTTTAGTTTGATAGTCCTCTTTATCCTTTTTAATTTCCTATTTCTCCTCATCCTTTTCTATCTTATGTTCTTGTTCTAAAGTTTTACCACTCCTCAAGGCTATGATGTTGTATTGGTCCTTACCTTCTCTTCTTGGGTTTACAATTGTGTCACTTGGAAGGTTACCTTGAGGCCTTTGGCTTATGGCTTGGGCAAGTGGCCCCATTTGAATTCTCCAAATTTTGATTTGAAGCCTCTTGAGTGGACACTTTTGTATTTATTGATTGGATGAAGTGTTTCATCATCCCCATTAAAGAATTTGTATTATCCTTAGTAGATGGCTTCTTCTCTTGGGCTTGTGATTGCTGTGGTTGTTTAAAAACCAGGAGGTGAAAATGATTGATGGTTGAATTGATTAACACCTTGATTGTTGTTATTGCTCCAAGATAAATTTGGATGTTGTCTCTATCCTAGGTTATATGTGTTTGAGTATAGATTATTGTTTTGATTCACATTACCCACATAGAAAATGGATTCAGGATTATTTTGACAATTATCAAACAAATGAGCTCTTCCACAAAACACATATGACACTCCTGAATTTTGGACTTGGTTTATACTCACTGGCGAGTTTTGTACCTTCAAAAGATTAACCAAAGATGAAACTTAAGTTGTAAGTGTTATGATATCATTTATCTCATGCATTCTGACTGCTTTTCTCATGGCTGTCATTCTGTCCATTAGCCATTGATAATTATTGCTATCCATTTTCTCAAGTAAATCATAAGCTTAATTGTAAGATTTGACTAGCAAAGCTCCATTAGCATATGGATTAACAATAGTTCTTATGTGAGCATTGAGACCATTATAAAAAGTCTCCATTTGAATCCAAGAAGTAATATCATGATAAGGGCACTTCCTTAGCAATTCCTTGAATCTTTCGCACGCTTTATATAGAGATTATCTTTCGTGTTGTTGGTAGGAAGTATTGTCATTCCTAAGCTTGGAATTCTTTGTTGGTGGGAAGTATTTCATCAAGAATTTCTCCTCCAAACCATTCAAAGTTGTAATGGAATCAGGTGGCAAAGAATTTAGCCAAGCTCAAGCACGGTCTCGCAAAGAGTAAGGGAATAATCTAAGCCTAAATGCCTCGTTTGTCATACCATTGAACTTAAATGAATCTACAACTTCAATAAACAATATGAGATGAAGATGAGGATCCTATATTCATAATCTGCTAAATTTTCCAACTGCTTGTAGAATTTGAAACATCACGGGCTTTAATTCAAATTGATTAACTTGAATGTTTGGCCTTGTAAAACTTGGATTTAGCCCTTCCAACGTAGGTATTGCATATTCATTCATAGCTCTATCTCTATCATCTATCAAAAGCATTTGGTTATTCAATTTTAGCTCATTGTTGTTTATTTCTAATAGATTAGCCATTTTCTTCTCTTGGGTGACTTGTTGTTTTCTAATTAATCTCAAAGTATGCTCAATTTCAAGATCTAAAGGTAAGATTTTTTCCTCACGAACTCTGCTCATGCAATAGACTCAACTATGTTTCTACAATACTAAAGAAGATGTTTAAATAAAAACTAATATAAAATAAGATAAAAAAAATAACAACTTAATAAATAAACTAAAGTAAAATAAATAAATAAATAAGTAAAGAAATTAACTAGAATAAATAAATAAGTCACTAAACGAAAATGAGTAAATTAAGATTAAAATTATAGTCTGGTTTTTATGGACCAACTATTTTTAAAGATGCATATATGTCTTGCATGCATTGTGATAAATTTCAAAGGATAGGTAATATAAGCAAATGAGATGAAATTCCTTTGACAAGTAATTTAGTTGTTAAACTGTTTGATATGTGTGAGTTTGATTTTATGGGTCCATATCCCCCATCTTTTGATAATGAAAATTTTCTGGTTGCTATTGATTATATGTCCAAGTGAGTAGAAACTATATCTACTAAAACAAATGATACTAACGTTATTGTGAAGTTTTTGAATTTTTGAAGAATTCAAAATTTAGCAAGATCAGAATGTCTAGAGCAATAATTACTAATGAAGGGAGCCATTTTTGTATTAAATCTTTTGATGAGTTAATAAAGAAGTATAACATCACACATAAAGTGACTACGCCATTTATGCACAATAAATTAATTGTCAAATTTTGTAAAATTTATAAAATTCTTTCAAGTGCACAAATTTATTATAGAAAATGATAAGTACACTCTCAAGGTTGGTCTAAAGAGGAATCAAGTAGTTATTAAATTATTCAAAAAATTCTTCAAAAGGAAAATAAAATCTAAATGTTCTATCACAAAATTTGGGTTTAAAATCCTAATCTAATGACAATAAATTAAAGATAGTTTCAATAAACATTCATGTATCATGTTGTAGATAATTTATGGGATATATTAGGTAGTTGATTATGCTTGTTCAATATTAAAAATATTATTAAAGATTTGAATTAATATTATTGATTCTTCCTTTTTTGTATGAAAATATCCTATGACAAAGATCATTCTCGCTATCAATAATAAATCAATTAAAATCCTTAGATGGGGCCTATTAATTGATTTTATTATTAAATTTTACATCTTTTCTAAGAGAGTAATAAATCATTTAAGTGTCTTCCTTAGGTAGAGCCGTACAAGTTAAACCTCATTCAAGGTGTCAAAATTAAGTTCAAGAATTTAACTATTTGATAAATAACTTTTAGATTTTAAAACTACTTCGAAAGATATATCTTCAATATATCATTCAATAATAATTCTTACAAAAATATTTGAAATAGAGTTTATATCACAAGTACGCATGTGAAACAAATCATTTATAAAAGAGTATTACTTTTAATTAGATAATAAAATCTTAAACCTAACTTTCTTATTTTAAGTTTAGAACGAAAAATTGTCACATCACTATGTTTTCTAAAATAAACTTTATAGAACTCTTGAATAGAAAATAATACTTAATATTATAAAAATATTATACTTTTAAATATTTCACAATCATAACAATGTCTGACATCACTATATTTTCTAAAATAAATTTTAGAGAACTCTTGAATAGAAAATAATACTTAATATATAAAAATATTATACTTTTGAATATTTCACAATCATAACAATGTTATTATTATCCTATTACAATTTCAGCCAAACATGCTTAATTCAATAATTAATGAGAAAACTAAACATAACATGTAAAAATAACACAAAGAATAACTAAAAAGAATACATAAATGTACCTTAATAGAATATTCTTCAATTATTTATGAAAATCTTTCAAAAGAAATGCCAAACTTTTATTGAATTGAATATATAGCTATTAAATAAACTAAATTTGTTCAACTCTTAAATAAGAGAAGAATTTTAAACTAATAAAAGAAAAGCTAAAAGCTTAAGATACTAAGAAGAGAGGGATGGTTAAGGATGATTGGTACAATGGAATAAGAGTCCTATTTATAAGTCCAAGAAATCAACTCAAAGGGGTTGGCGATGCGGCATACATTAATCCATTGTACTAGGTCCATGCATCTTGAATTGTAGCACAAACATTTTACATGTTGTAACACGTGAAGAATTAGGGATAGTTTATACTGAGTCCTTTTGGCCCGTACTACGTCACACAATGTTTTCACATCGTGGCACACTATGTTCTACTTGACTTTGTTCCCTTGTTTTCTTGTATCATTTTTAAATGGTTTGGAGCATTAAAATGGAGTGATTTGAGTTTAATTCTTCAAGTATTGATCAATTTTATCTTTTTAAGCTAAAATACCTAAAAAATGAAAAGATTTACCTATGACCCGAACAAACAGATTTATATAAAATAATTGTGAAACTAAGTAAAAACAAATGTTTTTAATAACTAAACATACATAAAATCATCATATATTGAGTGATTTTGAGCACTCATCACAACTCCTAACCACCTTCTTGCTAGTCTTTTAATAAGAATGGCAAAAAATGAAAAATGAAAATGAAAAACTAAAAAATTAAATTAAACTATCCTAAATCATTTTCATAGATTTATATGATTACATTTAGCATATGAAACAAGCCTTTAAACCCCTAGGTCGTTCTAGTGGATGAGTCTAAGTCTCATGAGGGTTTTTAGATATGGTATCCACAAAGATGAGTTAAAATGCAAAAATTAAAAATAAATAACTAAAACAAATAAACAACATATAAACAAATAAAATTTAAAACAAAGTAAAAAACATAACAAAAATTTTCATGCTTTTTAATGTCCTTGAAGATTATAATTAAAATCTATAACATAAATTATTTAAATATTCTAAACATTCCTGATTTACTATAATAACCAGTTGAAAATCAATTCCATATTTTAATAAAAAATGTATCAATATTAAATTTATCCAATCTTAGTATAAGGAATCCAAATTTGCTTTGACTCTAACCTCACAAGACATACTCTCAAATACACTGATCAGATTGGTTCAAGTACTCATTCAAAGGTATATGCAAATAGAGTTTATGTATATAAATGAACCAATTGTTTCGCGTATGTTTAAAGAAGAAAAGACTAAAAATAGTACATAAATACTAATCTCATGAAAGGAATCAGATGAAAGGATTTATAAAGAAATTACATACTACTTTCATGCATCAATCAAACTTATTAAATAAAAATATCAAGTAATATACCTTTTAAGAGATGAATAAAATACAAATGATTTCTTGGGGAATTATTTCCTATATTTTTATTTTGTATTTAACCAATTCTTACTCTTTTGAGGGATATTGGGTCATGGTATGTAGTTTATATTATTCATTTTTCTTTTTTATTATTTTTTAATTTTATAGATATATACTTATTTTAGAGAAACGACTCATGCACAGATTGTACATATATTGAATGATAAAGTAAATGGCTAATTTGTGGCTCTTTTCTTTTGTATTGGTTTAAGTGATGACTCTATGAAAATAGAGTCATTAGTACACTTTTTTTTACTTAATATTTACTTGTTTATTCAATAAACAGTATTTTTATGGCCAAAAATATTAAAATATAAACTTTTTGGGATTTTTATGGATGTTTAATAAATTTTTAACTCAAGGCCAATGAGGAGGTGCCACGTGGCTTGCCATGTAAGTAGAGGAGCTGATTGGGCAAGCCATGCTCTATACAAGTAGGGACATAAAATTACATTATGTCGCTTGTGAGGAAGATGAACCGTGTGCCACATATTAGCACGAGGTTCAATCTGAGTTTGGAGATCGACTAACCCACCCTGCCAGGTATCGCCAGGCCATTTCTCCCCACATTCCACCTGAGTACCACGCCATTTGTTACTGTGAATCACGTTGTGTTATGTGGCATTGACTCAGTAAGCATTGATTATGATTGGTCTCCTCTACCACGCGTGTCACGATGTGATTGGTTAACACTATCAATTTTTCTTGTTTTGATCTTAGCCCTTGATATGAAGCTGATTTGATTGTTCAGATTCCACCTGAGCTATATTTAATTCCATAATCACCCCATAAACCCTAAGGGGCCATCATTAGCATAATTTTGGTCAATTTTTGGAGCTAAAAAGAAAGAACAATACAGAAAAATTCAAGAAGGGACACAATTTTGGTGGAGAATGAAGGGGAGATTAATACTATAATTCAAGAGATTGATTGTATTTCTTCTTCTACTCTTTTCTTTATCAATTTTTATGAAAAATATGAGCTTTATGAAGGCAATTATGTGTAATTAATTTATTAATCTAAAGATCTTATAAACTCAATTTTCACCATGTGATGATCTAATATTTTACCCAAATTATAATTATAATTTAATTATATTATTTAATTAGATTTGTATGTTATTAATTGTTTGGCCAAAAATTTATTTATAAAAGCAATTAAATAGATTTGAGAGAATTATTTAATTGTTTGTCTTGATTAAATAACATGCATGATTTCTAGGCAGAGATGTATGATTCTTATGTATGTGATTCATAATTGATGAAATTAATGAATAGTATGCAATTTAATTGGCTTGAGAGTGTAATTAAATTAATTACTATATGATGTGTAGTTTACTTGAGAGAGGAATATATGCTAGGCTAGTGATTTACATGTTTAGAAAATTGGAGTATTAAGTATTCCTAGATATTTTATCATATATCTTCTTAGTTACCAAATATGATTTAATTAATTACTTATATTTACTTTTAGTTATTTTAATTTTGCTTCATTAAAATATAAAAGCATAAAAATAATTGATTTTTATTTTTTTTTAGTTTTAAAAATTAGTTTCTTATCCGTTTAAACGATCTTTTCTTATCATTATATTACTTATTACGATACTTATACTTGCGTATTCTTTACACACAATTTCTGTGTGGCGATCATTAGGTACCCCATATATGTCTTTTTTAGAAGTCATATATGAATAATGAGAAAAGCATATACTTTCAATTTCTAAACTTATTCAATTTAAGAAATAAAAATAAATATATGATACTCTATTAGGTATAAAAATCCTACATTTAATGCAAAGATCTATAGAGATCATCTAATAATTTAAAATTTATAAGAAGTGTGTTTAAAAAAGTATAAAAATATCATCATTCAGAATGAAAAGATAATGGCTCAAATATATCCTCAACTATTTGATATCTAAACATTGATTTTGAGTTCATCATAATTTCAACATTTTTT
The DNA here is from genome assembly GCA_030763125.1 of Hippophae gyantsensis. NCBI lineage: Eukaryota > Viridiplantae > Streptophyta > Magnoliopsida > Rosales > Elaeagnaceae > Hippophae > Hippophae gyantsensis. The sequence goes on along the minus strand of CM061030.1, from coordinate 46,005,389 downwards.
CACGAAACACTAATTATGAAAAAAATGATAACTCTACGAAAATAGAGTTATTTGACCACTTCTGAACCAATTATTTGTCTTTCTTTTTTTCTTGAATATCATGAATAAACTATTTTTTTTTAATATGGCAATGTAGGTGGAAAGATATTAAATACATCAAAATTATGCCAAAACTTAAGACAAATACAAGATCAACAATGGAATATATCGATCTAGATATTTATGGATACAGTGAGGGTTTATCATTTGATCGATTGACAAGTGAGTAGATCGATCAAGGGTTTATCACTCAAAAGGTCAAGAATTGGCTTGATCGATTGAACGACAAAGATTTTTAACGCATCAAATTTAAATTGATTTCTAAATTTCAATCTCAGCCCTTGATTCAGAGCAATACGAATTCTAATATAATAAGTTTTAATTTTAACCTACGTAAAGAACCATAGGGAGGTCAAAAAGAAGACAAAATTAAGAATAAAAACCCTAGCAACCACCAAGAAGAGAAAAGAAAGAGAAAAAATTTGAAGAGGAGATTAAAAGAGAGACAACTTTGTGAAGGTTTCAAGAGAAGATTAATGCTTTAAATTAAGTGATTGAGTATATCTCTGCTTCTTCTTCTTTATTTATCAAATATATGAATTTCTTTATAAAAAATATAAGCTTTAAGAACATATTTATATCTAGCTAATTTATTAATCTAGGGGTCTTATGAATTGAATTTTCTACATATTTTACTCAATTGTTATTGCAATTAAGTTATATTATTTGATTTGATTTTTATGCTATTAATTTTTTGGTAGTAATTAATCTATAAATGCAACTAAATAGATTTGAAAAAATTTATTTGATTACTTGTCTTGATTAAATAGCATGCATAGTTTCTAGGCAAAGACATATGATTCTTATATATGTGATCTATAATTGGACTTAATGAGTAGTATGCATTGTAATTGAAATGAGAGTATAATTAGGTTAATTACTATATAATGTGTAGTGTACTTGAGAGATGAATGCATGCTAGGTTAGATTCAATTGATCATATAATTAATTGATGATTATATTGAGGGGAATTTTAGTGAATCACATGTTAAAAAATTGGGGAATTAAAGATTCCTTGATTTTTTTCTCATATATCCTCATAGTTTTTGAGTCTTGTGATTTAAAATTAGTTGTAATTTATTTTTGTAGTTTTTGTAATTTTTTATTGTCCAAATAGTATTTGTAAAAATTATACTGGTACTTGGTTATATGTTACATAATTTCTTGTGAGATCGATATCCATGCTTAGGTACATTTTATTACTTGCATGACCCATATACTTGCAAATTGTATAGTGTTGATCAAGTTTTTAGCACCGTTTTGGGGAGTTAATTACTTATAATGGATATCAATAATGGTTATTATTATACTAGTTTGGACCTTTTAATTTTTGTTTTAGTATTTTTGTTGTATGGGCAGGTTGATAGGTGAAAATTTTGTTTCTTTTGATCTTGAAATATAGAGAACTTCAATTCACTTAAGAAGGGAGCAGTTAGCATAAGATCAATCAAGGCTTATGGAAGAACAAAGGGATCAGCAAGCTATTATGGTCCCTAAACCTTTAAGGTATTTTTTAGTCCCATAAGTTGATGGAGCACAATCATCTATCAATGAACCGAGCATTAAGGCTAACAACTTTGAACTTAAGTCAGGAGTCATTCAAATGGTATGAGCAAATTAGTTTGGAGGGTGTGACACCTTCAAGATTAATGGTGTATTAGATAATCCAATTCACCTTCACTTGTTTCCTTTCTAACAAAGGGAAAAAGCTAAGGCATGGTTATAGTCGCTACCTACTAGATGAATTAATTCATGGGATCAATTGGCTCAAAGTTTCTTGGAAAAATACTTCCTACCTTCAAAGACAGCTAAGCTTAGAAATGACATCTTTATTTTTAGAAATTTGAAGAAGGACCACCTTATGAAGCTTGGGATTTCTTCAAAGATCTATTAAGAAGATGCTCACACCATGCTCTTCCTACTTGGCTGAAAATGAAAACATTCTATAATGGATTCACGGGGCAATCAAGGACCATAATTGATGTTGTAGTTGAAGGAACTTTAATATGTAAAAATACGGAGGAAGTTTTTTCATGACTTAATGAGATGGCATCTAACAAGTAATAATGGCCTATAGAGAGGCTAAACCCAAGAAAAATGGATGGAGTAGTAGATGAAGACACTCTAGTAGCTGATGAGTGCTCAAAAAGCACTAAAATAACCATGATTTTATGCACATTAATTGATTAATATATATATATATTTATATGTTTTATCATATATTTATATATATTTGTCTTTTTCGGAATCACGGGTATTTTTATTGTTTTTCAGGTATTTTGGCTTAAAAACGCAACTTAAAGACACAAAGAGGAATACTGGAAGCAATACATCACAAATATATTAATAAATAAATGGGGAAAGGTCAACAAATATGGAAAAATTGGACAAAATGGGTCAAAAGGGTCAAAATGTCAAAGTGGAAAATCGGCATTACTACCGCGCAGCAAATTACAAGTTGAGCTCACAGAAGACGCCGCGGCACGAAGGCGCGGCACGCATCGCGCGCTACAAAGATGCCCTGGGCCCGAAGGCGCCAGACTCCACCGAAGCGCCTCTTTCTCCGCGCGCTCTGCGCACGCACTGCCATGCGCTGGGCCCGCAGCGCCTACCTCCCCGCGCGCTAACGCCTTTTGCCCCATTTTTCACGTGCAGGCCATTGACGTCATGCGACGTAATTAATGACATCAGCAATTCCAATACGCGTTTTTATATTTTTAAATATTTTTTTAACATTTTTTTACTCATTTTTTCTCTCCATCCTCACCTATAAATACCCCCCTTCACTTCAAAACACACCTTCAAAACACACATATCTTCTCTTTCTTTCTCTCTTTTCTTAGATTTTTTGGTTTTTTTTAGTTTTTCTTAGTTTTTAGTTAATTTCTCTTAGTTTAGAGTTCTTCCCTTTTTGGGAAGAACTAGTTATGTTTTTGTAATATATTAGCTTTTGATTCAATAAATTGGGAGTGCAAATTCATGGAGTGTTTTCCGAAGAACGGAATAGCATCGGTTCTCCGTAAGGATTTTATTTTCTTTACAGTTATTTTTTATGCTTTATTCTTACATGTTATATTTAATTTGTCCGTGATTAAATTTAACTGTGTTGGCTATTTGTAAACATGATATAATAATAATGCGTTGTTATGCTTAGAAATATTAAATAGGTAAAAATCTCTAAAATGAATTGATTTTATTTTTATTCAAGATTTTATATTAAGAATGTTAGAGAGAAATATATTATTTTTCATTACAAACTTAAATCAAAATTAGATTTTAAGGTTTAGTTATCCTGGCCTGATTTAGAGTAGTGTTTTATTTGTTGGTACAATCGCCTCTAGGTAGTTAGAGCTAAGCTCTATTTCAAAAGTTTTTATAAGAATTATTATCTGAAAATGTATTGACAACATGTTTTCAGATAGTGGTTTTAAAACTTGAAAGTTAGTACTCGGATAACTAAATTCTTAGGTTTAATTTGGACACCTTGAATAAAGTTTAAATCGAATCCAACCCCACCAAAGGGTGGCATTTAAATGGTTCATTTTCAATCTCTTAGAAAAAGGAATTAATTTAATTAACCAAATTAGTTATCAACCCCACCCATAGGTGTTAATTGATTTGTTTAGTTAACAAAGAATATCTAACCCCACCAAAGGTGGTATTCATATAAAAAAGAGAGAATCAATAAATATCAATTCATATCTTTAATAACCTAATTAATACGAGCAAGCATAATTAACTTAATTATTATATCCATAAATACTCCACCATTATAAATGATAAAATTTGCATAAATGTTTATTGAATCTATGTTTATTTTTATGTAATTAGATTAAAACACAAAACCCCAAAATATCGCGGACGGATGTTTAGGATTTAATTTCGTTTTAAAAGTTTGAATAATAAATTAAAACCACATACATTCCTTCCTTAGATCGACTTGGGAGTATACTTATCATTTTCTACGAAATGATTCGCAGCACTTCAGAGTTTTATAAATAGATAAAACCAAAATGAACGGGCAGGATCTACATGTGCTTCTGCTCCTATCAAGTTTTTGGCGTAGTTTGGGAATAATAGCTTTTAAATTATTTATCAAAATTTTAAAAACTTTTTGTGTTGTAAATAATTGTGATTTTTTTTTTATTAAAAAATTAAAAAAAAATAAAAAATTTTGTTGTTTGTGAAAAGTAAAAAAAAAAAAATTCAAATTTCAATTTCGTAATAAATAAAAAAAAATATAGCATGAATAATAAAATAATTTTGCATTTTGAAATTTGAAGTAAAAAAAGTAAATAAATTTTAAATTAAATTAATAAATAAATAAGAATAAAAAATAAAAATCAAAAAAAATAATAAAATAAAAAAAAATCAAAAAAAAATCAAAAAAAAAAATCAAAAATAAAATAAAAAATAAAAATAAAAAAAAATCAAAAACTTTATTTTCAATTTTTTTTTATTTTTATTTTTTATTTTATTTTTGTTGTTTTTTCTTTTTCTTTTTTTTTCTTTTACCTTTTTCAATTATTTTTTTTCAATTTATTTTATTTTTATTTTATTTTATTTTTTTTTTGGCTTAATTTTTATTTTTTCTCTTTTTAATTTTTTTTTCTTTTATTTTTTCAATTTATTTTATTTTTGGTTTAAATTTTTTTTTTTTTTTTTTCAAATTTTTTTTTTTAACTACTTTTTTTTTTAATTTTCGTTTAAGATAATTAACTTAGGTTTTTAGTAACTTAATTTACTAACTTATATTAATTTAATTTACTAACTTAATTAACTTAGATTTTCATTAACTTAATTAACCTACCTTTTTATTAACTTAATTAACTTAAATTTTAACTTAACTTAACTTAATTAACTTAATTTTAATAGCATGAAAAGTAAAGATCTAAGGAGTTCTGTCAGGAGACTAGTTCTTGGAAGCCTTTGTGCCACTAGTCTTTCCTACGAACGTTGTTGCTCTCTAGAGGATGGTTTTTAAGGAGCCTTTGCCACCATTCTTTCCTGGGAAAGACTCTTGGTTAATATGATGTTATTTTTAACTTAAAAAATTAAAAAAAAAAAAAAAATTCTAAACTATCTCCAAAATTTTAAAGCTTTAATTACAATCTAAGGGAGTTAGTTGTTTTGATTGATCTAGGTACAATTGTGTTTTGATGCCTTTAATTATTTGATTTGCACCTAGACGTGGGTTATCTAAAACCTTGCCCCTAGTTTTTGGCAATGTGAAAAATTTGAAAATCAATAGGCATGTTTGAAATATAGGTAGACAACATTGTCTTACTTGTAGGTTTGATTGACTCAATGATGAGGGGACATTGAGTTTACTTAAAAGGCAATCTCAAGTTACGCCTTTGCTAAGACGTTAAACTGCGATGACGAGGCAACCCATCATTTTAGGTAATTTTTTTGTTATTTGTTTTAATTTTATTGTTTATTTTGGTTTAATTATATGTGAATAATTCTTAAATTGTTAAAACTAAAAATATTTTTGAGTTGTTAGAAGTTCACAAAGAATTGCCTCGTATACACTTTAATGATGAATATGATGAATGCACTTGCATTTCTCCATTACTACTTACACATTCTCAAGAAATAGGTAATCTTTCTTTCTTTTCTTTATCTTTAATTTACGCTTGTTACATTGAGGACAATGTAAGTTCTAGGTCATGGTGAAAAGTTACCATGCTTAATTAGAAAAGAAAAAAAAAGATTTAACAATTTAAAAATTAAAAAAAAAAAAAAAATTATTAATTTTTCTTTTTATGTTCACATCTTCATTTTTTGTGTTTAGTTTTATTTTTGTTTTGTGTGATTTAGTAATTTTGGAATTAAAAAAAAAAAAAAAAAAAAAAGTTCTCCCAAAAATTTATCATTTCTTTAAATCAAATTTAAGTAAATAGTTAAGTCTTTTGTACTGTTAGATTAATTTTTGAAAACATATCATGAAATATTTTGTAATTGTTTTTGATAATTAGTTAATTTTTGTCATAACTAGTATTTCTTGATAAGATGTAGAAATTATATTAAACCCAAAATCGGTGTTTATGAATTTGTTTTAGTGGAGACTACCTTTGTGAGATATAATTTGAGCCTAATTTCCTTTATTCAGAGTGAAATATATATTTTTTCTACTCCAAACACATTTCTTATTTCTTCAAATTCTTAGATGATCTCTATAGGCATTAATATTGAATGTATGAATTTTTTCTCATCTTAATAGAGTGTCGTATATTTTTTATTATTATTTTTCCTTAGATTAAATGATTTGAGTAGAAATTGATAGTATATGCTTTTATCTCATTCGTGTACAAAAAAAGAGACATATCTGGGGTTACCTAAACCAAGATCAAACAAAAAAGCCACAAAATTAACCATTCACCAAAATCCTAAAAAAAAATGTACAATCTATACATGGGTTGACTCTCTAAAAAAAAATGATATATATTGAAAAGTATCTTCAGAAAAAAATAGAGAGAGAAAGAATATATAGTATAATCTACATACTATGACCCACATTGCCTACAAAATTGTGAGTAAAGGCTAATTACAAAAGAAAGATATAGGAAGTAATTCCCTAAAAAGTCATTGCACTTTCTTCATTTGTAAAAGGCATATATCTTGAAATTTTTCTTAATGAGTTTGATTTATGCATGAAAATAATTTTTATATATGATATCTTTATAATTTATACATTTGATTCCTTCCATGAGATCAATGTCAAAATAACACTTTGAGCCTTTCTTCTTTATACATATGCGAACATATTAGTTCATTTCTATACATCAACTCTTTCGCATATAAATTAGTATTTGAGTGTTTGAACCCATAGGATTCAAGTGTTTTGAGAGTATTGACTTTGAGGAATAGAGTCGGCTTAATTCGGATTTATGACACCTGAAATTGGGTGAAATTAAATTGATACATTTTTGATATGAAATATGAAAATGATTTCCACTAATTATTATAATAAATCATGATTGTTTAAAAAGATTAAAATAACTTATGCTTGAGATTTTAATTATGATCTTAAAGGAGATTAAAAATTATGAGACATTTTTGTGATATGTTGTTTTCTTTTATTCTTAAACGTTAATTTTGATTTTGTTGTAATTTTAGTTTTTAAGTTGATTGTTGTTATTATTTCTTTTAATTTTTACATTTAGTTCAATGTTTGTGGGTATCATTATCAAAACCCTCACGAGACTCAAACTCGTCCACTAGGGCAACCTAGTGGGTTTAAAGGCTTGTTGCATAGGCTAAATGCAACGTGTCAATCTACGGAAGTGATTTAGGATAGTTTAATTTTTAGTTTTTATCGCTTCTCTTGCTAAGGGACTAGCAAGAAGTCGTTGGGGTTGTGATGAGTGCTCAAAAAGCACTAAAATAACCATGATTTTATGCACATTAATTGATTAATATATATATATATTTATATGTTTTATCATATATTTATATATATTTGTCTTTTTCGAATCACGGGTATTTTTATTGTTTTTCGTATTTTGGCTTAAAAACGCAACTTAAAGACACAAAGAGGAATACCGAAGCAATACATCACAAATATATTAATAAATAAATGGGAAAGGTCAACAAATATGGAAAAATTGGACAAAATGGGTCAAAAGGGTCAAAAATGTCAAAAGGGGAAAATCACACAGCCGCCGCACCAAGGCTGAGCCCTGCACAAGAAGACGCCAGATCATACAGAAGATGCCCACATACATTTTCCACACGCCATACGCTTTTCTTTCTTCCATATGCCATGCCACTCCGCTCACGCGCGCGCCTCGCGCCCTCCTCCCGCGCCCAACGCTTTTCGCCCCATTTTTCACGTGCGGCCCAGGACGTCATGCCGACGTAATTAATGACATCAAGAATTCCAATACGCGTTTTTATATTTTTAAATATTTTTTAACATTTTTTTACTCATTTTTTCTCTCCATCCTCACCTATAAATACCCCTTCCCTTCACTTCAAAACACACCTTCAAAACACACTTCTCTCTTCTTTCTTTCTCTCTTTTCTTAGATTTTTAGGTTTTTTAGTTTTTCTTAGTTTTTAGTTAATTTCTCTTAGTTTTAGAGTTCTTCCTTTTTGGGAAGAACTAGTTATGTTTTTGTAATATATTAGCTTTTGATTCAATAAATGGGAGTGCAAATTCCGCTTGGAGGTTTTCCAAAGAACGGGAATAGCATCGAAGTTCTCGTAAGGATTTTATTTTCTTTAGAGTTATTTTTTATGCTTTATTCTTACATGTTATATTTAATTTGTCTGTGATTAAATTTAACTTTGTTGGCTATTTGTACACATGATATAATAATAATGTTGTTATGCTTACAAAATATTAAATAGGTAAAAATCTCTAAAATGAATTGACTTTATTTTTATTCAAGATTTTATATTAAGAATGTTAGAGAGAAATATATTATTTTTCATTACAAACTTAAATCTGAAAAATTAGATTTTAAGGTTTAGTTATCCGGTCTGATTTAGAGTAGTGCTATTTTATTTGTTCGTAAAATCGCCCTGTAGTTAGAGTGAAGCTCTATTTCAAAAGTTTTTTTATAAGAATTATTATCTGAAAATGTATTGACAACATGTTTTCAGTAGCGGTGTTAAATCTTGAAAGTTAGTACTTGATAACTAAATTCTTAGGTTTAATTTGGACACCTTGAATAAAGTTTAAATCGTCTAACCCACCAAAGGTGGCATTTAAATGGTTCATTTTCAATCTCTTAGAAAAAGGAATTAATTTAATTAACCAAATTAGTTATCAACCCCACTCATAGGTGTTAATTGATTTGTTTAGTTAACAAAGAATATCTAACCCCACCAAAGGTGGTATTCATATAAAAGAGAGAATCAATAAATATCAATTCATATCTTTAATAACCTAATTAATATGAGCAAGCATAATTAACTTAATTATTATATCCATAAATACTCCACCATTATAAATGATAAAATTTGCATAAATGTTTATTGAATCTATGTTTATTTTTATGTAATTAGATTAAAAACACAAAACCCCAAAATATCGTGACAGGATGTTTAGGATTTAATTTCGTTTTTAAAAGTTTGAATAATAAATTAAAAACCACATACATTCCTTCCTTAGATCGACCTTGGGAGTATACTTATCATTTTCTACGAAATGATTCGTGCACTTGCGAGAGTTTTATAAATAGATAAAACCAAAGTAACGGGCAGGATCGGCGACGTCGGTTCTGCCCCGATCAGTAGCATTGCAAGCTCAAACAAATGCTATACTATTAAGTTTAACTAAGAAGTTAGATGGTGGCAGTGTGGAGATAAATATGGTACAAAACCCATTCTTGGTGTATGGTCATTGTAATGGACCTCATTATACTAAGGCATGTAGGATTCTTCCTTAAGTAATAAACTATGTTAACAATTAAAACTGTCAAGGAAACCCATACTCAAACACATATAAACTAGGATAAAGAAACCACCCATATTTCTCATGGAGCAATAACAACAATCAAGGTGATAATCAATCCAACAGTTAACCCTTTCCATCACCAAGTTTTCAACAACCACAAGCCCTAGAAAAGAGGCCACCTAGTGATAACAACACAAGTTCTTTAATAGGAATGATGAAAGAATTCATCCATTCAATAAATTCAAAAGTAAATAGTCCACTTATTATGCTTCTATTTGAAATTTAGATATTCAAATGGGGAAATTGGCCCAAACCATAAGTAAAAGGCCTCAAGGTAACCTTCCAAGCAATACAAAAGTTAATCTAAAAAGAGAACTTAAGGAGCATTATAAAGTAATATGCTTGAGGAGCATTAGAAGAGAATGAGGAAGCTAAAAATGATGAGGAGGTTTTAGATCTATTTAATCATCCCTTGAGGTGAAATCCTAAATAATATTTAGCTTGAAAAATGATTTAGGCCTTTATTGGATCGATTAAGCCTTTCAAGCTAACCATTTTTTATATCCTTAGTCACCCTTTTAAGCCTTACTAAGAATTGTTCATATCTTTCAGCCACAATTTTAGCCTAACTAATAAGTATTACCTTTACCCTTACACCTTCGGCTTGTGTGAAAAATGCAATCATGTGCTATGCTATATAGCAAGGTGAAATGTAATGCACCCTACTTCTTCACATCTATTAAAAAACCTCACAGTTACCCCTCTAAACAGAAAGAATAAAATTAAAATAACTTTGGGTTGTTGTGAGGTAAAAAAAAAGTTAAGAAAATATGTGGAATAAAAGAATAAAAAGAATGGTAAGATAAGGTGTACAAAAATATCAAATGAAAGCTCAATGAAGTTAATATTGAGTGCTTTTGAGCACTCATCATCCATACCATCCATAAACTTTCAATCAAGTAAAGTGAGTAATAGGCAAATCAAAAGGATTCTAGAATGCACTATGCACATTTCAAGGAAGGATAGGGAAATCAAGATGAATTATGCCTTATAAGAAACACCTCATGGGTTGAGCCCTTACCCATTAATCTTTGAAAAAGTGTGCCACTTACCCATTAAACTCAAGAATTAGGCTTATTAGGGAATTAAAGTGTTAAATATAGATATGAATAAACCAAGAGAGAAGTGGTTTCTCCAACTTAATGAGCTTGAAGAGATTAGGAGTGAAGCCTATGGAAATACAAAGATATACAAAGAGCATACTAAGAGCTGTCATGACAAAAGGCAAGTTCATAAGTCTTTTCTTCCTGGAATGAAAGTTCTTTTATTTAACTCTCGTTTGAGATTATTTATAGAAAACTGCAATCAAGGTTGGATGGACTGTACACAATTACCCAATAAATTTTTAAATTGAGTGGTGTAGTTATTGAATCCTAAGTTAGAAGGAGGACACAACCTAGTAGACATTGAGTCCATACAGGTGTACAAGCCTAAGCACTATATGGTAACTACATCTTACTAAGACATTAAAATTATGCTTGAGAGAAGGCAACCCATCATTTTTAGGTAATATTGTTTTCCTTTATTTTAATGTAGTTATTTTTATTTTATGTATTTTTCATTTTATGTAATTTTTTTCTTTATTTTATTTTATTTCCTGTTTATGTGAAGCTATATTTTTTTTTCATTTAGAATTGTTTAATTTATAACTTTTTCTTAAGAAGTGATATATGAGAAGTACACATCAATATATTTATGTGGTTAAATTGTTAAGATGATGGATGCACCTGACTTACCATATCATTACTTGATCACATTGGCTAAAGAAAATGGGTAGCTTTTCTTTTCTATATCTTTAATTTACATTTGTTACTTGGAGGAAAATGTAGATTCTAGATTAAGGATGGAGGAAAAGTTACATAAATTTAGGGATTTTTAAATGTTTTATTAAACAAGTGTTCATAATTATTTGCTTTTATTTTGTTTATTTATTAGTTTAGGGATAGTTAGATTCATTTTTAAATTTTTTTGTAACATTATGACACTTTTAGTGATTATAAGCAAATGATTGACTATTGGTACTATTGAATTAATATCTAGAACATGTCATTTAATATTGTGATAATTAGTTTTTGGTCATAGTTTGTGTTTCATGATTGAATGTTAAGATTGAGATAAACCCAAAATTGGTATTTAGGAATCAAATAGTAGAGACTACCTTATGAAAATATTTTGAGAATGTAATCTTTTTATTCTTAGTGATAATATTTTTTTCTATTCCTTTAAACACTCTTCTTATGAATTGAAATTGTTAGATTACCTCTATGGGTTTTGCATTGAATGTTAGCATTTTTAGCATCTGATGAAAAATTATATACTTATTTTTATTATTTAAGTTGAATAACTTAAGTAGAAATAAAAGTATATGCCTATTTCATTCATGCATAACTTCCAAGAAAAGAGATATATATGTGCTCCAAAAGATAGTACTTGGGTTTTCCTAATAACTAAAAAGTGTATCATGCTTGAATCGAACTGGGGCTACAGTGATCGAGGAACTAGATCGGAAAAAAGATAGATTCTACCTATTTCATTCATGCATGACTTCCGAAAAAAGAGAGATATATGTGCTTCCGTAAAGCCAATACAAAAATATCTAAAAAATTAGCTGCTCACCAAATATACATATGTACATGTGAAAATGACTATTACAAAAGAAAAATAGGAAATAAATCCCCTAGAAGTCATTGCATTTTCATTCATCTCTAAGGCATATACTTGATATTCTTGCTTGATGATTTCAGTTGATTCATGATAATAGTATGTGATTTTTTTATAAATTCTATTATTTGATTCCTTTCATGAGATAAATGTTGCACTTTTGACCTTTTCTTCTTTAATCATATGTGAACTAATTAGTTTATTGTTTTTACATAAATTCTATTTGCATATATCTTTGTTGAGTGCTTGAACCCATAGGATCATTATAATATTGAGAGTATGACTTGTGAGGATTAAAGTCAAAATGAATTTGGATTCCTAACACTAAAATTGAATGAGTCAATATTAATACATTATTTGTTATGAACATGAATTTGTGATTTGTAACAAATTTTTACAATAAACGATGAATCTTTGGGATATTGATCTAGCATATGCTTTAGATTTAATTGTAAAATAAAAAAGAGGCTAAATCATGAAATGTTTTGTTATTTAATTTTTACTTTTTAATTTAAGTTTATATTTTTTTGTTATTTGTTAATTGTTTGATTTTGTTTTTGTTATTTTTTTATTTGCCACATTTAGTGGGATATTTATAGGTATCATTATTGAAGGTTAACCTAGTGGTTAGAAGGCTTGTTGCATACAGTAAATACAACCGTGTCAATCTACGAAAATGATTTAAGTTAGTTTAATTTTGCTTTTAGTTTTTTATCACTTTCTTTGCTAGAGACTAGCAAGAAGCTGCTTGGAGGTTGTGATGAGTGCTTAAAAAGCACTCTTATTTTGTGATTTATTTATACTTAAATGTTATAAATAAATTTGAATATGCATGATTTTATCATTATTTAAATGAAATCTATGTGCTTGGAATCACGAGTATTTTCTATTATTTTTAGGTATTTTTAGCTTTAATTTTATTAAATCAATAACACTTGAAGACTCATGCCTGAAAGCACTCATTTGCAACTTAGAATATTAAAAGAACAATACATGTAAGGCTTACATGTAATCCAGTTAGTTTGTAAGTGGTGAAACAAAAAAAGTAAAGTGAAGCAATGTGAGCCGTGGCATAAAATACAATAGGCCATAGTGCATTGCACTCTTTTTAAACATCAATATCAAGCATCTTAAGTTGAGCCGTGATTGACACGAATTGTATACAATGAATATGCAAGTATATGTATCACAATAAGTAATATAATGATAAGAAAAGATTATTCCTACAGAGATTATATTATTAGAAACTAATTTTAAAGGTTAGAAGTAAAAATCAATTTTTTTTGGGTTTTTATGTTTTGAGATAGTAAAATTAAATGAACTAAAAATAAATAGTAGTAATTAATTTAATTCAGAATTGATAGCAAACAAGATATATGAGAAAATATCTAGGAATACTTAATCTCCCAATTTTTTGAACATATGAATCACTAAAATCTCCCTAATATAATTATCAATTAATTATATGATCAATTGAATCTAATCAAGTATGTATTCCTCTCTCAAGTAAACTACACATCATATGATAATTAACTTAATCATACTCTCATGTCAATTAAATTGCATATTACTCATTAAGTTCATCAATTATAGATCACATGCATAAAAATCATACATAGTTGTTTGGAAACTATGTATGCTATTTAATCAAGAAAAATAATAAAATAATTCTCTCAAATCTATTTAATTGCCTATATAGATCAATAGTTAGCCAAACAATTAATAGCATAAAAATCATATCAAATAATATAATTGGGTAAAATAGTAGAACATCATATGTAGGAAATTGGGTTCATAAGACCCATAGATTAGTAAGTTAGATAGAAAAAAAATTTATTCATAAAGCTCATATTTTTCATAGAGAAAGACATAAAAAGTAATAAAGAAAGGAGAAGAAGAAGAAGAAAACAATAAATTTCTTAAATTGTAGCACTAATCTCCTATTGAATTTCCACCAAAATTGCATCTTCTTTTGAATTTTTCTATATTTTTCTCTCTTCTTGGCTCTAAAAATTGATAAAATATGTTAATTTTGGCTCATTCAAATTTTTGGGGAAATTAAGGGGTTAAATTAGGCTCAGAAAAAATCTAAACCATCGAATCAGCTTCAAATCAAGGGCTGAGATTAAAAATAGGAAATGAATAATGTTGGCCAATAGAATTATGACACGTGGCACAAGAGATTCATTGGGTGAATTAGCGCGTGACTCATAGCAGGGTGGATTGGTCATGATTAATACATGTTGAGTCAATAGCACATGGCATGCTATGATTCATGGATACAAATTGTGTGGAATCTCAATGGAATGAAGGGATGAATCGTATAATGATGCGTGGCACACCCGTTGATCATGCTATAAAACTCATAACGAATGCCATGTATACATATCGTTAAGCCTGCATCACCTAGTACATATGGCAAACTCTGATTGGCCATCATTACTTGCATGGAAACCACATGGCATCATATGGTTAGCTTCTCTGCTTGCGTGGTATCCACGTGGTGTCTTTTGATTGGTCATGCATTAAAAAATTCATAAACAATTTCAAAAATTTCTAAACAATATATTTTCAACCATTTTCACAAAAAAATTCATATTTTAATATCTTTAACCCCAAAAGTACTACTTATTGAATAAAATGAACAAATATTAAGCAAAAAATTACACTGATGACTCTACTTTTATAAAATCATCACACCTCAAATTATGACATGGATAGTATATTCACACACACATACACAAACACACATGTGTATGTGTGTGTATATGTGAATGCATGCATATTTAGTAAAAACTATCCTTCTCAACTATTGTACAATTCTAATATAAGGAGGTTCATTCCATCAATACAAGGGTATGCAAATTTTTTGAAGAATTGATTCGTGTGTGTATTCACATGATACCATTTAATACACTCATAAAATCAACCTATATGAGCATGCTAATCAATTCAATATTAGAACAAGTTTCATATGTCTATTTATCACATCCCTTTCCACTAATATAAAAATAAACTTAGCTAAAGATCAATAAGGGTTTTTCATGCTTGTATTTTAAGGTTTAAGTGGGAGTCGATAAATGAAGGTATTTAGGCTCTTTCCACACATTAGCTTTCTCTTTATTCATCATGCACTTTTTAACTGTTATTGAACTTTTACTTGATATTTTAGCGCACCCTATCATATCATTATTTTCGTATTATTTTATTCCACATCTTTGTTTTTGTAACTTTACAACACATTCAAAATTATTTTCAATTTTCTTTTTTCTTTTTTAATAGGGTGCATTATATTTCACCTTACTTTATTGCATAATATATAATTACATTTTTTTTCATAGAAGCTAAAGGTGCAAGGGTCAAGGTAATGCTTATTGGTTAGGCATAAAATGTGGCTTAAAGATGTCAAAGGCTCTTAATTAGGCATAAATGAGTAAATACAAATATTAACAATGGTTAGCTTGAAAGGCTTAATCGATCCAAATGAGGCCTAATTCATTTCTCTTACTAAATACTAGTTAGAATTTTACATCAAGGGATAATGAAATAGATTCTAAAACATGGTAGATGTCATCAACTGACATAACTTACTACAAATTTTCTCTCAATAAGAACACCAAAATAATTATGAACATGTACATAAATATTTGAATCAATCCAATCAAACTAGCAAGCATATCTCATAATTAATGTAAGTATCTTAATAAGTATATTATATTCCTTATTTTAGTCATGACAACCAATTTTTATCATTGAGTTCATATGTTTTATATTACGCATGCATGCATTTAGTTTTCATATATTTATCAATTTCTACCCAAATCATCATTAAAATTATACTAAAAATAAAATAACTTTTTAAAAAAAATTGAAAATACATAGTAATTACTAAAGTAAAAAAAAAATAACTCCCTTAGTCTTGGCACACCACATCTGTATTTGAAATGTTCAATCTTTTTATGCCATTACTCTCCATATTTATTCACCTACAGAACAAAAAAAATATAAGTAAAAAAATGTTGGGTCACCTCCCAACTAGCATTACGTTTAACGACTTGACTAAACAAGCATATAAATTTTAAGGTGTATCCACCAAGGTTATCATAGATATTACATTTAACAATTGATCTCTATAATAGTGCTTCACTCTATGTCCATTAATCATGAAACACTCTTTATTTTTGTTTTCTAATTTAATGGCTCCATATTTGGTTATCTTAATGATGGTGAATGGACTTGACAATCTACCCTTTAGTTTTTTGGAAACAATTTGGGTCTTGAGTTATACAGTAACACTTTTTGTCCTAGTTTAAAGATACAGTGCACAATTTTCTTATCATTCCATCTTTTTATCTTGTAATTATAAAGCTTGGCATTCTCATAAGCATTCCACCATAGTTCATCCAGTTCATTTATTTGCAGCATTCTTTTCTCACCAGTTACATCTATGGACATATTTAACTATTTTAGTGCCCAATATGCTTTGTGTTCCCATTCCATAAGCTAGCTTATACGGGGTGGTACCAATTATTGTTTTAAATGCAGTTATGTATACCTATAAAGCATCATCCAATTTAGATGACCAATCCTTCCTGTAGATGTTCATAATTTTCTCCAAAATTCTTTTCACTTCTCTATTGGATACCTCCGCATATCCATTTTTTTGGGGATGGTAGGGGGTAGACACATTATGCTTAATCTCATAGTTAGAAAATAAGGACTTAAATCCTTTATTGTAAAAGCGACTACCTCCATCACTAATAATGCTTGTAGGAGTTCCAAACCAAGTAAAAACAATTCTTTAGAAAATTCTTGGAAACTTTGGCCTCACATTTGTTGCTGGATATGGATTCTAGCCACTTTGACACATAATCCACTCCTACAAGCATATATTAGTTTTCAAAGGATAAAGGGAATGGCTCTATAAATTCAATGCCCTAAACATTAAACAATTCCACTTGAAATATACTATTTAGGGGTATATCATCTCTTTTTAAAATATTACCTATCCTTTAGAATTTTTCACATGTCTTAACATTAATGTAAGCATCTTTAAATAGTTTGGGCCAAAATAACTAGATTGAAGTACCTTACATGTAGTTTTTGGGATCCCAAAGTGACCCTCATAGTTTAAACTATGGAAAAGGTAAAAAATACTTCCATACCATCACCACATTATTTATAGAGGTAAGAGTCATCCTAAAAATATTGTTTAATATCATGAAATAAATTTTTTATTTTGTTGCAATATGAGGTCTGATGGAAGAATGTGCCAAGGTATGAAATTTTCAAAGTCTACATACCATGGGATTTCTATTTGAGCTATTGAAAAAATTTACTCACCGCGAAAGGATTCCCCAATTACCATATTGTCATCCATTTTTGCTTCCCTTTCCAGTCTAGACAGATGGTCTGTCACTTGATTTTCTGTTCCTTTTTTATTATGAATTTCAAGTCAAATTCTTGTAAAGGGATAACCCATTTTATCAATCTTGGTTTGACATCCTTCTTTGTCATGAGGTGCTTTATTATAAAATGATTTGCGTAGATAGTCACTTTGGTTCCAAACAAATAAGATCTAAATTTCTTAAAGACATACACAATGGGGATGAGCTCTTTCTCTATAGTAGCAATTTAAGCCTCATTCATTATCTTACTTGCATAATATATGGCATGAAACATTTTGTCTCTTTGGTGTTTCAGAATAGCTCTAATAGTAAAATCACTTGTGTTACACATCAACTCAAATGGCTTGTTCCAATAAGGTGTGACTATAACTTGTGCTGACACTAGTTTCTCTTTAAGCACTTGGAATACCATTAAACATTTATCATCAAATTTAAAAGGCATGTCTTTTTCCAAAAGATTACACAAGGGTTTGGATATTTGTGAAAAATCTTTTATGAATCTACGGCAAAAGCCCACATGCCTAATAAAAATCCTTACTCCTCATACATTGGTAGGTGATTGTAGTTTTTCAATCACTTCTATCTTAACTCTATCCACCTTGATTCCATTTGTTGAGATTTTTTGGCCCAAGATTATATCTTTATGTAACATGAAATGCCACTTCTCTAAGTTTAAAATCAAATTTGTTTCTTCACATCTTTGTAACACTAAGGAGAGAGAGTGTAGACATTCATCAAATGTGTTTTTTAAAATTGAAAAATAATCCATTAAGATTTCTAGATGCTTCTCCACTATGTCTAAGAAAATAGCCATTATGCAGCATTGAAGATGGATTTTCTTAGTCTTCAGATGACAGAACAATTTGGTTATAACAAGAGTATCCATTTAAAGGCAAAAGAAAGAATGCCTGGCTAAGCTGTCAAGTATTTGATCCATGAATAGGAAAGAGAAATGGTCTTTCCTTATAGCTTTATTCACTTTTGAAAAATCCATATATATTTTCCATCCCATGATAGTCCTAGTAGGTATTAACTCATTTGACTTATTATCCACCACAATGATTCCTTCTTTCTTTGGTACACATTAAACTAGGCTTACCCATTCACCTTCTAATATTGGGTAAATGATGCATATGTTTAGCTACTTAACAATTTTCTTCTTCATCACTTCTTTCATAATGGGGCTTAAGTAGTGTTTTGCATACCTTGTGGATTTATCTCCATCCTCTAGTAAGATTTTTTGCATGCATATCGATGGAATTATGCCTTTTATGTCAGTAATAGACCAACCTATAGCTCTTTTGAAATTACTTAGCACCTTTAGTAGTGCTTTTACTTCCTCTATACTTAGATTAGTAGAGATTATGACCAGAAGTGTCTCATTATCAGCTAAATATTCATAACAAAAATGAGATGGTAAAGGTTTAAGCTTTAATTTGGGTGGCTTTTTAGTGGATGGTTTGAGCTCTAAGCTTGTCTCAAGACATTCCACAAATGCATTTGATACACACATGAGAGGTGTGTCCTCCAAAATGTTCACATAGTTGACAATATGAACCTTGGATTCCATAATTTCAACATTAAATCAGGTTGAATTTATGTCATTATTCATAGCATTATGTGTTTTAAGTAGGGATAGTTCAACATGTTTTATTAAGCTACTAGTATGAATGTATGCACCTGAGTGTCATAGTATTCATTAGCATGTGTTTTCACAAAATTAACAAGAACATACTCTAAAGCATCACTAGGGCACATTTCAGAAAGCACATTAGTGGTTAGCTCATTAGTACCATATATTCCAAAGCAATCACTAGCATTATCAAGATAAAAAAAATTTAATTTCTTTGAATACATAAAATATTACTTGTTCATCTTGCACTCATATTGTAAGCTCACCTTTTTGTACATCAATGGATGCTTTTTTTGGTTGCTAAGAATGGAAATCCAAGTATGATAGGAATGTCATAGTTCCTTTCCATGTCTTGCACAATGAAATCCACCAGAAAGATGAATTTGTCTACTTTTATAAGCACATCTTCTACCACTCTTTGGGGTCTTTTGATTGACCTATCTACCATTTGCAACGTTACTGAAGTGGGTTTGGCATTACCAACCCCTAATCTCTTGAAAATGGTAATGGCATGAGGTTAATATTGGAACCCAAATCACACAGTGCCTTAAAATGGATGTTCCTAATAGTGCAAAGATGTCCAAAGTACTTAGATCTTTCATTTTTTTGTGGTATTTATCTGTCAAGGATGGCACTATAACCTTCAGTCAAGGCTATTATTTCATGATCTCTAAGCCTTCTTTTCTTTGATAGTATATCCTTCATGAATTTGGCATAAGACGACATTTGTTCAAGTGCATCTACAAATGGTATATTTATGTGTAGCTTCTTAAAGTCATCCAAAAATCTTAAAAACTGTGAATCTTATTTTTGCTTTTGTAGTCTTTGAGGGAAATGAATATTGGGTTTGTATAAGTTGCTTTTCTTTGGGTGGATTATTTTTTTAAATGTTCTCTTCATCCACTAGTTCCTCCCCATCTTTGTTAATTTCATGTTTCTCCTCATCCTTTTAAATCTCATGATCTTGCTCTAAAGTTTTATCACTCCTCAAGGCTATGGCATTACAATGCTTTCTTACCTTCTTTTATTGGGTTTATAATTGTGTCACTTGAAAGGTTATCTTGAGGTCTTTGACTTATGGCCTAGGAAAGTTGCCTCATTTTAGTTTCTAAATTTCAAATTGAAGCCTCTTGAGTAGACACTTTTATATTTACGGACTAGATAAAGTCCTTCATCATCCCTATTGAAGCATTTGTTTGTCCTCAATAGATGGTTTCTTCTCTAGGGCTTGTAATTTTTGTGGTTGTTGAAAACCAGGTAGTGAAAATGATTAATGGTTGAATTGATTACAACCTTGATTATTGTTATTACTTCAAAAGAAATTTGGATGTTGTCTTCATCCTAAATTATATGTGTTTGAGTATGGATCATTATTTCGATTCACATTACCCATATAACATACCAATTCAAGATTATTTGGAAAATTATCAAACAAATGAGCTTCCTTATAAAAGACACAGGACACCCCTAAATCTTTGACCTGGTTTATACTCATTAGTGAGTTTTGAGCCTTCAAAAGATTCACCAAAGATGACACTTGAGTTGTAAGTACCATAATGTCATTTACCTCATACACTATGGCTACTCTTCTTGTGACAATCATTTTGTCCATTGGCTATTGATAATTATTGTCAGCCATTTTCTTAAGTAAATCATAAACTTAATTATAAGATTTGGTTAGCAAAGCTCTATCAGCGGATGCATCAACAATGGTTATTGTTTGAGTATTGAGACCATTCTAAAATGTCTCCATTTGAATCCAATGAGGAACACCATGGTCATGACACTTCCTTAGCAATTCTTTGAAACTTTCCCATGCTTCATATAAATATTTCCATTCATATTATTGGTAAGAGGTAATGTCATTCCTAATCTTGGTATTTTTATTATTGGTGGGAAATATTTCATCAAGAATTTCTTCACCAAATCATTCCAAGTTGTAATGGGATCAAGTGTCAAAGAGTTTAGTAAAGCTCGAGCAAGGTCTCGCAAAGAATAAGGGAACAATCTAAACCTAAACACCTCCTCGATCACACCACTAAATTTGAATGAATCTCTAACTTCAATAAATAATCTAAGATGTAAATGAGGATAATATATTGGTAATCTGCTAAATTTTCCAACTGTTTCTAACATTAAAAACATTACTAGTGATGACTTGCATAATTTGGTATAATTTACCACTTCTCAACTTTAACTTTAGTCTAATTTTATTTATTTTTTATTGAATTTAGACTTCATTATTATAATTTAAATTTTATTGCAGATTTGAAAAAAATGAAGATCCAAATTTTTTGAAGCATGTTGTCTAACAACTCTTATAATTTAAATAATATTTTTCAATATATATATATGAGAGGAGACAGCAAGGGATTATATATACATATATAAATCACAAAACGAAACAAGAAACAAAAGAGAGGGAAGGAAAAGAAACATAAACAAAAAAAAATAAAGAAAAAGCATTGGTTACACTGGAAAAAGCAGAAGAAAAAAAAAGAATAGAAAGAAACAAAAGCATATTCAAGCAGAGAAGAAACAAAGAAACAAAGAAGCATGACAGTAGATTAATGCGAAAGCAAGTTCTTTTTGCTATTCATTTTCCTTTCAATTCTTCTTGAAAAAAATATGATGAATTTGTTTATGTTAAATTTAATTTTTAGCATAAACTAAATTTTCTTTATTCTAGGAAAAAGAAGTAATTTAATTCCAAACTATACTTGATTTCCTTTGTTAATTTGAATTATTTATCTTTACGTTTGTCTGATTTATTCCAAGTTTATTGCTTCTAATTAACTAGTAATTAATTCGATTATTTTAATCTTATGATTTAACATCTAAAGAGGGAATTATAGGATAGATCTTGAATATGCCAACATAGGTAAATATAGTGATCGAAAGACTTGTATAAATCTGTGTAGTATTAAAATCATTGATCTTAATGTTTTCTTGGTTTGTTAAATTGCATACTCTTGTGTAAATTGATGAACAAGAATGTTTCCAATTGATTATCGAAAGAGTCTTTTGGATATTGTTAACACATAGAGAAAATTAAATTCAATTAACTAGATAAGTAAAACATAGTGAGGAATTAGGTGAAATCGATTTTCTAGAAGTTTTCTTCCAATTAATTTGATCTTTGAACAACATATTTATTTTCTTTTGCATATTTTCTTTAAATTGATTTTATTTTAAATTTCAATTACAACAACCATAGTGACTTATCTAGATAAAATTGATATTAGTATAATTTTGGTATTTTTTAAAAGTAAGTTACCAATTCCTGAGGACGATACTCTTCTTATCACTTTATTATAAAACTACGATACTATGAACTTACAGTTTTGCACTAATCAAGTTTTTACCACCATTGTCGGGGATTAATTTTTCTTATTTCTACCGATATCAATACAAAGTAATCTTGGTTTTAATTTAGAATTATATTTTATTTCATCTATATTTTTTTATTTTATTTTCTTTTTATTACTATTTGAATAATTTGGTTTTGATGCTGGTTTATTGTGTAAGAATAAAAAGCTGAAAATTACAAACTAATGCAAATCCACCATTAAACCAGGGAAATTTTTTTCATTTCTTCTATGTGTCTCACTTTTGAATTACAACGAGGGTATTGTTTAGTTTAAGTTTGAGGGTTTCAACTCCTATAGGCTTGAGTTGTTGAATTATCTTATCAAGCATGTATTTGTGTATGATTGAATCCCCGACAATGATGTCAAAAACATGATCAATGTAAATTTTGTGCAATTAATATACAAGTATACGTATCGTAACAACTAATATAATGATTAGAAAAGATCATTCCCACAAAAATTAAGTTATTAGAAACTAATTTTAAAACTAAAAAATAAAAATCAATTTTTTGTGCTTTTATGTTTTAAGACATCAAAATTAAAATAACTAAAAATACATAGTTGTAATTAATCAACTTAAAATTGACTACTAAAAAGATATATGAGAAAATATCTAAGAATACTTAATCTCCTAATTTTTTAAACATGTGAATCACTAAAATCCCCCTAATAAAATTACCAATCAATTATATGATAAATTGAATCTAACCTAACATGTACTACTCACTCAAGTAAAATATACACCATATAGTAATAAACTTGATCACAGTCTTATGTTAATTAAATTACATACTACTCATTAAATTTATCAATCATGAATCATATATATTAGAATCATACATATTTGCCTAGAAACTAATCATGATATTTAATCAAGATAAACAATTAAATAATTATCTCAAATCTAGTTAATTATATTTATACATCAATTTTTGGCCAAAAAATTAATAGCATAAAAATCATATTAAATAATATAATTAAATTTAAATCATAATTGGAGTAAAATATTATGTCATCACATTTAGAAAACTGGGTTCACAAGAACCCCTATATTAATAAATTAGATAGACATAATTTTACTCATAAAGCTAATATTTTTCATAAAATTAGACATAAAATTAATAAAGAAGAAGAAGAAAAAGATAAAGTACAATCAATATCTTGAATTGTAGCACTAATATATTCTTGAATCTCCAACAAAATTGTATCTCTTTTTAACTTATTTTTTATTTTTCTCTCTTCTAAGCTCTAAAATTGATAAAAAAAAAATATATGTTAATTTTGGCTCATTTGGGGTTTTAGGGAAATTAGCTAGTTGAATTAGGCTCAGATGAGATTTGGACCATCAGATCAGCTTCATATCATAGGCTAACATGAGAAAAAGGAAAATTAACAACACTGGCTAATAAGATTATTACACATGGTACGTGGTAAGAGAGATTCACTAGGCAAATCAGCACACTATATAAGGCGGGGTGGGGTGGTCATGGTCAACGTATATTGAGCCTACAACATATGGTATGCTGTGATTCCTAGATACGGATTGCATGGTGCCATGGTGGAATGAACAGACAAATCACATGACGAACCGTGGCACGCACGTTAATTGCATTGTGAAACTCGAAATGAATGCCATACAAACACTTGACAAGGCCTACATCACCTAGTACATGCAAAGCACTCCGATTGGCCATCCTGCTTGCATGGCATCCAAATGGAGTCATTTGGTCATCTATTATACTTGTGTGGCATCCATATGGCGTATTCTCATTACTCTTACATTAAAAGATTTCAAAAATTCACAAAAAATATATCTTCTCCCATTTTCACTAAAAAATTAATATTTTAATATTTTTAACCCAAAAATACTATGTATTGAATAAAACGAACAAATATCAAGTAGAAATTTGTATTGATGACTCTACTTTCATAGAGTCATCAAGCCATGGTGCGATCCTTTCTGTTTGAAATCAAGCGAACATGAGTCACGGTGTCGACATACTTGGGTCACGGTGTATGATGATTATTCCCTCACAATCCACTTTTCTCACCAAGTCTCGGCTATAAGAATAGCTCATTTTTCTTGTTTTTCGTATATCAAATATAATAGATCATAAACATATAGAGAATTCATAGAAAATTCTATAGAAAATTTTAGTTAGTTGAAAATTCTATTCTTCTTTAGTTTTCTACATTACTTTTGATTCAATAATAATATAGACAGATTTATTTTCAAATTATAGATCGTTAGAAAAGTTCTGTAAACAAAATAATACATTGAGATATATATTTTAATTGTATTCGATTATTTTTGGATTTAATCTTTATGTATCTTTCTGAATGCTATTTTTAATTTACTATTCATTCATTAAATCTGAGTATGTCTGGTTGAATATTATTATGAGATATTAGTTATGTTATCATGTTTGTGAAAGATTAATTTAAGAAAATATTTGTTAAAATAAATGAAGTTTATTTCTTTATTCAAGATTTCTTCAAAGTTTATTACAAATTAATATATTGATGATGTATTTTTCATAATAGATTTCAAATATTAAAAAATTAAGTTTGGATCTAATTTTGAAACCTTAAATAAGAGTCTAAATTATGTACTCCTAAAGTAGTGATTTAAATAGTTTGTTATTAACTTTGAAACAAAAAAAATTAATTTAATCAATTGGTGATCATGCTTGAGGATATCATTTATATGCCTAATATTTATTTGAATTAATTTTATTCATATCTTTTAATTTTATGTTATTAGTTTAAACTTTTCAAAACCCAAATATTAGGATAGAATATTTAGGTTTATTTTTCATATTTATTTTTAAAAATATTTGTTAAACGATTTAAAATTACATAATTTCTCTTTAGACCAATCTTGGAAATATATTTATTGTTTTTTATAAAATGATATTTGTGCACTTACAAACTATTTTTACAAATACAAAATTTGTTCATTAGGCTTGCATGATACAACTGCACCATCTAGTGTGAACACATATCCATTGATAGAATTTTGTTTTTGTTTTCTATTAGATATCCAATTTGTATCATTGTATC
This sequence comes from Hippophae gyantsensis, assembly GCA_030763125.1. Lineage (NCBI taxonomy): Eukaryota > Viridiplantae > Streptophyta > Magnoliopsida > Rosales > Elaeagnaceae > Hippophae > Hippophae gyantsensis. Next base: position 45,979,685 of record CM061030.1, on the reverse strand, counting down.
ATTGTATCCTTCTAATACAGTTAAATATCTTATGTAGTGCAATCCAAAGCTGCATGTGTATCTTGAATATGTAAGTAATTTTTTTATACCTTTTTTAGTAATCAGATTCTAGATTACTCATATAGATGGTTTACTTAAACCGGATTTCCGCACACGAAGTGTGTGCAATGAATACGTAAGTATACGTATCGCAATAAGTAATATAATGATAAGAAAAAATCGTTCTCACGGAGATTATTTTATTATAAACTAATTTTTAAAACTAAAAATAAAAATCAATATTTTTTGTGTTTTTATATTTTAAGAAAGAAAAATTAAAATAACTAAAATTAAATAGTAATAATTAATTAAATCAAATTTGGTAACTAAAAAAATATCTAGGAATACTTAATCCTCGCTAAAATTCCCTCAATATAATTATCAATTAATTACATGATCAATTGAATCTAACATAACATGTATTCCTCTCTCAAGTAAACTACACATCATATAGTAATTAATTTAATCACACTTTTATGCTAATAAAATTGCATACTACTCATTAAGTTCATCAATTATGGATCACATATATACGAATCATACATTTTTGCCTAAAAACTATGCATTTTATTTAATCAAGACAAATAATTAAATAATTCTCTCAATTCTATTTAATTACCTCTATAGATAAATTATTGACCAAACAATTAATAGCATGAAAATCAGATTAAATAATATAACTAAATTAAAATTATAATTGGGGTAAAATTTTAGATCATCACATGGTAAAAATTGGGTTCATAAGATCCCTAAATTAATAAATTAATTACATATAATTGTGTTCATAAAGTTCATAATTTTCATAAAGAAAGACATAAAAATTGATAAAGAAAAGAGTAGAAAAAGAAATACAATCAATATCTTGAATTGTAGAATTAATTTTCTCTTAAATCTCTACCAAAATTGTGTTTTCTCTTAAAAGTTTTCTGTATTGTTTTCTCTTTAGTTCCAAAAACTGACCAAAATTATGCTAATGGAGGGAAATTTGGGTTTATGGAGTGATTAAGGGCTTAAATAAAGTTCAGGTGCGATCTGGACCGTCAGATCACCTTCAGATCTAGGGCTACAATCAAAACAAGCAAAACTGACAGTTCCAACCAATCACAACGTGACACATGGCAGGGAATTCACTGAGCAAATCAAGAAGCGAAACATGGCATAGCAACACAGGTGGAACACGTAAAGCAATGGCATAGCAATATGTGGCTTAGCGTGTTGACCAATTTTTGAACTTGAATTGAATGTCGTGCTGACACGTGACACGCGTTTTGTCCTCCTTACACCCGGAATGATGTGATTCACTCTTCGTGCTTGCATGACATCTGTATGGCTTACACAGTTAGCTCCACTGCCTGCGTGGTAAACCACGTGGTAGCTTCTGATTGGTCTTGCATTAAAAATTCATAAAAAATCCATAAAAATCCCATAAAATCCAAAAATTATATTTTCACCCATTTTCACTAAAAAGTTTATATTTTAATATTTTTGGCCATAAAAATACTATTTATTAAATAAAACAAGTAAATATTAAGTAAAAAAGTGCACTAATGACTACTTTTATAGAGTCATCAAAACCTATATTTATACTCTAACCTATATTTATAGATGGGTGTAGATTAACATTTATATGTATTCTAACAATTTCATATCACCATTGTTGAATTACTTATGTATTTTGTCAACATAATGACACATACTTAGGATGAGACCATTAGATATCATTGATATCTTCATTCTTAATATTATGTCAATTATTATCATATCAATGACACTTTAAATTCAACATTCCCTTGGTAGATTTGATCATTATTACCCACAATGTGAATGTCATCAACATAGAAACACAAGATGACATAAACAACATTGATCTAGATGCTCGCAAGATTCAAAGTAGTCAGAAAGAATAACATCTTTTGATGCCACCCTTTGAAAATCAACCCTCAAGTTTCTTTTTATAATTCACATATGAACTACAATCAATTGTTCTAGAACCACATAGCTTGTTCACATGCCTCAAATTTGGTAGATCTCCATCCTGAGTTTTTCTTGTTACCAAACTTGATGGCATTTAGTAAAAAAATCATGAATTTGCTAGATTTAATAGTTTCAGAAAAGAATAAAAATTAATTTAGAATTAGGAAATAAACTGAATATTCAAAAAATTAATTGCTAGGTTTATGTTAGTATTGGTAATATTCGTGAAATAAAATGTTTAATTATAATTATAGCTTTTAGGTGTGTCTAAGAAGAATATTTCAAGCCGTAGAAACTATCGCACCTCAATGAGTACATATTAGATATATTTGTACTCTTGTGCAAGTTAGATTGCATATTTGACATAATAGGAAAAATATAAATTTGAGCCACTTGATCGATCGAGTGTATACTGGATCGATCAAGTAATAAACCTGAGTAATCTGATTTTAATATATGATTAGATCGATCGACTTGTTTTCAATTATTAGTTAAACGCATTTTGGATTGATTAGGTGGATGTTTGAGTGAGTGACCAATGTACTCAATCGATCTAGAAATTGAGTGAATCGATCGAGTAATTAAGTGGATCGATAAAGGAACTAGGTTTCCATTTTTTAAACATATTTCTAATACTATTTGGATTGGCTTTTACCGTATTGTCCTTATTTCTTAAACATATATTAATTGATTTTATGGACAATGTGATAATTACACTTTAACCTAAAGTGTTTCGAAATATTCTATAAATACAAGCTAAGCATACTTTTAGAAACAACTACACAAGAGCCTAATTTTTCTTATTCTCTTCATCTTTTATTCTCTCTCTTGTTTTGCTAAAAGTTTTCAAGTAGGATTTTTTATTAAGTTAATTTATCAAACATTTTTTATTATGTTTGATGGATTAATAATCATATAATAATAATAATGTTATTATGCTTTTAAACTAATTATTATATAGTTAATAGTTATTTTATTTTTTATTATATATTATTTAAATCAATTAGTTAAGGTTTTTCATTATTGAATCTACTCTAGGACATACATTTGCACTTGTGTTTATGTGCTAATCTTTTAGGTGACAATAGTATAAGTTCGATTAACTTGTGGGACTCGAGTTTGTCAGAACATTGGTCCAGATCTGAAAGCTTATCTTATATAGACCGTGACCAAAGTAGTGGCTTTTAAATATGTTACTTGAGGGCATTACCTAGGTAGGTAGTTTGAGTCATAGCCTTGTAAGTGGATACGTATTTTTCGTTGTGAATAGTTAGGTGGTTTGGTAGACTGGTGGTTTTCCTCTTAGGTCAATTGTGTGGCCTAGGTTGTTTGCTCCTAAATATCTCGTGTGTTGATATGTTTTTTCATATTACTTTATCTACATGTTATTGGTTGTTTGGCCACTTATGAAATTTTAATTTACCATACTTCTGTTAACTAGATATTTAGATCTATAACTAAAAGAAATTTCATTTATTATCATAACAGTCACTAGATACACTTAAAGTGTCTAGACCTTGTTATGGATCACTTGAGAGAGGGCTCATCTACAGCTTGTGCATCTTATTTTTATGGGTCTAATTACTCATATTGGATGACTCGTATAAGTGCCTTTCCGTGGTCTATAGATGAAAATGTCTAAAACTCTTTCCTTTATTGTTGGGAACCACCTATGATTTGTAAAGATATTACCATACTGGATGACTAAAGATAAAATTGGTAGTAACTGAAATCAAAAAAGTATAAATTCTATACATAATGTTGTATATGCTAATAAGCTTCATCGTATTTCGCATGTTGAAACTGCTAAGCATGGTTGGGATATTTTAGAGGTTTCCTATGATAGTACCTCATAGGTTAAAAGATCAAAACTTCTCATGCATGGAATTAAATTTGAAAATATTAAGATGAAAGAATATGAGACTTTTTTTAATTATATGCTAGATTATATGATATTACTAACATCTACTAATATTGGAAAGAAAATGATGATTTTAGGATAGCTTGGAAGATTCTTTGTTTACTACTAGATCCCTTCCATGCAAAGGTCACTACAATTGATGAAAGTAAGGATGTAGTCAACATAAAAATGAAAAAAAACTTGTAGGATAACTTCAAATCTATGAGATGAGATTCCGAACACCTCCAAATAATAAGGGTTTTGCTTTCAAAACTACTATGATTGAAGAAGGTGACAACGAAGATGCAGAACTTTAACGATTGACCAAAAGACTAAATAAGATCTTTAATAGAAAGAATCCTTAAAATAAATCTCAACAAAACCATCAAAAGGCTTAGAATCATATAGAGCTCAAAACTATAACTTCTAAAAGGCTTGTTTGGGTATTTATGTTTTTGACTTTCAATGTTCACATGAGATTTCAAGATTCAGGCAAAGATGGTTATACCAAATCATAGGATAGCACCATATGTAAAATTTATTTTTCTTATGAGCATTATATAGTGAGAGAGAAAGTTCATGTTAGTAACAATGATATTCATGAAACAAAATGTTTAATTGTAATTTTAGTTTCTAAGTGTGTTTTAAAAAAATATTTCAAGTTATATAAACTATTGCATTTCAAGGATCACATATCAAGTATATGTCTATTCCTTTGCACATTAGATTGTATATTCGACACAAAAGGAAAATATATGAATGTGAGCTACTCGATTGATTGAGTGTATACTGGATTGATCGAGTTATCTAATTTTAATATATGACTAGATCGATCGAGGGATGCATTTGATTGATGCACTTATTTTTAATTATTAGTTAAACATATTCTTGATTGATCGAGTGGATGTTTGATTAATCGACCAATGTAGTCAATCGATTGAGCAATTGAGTGGATAGAAGGAGCAATAAGCTTTTAGTTTTTTAAACATATTTCTCATATGATTTGGACTGACTTTTTGCCTTATTGCCCTCATTTCTTAAACATGTTTTAACTATTTTTATGAATAATATGGTAATTATACTTTAACCTAATGTGCTTCAAAATATTCTATAAATACAAAGCTAAGCACACTTTGACAAATAACCACACAAGAGCCTAATTATGCTTGTTCTCTTCATTTTTTATTCTCTCCCTTATTTTACTAAAAGTTTTCAAGTAATATTTTTCATTAAATTAATTTATCAAATATTTGTGGTTGTATTTGATGGATTAACAAGTCTACAATAATAATTTTTTTCTTTTGCTCTTAAAGTGATTGTTTTAGAGTTTCTAGTTGTTTTCAATTTATCTATTATATTGTTTAAATCAACTAGTTAAGGTTTTTCATTTTTGAATCTACTCTAAGACACACATTTGTACTTATGTTTATGTGCTAATCCTTCATGTGATAGTAGTGCGGGTTCGATTAACTAGTGTGACTCCAATTTGTCATTACGTCGGTCTGAATCCGAACACCTATCATGTAGAGACTATGATCAATGTAGCAACTTGTAAGTAGGTTACTTGAGAATATTATCTTGATGGATAGTTTGAGTTCTAACCTTATAACTGTATACTTATTTTTTATAGTGGATAGTTAGGTGGTTCTTTAGATCGGTGATTTTCCTTTTAAATCAATGATATGACCTAGGTTGCTTCCACCTAAAATCTCAAGTGTTGATATTTTTATTTTAGTATTATTTTACATACAGGTGGTGTGTTGTTTGATCGCTTATTAAATTTTAATTTATTATACTTTCGTCAATTTAGATATTTACATCCATAACTAAAAGAACATTCATTAATGATACAATATTTCAAATTGTTGAAAAATTAATTTTTCTAAAACTAAGTTACCATTCATATTCAACAAATATGAAATATTAGTAATCTATTGATTACAAAATTAAGTATTATGAAATTAATAAATTCAAAATTCTTTATTTTATAATTACAAAATTTTCATTTATATAGGAACTAAATTCACTACTTTGTAAATATAGAATTTACTATTTTTTTTTCTATTTCAAAAATCAATTCTTCCCAACATGAAAAATTTATTTTATAAATTACAAAATTAACAAATAAAATTATCTATGCTGTGATACAAAATTCTCAACTTTGATGAAAACAAAATTCACTATTTCTTCGAATACAAAATTTAATTATTTTGAAACTTTTTGTTATTTGGAAAATTTTACTATTTCACAAATATAAATTCATGTATTTCTTAAAATGAAATCAAGTATTACGTCAGTTGTAAAACATTACAATTCGTCACTTACTAATTCATATAATTCATATAATTATGAATTCTTTCACAAAGAAAAATTTATGAAATTTTTTACATCTCAATACCAAATCAGTTAGTCACCATCCTCTATTTTAATATGTAAATAATTATTAAATAATTTTAAATGATAACAACCACATGCTATAGTACCATAAATCAATTTACAACTCTGGAAAACTCCAACATGGAATATAAGGATTAATAATAAATCAAAATCAAATTATAATGGTACACAAACAAAGTTGAGATTAATACAGTATCAATACCAAAGAAAGTGATAGCTCAAAAGCATATAGTTTAATGTCTATGTCATGTGCACACCTTCTAAATCAATATAAGTTTCAAATTATCAAAGGATTTACTTGTACGTGTTAATCACATATAGTACCAAATTGAATTGAAAGAAACAAATGAGCTATGCCTCATTAGATTCTGAAAAAAAAAAGCTTGCACTAACATGATTGACAAAGAACAAGTAAATTCAAAATAAAAATGTATTAATTTATCATTTATTAGGTATTAACATTCATAATCTCATAATAGAAAGACAAAAAATTAGTAAACATATCTCAAAGTAGAATATTTACTTGATGAAATCTAAAACATATCAAGAAATTAATAATCAATAGTTAATTAATTAAACTTATAAAAGAAAAAAATTTGAAAATTAAATTAAATCATATTAAACCTTGAGTTTTCGAAACAAACTCAAGCAAGTCGTATTAATCCAAAATATTTATAGAAAAGGCTTTAAAAGTCACATGAATCATATACTATCAAAATTAATAAAATATACAAAGCTATATGCGACATTCATACATTTAAATAAATTTATGCATTTAAAGTACAAGTAATCATATTTATGATGTAATCAAAAAAGTGGAATCACTTTGAGAAGAACTTTGTACAACACTTCACGACAAAAAAAAATAGATTGGTTCATCTATATTAATAACCATAATTAAATTTAATAAATTAAATTATAACATAAACCTATTAATTATTACAGTTTTAGTAAACCTCCGAACAATACACCACACTCATATAGAAAGGAAACAACTTTCAAATAACAAAATAATATATATATAGATGGGTACGCCCCCAACTAATATATATAAAACGTGTTAAACCATTGCCCCTAACAGACTGGGGTAAGTGAGAGCTTAAGAGTAGAGAATTATTTTTTATCAATATGCTTGAGAGTAGAGAATTGTGGTTTAACTAGCTCAATTTTTTATCCAAGTCTATTGGGTTTTCTTGGCTTTACTGGCTTACTAATATGTATACTGTGTTGGGGCAACATGTTATATTTTTTAATTTCTCTTATCTTTTAGTAAGAGTTTTTGAAAATTATTATGTGATGTTTCTGGAGCTATATTACTAGTGTTTTGATTCCTAATTTCTTCTAGGAAGTCTTTTTTGATGATGGAAGATATAGAATCCTCCTGTTTTGAGAAGAGATAAAAGTCTTTGGAAAACCCCAACAAACTTGGATAAAAGTCTCCACTTTCAAACTCTGAGACCCCAACAAACTTGGATAAAAAACGCGTTAAACCATTGCACTCAAATGACCATGTTAATTGATTTAACTGTTTAATTGATGAACTAGTTAAATCAATTAGTATGGACAACATAAAAAAGAAATCACCCATATAAAAAACCCCATATAGTCCAATCAAGGTTGAAAATCCTCTATTAAGACCTATTAATTTTCCATATGTAAATGTCACGTTTGATGTCTGTCCACTTAAGAACCCTAGTTCTAATTCAGACACCAACCTTAAAAACATTGTTACTCAAAACAAATTTACTACTATCACCCTAAGTAGCTTAGGTAAACAGCTCACTAGGATAGAGAAGAATCAAAAGATTGATCTTCCCTCTACTTCCTATAAAGCCATAGATAGTAAAGTTCAAAACCATATCTTCCAAACATTCCAGGTCTCCAAATCAACCCTGGAAGAATTATTATCCAAAATTGAGCTAGTTAGAGGCATTCACAAGTCTCAACTTGAACAACATAGCTCAAACTCAAAATTAGGAATTGTCCTTGAGTCACCTCCGACACCTAAAACCCCACAAATTCAAACTCGGAGTATTAGCATTCTTAACAATCAAGAACCGTCTCTTAAACTAGCTCCTCAAATTCAAAAGATAGTTTGGCAATAACCTATTCCAGTTAGGTACCCATATGAGGTTAGTACCCAACCAAACCAGGTTATCCAACCAAAATATAATATATCATCTATGCATGAATGAAACATAGATGGCATGACCGAATAGAAAATATTAAACATATTACAGCAAATGCAAATGGCATCAAATGCATTTAGAACTCAATCTGGATCAACGGACAAGATAGTCATTGAGTTATTAATAGTTGGCTTCTCTGGCCAACTAAAAGGATGGTGGGATCACATTTATCTAAATAATAATAGTCAGATATCTTCAACACAATTCTGACTAGAGAGTGTGGCAAACCCATACTCGATCATCATGGAGAACATATTCAAGAATCAATCTCCACATTACTCTTCACCATATCACATCATTTCATAGGAGACTCTTCCCATTTAAAAGATAAAAATGTTGATCTTCTCACTAACTTACATTATGAGAAGATGAGTTATTTTTAAAATTATAAAACTACTTTTCTTAGTAGAGTTATGTTAAGAGAAGATTCTAATCAACCTTTCTGGAAAGAAAAGTTCTTAGTAGGACTTCCTTCACTCTTAAGAGATAAAACCAAAAAACAAATATGTGAGACTTATGGGAACCATATCATCCCTTATGATCAACTAACCTATGGTGAATTGATTAGTTTTGCTCAAAAACAAGGTCTTCTAATCTACAAGGATTTGAAGATCCAAAAAAATGAATGAGGAGCTTAAAATCTCCAAACAAGATATTGGATCATTTTGCAAATAGTTTGATAACTCTCTTCTCATTATCAAACACTATGGTAAAAGTTGTAGCAAAGAAATATCAAAACCTTATAAGAAACCTTATAAGACATTTTCAAAATATAGAAAACCTTCTTACTAAAAACCCCAGAAGGATTTTTATAAAAAACTTAATAACAGAACCTTTAACAAAGATTCTAAAAATGAAAAATAAACCCTTTAAAAAATTAAAAGAGTTTACCTACTATAAATGCGGTAAGAAAAACCATACCACTAATTATTGCAAGATGTCTAAAAGACTTTATGAATTTTACCTTGAAGAAGACACCTTAAATAAAATCTCTACCTTAATGGTGGATGAATCATCATCATAATCATATGAACCTTGGACTGAAGACTCTGATGACTTAAACCCACGGGTAGATGAGTTAGCATCCTCTAAATCTGACACTCGTTATCACAAAATATCAATGTATTAACTACGGAAGAAGACCCACTTCAAGAGAAAATCCTTAGGATAAAACACCTTGATTTTACCAAATTATATCTGAATCATTTGACCAACACCCTAGTCAAAACCCAGCCAAAACCAAATCATTTTGAACTTCCATCAATTAGCATAGGGTATTTCGACCTCACTACTGCATTGGAACGAAAGAACAAAACCTTAAAGCCATAAAATCAAATACAAGATTTGAAGGCTGAAATCAAAACCATCAAGTTGGAAATAAAGCAGCTTAAAAAAGATTGTCAAAACATTAAAACATTAGTTTCTTACCAAAAGCCTAATGATCATAACCTCACTACACCGAGTGATTCAGTTGAAGAACCCAACAATATTGGTGAACCAAATCCTTAATAATTGGAGAACATGGAAAGAATTCCAAAAGACTCTCTTTTCTTAGAAATATTACTCCAAGGAAGTATAAGATCAAATCACTCTTATATTTCTTGATAACTCAAAACTTGAGGCCATAGCCTTATTTTATAGAGGCACCGATCTCAATTGCATTAGCCAAGGACTTGTCTCACGACAATTCCATAAAACAGCCACTGAGAAACTCCATTAAGCCAACAATGCAAAAATAAACATCGTTGGTAAAACTGAGCTTGGTATTCTTAACAAAACATTTCTCATCGAGATTACATTCGTTATGTTATCTGATGTTAGTCATCAAGTTATAATAGGCACACCTTTTATAGATGTTATCATTCCATACCTAGTAAGACATGATAAAATTAGTTTCAGCCACAAAGGAACAACACTCAACTTTCCCTTTGTAGACGAACCCAAAACTGGAAATCTCAATATCACCAAAAATAAATCCATCCATCATTATGAGATATCCACCCTTATCAAATAAAGAGATAATAACTTTCTTCATCAAGAATTCTAGAAATTTTTATCTCTTCTCAAAACCCAGAAGGATTCTATATCTTCAAAAATCAAAAAATAATTCCTAGAAGAAGTTAGGAATCAAAACACTGGTAATATAGCTCCATAAACATCACATAATTATTTCCAAAAAATCTTACTAAAAGATAAGAAGAAATTAAAAAATATAACATGTTACAGATGCAACAAGAAAAACCAATTCCTGGAAAAATGCCAAATCTCAATCGAACTTGAGAAATAAAAACTTGGTGGTAAAACATTCTAAGAAGCCACAGATCTTCTCACTAGAAATCTGGAAGCTCATCAACAAATTAGCCATCTATAAGCTACAGGTACCAACCTACTAACAAGTATAGAAATTAGAACCAGCATATTAGATATTAATGAATATTAAAAAAATCCAAAATGATAAGGAATTAACAATCTAAATCATCAATTGTCATTGGAATAATTGTAAAAATAATTCCATTGCATGCAAACAAACATTATCCATCATTTGGTGCATAGCAAGATTTCAATTTTATCTCAACCAAAAGTTTTTATTAAAAATTGATCCTAAACTGCAATTTTACAAAACCATGCTTCAAAAAATATTACAAAATGTATTTTTGCCCAACGGAAACTTTTATTAAGCATCTTTGATTTTATTATTGAACTTATTAGCAGAGATGTTAACCTATATCCAAAATTCCTAACCAAGGAAATTCTTCAAAATAGGTACAATAATGAGTAAAAAGAAGAAAGAAAATGAGAAGAAGGAACCTCATCCAAATGCTTCATATATTACCATTTCTTCATTAAAACCAATTATTACCTAGTCCCAAGAGGTCCAGACATCATCACCAGATGAGCCAACATCTTTAGCCAAAGCTCGTTATCAAGAGATCCAAGATTGAATCTTTAGCCTCAGAGACATTCCAGAATATTTGCAAGCAGCATATGATAGCCTCCGAAGAATTGGAGCACCCTTATCATCCGATTCCAAGACCCTAGTCTCAAAAGGTAAGGAAAAGGTAAAAAAAGGAAGAGCCATCTTCTAAATAAAAAATTATTTCAATTTTCATTTTCAAATTTTAATATTTATATATTGTTTGTAAACATATGGCCAGCTTAGCTGCCTAATCTATCAATATAATATGTTTGTTTATTAATCTTGTTATCTTATTCTTTAGTATTACCTCTTATATCAACTCCCCAGATCCTTGGTACACTTATGGTATCAGAGCCAAAGAGGTGTTCTAAGTTGTTTATTACATTTTATAGTTGATATTCAATGGTATTTTTTGTACCTTGGATAATAGTATATATGACTATTAGATTTGCTTATAAGATAATATATAAGGTCACTGTAGAAATGCTTCAATCTGAACAAAGGGTTGTAAGTTCCATTTTAGGAGTGATTCCGTTTTAGGGCAATAATACCTTATAGTTGCCAATGGTTTAGTAGATGATATATTATCATAAAAAGCATAGAATTGTGGGTAATGGATGATCTTGTCGAGGGACACACCAATGCTCTCATTTCAATATAAACCAACTCCTAAAGAATTATAAAATGCGTTATATTTTTTTTTTATCTTTTTGGATCTTCAGCCTCAGAGACACTCCAAAATATATCTACAGGTAGCATATGATAGCCTCCAAAGCATTGTAGCACCCTTATCATCTGAGTCGTGGACCCTAGTCTCAAAGTACTAATCAATCACCACAATGTATAAGTACCCTAATGAATAGTACTTTTCTGGGATACAGCAACTCCTTAACAAAGTACTAATCACTGGAGTACTTATACATTATGGTGATTGAATAGTATTTTATCTGTCACTTGATACTGTTGGAGATGCCTTACTGTGCTGCAAACAATAACTTGTCGCCAACTTTATACTGTAGAAGATATTGATATTATTGTGAATAATTAGCATCTTTTACTGTTTTGTGAAAAGTGGTTTGTGTGCATCGTTCTTTATTTTGTCTTCTCTTGTCGACGCTACAATGACTTTACTACAATAGTTTTGAATAGTACCTTTTGATAGGCTAAATATTTTGATGGGTTATTGAATAGGCCATTGGATGGGCCTTTTACAAATGAAATGGGCGTTTTAACCCATAATGATATTGAGTTGTTAACCCTTGATACATGGATTGGGCTCTTAGGCCTAATAAAAGGGAATGGACACACAAGACTGAAATAAGTAAATGGACTTGCAGGCCATAATATCTATGTGTTTGTAGACCCGGTAATATAGATGGGTATTCAGACCCAAGTTTCATTATGGGCAATTTCTGCCTATAAAATATCTTATTTCTTCTTCAGTGGACCTTAGGTGGTTTCCTGAGGAGGCATTAGAGATTGGTGATGATGGTGAGACTGTTTCATCTGGTGATTGAGTCTTGTCTAAATCATCCTTCTTGCCAGAGGCTTTTTTGGAATATTCATATGATAATTGCTTGATAATTTCCAAGAGTTCTTTTTAGGTTTTTGCTTGTGAAATGAGGGCATTAGTGTGTGCTCGTTAGGCTAAGAAAAGTGAAGTTTGTTGTAGTTCTTGTACCTTTGGTTCTCTATGTCCCCTTTTGGTTAGCCATTGTTCTATGGCTAGTTTTAATATTGATTTGGAGATCATAAATGATGGCCACCACGTAACCTGAAATAGGAAATTAATAGTTACTATCTCGAATGTAACTAGTTTTAAGACTCATTGACATACCCATGGAAGGTATAATTTTGATGCAAAGATACACAGAGGAAGGAATCTTTTCTCTTCTGGTGTAGGTTTGAAATGTTTGGTAAATGTTTCATAGCTTCCCTTCACCAGAGGGATGAGGATTGCATAAACAAATCCAAATGATCTTCGCAAATTATGAAACCAAGATGGAAATTTTTGTGGGTTAATAGATTTTTGGATAAAAAAGAATAACCATGAGTATTGATTATCTTTGTTTTGAATAAGAAAGGCATTAAACCATACTTGATAATAATCCCAATAATTGTAGGTTTAACAATATGGAAATACTGATTGGAAAGGTCAGGAGTTTTAATAAGTCATTTCCCCAATCTATTGGAGTTATAACTTTGTGGATTTTGGTAGTAGAATATTGAGCTTTAGTTTGGTTATGTTAGAGGAAATGCTTGAATTCCACACTACCATTTATTTCCAAAATCTCTGGTACTATTCTGGTGTTTTGGATGCAGCTGAAAGCCTGTAATAAAATTTTTTGCCAAAATGTTTTGGACTTCTAAATAAGGATTCTTGTCTTTAAATCCTTTTCCAATAGTTATGACCATATGAGTGTCATATTTTAAAAAATACTCAGATGAAGGTTTTGAAATAGTTTTAGGAATAATTTCCCTTTTCCCTGGTTTAGGGATGATATTAATAGAGGACATTGCCCACTTTTCTGACACGGAAAGCGTCTAGTTCCTGGTTTTGAAATAATTTTTGATTTGGAAGTTAGTTCTTCCTGTTTTACCTAAGATTTACCTTTGGTGATTGGGATCTCTACTCCAGATGATGATGATGATGGTGCTCCAAGGCTTTGGAGGCTATCATAGGTTGCCTACAGATACTCCGGAGTGTCTCTAAGGTTGTATTTTCAATCTAGGATCTCTTGATAACAAGCTTTGCCTAAGGATGTTGGCTCATCTACTGGTGATAAGAAGCCATTTGTGACCATGTAATAATGGGTTTGGAGGAAGAAATGGTTTTGATTGAATATTTTGGTGGAGATTCCTTCTTTCCCTTTTCTTTCTTCTTTTTACTCGTTATGACCTATTTTGGAGTAACTCAGATATCTGGTTAGAAAGTCTGGTAATGAATTAGTTCTCCTCTGATAAATTCAATATCAAAATCAAAAACACTTAATAATGCTAGTCGTCTGGCAAAAAATTGTTTTGATGTAATGTTTTGAACATCTTTTTGTAAAATTTCTTTTGTAGATTTACAATCAATTATGAGTAAAAAAAATTGATTTAATAAATCTGATTGAAACTTTAAAATACAAAGTACTATTACTAATACTTATTTTATGATAGTGGAATAATTCTTTTGGCAATCATTCCAATGCTTAGAGGCAAATTGAACAATTAGTTCTTGATCATCTTGGACTTGCTTGAGTATTCCTCCAAAACCAACTTCACTGGCATTGGTTTCTACTATCTTGGGAAGTGTTGGATTTATAAGATGTAAACAAGGAATGTTTTGAACAAGTGCTTTTATTTTTTGCACAATTTTGATATGTTCTTCTATCCAAGGTTCAAGGGCTTTCTTAAGCCTATTATGAAGTGGTTTTTCTAATCAATTAATGTTTGGACAGAAATTGAGAACATAATTTAAGCTCTCGAGAAATCTCTAAAGCTGATTTTTATCGATGATCTTGTTAGGAAACTTTGTAGTAAACTATAAAGATCTCTTGATAGGAAAAATGGTTCCATTAGACACATTATGTCCAAGAAACCTGATATTGGTTTCTGTAGAAGTTATTCTGAGAGATATGATGGAGATAATATGGAGTATGTATTCTTTATTTCATTCTCTGTCTATTCTGATGTTTACAACACTATAATACAACACTATAAATAGGAATAAAACATTAGACAAATGTCCACTAATTCTAGGAATATAACAGTTGGTATCAATAATTAAAATACAGCTTGATTTACACTAGCTCTACAGCCTGTACAACACTAATAATATTCTCTGAAAGTCTACACTCCCCCTCAAGTTGGGTAATAGATATCAATCATTCCCAACTTGCAACTTAATTCTTTGAAAATTGTTCGAGGTAATGCTTTGGTAAGGATATCTGCAATTTGATGTTTAGTATATATATATAGTAGGTCCACAATTTTTCATCTATCTTTTCTTTAATGAAATGACGATCAATTTTTACATGTTTGGTTCGATCATGATGAACTGGATTTTTTGCAATTCTTATTGCTGCTTGATTGTCACAATGCATACTGATATGTTTAAGAGTTGTGAAGTCCAGTTCATTGAGTAGTCTTCTTAACCACATTCCTTCACAAATCCCATGAGCCATGGCTCTAAATTCAGCTTATGCACTGCTTCGAGCGACTACTGACTATTTTTTACTTCGCCAAGTTACAAGGTTTCCCCATACGAATGTACAATATCCAGTGGTAGATCTACGATCCACTATAGAGCCTGCCCAATCAGCATCTGCAAAGACTTCAATTTTTCTAGTAAGATTCTTACTGAAATATAATCCTTCTCCTGGTGTCATCTTGAGATACCTGAGTATATGATAGACCGTTTCCATGTGTTCTTCAATGGGACTGTTCATAAATTGACTTACAACACTTACTGAAAAACCAATATCTGGTCTAGTGTGAGATAGGTAAATGAGTTTTCCCACTAATCTTTGATAACGACCTTTGTCCACAGGTGTACTATTTTCTTTGATTCCAAGTTTTATTGTAGAATCCATCGGAGTTTCTGCTGGTTTACACCCCATCATTCCAGTTTCCTTGAGAAGATCAAGTACATATTTCCTTTGAGATATAAATATGCCTCTTTTTGTTCGTGCTACTTCCATCCCTAGAAAATATTTGAGATTGCCTAGATCTTTGATCTCAAATTCCTTGGCAAGGAATTCTTTGAGTTTATTCATCTCAATTGTAGAATTACCTGTTAGAACAATATCATCTACGTACACAATTAGGATAACTATTCTGTCATTGGAGAAGTGTTTGACGAATAGTGTGTGATCTGTTTGGCATTGATTGTACCCATATCTCTTCAGAACTTTAGAGAACTTATCAAACGAGGCACGTGGAGACTATTTCAATCCATATAAGGATTTCTTAAGTTTGCAGACTCTATTGGTTGGAACAGGAGATTCAATTCCAGTAGGAATGTCCATGTAGACTTCTTCTTCGAGATCACCATTAAGGAATGCCTTCTTGACATCTAATTGGTAGAGAGGCCAATCCAAGTTAGATGCTATAGAGAGAAGAACACGAATAGTGTTGAGTTTTTCTACAGGTGCAAAAGTCTCCTGATAATCAAGCCCATATGTCTGAGTGAATCCTTTAGCCACAAGGCGAGCTTTGAGTCTTTCTACACTGCCGTCTGCTTTGTGTTTGATTGTAAAGATCCATTTACACCCAACAGTTTTTTTCCCGATGGTAGTTCTGTGATCTCCCAAGTCTTGTTTTTCTCTAGGGCACTGAGTTCTTCACGAATAGATGTCTTCCATTCAGGTATCTGAAATGCTTCATGAACAGAATTTGGAACCTTTATCTGATCAAAGTTACTGATAAATGCCTTATACCTAGGTGAGAGATTTTTATAGGAAACAAAGTTGTAGATGGGGTGGTTTGTGCATGATCTTACACCTTTCCTTATAGCAATTGGCAAATTCAAATCATTAGGAGGTAATTCAATAATATGAGGTTCAGTGGTGTTACCTTGTGAATTGTCGGAGTGGCCTGTATTCGGGTTAGATTCCTGGATTGGCTCAAGATATGCTCAGTTATCTGCTCTTTCTTGAGTTGTTTTCCTTCTAGAGTAGACAAGGAGATCATTGTTCGGGACAAAGAAGTTTGGATCTGTTGGTAGAGAAGTTGAGGGTTCATTGGGAGTAGTAAGAGTATTTATTTGAGATATTGATTCACTTTCTGGAAGTTGCGGAATAGGATTTGTGGGAGACTGAGTGCTTATGAGATTCGAAAGCTGGTATTCATTGCCTATGTTCTCCCCCTGAATGACAGATTTGGAATAGTATGGATATTGTTCAAATAATGTGACATCCATTGTATTATAGAATCGTTTTGTGATAGGATAAAAACATTTGTATCCTTTCTAGTATGATGAATACCCTAGGAATATGCATTTGATGGCTCGAGGATCAAGTTTTCCACTATGATGTACATGGACATAAGAAAAACATCCGAAAATTTTAAAGGGAATGTGGGACACAATTTTTGTGTGTGGGTATGACTCAAGTAGAGTATTGATACGTGTTTTAAACAAGAGGACACGAGATGGTATCCTATTGATAAGATAGGTAGCTGTAAGAACAGCATCCCTCCAAAAATGTTGAGGGGCATGAGTTGTGAACATGAGGGATCTAGCTACCTCGAGAAGATGCCTATTCTTTCTTTCAGCCACCCCATTTTGTTGAGGTGTGTCAACACATGAGCTTAGATGGACAATCCCTTGACTTAACAGATAATCAGTAAGGGTAGAAGTGAAGTATTCTTTAGCATTGTCGGATTTCAATACTTGGATTTTTTTTGAAATTGGGTTTGAATCATGGTATTAAAATTTTTAAAAATTTGACATGCTTCAGATTTTTCTTTCATTAGAAATAACCAAGTGATTCAAGTATGATCATCCATAAATGAAATGAACCAACGTGTCCCTGTGATGTTTTTGATTCTATAAGGTCCCCAAATATCAGTGTGAATTAATGAGAAAGGATGTGATTTTTTATGTGGAAGATGATGATATGAAGTTCTAAGATGTTTTGAAAATTGACATACTTCACACTAAAAAACTTCTGAATTTTTATTTCTAAAGGATGAAGGAAAAAGTTTCTATAAATACTTGAAATTAGGATGACCTAAACGATAGTGATTCAACATGATTTCACCATCTTTATTGGACTTAAGGTTTAACAAAGCTTTATTCTGATTAGAAACTTTGGATACAACTTGGTGGGCTTGTCTTACTGAAGGTTCTTCATTGCTGAGGAGATAGAGTCCCGAGCATTCCTTAGCACTGCCAATCATCTTCCCCGAATCCAAGTCCTAAAATTCACATAGGTTATGAACAAATTTAGCCATACAATTTTTATCACGGGTGAGTTTAGTAGTTGATACAAGATTACAATCAAGTGTAGGAACAAGAAGGACAAAATCTAGAATAAAGGAGTTTGAAATTTTGGCTGAACCAATTCCTGTTACTTTGGATACTGAACCGTCGGCAATTCGGACCGTGTGTCCATTCTGGTAGATTTTAAGATTCATGAGAAGAGAAGCATCACCCGTCATGTGGTCTGAAGAACCGGAATCAACAATCCATGGTCTCATAACCTGTTTCACACTAAGAGCATTGAGGATGTTACCTGATTGAGCTATAATGGCAGATGATGTGGTCAAGGATTGTCCAAATAATTTCTGGAGGAGATCAATCTGTTCCTTGCTAAACAGAGCAGATTCAAGTGACTCAGTGCCTTGAGATTTGGAGGCAATTTTCCATGACTTTCTTTGTTGATCTGTTATGCGAACGGTGGTTTCCAATCAGTGGGTTTACCATGAATTTTCCAACAGGCTTCCTTAGTATGACTAGGTTTACGACAATGATCACACCAAGGTCATCCACGACGAGGATGGTTGTCTTTATTATGAGAGTGCTAGTGGCCTCGAATGGCAAGTGCAGATCCTTCTCCAGTCATAGAAATGGTAGATTGAGGACCCATCATTGTAGATTGAGGACCCATCATTACTTTCTTTCGACTCTCCTCTTGACGGACTTCAGAGAAGGCTTCACGAATGTTGGGCAAAAGTTTTGTTCTGAGAATTCTGCCGCACACATCATCAAGATCTTTATGGAGCCCTAGTAAAAATTTGAAAACTCGTTTCTTGTCAATAATCTGTTTGTACAAGATGTTGTCTGCTAGACAGGTCCATTCATGAATCTCAAAGAGATCTAATTGCTACCAACATCGAGTGAGAGAGTTAAAGTATTGTGTAACTGACAACTCTCCTTGACGAAGATCATAGAGGATGCTCTCGATCTCAAATAGTTTGGACATATTATTCGAACTGGAATAAGTGTCTTTGGCTGCATCCCATATTCCTTTGGCAGTTTTGTAGAGAAGAAAATTCTCTCCAATTTTGTTTGTCATGGAATTGATCAACCAAGACATCGCCATATTGTTTTCAGATTTCCATGTTTTGTATTGTAGATCGTCTTTGTTTGGAGCTGTGGCATTGCCAGTAAGGTAATCATCCTTCATTTTTCTGCATATAAACATCATGACAGATTGAGACCACTGAAAATAATTATGCCCATTTAATTTGTGACTGGTGATGGGCATAAGACTATTGCCCGTGGAACCTGTAATTATAGGTTTTCCCGTGGCCATTTATTTCAATCGTAGATTATACGTGGACTGAAATTTGTGGGCTGTTTTTTTTTTATAATCTGCTCGACCAGGTTGGGTGGGTATAGTGGACCGGGTCAGGTGTGTATAGTGGAATGGGTCGGGTGGGATTTAACCGGGCCGGGTGGGTATGTATAACTAGGTCGGGTCGGGTTTAACCGTGTCGGGTAGGGATATATTAAAACAGCTTACGGGTATTGGAAACAAAAGGAAAAAAAATAAAATGCGGTTGCGAGACTTACTAGGATTGAAGCAGACGACGATGATGATCGACGCCAATGATGAGGAGATGGTTGGCGACGATGATGACTGGCGACGGTGACGATGACTGAAGTAGACAATGATGACAGAATGCGACTGCGAGACGACAATGAAAAAATGTGATTACGAAATGACGATGACAGAATGCGACTATGAAATGACGATGACAGAATGCAACTACGAGACGACGATGACAGAATGCGACTTACTGCACCACTGAGATGAAGACAGAGATGACTGGTGGTCTGAGAAGGCCACTGGCGATGATGACGATGACTGGTCTGATGGTGGCTGATGGTGGCGATGATGACAGAAATCAGACGTATTCAACAATGGGAAGAAAATAAATAATAATCAGTATCTCCTAAGAACTATTTATTTTGGGGAAAAAAAATCTTCCTCGGACAGAATTGATATAACACAAAATTGGATTTCTGGATTTCAGAAATGCTCTGATACCATGTACAACTTATTTCGAGAGATATGATGGAGATAATATGTAGTATTTATTCTTTATTTCATTCTCTGTTTATTCTGATGTTTACAACACTATAATACAACACTATAAATAGGAATAAAACATTAGACAAATGTCCACTAATTCTAGGAATATAACAGCTGGTATCAATAATTAAAATACAGCTTGATTTACACTAGCTCTACAGCATGTACAACACTAATAATATTCTCTAAAAGTCTACAGTTTCGAAAAGAGTAATCTTCTTGGTTGATAAGGCTATACCACTCTTTTTGATGATATGAAAGAAGGTTTTGTGGTTGTGGATATGTTGTCCAATGGATTTTGAGAATATGAGTATATTGTCAATGTACACAATACATAATTCTGAATAAGGATTAAATATGTCATTCACAATCCTTTGGAATTCAAAAGGTGTATTTTTGAGCCCAAAAGGGATGACATTTCATTCATACTTTCCAAAAGGAACAGTAAATGTTGTTTTATATCTATGTTTTGGTTCAATTTGAATTTTCCAGAAGCTTGAATCATATCAAATTTTGAGAATATTGATGAAGAATGGAGTTTTTGAATAAGGTCTTTTTTCTTTAGAATAGGGTACCTAATCTATTTTAAAGCCTTGTTAAAGGTTTTGTAGTTGATGACCAATTGAGGTGTTCCTCTTTCGATCTCGGCTAATTTGTTGACATAGAAGGCCGCACAACTCCACAACGATCTGGATTTTGAGTTTAATTTCTTAGATAAGAGATTGTTGATCTCCTTTCTACAAAATTATTCAAGGTAAGCCTTTATTTGGATTGGCCTCGCTTTTTTTGGGATATCTCTTTCATTCATATGGTAAGTCTATCATATGTTCTTGTCTATCCTAAAAAGCACTAGGTAGGGCAGAACAAACTTCTTTCTCAAAAGAGTTTTGTAGTTTGGAGATCTTGTGTTGTACTTCCGGGTTTTGAATTTCTCTTTCAATGGTATGAAAGTTAACCTGATGTTTAAGATAGAAAAGGTCATTTTCTCTATTCCTAATAAGAGTAGAAATTTCATTTTGATGCAAGGAATGAGCTCAAACGAGATTGAGATTTTTGGTTTTTGGTTCATCAAGGAAGAGGAAACTGAAGGTTTTGTCTTTGATTTTGAAAGAGATCTTATCATGTTTGACAAGATATGGAGTAATGATATTCATAAATGGTGTGCCTAATATAACCTTGTGGCTAATATCAAATACGGGTTTTGATTAAGAATTTGTTGTTAAGGATTTGCACCTCAACTTTACCAGTAATATTCATCCTCAAACTATTGGCTAAGTAGAGTTGTTCATTTGTTTTTTGATGAAACTGTCTCATGACAAGTTTTGGATTGATACGATCGAGATTAGCACCTGTGTCAAACAATGCTACTATCTCAAGTTTCAAATTTTCTGGAAATAGGAAAGTGATAATGATTTTGTATTTCCAACTAGTGATTTCTCTAAGCATGTGGAGCATGTCTTTTAGAATCTTTTCCATAGTGTCAAGCCCCTGTGGATTTGGGTCACTAATTATGTTGGGTTCTTCATCTAAATCACCTAAGGGATTTTGGTTTTGGTTATCAATCTTCTTGTTGACAACCAATGTTTTGGTTTTATGAAAATCATCCTTAAGTTGATGAAGCTCTAGCTTAATGGTTTTGATTATAGCCTTTAAGTCTTGGATTTGAATTTGTGGCTTTGGGGTTTTATATGTTTTCCTTTCAAGTATAGTAGGGAGGTTGTAATAGCTCGTGCTTGTTGAAGGAAGTTCAAATGATGATGATTCTTCTACCATTAAGGCACAAATTTTATTTAATATTTGGTATTTGGTCATGCCATCTATGTTCCATTCATAGACAGATGATGCATTATATTTTGGCTGGATAACTTGGTTTCGTTAGGTACTAACGTCATATGGGTACCTAATTGGAATATATTGTTTCCAAACTATCTTTTGAATTTAAAGAGTCAGTTCAAGAGATAGTTCTTAAAAGGATTCCTCGTTAGAGGTGGTAGGTTCTTGATTGTGAAGAATGCTAATACTCTAAGTTTGGTTTTATGGGGTTTTAGGTGTCGGAGGTGACTTAGGAACAACACCTAATTTAGAGTTTGAGCTTTGTTGTTCAAGTTGAGACTTATGAATGCCTCTAACTAGCTCAATTTTGGATAATAATTCTTCCATGGCTGATTTGGAGACTTGAAAGGGTTTGAGGATAAGGTTTTGAACTCTACTATCTATGGATTTATAGGAAATAGAGGGAAGATCAAAATTTTTCTTCTTCTTTATCCTAATGAGTTGTTTACGTAAGGTACTTAG
Source organism: Hippophae gyantsensis (assembly GCA_030763125.1). Taxonomy (NCBI): domain Eukaryota; kingdom Viridiplantae; phylum Streptophyta; class Magnoliopsida; order Rosales; family Elaeagnaceae; genus Hippophae; species Hippophae gyantsensis. The sequence goes on along the minus strand of CM061030.1, from coordinate 45,956,948 downwards.
GCTGATATTAATAAATTTGTTTTGAGTAATAATATTTTTAAGGTTTGTGTCTGAATCAGGGTTCTTTAGTGGATAGGCATCAATTGTGGCATTTGCATATGGAAATTTAATATATCTTAATTAATGGAGGATTTTTAGCCTTGATTGGACCATCTGGGATGATTTCTTTTTGAAGTTGACCATGCTAATTGATTTAATTGGTTTAGCAAATTTGGTTTTATGATAATGGAATTGCCATACATCACCTTTCTCAATGATATATGTCTCAAGCCATTCAAAGAATGTTATGTTTTGTTGGTAATGATAATGTACCAGTGATTTTTTCTCTTAAAGCTCTCCTGTTGAGCTTTAGAGTATGATGTAATAAACCAAGTTTTGATATGGCTATTGGTTGGAAGTTCCACATCTAGACGTAGGGTTTCTATGTCCAATAATGTAAACTTTTTGTATAAGCAATATAATTCATGTTCTTTGGTCACATTAAGTGATGAGGCCTTAGAATGAGTTAGTGGTGACTTTGATGATAATTGAGGTAAGTCAATCATCTAAGAAGTTTTGTCAATGGTGTAGACTACTTTAGGTACTGATGTACTAAAGTCTACGCTTTTGAGGTTAGGTCTAGGTAATTTTGAGGTCAAATTCCTATGCCTAAGTAATAATGGTATGTTTTGAGACAACAAGTCTGAGATATCCGTTATGGAAGCAAAATAATGCCTCGAACTAGTAGCTCTGTCAAAACTTAATTTGACACTACCGTTATGTAATTGGATGATACTCCTAAGCCCAATGTTTTGCTCAGGTTCTTAAGGATCAAACTCTGGTAGGATTACATCTTTTAATAACCATTTGTCTGGTAAGACAATTTGGTTCCATTCAATGGGTTTTGGAATGACTTTGTTAGACCTAGATAGGTTTGTTAATAGGAGGAATGTTTCTCCCTTTTTTAAATGGTGAATGTGTCCTATGTTGAACGCACTTACCATAGCTTTAATATTACTTTCTTCAACTAACTATCAAGATTATTATACTACAATCATAGGACTATGTCATGAAAACATGCTAAGGTACCATACATGAAATGGTTAATATTTTTTTTATTTTACCTTTTCATATAATATTTATGACTTTCTTCAACTTTTATAATAATATATTGTCTACTAAACCACCAATAGGTATAAGGTATTATTGCCCTCAAACGAAATCACTCTTAAAACGGGACTTAAAACCCTTCATCCGGATCGAAGCATTTCTGCACTGACCTTATATATTATCTTATAAACAAATATGATATTCATATATATTATTATCCAAGATTCAAACAATACTCTTGAATATCAACTATAACATATAATAAACAACTTAGAACACCTGATTGACTCTGATACCATAAGTGTCATAAGTGTACTAAGGATCTGGAGAGTTGATCAAAGAGATAATACCAAAGAATAAGATAACAAGATTAATAAATAAACATATTATATTGATAAATTAGACGGTTTAGTCTCCAGTATGTTTACAAATAATATATAAATATTAAAATTAGAAAATGAAAATTGAAATTGAAATAATTTTTTATTCATAAGATTGGCTCTTGGATTGATGTGTTTAGGAACGGTATAAGTTTATCGATAGTACTATTCAATCACCACAATGTAATGGAATATCAATTTCCAAGTTTTCACAGTAATCAATCTCTAACAGTATAAAGTTGGGGTAATGTAGTACTTTGCCTTTATATATATATATATATATATATATTAAAGACTCAAGTAATAAAATTGACATCCAGTTAGATTCTTAAAATTCAGAATGCAGACAACCATTAAGCTTTAAGAAATAGTATATAAACATAGCGGTTGAACCCAAAAATATGATAAATAGCATTTACCAATTTATCAAGGATCCACCATTGAACACTAATTAACTCCAAAGATAAATATAATCACAAGACGGATTATAATTTGAAATTGAAAATAATCAGTATATAGGTTGCAGAAGCAGATCTAATTTACAAATAAATGATATTTTGCTAATTAAATTAGTCATTAATCAAGATAATATCAATAGCAATTATAAACAAAAATATGAAAACGCATTAACCTTGCAGCAAACTTCTAGAAAAGCAATTAATCCGCAAAGCAAGTTAAGAAAGGACCGTACGTAATTAATATGAAAAAAATAATCCAAAAGAAATACCAATGCTAGGCACTAAAATTGTTACAGGTAGAAGATTAGTAACAACTAAACAAATAACAGTTTTATAGATTAAAATAATATTGATATTAAAGAAATAAAAAAGAAGAATTAAGCAAAAGAAATAAATTGATAACTAAAGCAGAAATTAAATGCCTACTAGAGAAGCTGGTACAAAAGGAAGAATAGTAATAGATATTAATAAAATATGTTAATTAACCCTATTAAAGACGCATAAGAAAACATGAAACCACTGTCAGAATGGGAGATAAACCTATAAAAAATCACACTTAAAAGAAATTAATTATTAGACAAATCAAGCAAAAATATAAATAATATTATCAAATATCAAAATAAGCAGATGAAAAGAGCACAAACTGAACTAAAACAATATAAACAGATAAATAAAGCAAAGAATTTAAATCACATACGCTTATATGTTTTTTTATCAGGAAGTAAAAAGACACGTAAATTACATTAATACCGAAAAACAAAATAACAGAGCCACTATTCCAGTAAGAATAAGATAAAAACTAGTAGAAAGACAAGATATCTAAGAACCATAAGAATATAGAATTAGAAAACTGTTTGTCCGAAGAGGGAGATTCAAAATTTATGTTAAGATTGTACGAAATATTTTACTGGATAAACAAGTTTTGAGTAAGACATATCAATTATAAAGATAAAAAATTGTAGAATTAAAATAAATTGTAAATTTACAATAAAATAAAGAAAGATCTAGTCCCGTATAACACGGCCTTCTTGAGAATTTTTTACCCTCACATGGGTATTCGAGATTAGTAAATGAAAAAATATCTTCTAGGATAAAAAAAAATCCATGGAACCTAATTTAGTATTTTTTTTTCAAATAAATTATACATCATATAGTAATTTATCTAATTACATTCTCATCTCAATCAAATTACATACTACTCATTAAGTTAATCAATAATAGATCACATACATAAGAATCATACATCTCTATCTAGAAACTATGTATGTTATTTAATCAAGACAAACGATTACATAATTTTCTCAAATCTATTTAATTAACTCTATAGATCAATTATTGGCCAAATAATTAATAGTATAAAGATTATATTAAATAATATAATAAAATTGAAATTATAATTGGGGTAAAATATTATATCATCAAATGTTAAAAACTAATTTCATAGGACTCTTAAATTAATAAATTAACTAGACATAATTTTGTTTATAAAGCTCATATTTTTCATAAAGAAAAACATAAAAATTGATCAAAAAAGGAGAAGAAGAATAAATACAATCAATTTCTTGAATTGTAACACAAATCTCTTCTTAAATTTCCACCAAAATTATATCTCCTTTCAATTTTTTTGTATTTTTCTCTCTTCTTGACTCCAAAAATTGATAAAAATTGACTCATTTGGATTTTTGAGGCAATTAAATTCAAGTGAAATCTATACCTTCAGATTAACATCAAATCAAGGCCTGAGATGAAAAAAAGAAAAATTAACAGTACTATCTAATAGGAATGCGACATGTGGCATATGAGATTCACTAGGCGAATCAGCACGCGATGCATGGCGTGGGTGGACTAGTTGTGGTCAATGTGCGCTAAGTCAATACCATGTGGCACGTTGTGATTCGTGGATACATATTGTGTCACATCAAGGTGGAACAAAGAAATGAATCACATGATGATGTGTGGCAAGCCAGTTGACTACACAGTGAAACCCGGAATGAATGCTATGTCGACACGTGTCATGGCGCTTGGTCACTTAGTACACGCTGCGTACTTTGATTGGCTCTTTTGTAGCTTATGTGGCATCATCTAGTCGGCTCTTTTGCATACGTTACATCCTCGTAGTGTCTTCTAATTGGTCCTACATTAAAATTTTCATAAAATTTCCATAAAATTTCCAAAAAATATATTTTCATCTTTTTTCACTAAAAAGTTCATATTTAAATATTTTTAACCCTAAAAGTATTACTTATTGAATAAAATAAGAAAATATTAAGCAGAAAATTGCACTAATAACTTTACTTTCATAGAGTCATTACACCACTCAAACTTAACTATTTATTTGTCCTTAAGTAAAACCAAGTCTAACTAAATAAACTAATATGGGCAATATATATATATATATATATATATATATATATATATATATATACATACACATGCATATTTAGTGAAAAATTATCCCTTCAAAATTCGTACAATTCTGTGAAAAAGAGGTTCATATATTCATTAATCAATGTTCCATCAATACAAGGATATGTAAGGTTTTTAACGAATTGATTCATGTGTGTTTTGCACATGATATCATCCAATGCACTCATGAAATCAACCTATATGAGTATGCCAATCAATTCAATCTTAGAATAAGTCTCATAAATCTATTTTTCACATCCCTCTCCACTAATATAAATATGCACTTAGCTAAATATCAATAAGGGCTTTACATGCTTGTAATGTAAGGCGTAGGTGGGGGTTGATAAATGAAGACATTTAGACTCTTCAACACCTTAGCTTTTTTTTATTCATCATACACTTTTTAACTATAATTAAGCTTTTACTTGATATATAGTGTGTCCTATCTTATCATTCTTTTCATATTCTTTTATTTCACATCTTTTTTTAACTTTACAACACCCCTAAACTTATTTTCAATTTTATTTTCTTTTTCTGTAGAGAGACAATTGTGTTGTGAGTTTTTCTTTTTCTTTTTCTTTTTTTTAATAGAGTGCACTACATTTCACCTTACTCTATAGCATAACACATGATTGATTTTTTTTTCATACAAGTTAAAGGTGCAAGGGTAACAGTAATGCTTATTGGTTACGTTTATGAAATGTTCTTAATTTGACTCAAATAGGTAACTAAAGATATTAACAATTGTTAGCTTGAAAGGCTCAATCCATCCAAATAAGGCCTAAATCATTTCTTTTAATAAATACTATTTAGAATTTCTCATCAAGGGATGATCACTCTAAAACATGGTAGATCTCATTAACTCGCACAACTCACCATAAATTTTCTCTCAATAAGAGCATCAAAATCAATCATGAAGATATGCATAAGAATTTCAATCAATCCAATCAAAACTAGCAAGCATATCACATGATTAATATAAGTATCTTAATAAGCATGTTACATTCTTTATTCTGGTTATGAAAAAAATTATCATTGGGTTCATACATTTCATATCAAGCATGCATGTATTTAGTTTTCATATATAACGCTCTCTTTCAAAGATAGTTGATCACCTCGAGCTCAGACCAGGTAGAGCGTTCTCCCTTAAATAGAGTTGATCACCTCATCCTCAAAGAAGGTAGAACGCTCTCCCTCAAAGAGTTGACCACCTCAAGCTCAGAAAAGATAGAGCGCTTTCCCTCAAAGAGAGTCAATCACCCTAAGCTTAGATCAGGTTAAGCGTTATCCCTCAAATAGAGTTGGTCACCTCTTCCTCAGAGAAGGTAGAACGTTTTCCTTTAAAGTGTTGATCACCTCGAGCTCAAACTAGGTAGATCGTTCTCCCTCAAAAAGAGTTGATCACCTCGTCCTCGGAAAAGGTATAACGTTCTCCCTTAGAAAGTTAATCACCTCAAGCTTTGAAAAGGTAAAGCACTCTCCTTCAAAGATAGTTGATCACCCCGTCTTCAAAAAAGTTAGAACACTTTCCCTTAAAGAGATGATCATTTCAAGCTCAGAAAAGATAGAGTGTTTTTCCTCAAAGAGAGTTGATCACCTCGAGCTTAGACCAAGTAGAGTGCTCTCCCTCAAAGATAACTGATTACCTCGCGGTCAGACCATGTAGAGCACTCCCTCTCAAAGAAATTTGATTACCTCATTCTCAAAAAAGGTAGAATGCTCTCCCTCAAAGAGAATTAATCACCTCATTCTCAGATAAGGTAGAATGCTCTCCCTTAGAGAGTTGATCACCTCATGCTCAGAAAAGGTAGAAAGCTCTATCTAAAAGAGAGTTGTCATGTTTCTATTTTTTTGTTAACTTTTCGCGAAGTGTTTCATTTTATATGTGTGAAAGTTTCCTTTTGATGTGCTTTGGGTGCGTAACCTTGCAATTACTTACCATTACAACTACTTACCATTAATTTCTCACATAATACCTTTATATTATAATTCAAAGTTATTCTAATTTGTGTTATGTCGAGTTAAAAGTCTCAATTATCAACGATGCCAAAAATCATTATGTACTAATTCCTATTTTTTTGTTTATTCTGTATTTTTGATTAATTGAAGTGTTAGAACCTGTGTTACTGTTTCTTGAGTACTGGCTATTATGTGATTATCGATCCTAGTGCGATTCTACACTTATAACCTTTTCTTCTATAATTTGAATTGTCGATGAACTTAATTCTTGCCAGTGATGTTAAATTTAAAACCAGAATCAAGTCGTGAAGTAAGGAATGAACAATTGAATGTTGTTACTACAGTAAGTTCTTTGCATATGTTTACGTATTTGTATGTGTAAACCAAGGTGACATACTTTTGTTTTGGCAACAATCATATTTCTCCCTTGGCATTTCGTAGCATGCGAAGTCTTCTTTCTTCCTCCCCAGTTTTTTTTTTGAACCCTCAGGGGCTGTGGACGAGATTAGTAATTTAGAATCCTTGAGATTGTAGCAGTTTCATTATTGTTTTCTGGCAAGAAAGGGGTAAGAAAAGGAGAAGTAGAGGTTTGAATAGAAAGCTAGGTCAAATAAGGTGATTTTTATACTTCAATTTCAAGTTCTTATTAGGCTTGTTTTTGAAAGCATGAATAATATTTTGCCTTGAGTTTTGAAGTCCTTGGCATATATAATGATGACTCTATGAAATAGTCATTAGTGTACTTTTTTACTTACTATTTACTTGCTTTATTTAATAAATAGTATTTTTATGACCAAAAAAATTAAAATATAAACTTTTTAGTGAAAATGAGTGAAAATATAATTATCGGAATTTTTTGGGATTTTTCTAGAATTTTTATGGATTTTTTTTATGAATTTTTAATGTAGGACCAATCAGAAGCTACCACATGGCATGCCACGCAAGCAGAGGAGCTAACTGGGTAAGCCACGTAGATGCCACACAAGCACGAAGAGCGAATCACATCACACCGTTCAATTTAAGTTCGAAAATCTATTAACGTATCATGCCATGTGTCACCACGACATTGCTTCACGCGTTCCACCCGTGGGCCACACCATCCATTTCTGCGAATCACATCGAGTCACATGTCGCTAACTCAGCAAGCATTCACTCTGATCGGTCTCCCCTGCACGCGTCGCTCCCTAATTCGCCCAATGAATTTCCCTTGACATGTGTCACGTTGTGATTGGCTAAAACTATCAATTTTGCTTGTTTTGATCGTAGCCCTTGATTTGAAGGTGATCAGACGGCCTAGATTGCACCTGAGTTTTATTTAAGTCCCTAATCACTCTGTAAACCCTAATTGACCTCTATTAGCATAAATTTGGTCAATATTTGGAGCTAAAAAGAGAGAAAAATACATAAAAATTCAAGAGACCGCACAATTTTGGTAGAGATTCAAGAGAAAATTAATACTATAATTCAAGAGATTGATTGTATTTCTTTTTCTACTCTTTTTTTTATCAATTTTATGTCTTTCTTTATAAAAAAATATGAGTTTTCTGAACACAATAATGTGTAATTAATTTATTAATCTAGAGATCTTATGAACCTATTTTTTACCATGTGATGATCTAAAATTTTACTCCAATTATAATTTTAATTAAATTAAATTATTTAATCTGATTTTTATGCTATTATTTATTTGGCCAACAATTTATCTATAAAGACAATTAAATATATTTGAGAGAATTATTTAATTGTTTGTCTTGATTAAATAACATGCATAGTTTCTAGACAGAGATGTATGATTCTTATGTATGTGATCCATAATTGATGAACTCAATGAGTAGTATGCAATTTAATTGGCATGAGAGTGTGATTAAAGTAATTACTATATGGTGTGTAGTTTACTTGAGAGAGGATTACATGCTAGGTTAGATTCAATTGATCATGTAATTAGTTGATATTATATGGGGGGATTTTAGCGATTTTCATGTTTAGAAAATTGGGGGATTAAGTATTCTTAGATATTTTCTCATAAATCTTTTTAGTTAACAAATTTGATTTAATTAATTATTGCTATTTAATTTTAGTTATTTTAATTTTGTTTCATTAAAATATAAAAACACAAAAAAAATAGATTTTATTATTTTTAGTTTTAAAAATTAGTTTCTAATAAAATATTATCTGTGGGTACGATCTTTTCTTATCATTATATTACTTGTTGTGATACGTATACTTGCGTATTCATTGCATACACTTCGTGTGTGGCGATCATATAACTGTTTGAACCACGCCTAACTCAGCGGAGGCACAAGACATCTCGGGATATCCATGTAGGGTCCACGGTTCTGATGTTGATGCTCACAGTTCCTGACTTTGGCAGCTATAGCTTAACACGTGTTTGTTTCACGCTCCCCAGCTCCCGAACCCAGGACCTAGCCCTTAAGTAAACTTTGGGAAGCAAGCTGGTACCAGATTTTATGAATCTGTGGCTATAAGGGTAGGTCACAGGTTCAAAGCTGGGAAGGCGCTAAAGAAATGTGTGCTAGGTTATGGCCACCACAGTCAAGAACTATAAGCATCAACGTTAGAACCCTGGGCCCCCACGTAGATATCTTTAGCAAAAAAGGTGCCTTTGATGTTTAAACCACGCCTAGCTCAACAGAGGGAAATATTCTGATTTTGTGTAATATTCTGATATCCCTTTATTGAATTTATAGAGGCTTTATATAGTCTTACACAAATAGAGAAATAGCAAGGAAATTGGATAACTAACTCTGACACTCCTAACCATCTAGTGGTCCCTCACGTCACGCACATTTCCTACTCAACCCCTTCAACCCAACACTGTGTAAAAGCTACTCGGGCTACTCGTATCACTTTCTCGACTATTTCTTGAGAATGAGACTCCCCCTCAAAAACTACGTCTAGAGTAAGATATTAAACAAAATCAAAACATAACCAGATAAAACTATAGTTGTCAAAAATAGAATATTAAATTTTTCATAAGATGGTATATTATCAACACATATGTTCTATTTCAAATTAGAATGTACGCATACAAGTAGATAACGAGAACATTCCCAGAAATTAATCCATTAATACTGAGGAATAAGAAATCATATTTTCTTAACCTATCAACTTATAAGACATTAAGACTACAATATTACCCAAAAAAATTGCAATTGTTATTGTTTGAACCACGCCCCCACGTAGATATCTTTAGCAAAAAAAGGTGCCTTTGATGTTTAAACCACGCCCAGCTCAACAGAGGGCATAATACATCTCAAGATATCCACGTGGGGCCTAGGGTTCTGACGTTGATGCTCATAATTCATGACTGTGGTGGCCATAGCCTAACACATGTTTGTTACACTCTCCTTAACTCTCGAACCCATGACCTAGCTCTTAAGTAGACCTTCGGAAGCAAGCTGGTACCATCTACGCTCAGTTATGAATTGTGAGCATCAACGTCAGAACCCTAGGCCTCACGTGGATATCTTGAGATGTCTTATGCCCTCTGTTGAGCTAGGCGTGGTTTAAACATCAAAGGCACCTTTTTTGCTAAAGATATCTACGTGGGGGCGTGGTTCAAACAATAACAATTGCAATTTTTTGGGTAATATTGTAGTCTTAATATCTTATAAGTTGATAGGTTAAGAAAATATGATTTCTTATTCCTCAGTATTAATGGATTAATTTCTGGGAATGTTCTCGTTATCTACTTGTATACGTACATTCTAATTTTAAATAGAACATATGTGTTGATAATATGCCATCTTATGAAAAATTTAATATTCTATTTTTGACAACTATAGTTTTATCTGGTTATGTTTTGATTTTGTTTAATATCTTACTCTAGACGTAGTTTTTGAGGGGGAGTCTCATTCTCAAGAAATAGTCGAGAAAGTGATACGAGCAGCCCGAGTAGCTTTTACACAGTGTTGGGTTGAAGGGGTTGAGTAGGAAATGTGCGTGACGTGAGGGACCACTAGATGGTTAAGAGTGTCAGAGTTAGTTATCCAATTTCCTTGCTATTTCTCTATTTGTGTAAGACTATATAAAGCCTCTATAAATTCAATAAAGGGATATCAGAATATTACACAAAATCAGCTCCTTCTTCTCTATGATTTTCTTCTTCTTCAACCTCCCTAAATTCAACACTATCAATGGTATCAAAGCCATTTCTAGCCATAGAAAACCGCAACAAATCTGACACCGAGTTCCTCAACGAGGTATTTGACGCCTTAGTACGATATGAGTCTAGATTTGAACGAATGGGCCCTACCTTACAAGTGGTGCTAACTGAGCTGCGAGCTCTTTATGCCTCTCATAGCTCAGCTGAACCTGTACACCCAATTAGAAAAGCCCTAGTGTCGTTAACATCAACAATGTCTACCGCTGTGCCATTTCTCGTCACTATTCAGTCTCTCGAAGGTGACATGGTAACCGACAATGCCCAAACCATTGCTTTTCCTCACGTCATGAAGGCTTCAATTCGACCTGACATTGTCAATTTCGTTCACTCCAAGAAAAAATGGCAACCATACGCCGCCAGCATGAAAGCTGGTCACCAAACCTCCACTGAGTCATAGGGTACCCGATGCATTGTTTCTCGTATCCCTCGTGTTCCTAGTGGTGGTACTCATAGGGTTGGTTAGGGTGCTTTCAGAAAAATATGTCATGGTGGTCGAATGTTCACTCCAACTAAGATCTGGCATTGGTGGCACCGTAATACTAATGTTAACTAGAAGCAATACAATAGCATATCAGCTATAGCTCCACAGTTGTTCTTCTCTGTTTCTTTCACATTACGAAAGCTAAGTTCAAAGGGGTTTCTATGTGCTCATAAACGAATGGCTAATAAACATCAGCAACCAACTATTGTTCAAAATTTTGCTGGGCAGCTCCACCTGACTTCTGACATTTCACCTGTTCAAAACCACTATGGGGGTTTTCAGGGACTTGTTATGCAGTAGAGGTAGGATGCTTATGAAAAATACTCAAATGTTGCATTGTGGAATCAATCTTTCCCAACATATAGAGCTTCTATTGACCCATCTAGGGTTCAATCAGCATCATCCTTTATTTTTCAATCAGCATCATCCCTTATTTTTGTTCCTACATCTGTAGAAAAAGGAAACTTTCTTATTGATTTCCATATGGGTGGAGTTTTTGCTGCTATATCCAAGACAGTTGTTGCCCTAATCAAACGTGCTAAACTTTTGATTCAAAATCAAGATGAGATGATAAAATCTGGTAGGCTTTCTGAACCTTACAAAGGCGTCGATGATTGTTTCGAGAGAACAATCAAGGATCACTGCAAGAGACTAGTTAATTTTAAGAAAGAATGAGATGGTTACTGGAAATGGGTTGTTGGAAACTTGGGTTCTGGTGCTACTGTTGGTGCTTCTTCCCTTTTCTTTGTCTATTCCTTAGACTATGCTAGAACCCATTTGGTTAATGATTCAAAGGTTGTAAGGAAAGGAGGAGAAAGACATTTCAATGGTTTAGTTGATGTCTATAGAAATACTCTAAAAACTGATAGTATTGTTGGCCTTTACCGTGGATTACACAATTCTTATGTTGGAATCATTGTGTACCATGGTTTGTACTTTGGAATATATGATTTTCTTAAGCCTATACTTCTTACCAATGCAGGGGTTAGTGATGAGATTGCAAAGAACCTAATTCTTGCTGGCGTTAAGTCTGTAACGCTACATGATGAGGGCATAGTAAAGCTCTAGGAATTGTCAAGTAACTTTGTTTTTACTAAGAATGATTTTGGTAAGAACAGATCTCTTACTTATATTCAAAAGATGCAAGAACTCAACAATGTTGTTATGGTACAAACCATGACGACAAAATTGACCAAGGAACAACTTTCTGATTTCAAAGTTGTTGTATTCACTAACATCATTTTTGAAAAAGCCATGGAATACAATGACTATTGTTACAACCATCAATCTCATATTGCTTTCATTAAAACTAAAGTTAGAGGCCTTTTTGGATCGAGTTTATAGTTATTGATGTTGATAAAAATGATGCTCATAAGCTTATATCTATTGCCGGTAACATCAATGAAAATCTAGGAGATGGAAGGCTAAATGATGATGTGATAGAGAAGAGTAACCTCAGCAGACAACTCTTATTCCGTGATTGGGACATTGGGTAGACCAAATCAATAGTTGTTGCTTTAGCTATTGCATCAATTAATCCTCATTTCAATATTGGAGCCTTGCAAAATCGAGTTGGCCCAGAGATTGAGCATGTCTTTGACGATGCTTTCTAGGAGAATTAGAGTATCATTGTCAATACACTCGACAATGTTAATGCTAGGCTATATGTTGATCAAAGATGTCTATATTTTCAACAATCACTTCTGGAGTCGGGAACTCTTGGTGTCAATTGTAACACTCAGATGGTCATTCCCCACTTTATAGAAAACTATGGAACCTCTAGAGACCCACCTGAAAAACAAGAACTCATGTGCACTGTGCATTCCTTTCCACACAATATTGACCATTGTTTGACATGGGCTTGGTCCAAGTTTGAAGATTTCCTTGAGAAGACTCCTACTGAAGTGAAGGCATACCCTTCTAATCTAGCTGAAAATTCCAATGGAATGAGAAATGCTGGTGATGCACAAGCAAAAGATAATTTGGAGCGTGTACTCAAGTGCCTTAACAAAGAAAAATATGGAACATTTCAAGATTGCATTACCTGGGCCCGTCTAAGGTTTGAAGATTATTTTACTAACCATGTGAAGCAATTGCTCTATACTCTTCCTGAAGATGCTACAACTAGTACTAGGGCACCATTTTGGTCTGCTCCTAAATGATTCTCCCAACCTCTGCAGTTCTCAGTTGCTGACCCTGGTCACCTCTACTTTGTAATGGTTGTAGTAATACTTCGGGCAGAGATTTGGGATTCCAATTCTTGGTTGGGTTATAAACCCAAAGAAAATAGCTGAAGTGGTGGACAGAGTAATGATCCCAGAATTCCAGCCCAAGAAAGATGTTAAAATTGTGACGGATGAAAAAGCTACTAATTTAACGACTACATCTGCTGATGATGCAAAGATAATTGAGGAGCTAATCATAAAGTTAGAGCTTTGTCGGCAAAAAATTTCACTTGATTTCAGGATGAAACCAATCCAATTTGAGAAGGATGATGATACCAACTACCATTTGGATATGATTATTGGTCTTGCCAACATGAGGGCTAGGAATTACAGCATACCTGAGGTTGACAAGCATATGATTGTAGTTAATTACAAGGGTGAAGAGAAGCAATTTGATGCGAAAGAGATCTCTTCCATGGTTCTCATTAATATGAGTTAGATTGCAAAGGCTTACCTTGGTGTTACAAAAAAATGTTGTTGTCAATGTTCATGCATATTTTAATGACTCTCAGCATCAGACCACTAAGGATGCTGGTGTAATTGCTGGTGTAATTGCTGGTCTTAACGTCATACGTATCATAATGAGCCAGTTGTTACTGTCATTGCTTGTAGTTTGGACAAGAAATCTACCCGTGTTGGATAAAATAATGTTTTGAATTTTGATCTTGAAGGTGAAGATTTTGACAACATAATGGTGAACCACTTTGCTCCAGAATAACATTTTACTCGATCCTACCCTGAGTTCATCCTTGCCGACAAGAATTCTCAAAGGGGGGAGAAATGATATGAGCAACCTGAGTAGCTTCTGTGCGGTGTTGGGCTGAGTAGGCGATGCGCACGACGTGAGGGACCATTAGGCGGTTAGGAGTGTCAGAGTTAGTTAACCAATTCTCTTGCTATTTTTCTGTTTGTGTAAGGCTATATAAAGCCTCTATGAATTCAATAAAGGGATATCAGAATATTACACAAAATCAACTCCTCCTTTTCTGTGTTTTTCTTCTTCTTCAACCTCCCTAAATTCAACACTATCAGAAAGAGCCATATCATGCAATTTGTGCTGAATAAGATCTGGGAAAACGGTGAAATTCTTTGTAAATTTGTGGATAAGCATGGTTGTTGAGCTCATTTGGCATAATTGGCTTGGAAATAACTGACAATCTTCTATCAAGCATGCTGCTTACGCGATCTGTATTCATTTATTGAGGGTATCTTTTTTTATTTTTTATTTTTTATTTTTAATTGTTAGTGATGATCGGAAGTCACCGGATTGTATTAGCTATATTGTAAATAATGCACAATACCATCATGATCTTGCAGATATTAAATATCATTGTAAATTAGAAAAAAAAGCTTTCCTAGTTGAATTCTGTGAGTGTGGAAGAAAGCTGGCATCAGATTCTCAGTTTTAGTGACATGATAGGACTAGAATGATAATGCAAGGAAAGCATGATTAATTTTGTCTGGATTATGCTAAGTTAGCAAGTCCTTAGAAAAGAATTCTCCTATACATATTTACTATTTCATTTGGTGAGTGGCACGTTTAAATTGAAAGATAAAAAAACCAATGAATTGCACAGAATATGCAAGGTTACTTTGCTTGTTGAATGGTACATTCTATGTTAGGGAACATCGTTGATTCTTTTTTGACTCAGATGGGTCTGCTTCCTGTTTATTGGCTTGTTGTACTATAATTTGTTTTATGATGTATTAGGTTGTTTTTGGCATTTCCGTGTTTGTTGCTTTTTCTTTCAATTTAACCTTCATTTTGGTATGTCTTATTCATTTATCCATTCTATGTGTTTTATTTTTGGGGAAAGGATGATCAAAGCCAAGGCCTAAGTAATAGTGATAACAAGGATGGTTTGAGCGAACTTAAGCAAATTCTGAAGCAGAAGTCGTTTACCAGGTAAGTTATTATCTGTTTTTGTTCTATGCATACATACTCAGTACTATTGGCAGGGTTTGTGTTCTATAGTTCTTTTAAATATCTTTCTATGTCAGAGCTTTATAACATTTTCTGTTAAAAAGTCTTGTGTACTTCAAATATTTTTCTTGTAACTTATAAATAAGAAAATATTGAGGTCATTCTCAGATAAAAGGATCATTGATCTATTCAAGATTCTACTCTAAATATCACGCGACTCTTTCCTCCTATAAGAACTTAAAAGTTTATTTCCGTGCGCTTCTACTTCACTTAAAAATGCTAAATAAAATGAATGTAATATTCCTATAGGATTTCATAAGTTGGAACAACTTCTCTTCAATTTATTTTTAGTTTTCGTATGTTTTTGCCAAGTGGATTTCTTGTTTATAAAAAATGTATTAGTAGCAGTAAGTTTCTCTTTAGAATCATATTGTTGTGCTTTATGATAGCCAGTTCAAAGAACCTTTTTGTATTTCTGAATGCACCGAGTGTCAATTACTAGCAGATTGTTGAGAATAATTAGAATTCTAACGGCTAGTTAGTAACGGCTAGTTTCTTCCTTTCAATGTATAAATATAATATTAGACATTAAGCCAAAATCAATTCAATAACTCTCTCAACAAAAATCAGAGAAAATCAACATGGTATCAGAGCAGATTTGATCTTGCTCTAAATCAATCCCACAAACAAGAACTGTATCAGTTCAAGAAATTTAGAAAATGTCACAACATATAGAGAGACTTACAGGTGTGCTGCTAAATGGTAAAAATTACCATCTTTAGGCACGTCAAGTGACTTTTGGTCTAATCGGCAGAGACAAATTTGAGCATGTCACTGGTGAGAAATCAAAACCAAAAGCCGAAGATCCAACACACTCAACAGTTGAAGAAAAAAAGGAAATTTCAGAATGGAGACAGAATGACAATCTAGTCATGAGTTGGTTACTGGCAACCATGGAATCTCACATCTCTGATCTCATGACATATCTAGATACAACTCGAGATATGTGGGTTAAAGCCGAGACAATGTTTGGTAAAAAGAAAAATTACTCTCTTATTTATCAACTTCAGCAAGAAATTCAATAGTTACAATAACAAAATCAATCTATCACCGAACTATTCAGCCAAATCCAAAAAAAGAAGGATGAGATTAGAGTGTATCGACCTCTCACAGCCGATCTTGATGAAATCAAAAGAAGAGAGGAGCAGGATGTAATTTTCACCTTCCTCGCCAAGCTCGATTCAAGCTATGAAGGGGTATGCTCACAAATTCTTCTCATGGGTGAGCTGCCATCTGTTGATGAGGTTGTTGGGATGGTTGAAAGAGAAGAGACACGAAGAATAGTGATGGGTACTCAACTACCTGACAACCCTGAAGCCAAGGCTTTCATCACCAGATCTAACCCTAGGCCAGAACGTCAGGGAGACCAAACACTCATTCGCTGCGATTATTGTAAGAAGGAAGGACACAAGCGCGAGGAATGCTGGTGTCTCAACCCTCATCTCCGACAAAAGGGAAGGCAAGATGGAGGCTTCGTCAGAGGGGGAGATCAGCGACAAAATCGGGTAGAGAGTAGAGAGAAAATGGGTTACTCTACACAAAAGGAAAAAGAGGATATGAGTACAAATGAGGCTAAAAAAGAAATAAAAGGTGAGGTGGATATGGATCAAATGAGACAGCTGTATACACAATTATCCGCGATGTTTCAAGGAAAATCTCAAAAAACCTCTAGTATGATTACAAACCTTACTCAAAATTCTTTAAATTTCAAATGGATTCTTGATTCAGGTTCAACTGATCACATAACTGGAAATAAAAACTTACTCAATAATTACAAAAAAATTGAGACTAAACAATTTGTAATCGTTGCAAATGGTGAAAAAATGGAAATTTTAGGAAATGGTTCAATTAGTCTCCTTTCAAGAAAAATTTCAAATGTTTTGCATGTGAATAATTGTACATCTAACTTGTTATCCATTAGTAAAATCACACGAGACTTAAATTGTGAAATTACATTTACATCCAAAAATATGATTTTTTAGGAATTGATAACGAAGAATATCATTGATGAAGGTTTTCTAGAAAATGAGCTTTATATTTTGAGTGAAGAAAAATGCAACTTCAGTATTAAAAAAGAAGAAGAATTAGGCACTCTTTGGCATAAGAGAATTGGACATCCTTCCGATAAGATTTTGAAATGTATTTTTGATTTCAAACAACTAGATTGTAGTAGTTGTGAAATTTGCAAATTAGGAAAGCACACAAGGTTGCCATTTAGTTTATCCAAATATAAAAGCAAAAAACCTTTTGAGTTAATACATTTTGATGTTTGGGGCCCTGCTCCAATTGAGTCATTTAATGGTTATAAATACTTTGTTATATTTATAGATGATTTTTCAAGAACCACATGGTTACACTTGTTAAAAAATAAAAATGAGGTATTTTCCAATTTCAAGAATTTTATAATTTTGTAGAAAATCAATATGATGCAAAGATTAAAACTTTTAGAAGTGATAATGGAACGGAATTTGTAAATCAAAATTTTACAAATTTTTTCAAGCAAAAAGGAATTTTACATCAAACAACTTGTATTTACACACCCCAACAAAATGGTGTGTCGGAAAGAAAAAATCGACATTTACTTGAAGTAACAAGAGTATTTTTGTTTCAAAATAATGTTCCAATAATTTTTTGGTTGGATGTTGTTCTCACCGCAACATATTTAATTAATAGATTGCCAAGTGCAAATTTGAATTTCAAAAGCCCACTAGAAATCCTCTACCAAGAAAAACTCAATATCTATCATTTAAGAGTATTTGGATGTACATGTTATGTGCATCAAAATAAACAACACAAGTTAGATTATACACCAATCAAAGCTATTTTCTTGGGATATTCATCTCAAAAAAGGGTTATAAATGCTATGATCCGATTAACCAAAAACATTACATTTCAAGAGATGTGACATTCCAAGAAAATGAGCCATATTACAAAACACTAGAAAAGGAGACTAATAACCAAGAGAAACCAAATGAATTTACATTTCCATTTTTTTATTCTGAAGAAGGAAATATAGTAGTAGAAAATGAAAATGAAATAATCAATGAGAATGAAGAGGAAGAAACTTCTCAAAGTGAGGGGGAAGATGGTACTACTGAAATAATACCATTGAGAAGGTAAAATCGAACTCCACAACCTACAACTAGATTACGGGATTTTGTAACATATGAGGTAAAATATCCTATCCAAAATTATTTATCTTATGAAAATGTTACACCGCAATATAGGACTTATTTGACCTCAATTTCCAAAGAAAATGAGCCAAATAACTATGAGGAAGCAATAGGCCAACTGGTATGGTGCAAAGCAATGGAAGAAGAACTTAGAGCACTTGAAAAAAATGAAACATGGGTAGTCGTACAACTACCTGAAGGAAAGAAACCTGTGGGATGCAAATGGGTCTATAAGATTAAGTTTAATAGTAATGGTACTATTGAAAGGTACAAAGCACAATTAGTGGCAAAAGGTTACACTCAAACCTATGGTGTAGATTATCAAGAAACATTTGCACCCGTGGCCAAAATGAATACCGTTAGGATTTTACTTTCCATAGCGGTAAACCAAAATTGGACCTTACATCAAATGGATGTCAAGAATGCTTTTCTCCAAGGAACACTTGAAGAAGAGGTATATATAATGCTTCCACCTGGTCATAAAAAGAAAACAATTCTAGCCTAGTGTGTAGGTTAAAAAAATCTATTTACAGACTAAAGCAATCTCCACGAGCATGGTATGGAAAACTAAGCTCTTATTTAATTTCTTGTGATTTTAAAATTAGTAATACCGATCACTCATTATTTTCCAAAAATTATGGTACATTCACAACCATAATTCTAGTATATGTAGATGATATAATAATTACCGGAAATAATTTGGAAGAAATTAAAAAAGTGAAAATGAAATTAAAGGAGAATTTTGATAACAAAGACTTAGGTTTCTTAAAATATTTTCTAGGAATAGAAATATCACATTCACCCAAGGGACTCTTTATTTCACAAAGAAAATATACACTTGACCTATTGAAAGAAACTGGTAAATTAGGGAGTAAACCAACATCTACACCAATAGATAGTAAATGCAAATTAAATATTGAGGATGGCGAACCCTTAGAAGACATAAGCCAATTTCAAAGACTTGTAGGAAAATTAATTTATTTAACGGTAACCCAACCAGACATTTCTTTTTCAGTAAGCCAAATTAGTAAATTTATGCATACACCTAGAACACCACATTTAGAGGCTATACATAGAATTTTAAAATATTTAAAAGGGACACCTAGTAAAGGAATTCTCATGAAACGTAATAATTCTAATGAAGTGTGTGACTAATCCAATGCAGATTGGGCTGGTGGCTTTGATAGAAAATCAACCATTGGTTTTTGCACGTTTATAGGCGGAAATTTAGTCACATTGAAAAGCAAGAAACAAAATGTTGTGGCACGATCAAGTGCCGAGGCAAAATATCGAGCCATGGAATCAACCTCAAGCGAGCTAACTTGGATCAAAAAACTTCTTTTGGATATCGAAATTAAAATTCAAGAACCAATGAAGATGTTTTGTGATAACCAAGCGGCGCGACATATAGCATCAAATCCGGTGTTTCACGAGAGAACAAAAGACATCGAAGTGGATTGCCACTTCATTCAAGAAAAAATTCAAGCAAAGGAAATTGAAACTCTATTTGTGAGAAGTGAAAAAAAATTGGCGGACATCTTCACCAAAGGTTTAGATTTGAAATCATTTGAAGAAAAGTTAAGCAAGTTAGGGTTGACCGATATCTACACACCTAACTTGAGGGAGAGTGTTGAGAATAATTAGAATTCTAACGGCTAGTTTAATAACGGCTAGTTAGTAACGGCTAGTTTAATAACGGCTAGTTAGTAACGGCTAGTTTAATAATGGCTAGTTAGTAACGGCTAGTTTAATAACGGCTAGTTTAATAACGACTAGTTAGTAACGGCTAGTTTAGTAACGTCTAGTTTAGTAACGGTTAATTTAATAACGGCTAGTTTAACGACTAGTTTAGTAACGGCTAGTTTCTTCCTTTCAATTTATAAATATAACATTAGACATTAAGCCAAAATCAATTCAATAACTCTCTTAACAAAAATCAGAGAAAATCAACACAGATCTGAGATTAGCATTTGACAGCCCTGCTACATTCAAAAACTGCTGATATATCATCTGGGAATCAAGATAAAAGCCTAACGCCATTCCTTTAAGGTTGACGACATCTCCCAACCAATAGGAAAAAATTCCTAAAACTCCATCTTATATCAGTTTCTCTTGTTACTTCAAGTGTATGATAATCTGTTTTAAGTTTTAACACTTATTTTTGTTTGTCCTTGATGATTGGTGAACATTTAGATGGTTTCCTATGTTTGTCTATAAATTTTAAAAAATCGAAAGCTACATTTTGCACTGTTGTTGACACTTGGTGGTTAATAATGTCTTCAGATTCTCAATGAGGATGTTGCTTCACTTGCAGAGCTTGCAAAAGCTTACATGGGCAGTAGGTCTTCAAAAGTGTCCCCTTCAATGCTAGCCTCCTGGAGTCAAGTATTCTCGGATAGTTCAAGTGTGTTGAATAATGCTTCATTACCTTCAAAATTACCTGGCACACCATTTCTTCCTAGGAATACCTAGAATTCCGAGGCAAC
The DNA here is from genome assembly GCA_030763125.1 of Hippophae gyantsensis. Classification (NCBI taxonomy): domain Eukaryota; kingdom Viridiplantae; phylum Streptophyta; class Magnoliopsida; order Rosales; family Elaeagnaceae; genus Hippophae; species Hippophae gyantsensis. The sequence goes on along the minus strand of CM061030.1, from coordinate 45,936,121 downwards.
TGAAAATGGTGTCATCACTCCAAGATCACGAGGCAGATCTGCTATATATAGTATGGCTCGAACCCCATATTCTCGCTTTCGCTTGATGTCTACCCTCAAGGTTTGTTTTGTTTTGTTTTCAAACTTTATGTTTCCAGGCTACTCAAATTTTTGCTCCCATGATTGTCTGGTAATTATCCAGGGCGTTGGTTCACCAGTTGATGCCTACAGGGGGATATTATCATCTCAATCTGTATGGGAGCAAAGTTCACTTTCTGGATCAGAGTAAAGGGTATGGCTCCTGAGGCTATTGAATTATATTTTACATTACAAAGTATACCTTAATTTAAAGTGATGGATATTTTGTTTCATTTTCGGGCTACAAAGCGCAGGAGTTCAGCCTTAGAGAATGATATTGGACCATTTGGTCCTATTCGCAGAATATGCCAGAAACCTAACGTTCTGTCTTCTAGAGGTTTGGGTTCACGTTCTTCTGGTATGCCTCTTTCTATTTCTGAAACTTGACTTAGTCCAGGCACTGCTCAAATCCCATCATTCTCATCATGGAAACCCGTTTCATCTGGTGAAGCTAAGCCTGACTTCACAAAAGTGTCAACTGAAGATCAAGATAACACCCTCCCCATTTCAAGTTTATCCTTCTGTCAATCTAAGTCCAGTGAGATGGCTTCAAAAACATTACAGCAACTTGATAAATTGGTGTCACCAAAAGAAAAATCATCTCAGCTTAAACTTCTTACTTTGACCGACAAATCTCCAAGTAAGCTATCACCATCTATGCTAAGTGGACAGGTTTTAACAAGCCTTGAGGATATTGATTCTTCGAATCAGCCTATTTCTCATTCTAATCTAGACTTAGCCAATGAAGTCTCTGAAACTATCCTTCATAATGTTGCTCCTGAGGTTACTACCACTAATCACTCTATGGTTACGCGGTCCAAAAATGGTATCTCTAAGAAGAAAGTTTTTTCTGCTAATCTTTCAGATCCTACTTGTATTTCAGTACAAGATGCCCTTCTTCATGACAGATGGAAAGAAGCCATGCTTGAAGAGTATAATGCACTTCAAAGGAATCAGATATGGTCTTTAGTTGAACTGCCTCCTGACAAGAAAACCATTGGCTGCAGATGGGTGTTTAAGGTCAAAGAAAACCCAAATGGCTCCATTTCCAAGTACAAGGCAAGACTTGTTGCCAAAGGTTTCAATCAAAGACCTGGTTTTGACTTTGATGAGACATTTTCACCTATTGTTAAGCCAACCACTATCAGAGTTGTCCTTACTGTGGCCCTTTCTCGTGGCTGTTATTTGAGACAATTAGATGTTAATAATGTTTTTCTTAATGGAGATTTGAAGGAAGAGGTCTATATGGCACAACCCCCTGGTTTTGAAACCAAAGAAGCTTCTCACATGGTTTGCAAACTCAGTAAATCCCTTTATGGTCTAAAGCAGGCTCTCAAGGCCTAGTTTGGAAAACTCAAGGGCACCCTTTTTCACATGGGGTTCTCCTCCTCTAAAGCATACAATTCTTTATTTCTTAAGTTCTCTACCACCTCAACCATTTTTCTTCTTGTCTATGTTGATGACATAATAGTGGTTGGAAGTCAGAAACTCGAACTAGATAACTTCATATCAGTTCTCAATAAACTCTTCTCACTTAAAGATCTTGGAAAATTGAATTACTTCCTTGGCATTGAAGTCCGGTCCACAGATAAAGGTCTCCATTTGTCTCAAAAGAAATACATTTGTGATCTCCTCAAAAGGTCAAAAATGGATCAAGCCAATCCTCTACCTACTCCTATGGTAAGCAGTCTGAAACTCACTACTACAGGAGCATTGTTGGAGCTCTTCAGTACATCACCATCACCCGACCTGAGATTGCCTATTGTGTAAACTGTGTGTGCCAGTTCATGCAGAAACCTCTTGATCATCACTGGAAAGCAGTAAAGAGGAAAACAAACAATCTGTCTCTAATAAGGTATTGTGATGCTGATTGGGGAAATGATTTGGATAATAGAAGATCCACTACTGGCTACTGTATCTTCCTTGGAGATAGTTTAATTTCCTGGTCTTCAAAGAAACAGAATGTAGTTTCCAGGTCCACTACTGAAGCTAAGTACCGCAGCCTAGCCAATGCTACTTCAGAAGTTGTTTAGCTTCAGTCTCTTCTTAGCAAACTCAGCTTCAGTACCAGCACCATCTTCTTATAAGCTAATCCTATACTGCATTCGAGAACCAAACATGTGGAGCTAGATCTTTATTTTGTCAGGGAGAAAGTTATCTCAAAGCAACTTCTTGTTCAGCATGTTCCTTCTGCTGATAAAATTGCAGACATTCTAACCAAACCCTTGTCATCACATTTCTTCAATAGACTCAAGCTGAAAATGAGTATTTGTTCACCTCTTCAACAGGCAGGGGGAGGAAAAGAAGAGTGCTTGGTTTTAGGAAGAAAGTTAGAATGAAATTATGTTTTAGAGGTTTTTTAAAATCAGTTTTCTGTTATGAAGTTTGTTAGAAACTTCCCTCCTTTTCTGTTTTGTTTAGTTGCTATTCTGTGTATATAAGAGGACTCTCCTCTTTGTAAATATTCACTGAATACACAGATCATTTTCTTACTCTCTTTGATTTCTTGTTTTCTCAACATCTCATAAATCTATCTATGATGGCCGCCTAAAATGATACACATTTAGAGCACTACGTTCACTTCAGTAATGATGCTTTTGAGTTAGCTCTATGTGGCCATCATCTGTATCTTACTAGTGGTATTATCATTTTAAAACTTGTATGAATAGTCTTTTTTTTCTTCCTCTTTTTTCCTGATTCTTATACAGCACTCACATAGTAGTAGCCAGTGCAACGGATTCTCAATCAAAAGTTTCTAAACCATATAAAGCTGGTGACTAGAACAATTTGGAATCTGGAGGCTTATCTATTGCCTCTGAAACTAAACTTGTGCCAGTTGTACCTACCTCAACTTCAAAAAAGTATACACTCTCATTTGGACAATCATCTGACAGTTCTGGTTCAAATAATGATTCTTTTTGCTTCAACTTTCAAAGCCTCTACTCTTTCTAATAATTTGACAGCTCAAAATTCAACCTCTAGCACAATTTTCGCGAGTAGTGTTAGCAATGTTTTTGCCTCTAGTTCCACTATGGTTATCTCCAATGGTGGTATTTCAACCTCAACTCCAGTACCTTAATTTCCAGCTGCATCTATATTTAAATTTAGGTCTTCTACAGCTTCAACTGTTCAACTGCCAGTGCATCAGTTTCTGTTACTTCTGATGAAAACAAGACCAACCCAAGACTCAAGTGTTGGTAATTTAAGCAGTATGACTTTCAGTGGCTCATCTACTCCTGATGCAGGCACAGAAAGTAGCCCCTTTGGATTTGGTGCTACTGCTACTTCTATTGATGACCAATCCCGGGGGTCTACTTGGTTTGGTGCTGGAAGTGGTTATCTACCTAGTGCTCAGGCATTGCCTGCAAGGACCGATGTTGCGAGCTTCACATAGAGCACACCTATTCAATTTGGTTCCACTTCATCCTGTCCATTATTTTTGCTGACCTGGAATACAACCTTCTCAAGTGGAAGTTTCCTCTTTGGCTCAATTTCAGCTTCTGAACTGTTTGATTTGGAAGTTGTTTCTGGACAAAATTATGCTTCCTCTTCCAAGGCCAATGGTGTTAGCTCTAGCAGTGATATGATGCCCAGCTTGTTTGGTGCCAATTGGTAGCCCACAAAGTCTATCATATTTGGCTCTGCAGTTAACTCCACATCTCCATTCTCCATCAACTAGCTTTCCTTTTGAAGGATCTTCTGCATCTTGTCCTACTGCGTTTTCTTTTCAAGGATCTACTGCATATAGTGTGATGAGTGCTCAAAAAGCACTAAAATAACCATGATTTTATGCACATTAATTGATTAAAAATATATATATTTATATGTTTTATCATATATTTATATAAATTTGTCTTTTTCGGAATCACGGGTATTTTTATTGTTTTTCAGGTATTTTGGCTTAAAAACGCAACTTAAAAACTCAAAGAGGAATACTGGAAGCAATACATCACAAATATATTAATAAATAAATGGGAAAAGGTCAACAAATATGGAAAAATTGGACAAAATGGGTCACAAACGACAAAAATGTCGAAGGAGAAAATCGCGTCATTGCCGCTTGCCGCTCAGCCTCCGCCCAATTGCTCATCCGCCCCCACCTGTTTTCATCCGCATTGTTCATTCACAAGATCGTTCATCCGTAGGCACTGCGTTCATCCGCTGGAATCGTTCATCCGCTACAAGACAAGGTGTCGCTCTTTACGCCGACGTCATCAAATGACGTCGCAATCACTAATCCGCTTTACATTTTTTTACATTTTTTTTTTCTCTACTTTTTTCTCCATCCTCACCTATAAATACCCCCATTCCCTTAACTTCAAAACACACCTTCAAAACACACTTCTCTCTTCTTTCTTTCTCTTTTCTTAGATTTTTAGGTTTTTTTAGTTTTTCTTAGTTTTTAGTTAATTTCCTCTTAGTTTTTAGAGTTCTTCCTTTGGGAAGAACTAGTTATGTTTTTGTAATATATTAGCTTTTGATTCAATAAATGGGAGTGCAAATTCCGGCTTGAGGTTTTCCTCTTAGAACGAGAATAGCATCGAAGTTCTGTATGGATTTTATTTTCTTTACGCTTATTTTTTATGCTTTATTCTTACATGTTATATTTAATTTGTCTCGTGATTAAATTTAACTCTACCTGGCCGTTTATAAACATGATGTAATAATAACGTTGTTATGCTTGCATGTAAATATTAAATAGGTAAAAATCTCTAAAATGAATTGATTTTATTTTTTATTCAAGATTTTATATTAAGAATGTTAGAGAGAAATATATTATTTTTCATTACAAACTTAAATCAAAATTAGATTTTAAGGTTTAGTTATCCTGGCCTAATTTAGAGTAGTGCTCTTTTTATTTGTTGGTACAATCGCCCAGTAGTTGCAGTGAAGCTCTATTTCAAAAGTTTTTATAAGAATTATTATCTGAAAATGTATTGACAACATGTTTTCAAGAGTGGTTTTAAAACTTGAAAGTTAGTACTCGGATAACTAAATTCTTAGGTTTAATTTGGACACCTTGAATAAAGTTTAAATCAAGCCTAACCCCAACCTCAAAGGTGGCATTTAAATGGTTCATTTTCAATCTCTTAGAAAAAGAAATTAATTTAATTAACCAAATTAGTTATCAACCCCACCCATAGGTGTTAATTGATTTGTTTAGTTAACAAAGAATATCTAACACCACCAAAGGTGGTATTCATATAAAAAAGAGAGAATCAATAAATATCAATTCATATCTTTAATAACCTAAATAATATGAGCAAGTATAATTAACTTAGTTATTATATCCATAAATACTCCACTATTTTAAATGATAAAATTTGCATAAATATTTATTGAATCTTTATTTATTTTTATGTTAATAGATTAAAAACACAAACCCAAAATATCGCGGATGTGATGTTTAGGATTTAATTTCGCTTTTAAAAGTTTGAATAATAAATTAAAAACCACATACATTCCTTCCTTAGATCGACTCTTGGGAGTATACTTATCATTTTCTACTTAAAATGATTCGTGCACTTAGAGTTTTATAAATAGATAAAACCAAATGAATCCGGCAGGATCGTTATGCCGGTTCTTCCCGATCAAGTTTTTAGCTAATGCTCTGATGGCGATCAAGTTTTTGGCGCATGGTTCGTTCGCCTGATCAAGTTTTTTGGCGCCGTTGCCGGGGATGGCGATCAAGTTTTTGGCGCCATGGTCTCGTTCCGCCGATCAAGTTTTGGCGCTACGCCGGATGGCGACTGCTTTTTGCCGCCTTCCGCCCGATCAAGTTATTGGCGCTGTTGGCGATCAAGTTTTTGGCGCCATTGTTTGCCTGGGCCTGATCAAGTTTTCGCGCCAGGAAGGAATAAGTTTTAAATTATTTATCAAAATTTTAAAAACTTTTTGTGGTTGTAAATAATTGTGATTTTTTTTTTTTATTAAAAAAATTAAAAAAAAATAAAAAATTTTGTTGTTTGTGAAAAGTAAAAAAAAATTCAAATTTCAATTTCGTAATAAATAAAAAAAAATATAGCATGAATAATAAAATAATTTTGCATTTTGAAATATGAAGTAAAAAAAGTAAATAAATTTTAAATTAAATTAATAAATAAATAAGAATAAAAAAATAAAAAAAATAAAAAAATAAAAAAATAAAAATAAAAAATATAAAAATAATAAAAAATAATAAAAATAATAAAAATAATAAAATAATAAAAATAATAAAAATAATAAAAAATAAAAATAATAAAAATAATAAAAATAATAAAAATAATAAAAATAATAAAAATAATAAAATAATAAAAATAAAAATAAATAAAAAAATAAAAATAAAATAAAATAAAATAAAATAAAATAAAATAAAATAAAATAATAAAAAATCAAAATAAAAAAAAATCAAAATTTTTATTTTCAATTTTTTTTTTTTTTTTTTTTTTTTATTTTTGTTGTTTTTTCTTTTTCTTTTTTTTTCTTTTACCTTTTTCAATTATTTTTTTTTTCAATTTATTTTATTTTATTTTTATTTTTATTTTTATTTTTTTTGCTTAATTTTTATTTTTTCTCTTTTTCTTTTATTTTTTTATTTTTCTTTACTTTTTCAATTTATTTTATTTTTGGTTCATTTTTTTTTTTTTTTCAAATTTTTTTTTTAACTACTTTTTTTTTAATTTTCATTTAAGTTAATTAACTTAGGTTTTTAGTAACTTAATTTACTAACTTAATTAATTTAATTTACTAACTTAATTAACTTAGATTTTCATTAACTTAATTAACCTACCTTTTTATTAACTTAATTAACTTAAATTTTAACTTAACTTAACTTAATTAACTTAATTTTAATAGCATGAAAAGTAAAGATCTAAGGGAGTTCTGTCTAGTGAGACTAGTTCTTGGAAGCCTTGTACTCATTTTTCCTGAACGTTGTTCTGTCTAGGAGGATGGTTTTTACGAGCCTTTGCCCCACCATTCTTTCCTCGGGAGCACTTTGGTTAATACTGATTATGTTATTTTAACTTAAAAAATTTAAAAAAAAAATTCGAAACTATCTCCAAAATTTTAAAGCTTTAATTACAATCTAAGGAGTTAGTTGTTTTGTTTGGTCTAGGTACAATTGTGTTTTGATGCCTTTAATTATTTGATTTGTACCTAGACATGGATTATCTAAACTCACAAGCATGTCCCTAGTTTTAAGTACGTAAAAATTTAAAAATCCATAGACACGATCAAAAAGTATAGGTAGACAACCTTGTCTACTTGTAGGTTTGATTGACTCATTGATTTAGGGACATTGAGTTTACTTAAAATGAAATCCTCAAGTTACGCCTTGCTAAGACGTTAAACTAAGTCACATGAGGCAACCCATCATTTTAGGTAATTTTATTTTGTTTTATTTGTTTAATTTTATTGTTTATTTTAGTTTAATTATATGTGAATAATTTTTTAAATTGTTAAAACTAAAAATATTTGTCGAGTTGTTAGAAGTTCACAAAGAATTGTCTTCAGATACACTTTAATGATGAATATGATGAATGCACCTCGCATTTCTCCATTACTACTTACACATTCTCAAGAAATAGGTAATCTTTCTTCTTTTCTCTTTATCTTTAATTTACAATTGTTACATCGAGGACAATGTAAGTTCTAAGTCAGGTGGTGAAAAGTTACCATGCTTAATTAGAAAAGAAAAAGATTTAACAATTTAAAATTAAAAAACCAAAAAAACAAATATTATTAATTTTTTCTTTTTTATGTTCACATCTTCATTTTTTGTGTTTGGTTTTATTTTTTTGTGTGATTTAGTAATTTTTGGAATTAAAAAAAAAAATTTCTCACAAAAATTTATCATTTCTTTAAATCAAATTTAAGTAAATAGTTAAGTCTTTTGTACTGTTAGATTGATTTTGAAAACATATCATGAAATATTATGTAATTATTTTTGATAATTAGTTAATTTTTGTCATAACTAGTATTTCTCGATAAGATGTAGAAATTATATTAAACCCAAAATCGGGTGTTTATGAATTTGTTTTAAGTGGAGACTACCTTTGTAGATATAATTTGAGCCTAATTTCCCTTATCGAGAAAGTGAAATATATATTTTTTCTACTCCAAACACATTTCTTATTTCTTCAAATTCTTAGATGATCTCTATAGGCATTAATATTGAATGTATGAATTTTTTCTCATCTTACTAGAGTGTCGTATATTTTTATTATTATTTTTGCTTAGATTAAATGATTTGAGTAGAAATTGATAGTATATGCTTTTATCTCATTCGTGCATGACCTACAAAAAAAAGACATATCCTGGGTTACCTAAACCAAGATCAAAAATGTAAAAGCCACAAAATTAACCACTCACCAAAATCCTTAAAAAAATGTACAATCAGACATGGGTTGACTCTCTTAAAAATGATATATATTGAAAAGTATCTTCAGAAAAAAATAGAGAGATAAAGAATATATAGTATAATTTACATACTATGACCCGCATTACCCAAGATCCTAAGAAAAAATGTGTACAATCAGACATGGGTTGACTCTCTAAAAAAATGATATATATTGAAAAATATCTTCAGAAAATATAGAGAGAAATAATATATAGTATAATCTACATACTATGACCCACATTGCTTAGAAAGTTGTGAGTAAAGGCTAATTACAAAAGAAAGATATAGGAAGTAATTCCCTAAAAAGTCATTGCACTTTCTTCATTTGTAAAAGGCATATATCTTGAAATTTTTTCTTAATGAGTTTGATTTATGCATGAAAATAATTTTTATATATGATATCTTTATAATTTATACATTTGATTCCTTTCATGAGATCAAAATTAAAATAACACTTTGAGCCATTCTTCTTTATACATATGCGAACATATTAGTTCATTTTTATACATCAACGTTTTCAGATATAAACTAGTATGAGTTTTTGAACCCATAGGATTCGGTGTTTTGAGAGTATTGACTTGTGAGGAATAGTAGTCGGTTTAATTCGGATTTATGACACCTAAATTGGGTGAAATTAAATTGATACATTTTTGATATGAAATATGAAAATGATTTTCGACTAATTATTATAATAAATCATGATTGTTTAAAAAGATTAAAATAACTTATGCTTGAGATTTTAATTATGATCTTAAAGGAGATTAAAAGTACGAGACATTTTTGTGATATGTTGTTTTCTTTTATTCTTAAATTAATTTTGTTGTAATTTTAGTTTTTTGATTTGATTGTTTTTATTTTTACATTTAGTTCAATGTTCAGGTATCATTAACAAAACCCTCACGGACTCAAACTCGTCAATTAGGGCAACCTAGGGTTTAAAGGCTTGTTGCATAGGCTAAATGCAAACCGCTTCAATCCACGAAGTGATTTAGGATAATTTAATTTTTAGTTTTTATCGCTTCTTACAAGTGGACTAGCAAGAAGTCAGGTTCGTCAGTTGTGATGAGTGCTCAAAAAGCACTAAAATAACCATGATTTTATGCACATTAATTGATTAAAAATATATATATTTATATGTTTTATCATATATTTATATAAATTTGTCTTTTTCGAATCAATGGGTATTTTTATTGTTTTTCGTATTTTGGCTTAAAAACGCAACTTAAAACTCAAAGAGGAATACCGAAGCAATACATCACAAATATATTAATAAATAAATGGGAAAGGTCAACAAATATGGAAAAATTGGACAAAATGGGTCAAAAGGACAAAATGTCGAAGGAGAAAATCGCGCCAGGTCATAAGTTGCTACTTACCAGTCACTTTCACGACTGCTCATCCGCTTCCACTGTTCATCCGCGCATTGTTCATTCATTCGCCAAGACTGCTTCATCCAGTAATTGCTCATCCGCTGGAATCGTTCATCCGCTACAAGACACAGTACCAAGCCTTCATTACAGTTTATCGTCATCAAATGACGCCAATCACTAATCCGCGTTTTACATTTTTTACATTTTTTTTTCTCTACTTTTTCTCTCCATCCTCACCTATAAATACTCCCCCATTCCTTAACTTCAAAACACACCTTCAAAACACACTTCTCTCTTCTTTCTTTCTTTTCTTAGATTTTTACGTTTTTTTAGTTTTTCTTAGTTTTTAGTTCATTTTGTTAGTTTTAGATTTGTTTCCTTTTTGGGAAGAACTAGTTATGTTTTTGTAATATATTAGCTTTTGATTCAATAAATGGAGTGCAAATTCCCGCTGGAGTGTTTTCCAAAGAACGAGAATAGCATCGAAGTTCTCAGAAGGATTTTATTTTCTTTACAAATATTTTTTATGCTTTATTCTTACATGTTATATTTAATTTGTCTCGTGATTAAATTTAACTCTAACTGGCCGTTTATAAACATGATGTAATAATAACGCTTGTTATGCTTGTAAATATTAAATAGGTAAAAATCTCTAAAATGAATTGATTTTTATTTTTATTCAAGATTTTATATTAAGAATGTTAGAGAGAAATATATTATTTTTCATTACAAACTTAAATCAAAATTAGATTTTTAAGGTTTAGTTATCCTGCCTAATTTAGAGTAGTGCTCTTTTATTTGTCAGTACAATCGGCCTAAGAGTTAGAGTGAAGCTCTATTTCAAAAGTTTTTATAAGAATTATTATCTCGAAATGTATTGACAACATGTTTTCAAAATAGGGTTTTAAAACTTGAAAGTTAGTACTGGATAACTAAATTCTTAGGTTTAATTTGGACACCTTGAATAAAGTTTAAATCGCCCTAACCCACCAAAGGTGGCATTTAAATGGTTCATTTTCAATCTCTTAGAAAAAGAAATTAATTTAATTAACCAAATTAGTTATCAACCCCACCCATAGGTGTTAATTGATTTGTTTAGTTAACAAAGAATATCTAACACCACCAAAGGTGGTATTCATATAAAAAAGAGAGAATCAATAAATATCAATTCATATCTTTAATAACCTAAATAATATGAGCAAGTATAATTAACTTAGTTATTATATCCATAAATACTCCACTATTTTAAATGATAAAATTTGCATAAATATTTATTGAATCTTTATTTATTTTTATGTTAATAGATTAAAAACACAAAACCCAAAATATCGTGACAGGATGTTTAGGATTTAATTTCGTTTTTAAAAGTTTGAATAATAAATTAAAAACCACATACATTCCTTCCTTAGATCGACCTTGGGAGTATACTTATCATTTTCTACGAAATGATTCGTGCACTTGCGAGAGTTTTATAAATAGATAAAACCAAATGAACGGGCAGGATCGGCGATGTCGGTTCTGCCCCGATCATAGTGCTACTGCATTTTCTTTTGGAGTATCCTCTACATCTAGCACTACTTCAAACAGTGCACGTATGGTATTTGGATTGTCAAATGGTGCATCATCAAATCCCATATTCTCTTCACCATGCACTAATCCTATTGGAAAATTACGCAAATTTCCGATAAGTCAGATTTATGAGAAAGTAAGAATAGAAAAATAATACATAAATTTGATAACGGAGTTCGGCCAATCTTGCTTACATCTCCGGACCTGCTGTAGAAATTTTTACTGAAAGGAGAGAAATTACACAAGGTGTTTAAAACACTCACAACTCATAACCCAAAACCCAATTACACCCAAGAAAATTACTCTCAATTTTCTCTCACAAAAGCTTTTCTCTCAATTGGAATGAACACTTTGGATGATTAATTCATTACAATTACACATCTATTTATAGGAAAATTCACTCCTTGAATTACTCCTTAAATTAATGGTTCCTTGAATTGCTCCTTGAATTAAGCTCCTTGTTTTGCTCTTTAATGTACTCCTTAAATTAAGGAGCTTTATAGCAATCTCCAACAATTCTCCCACTTGAAGACTGATTTCAATCTGTCTTCACGCCTCGATCAATGCAACATCTTTTCTAGTGTTGTTACTCTAGTAGACCAACTAAAGTTGAGCACAACTTAAGTTTGTCAATAGTCACCACCTTTGTTAACATATCCGCTGGATTTTTGCTTCCTTGAATCTTTTCCAGTATTAACACATCATCTTCCAATAGGGATCTGATGAAGTGATAACGAAGTCCAATATGCTTGGTTCTAGAATGAAATGCCGAATTCTTTGCCAAGTGTATTGCATTTTGACTATCATTGTGCAAAACATTCTTCTCTTGTTTGAATCTCAGCTCAGTTAACAAACCTTGAAGCCATATCATCTTTTTATTGGCTTCAGTCACTGTTACATACTCAGCCTCTATAGTGGATAGAGTGACAATTTTCTGTATTTGTGACATCCAACTAACAGTTGTAGTTCCAACAGTAAATATATAACCGGTGGTGCTTCTTCGGTGATCAACTTCACCTCCAAAGTTTGCGTCTATGTACCCTTGTACTTTTAACTCTCCTTTACTAAAGTACAAGCACTTTTCTGTGGTGCTTCGCAGATACCTCAAAATCCACTTGACTGCTTCCCAATGAGTTTTCCCTGGGTTTGACATAAATCTGCTAACAACTCTCACTGCATGGCCAATGTCTGGTCTCGTACAGACCATTGCGTACATAAAACTTCCAATGGCTGAGGCATAAGGAACCTTAGTCATGAATTCTTTTTCTTCCTCTGTTTGAGGGGACTGATCCTTGGATAGGCGAAAGTGACTGGGCAAGGGTGTGCTAACTGGCTTGGCGTCACCCATGTTGAATCTCTATAAAACACGATTGATGTACTCTGCTTGAGATAACTGCAAGGATTCTTTCTTCTTATTTCTTGTGATTTGCATTCCAAGAATCTTCTTTGTTGGACCCAAGTCTTTCATGTCAAACTCTTTTGACAATTGATGCTTCAACCTTCTAATATCATCCATATCTAAACCTACTACTAACATATCATCAACATAAAGTAGTAAAATGATATAACTGGACCTATATCTCTTGAAGTAGCAATAGTGGTCGGCATTGCACTTCTGGAAACCTTCCTTGTGTATGAAGCTATCAAACTTTATGTACCATTATCTCGAGGCTTGTTTCAGGCCATACAAACTCTTCTTAAGTTTGCACACCATGTTCTTCTTCCCTCTTTCTAAGAAACCTTCTGGTTAGTACATATATATCTCTTAATCTAAATCTCCATGAAGGAATACAATTTTCACATCCAACTGTTCAAGATGAAGATCTTCAATGGCTATAATACTCAACACTGATATGATAGTATTGAGCTTCACAATAGGAGCGAAAATGTCAGTGTAGTCAACTCCTTTCTTCTGTTGAAACCCTTTAACAACAAGGCGGGCTTTGTATCTCTGGAACCATCATGCTCTTTTTTCATCCGATACACCCATTTGTTATAAAGTGCCTTCTTTCCCATAGGTAACTCAGCTAGTTCCCATATCTGGTTGGAGATGAGAGATTTCATTTCTTCTTTCATAGCAAGCTCACACTTGCTGGAATCTCAAGTCTAACAAGCTTCATCATAGCATTCAGGCTCCCCTCCATCAGTCAGTAACATATAATTCATGTATCTCCTGTTAGGCATATGAAGTCGAAAAGACCTTCTCAATACAGGAGCTGGAGTAAGAGGTTGTGGTGTGTTGGAATGCTATGTACTGCTCTGTCTACATTTCTTGGATTTAGGATCAAGCTTATTCCTGCCTTGATCACTGATATGCACAAATGCTACACAGCCGAAAACTTTTAGATGTGATAGTTTCACGTCTTTTCCGCTCCATACCTCTGCTAGTATTCTATGTTCCAATGGAATAGATGAGCCTCGGTTGATCAAGTAAGCTGCCGTGTTGATCAAGCTGCTGTGTTGGAAAATTACGTAAATTCTCGATAAGCTAGATTTATGAGAAACTAAGAATAGAAAAATAACACACAAATTTGATAACAGAGTTCGGCCAATCTTGTTTACGTCTTCGGACCTACTGCAGATCTTTTTGCTAAAAGGAGAGAAATTACACAAGGTGTTTACAACACTCACAACTCACAACCCACAACCTAATTATACCCAATAAAATTACTCTCAATTTTTCTCACAAAAATTTTTCTCTCAATTAGAATGAACACTTTGGATGATTAATTCATTACAATTATACATCTATTTATAGGAAAATTCAATCCTTGAATTACTCCTTAAATTAATGGTTCCTAAATTGCTCCTTGAATTAAGCTCCTTGTTTTGCTCCTTAAAATAAGGAGTTTTATAGCAATCTCCAACAAGTCCCTCGTTAGCTTTTGGTAATAGTGTTCAAATGAATATGGAAGACATGGTTGAGGACAATGTTCAGGCATCAACAACGACTGTTCCACTATTTGGTCAGCGACAACCCGTCTTGCTCTCTCCAACTAATTTTCAGACAACACCCACAATTCCAGCATTTGGTCAGCAACAACCTGCCTCACCATCTCCAACTAGTTTTGTATTTGGTTCAACGGGTTCCTCAGTGGGTAATCCATTTCAATTTGGAAGCCAATCAAATCTGGCATTACCACAGAATCCTTCTCCATTTCAGGCTTCTCGTAGTATAGGTTTTACTGAAGGGAGCAACTTTTCATTGGGCACTGGCGGTGGCAGTGTTGACAAGTCCAATAGAAAGTACGTGAAGCCTGTAAGGAACAAGCATCGGAAGAAGTAAATATATATACAATCTCAATTTGTTATCTACTGCAAAATCATGCAGCAGGAGGCTATTGTCATAATCATCTTCCGGAAATGATCCATGCTAACAAAGGTATAAAATTAGGCTGTTGAGGTTCAGAAATTTGATGATTTTGTTCATATCAGATACTTGTCTCAATTTTTCTCATTCCAAAGAGGAAAATTATGGTCACAATAAAGGCATAAATTTTCTCAATTATCACCTTGTAGTCTAAAGATTACTCGCTCTTTGTAGTAGTGGAGTAGGTCATATACTATCTGTGCGATGTGTTGTCAACCCTGGGCTCTGTTCAGTGTATCGTCTCTTTCTCTCTATTTCTTCTTGATTATGTACTCTTTGATTTGTACCACAAAGGGAAGGTCCCTGCGAAGATTAAAATATGGATGTTTATAGATATATGGATAATTTGATTTTATCGAAAGATCGAGAATATTTAAAATATCATGGAAATTCATGTAAAAATTAAAAAAAAAGTACGAAAAATTATTTAAAACTGTTAAAATGTTAGATAATAACTGATGATAGAGAATTGAATAATATTGAATGTATTAGAATAATATTTTCAATAAATTAATTGTTATATGAAAAATAAAATAATAATTTGAATGAAAATGAAGTGTTCCAATATTAAAAAATTAAAAATTTATACTATCATTACATCTAAATGAATTTTGCGGGGAGTGTAAAGGATATACAATATTGATTCAAGTAACATTGATATTATGATATGAATATAATGATTAAGATATAGAAATGTGTATTAACTCAATAGTATGTAAATTGTTGTAGAAGGTTTTCAAATATTCCATTAGCATGTACACTCATAGAGATCATTTTCATTTAACTTAATGCTTATTGAAGATAAATTTGTAATCATAATTTTCTTATTTGATTATAACATATCTTCTTATTTTCTGTTATGTATATTTGTGTATTCCTTTCTAATAGCATATATTTTTGGAGTAATAGCTTTACACTTATAGTTTTCATAGTGTGTGACATTTGTATAATTAAAATGGATTTAAAGGTTGGTTATGTCTCTCCATCTTCGTCACCGCTTCTTACATTATCTTGCTCATCATTATCTTTTTCTTCCTCACCTAATGATTCACCAAGATTTCTTTTACGAGAAGAAAACATTATAATGTATTCGTGGTTGATATAGTGATCTAATAGTATAACTCATTCATATTCTATTTTAAATTATAGATTTGAACTACTTTAAAATATCGTTTAATCTAAAAAATATTAAAAATAATTTTATTCACCTTCAACCTTTCATTAGAAGGTAGAAAAAATTCTATAAATTATACTGCATAAATTGCCAAAAAAAATTAGTAATATCAAAGATAATATTCTATTTTGTTGCAAAAATTATACCACATAAATTAATATATTTATATCAATGATAACATACTCAAGATTTTCTATAATATCCTAATAATTTTGTTCAAATAATATTACAAATTCATATATGTTAAAAGTGATTGATCACAAACTCTTCTAAAAATTGAAACTAGTAGAATAATAACTAACTATAATTTTATACATCTATCACCCTTTTACAAATGTTGGTTCTATGCACTATTCAAGTCAAATATTTGCAATTCAACAATTAGAGTTAATGAGACTTGAAGAGTTGGTTTCTAACAACTTCTAACATGATACCAAAGCTGTAAGTCCTGTATTCAACGCTCAATAACTGTAATTATTAAATCTCAAAAGTTTGTACATAGCTAATATTTGTGAGAAGTGATAGATGTATAAAAATAATATTGCCTTTTCTCCCAATAATTTAAGTTTTTGAAAATGTTGTTTTTTCAACAACTTCTAACAATATCCATATCAAATCTTATGGATATTCGATATTATCCAGGATATGTCAAGATATTTTAACTTATGGGTCCGTGAGATCTGTCAAAGAAAACTTGTTCAGTTTATTCCTATTCTAATTGCATTTGTAACAAAGCAGTGTGCGTGTGTTTTTTTGGTTATGTGTGTGTGTGTTTGTGTTTCTTAGTTGAATTCAAATCACCATTGAAGCAACATTTTTTTCTTTGCTTACAGGAAGTAAAATAACTTATAGCAGAAGAAAGCCATCACACCAAGGTGCCATCAACTGTTGTTCCCATGATCCGTTGTTGAACTTTATCATCTCTTCTAAATGAAAATCATCAACATCACACTAAAAGAAAACTATGTATGTCACAAGGAGGAGATATTTGCAAAGATAAAAGGGTACCTGTTGGGAAAATTGGATATATTTTTCCTATTCTAAGTAGTTACTATTCACTTATTATTTAAATGAATAGAACTCAAACTAACTCGACAAAATAATGTTATTGAAAATATAATGTTAAAATAAACTAAAGTAGAAATATCAAAGAAAAAAAATAAAAACTAATTGGACGTCGTTGACCACTTCCACTATCTTCAAATGAATAAAGTCCAAAATTACAACTAATTGGACAAAATTGAGCTAATCAATTACCCTTATAAAAGAGAGGAAGATTTACAAATTTTAGGATGCTTTAAAAGTGAAGAAATGGGCTTTATTTATAGCCCAAAATATAACACACACCTACATTCCTAACCAATGTAGGACTTTTTCAATTTTCTCACTAAGGAGCTATACAAAAAATATCCACCTTAGCGACTTAATGATTCTAAATGATTTCTTCAATCTCTAGATTAGCGACGCCATTGCCAATTCAAATTTCCAGGATGTTAATCAAGTCCAGAAAATGTTTGAACTTGATTGTTGTTACCACCTTGGTCATCATATTTGCGGGATTCTCTATAGTTTTAATCTTCTGAACTAATACTCCACCTTCTTTAATAATCTCTCGCAAAAAATGGTAATGAACTTTAATGTGCTTTATGTGTGCATGATAGACTTGGTTCTTTGATAAATGAATAGCATTTTAACTATCACAAAACACATTAATATATTTTTGACTAACTCTCAAGTCTTCAAGCAAACCTGGTAACCAAATAACTTCCTTCACAACCTTTGTAACTGTCATATACTCTGCCTCTATAGTAGAAAAAGCAATTATGGACTATAAGGTAGACTTCCAACTAACTAGTGCTTTAGCAAGAGTAAACACATAACTAGTAGTTGACTGATGCTTATCTAAATCTCCTACATAGTCGAAATCACAATATCCTACTACACATTGACCAACAGTATTATCCTGCTGAAATACTAAACCAACATCTACAGTATTTAAAATATACCATAGAATCCATTTCATAACCAACCAATGTCCTTTACCAGGATCATGCATATACCTACTTACAGCACCAATCGCATGTGAAATGTCAGATCTCATATACAGTATTACATACATCAAGCTACCAACCACATTTGCATACGGTGCCTTTGTCTTTTCATTCATACCAAAATGTTGTAATACCTTCTTCAAATATTGACTATAGGTCAAACTATGCTTTCCTTTCTTCTTGTCTCTACTTATCTCCATGCCAAGAATCTTCTTAGCTTCTCCCAGATCTTTCATCTCAAACTTCTAATTTAGTTGAGTCTTTAACTTCTCAATTTCTGCTTGGCTCTTTGATGCAATTAACATATCATCGACGTACAATAGGAGATAAATGAAAGACTCATCTTGTAGCTTGCAAAAATACACACAATGATCATGTGCACTTCTAGTATACTTTTGCTGCAACATAAACTGATCAAATTGTTTGTACCACTGCCTCAGAGATTGCTGCAATCCATACAATGATTTGTTCAATTTGTAAACCCAATCCTCTTTACCAGTAACATAAAACCCTTCTGGTTAAGACATAGATTTCTTCTTCCAAGTCCCTATGTAGAAATGCGGTTTTCACATCAAGTTGAACTGGTTCCAAATCCAAATGTGTTACCAAGGCCAACAAAATTCTAATGGAGGAATGCTTTACAATTGGAGAAAATACCTCATTATAATCAATTCCTCCCTTTCAAACTTATCCCTTAGCCATCAACCTTGCCTTGTAGTGAACACCATATTTGTTAGGAAATCCCTCTTTCTTTGCATACACCCATTTATAGCCAATTGTCTTCTTGCCCTTAGGTAGTTGTGTCAACTTCCATGTCTTATTCTTCTGAAGGGATAAAAGTTCTTCATCCATGGATTCTTTCCATTTTTCAACTTCAGGGCTTCTGATTTCTTCTTTATTTATGGAAGGAACATCATCATGCACAACTAAAAGTGTACAAGCCACCATATTCTTAAACTGAGCAGGTAAATCTTCAAAATCTTTGTATTGAGCACGCATCTTGACATTTGTCATCGTGGCCTATCAACTGCAGTTTCTTCTTGTTGCGGTGGAGGTTCTTGGTTTAAAACCTCTTTCATCTAATTCATCTTCTGCCAATGGAGGATCAATTTCTGTCTTATCTCCATGAACTGTATTAACAATTCTACTTTTCAAACTCTACTTTCTTCAAAGTTTTCTCCTCCTATTACAAAGTGCCATCAATCTTCTCAGTTACCTTTCTCAACAAGGAAGAATTATCAAAGGTAATATCTCTACTAAAGATTATCTTTTTCATTTAGAACTAGAAAGAATCCCCAAAAAAATAGCTTTCTTGGCTCTTGGATCCAACTTTGATTCTATTACATGGTAGTATACAATAGAACCAAACACATGTAAGAAATCATAATCTATAGCAGGTTTTCCAGACCATACCTCCATAGGCGTTTTTCCTTCAAGAGTAGATGATGGTAGATGGTTGACAAGATGACATGCATACGTCACAGCCTCAACCCAATACTGCTTGCCTAACCTAGCATTTGACAACATACACCGAACCTTCTTCAGTTAATTCTGGTTTATACGTCCTACAACTCCATTCTGTTGTGGTGTTTTTTGAATAGTGAAGTGATGCATTATCCCTTCTTCTTCACAAAATTTCATAAATGGATCTTTTGTGTACTCGATGCCATTATCAGACCTCAGACGCTTGATCTTTCTACTAGTCTGAGTCTCGATCATCTTCTTCCACTTGAGGAAAATTCCCAGCACTTCATCCTTCTTCTTCATGAGATACATCTAAACTCTTCTAGAGAAGTTATCAACAAAAGTGACATAATAATGTTTGCCACTCATGGATGGAGTTCTTGTTGGCCCTCATACATCAGTATAGATGTAATCCAAAATTTCTTTTGTATTATGGAGTGCAGTGCCAAAGATTACTCTTTTATGCTTCCCCAATACACAATGATCACAAAATTCCAACTTACCGGTTCTCACATCTTTTAACAGGCCTTAATTTACAAGAATTTGTAAAGCTTTTTCACCAGCATGTCCCAAATGCATATGCCATAGCTTGGTAATTTCTGAATCTCTTTCTTCCTATGAAACTACTGTTGATACTGTCCTAATAACCATACTACTAAGGTAGTAGTACAAGTTTATTCTTCTTAACACCTTTCATCACCACAAGTGCTCAAGACGTAACCTTCAATGCCCCATTTTGTATGGTCATAGTGAAGCCTTTTGATTCTAAGACTATCACAATAATGAGATTCTTCTTCATATTTGGAACATAATAAATATCCTTCAAGACTCTGGTTGAACCATCTTAATTCTTCAAACGAATTGTACCAATCCCTAAAAATTTGCATGGATAATCATTACCCATGAAAAAAAACTCCACCGTCTAGTTCTTCAAAGTTAAAACCATTCCTTATTAGGAGACATATGGAAGGTACACGTTGAATCAAAAATCCAATCACCAGGATAGGATGCTATTGAAGAACCAACCAATGCAAAATCTGAATTTGAATTGCTTTCAGCTACACGTGCATCAAACGGCACAACTTTTCCTTTCTTCTGCAACTTCGAGCAATTTTTCTTCCAATGGACTTTTTTATGACAAAAAGCACATTCATATTTACCAAGCCTTCCTTTTGAATGAGATCTGCCTCTTCTTCCTTTCTGTTGAGTTTGCAAACACCCTCTTATAGACAATGTCTCTACTGCTTCATTCCTGCTTTCTTTTTTATCTTTCTTTCTAATTTAATAACTATACAAAGTAGTGCAAACTTCCTCAAATGAAACTTTATCCTTCCCAATGAGTAAGCTCATAATAAGGTGATCAAACTCATCAGGAAGATAGGCTAACAATATCAAGGCTAAATCTTCATCTTTAAAAGTTTTATCCATATTTAACAAATCTGTTACTAATCGATTAAAAGCAATAATATGGTCGTTTATTGTGGCAAATAGGAACAACTTCTTCAAATAGAGCCGATTATGTCCGCTCATCTTTATGAACTTGTTCTCCAACGCCTTCCACAACTTACTTGCAGATGTCTCCTTCATGAACATATACTTTTGTTCTCTTGAGAGACAAGACCATATTGATATTTTTCCACTCGACTTCATCTACTTCATCTGGTTTCTCTTCTTCAATGGCGATGTCTATACCTTATTGAAATAGAACATCTAGAACTTCGCCTTGTTACATGTCGAAATGACCGGTTCCATCATGTTGGAATTAATTTCAATTAATTATAACATATACGGGTATATATGTGATATAAATATATTTGAATATTAGGTTGTCAAATATTTAATTAAACCTATTATAAAGCGATCAAATTAAGTATTATTTATCAGGTTTAATATGTGTCATGAGAAGTGGGGTCTTTAATATGTAGAATGTGTATTAATAATTTTATGACTTAGTGATGGTCTAAATTATATAAAGTTTAGAAATAATACAATTATGCTATTGGTCCCTAGAGAACACAATTAAATATAAAAATGTTCTTTAAATAAGGAAATACCCAATAAGGTAAGTTTTGAATTCAAAATTTGAATATGCATAGGATTCAATAAGAAAATTTCTAATATGGCAAGTTTTGAATTCAGAATTTGAATCCGCGTAGGATTCAATAAGGAAATTTCCAATAAGGCAAGTTTTGAATTCAGAATTTGAATCTGCGTAGAAATCAATAAGGCAAGTTTTGAATTCAGAATTTAAATCCGCGTAGGAATCAATAAGGAAATTCCCAATAAGGCAAGTTTTGAATTCAGAATTTGAATTCTCGTAGGATTCAGTAAGAAAATTTCCAATAAGGCAAGTTTTGAATTCAAAATTTGAATTCGCGTAGGATTCAATAAGGAAATTTCCAATAAGGCAAGTTTTGAATTCAGAATTTGAATCCGCGTAGGATTCATTAAGAAAATTTTCAATAAGGTAAGTTTTGAATTTAGAATTTGAATCCGCGTAGGATTCAATAAGGAAATTTCCAATAAGGTAAGTTTTGAATTCAGAATTTGAATTTGCTTAGGATTCAATAAGGAAATTTCTAATAAGGCAAGTTTTGAATTTAGAATTTGAATCCGCATAAGATTCAATAAGGAAATTTATAATAAGGCAAATTTTGAATTCATAATTTGAATCCGCGTAGGATTCAATAAGGAAATATCTAATAAAGAAAGTTTTGAATTCAAAATTTGAATCCGCTTAGAATTCAATAAGAAAATATTAAATAAGGAAATATCTATTGAGGAAATAGATTATAGATCACCTCTTGAAATTTAGAGGCGTATTTTCCTCTACTAACGTCTCTTCATCTCTCTCTCTTAATATAGTTTGGCTCTCTATATATATATTAAATATATATAAAACAGAAAATAGAGAGAATAATTAAAAGGGGAAAGGGTTTTCGGTTAAGAACTTACAATTTGGATATCTTTTATTATACATAATAGAACATTGTTATTACCGCCTCTCTTGCTCTCTCTACTAGACTTGAGAGAGATTACTTGGAGATTTAAAGGCTACTAGTGATCACTGGTGATTGTGTCTCTCTGGAAGATTATGGCAATAGACCAAGGTAATTTATAATCAAAGAATGAACATTCACTAGAGGATCATGGTAAATCTAGGATTTATGAATTACAATATGGTTATGCATGAAACAAATACTTTCAATTGGTATCAGAGCCTACTATAGTTGAATCGTTAAATTTTGATTTTGGTTTGGATATTTATGGTTTAGAAATTTTTTTTTAAGAAAATTAATAAGTATAAATTTTTGAATAATTTTTCTGAAGAACAAGTTCCTTCTGTTTGAAATTTTTTAAGACTAATATTTAGGTAATGACATAATTACTCTAATTCAAATTATTCGTGGTCAATGGTCAAACTATTCAAATTAAAAACTACTCTGTTCTGATATATATTTCCACATATCCATTATTTTGGTATTCTGTTACAATTATTTCCAAACCACAACATAGTATACAATAATTTAATTATTTGGTTAAGCCATAAAATATGAATCTATTAAGCCACAAGACATCATCCGATTAAATGAAATGTGCCTCTGTAGCTTCTGATTTGTATTGTAGGATTAAAATAATTAATTGCCTTAATTGACTTTATTCATGATAATTAATTGCGAACCATTTCTGATTCGGATTAATGACGCAATTATTTTTACTATATTTGCAATTGTTTTGTCCTTTCATCTTACTCAGTTAAGTAAACTTTTGTTTACTATATTTGATTTTTTTGGTCAGGCCAAAAGATACTAATTAAATCATGATTAATTATGCCTAATTTGGTTAAGCCATAGTTGAATTTGGATTTTGTTTAAATGATTATTCAGTTAATTGATTGTTTGAAGAATTAATAAATTTGAACTAAGTCATGTTTTTAAATAAATTTTTGCCAAGGATAATATTAAGTCATTAGAAAGGCTTCAGATTAAGATATATTTTGGAAAATGATTGACCAAGGTATCATCTTACCAAAGTAAGCTCTCATACTAGTGTTGATCATTTGCCAATTTATACACAGAAGATATACATATGGTGTTGGTTATTGGACTGGCCCAAAGGAAAGACAATAGTCAAGTATTGTATGTGTATACTTGTGGTAATGAATGGATAATAGTCATTAAGTTTTGGATGTAATTAGTTAATCAACCCAAAGAAAGGTTGAATAATTGACATCAAATAGACTATTATATTCGATTACTACACCTAATTATCTTAGAATAATGATTGACTCCAAAGAACACTTATTGTTCGAAGATACTTAGTAGATGGTGTTGTAAATTAGCACTTGCGGAAGCGAATATCGGGTCCAATTTTGGTTGCACAAATTAATAATAATGGATAACAGCAAAATTATAAGCAGTAAGAAGTTAAATGGCACACAATGATTTAAGTGGTTCAACTTTTCAATGTGAAAAGTCTACTCCACTGACGACGGCACACCGAAGAAAAATCCACTAATAATTAAAATGGAGATACAAACACTAATTTCCAGAGAGCTTCACAAATTATATCAAAATCCAAAATCAACCCACAAAATATCCCTTCTAATTTACTGGTAATATATAGCAAAATAAATTAACAAGCTTGCTATTAAATCAAAATATTACCGTACAAATGAGAGAAAAATCCACCAATGGAAACAATAATGGACAACTTGTCTTTTAGGGGTTGAAGAAAATGATATGGCCTGTCAAGAAGAAGAGCTGGTGAAGAAAAAAATATATTCCCTCTGTTGTACTGCATTGCTCTTTGTTTCTTTTCTTTTTTTTAGCGGCTACATCCCTCACGCAGCAAGGGAAACTAATATATATTAGTTAAAATGGTAAGGGTTTGTTATATGGGCTTTGGGCTCAATTTGTTTTGGGCCAAATATAACAAATCTCCACCTTGGCTCAAAACAGAAACAAGTTCTTCAAAATATAAAATTCCTCGGATTACCAAATAACCATCGTCCAAAGCCCCGAAGGGTGATTATCTTCTACAAACACCAATCAAGTCCAAACAATGCTTGAACTTGTTAAAAGGAACTAATTTGGTTAACATATCAGCTGGATTCTCTATAGTGACTATCTTATTGACAACAATAGCACCCTGAGAGACAATGTCACGAACGAAGTGATATCTGACATCAATATGTTTGGTTCTTTCATGATACATAGTATTCTTAGTCAAATGTATCGCACTCTGACTATCACAAAATACAACAGAAGTATCCTGCTGTAAACCCAAATAACAAACCAAACCTCTAAGCCAAATGACTTCTTTCACTGCTTCTGTTGCTGCCATATATTCTACCTCTGTCATAGACAAAGCAACTGTAGACTGTAAAGTAACCTTCCAACTAATGGCATAATGAGAAAGAGTGCAGACATAACCTGTCAGAGATCTTCTTCTATCCAGATAACCAACATAATCGGAGTCCACATAACCAATAACACTACAACCAGTATTAGAACTCCCATCATATACCAAACCAAAATTAGATGTACCTCTCAAATACCGAAGTATCCATTTCACTGCTTGCCAATGACCCTTACCAGGATTACCCATATATCTGCTGACAACACTAACTGCATGTGAAATGTCTAGACGAGTACAAACCATAGCGTACATCAAACTGCCAACAGCACTAGCATATGAAACCTGAGACATGTATCGTTTTTCTTCTTCTGAATGTGGTGACAAATCCAAAGAAAGCCTGAAATGCATAACTAATGGCGTATTTACAGCTTTAGAATCTTTCATGCCAAAACGTTCAAGAACTTTTTCAATATAACTTTTCTGAGTCAAATAAAGCTTGCCTGCTTGTCTATCCTTGTAAATTTCTTTGCCTAAAATTTTCTTTGCTGCACCCAAATCTTTCATCTCAAATTCACCACTAAGTTGAGACTTTAATTTCTGAATCTCAGACTTATTCTTAGAAGCAATAAGCATGTCATCAACATAAAGCAACAAATAAACTGATGAACCATCATGGAATCTTTTATGATAAACACAACTATCATAATCACTCCTAGAGTAACCATAATCAATCATAAAAGAATCAAACCACTTATACCACTGCCTTGGAGATTGCTTCAGCCCATATAAAGATTTTTTCAATAAATAAACATGATCTTCCTTACATGGAACAATAAACCCCTCTGGTTGATGCATATATATTTGTTCCTCAAGCTCACCATGTAAGAAGGATGTCTTGAAATTAAGCTGTTCTAATTCCATGTCAAACAATGCAACCATAGCAAGCAACACACGAATAGAGCTATGTTTCACAACAGGTGAAAATACTTCATTGAAGTCAATACCTTTCTTCTGACAATAGCCCTTTGCAACAACACGTGCCTTGAACCTAGCTACTTCAACTTTAGGTATACCTTCCTTTTTCTTGAAGACCCATTTGTTTCCAATAATCTTCTGGCCCTTAGGCGGTTTCACCAATTCCTAAGTATGATTCTTATGAAGTGATTCAATCTCTTCATTCATAGCAACCAACCACTGAACAGACTCATCACAAGTGACAGCTTCATGATAACTAGAAGGTTCATACACCTCAATAGACTCTGCCATAGACAATGCAAAAGAAACTAAGTCTGCATCTGCGTACCTCTGAAGGCGACAAATCTTTCTTATTCCTTTACCCTTAGCGATACTATATGGTTGCTCATGTTGCTCTTCTGCTACATCATGAGCATAATCATCTATCTCATCCACAGATGGCTGATCTGAAGTGCCTTCTTGCACTTGACTAGGAGCTCCACTCTCAAGCTCCACCTGCTCACTAACACCGTGGTCTTTATCTACAACAATAGACTCTTTTTTTCTTTTGCAACATGGAAAAATCATCAAACTTAACATCTCTACTAATCAAAAATTTAGGTGACTTGGGTTCAACACACCATAATCTATAACCCTTCACCCCAGAAGGATACCCCAAAAATATGCATTTCAATACCCTGGGCTCAAGTTTACCATCATTAACATGAGCATAAGTAGGACAACCAAAAATTTTCAAATCAGAATAATTAGCAGGAGTACCAAATAATACCTCAAATGGAGTTTTTAACTCAATTGCAGTTGATGGAGACCGATTCACCAAATAGTAGGCATGGTTACAAGCTTCATTCCAAAAGGATTTATCCAAGTCAGCTTGAAAGAGCATACAACGAGCTCTTTCTAAGAGGGTCCTATTCATAGGTTCTGCTACTCCATTTTGCTGTGGTGTATGACGCACAGTGTGGTGTCTCACTATGCCATTTCTTTCACAGAACTCATTGAACTGACTGTCACAAAATTCCAAATTATTATCAGTTCTCAAATGCTTGATTTTCTATACAAGCCTTGAATTTCACAAATTTTGAGAATGCATCATTCTTGTTCTTCAAAAAATACACCCAAACATGACGGGAGAAGTCATCAATAAAAGTCAACATATACCAGGCACCACCCTTAGACACAACACGAGAAGGACCCCAAAGATCTGAATGAATATAATTAACAGTACCTTTTGTTTTATGGATGGTTGTACTGAACTTGACCCTATGATGCTTTCCATAAACACAATGCTCACAAAAATCAAGCTTCCCAGTTTTCTGACCACAAAGCAAATCCCGTTTGCTCAAAATAGACATCCCTGCCTCACTCATATGCCCAAGCCACATATGCTATAATCGAGTAGTGTTTGAATCTTGATCTGACGAGGATGAAACTGATACACTGCCAATAATAGTGCTACCCTGAAGCATATAGAGACCATGCGACAATTGCTCTTTAATAACATTGAGAGCACCCTTACTAAATTTTAAAACTCCACCTTCAGCTACATACTTATAACCTTGTGAATCAAGAGTACCCAAAGATATCAAGTTCTTTTTCAAATCTGGAACATGGCGAACATCTTTTAAAGTCTTAACAATACCATAATGCATCTTAATTTGGACAGTACCAATACCAATAACCTTGCAGGACATATTGTTTCCCATCAAGACAACACCCTCATCAATAGACTGATAAGAAGCAAACCAATCTCTACTAGGGCACATATGGTAAGTGCAACCCGAATCAAGAATCCAAACATCTCCAGGAGAACCAATAGATACTGATAGAATATTTTCACCATCGGAACCAAAACTATCTGCAACACCAGCAACATCATTTGTACCAGAAGACATTGTGGTAGATTTTCCTTTACCTTTGAGTTTCAGACAATTTACTTTCCAGTGCCTTTCCTGACGGCAATAGTTGCATTTATCTTTTCTTTTTCTAGATTTGCCTCTATTATTACTTGTGCCTTTTTCTTGATTTCTACCTCTGACAAATAAACTACTGCTATTATCATTACTGCTTATAGACACCTTTTTCTTCAATTCTCTTGAATTCAAAGCTACTTTGACATCTTCCAAAGAAAAGGTGTCTCGCCCATATAGCATGGTATCAACAAAATGTTCAAATGAATGAGGTAAATAACATAATAGAACTAAGGCCTGATCCCCATCATCAATTTTAACACCACCATTTTTCAGATCACGAATAATTTTAGTAAATTCATCAAGATGATCGTGCAAAGGTGTACCTTCTGACATTCTGAATGTATACAAACGCTGCTTCAAATATAACCGACTCGTCAAAGACTTGGTCATATACAAATTCTCCAATTTAAGCCATAACCCAGCAGGAGATTCCTTATCACCAACCTCGCGTAATACCTCGTCAGACAAGGATAACTGAATTGAATTGAGAGCATTTTCCATCAATGCATTTTTTCTTCATCAGTCAATTTTTCTGACAATTTATCCTTACCTTCAAGTGTCTTAACAAGCCATTCTTTAACTAATATGGCCCGCATCTTCATACGCCAAAGACTAAAATCATTTCTACCATTGAATTTCTCAATTTCATATTTTGCCGCCATGACAGAAAACCCAATGTTAAATAAACAGAAGCACAACCCAAAAAATATGAAACCAATCAGATAACCAGAAGCTCAAAATAAATCCAAAAGAGCAAACTTGACCAGTTCCAATAAATAACAGAATAACCCAATAGCTCTGATACCAATTTGTTGTAAATTAGCACTTACGGAAGCGAAGATTGGGTCCAATTTTGGTTGCACAAATTAATAATAATGGGTAACAGCAAAATTATAAGCAGTAAGAAATTAAATATTTAAGTGGTTCAACTTTTCAATGTGAAAAGTATACTCCACTAACGACGACACACCGAAGAAAAATCCACTAATAATCAAAATGGAGATACAAACACTAATTTCCAGAGAGCTTCACAAATTATACCAAAATCCAAAATCAACCCACAAAATATCCCCTCTAATTTACTGGTAATATATAGCAAGATAAATTAACAAACTTGCTATTAAATCAAAATATTACCGTACAAATGAGAGAAAAATCCACCAATGGAAACAATAATGGACAGCTTGTCTTTTAGAGGTTGAAGAAAATGATATGGCCGGTTAAGAAGAAGAGCTGGTGAAGAAACAAATATATTCCCTCTACTCTACTACATTGCTCTCTGTTTCTTTTCTTTTTTTCAGCGGCTACATCCCTCACGCAGCAAGGAAAACTAATATATATATTAGTTAAAATGGTAAGGGTTTGTTTTATGGGCTTTGGGCTCAATTGTTTTTGGGCCAAATATAACAGATGGAATATGTCATATTTTGATTATTTTATTTATAATTATTTGGTCATTTCATAAGTTCTTTGAGGATGTTATGGTTTAAGGGGAAAATACAAATCAAATCTCCTTTGAATAGAAACAAGATTCTCCGATATAAGGGGCACCAACAACGGTACCAATTATAATAAGAATATCTGGAGACTCATTGGTTTGAGGATCGTACAATGAATAAACCTCCAGAAATGGAAGAGAATATGGTATAAGATAATGTTGATGTTGAAGATGAACATATACCACCTCAAGAACTTCAAGGACAAGTGCCTTTAAGGCGGTCCAAAAGATAGAAGAAGCACAACATCTAAGAATTATGTTGTGTTCCTTCAAGAACATGAATTCGACATCAACATGATAGATGATGACCTTCTCAATCTCCATCAGGCTTTGGAAAGTACGAATTCTCATAAATGGATTGAGGCCATCAATGAGAAAATAAAGTCAATGTATGACAACAAAGTTTGGGATACCGTCCCATTACTTGAAGGTGTGAAACCTGTTGGTTACAAATAGTTATTTAAGACCAAGAAGGATTCAAAAGGTAATGTGGAAAGATACAAAGTGTGGTTTGTTGCTAAGGGGTTTGCACAAAAAGTAGGCATTGACTTTATGGAAACTTTCTCACCTGTGTCTATGAAAGATTCCTTCAGAATTATCATGGCTTTAGTGGCACATTTTGATCTTGAGTTACATCAGATGGATGTTAAGATTGCATTTCTCAATGGCGACATTGATGAATCCATTTATATGGTGCAACCATCTAACTTTGAGTCTGATGACTCAAAAAAGATGGTTTGCAAATTAAAGAAATCCATCTATGGACTCAAGCAAGCATCTCGACAGTGGTATTTTAAATTTCATCAAGTAATTGTCTCGTTTGGATTTGAGCCTAACTTGGTGGATGAATGTATATATCACAAGTTCAATGAGAGTAAGTTATGTTTCTGGTTTTATATGTTGATGACATATTGCTTGCCAGTAACGATATAAACATGATGAATGAAACTAAGAGATTTCTTTTTAGACATTTTGATATGAAAGATCTTGGCGAAACATCATTATGTATTAGGCCTTAAAATACAAAGAGATCGAAATAAGGATATTTTGGGGCTCTCACAACAAGTATATATTGATAAAATAAGTGATATGGCATGGAACATTGTAAACCAGAAATTCCCCTATTGCAAAAGGAGACAAATTTAGTCTCAATCAGTGTCCAAAAATAGAACTCGAGAAATAAAAAATGCACCAGATTCCATATGCTTCAATAGTAGGAAGTTTGATGTATGCTCAAGTGTACATGTCGGGATATTGCATACATCATAGGAATGTTAGGTTGGTATCTTAGTAATCCTGGTATGGATCACTGAGGATCGGTCACGAGGGTACTTAGGTCCTTGCAAAGAACGAATGATCATATGTTGACATATCGAAGATCAGATAAGCTTGAGGTCATTGGATATACTGATTCTGATTTTACGAGTTGTGTGGATAGCATGAAGTAAACATCTAGTTGTATTTTTATGTTGGCTAGAGGAGCTATTTCTTGGAGGACTACAAAGCAGACCATGATTGCTTCTTCCACCATGGTAGCTGAATTCATTGCATGTTTTGAGGCATCGAACCATGGAATATAGCTAAGGAATTTTATCACTGGGCTGTGTATTATGGATACTGTTAAGTTACGACTCAAGATATATTGTGACAATAATTTAGCAGTACTATATTCCAACAACAACATGAGCTCGTCGAAATCCAAACATATCGACATTAAGTTCCTCGATGTGAAGGAAAGAGTTCAGAGTGGACTTATAAGTATTGAGCATATTGGTACAGCTTCTATGCTAGTAGATCCACTGACTAAGGGATTGGTACCCAAACAGTTTCATGAGCATATCGCTCACATGTGTATCTATGCCACAGAGGATTGTCAGATTTAGTGGGAGTTTGTATTTTATTTATCATGTTTTACGTTTTATATGATATACTTTTACAGATATCATGCAGTTAATTTTTATATGATATTATGTTATTTATATGTATCATGCAGTTATTCAGACTTCATTTATTTAGCTTTCAACTATTCAGTTTATTATGCATTTTGATTTTTGATTGACCTCAAAATCAAGCTAAGTTAAAGTAAACAAATTGGAAATAGGCATGTGGATCATACTACATGTAATTTCCAAACTACATATTCCCTTTATGATTCATAACATTTAGTTATGTTTACACAGTAATTTATGTTGGTTTAGTTTCCCTTTATGAGACGAATAGACCAAGGTAATTTAGAATCAAAGATTGAACATTCACTGGAGGATCATGGTAAATCTAGAATTTATGAATTGCAATATGATTATGCATGAAACAAAATCTATCACATCAAACTTCTCCACCTCGAACCTTGCATTCATAACCACTGTTTTGCCTGACGTGGATGGTTGGCCTTTGTTTGAGGGAGACTTTTCTTCTATCATTTCTTTAGATTACAACAACTAGCAACTATATTTCAATAGCAAACAAACGGAATACAAACAAATACCTAGATAGAAACTTTCGATTTTGATACCAATTGTTGAAAAAATCGGGTATATTTTCCCTTATTATTTAAATAAATAGAATTCAAACTAACCCGATAAAATAATGTTGTTGAAAATATAATGTTAAAATAAACTAAAGTAGAAAAATCAAAGTAGAAAAATAAAAACACTAGAAATTGAACGAGGTTCGATATAAATGTTACCTATGTCCTCGGGTGTCGTTGACCACTTCCACTATTTCTAAATAGACGAACTCCAAAATTACAACTAATTAGACAAAATTGAGCTAATTAATTACTCTTATAAAATAGAGAAATATTTACAAATTTTTGGATGTTTTAAAAGTGGAGAAAATGGTCTTATTTATAGCCTAAAATATAACACTTACTTTTATTTCTAACCAACTTGAGATTTTTTCAATTTTCTTGCTAATAAGTTATACAACAGTACTAGAGAGAACAAACTTAAGTGTGAGCGGTAGCATATATGCATTGGCAAGAGAAATAGTAAGTCGAATTTGGTCGGAAAGGCGAGAAGATGGAAAGAGAACAACAATGAACGAACTGAGGGTAACTTGTAAAAATTTCCATATTAAAGTTATTGAAGAATATTTAGCTCTAAAAAAGAGTGCTCTCTCAAATTATTATAGTTTATAAAAAAAGAAGAGTTAAAATTAATATAGTTTTGAGCTCAAATATGAGCCCATTTATAAGTCATCATTGGCGGAACCAGGACAGAGTGACATTATCCTTATTTTTTATTTTTTGTTGTATAAAATAAGTCTATCTTTTTTATATATATTTGATTTAGTAAATTTTAGATATAATATTTATAAAATTATAGATATATGTGTATAAAATAAATATGTATTATAAAACTTTATTTTTAAATTTTATCACAATAACTCGTTACAATGTAAATAATTTAAACATACTATATTTAAATAAAATATACATAATATTTTTATTAAAAAAAAGTAAGTGGTAATTTATATATATATATATATTATTTTTTATACGTTACATGTAGTGTATTAAAATCTTAAATTCGCTCAGCGCCATTCTAATTTCTCTTTGGATCAGAGCCCACACAAAAGAGCCCAGAGGTCAGAAGGTTTTAGTCCTCTAAAACCCTAACTTAAACAAGTTTTGACATCCCTTCCTCATCTTTATCTTCTTATCCATCTGCTTTTGTTTCCGGCGATAATCTTCCTCCGAGTCCATCAAAGATCTGACGGTCAGTGTCGATTCGTGCCGACACGGGTGGTGGAAGCTAAAATTGCTGACACGGGTGAATATGGTTAACTTTTTCGTGTAAACTTGGAAAGGCAGGTACAGGATAATATTGAATCTCTTTCTTTTCATGTATATGTGCTACAAATTTTAAACTTCACATTTTTTCTTTGCTATGTATTCATAATATCCTATCATCTGCATGTTAAAAATGCTTCTTTTTTCCCAACTTTAGATGACATGTGATATTGATACGTTTAAAAATTGATCAGTTATACCAATCTAGTAGAGATGCCAATTTGACTCAACTGGATAGGTTCAGTTCAGGGCGGGTCAGTTCGGGTTATGAACAGTTAGTATTAGAAGTTAGTTTGTTAATTACTCTCCCAAAAGTATAGTTTAAGATTATACTTTCCTACATTTATCATTCCACACAAGTATTGGCTTTATGTATCATGCATGTTAAACACTTATATTTTCAAAAATTGAGGAATACTGGACCTCAAACACATGATCTTCAGTTCTGATACTATGATGCTATGTTAGTTTATTAGGAACTCTCCTTAAAGCTTAAGTTCTTGAGAGAATGATCAATTATATTTTGTAATCCATTATGTGAAATACCAGTCTTAACTCTTAAGCCAATTTGAATTTGAACCATTTTGATATTTATGTTCAGATGAATTTTAAACATCGAAAACAATTACTATTCAGAAAGGGCAATGGTTTAGGTCATTGAGCCGCTGCTAATATCTGAATTCTTTTCAAATCAACATAAATAGAACAATTCAATTCGCCTCACAACTCAAAAGGGTTTGGTTTGGATCCGATCCATTTGGACTTGTTGCCACCATTGCAATCAAGTGAGAGCACAGGTGACAATATGGGAAGTTCTTTGATGGTGTATCTGTTTATTACAGAAACTAGTATTTCTTTTTAACATTAAGTTAGCATTTTGGTTTGGTTGCCTGGTGCCTTGATGAACTTTTCTTGGTGAGAATTTAAGTATATTTGAAATTGCCAAGCACCTGGTGGCATACATGTTTTAGTTCTTGTGGGCTGTTAAAGGGTGTGGCTTTGAGACTGATCCATGTATACAAGTTATGTGTAATTGATTAAAGAAACACATATTTAAATTTGTTTCAGGCTCTAGGTTCTTGCACTGTCAAGCACACAGTGCAGGAAGAAGAATGTGGAAGAAAGTAATGAGCCGAGCAGTTCAGCTTCAACAGCATCATCAGCCATCGCGATTCACAGCAAACCCTTTCTCAACCAACATCAATGTCTCCTCTGCCATCAACTCCATGCTTCTCCGTTCTCTTAAAGAGCACTATCTCGAAGTTTCCAAAATGAGCCCTCCTCCTGTAATCACCCCATTCTCTCTCTTTACGCCCCAAAATTCACGCACACACACACATACCCAATGCTTATGTTTACTTACATACACATATAGATATAATATATTGTATTTCCTTCAAATAATTGATTGAATTAAGCGAAACCCTTTTTTATTTTCCTTTTTTTTGTTTTATTTTAATGAATGGGGGAAGCAGAAGGTGAATCCTCCATTGCCGTTTACAATTGTCAAGGGTGCTCTTGATGGTAATGGTCCAGTGCTGAGGCGTAATTATGGTGATGAGGAGATTAACATTTCTGTTATGCGGCTGGCTAACATCATCCCTGGTGGTGATGGTGATGATGATGATGATATCAATCAGCTTTTTCTTCATGTTGATATTTCAAAGCCTGGGCAATCAGATTCTTTGCATTTTCTTTGTGGGTTGTACCCTGATGCCTTGGGGATCCATTCTGTTTCCATGAGGCCCAAGGTTGAGAATGGCTCCTCCCTTTTAGTTCCATCCACCTATAATGGCCCTACCTTCGAGTAAGTTTCTTTCTTTGATATCTTTTTAGTTTACTTCCTTTTGTTTGTTATCTTGTAGTGAGTACCAAGTATTCAATAGTTGAGACTAGTTCAATTAAATCTAATGGTCAAACCACTAGCATGTATCTTAATTAGAATGCAAAATACAAACTAGGATAACCTGTTTGCCAATTGTTGAACCTGTTTATGAGTTGTTTTTCATAATGATGCCTAATTGGAGAGCAGTCATTTTCTTTTATGTGCTTTGCTTTGGGTAGTATTGTTCTCCAAGGATTATTGAGAGACAATGTTTGTCGTTGGGAAAGTAGTGATTGTGACATTGCATTAGAGGGGATGATGGTAGAAGTGAAACTAATTCAAGTTATGACCAGTACATATAAAGAAATGAGGTGGACAACTCTTACTATCCTTTTGGACATAAGGGAGTGGTCATGTTAACTGCTTGCTTGCTTTCTATAAAGTGGAGCGTCTCGTTCCCTTTGTTCGATATAGAGTGTTGTTTGGGTGACATGAAAGAGGAAGATAATGCCATTATGGATTATGGATTATGGATTTGCTAGCATATTTATAGTATCTAGGAGTCCAGGTAGATTGTTAAGACCTTCAAAAGCTTCAAATAACCTGCCTAGTATTATAACAGGCAGGCAGCATAATTCAGGAGCTTATATCTTATTATCCATTTACAAATGAGCTTTAGTGCATTTAGTGGTGTTTCTTATTGTAGAGGTGGTAGAGCTCTAATCGCCAAAACAATGAACAAGTAATTTGACATCCGAGAATTATTTGTTAAGGGCATAGTATCTTTGTGAGATCAATAATTGGAAGGTGATATTATTGTCTGCATCCTCCTAAGTCATAGGTGAAAACACAACTGGTGTGTAAATGGAAAACTCACAAAATAAATTGAACGTTCCATAAATTGCTTTGGGTTCTTAGACCATTGGTTGGTACCTTTCAGGTATCCCTATTCTTATTTTGGTAATCGTTTTGATCTTTATTCTCAACTGCTACCTTTAGATTACCTATATTTAGGTTACTTATATTTATTTTGGTCAATTTTAACAGTAATGGTACCTTTGAAGTATTATAATTCATTTAGATTATTGTTGAAATTGACAAAAATGGATACTTGTAACCTAAACAAGGGTATTCTAAAAGTACTAGTTGAGAATAAAGATAGAAAAATGGTACCAAAACAAGAATAGTGATACTTCAAATTCATCAATTCTCTAAAACCAATAAAGAATGGATGTGTTGGTGGGGGTGTATGCCTAGTGGGTATAAATAGAATTATTCGTGCAAATATGGCATTAGCCTCATTATTCGATAGGCTTCAAAAGAATAATTTTAAAACTTTTTGTGGATTTGCTACCTTAATAGTATTATGATTCTACTTTTGGTACTCATATTTTTTAGTTGGTACCTTAGTAGTATTCCATTTAAAAAAAAGATACTAATTTGATGTAATTTGTGATTTAATTGGGGGATTTTTCACATGTGTAGTAATATATGTGTGATATTCAAAAGATATTTTCAGATAATCAATTTATTAAATGATATTTAGAGGGTATTTTTAGATAATCAATTAAAAATTTATCCAAAAATGTCCTCTGAATATCAGATGTGTGTTACTATACATGTGAAAAATTCTCAATGAAATGAAAAATTGCACCAAATTGGTAGTACTATTAAGGTACCACATTAAAATATATGGGTATAAAAGTGTATCAAGAGTAGAATCGTGATACTATTAAAGTAGAAAATCTACTTTTCAAGGGTTTTTTTTTATAACCACATGCCTTCTGAAGTTGATGTTTGTTGAGTCGTATAAGTACCAGAGTCATATGTCTTATGATGGTGACTTCAGAAGGTAGTGTTTGATATTCAATAATTGTGTTTCTTGTAGAAGAGATAAAGCTCTTATTGCTATACAAAATTTGTTTCACTTGTATAATGACTTATCAGAGTGAAAAAGCGTACACATCATACTAGTTTTTTATATTTTTGAACCTAATAGAGTGGTTTTCTACATCTTAAACAACCTTTTTTTTTAAATGCATGTTTCAATTTGCCCTTATTGACAGGGCACTTGACGAAAGAATGAAAGATGCATTCCACAGCTACATAGAAGAGCGTGATGTGAATGATAATCTCTTTCCATTTCTTCAAGCATGGTTATATGTAAAAGATCATCGCAATCTCATGCGTTGGTTTAAATCAGTGGGAACAGTCATTAATGATAATAGGTCAGATAATCAAGCTTAATCTGATGACGCAGTTTGAAAGAAATTTGTATTTATCAGCTCTAGACTATGATTTCTAGTCTGTGTGTGTCTTGTTTGGTCAGCTAATGAATATGGTCAAATTTTTCATATAACCTTGGAAAAGCAGGTGCAGGAAAATATTGAATCAATTACTTCTCAGATACAAGTGCTACAAATTTTAAACTTCACATTTGCACTTTTCTATATAGTCCTATTTTTCTATTATCTGCATGTTGAAGCCCCCTTTTTCACTTTAGATGACATGTGGTATACTTCAAAATTGATATCAGTTATACCAAAATCAAGTAGAGATGGCAATTTGATTCACTCTTTAGGCTCATTTCAGGGTGGGACTGTTCGGACGATGAACGGTAAGGTTTATATCTCAATTCTGTGAAATTCTCTTTAATATTGAGCTAGCAACTGGCATGACTTTTTTGTTTGGTCCGTTAGTGCATGGATGAATTTTGGTTGGTGGGAATTTAAGTATATTTGGAATTGCCAAGCATCATGTAGGCTTGTAGAGTACGTGTTCTAGTTTTTGTGGGCCTTTTTTGGGTGTCGATTCGTCCACCAATCATCAATGTCTAAAAGTTGTGTATTGATTAAAGAAAAGTATATTTGTATCTCTCAGGCTTCCCTTGGCATTTCTGGTTACATATTAATTCCCTTCCCCCCTTTAAAAGAAAATATTTATAGAAAATTCCAAAATGCCCAATGTCTCGTGAGCCATTCATCACCTAGAGCGGTGAGCCTTGCAGCCTAGGATGGCAAGACCCTAACAAGCACACAATTTGTTTTTTTTTTTCTAAAATTTTCCAACTAACTTTACACAAATAAAAATACAAAAACACAAAACACAATATAGTGATGTGCCAAAACTTGTACAAATTTTGTATATTTATAAATTATTCGTAAGTGTATGAATAATTTATAGAAAATGATAATTATATTTCAAAGTTTGGTCTAAAAATGAATAATATGATTTTTAAATAATTCAACAAATTCTTAAATAGGAAATTAAAAACTTAAACATCTTGCAACAATTATTTGGGTTTAAGAAATCTAATCTAATGATAAAAAATAAAAATAGATTCAATAAAAAAATTGACAAATAAACATTTATATTAAATGGAGAATTTATGAGATATATTATTGAGTTAATTATGTTTACTCAATATTAATTAGGTTATTAATGATTTAAATTAACTATATTGATTTTTTTTTGTTTATGAAAATATCCTAAGGCAAGAATCATTTTTTTTACTAATTAAACTTTAACTTGTTACCTTTGATAGGATAGATAATTTAAACTTTAATTAAATTATGTTCTTTTTCTAAGAAATTACTAGATTATTTAATTTGTCTTCAATAAAAAATCTTATAGAAATCTTTGAAATAGAACATGATTCTATATAAAATTTAGTTAATAAATATCTAATATTCGATAGTTTTATTCTAAATCAAATCCAAATAATTAAATATTAAATTTGATTCTCATGTTTGTCATGAAAAATACTAAGTCAATTTACTTTTCTATAACAAACTTTTGTTTAAATCTTGATGAAAAAATAAAAATTAATTTATTTTATAAAAATGTTTACCTACTTTAATATTTCATAAGTATAACAACATTACTAATATCTCATATATGCATGTTTTAATAAATGATCAATAAATTAAACATAAGATGTAAAACAACACAAAGATAATATGAAAAAATACATTTAAATTATACTTTAATTATATCCTTATAGAAAACTTCCAAACAAAATTACTAACATTGTTTATTGAATTGAAACTAAAAATACTACATAAACTATAATTGTTTAATTCTTAATTGAGAGAAGAACTTTGAAACTACTAAAAGAAAGGAAAAACTTGAAAGAAACTAAGAAATCAGCATAAAGAGAAGCTGTTAGATGAAATGGATGATTTTTACAATGAAAGAGGGTTATTTATATAGCTTTAGAAAATGCTGCAAAAGAGAGGAAAAATGGATCAAATGGTTGGGGGCCATAACACATTATTTTCACGTTGTGACATGAGACAAATTGTACATGTTTTGGCCACGATCCACTTTACTTGCATTACGACACACATTATTTCCATGTCACGCCCAACGTTCTTCTCAACAATTGAAATCCCTATTTTCTTTTATACCATTTTCAATGGTTTGAAACATACGTAAGCTTTATATACGTAAATATTTTAAGCTTCGATATTTTAATGGAGTGCTTTTATGTACTATTCTTGAGTGTTGATTTAATTAAATCATTTTAAAGTTAAAATACCTAAAAAGATAATAAAGCATACCCATGATTTCAAAAAGTTAAATTTGCATTAAAAGATAATAAAATTATGCAAATATAAATATATTTTATCATTTAAAGTACATAACATTATGATATATTAGTACTTTTAAGCACTCATAACTTAGCATGCATACTAATAGAACCTACTCCTATGGTGTGTGTAAAACATGCAAATATACAAAGTGTTCTCAACTGCGTGAGTGTATGCAGTATTAACCATTAGTCATTGACCTTACACAGAAAAGACAAAACACTAAGTAAAATAAATAGGCCTCGCGTTTTGCACACTAGAATGCCAACAAAGACACAATGGACTTAGAAGACTTACAATATCTCCTTTTGGATTTTTTATGGTAAAACACTGAATAATTAACACAAACAATCATGCAATAAAGACATTTATTCCCATGAACAAACATCGATGCATAACCTAGACACCCCAACACATATACTCTAATTTCAACTATCTTGTCATGCTTCATTCATCTTCATGCATCAACACAACCACGTTGTATGTCTAAACTTTAGCTCCAACAAAACCTCAAGATCTATACCTATACCTCCATCTTGCACACACGAAACAACACATACCCATGAATGCATTGTGTAGACCTACATGTATTCTAACTAAAAAATTATTATGTTACCCCTATACAGGTATGCAACGACAGGCTAAGCACAATCAAACATGTAATTGACAAGCACAAAGCACATAAATCTCCCTGACTTCATGCTACACCCCTACGTATATACAAGTCAAGTAACCATGATGCAATGCAATCTATACTCACATCCTATGCAGCACATATCAATGCAATAAACAACGAGTTGTACAAAAAAAATTCTTTTCTTTTCGACATAGAAAATTAAATGAGCACCTTTAAATGAAGGAAAGAAGACATATCAAAATAAAAATAATCATATCAATCATGCAGCTAGTAGAGAAGATTAAAGTAATACTTAAAAATAGAAATCATCACATGCAAACACAGAACATAACACCAAAGTGTTGAAAATATAACAACACAAATTTTTTCATTAATAATGTTTTTTTTTAATTTTTTTATTGTAGTTTTTTTATAAGAAAGAAAATAAATAGAAAAGTACATTAAAAATGAAAAAAATAGATAGAAAATAAGCACTCTCCTCCGTCCTTTCCACTATTATTAAAAGCGTTACTATGAGAAGAACTACCAATATCCTTATGATTTAAGGGAACAGTAGTATTCTATTGTGCAAAGAAGTTTTCAAGAAACTAGATGAAGGAAATTGAGGGCTCAAGTCCACTAAAGTTCTGAAAGAGGGAACTCAAGGAGCTAATGTTAGAATAGCTAGAGAAAAACTGATGAGAAGCACCAAGAGAGTCACCAAGGACAAGTTGGACAGAAGGTAAATACCTAGAAGAGAAAGGTGAACCATGTCTAAGAGGATACAATTTAGGATGATATGCACGTTTATCGAAGTAAGCAAGAAATTGGGCAAAAATATTTTAAGCATGATGAGTAGCAATAAGCTCTTAGAGCATGAAAGTGATCTCTGAAGATAGATGAGCATAAATGGGTGAGAAAGGTGAAATAGGAGAAAAGGGACAAGGAACAAATTGAGAGATACTCTGAGAGGAAGTAGAAGGAGTACAACATCTAGAAATAGAAGCATAATCAGAGGTAAAGTGACTAGCATGAATATGTTCTTTGTCTTTAGCAATACCAACGACATTAGGGAATAAGAAAGCATCTCATTGAGTGATCAAAGATGGATAGTGAAGAGACAAAAGAAGAGGAGTATTAGAACAAAAAACGATGGCCCTATAAATCATGCATAATGATGGTCCCATAAATCATGCCTGTAAGATCTATGGTCTCGCCATTAAGGATAGCACAAAGAAATTGATATTGAGAGGGAGTTACTAGTGAGTGAGAACGAGGGTGAATGGCAACACTCACAAAATCACTTAATTGTCAGCTAGGGGTAGAAGCACTTAATTAAACTGCACATCCATCATAATAATGGTTGGCTCCTATATCTGGTTACCTATCCCAGTGAGATTGCGAGAGAAAATGTTTGAAAACTCGATAGAGAGATACAAAGAGACAAGTTTTTTAAACTCAAAAAGGATGACAGGAAATGAAGGATTCTAAAAATCCAAAAGAGATAATATGTTGATGACATCATCTTGAGAAAAAGTGACCTTATGCCCTCACTAGAGAAATGTGGTAGAAGATCTAGATGTAAGAAAGGGTGAAATAGAAGAATAGAAATCCCAAAAAAAGGTAGGATCAAACCTCTAAGTACAGGAACACAAAGAGAGCCAATTATAGTAAGAAAACCTTTCTTGGATGAAAGGAAACTCATTTGTCAACACAAAAAACTTGCCAATAATTGGAGGTAGATGGTGAGGGGGAACAATAGAGTATGCCTGTTTCTCTTTATCTTCTAAGTTATTTTGGATTCTTCTAGATCCCTTAGGGCCATTAATATGGAAGGCTAGTAGAAAAAGGGTAAGTAAGAATTTAGAGGGTAGAAAGTATTTAAGAATTTATATGGCTTGAAAAATAAAGAATGAGGTTTAAAAAAGGAAAAAAGCCATGTTTATGACCCCTTGCTGCCACCTCACCTAGGTGCTTAGTGAGTCTATAATGAGTGTGTGTAAAACGTCACACTTGGTGAAAATCATGGTAAGAGGGTGGAAAGGTTCAATGAAGCATAACGAACAATACAAGAAGAAGGAGAAAGAAGTGTGTGCAAAAATAAAATTTTGATTTTTTGCAAAATCAAATAAATTAAGATAACATATTTTTATATTTTTCAAAAATAAACAAAACTTTAAGCATAAGTTCAACACGGAGAAATAGAGACAACATAAACACAAAGAGAAGAGAACAAGTACATAACAACTACAAGAAAAGAGAAAAAATAAAATAAAAACATGCTCGAATAGACAAGGATCATAAGAAAGAGTAACCAAATACATCCCTCCGTTTAGTAAATAGTTTATGAGCGACAATAGTGATCCATATAAATATGGCCAAGAAGACTCTTAGAAGAAGTTTTAGTCCTTTCAGTACTATGCCTTAGGTGTGAACATGCTTAGGTAAATCATAATAGTTAAAACCTGAGAAAACATAAGAAGATGAGTGAGAAGGAGATATCCTAGTAGTGCTCCAAATATAACTAGGAAACTGTCTATCAATATGGAAAGCAGTGCCATAGAGATGTCATGAATGTGTAGAAGGGTGAGAAAAATAGGGTCTCTCACTTCGGGAAGTACTATGAGAAGGAAGAAATGCTAACATTAACTTACACAGAAGGATGATAAGTTAATTTTCTACAATGAGATCTTAAGTACCTATACTCACCTTATTGCTCTCAAATAAGAGAAAAACAATTAGGTAAGGGCAAGATTTCATCATCGGTTCGATGGGAAGAAGTAGCAAGTGGTGAAGTGTTTACCTTATTAGAAGAAATATGGTGAGACACAACAACCAACCTACCTTTAGGTGCAGCTGCAACAAACTTCATATTAGGGTTAGTGGTAGATGGTTTGATAAACTTAGGAACAACACTAATAGGACCTATCTTCAAACTCGAGATATTACTTCTCTCTAATGGCTCTAGTACTATAGAGAATCTCATCAAGATTTTGTGCTCCTAAGATCAGCTTGCAAAATATACTAAAAAAGTGAGCAGGTTCCTCTTGACACTTGAAGAGCTTTTCACCTAAAGCTAGGATTAAGTCTTCTTTCTCTTGTATAGAAGACTCTAAAAAACCAGTAGAACTATTGGGGCTCTTAACTTTTTTATGGAGTTTCTCGAGCTCCACATCTTTCTCAAAAAGAGTATGTGTCATATACTCTTTATCACTTTCAAACACAATTACCCTCTTTCTTGGATGAGTAATTTGGTTGATTTGATCATTAGGAGGATCAAAACTGATAGTCATGATAGTCACCTCACTTGACTCAAGTTTTCTTAACTCTTCATATTTGGAGTGGTTAGCGTTAATATTAGCCAAAATATTAGAGTATATCCTTTTGCATAATCTCACACTTTTAGTGAGATCACTATGATCACAGCCAATAGGGGACTTCTTTCCATCAAGAGCAACATTCATCACCCTTAACTCTTGATC
Organism: Hippophae gyantsensis; assembly: GCA_030763125.1. Lineage (NCBI taxonomy): Eukaryota > Viridiplantae > Streptophyta > Magnoliopsida > Rosales > Elaeagnaceae > Hippophae > Hippophae gyantsensis. The sequence goes on along the minus strand of CM061030.1, from coordinate 45,892,514 downwards.
CTTTTGTTTGAGACTCTCCAAAAAATATTTCTCTACTTTTTCTAACTTGATATGCTTCTTGAGGAGTTCATTATAAGTGCTTAGGATCTCATCTCGATTATCTTCTTCTTCTTCTTCAAAACCTTAATGTCCTTGTAAGGTTGAAGTAGAAGAATCTTCTGATGACTTAGAAGCCATAAAGGCTATATAAAGTTACACTTCTACTATTTGACATAGTAACCTTGACTTTCATGATAGATTGATTTTGTTTTAAAGGACAATTGACATCAATTTGGCTTCCCACACTCAAGATACTTTATTTGGTTAATATAATTTCTACAAGGCTATCTATCATGTTCATCTTCAGAGTCATGTTTCTTTCTATACCTTGAGTCTTTCTTACTCAAGGTGTCATTTCTGAATCCACTAGAAGGATTTTTCTTGTTCCTAAAAGACTTTGTAAAATGCTAAACAAGAAAATCCATTTCCTCTTCATATGGGCTAGAATTCTCATCGCTAGGCACAACTTTGTTCATAATCGTGCTACTACCACTCCTTTAGTAGATTTAAAAGTAATGTTATTTCCTTTCTTGATACCAACCTGGTTTTTATTGGCAGAAAGTGGTGCATCTCGTAGGCTTAGAGATCACTAACCAAATCATTAATAGTTAGCTCGCCAGGTTTGAAGTAAGTCTCCAATGTTGTAGTCTTGGCATGGAAGCAAAAAAAAGAGTTGGAAAGAATCTTCTCAATTGGTTTTTTTCATCAATAGACCTTCTAAGATTGTGAGAAGAGTTAATAATGTTTGAAAAACTAGCATAGAAATTTTTGAAAGTTTCATCCTTCTCCATCTACCGTAACTCAAAGTCTCTATTAAGACTCATAATTCTTGATCTCTTAACAATAGAGATACCCTTTAAACATAGTCTCTAGAATATCCTATGCTTCCTTGGATATGTGATAGTTATGAGTTCTTTGATACTCATAAAGAGTAACACTAATAGCATAAAGCCTCTTACTATTACATTTAAACTCGTTGTTTTCTTCTTTGGCCAAGTCAATCATAGGCTTGGGGATGACAATGTTATTGACAAGGATTTTGTCAAAAACATCCATCCATTTTTAATAAGAAATCATATGCAATCTCCAAGTGACCATAATAAATCATGTATCTTGGACTTCCAATAGGTATAGTTAAACCCATTAAACAAAGGAGATCTACCTATGATTCCTCCTTCTCCATAATCCATCTAGAGAGAGTGAGTGTGTATAAGAATCAAGTAAAATAAATCAATACCGAAGTGGTTAAGCAAAAATTAAGAAAGTCCAAAACATGGTAGATGACTAGTGTAAGGAGTTATTAACTCCAAGAGACTCACTCCCAACTCACAAGCAGTAGAAGACGAACAATAGAGATAATAAAAAAATCAAAAACACATGCAGAAAGCAACATAAATAAATTACATAGATAAGATGGTAATTTAATTTATACTAAGATGGAGATAACAAGCTGAGCAAAGAAAGTAATAAGCATGGCATAACATGAAAGAAGAATAAAAGAAATCAAATATTATACGATAGATGGAAAGAAGTAGTTTCCTATCACAACAAGATCCTTATATGTTGGCATATGTTTGGATAGAATTGTTCTTGTACTTATAGCATACAAACACAATGATAAAATAAGGTAAACCCATATCGACCCTACCCATATGGTATCCTTGGGAAACCTTTTGGCATCAAATAATTTACTAAATGAATAAAAACAATTGACAACCCAATAGAAATATAAACTCAATTAACAAACCAATAGAAATATAAACTCAAATACCTCTATCAATTAGAAAACCTATCCTAACTGCTTTGATGTTTCCTTCACTAGCTTCCTTCGCAATTACTATGATCCAAAGTATAGTCTAGTTCTCCTCCAATTCCCTACCACCACCTTGTGGTATGAATAGTCACCAATGGTTAGTGTCATGAAACCTAGGGGTAGGAATTATCTAAAGCTTAGGAACCTAACCATGCAATCTAAGTCTCGTGTGTTAATTCTCTTTAAATTAACCCAAACCTCAATAAAAAAGTTTTTGCATAAAAATTCTCAAATCACTTGTACCAAAAATCCCATTCTAATACTAGTGACCCATGATCAAAAAATAATTTATCTTTGAAAACAAAAAGTTCCAAAATTGACAGATTATCCCAATGTTTTTCTAATTACCAAACGATTTAGAAGATGGTGTATATATAGAAAATTCCAATATTCTCGGTGTCTCAAATCCTCACCACCCAAGGTGGTGAGGGTAATATCCATTCCCTAGCAAGAATAATAGCCATTACCCACTCGTTGACCAAGGGTGGTAAGGGAGTGGCATGACCCCACACACACAATTGTTTTTTTTCTTTTCATTTTTTGTTTCTAAAAAATTTCAAGTAATTTTCTTCAAATAATTGCAAAAAACCATGAATAAAAACATAAAATGCAACCTAGCATGCATACTAAAAGAACCAACTATTATTGTGTGTGTAAAATATGAAACATACAAAGTATTCTTAACTACGTGAATATGTGCAATACTAACCATCAATCACCAACCTTACACAGTGGAAGACAAAAAATTAAGTAAAATAAATTGGGATTGGTATTTTTTTAATACCCATGTTTTGAATTTTTTTTAATTTTTGACCATGTTTTGAAATGGTTCCCATGTGGTACCCAAATTATTTTAAAAGTTACCATTTAATACCTATGTCCTGTGATCTATTGAGTCATTATTGGTTTCCTTTGTGCAAAACATGAAGCCTATTTACTTTACATAGTATATCTATATTCCTCTGTATAAGGTTAGTTACTAATGATCAGTAATCCACACCTATACATAGTTAGGTACACTTTATATGTGTGATTGAATGTGTATCCTACATAGACGATTTGTGGTTCATGATTTGTCTTTGAATGTGCTTCCCACGGTGGCTATTGATTGTTCGTGGTGGAGGGTGTTCCTCACGTTTGATTGTTCACACTATACATTTTACTAATATACAATTATTGATCACATCACATTGAGTTATGTTGGCTATTGAGAAGATCTTGGTTCGTGTGTCAGACGAAGTTGTTACAAAGACAGTAAGCGAGGGCAATAATATGTAGTGCAAACATAGGTCTTGGCTGATAGAGGTATTGGTGGTTTTTTTTTCAAGGTTGTATCTGTTTTATTGCTTAGTAGATTTATTTGCTACGAGTGGTTGTCATAAGTAATCCAAAGATATTATCACATAGGTAGGGGCTCTGAGTGGGTTTACCTTATTATATTTGATGTTGTTCATGCTCTAGTGATTGGCTAGTACAATTAGTGTTTAAATCATTTACACTTCAACATACTGAGGTTTAAACTCGGATTAGAAAGTTTTTAATATTTATCGCCCACTTTCTGATTATTGAATTTTATATCTACATTTATTATATTGCATGTCAATGATTATTTGTGCTATTATGATTATCTGTTAAGCGTTTATTTTTATGTTATTTACAAGTTTGGGACGAGTTCTTAAGGAGTTAGTATCTCCTTAACTTGATTGTATATCGGGTCTCAAATTCCTTCAATGTAGTTATGAATGATCAAATTATATGTTAGTATAATCTAAGTTTCTATCATGTATGTACCAACATACTAGATGCAAACTTTGATTAGAAAGCTTATTTTATTATATGTTAGCAGATGCTTTCTTTCATTTATGTATAATATGCCTATAACTTTATATTTTTTTTTTTGTGGTATTAAAGTAATCTGTATGCTTCCTAATTAATTTATATTGCTTCTATTTTTATCTGCATATGAGTTTGATATGTCTCTAAGGAGTTAGTATCTATTTTTCCTAGTTGTGCACCATGTGTTGGACACTTTACTTGGTTTGCTATGTTTTGTATGATTACATGCTGTAAGAGTATAATTATCTTTTATCAAATAAGTTCCTATATATGAGGTCTTAAAAAGATTGGAAATCCTTTATTACCTTTTAGTGTGTATACCTGTTCATATGCTGTATTTTGTTTGCCATTCTTTTGCATTTTTCTAGTCTAGACAGGAGCTTGTGAGGCACACCTTCACTAGTGTGTTTACCGCATATTGTTATTTCTTATCTTTTGGTTGTTTTAGCTATGTGTTAACTTAAGCATGTTGTTTAGTACTTACACTATATGTTCTACTTAATTCACATTGTGAGGCCTGCTTGAATGAGTTGGAATAGAGCTTGCAAAAAGATTCCATAGGTTGGCTTTTCCACCCCTCATCTAGGTCTTGATTTCCTATTTGGGTTGGAAGAACATTTGGCCTCTACAAAATTGTTCCTACATATGAAATTCTCAATACCTATAATGCTTTAAAGTTCTATTTGAATATCCATGTTTTCAAATTTAGTATCCTTATTCTTTGTCATTTATTATACTAAAAGGATTAAGTTGGAACTTGTAAGTCCCGTCGTACTTATGCTTGTGTGTTGGCTTCCCGTGTACAAAATACATTGTCTATTTTCTTTTTGCTTAGTGTATTTGTCTTTCTATGTGTAAGGTTGGTTACTACATATTAGTAATTCACACGTTCACATAGTTAGGCACACTTTGTATGCAAGCATGTTTACACACATCATAGGGGTTGGTTTTCATAGTATGCATGCTAGGTTGAGAGTCGTTGCTGCTTGCTCACCTACATTCTCACTTGTGTTATTTGGCGTGTTTCAAGTATGGGTATTTATGGATTATACTCAGAATTCTTGGAAAAAAAATATACAAATTTTTAGCACCTCACCAACGAGCTTTCCTAGAACCTCACCATCACTCTCGCCACCAGTATTAGCGAGGTGGTTGGTGAGGTGTGAATTTCGAGCCCTATAAATATCCCACTTTTTTCTCTTTTCTTTAACCATGCTTTATATAGTAAAACTTTGCCAAAATTTACACTAATTAGTATATCTATTTTTGATATCATTTTGATGAGCATACATTTAAGAGTGAGTCATTATGTGAGTTTAGTAATCAAATTATAGGTTGTATGTGTAAGTGTTTTAACTGTGTGTCTCCCATACACGTTTGATATTAGTGTTGGACTGTGTGTCCCTTAAAAGTGTGAGTTATTACACTTCCAATTACTTGATTTATGGTTTTCAATCACACCATAATGGGTGGTGTTGGCTATGGAAAGAAACTGGGTTTGTTTGTTGAACCAAGTCATTTCGGTTGTAGTAAGTGAAGAGTAATAGTAGGCAGTTTGGATGAAGGTCTTGGTTAATAGAGAAAATTATGGTTTTACTGTCTATTAGTATTGTAACTTTTTTACTGTTTAGTGAATTATTTGCTATTGAGTGGTTGTCTTAAGCAACTCAAGGATGTTAGCATGTAAATACGGTCTCTATATGGGTTTACCTTCTTATATTGAATGTTATACATGATCACTTGTTGAGCTAGTATAATCTAAGCTTGTTGTGTATATTTCTCAACATATTGAAGCATAAACTCTAATTAGAAAGCATTTTTTGTTTACTTGATTTTTTTATTGATATATAATATATGTTTAAAAGCTATTTGTTTTTGTTATTTTATTTTTAATAATTATGTGCTTATACTATCTGAATTGTATAAGTTTTATACTATTCTATTTCTTACGAGTTAGGACCAAGTCCTTTAGGAGACTATTTCTCCTTATCTTGGTTGTATCTGGGTTATGGACTCTTTCCATTGGTATTAGAGTGGGTGCATTCTTTTGGGATTAACAGCTCTGGTTGTTTCTTTTAACTCATTTTTTCACACACACACACACACATTCTCTCTAATATATTCAAAAGAATAAGGTAATGTAGGTAGACCTCCACTTTTAAATAGGCTAAACTATGCCTATTGGAAAACACAAATGAATGCCCTTTTGGGTTGCCATGGAGACCGAGTGTGGTTCCATGTCGAGAATGGCTGGGTGTATCCTACTTGATAGCATTGTGACTCCTAAACTCATGATTATGTGAACTAAAGATGAGAACAAGGATTTTGAATGGAATAGCAAGGTCTTTATGCAATAATCAAAGCTATTTTGCAAAATGAATGTCGAAGAATTCAGAGTTATACATTTTCCAAAAAAGTATGGGACATCTTGAAGACCACTTATTAAGGTACATCAGTAGTAAAAATATCTATAATTTTGAAGTTGAATGAAGATTTTGAACTCTATATCATGCAAGAGGATGAAACTTTTGAGAAATTCTATGCACACTTTTCAAACATTGTTAAAATTTCCTACAACTAGGTAGACTTATTAGCGAGGAAAAGAAAATTGAAAAAATTCATTGCTAGCCTACCCTATCAATTTCATGCCACAGTTACTGTGCTCGAGTCTATGTACAAGCAAGGTGAAGTTAAAGTTAAAGAGTTAGTTGGTGACTTACAAGTCTTTGAACTGCATCACTTTTTACTAAGATAAGTGTATATTGCTTCTGAAAAGGGAAAAAATATTTTCCTCAATTCTACTAAGGGAAGTAAACCAATCAAAGGTGTGTGTATTATAGGTTATGATAATGATGATTTTGACCCTGATGAGAAGGAAATGACATTCCTTGTTGAGAGATTTACCAGGTTTTTCAAGAAGAAGAAACTTTTTTTTGGGATGTTATGAGAGATACTTTCAGTTCCAAAACCTCAATATATACTATAGTTGATGAAGACTCAAAAAATGGTTCTGAGAAACTAAGTAAAGGTCACTTGAATAAAATAAGGTGCTTTGAATGTAGAAAGCAAGTACACATTACTACTTAGTGCTTTCAGAAAATAAAACGCACAAACAAACATGCAATGAATGCTAAGGTCATTATTTCAAATAGTACTAGTAATTATGATGAGGATGAAACTAAATTTAAGCCCTCCGTTGCCTCTAGTACTATCGTTGATCCTTTGACTACTACCTCAGTTATTCAAGAATCCATAGATTGAATTTGAATGGACAATTCATGAATTGGCTCATTGATGATTATGGAATCTTTTTTGTTTTCATTGAATTCATATATTTTTTTCAATCCAAAAATGGGATTTTGTTTTATGAATTCTTTTCTTATTTCTTTTAGAAATAGAATTTCTTTAATAACCCATTTTTTTTATTTCTTTTGAGATATTTATAAAAAATTTTGTTATTTCTTTTAAAAAACTTAGAACTAGAAAACCTTTTCTTTTCAATTTTATAATTTTTTTTTAATTCTTTAAAAATAGGTTCAAAAAATGAAAAAAAATTTCGGGGAGAACCAAAAGGAAGTTCAGTTTCCTTTCCCCAAACGGTTAAAAAACAAAAACTACTAAAGATGATGAAGTCAAAGATGAAAAAGACGATTTGCTCAATTCTTACAATGCTTTATTGTTAGAGCATATAGAGTCTGAAAAGGATAAGAGAAAGATTAAGGGGTGCCTTGATGAAAAAGTGCATGAGATCAATGCATTGAAGAAAAATTATAAAGGAATGGAAGTCTTCTATTGATGGACGATAATATGATCTCACAAATAAGTGTGAGGTCATTCAAAAGAAATATGACAATTTGTTGAAAAAGTTTAATACAAATCATGAGCAAGAAACTTCAGAAACATTTGAAAGCTCCTACTTCGATCAAAACTACATAGCTATTTTCTCATCCTGATCTCTCTACGGATCAACGTGTTGAGATCAAAATATTGAAGAAGCATATTATAGTTCTTGAGAGTGCACAAGAATATATGGCTCACTCTCTTCTAGAAAAGAAAGTTTTGATTAAAGCTTTGAAAGACAGATTGAGTGTCAATAAGAAGGAACTAGCTCAGTCTACCTCCACTATCAAATAGATGTTGACTAGGTCAAAGAATTTAAATGAAATCCTCAGTAGTTCAAAAAAATTTAAGATAGACATGGCATTAGTTATGATGAAAGGTTTTCTAATTCAATAGTAGGCACCATTAAGCTTGTAAGATCAACCAATTAAGAGCCAAAGATAAAGTCTACTTATACAGACGTAAAAAAATTTTGGTTGTGTTGTTTCTACCTATTTCTCCTAGCAAGGTGAACCCTTAACCTAAGGCTAACACTTCCCATCACTCCCATGGTGGTCCAATACCTTTACCTACTATTACTCCCACTTGTCACCATTGTGGTGAACTTGGACGTTTAAGACCACACTATGGTAAATTGACTTTTCATCCTTGTGTGAAAGTCAATGTGAGCGTTTTCTCCTCTTCTCTTCAATGTACTACTCCTCAAAGTCAAGGACCCTATTTTCCTAGCTCTACTGTTCGTACCTATTATCATTGTGGCACTGCTAACCATATTGCTAGTTAGTGTCCTAGATATATAAGGAGTACATCATGGAGTCCTCAACCTTGCTCTCCATGTAGTTATTGTGGCTCATTAAAGCATTTTCTTGTAGGTTACATTATGCACTTGAGGTATAAAGTAGAAAAGAATAAATTTTCCTTAAAAATTCTACCTCGCCCAAGTTATATGTCTGACTTGAATAAATTTTCTAAGAATTATAAACAAAATAGATCATCACTCCTATATACACTTCATGCTCATATGAGCCAGAGACTATCTTCGAGCTCTGTTGCCCCTTACGAATTCTTCAAACAGAGGGATGTAGTTTGATCACTACTTTTGGGTGATCTTTTTGCTTTATGTTTTCTTTTCCTTCATATGCTATGTCATATAGGCTGCATCTCACTTATTTTTATACCTAGTATGTTATGTGTTGGTCCTCTTCCTGTCTCTTGTTGGTGTATGTTCTTGTTTTGCATGATTTTTCTACTCTTGTGTTTTATGTGTATCTTTGGAGATTATTGAGGTGTTGTTTTATACTTTTCCCTTTGTATGTCTCACTATTCTTTTCTACTCGAGGTTTCCTTGTGAATCTCTATGCCATATGGTTTACTTTCCTAACTTTAGGACTTTTTACATACTTACAATGCTTTATCTAAACATATGTGACTTGTTAGCATATATGTTTATTCAGTTGTTGCCCCTGTCTAAGCATATCTTATGTTTATGTGTTAGAACCCATGTCTTTTTCATTTACTTAGATGTTTAGTAACATCCGATGTTTTTTTCATTCAATTAGGAATGTTGTTTGTGATGTTCATTGGTTAGTTGGTTCCCTTCTTTCTTCTAACAAACAATGATGTGAATTTTGTTGTTTGTCTCTTTTGAGGCATTTTCTACTTCTTAGGCATTGATCTACTTTGAGACCTTCCTTGTCTTCTCACTTCTAAATTATTGTTATTGTGTTTCATGAGACTAACGTCAATATTCTTTGCTTTCCTACTGCTTGTAAAATGCATTCTAAAGGGATCATGTTGATTTTTGTTTGCCATGCATTTGACCTTAATTGAAATATGGATTTTTTGATATATGTATTTCTTGAGAGCATGTATAGCTAAATTCTTCTTGTTCATTTATCATAATTTTGTTTCTTTTTTTACAATTGATATATATATATTTATGAATTTGTATGGTTATTTTGAGAAGCTAGTATGAATCTCCTACTTTGATGATTTGTATTTGTCCAACAAGCTCTAAAATCCACCTTTAGTGTCTCTTGAGGCAAAATTCTTGGTGCTTCTTGGTTAGAAATAGGATTTAGGCCATTCTTGAATCGTTTGTTCCTTTATTGCTATCATAGTTCACATATCCTTAGTCTCCCTTCTTGGAGCCTTTGTATTATTTCTTCATTTCTTTACACTTAAATACTAGCTTAGCTTAAATGTTCATTCTCACTTAACTGATACATCCTTTATTGAGCTTGTATGTTCTAAGAATATCCATTTGACCTTTTTGGCTTTAATTAAAAAAAGGAGGAAGAAGGTTGAAAATGAAATTATTTTTTAAATAAGGAGGGAAAAGATGGAGAAAAGAAAAAGAAAAATTAAGTGTTAAAGTTTTTTATGTTTGAAACATAAGAAAAGAGGAAAGAAAAGAAAAGGAAAGTCAATTATTGATGAGCATAAAAAGGAAAAGATGCATAAATTTAAGAATTTTATGTACTATTCTCACAACTTCATTGGTTGAAGTTTGAGAAGTAAAGAGAAAAGAAACCATGTTTGAGGGTATAAATATCATGGATATGAGCTTATCTGTTTGATTGGATCAACAAAGGTGAGTTCAAGCCTAAATGTCTTTTCTCTCTACCTATACCTTTGCCAATATTTACAATCTTTGAAAGATCTATTGATTTCTTCTAGGTTGATGCTTATATTAGTTGAGAGAGAGACTAATTGTGGACTTATGAATCTTGGATCAACTTTAGTCTATATTTCATTTTCCTTGGTTTATATAAGCATATTGATCGCTGCAAAACTACAAGTGCACATTATCGTAGTTTTATAATAAAGTGATAAGTAGAGTATCGTTCTCAAGGATTGGTAACTTATTTTTGACAAATATCAAAATTATACTAATCTTAATTTTATCTAGAGAAGTCACTAAGGTTGTTGTAATTAGAATTTAAAATAAAATTAATTTAAGAAAATATGTAAAAGAAGATAAAGGTATTGTTCGAAAATCAAATCAATGGGAATCAGAAATATCCAAAAGGCTCTTTCAATAGTCAATTGAAAATAGTCTGGTTCATTAATTTATACAAGAATATGCAATTTAATAGAGCAAGAAATCATTAAGACCAATGATTTTTAAAACTACACAGGTTCATACAAGTCTTTTGATCTCTATATTTACCTATGCCGAAATTTTTTAGATCTATCCTATAATTCCCTCTTTCGATAGTAAACAACAAGACTAAAATCATCTAATTAATGACCAATTAATTAGAAGTATTAAACTCTGAATAAATCAGATAAACATAACAAGAAATAATTCAAATTAACATAGAAAATCAAGCATAATTGGGAATTAAATTACATCTTTTTCCTAGAATAAAGATAAATTAGTTCTTGCTAAAAATTAAATTTAACATAAACGAATTCACCATAATTTTTTGAAAATAATTAAAAAAACTATACATAAATAGAACTATTAATATGACATGTTGCAATCTAAATTTTCACATGTCTACCTTTGTGTTTCCCTACTTCTTCTTCTTTCCTGCATGCTTCTTGCTTGTCATTCATTGCCTAATAACTATTGCTGGAATGCATGAATATGTTTTCTTGGGTAGATTGAGATGTTTTATATATGCACTTATCTTTGGTTACCCGTGCATTTAGTTTTGATGATTCTATAAAAGTAGCATCATCAGTACACTTTTTTTCTTAATATTTGTTTGTTTTATTCAATAAGTATTATTTTTCGGGTTAAAAGTATTAAAACATGATATTTCTAGTGAAAAATGGTGAAAATATAATTTTTGAATTTTTTTTAGAATTTTTTATGAGTTTTTAAATGTAGAACAAAACAAAAGACACCGAATGAATGAAATAAAAAGCAAGGGACCTGACCAAACAAGCCATATGGATACCATGTAAGTAGAGAGGGCTAATCGGGTAATGTCGTGTGTTCCATATGGACGACATTTGTTATGAGCTCACCATCTTACCATGTGTCGTCATGTGTTTCTTCCATTCCTTCCACCAGTGCGCCATACCATCCATAACTACGAATCACATAACACCACGTGGTAACAACTCAACCGCGTTGACCAGACCACCCTTGCCATGCGTCGGGTGTTGATTCACTTAAAGAATCTCCCTTGCCATGTGTCATCATCATATTTACTAACGCTGTTAATTTTTCTTTTTTTATCTCATCCATTGGTCTAATGTTGATCTTATGGTCTACATTCCACTTAAGCTTAAATTAACCCTATAATTACCCCATAAATCCTAATGAGTCAAAATTAACATAATTTTTATCAAATTTTGGAGCCAAAAAGAGAAAAAAATACAAAAAAATTCAAAAGATACAATTTTGGTGGAGATTCAAGAAAAGATTGGTGCTACAATTCAAGAGATTGATTGTATTTCTTCTTCTTTTCCTTTTTTTTATTAAGATTATGTCAAGCTAATTTATTAATCTAGGACTCTTATGAACCTAATTTTCTACATGTAATAATTTAATATTTTACCCCAATTATGATTTCAATTTAATTATATTATTTAATCTAATTTTTGTACTTTTAATTATTTGGCCAACAATTGACCTATAAAGGAAATTAAATATATTTGAGAGAATTATTTATTTTTTTTATCTTGATTTAATAACATGCATAATTTCTAGGTAGAGACATATGATTCTTATATATGTAATCCATAATTGATGAACTTAATGAGTAGTATGTAATTTAATTGACATTAGAGTGTGACTAGGTTATTTACTATATGGTGTGTAGTTTGCTTCAAAGAAGAATACATGCTATGTTAGATTTAAATAAACATGTAATTGATTGATAATTATATGGGAGGAATTAGTGATTCATATGATTAGAAAAACGGGAAATTGAATATTCCTCGACGTTTTCTCATATATCTTTTTAGCTTCCAAATCTGATTCAATTAGTTACTGCTATTTATTTTTAGTTTTTTAATATTCTTTTCTTAAAACATAAAAACACAAAAGGAATTAATTTTTTGTTTTGTTTTAAGAACTAGTTTCTAATAATATATTCTCCATAGGAACGATAGTTTCTTATGATTATATTACTTGTTGTAATACATATATTTGTATATTTATTGCATATAATTCATGTTAGATCAAGTTTTTGGCGCAGTTATCGAGAATTATAAATATTGAAAATTAATTTTTATTTTATTTTATTTTAGCTATTTTTCTTAATTTATTTAGTTATTTATTTTTAGGAATGAAAATATTTGTATATTTTTCTTAACATAGTTGACTATATTACATTAGTAGAGTTCATCAGGGAAATTTTTTACCTTTAGATCCTGAAATCGAGTGTACCTTAAGATTAATTAGAAAGCAATATGTTGTCATACAACTTGGAATGATTTGATGGAGAAATTCTTGGTGAAATATTTTTCACCAACAAAGAATGCCAGGCTTAGGAATGACATTAATTCTTACCAACAATATAAAGAAGAATCTTTATATGAAGCATAGAAAAGATTCAAATAATTGTTAAAGAAGTTTCCTCAAGATAACATTCCAAGTTACAAAATTATAAACCCAAGAAGAAAAGGTAAGAAGAATTGTAATATCATAACCTTGAGGACTGGTAAAACTCTAGAGAAGGAACATGAGACTCAAAGGGGTGGGGAGGAACATGAGACTCATAGGGATGAGTAGGAACATGAGACTCAAAGGGATTAGGAGAAACAAAAAAATAACAAGGATGGGGAGAAACTAATGGATAAAGATAGCACTTAACCTTTGAGAAAGTGCTATATGATTTAGGTTCAAGCATTAACCTTATGCCATTATCAATCTTCAAGAGATTCGAGGTTGATAATATCAAACCCACTTCAGTAACCTTATAAATGGTAGATAGATCAATTAATAAACTCTAGGGTGTGATAGAAAATGTGCTAGTAAAGGTAGGTAAGTTCATATTTATGTCGGATTTCATTATACTAGATATGGAAGAGAAGCGTAACATTCATATAATACTTGATCGTCCATTCTTAGCAATTGAAAAATCACTTATTTATGTACAAAAAAGAGAGCTTAAAATTAGAATGCAAGATGACCAAGTGACATTTAAAGTTTTAAAGCATCTGAACCCTCTGATATTGATAACGAATGCTTTAGGATAGTTGATAACTTAAAATAACTTATTGAGTTGCCCACACTTAAGATTGTTACGTATGATGTTATGAACAAAGAAGTAAACTCACCAAGAAACAACTCAATCGTTTTTAATATTGAAAGTATGGAATCTATGATTACTATTGTTGGCTATGGGAATTATTTGGAGGTTGTACCTCTCATATGTACCTAATGTGGTTGTGGAGAGTTTTGAGATAAGATCTAAGCTCAAACCATATATTAAAGAGCCACCAAGTTTATACCTCACACCTTTACCCTATCATCTCCAATCAAGTGTGCAAGTGGAAGAGTCCAGTAGAAAGGTGAAAAAGAAGCTGAAAATACATAAATTAGATGAGCTATAGTGTAATGAATATAAGAATACCAAAAATTACAAAAAGAAAACAAAAATATGACATGATAAAAGAATTAAGCACCATGTTTTTAAATTGGAACATAAATATTATTGAACAAATCAAAAATCAAACTTTTTTTGGGAAAACCCAAGAGTAAAATGGACACAGATGGATGTGTCTTAGGATTTGATATGAAAGTCTAGTCAAGGAGGTTAAACATGACACTAGTTGGGAGGCAACCCAACATTATTTTACTTATATTTTTACTATTTTTTATGTGAATAAATATGGAGGGCAATGGCACAACAAGATTAAAAGGTTTCAACAACAAATGTAGTGTACCAAAGCTAATGGAGCTTTCTTTCCTTCTATATTTTTCATATTTATATGTGTACATTGGGGACAATGTGAAATTTAAGTTTAGGGGAGGAAACTTCATTCTTTACATTAGTATTTAGTGTGTATTTTCAATTTTTAGAAATTTTTTTAAAGATGTTTTTAATCATGATTTGGGTAGAAATTGATAAATATATGGAAACTAAATGCATGCATGCTTGATATCAAACATATAAACTTAATGATAAAAATTGATTGTAATGACTAAGATAAGAAATGTAACATGCTCGTTAAGATACTTACATTAATCATGTGATATGCCTGCTAGTTTTGATTGAATTGATTCAAATTTTTATGAACACATTCATGATTGATTTTAGTGTTCTTATTGAGAGAAAATTTGTGGTGAGTTATACTAGTTGATGAGATCTATCAGGTTTTATAATCTAGTTGATTATCCCTTCAGGTGAAATTTTAAATAGTAGTTAGCAAAAGAGATGATTTAGGCCTTATTTGGATCGATTGAGCCTTTTACATTGTTAATATTTTTAGTCACCCATTTGAGCCTAACAAAGAACCTTTCATATCTTTAAGTCACAATTTTCTCCTAACCAATAAGCATTAATCTTTACCCTTACACCTTTAGCTTGTATGAAAATAAAAAAAATGCAATTATATGTTATGTTACAGAATAAGGTGAAATGTAATGCACCTTATAAAAAACGAAAACGAAAACTCGCAATAGATTTATCCCTCTAAAGCAAAAGAAAATAAATTTTAAAATAAGTTTAAAAGTGTTATGAAGTTACAAAAATATATATGTGGAGTTACATAATAGGAAAAGAATGATAGGAGAAGGTTTACTAAAATATTCAGTTAAAGTTTAGTTGCAGTTAAAAAGTATATGATGAATAAAAAAAAGTTAAATTGTGAAAAGATCCTAAATGTCTTCATTTATCGACCCCACTTAAGCCTTATATTATAAGCATGTAAAGTCTTTATTGATTTTTAGCTAAGTGCATATTTATATTAGTGGAGAATGATGTGAAAAATAGACTTATAAGACTTGTTCTCAGATTGAATGATTATCATGCTTATATAGGTTCTTTTTATGAGTGCATTAGATGATATCATGTACAACACACACACGAATCAATTCGTCAAAAACCTTCAATATTCTAATATTGATGGAACATTGATTGATGAATATGTGAACCTCCTTGTCATAGAATTGTATGATTTTTGAGGGGGGTAGTTTTTCGTTAAATGTGTATGTATTAGTATATATATATTTATGAATATACTTTTCATGTTAGTTTATTTAGTTATACTTGGCTTTACTTGAGGACAAGAAAAGAGTTAAGTTTGCGGGTGTAATGACTTTATGTAAGTAGAGTTATCAGTTCACTTTTTTGCTTAATATACTCATTTTATTCAATAAATAGTATTTTTAAGGTAAAATTATTAAAATATAAACTTTCTAGTGAAAAGTGATGAAAGTATAATTTTTGGTAATTTTTATAAATTTTTTAATATAGGACCAATTAGAAGATGTCATAGGGATGACATGTAAGCAGAGGAATTGACACGTAAGCCATTAGGACACCACATAAGGGAAAGGCCAATCATGCAATTTCATGTGCTCTAGGTGACACATGCCATGCCACGTGTCAGAATAGCATTCGTTATGAGTTTATCATGCCATCAAATATCTTGTATTGTGTCACCACGTGATTTGTCCATTCCTTCCACATCATCCACAACCGTGAATCACGCAATGTCATGTGATGAGACTTAGTCAAGTTGACCAGATCAATCCACTTGTGTCAGGTGCTACGTGTTGATTCGTTCAAAGAATCTCCCTTGCCATGTGTAGTCATCGTATTGGCCAATGTTATTAAATTTTTTTTATCTTAACCCTTGATCTAAAGCTAATATGATGGTATAGATTCCACCTAAGCTTAAATTAACCCTTTAATTGCCCCCATAAACCCTAATGAGCCAAAAATAACATAATTTTTATCACCTTTTGGAGCCAAAAAGAGAGAAAATATAGAAAAATTCAAAAGGAGATAATTTTGGTGGAGATTCAAGAGAATATTGGTGCTACAATTCAAGAAATTGATTGTATTTCTTATTCTTTTCCTTCAAATTTTATGTCTTTCTTTATGAAAAATATGAGCTTTATGAACAAAAATATGTCTAGCTAATTTATTAATCTAGGGGTCGTATGAACCCAATTTTCTATATGTGATTATCTAGTATTTTTCCCCAATTATGATTTCAATTTAATTATATTATTTAATCTGATTTGTATGCTATTAATTATTTGACCAACATTTGATCTGTAGAGACAATTAAATATATTTGGGAGAATTATTTAATTATTTTTCTTGATTAAATAACATGCATAGTTTCTAGGCAGAGATACATGATTCTTATGTATGTGATCCATAATTGATGAACTTAATGAGTAATAAGCAATTTAATTGACATGAGAGTGTGATTAGGTTAATTACTCTATGGTGTGTAATTTACTTCCAAGAGAAATAGATGCTAGGTTAAATTCAATTGATTATGTAATTGATTGATAATTATATTGGGGGATTTTAGTGATTTATATGTTTAGAATGGGGGATTAAGTATTTCTAAGTATTTTCTCATATATCTTCTTTGCTACTAAATTTGAGTTAATTAATTATTGCTATTTATTTTTTGTTCTTTTAATTTTAATTTCTTAAAACATAAAAACACAAAAAATATTGAATTTTATTTTTTTGTTTTGAGAATTAGTTCTTAATAACATAATCTCTATTGGAATGGTTTTTTCTTATCATTATATTACTTGTTGTAATATGCATACTTGCGAATTCATTACACACAATTCGTGTTCGATCAAGTTTGTTACATATTGCATGCTCTTACCCTGCTAGTGTCTTAGTGATTTTCTGTGTCTTTTTTTCTTGAACCATATGGCATTTCTTATTGTCTTCGTTTTAATCTTACCTATTATGTTGCATTAGTGTTAGGATTATAGCATATTTTTATGCTCTCTCTCCTTCATATAGGGGTGTTATGAGTGTGGGATCACACTACATATTTTTGTCTGATTTGCATGTATTTAGGGGGAGTGTTGCATGCATTCAAAGGGCATGTTTCATGAAGTCAAGGGAGTTGTGCAGTTTTCTTGTATATGTGCCTATTCTTGTGTACCTATGTAGGGATAAAATGATAGTATGTGGTTTGACTACATGTTTGATTCATGTGTGTAGGTTATATGTGTAAAGTGAAGAGCCTTCAAGCTTTAGATGTTTTGTGTGTAGTAGTGTTGATACCCCCTTATTTCATATTGATAGAATGGATGAGTTCATACATAAAGATGGATGCATTTGGTGTAGGTATGTCTATTAGGTTTTAGTGTGTTGTTGTGTTGTTCATGGGAACAAACAACTTTAGGATGTCTTCATGATCATCTCATGTTTAATGAATATATGTACCTAGTTATTGATGAGTGCTCAAAAAGCACTAAAATTATCATGATTTTATGCACATTAATTGATTAAAAATATATATTTATATGATTTTATCATATATTTATATAAATTTATCTTTTCGGAATCACGGATATTTTTATTGTTTTTCAGGTATTTTCGCTTAAATACTTGAGGCAATACATCACAAATATATTCAAAAATAAATGAGGAAAAGTCAATAAATATGGAAAAATTGGACAAAATGGGTCAAAAATGTCAAAAAGAAGGAAAATGCGCACGGAGCCGCCCAGCCTGCGCGCGCCACCACCCAACCGCACGCGCAGATCCCCACTCCCGCACGCACCTTGCTCCAATTCCGCGCGTGCCACTGCCATCTCGCCCCATTTTCGCGTGCATCCACCCCTACGTCATGCTGATGTCATCAATGTCGTTAGCAATCACCACTCCGCGTTTCCACCATTTTTTCACCCACTTTTCTCTCCATCCTCGCCTATAAATACCCCCCTTCTCTTCACTTCTAAACACACCTCAAAACACATCTTCTCTTCTCTTTCTTTCTTTCATTTCTTAGTTTTTAGCTTTTCTTAGTTATATTTTCTTAGTTTTAGAGTTCTTTTCTTTTTGAGAAGAACTAGTTATGTTTTTGTAATTTATTTGCTTTTTGATTCAATAAATGGGAGTGCAAATTCCGTTTGGAGGTTTTCCAGCAACGGGAATAGCATCGAAATAAGGATTTTGTTTTCTTTACAGTTATTTTTTATGTTTTATTCTTACATGTTATATTTAATTTGTCTATGATTAAATTTAACTTTTCTAGCTATTTGTAAACATGATTTAATAATAATGTTGTTATGCTTGCGAAATATTAAATAGGTAAAAATCTTTAAAATGAATTGATTTTATTTTTATTCAAGATTTTATATTAAGAATGTTAGAGAGAAATATATTATTTTTCATTACAAACTTAAATCTGAAAATTAGATTTTAAGGTTTAGTTATCCGGTCTAATTTAGAGTAGTGCTATTTTATTTGTTGGTACAATCGCCCCGTAGTTAGAGTGAAGCTCTATTTCAAAAGTTTTTATAAATAATTATTATCTAAAAATATATTGACAATATGTTTTCAGTAATGGTTTTAAAACTTGAAAGTTAGTACTCGGATAACTAAATTCTTAGGTTTAATTTGGACACCTTGAATAATGTTTAAACTGTTTAACCCCACCAAAGGTGGAATTTAAATGGTTCATTTTCAATCTCTTAGAAAAAAAGGAATTAATTTAATTAACCAAATTAGTTATCAACCCCACCCATAGGTGTTAATTGATTTGTTTAGTTAACAAAGAATATCTAACCCCACCAAAGGTGGTATTCATATAAAAAAGAGAGAATCAATAAATATCAATTCATATCTTTAATAACCTAAATAATATGAGCAAGCATAATTAACTTAGTTATTATATCCATAAATACTCCACTATTATAAAAGATAAAATTTGCATAAATGTTTATTGAATCTATGTTTATTTTTATGTCAGTAGATTAAAAACACAAAACCCAAAATATCGTGACAGGATGTTTAGGATTTAATTTCATTTTTAAAAGTTTGAATAATAAATTAAAAACCACATATATTCCTTCTTTAGATCGACCTTGGGAGTATACTTATCATTTTTTACGAAATGATTCGTGCACTTGCGAGAGTTTTATAAATACATAAAACCAAATGAACGGCAGGATCGCCGATGTCGGTTCTGCCCTATTATATAAATATATATATTTTTAATCAATTAATGTGCATAAAATCATGATAATTTTAGTGCTTTTTGAGCACTCCTCAGTTATGTAGTGTTTTGACATGGAAAGCAAAAGGGGGAGAATGTAAGTCTCGTTGTACTTGTCTCTATATGTTGGCTTCTTATGTATAAAACATGGTGTATATTTTTTTTTAGTTATTGTATTTGTCTTCCTCTATGTAAAGTTTGTTATTGTAGATCAATAATTCTTATATGAACATAGTTAGGTACATTTTGTATGCAAGCATGTTTTCACACACCATAGGTATTTATGGATTATACCCATCATTTTTTGGAAATGAAAAATAAAACTTTTTAGCATCTTTCCAACGATCTCACCAATGACCTCGTCATCACCCTTAGCACCACCCTTGGCAAGGTGGTTATCAAGGTGGCTGATGAGGCTATTGATGAGGTGTGCATTTTGAGCCTTATAAATACCCCACTTTTTTCTCTTCTCTTTACCCATGTTTTATATAGCAAAACTTCACCAAAATTTGCTCTAATTAGTATATCTATTTTCGAAATCATTTTGGTGAGCATACATTTGAAAGTGAGTCATTTTGTGAGTTTGTAATCAAATTGTAGGTTGTGTGCATACATGGTTTGACTGTGTATCTCCCATACACGATTTGATATTAGTGTTGGACTATGTGTCCCTTAAGAGTGTGAGTTGTTACATTTCTAGTTACTTGATATGTGGGGTTTCTAATGTGGAGAACAGTCAGGTTCATGTATCGAACCAGGTCATTTCAGAAGCAACAAGTGAAGAACATCCATAAGTAGTTCAGACAAAGGTCCATTTCAGAAGCAACAAGTGAAGAACATCCATAAGTAGTTCAGACAAAGGTCTTGGCTGATAAAGATAATTGTAGTTGTGTTGTCTACTAGTGTTATAACTTGTTTACTGTTTAGTGAATTATTTATTACTGAGTGGCTTCCTTAACCAACTCGAGGATGTTACCATCCATATAGATATTGTCTATATATGCATTTACCTTGTTATATCGAGTGTTATACATGATCACTTGTTGAGTTAGTATAATCTAAGTTTGTTGTGTATATGTCTCAACACATTGAAGCATAAACTTTGATTAGAAAACATTTATTATTTACCTGTTTTTTGTTATTGATATATAATATCTATGATTAAAAGTTATATGATTTTGATTTTTTACTTTTCATAATTTTATGCTGCTATTGTGTGAATTGTATATTATTATACTGATCTATATCTTGTGAGTTAGGGTCAAGTTCTTTAGGAGACTATTTTTTCTTATCTTGATCATTTACCAGATTGTGGACTCTTTCAGAACTTTTTAAATATTTTGGATACTACATAAAAACCATTTCAAAATATAGTCAAAAAGTAAAAAAATTTCTTAAAATATGAGTAGTACAAAAGTAGCAAGCCTAAATAAATAGACTCTATATTTTACATACGAAACACTTACAGGGACACAAATGATTTATAGGGCTTACAAATAGGAACATACAAGAATGAAATGAATATGATTGTACTAGATTAAGCAGGATCAATTGCACAAAAGTGGATTGGATTGGATAGCATTATATTAGATTGAGATGGACTCGATTAGATTTGACTTGAAAAATTAGGATGAATTTCATAGAAATTGATAGAACTTACATGGACAAACTACAATGAACTCGATTTAGTAGGATTGAACTAAATTGGAATGGACAAAAACAGACAAGACTAGATAAGATTGAATTGAATTTGAAGACTGTTGTCTCTTTTAGAGAACATAAAAACGTGCAAGTATACACGGTCACAAGTAATAAGATTTGTAAGTAAAGTATCGTTCCCACGGAGATTTGTTACTATAGTTTGTTGAGTACTAAAATTATTTCTCTCTGATTTTATCCAAAACAATCGTTGATTTAGAAAAAATTAAAGAAAAGAGTTAACAAGAAAATAAAAGAAATCTAGGATTGCAATTTTTCACCAAATTAATCCACTCTAATCATGTTATTTTATCTTGATTTATATTTTTTAGTACATTTACCGAAAACTTCTATTTTTATTCATACATCTCTTCCGAGCTCCGTATAAACACACCTCGTTAAATTAATTCACTATATCTCTATGCGAATTAAATTCACCAAGATTCATTACGTTCTAAGTTTTCAAATGGCCACACATACAATTAGGGTATATTCCTATCCTTCATCATACATGTCATTCTATCTACGAGCAATATACACATAAATGCCTCTTCCAAGTTTATTTATGTGCCACAGATCGTTTTGATAAAATTCGTAAATAATCAAAAAGCATTAAGCACAAAATAGAACGAACAAATCGAACATCTTATAAATCTATCAAAAATAATTAAAATCAAAGCTTCATAAATTTAGATCAAATGCAACCCTAGAAAAATTAAATTACTTCATTAATTAAAAATAAAAATTACAACAGTTCAAGAAAATGAGATGAAAAACAAAAGAAAAATTAAATAACTTCGGATCGTAAATATTTGCCACGGGCAGAACACAACAGAAGCCAAAAATGGCTTCTGCGTGTTCCACAGTCTAGCCCGAAATACTACTAAAAATCCAAAACTCCAAAAACTCTTTAACTATTTATAGCAAAAAAAATACATCTAAAATAATACATTACTTTTTTTTCTTTTCCGAAACGCGTAAAAAAATATTCCATCGAAAATAAAATCGATGCGTATCGAAATTCGATATTGAAAACATTATTATAATTCACGGGTGATACAGGCACTGTTTCTGATTTTTTTTAAATTCAAAATGCATGCCACGTGTCAGTGTCTGATTCGCTGCAAGGATTTAATGCAGACACGTGGCAGTATTTCATTGGCTGCGGGAAACGGGCGCGCGAAGGATTGTCGCACGGGAGACAACGGCTGCAACGCGGGAGTGATCCTGCGCGTTCGTGCCCATCGGAACATGCCACGTGTCAACAAATTATTGGCGGCTAGATAGCGTGGGACACGTGGCAGATTCTGGTTCGTTGAATAACCGGGCGCACGTGGATCGACCGCACGGGAAAAAGGGCGCGCGAAGGTGGGGGACAAGGCCTGCACGGCATCAGATATATGGGTTCCACTCTGCACGCCGGCCTGCGCGGCAGGTGGACCCCACTGGCACGCCGAGCCATGCGATAAAAGAAACTCTACACCCACTCTCTTTGGTCGGGTATGAATAACACGTGCACATCCTAACCGTTACTTCTTTGATCGGACGGTCCACGTTGCGCACTTGGACTGGGGCGTGTGGCTTCTTCTCACCTGCGTAGAAATTAACTTTTATTAATTGCATTTTCACCCACAAATATATTTTAAATTACATTTTAAACTTTGCTTAATTACAATATAGCCCTTTTTTCTAATATAAATTAAATTTTAAACTTTTAATAATTAAAATTAAGCCCGATTTTAATTTAAATTATATTTTAAACTTTTATTAATTCCAATTAAGCACTCTTTTATTTGAAATTATATTTTTGGACACAAATTTGCAATTAAGTACGTTTTCGATACAATTTATTTAATTTTCTTAAAATATATAAAAAACAATAAATACTAATTTATTAAACTAAAATTAACTAAAAATAGAAAGAACATAACAATTATAATTAATAAAATAGGTAAAATAACTATATAAAATACAGTTATCAACACCCCCAAACTTAAGTTTTTGCTAGTCCTCGAACAAAAGGAGAGAAATAAAACAAAGATAACTGCATTTAAAATAGTGATTTTCAAAATATTTCTTTTGTCTATCGAAATTACATAACTCAAAGAAATAAAAGAATTTTATCTAAGCATAAAATCAATTTAAAAGTATATTATATTTTCACAATGAATTTTAGTGTGTGTGTGTGAAGTCTTTTCATGTTTCATCACATGCAATCCGGATTAGTTTATACAAATATAAAATCAAACAATTTTTAATGAAATCATAAATCTCATAAGTTTATTTTTCATTTCTCTCTCCACTAATGTAGACAAACACAAAACACCAAATCAATAGGACTTTATTAAGATTGTAATGTATGGCTTAGGTGAAGGTAGGATAAAGGATAATATTTAGCCCAAAAATCCTCCCAAACATAACATTTTAGGATTGCAAAAGATAACTTCTATCATCACAATAATTACTTCCCAATTTGGGATTTATCATCACATACAATACTCTTTTTTTTCTTCTTTTCTTTTTTTTCTATTTCTTTTTTTTCTATTTCTTTTTTCTTTTTTTTTTCTTTCTTTTTTTTTCTTTCTTTTTTTCAGTATCCCTTTTTTCTCCGATATATCTTTAAATATTTACTAATAATTGTCAAATGTTAGTGAGATAAGAAAAATAGATATATCTACACACACACACACATATATATATATATATATATATATTTTACGTAGGCTTTTGAAATGAGAAAAATATATATATAAACTTTGAAGCTCAAAAGGGGTATACGATGGATAATGCATGTAAAGGTAAATAGAAAGGCTCAAACGATCCAATGATGACCTAAATCATTTTCTTAGTTAAATGTTATCTATAATTTCGCCTCGAGAGAAAATCAAACAAATTTTAAAAACTGTGACACCACAAAAATCAATCGAATTTCATACTCACATAAACCTTCTCTAAATTATCATAGCAACTCAAAAATCAAGACTAGTGCTCATGAATATTTATTCTTGTAAAAATGAAACATACGTAAAAATTATTCATCACTTAGACAAATTCAAATTTTTCAAAGAGCTATGCATCATTTAAATCGAAGAAATAAAAATAAATCACTATTCATAGCAAAATATCTTAAATCAACCAAACAAACAAAAAAAATTCACAAGCAAGAACATCCAGAAAGTATTTCAATTACGTTCAATATATCTACCATGGTGTATAATGTTTTCGATATCGTTTATTTAATTTTCTTAAAATATATAAAAAAACAATAAATACTAATTTATTAAACTAAAATTAACTAAAAATAGAAAGAACATAGCAATTATAGTTAATAAAATAAGTAAAAATAACTATATAAAATACAGTTATCAAAGACATAGACTAAACTTAACAAAATTGGATTGAATTTGGATTGACACTGAATTTGATAGATTGTACTACATTAATTGGATATGACAAAAGTGGATTGTAATAGACTAGGAAAGATATGATTGAATAATACTTGATAATAATGGAAGAAATTGCGTCGATTGAACTATTAGCTTCAATAAGATGGAATAAGACTGAACTTGGATTGGATTAAAATGGAATGGATGAGCTTGTATCAGACTTAACTAGATAAGATTGAATTGGACTAAACAAAATGAAATGGATTTTATGAAACTGGATAGGACATAAGTAAAATGACTAGCAAAATTGGATTGGTATTAATTTGATAGCATTATAGGGGATAAAATTAGATTAGAAATGATATTATTGATAAAATTAGATTAAATTGAATAGAATAAAATTAAACCAAATGGTTAAAGTAGGACAAACTAGACTAGATTTTATGAAAACGGATACGACATATGTAGACTAACTTTAGAGGTCTTGATTTAATGGGATTGGACTACGTTAGACTAGAACGAACTTGACATTTAACAAGAGCGGAGAAGCTGACTTAATTTAATTGTAATTCTAACGGTCACTTGATGAATTGTAATTTTTCTTTTTTGCACCTACTTTAAAGTGAAATTTTATCTAAGTAAATGTGTATTTAATATCACCTAATTTTCATAAATTAAATATTAATTATTTTATTTTAAATTAATTTACTTTAATCATCTTATATTTGTGGACATTTTGATAATTTTAATAACTTTTTTTTATTTCTTTTTTTTTTAACTTTTTAAGATATTTTTCTATTCAAACATGTCACAACACTTACTAATAAGGTTTAAATTGATTCTATTTAAATTTTTTTACATAAGAGATAATTCAAAGAAATCAAAATTTGCAAAACAAAGACTGAAGTGTTTAAAATTGTAATAATAAAATTAATTTAAAAAATAAATAATTAATATATTCAATTTATAAAATTAAAATGAACAAAATATCATATTAATTTAATCATTTACTATAAGTCAGAACGGATAATTTGAAATGTACATGGTAAATATTATTGGTGATGATTTACCCTCTATTTATTTTTGAATTCTTGAATGAAGTGCGAATTCCTCTTATACGAAGGTGATAATTTTTTAACATTTAAACACTATTAATTACTACACAGTTTAATTCACTAATAATTAATAATTTTGTAAATATAAAAAATTAGTTATTTAATGTTTTTAATATATTAATAAATATCAAATAATAAGGAAATTATATGAATATGACATAATTATCACGTGGGAATATTAACGAATTCTCAAAATTTTAGTTAATTATTAGTCCATCTTTAAATTTGAAAATAATATTATTTAAGGATAAAATAACAATATTTTTAGAGCGGACTAATACTTAAGGTATAATATTATCAAGGGTGATATTTATCTTTGATAATTTTTAAAACTTTAATTTTAAGTAAATTCGACTCTTCAGGAAAAGCTTTTTTTTTTTTCCCTCCCTCCCTTGCTAATCTGGAAAAGCTTAATTGCTTAATGCTTATGTTTGGTCAACTAGTTTTTTTTTTTTTTACCAATATATGAGTTTGCACTTTTCTCCCCCTTAACTTTTCATGATCATAATAAAATAGTTTATGCTCTATCACTTGGTACATAGGCATTGAATTGGATGGTCCCTAGTTAGTGCATACCTGAATGATTAGTTTCTTCCATTTTCTATTTAACTTTATGTCAACCCTTAAACTGTTTTTGGCCTCTCAATGGGTAGAGAGAGAGAGAGAGAGAAGCTCTTTAAATTCAAACCACATAAAGAACACATTCGGGGAAGAAGTTGATTGTTGACATGTTATAAACTTATGGTGATGCTTTGGAGAATTTTGATCATCAATTAGTTTTCTTTTTGCCATTTCTTTATAATGGATTTTATGTGGTGTGAGAGAAAGTCAGTGGCAATTCTAGCATAGAACTACTTTTTTGAAAATTCTAGGTGCAATTTGAGTGAGACTTTGATAAATTAGTACACTACTGTTTGTTATAAGCACTCTAAAAAAGGTGTTGCTTGTAGATTTTTCTATTGCTTTTCAATTAATTTAAACTACAAACTACTTGCTTGAAATTGGAAATTGTAGTTCTTATGGTTTTATTGTGTATTTATATTATATGTGTTCTACTTGTATCTGTCTCGTTATATTATTTTAAAAAATGCAAGTAAATTGAATTTTGTTTTAAATATATTGCCATTCACTTTATGAAATATAAATAATTGTCTAATATCTTCATGAACAAGAGCGGAATATATTTTAATGTTGCCTTCACAAAAAATATATTTGAATGTGCCCTTGGAACCTAAACAAAATTGAACCCAAAATAATATATATATTATTTATCCTTAACTTTCGGTTATAGTCATGATCAAAGTTAACTGGTCTCTATTTCTGTTACGCCTATTAATATATATTAATGTTTTTTAATGCAAACTTATATCAGACATATTTTAATAAGTATGCTCTAACATTTAAATCAAATTTGATATCTTCTTAACATCTTTAAGATCTAATCTTTAATTAGGAGTATCACTAAACAGAGAATAAATATAAACAAATCAAATCTAACAAAATCTATTACTAAATTTACTGTTAACATTCAAATAAAAGAAGAAACTAGGGAACAATGAGCATTCCACGCAAGTAAAAAACATACCTTAATGTTGTTAAAAATCTAAGCGTAACTTAACTTAATAAGATCTCATTGAGTTAAGGATTGTCCAAGCTTATAAGCAACACTACTACCGAACTTCTGGCTGATGTGGGACTGAAGAAAAACTTAACAGCCTCCTCTACACGAACAGAGGTGGTCTCACAAAACCACGATTTCATAAAGTCATGGTGAGACTGTTAAGGACAAAGTCCAAATCACCGATCAAACTAGGTCCAGCTCTGATATCATGTTAGAAACATAGGCCTAACTCAACTTAATAAGATCTCATTAAGTTAAGGGTTGCCCAAATTTATAAGCAACATTGTTTCCTTACTCCTAGTCGATGTAGGATAAGGATACTTAACAGCCCCCCTCCACACGGCGGACATAAGCATCATGGCGAGAATGTGGTAGAACCTAGGGTCCAAGCACATAGAGACCAGGAGCAGAGGTCTGATATCATCTTAGAAACTTAGGCCTAACTCAACCCAATAAGATTTCATTGAGTTAAAGGTTGCCTAAACTTATAAGCAGTATTGTTGTCGAACTCTTGGCTGATGTGGGACTGAATGAAACTTAAAAAATGTTAACATCACCTAAATTTTAAAACAAAATATCAAATTCAGCATGCAAACCACGTCACTACTATAATAGTGTCTTATGGTCTCAGAAATTTAGCCTGGTTATTTTAAAAACCGAGGCCATAGAGTTTTGGCCTCAGTTATTTAAAAACCGAGGTCATATACCTACTGTATTAATTTTATTTCTTTTACACCAATTATTAATTTTTTTCATTTTTTCCTCTCTTACTTCTTCTTCCTTTTCTTCTTTTTTTTTTCCTTTTTCCCTCTCTTTTTTTTTCTTCCTTTTCTTTCTTTTTTTTTTCCTTTTTTCCCTCTCTTTTTCTTTTTTACTCTTTTTTTTATTTCTTCCTTTTCCCAGCTTTTTCCATCCTCCATCTCTTTTTATTTTTATTTCTTCTTTTTGTAGCTGCAGCTTCACTGCTCTATCTCTCTTTTTGTTATAAAAAATCAATATAAGGTTTCAACGAGGCTATCATTGGCGGTAGCAAATTTGACAGTAGCACGACCTTCTCTAGTGGTGGATTTATGCCCTCTCCAACCACTTAAACCCCTAGGTCCACGTACGCGAGATTTTCCATGGATGCTATACGAGTATTTCCCGAGCACTAGCTACACGATCTGTATCTTCTTTGATCAACATCTTCTTCCTCTTCCCCGGGTAGCTGGTTTCTCAGCTCCGACTTTATTTTGATTTGTTGGGTTTATCACTCTTCTCAATTTTCAATTTAGGGTTTGTTACTTTTGGGATCTTAAAACATGTTTATAGATCCTTACTGTGTCTGATGCCTAGTCCTGATGTGTGCCTGGTCCTGTTTCTTCTTCTTCTTCAATGTGGTTTGGGGAAATCATAAGGAAAATGAGAGCAAAGATATCAGTAAAGCCCATGTTTAGCGTAGCGGTGGTGGCTCTCTCTTTCCTCCTCGTTGTTCTTCTCTTATTTCCAACTACTCCTTTTTTTCTCAAAACCCTTCTTCTACTTCGCAACTGTAAGCTATATTTCTCTTTTTTTCCTCCCTTTAAAGTTTTGTATTTTACTATCCTTGTTATTTAGTGTTTTTGATTTAATCTGCTAAGATTTGTGAACACAGGGGGAAGATGGAGATTTGGAATGTAAGGAGAATGGTAGAGTGAAGCCCATGCAAATGATGGATTATTTCCATGTCTACCACATACCCAATGGATTTGGTTCGATGGAGGCTAACCGTGCAGGTACTTTCTATCATTCTATTGTCCCCTCAATTTCTTGTTTTGAAGAGAGACATAGACAAAAAAATTATACAGATTGTCTGTTGATCCAGTTTTTGAATATTTGTTCTATGCATCTATTTCAAGTGCCCTACATTGTAATATTACAGTTATATTACTATTTTTTCATAGATATTTTCTATTAGATTTTAGTATGGCAAAAAATGGAATTTATTTCACTGTTGGCTTTGGTTCTCTTTTAGCTCTATATTGTCCTTTTTCATTATTTGCTTAAGTTCTAGATTATGTTGTTGCAGCTATTGACGGTCCCATAGGAGATCATCTAGAGATAAATGAGAGGTCTTGAATCAAATTTCTGGTAACATGGCTAATTGATCAGCTTGATCTGTTTGGCTTAGGTTCTCTTCTACATTATTGAGCTTAACACTGAGCCAATGCAAAAAAAAAATATTATGAGAATGTTTTGTTATTTTTTTAATTGTTTTTATTTTTTTTATAAAGTTTTACTATATATTGGCAAATATCATCTTTTTTTTATGTAAAAGCTGAATTTGAGGAGCTTGTGGGAAGACCATGAGCGAGCTAGTGACAACAGTAAATGAAGGTCCAATTGGTGGTAAAATATTTGCAACAAAGGAGCCTTGGGTCACGACCTTAAATTTCAAGTTGCGATCGTGCAGTACTTAGCATTGTCCGTTGTACTAAGCCTGTCTTTGAATCCGAATGAAACTCCAAAGAGAATAGAAAAAGAGTTTGTAAAGAATGCTTTGTATTGCTCTAGAGAGAGTTTATCTTACAAGATGCTAAGAATTCCCAAGGATCCCAAGATGCCTACAAATGGAGACCAATGGGTCTATTTATAGTGTGGCTCCAACCTTAAGGCTATGCCACAACTTTCTAGATCATTCTAACTCTAGAATGTACCAGAGAGTTCTAGTTTTATGTATAATATGCCACAAGGCTCTAGGATCTTCTAGCCACCTCTAGAGTCTTCTAGGTTAATCTAGCACCTTCATACAAGTTCCGGGATGTTCCGTAAGCTTCCAGTGGCTTCTACATCCTTCACGAACCATCCGGCACGTTCTAGAATATTCAAGCCCATTCTTGCACCCTTCAACGTGCTCTAGAACATTCTAGGGTCTTCAACGCTTGAGTTGAGTCCATACAACTCTAGCTCTTTCTAGACATATATAGGAAACTCTAGAACTTCCCATGTAGAATAGTCTAGATCCTTTAGGCAATCACAATTTATTTGGATTTTTAGGGACATTTGAGCAAGACGTGACACCTTCCCCCACTCAAGTTCGTGATGCCCTCATCGCGCCTTCAAGATTGAACCTCTCTATGTCATCTTTGAATTGCCACAAGAAATCCTCAGGTTCCCAGCTTGTCTCTACATCTGGGGCATTCTTCCATTTGACCAACTATTCCCAATAACTTGGTACGCCCCTACGCCGGATCAAGCAGTCTACCAAAATTGAGTCCACTTCCCTGTCAAAGGAGGTTACCACTATGATAGGCGCCTTTTTGGATTCTCCATGACTTATGTCTTCCTTGTCTCCATGAAAAGGTTTCAGCATACTTACATAAAAGACAAGATAAATTTTAAGCTTTGGAGGGAGTTGTAGCTTGTACGACACCTTACCGACTTTCTTGAGGACTGGAAATGGTCCCTCATACTTCCGCACCAACCCCTTGTGAACCTTCCACAAGGACTTGAATTTTTGGGGCAATAGTTTGACAAGGACCAAATCGCCTTCCTGAAATTCCACCATCCTCCTTTTCTTGTCAGCCCATTTCTTCATCTTCTTAGACGCCTTGTTCAAAAAGGCTCGGGCCAACTCAGCTTGTTCGTGCAACGCATTGGAAAATTTTAAGGAAGTAGGGCTCTTCCCTTCATAACTCATTGCCAAGGTATGAGGATTCATGGGTTGTTGCCCCATGACGATCTCAAAGGAACTCTTCGCGGTGGACTCGCTCCTCTGTAAATTATAAGAGAATTGGGCTACATCCAGCAACTTAGCCCAATTATGTTGATTGGCACTGACAAAATGCCTGAGATACGACTCCAGTAATACGTTGGCATGCTCCATTTGTCCATCACTTTGGGGATGAAAGCTTGTAGAGAAGTTCAAGTCTGATCCCAACAACTTGAACAATTCCGTCCAAAATTTCCCGATGAATCATGGGTCTCGATCACTCACGATATTGGATGGAATCCCCCAATGTTTCACAACATGTTTGAGGAACCACCGTGCTGTTTCATCCGCCATGCAATCCGCTGAGGCAGGTATGAATGTTGCGTACTTTTTGAAGCGATCGATGACTACTATAATGCTACCAAAGCCCTCTAATTTTGGCAGACAAGTGATGAAATCCATAGATACACTATCCCATGGTCTCTCTAGAATAGGCAGCGGCTTTAGAAAACCTTCGGGTGCATGCTGCTCTATCTTGTCCTATTGACACACAAGACAAGTTCTCATATAAGCTTCAACATCGCCCCATAGTTGAGGCCAATAGTAGATTGACTTGATCAAAGCAAGGGTGCGCCTCATTCCTGGGTGTCCAGCCCATAGCAAATCATGGCACTCCTTGATAAGCTCCTTCCTTATGCTCCCCCATTTTGGCACGAAGATGTGATTCTGCTTGGCATAAAGTAGTTCGTCACTCAGGCAAAATCGCCTTGTTTTTCCTTCCTTGATAAGGGCAAGGATGTTTTGAGCAAGAGCATCATGCTCCAACCCTTCTTTGATCCTTTCCAACAAAGGACAACTTGGCCTACTTAAGGCTGCTAACTCTGCCTTACGACTCAACGCATCAGCCATCATATTGGCCTTACCGAGTTTGTACTCCAACATGTAGTCAAACTCCGCCAAGAAGTCTTGCCATCGAGCTTGCTTGGGACTCAACTTATTTTGAGTCTAGAAGTAGCTTGTTGCTACATTTTCTGTCATGATAACAAAATGAGAACCCAATAAGTAGTGTCACCACACCCTTAGACAATGAATGATAGTTGTCATTTCTTTTTCTTGCATGGTGTAGCAGCGTTCGGTGTCATTAAGCTTGTGGCTCTCATAAGCTATCAGACGCCCTTCCTACATCAATACTCCACCAATGGAAAATTCTGAGGCATCTATGTGCAGCTTGTACATCTTGGAGGGGTCTGGTAGACAAAGCACTGGTTCTTCACTAATGACCTTCTTTAAGTCTTCGAATGAGGCTTGGCATTCACTTGTCCATTCCCAAGCCTTGTTATTTTTGAGCAGGTCAGTCAGTGGGGCTGCTCTCGCTGAGTAGGGCTTGATAAACCTTCTGTAATAGTTCACCAATCTAAGGAAAGATCTTAACTCGGGAACCTTGGCAGGAGGTTCCCATTCTTGGATGGCTTTCACCTTGTCTCCATCCATCATCAGTTTTCCATCCTTTATCTTATGCCTCAAGAACATCACCTCATATTGGGCAAAGGAACATTTCTCCTTCTTGACATATAGCTCATTTTCCCTCAGGACCTCAAACACCTTCTTCAAGTGCTCCAGATGTTCTTCCAAAGTCTGGCTATATATCACAATGTCATCGAGATATACTACCATGAACCGATCGAGGTAGGGATATAAAATCTTGTTCATAAGAGTGCAGAAGGTGGCAGGTGCATTAGTAAGACCAAATGGCATGACAAGGAACTCATAGGCACCGTACCTGGTCACACAAGTGGTCTTGGGCTCATCTCCTTTGGCTATGCGTACCTGGTAATATCCTGACCGCAAGTCCAATTTTGTAAAGTATCTAGCATTCCCTAATTGATCGAACAAATCAGCAATGAGTGGGATAGGATACTTATTCTTAACCATGATCTTACTTAGAGCCCGATAGTCGATGCACATCCTTAGCGAGCCATCCTTCTTCTTTTGAAAGAGCACCGGGGCACCAAATGGGGTTTTGAAGGGCCTTATGAAGCCAACATCCAGCAATTCGTCGAGTTGCTTCCGCAATTCTACCAACTCTGAGTTCGCCATTTGATAAGGGCTCATTGTTGGTGGCCTGGTGCCGGGTTCCAACTTTATTTCATAGTCTACCTCCCTCCTTGGAGGTAAGCATTTGGGCAATGCCTCAGGCATTACATCCTGGAACTTATCTAGAATAGCTTGCACTTCCGTTGGTAAGCTTGGCTTTGGTGACATCTCCTCATCGTCATATTCCTTTAAGATGGCCAAATAACTCTCTTTGTCCCTCTTCAATCCCTTCTTGAATTGAAGTGTTGAGAGAGCTTGGATAGTAGGTCTTGTGGTCCTTTCCGTCGGCACCACGCAAACCTTTGAAACATCCATTATACACATAGAGTTTTAACATGGCACTAGGAAAGCTCTAACCTGGTCCAAGAACTCCATGCCGAATACTACTGAGTAGTCATCCATAGGCGCCATTGATAAGCCCACTTGGCCAGTCCAAGCACCAAGACTGACCTTAACTCCACGAGCAACTCCTTGCAAAGGTAGTGCTCCCGAGTTAACTGCTTTGAGCAACCCTCCACCATTGACAACCTTAAGGCCAAGTCTTTTTGCTTCCTCCACTGAAACAAAGTTATGCGATGCACCTGTGTCCATCAAAGCTTTGGCGGGTCTTTGGGGCGCTCTGCATTGCACCAAGTAAGCGCAAAGAATCCATCTTTGTACCTTCGTCCGACTCACCTCCATCTTGGTCATATGTGGTGGCATCTAAGGCACTCAACGCCTTCCTTTTTGGACATTCATGTGCCCAATGCGGTCCATCACAAATGAAGCACATCATACAGGGCTTCGAGGCACCACGATCCTCTTGTTCCTTCCCCTTATCCAGTGATTTGAACGAGGAGCCTTCTTTGTGACTTTTGGGACCCTGAATTTTGGCATGGCCTCCCCCACTCTTTCCTTCACCAAAATTTCTATCTGTGGCCTTTGAGCTCTCTTTTTTTGTGGAGAAGTTGATAAAGCTTTCCGCAATCGCAATGGTCGAAGATAAGTCTTGGACACCACGTCGCATGAGCTCGAGGTTAGCCCACGATTGAAGACCATCCATGAAAAAGAATAGAGAATCCTTGTTTGAAGTGTCAGTGACTTCTATCAGCAAGGTTGTGAACTCCTTCACATAATCCCTTATGCTACCTGTTTGCTTTAACTGCCGTAATCAACCCCTTGCCTCTTCTTCAGCATTTACAGGGAATAATTGGCCTTTGAATTCCCTTTTAAAATCATCAAAGGTTTCAATTGTGCAAACCCCTCATTGCACATCACCATGCCTCCGTCTCCACCACAATAGAGCAGTGTCGGACATATACATGGCAGCAGTTCGGATCTTACTGGCATGGTCAGTTATGCCAGTAGCCTCGAAATATTGTTCCAACCCTCATAGGAAGTTCTCAACTTCCCTAGCATTCCTAACACCATTGAACGTCTTAGGCTTGGGAACATCCTTCCTCTTAGCCTCAATGATGGTGGTTGTGCTAGTTCTCGCGGCCATAACTAGCTTACATAGAGCTAGATCACCACCCATATCCTCCACTCTAAGCAACACGTTAGCAAATTCTCTTTGGACTAGATCTCGTACCTTGGAAAGTTCGTTCTTTAACCCATCAATCTTTTGCCTTAGCCCACCATCTAGCTCATTAAGGGACATCTTGATCGCTGCATGGATCTCCACATCCTCGGCCTCCAAGCCATTGCAACGCTCTTCTAAGTTGTCTACCCAGTCGAACAGCTCCCCTAAGCTATCTTACACACTCCTAACACGTGCTTCTAAGCTAGAAATATGTCTTTCGACTTGGCTCGAGATTCCTTTGGTGGTTTCCAAACTTCCTCATGCCTACATTCCAAAGGTGGAACATCAATGCTTGGTGTAGATGGTGCACTGTTCTTTATTATGCCAAGGTAGAAATGCTTCAACCGAAAGCTCTGATACCAACTGTCATGACCTTAAATTTCAAGTTGTGATTGTGCAGCACTTAGCACCGTCTGTTGTACTAATCCTGCCTTTAAATCCGAATGAAACTCCAAAGAGAATAGAAAAAGAGTTTGTAAAGAATGTTTTGTATTGCTCTAGAAAGAGTTTATCTTACAAGATGCTAAGAATTCCCAAGGATCCCAAGATGCCTACAAATGGAGACCAATGGGTCTATTTATAGTGTGGCTCCAAGCTTAAGGCTATGCCACAACTTTCTAGATCATTCTAACTCTAGAATGTACCAGAGAGTTCTAGTTTTATGTACAATATGTCACAAGGCTCTAGGACCTTCTAGCCACCTCTAGAGTCTTCTAGGTTTGTCTAGCACCTTCATGCAAGTTCCTAGATATTACGTAACCTTCCAACGGCTTCTATATCCTTCACGAACCATCCAGCACATTCTAGAATATTCCAACCCATTCTTGCACCCTCCAGCGTGCTCTAGAACATTCTAGAGTCTTCAAGGCTTGAGTTGAGTCCATCCAACTCTAGCTCTTTCTAGACATCTCTAGGCAACTCTAGAACTTCCCATGTAGAATAGTCTAGATCCTTTAGGCAACCAAAATTTATTTGGATTTTTAGGGACATTTGAGTTGGACGTGACACCTGTCTCATCTTCTTTGTTTCATAAAAACCCTAATTCGAACCATTCAACCCAAAAATTCAAATTGTTTCCACAACTAAGCATAAATAATTGAGTCCCTGTAAAATTTCCTTGTTACCACTATATATTATTTGCTAATTTTTTTATGATTTTCATGTTGAAACTGTTATGATTTTTAATGCTGGAACTATTATGATTTTTTATGATGAAGTTGGGATAAAGTTTTGGCCAAAATTGTGGCAGTTTTAGAGTAAAAATATGATTAAAATGCTAGTTTCTTTTGGGCTTGGAACTGAAATTGTTTCTGTTAAAAAAACTATGATAACAAACTATGATAACAAACTATGATCATTTTTGTGCTAAATTTCAAGTGTAACCTATCAAAATCTGTAGGCATATCCAATTACATAATTGTCACTTGGTGTTGGTGCATTGCACTGGTCCTCTTGGTGCTACTGATGGTGGTGCTACGCGGTTCAAGTGTTGGTGCTGGTGTTGCTAGGTGACATTGGCTCTGGTGTTGGTACTGTTGTGCAACGTTGGTGTTGGCTTTGGGACTGGTGCTAGGTGACATTGGCTCTGGTGTTGGTATTGTTGCGCAACGTTGGTGCTGGCTTTGGGACCCGGTGCTAGGCTTTGGTCAGTCTTGATCTTGGTGCTGTCTTTGATGCTAGGTGCTTGGTGCTACTGTAGGTTTCACAGTCTTTGTCTTGGGTCTTTCAGTCTTCTTCTGTGTTGCTCTTGGTCTTGTCTTCTTCTGTTCACGATGCTCTTGGTTGATTTGAAGTACACTTATAAATGCTTATAATTAATAGTAAAAAGTTAATTTTTAATACTAAGTTTTTTATATGTCTTAGTGTATAATAAACTTTCAAATGTAATTATACTTTTAATTTTAATATAATATGATTTTTATTTATTGTAATTTATATTGATTTTTAATATTATAATTACTAATTGTATTTTTTTAATTTATGTATACTCTATGACTTTGATTTTCTAATAATCAAGGCTATAGGCCGTTACCTATTATCTCTCTCACTTAAGTCTCGGTTCTTATAACTGTGGTTATATACCTATAATCACGATTAAAAACCGAGACCGTATGTACTTTGTGTAACAGTATGTGTCATATTTTTTTTTTTTGGCTCAAGAGACTTAAAAAAAAGTTTGTAAAGGATTAAGAAGAAGCTGGTATCAAAATTTCCAAACAATTACTGGCCTCTCTTCTCACTGGCTGAGCTACTTAGAGCTATTATCTTGAGAGTGAGGGTTCGATAGCTGGCAGCAGTGAACGAAAATATTCATTGTTTAATTACCTTTTGAAATTTCGAAACAATTGATTGTCTTTTTGTCGCAAGATATGCATTATCTTTCTTTGCTATATATGTAAATACATGTATAAATACTAGGATTAGGTCACGTATTTACACAGACTACTTCAATTAGTAATGGTATATACATTAAGTAACTTGTTAATATTATTAAATATTATATTTAAAAGATTAGATATTGAAATAATTGTAACACAATTCATTAACAAAGATCAATTATATTATGACATATAAACTAATACATGTATAAAGTTGTAACAAAAAATATTTTTCTTTATTTTTGACTTACTTTTTTTTCTATTTCTAAATTTTAGAATTTTTATACTTTAAATTAAACAAAAAAGAAAAAGATAATGTCAAATCTTTTACTAAATTAAAATGTTTTCCTGATTTGCTTCTAGATATAAGAAAGAATAATGATATAATTAATTTAAATATTAAATTAAAAAAATATGAGGTTGAAATAATTATGAGATCAATTATATTATAAAATGATAACTGATATATTTATCAAGTTGTGATGAAAATAATTTTCATATTAAAAATAATTAGAAGTTTTATAATAATAAAAAATATCAAAGAAAATTTAATATGTATGATATGTAACTTAGTATTACTTAAGAGTTAAATAAGAGAAAAAAAACTAACAAATAAGTTTTAAAAAAATAAAAAATATATTTATTAAATAAATAAGAGTTAAGTCTCTCTTTTAATATAGAGTATAGATTATACATGTAAAGTATTATAAATATTGTTAATTTTCGTAAACAAAATATATATTATAAGTATTAATAATTTTTATAAATAAAATATTTATTTATAAATTAATTTAAAGTCTCATTGTCATGTTCTTTAAGTAAAACTGAAGAAATAATCGAGCATATGATAGATGTATTTTAGGTACAATTTATATATTAATATATTTAGAATTATATTCATGTATTTATAAATATATGGTATAATATTTAAAATTATTTGTATTATTTAAATTATTATTGTTAAAATATAAATTAAGATATAATATAAAATAAAAATAAAAATATAACACATGTAAGACGTAACAAATACATAACCAAGTAGTTATGCGTCTATACTTGCGAGATTAATATAATAACCAACCAAGCTATGTTAGGCTCCATATTCGCAAACATGATTGAGTGATAGTTTGCCATCACAATCTTAAGGTGTACGTGGATTGCCCACCACCAATACTTTCTCTATCACTAAACAAGGCATGTGGCATACATTTTTCGCTGCCTTGTGGCATACTTTTTTTACCTTTTCATCTTGGCTAAAGTATAGCTTACAATCCCAAACTTATATCGAGTCTTTTAAAAAAAATTATATTTCGGGATAAATTATTGAGTCAGTTTTTCAATGCAATTTGTTTCACTTTAATAAGATATCTATATATAAAAAAAAAATAACACTAATAATTATTGAAAGAATATTACTAATCATATTTGGTATGTGATTATCTTTTCACAATAATTTAAGATTAGGATTTTAATTTTTTTTATAAATAAAATACATTGCTAATTGTTACACGATACACACAACTTACAAACATACAAAAATTATATGCTTTTATTTCACACAAATTTCATAGTTTTTATTCATTACTTTCTATGACAATACACATGGGATGTTGGATTCATTCAAGCCAAATAACTATGTGATTTCTTAGAAGATATTTCTAAGTGGGTGAAGTCTATACCTACAATATGAATCTATTGTGATTATCAATCAACTATTGGTAGGACACAGAGAAATATGTATAATGATAAGTCTCGATATATATGTTATAGATATAATATCATTAGACACTTATTCTCAATTTAGGTTATCTTTATTAACTATGTAAATCAGAGGATAATATAGTGGATTCGTTAACCTAATGGTTCAATAGAGTTAGTTGAGACGTCATCAAAGGGAATGAAACTAAAACCTATGAATGAATAAGAATTTGCAAAGAAAATCCAACCTAATTGATTGAAGATCCCAAGATCGAGATTCAAAGGGACAACCTAGTTATAAAGACTTAGTAATATCACTATAATGATTTACCCTCAAGTTCTTTCCGTGATGAAAAATCGTGTAAAGACTTCGAAAGAGATTTTTGAGCTAAATTCTTGAGAAACTCTGACAAAACCAAGTGTATGTTTAGGGAAAAAACAAACATAATAGTGAAAATTAAATTGTATCAAAAAAGATTCATGTGCAAAGTATGTCATCATTTATAAAAACAACAAAGTAGTTCAAGGACATCGTATCTATTGTACGTAAGCCAGTAAAGTGTACATATTTTCACAATGGAAGTTTCAAAGGATAACACCTACCTATCATATGCAAGTCTCAGATCATTGAACTATATCACCACATGTCAATTTGATTTGAGTAAGTTTCTTTTGAAAAAATCCATCAATTTTCATTTATGTGGGAGATTGTTGAAAAATAGGACTTTTAATCCATGGTTAAATGCCATTTTTAAGCATAATTTTAATTGGAACTCACTTAGTATAAGTGTATGTTCGTGATTGATTTGCGTTTTGGTCAATAAGAGATTTGAAATCATATATTTATATGCCAAAAATGATACTAAAGTGAATGAAAAATTGAGTTTTAAAGTTCACTAATTGAGAAGAAAAATGTGGTTATTTATGTTTTTCTATATGGAAAAACTAATAACACATGGAATTCTTTATATAACATTTGTTTTCATATTATATGTAAGCTAGTGTAGCAAGAAGATTCTCTCTATGTGCGTGCACATAGAGGTGCAAATCCTTGGATATCCAAACCAAAAATCTGAAACTCCACTCGCAAACTCGCATGTTCTATAGACACGAATGTCATCTAATTGTGATACTCCTTGTGTAGTCCAGTTTTTGCTAAACATATTTATTTTTTTCCTTCTCAATGAAACTTTTTGAACTTCTGTAATAGTTAGAGAGAGTTATTTCAGTTATTACAATAACTTTTGTTTCACCATTTTCATATTGCAATTGTTGTAGCTATTTCGTAACCATTAATGCATCATTTTCCAACAGACACATATAGATGGTTATAAATTGGCATTGCAGTTGAGGGAAAGAGACACACAAAAACATTAGCTTATCTTCGAAATTTCCCTTCAGCAATTTCTTTCTAAATTTTAATAAAATTCTTACTCAGAGTTAAGTTCAGTGTGATATAGAATAGGTATAAGACAGTTTGTCGAAGTAGTATTTGGTAGTATTCAAATACTATAATTGATCATTTTAGTGTTATTCTCAAACATAATTATTAGACCATATTAAATAAACATAAATTATTCTTAAACATAATTATTCTCAAACAAAATTTATGTTCAAATTTATGGGAGGTATTTTTTTCCATATTCTCAAACATATGTATAAAGAAACAAATTATCTTAAAAAGACCATATTAAATAGGACTCGATCTTCGTTTATTTTTGCATCTTTATTTTATTATAAATTTACAATTTACATTATTATTGTAATTTTGATTCATTTTAATATACGTTCAAAATAAAATCTTATTTGTCCACTATAATTTTTTTTCATTTTTCTATCTCACAATGAAACATACTATTTTGTTTTCTTACAAAAACTTAATTTTTTAGATTGCTTTGGCCAAGCAACTAAACGAGAGATAAATATTTGAGTGGTCCTTTAAATTATGTGATTTGTGTCATTTAATCTGTTATATTATAAACAATATCATTTAATTTTTTAAGTATAAAAAAGTGACCAATTAAAAATAAACTATATTATTTTAATAATTTTTATATTGAAATATTATTATTTTATGTAAGTGAAGAAAAAATGATTAAAATACATATTTTTAATAATGATAAAAGTAAAATTTAATATAATATTATTTAAAAAATCATAATAATAACTTTTTATTAGTTATTGAAATATATATTTTAATTTTTTAATAAATAAAAATCAATAAATATTAAAATAAAATAATAAAAATTAACAAAGGCAAACATCTCGTCAATTTTTTTCATATTAATTATCATTTGATTATTATTAAATATTCATGTTTTAATCACATATAATCACTTTATATAAAAAAATCATTTAGCTTTTTTTTTTTATAAATAGGGACCTAATAACATAATTTCTAATCTAAGTAATTAAATGACATAAATAACTTAATTAAGAAAATTTATACGAGATTTTTCTCTATTTTAAATTGTTTTGTCTATGCAACAACAAAACAAGAGATAAATATTTTAAATTGTTTTGCCCCTATAGCATAATGTTATTCGATAAAAATAACTTAATTACTGTAGCAATGTGATTTTCGTATAATACTTTGGATTATTTAATACATTTATCATTTTAATATTTTATTTTTACTCTTTTTTATTTAAAATGACTCAAAATAATCAAATATGAGAATAATGGTCTGTTATTGTTCTTTTTGAAAACATTAAGATTAAAGTATATCCATCCCTAAACAAGAAATAAATCAACAACATACAAAAAAAAACTCTTTCAATTATCGGTTACATATTTCATATTATTAATGAAATGTGTAACCGAAATTGGAATGCTCGGTTACACATTTCATAATATTTGTTTTTAGCAAACTTCATATTATTAATAAATTATGCTAAAAAAATAAATTACCATAATATTTTATCTAATTTATTAATTATATTTTAATACTATGAATCATTATATCAACTTATCAATTTATTCAATATCAACCAATAATTTATTGTTATTAAAAAGCAACCCCAACCTAAGTAAATAAATGATTACTCAAATAAAAACAAATTTAACCTAAAATTTGGGCACAATGCAACAAAATATATTTCAATGTTCAATATAACTATATAGTATGCCAATTTTGTTCATGCATTTTCTTAAATCCATAAGTTATGTCTTGTATAAATTTAATTAGGTAAGTTTTTTTGCCAATTGTCATCCTGCATTGCATGAATTTGTTTGAATCTTTTTGTTTAATTAAAATCTAATTAGAATATATATATATATATATATTTCAAGAATATTAGAACTACTCATTATAAACGAATACATCACAAGAACAAATTACACTCATGCTTCGCATGGATGACATCCCCACGTAGTGTTTCTATCAATCATGTATGTAAGGGGGCTTCCATTCTAATTGGTATCTCATGAAGAAGAAAAAATTCATTTGTACCAGGCGCACTAGGCTTTCCCTTTCTCATATATTCGCCATCTTAGTGGTACTAGTCTAATAAATTTTCACTTGAATTGCCAAGACTAAGATTTTTGTTTGTTATGTAACACCCTTAACGAATTACTTTTGAATCATCAATCATGATCATAAAGAGCATACTACGAGTAGGAAGTGAAATTAATACAATGAGCTCGATACCAAACAGGCATAGCTAAGGAATTGTGCACTCAAAGGAATGGCTTTCCAAGCCAGAAGGATGGATAATAGGGTAGGAATGAATAGGGATAATGGTGTTAGTGTCTATATATTTATATGAGTGAATATGTTATTTTAAAAATCTATTTTAAATTAATAAACTAATCACTACAATCAAACATGTAGTAGCATATAAATACAAAAAGTAAAATATTAACACACGATATTTTTAGGTGGAAACAAACTAAACCACAAAAATAATCTATGAAAAAAATCACAAATCCGTCAGACTACCTAATCTATCCACCATAAAAATTAAATATTCAAGTAAAAACTCGATCTTATATTACCCTCACATAGATAATTCCTAATATACTTTACTTAGGAGCATCTGCTTTATTTTCACAACTTCTAAGATTAACATATACAGATCCTGACTAATGTTTCAATCAGCTGATCTCCAATCAGACACATTTATAGAACAACCTGTAAAAGGGTTAATAAAGAAATAAAACATAAGCTTATAGATTCAATAAATAAACCAATCAAAGAAAACATTTAACAAACATAAAACATCTTTAATCAAGATCAATAAAAATAACTTCTTTAAACCTTGAAAAATAATTCAAGGTTAATATTATTTTTCACACCAAACTCACGAGTAGTGAAAAATAACAAATAATAGAATTAAAGCAGAAGAAAATTAAATCAATTAAAAACCAAAAAAATTAATTTAATACAACAAGTAGAATAATCAGAATACAATACGTATGCTAAAAAGGAAGAAGAGAAAGCATGCAATAATAGAAAGAAGAGAGGTTTTTCAAATAGAGTCTAAATGTCATATGTTAGAATATACACGAGAGTGACTCAAATTGTACTAATACACAAGTAGATAATGCATTACACGGTGATATAATGAAGTAAACCCCCATAGAACCCCTAATTATGTGGTAAAATCCTCAAGTTTTTTATGATAACCATTTGAAGTAAACAATCTACTAAAATAAAATAAATAAATACCTCAATTTACAAGTATAAAAATAAATATCTTTATTAGTCGGGACACTTGTCATAACTGCCTATATTGCCCTTGCTTACTACCTCTATAACAACTTGATTCAATGCACGAATCTAGCTCTCTTCCAAAGCCATACCACACAAAGTAATGTGATTAATTACCAATGATTAGTAGTGTAAATAAAAGAGGTACCCACCTCACACAACCCACTAGCACACACTGTCTCAAGTACTCACTACTCAAGAACATGATTTTGGTCTCACAAACATGATTCACAAATATCAAACTAACAAACAAATTAATTTGTGAAATAGAATAAACAAACGCAATATAATTTTGGCAAAGCTTTCCTTGTGTTCTTTCTAATTACTACAACAAACAAAGGGAGTATTTATAGAAAATTTCTAAGCTGGTTAAGGCCTATACCACTCTTAGAAAGGGTAATACCCATTACAATCTCATTGGTTAGGGTTGACGAGGGGTTGGTGAGCCTTCTAAAAAATGATTTTTTGCTTTTAAAAATTTTTAAGTAATTTTTCACAACTATCTATAAGAAAAATGACACAATACAACAAACAACTCAACCTGACATACATACTACAAAAATCACCCCCGTGATGTTTGTAAATATCCTTACATACATAATATATCTAACTAAGTGCATGTGTCCATTATCGATCATCAATAACCGACCTTAAATAGAAAAAGACAACACACTTAAAATAAATCTAACTCTATGCTTTACACACAGAAATGCCAACAATGGATATATGAGACTTACATAGCTTCTTCAGCATATTTACCCAAAGCGATGGATTTCAATTCCATCATGGATCTAGCTATGTAAGTCTATTTAGAGCACTTCCATGAAATAACTGCATCATCCAATGTGAACACATATCTTCTAGTATATTTTGAGTCTTTCATATAAGATATCTAATTTGCATCATTACATCCTTATAGTATATTTGGATATCTTGTGTAGTGTAGTTTATAGCTTTGCTTATATCTTAAGTATATAATTAATCTTATAATACCATCCTAGTGATTATATTCTAGTTTGAAGTTATATCTACTTAGTTTACTTACATCGTAATCTATGTCCGATCTTGTATAACTCATCAAGTACATAAAACTTCTTATTACTCTAGAATATTCCAATTGAGACACAATCTCACCTTTATTCTTAGATAGGTGTATATTTACATCTTCAAGTGTTTTAGAAATTGTAGAACCAATGTTGCTAAATTTATCAAGTATCTTGTCAACATAATGATATTAACTTAGAATGAGATTGTTTGATATCCTCGATATCTTATTTATTAGAATTATATTAGTGAGTCTCATGTCTTTCATG
This sequence comes from Hippophae gyantsensis, assembly GCA_030763125.1. Classification (NCBI taxonomy): domain Eukaryota; kingdom Viridiplantae; phylum Streptophyta; class Magnoliopsida; order Rosales; family Elaeagnaceae; genus Hippophae; species Hippophae gyantsensis. The sequence continues at coordinate 45,847,621 of CM061030.1, read as the reverse complement.
TCAAACCTTGAATTCAACATATTCTTAGTAGATTTGATCATTTGATAAATACTACCTATAACTAGCATGTTATCAATGTAAAAAACCAATATCACATAACCATCTTCAGTGTTCATGACATATACACATTTATCACATTCGTTAATTTTAAAACCATTTGACTTCGTGGCATTGTCAAATTTTTTATGCTATTGCTTTGTTGCTTGCTTTAAGCCATATAATGACTTCACTAACTTACAAACATTTCTTCTTGTCTTGGGATAGAAAAACCCTTAGGTTGTTCTATATAGATTTCTCCATCTAAATCTCCATTTAGAAAGGCTATTTTTACATCCATTTGATGTATCTCAATATTTCACAAAGCTATGATAGCAATCATCATCCTAATGGATATTACTCTCATAATGGAAGAATAAGTATCAAAGTAATCAAGGTCATGTCATTATTTGTAACCCTTAATTACAAGCCTGCCCTTGCTTCCAATTAATCTACTTGAACCCTAGTGTTTTACTATCCAGAGGTAAATCAACTAGATCTCAAGCATGATTTTCAGAATGGACTCAATTTCACTATTAACGACTTCTTTTCATTGAGGATCTTCAAAAGAGTTCATATCCTCTTCATAGGTTTGAGGTTTACTTTCTAGCAAGGAAGTCAAAAAATTTGGACTATATGATGTTTCTTTCCTAACTCTCTTACTACGCTATGTTCAATCTCAATGTCAACCTCAATCTCAATATCTTGTTCATTTTTTTGTTCTTGACTATCTTCATTCATAGTCTTATAAGTTTGTTTGGATGAAGTTGATTCCCCTTGAGATTTACAAAGAAATATATGTTCAAAGAACGATGCATTTCTTGATTACATTATTGTGTTATTGTGTATATTTGAGATATTTGACTCATGCATAAGAAAAAAAATAAGCACTATTGTTATATGTATATACAATGAAAAGAAGCCGTTAATTTTTGGACATGTATTTCCCTTCTTTTATATAGCTATGACTACTTTAGTAAGACACCCTCGTAAATATTTATAGGAAGGTACCCTTCATTTAAATAGTTTATATGGTGTCTTTTATGCTTTTTTTAGTACCTTATTTAAAAGCTAGTTAGCTAAAAACCCAGAACTTAATAGCATTACATTCACCATTTCTTTCAAGATACAATTTTTTTGCTCAGCAACATTTTTTTACTGATATGAATAAGGGGATGTTGTTTCATGTATAATTATATTTTGTGTGCAAAATTATATAAATAGTGCTTTATAGTCACCATCAAGATCACTTAAAAATACCTTGATTTTCTAGTTGAGTTGATTTTTAGCTTCAGGTTTCAAGAGATTAATTCTTTTCTATAACTTCATCTTTGTTTTTAAGCAAATACACATAGTAGTATTCCATGTTATCGTCGACAAAAGTAGTAAAATACCCATTACCGCCACTTGTATGAACGAACTTCAAAACACATAAGTCAATATGGATTAATAGATTTGTGTTCCTTTCAATTGAATGGAATGATGATCTAGTCATTTTTTCCTCAAAACAAGTCTTACATTTGTGTTTGGAATCAATTTGAAAAGTGGGTATATGATTCAAGTTAATTAATCCACGTAATGTATCATAATTAACATAACCTAAGCTACTATGCCATAAATTGGAAGACTCAAGCAAGTAAGTATAAGAATTAACTTTATTACATGTTTAAGCATTACAGTCGTAACATTAAGCTTAAAAAGCCCATTACAAGCATATTCCTTACCCACAAACATACCTCCTTTGGTCAACACGATCTTGTCTAACTCAAATATAATTCTAAAGCCATGTTTATTTAGAAACGAACCAAACACAAGGTTCTTGTGAATATCAAGCACATACAACACATTTTTCAATGTTAGATCCTTCCCAAAGGTCATCTTCAAAATCACTCTTCCATGCCTTTCAACAACAGATGAGCAGGGTTTTCTATGAACAGTTATTCACCATTCGTAACTCGTTCAAAGGTGGTAAACGACTCCTTATTTAAGCACACATATGCCTATTTGTACTAGTATCAATCCACCACTCCTTCAGGTTTCACACTACGAGGTTCACCTTAGAGATGACCATACACAAGTCAATATCATAAACATCCTAAGTAATTTCATCAACCATGTTTGCCTCATAGTTCCTATTTCTCTTTTGACACTTGTATCTAGGGATTTATGTCCTTCCCTATGGCAGTTAAAACAAATACCTTTTAAGCTTAACTTCTTAAAAGTTTCTTCTCTAGGTCCCAACTTTGATCCTTTTCACAACTTTCCCTTGCCCTTGTACTTATTGTGCTCGGAGCTTTGACCATGCTCTACCACATTAACCTTAGGTAGTAATGGGATATACCCTCTTTTAGCAGAAGTCTTGTTGTCTTCTTCCACCTTAAACTTTATAAGAAAACTTTATAAGCAATTCCTTTAAAGATATTTCCTTTTGCTTATGCTTAAGGTAGTCCTTGAACTCTCTTAATGAAGAGGATAACTTCTTAATAATAGCTGCAATTTATGAGATTTCACTCATTACCAACCTTTCATTATGCATCTCTCTTAACGTATATTAGAGTTCACGTACTTGAGTACATATTGATTTAGAGTCCACCATCTAATAATCAAGAAAGCGATCAACTAAAAATTTCTTAGCATCGACATTTTCCATTTTATACTTCCACTCCAATAACTTCCACAAGTCTATAGTCATCTTTTCCTTATTTTCTTCCTTATACAAAGAGTTAGTTAGGTTATTCATAACATAGTTCTAACATAGGTAGTCAAAAGGCTTTCATGCTTCAATAGGACTAATATAGTGAAAATCTTGCTCACTTTCAAGTTCTTTGAGAGCTTCCTTCAAGGTGGAAAGATAAAATAACATTTTATTCCATCTCTTGAAGTTCAAACCATTCATTGTCTCTAATTTTTCTACCACATCATGGTTCAAAGGAACCAACACACTACTACAAAAATGGGTATTTAAGTCATTGTGTAAAGTCGGTTGTCACTATAGTTTGTTGAGTACTAAAATTATTTCACTCTGATTTTATCCAAAACAATCGTTAATTGAAACAAGTTAAGAAAAGAGTTTTATAACAAAATAAAAGAATTCTAGGATTGTAGTTTTTCACCAAATTAATCCACTCGAATCATATTATTTTCTCTTGATTTATATTTTTAGTAAATTTAATTTGTCAACCGAAAACTTCTAATTTTATCCATACATCTCTTCCGAGCTCCGTATATACACACCTCACTAAATTAATTCACTATATTCCTATGAGAATTAAATTCACCAAGATTCATTACGATCTAAGTTCTCAAATGGCCACACATATAATAAAGGTATGTTCCTATCCTTCATATATACATGTTATTCTATCTATGAGCAATATACACAAAAATACCTCTTCCAAGTTTATTTGAGTGCCACAGATCAATTGATAAATTTTTCCAATAATCAAAAGCATTAACCACAAATAGAATAAACAAATTAAAAGTCTTATAAATCATTCAAAAATAATTAAACTCAAGTTTCATAAATTTAGATAAAACGTAACCCTAGAAAAATTAAATTACTTCATAAATAAAAATAAAAATTACAAAACTTAAGGAATATTAGTTACAGAACACTAAGAAAATTAAAACTTCACCTGCTCTTAAATATTTGGCACACTCAGAACACAACAAAAGCCAAAAATGGCTTCTGCGTGTTCCACAGTCCAACCACAAGCAAAACTCAAAAATCCAAAACTCTATTTTTTAGCAATAAATGATCTATTTATTATAGCTAGAAAAATACATCTAAAAAATACATTTTTTAGACACGCGGGAGACATTTTACATCGAAAATAAAAAAAATGCGTGGCAGACAAACAGTTACATTAAAAACATTATTTTAAATTGAGTGGGAGACAAGCTGCGCGTTTCTGATTTTATTTTCAATACACTCTGCCACGTGTCGTGATCTGATTCGCTACAAAATATAATGGGACACGTGGCAAACAAAGGCATGGTTGTAAACGTGTGTCGTTTCCGTGCTTTTGGTTTACCTAATACGTGCCACGTGTCCGTTTCTCATTAGCTGCAAAAATATTGGAGACACGTGGCATTGTATCATTTGTTAGATGGATAGGCGCACGAAGATTATGTGGACTGCGCCTCACGGGATCACACCTTTTGGCATACACGTAACAGACACGTGGGGTCCCACCCTACGCAGAAAATAAATTTCCTTAATTGCATTTTACCCCTCCAATTTAATTCAAATTAACTTTTAACTTTCTTTAATTGCCATTAAGCCCTTTTCTAATTTAAATTAACTTTTAAAATTTTGTTAATTACAATTAAGCCTGATTTTAATTCAAATTATATTTTATACTTTTATTAATTGCAATTAAGTACTCTTTCATTTTAAATTATATTTTTAGACATAAATTTGCAATTAAGTACTTTTTCGATTCAAATTCTTTAATTTTCTTAAAAATATATTCTTTAACAGATAAAGAGTAAAAACTAATTTATTCGACTAAAATTAACTAAAAATGTCAAGAACATAACAATTATAATTAATAAAATAGATGAAAATAATTATATAAAATACAGTTATCAACGATCAACAACCTAATTAAACATAACGTATGTTCTATATTGTTGTAATAACTCTTATATATATGTATGTTCCTAAAATTGTCAATTAATTTATATTTCTTCATTGTTTGCAGATATTTCATGGATCCTCGGATAATAGAGCTTGTAGATCCAAATGATCCATTAGGGTATTTGAAAAGAAGGGGTTGGGCGAATATACCTGATGCTCCACTTAACCCAAATGATAGAATACCTGTTCTATTTGATGGTACTGGTAATCCAATAGGGGAAAATGGCCAACAATTGAAATCCTCTATTGGTCGACTTGCGAAGTCCAGTATACCAATCAATATAAATGATTGGTCTCAGGTTGACGATGCAAAAAAGTTCAAAATATGGATAACCATTTGTGTAAGTCTCTTATATTTTATAATCAATATATATATTATATCTTTTTTGTATTATATCTAATCTTTTGTACTGTGTTTTTACATAATCGTTACAAAGTCGATGACAGTTGGAAACTTAAGTGTTATAAGATTGCAAATAAGGCATAGAAGGAATACAAGACTTCCAAATTGGCAAAAAATTATGTGTTTTCATATTTGGAACCACTTGATGAGGTAGAGCTCTACAAAATCCCTGAAGGATACCCTTGGATTACACCTCAAGTTTGGAAAGACTTTGTGGAATATAGACGTTCAGATGAATTTCAAATTATTAGGGAAGAACATCAGATTATACAAATGCATAACATTCTTCCTAACCATACTCGGAGGTCTTCAAATCCTGAAGTTAGATATAGAATGGTATTATTAATTTGTCTTAATTTATAAATATTTTTATATTTATTTTCCTCAATTTAATTTAATGTAATTGTTAATAAATTTTTCATAATTTATGTAGGAAGCTGAATTAGGTAGACCTGTTACCCGAACTGAATTGTAGATAGAAACAAAGACTCCCAAAACGAAGAATTCAAGATCGATGACTAAGCGAGGAGAAGAACAACTAAATAAGTTGGTTAGTAATTTCGGTTGATAAAAAAGTCTTAATGATTTTTAATAATTGATGTAATAATGAATGATATGTTTGTGTGCTTTATTATTTGTAAAGAGCTGTTCAAGAAAAAATATCCAGGGGTGAAATAATCGAAGAGCCTGGGAGAGATGCTTTATATCATGCATTTGGACACGAGCATCCTTGTCGTGTTAAGGGAGGTGGCCAATATGATAGTTATATGGAGTATTTTAACATTCCAAAACAAAAGCTTCAGACGGTAAGTAAGGAGAAGTACACTAAAATTGAAGAAGAACTCAACTCCTTTAAGGCCTCAGTGTTAAGTGAGATTGCCACTATAAAAGAATATCAATCACAACACATGTCAGGCAAGACATCATTCTACAACCAGGGCATACCATATTGGCCAAGCATGCAACCATCCATGCCAGACAGGCCACCATCCATGCCAGGCATGCCACAATCCATGACATGCAGGCCACCATCCATGCCAGGCATGCCACAATCCATGCCAGGCATACCACCATCCATGACATGTAGGCCACCATCCATGTCAGGCATGCCACCCACGTAATCTTATTGTGCTTAAACTACATCCAGTATGGGATATAGTCATCCTATTGGTCCTTCCTATATGCCAGGAATGCATATGCAATCAAGTAGTGGTTCATTTTCTCCAATGTAATCTGTGCATTATTACCATCAATCAAACCACGATGAACGTTTTGGTGAGAATGTTCATCCAATAGCTACCCCACATGGGAGTCCTCCTCTATTTGATAAATCATATGTGGTAAGATTTTAATTTATGGTGTATATAATCTATTATTTTTAAATTCTTATTATATGTTTTATTTTTTATATATAACACTTAAATTTTTTACAGAATATGAAATGTTTATTAAAACATCCTTCTTCAACGGACTTTGTTGCTATTGGAACGGTACAACAATTGAGCGATGATGAGATGATTCATAATCAATATTTGCCTAATCATTGGTGAATAGTAATTGATCAATCATTGTTTCATGATTGTCCACTACTTGTGCCTTATGATGCTACCATAGTCCAAGAGGCGGTTGGACAGTATGTGGCTTGGCCTTTGATGCAAGTTGTTCTAAATTTTGATGTGGTACTATTTTTTAACTTAAAAGATAACACTTGTTTACTATTATTATTTTATTATATCTTTTATTGTTACCAAAATACATAATACTTTTTTTAGTCTTTTATACCGGAACTCTTAAATGCAGCACATTTAAGAGATAGGAAGCAAGTATCTCATGCTAAATCTATGTCTAGTGGCCAATCATCGCGCACCAAGTAATTCAAGAAGAAGCCTTGGAAAAATTATAGTTATAATTATGCTTCAAACTTCAGCAAAAATCTTGGCACTTTGATGACTATTGTTTGGAGGGCATCTAGCATAAATGATGGATGGACTGTGCCACTTCCTATAGAAATTTCTGGTGTAGACCTTGGCCAAACTTATATATCGATCGAGTGCATATTGCAACTATTTCAATATCAAATGATCGATTTAAGTATAATTCAAGTGTGGACAAGGTGAGTCCTCAATCTATTTATTTTTCTTTCATTTATGTAGAACATATATAATTATATTTATATTATCTAATTACTTATATATATATATTTTTATATAGGGCGTGTTATTATCGACTTCAACATAATCACTCATCACATTTAGCAATGTTCTATGATTCTCCACATGTCAATCAATATCAAGAGAAGGATGTTAGCATCAGAGCTAAACAATTATGTGATACGACATTAACACTTAACAGAAATCAAAAGTTGATAATCCCTTAGCCATTAAGGTTTGAACAAGGCCAAGATCATTAGATGTTGGTAATCATTGATTTGTTCAATAATCATGCTTGGTACTGTGACTCAGCTTCCATAGAACTGAGTAAAGATACAAAAGCAGTTGTTGAAATGTAAGAGTTATAGCTACATATTAGTTTATTCTATTATTTTTTTGTAATATTTAATAAAAAATAACTGTTTTAAATCTTGATAGGGCATGAAAGTTGTGGAACAATTTTAAGGGCATTACCCTTAAAAAATCTCATAAGCTTATATGGACAAAAGTTATGGTATGTATAAGCGAATATTATTAATTTTACAATTGAATAATAAAGATGTTCGAATATGGAAAATCATGTACACTTGTTTTTTATAGGTTCCACAACAAAATAACGGAGTCATGTGTGGTTATTATGTCATGAAGTTTATGAGTGAAATCATCACAAATATCAAAATTCTAATTGATGATGTGGTAATATCTGTTACCCATATAATTAAAGTTTTTAACATATTTGAGTTATTTTTTGTAAATAAATGAAATTACATTCTTATTTTGATTTTAAATACATGTAGTTTTTTGGTTGGAACAAGACGGGTTACGACCAACAAATTTTTAATGATTTACGAAAGAAATGGGCAGAACACATGGTTCAAATTATATCATCACAAGAAGAATCAGGAGAAGATTCTGATGATCTTGAATAACATATGACAACATAACAGTAATTTTTTAATGATTTAATTTCTCAATCTATTCTTGTGTCTGAAGTCCCTTGTTTGATGGATGATTATATGCTCATGTATTTAGGGGAATGCATTGTTTTATGGACCTATTTTTGGCCCAAACTACATCTCATCTCTCTTGCCTACTTTCCTTATGACAACAATTAGTACTTTATTAGTCATTTGTCTATAAATATGAAGTTATCTGGAATCTCTGCTAGTATTTTTAATACTATAATGAGCTCTAAATATGAAATCAGGTGTAACTCCGATTTGTTTCTTGGTTTGTATGAGTTTTAGTGCCCATAAACGTGTTCCATACGTTTAAGGGCACCAAAACTCACACAAGTCAAGTAAGAAATCGAAGTTACACTTGATTTCATATTTAGAGTTTATTATAGCATTAAAAATACTATCAGAGATTCCAGATAACTTCATATTTATAGAAAAATGATTAATAAAGTGCTAATATGAGTTCGTCGATGGGTTATATCACTCGGATGTGGCTGTGGTAATCTCTTTTTTATGGTAATATTTATAATGATTTAATTTCTCCATTCGTATGTCTCTGAAGTTTAGACTGCTTGTTTGATGGATGTTTATGTGCTCATGTATATAGGGGAATGAATTGTTATATGGATCAGTTTTTTTTTGTCTAGTTTCCTTGTCATAATGCTGGTGATTCTAAGCCAACTAAGCTTGCTTGCACAATCTAATTACACTTTGACGACATTATTTTATTTGTAATTTAAGTTAATTATATGTATTGTATATACATTAATTGTTTTTGTAATAAATTTAATTATCAAGTAATTAATTATATTTAAATTTTTAATTATTTGTATTATTATTTATATTTTATTTTTTTTATGTTATATATATTTAATATTGAATACGAAAAATAAGAATAAAAAAATCATAAAATGTATATGTAAAATCGGTTCATCGCGTGAATCAATTTTACATTTAAAGTCACTCAATTTAAAGTCGATTCAACGAACCATGTCTATTTTTGTAGTAGTGACACCATAACATTAAGATAATCTTAAGAGCCATAGAAGACCTCATCACTTAGTTCACATTAGAGTCATCCATAGAAGGGTTAGGGTCATCCATAAATGGATTAGGAACATTCATAATTAGGTTATCAGATTGAAACACAAGAGTGGTTATCTTATGTGTCAATATCTTTTCTAAAATTTACATAATTAATAACAAGTCTTAAAAAACAGTAGATAATAAATTTAATTTATAGAACAAATTTGTATCAACTTGATACATCTCAAAAACATTAAGAAAAACGAAATAACAAATACAGAAAATTAGTTTAAAAGTACTAATTATAGTTATTAAACAAAGATACTGTTATATATATAAATATATGTATAATAAACTTTGTACACAAGAATCAAACTTGTAAAGAAAGAACCAGGTAACCTGGTTAAAGTTTTAAATAAAATTGATACAGTCATGATGCAAATAAGGAAATAATACATGAATCGGTACCAAAATTATTAGCAATTAAATTAAAGCAGTATTAAAAAGCGATGAACAACAAAGTGAAACCAGGAATGAGAAAAGACGTACGGAAAAAGTGCAAGGAAATATAAGAACGGGAAAAAAAATACAGAAAAATTCCAGTTTAGATTGTAACTGTTTGTCTAATAGAGCGAAAACTGAATTAAGCCATTAAACTAATAAACAGCAAACAATGATACCCATACATAAACAAGTAATCGTGTTAAAAGGTTTTAAGTGTTATGTTCTGGAAAAACCAGAAGGATAGCAGTTCTGAAAAAAAAATTCAGTTTGTCCGAAAGTAATAATATTTATCTTAAGATTATAGGAAAAATTGTCTGGGAGAAACAAGATTTTACTTTGAATATAAAATGAAATAAATCAAAATTACAATAATAATATAAACAGTAAATTTATAATAAAACATATATACAAAAAATAAATAAAGATCGAATCCCATGTAACACGATTTTCTTAAGATAAATTTTCAATCTCACACGGGTATTATAAGAGAAAAAATACATCAAAGGATAAAACGATCAATTATAATACTTGAACATCACCAAATACTCCTTTGAAGAATTGTTTTGTACCAATTTATAACCATTTGTATATGATTGTTAGAAAACTGATGTGATAATAGTTACTAAAAGTACTAAAACAAAAGCTTTTGTAACAGTTAAAATAATTCTTATCAGATTTAACTCTCTTTTCAAATTGACGAATATCCTCACCTCTCCTTAGGCTTCCTCCAAAGTTCGTGGGACCATCTTGGTTAATTTTACAACTAAATTAAAATTCCTTAGTAGATCCTATCTGAAGGCCTCTATTGTAAAAGAGTTGAGATAGTCTGATATCTTTTGTTTTTCCTCTCTAAACCTTCTCATATATTTTTCAATAGACTCATTCATTTCTTGGGTGATTGAGAAGAAGTGGTGAGACTCCTACCTCAAGGGCTTGTTGTAGGCATAATTGGTGATGAAAAACTTGACAAATTGTGATAAGGAGGTTATGGTACAGGGTGCCAAGTTATTGAACCACTTTTGTGCGCCACCACATAGGGTCGAAGCAAATAGCTTACACATTATGTCATCTTTCTTTCCTTGAGTGAGGCTCATAGGGGTTATAGTCGTCTTGAAGTGTTACACGTGAGTTACTGGATCTTTGGTCTTTTGATAGTTTGGGCACTTGGCAGTCCTAAACTTGATTAGGGGCTCAGCGTGCTCTATTTAATCAGAAAAAAGGGATAGATACACAGTTGCTTGCAATTCCTATCCATATCATAGTACGCCTTACCCTTGTCTTGCCCTTCATTAACCCTTTTTAGGGTTTGGTCTTGCTTTTTGTTAGCATCTTCTAATGCCCAAAATCGTGCCTCCTAACCTTTTCTCTTTTGTAGCAACTGCTCGTTATTGGGCCTCACCGAGCTAGGAAGGGGTCGCCCTCACCTACATTCTCGCCCTGGGATAGCTCGGGCATAATATGATCTGCCCAGATCCGCTGAACCAGATTAGTGGCCTGACCCGTAGGAGCACCCTGGCCTGATTGAGATCATAGCACCCTATTTTCTCAATTGGTCTTCTTAAGCTCTCTTCTTAGCTCAAGAAGTTGACGTGACAGCTTTTGATGGGGATCGATCTCCACTATGACTTCATTACGAGTTGACAAGATAAGATTCTATGTTAATGCTGCCTCTTCGTTTGCTAGTCTTAATCATTCATCAACTCGTGTTCCTACCACAATGGTCGTGATTCTGGGGAACTATGCTCGCTTGCTAAGTCTCTCTATCAGAACTCGGAGTGAATCCTTGAAAATATGGGGTTAGAAGCCAAAGATTGACCTTCAAATTTGAGCCCTACTGTAGGCACCAAAATGTTAGGATTGGTTCAATTTACAGAGAGAAAAACTAGAGATAAGTCAAAAAAATTTGTGGAATGTGAATCTCTTATGAGGCCTATGTATATATAGAGCATTACATGTATAAGTTTTGATTGAATAGCGGGTATACGTCACAGCGTATCAGAAGGGTACAAGAGTAAGAAAATAAATTCTAAGTTTGAGGTCATTCACCCTATGGCTTGGGATGATAATCGACCTTTCAATACCAAAGCTCCTATGCGTAGGCAGACTCATACTACTAGTGTCATTGTAGGCATGGGCATGGGCATAGGCGTATCCTTTTAGGCTTACTCATTTGATGGCTTAAGCTGTTAGTTGGATCGAGCTTCGGGTTGATCCATACGTTCAAATAGTTGAGATAACCCTATTCAATTATTTATAGAAGTTCAAACAATTTAACCGAGAAGGAAAAAATAATTATGTGTAGCAAAAATTGGATCATGCAAGCCCATCCAGATTAGAAAATTTCCATTGTTTGTTGGGACATACAAGCTTGCCATTAGAGTTGCAAATTTTTTTGGCCAAAACATCTCAAGCCATGCATGCATATATAGAGTTTTTTTTACTATAATAACTTACCCATCATAGAAATCATAGAAATCAAATGTTATATAAAGCATTACATGTGTTATTAGTTTTTCAATGTAGGACAAACATAAATAATCACATTTTTTTTTTCTCAATAAACTTTATGATTTAACTTCTCTTTTATCTCAATATTATTTTGAGTATTTAAATATATGATTTTGAAACATTCACAAAATAGAACGCAAATCAATTATTATCATACACTTATACCAAGTTGATCTACTTAAATAAAAAATGCTATGATATATGACATTTAAAGAAAAGGGGAAAAAAAGAAGAGAACTAATAACAAAAATGATAATGACTTAATTTCCATTATAATCGTTCCAATATGATTTTCACAATATATACCATTTTAATGCTTAATTCTAATTTTATAATTACAATGAAACAAAAAAAAAAGCAGCATGAGAAGAATGTGACCATTAGTATATTTTTCAAATCAAGTGACCAAATGAGCCCTTGTTTTTCTATTAGCAAGGTTTGAAAGGGACGCCTTCTTGTTTGTTCATTTTCGAGCTGATGAGAAGTTAAATTATTATTAGAATTTGCTCTTTGACTATTGAATGTGTGATTTTCCCACATGCATGCCGTGTGGGTTTCTAATAGACATTTAAGACTAATTTATATGTAAATGATATAATTTCAAAGGTAATTTATATTTATTATTATTATTATTATTATTATTATTAATTACAAGTATACAACTCTCTCCCCCAACCCTCAATTCAAGCGTTAAAAAAAAACATCAATTCAAGCGTACACACCTAATTTCATGGAAAATAATGCGTGAACTGAAAAGAAGAGAAAAGGAGGAGGGAAAAAAAATTAATAGAGAGATTCGAAGAGCAAAGTTACTTTTATGAGTAAATATCAATAATATTTTCAACGTTTGCTCAAATATTATAGAAGTGTCAAATTTAAAAATAATATAAATAAATCTCATTTGAAATTAATTCAAAAATAATTAGAAATGATAAATATAAAAATGTAATTTTCTATTTTATATTAAAAATAATATCAATAAAACCCATTTTGAGACTTTCTAATTAAAAAATAATTGGAAATAACAAATATATAAATACAATCCTCTTTTATATTGAAAATAAGAAATTGAATTAATAAAATAGTTGAAATTAAAAAAGTTATGTTTTAAATAAATATAAAAATTTATTTAATAAATTAAATATTAAAAAATAAAGTAAATCATAATCAATTCTCACACTTATTTGTCTATCTCTCAATCTCCCACTCTTTTATCTCTGATTGTTCAAAATAGAATTGATGTTTTCGTAAAAGAATTATACTATTTATTGATTTTGATATATCTTTATTATGTTGTTATGTTTTTTTAGCTATACCGATAAGTAAAAGATTAATTGTTATTACGGATATCAACGTTTTTTTTCTTCTATTATTTCTTTATATTATTTTAAATTTTATTTTTAAATTTTGTTAGATTAAACTTTAAATATATATATTTTTATTTTTCTTATCACTACTAAAACAAGTACATACGATCTCAGTTTTTAACCGTGATCGTAAGAACCGAAGTCTAAGTGAAAGAGATCATAGGTAACGACCTATAGCCTCAGTTTTTAACCGAAGTTATGGTTTTTTAATAACCGAGGTTATAGGGTGTATCTATGATCTCGGTTTTCTAATAACCGATACCATAGGGTATACATAAATTAAAAAAAATACAATTAGTAATTATAATATCAAAAATCAATATAAATTACAATAAATTTATTAATTACAATATTAAAAATCATATTATATTAAAATTAAAAGTATAATATCAAAAATCAATATAAATTACAATATTAAAAATCATATTATATTAAAATTAAAAGTATAATTATATTTGAGAGTTTATTATACACTAAAACATTAAAAAAAATTAGTATTACAAACTTACTTTTTACTATTAATTACAAGCATTTATAAATGTACTTCAAATCAACCAGCAACAACACAAATAAGCTTGCACTAATGGCAGACGGTAGTACCGGTAAGGACGCAAAGAACATCGGCGGTGCTAGTGCACCGAAGACACACTAAAGACTGCACGGACTAGCAACACAACACTAGCAAGAATAACAAGTAGAAGACTAGACTAACAAGCGCCAAAGAACACTAACACCAGTACCAATACCAGCACCAGCGCAGCACCAACGCCAACGTCACGTAGCAGCAGAACCAACAACGCAACAGCACTAGTAGGGAGATTAAGTCAATTTAACAACAATTAAAATTAAACTAAATTTGTTAAATTAAGAAATATTAAAGGCTAATTGTCTGAATATTAATATCGATACAACAATAGCTATAACTCCTTTTGCGTTTCCTAGTACCTGAAAACATCATCAAATCTCTTCTATAAACCTTTGATAAAGATCTAAACAAAATTTTGAATTCAGGTTCATGGAATATAGCTTCTCCCTTGAAAAAAATAAAATTATTTCAACATACACACACAATTTCAAAACGTTGTGATTAGACAAAATAACATAAACAACTTAACTATACAGTGGATTTGTCAGTTCATATAATTCCTTACCCTTCTGACAAAAGCAATATACCCTGAAACACTGATTTCAGTACCCTTGCAGCCGTAGCTGCAATACAAACTATAAAGCTGAATAGATGGAAACTTATTCACCCTATGGCAACAGAAAAACAACATATTATGACATTATTTACAGTGTAAACTAATATAGTAATTTTTTAACACATCTTGAAAAGAACACCAGCTTCTGCATTAAAGGAGATGAAAAGCAAGGACACTAATATTTTGATCAACACTGTTTCAATAACAAGTCAAGTTTTCCAGAAAAGAGAGACAGATGCATAAATACACATGTAAACAAAGACAAAAAAGTGTACCCGTGTGATGCAGATAAAAAATTTCCACTAGTTAATACTCATATCAGCATTAACACCAGGCACCAGGCACCATGGACTAGCGTAGCTCACCCACACCAGTGCAGCGCACCAACACCAGCACCAGCATCAGCGTAGCGCACTAGCACCAGTGTAGCGTACCAGTACCAGCAACCAACGTTTAGCGTCCAGTGTCCAACGTCTAACATCCAGTGACTAGCATCCAACGACCAGCGTTTAGCGTCCAGTGACCAATGAACCATCGAACAATGACCCAATGGCTAACGAACCAGCGAAAAATGACCCAATGGCGAGTAAACCAGGGAACAACGACCCAATGGCCAGCAAACCAGTGAACAACGTCCCATCGAACAGCAACCACCGAACCAGTGAGCTGGGAAGAGAAAGAAGAGACGGGAAGAGGAGGAAGAGATGGGAAGAGGAAGAATCACGAGAGGGGAAGAGAAATTTTAGATTTGAAAAAATGAAAGCAGCTGTTGGGAGAAAAAGAAAGAAAAAAAAAGAGAGATGGCATCGGAGAAGGAAAAAAAAGGAAAAAAGAAAGAGAAGGGAAAAAGACTAAAAAACGAGAAAATATGTAGAAAAAAATTTGATATAATTTATGGTCACAGTTATTAATAAAAATCGAGACCATAAATATATCTTATAATCTCAGTTTTTATTAAACCATGACCAAAACCCTATGACCTTAATTTTTTATAAAAACTGAGATCATTGATCTGAGACCATATGTATGTTTTTTAATAGTGCATGAATTTATGCTCTCTCTTTTTCAATATTATTTTATTTTTATAGGTAATTATTTGTCGAATTTAAAGTTCTTCGATATTAAATTATATCTCATATTAATTTATTGATACAAAATAAAATAACTAATTAAAACTTCTTGCAAACATCATACACTTTATTGATATTTATCTATACTTATTTTTATTTATTAAAATGGTGTGGATTCAAAATTAGTTAGCATAAATGATAATTACGACCACATTTAATATACACCGCTGAAGTTAAGTGAGCTAATTTTAGCTATGTAATAAAACTATAGCTATTAATTTTAGCTATCATGACATTGAAACTTAAAATGTCTGTTGGTAAAGTTCCAAACATCATCCTAGCAAAAAATAATAATAATAATAATAATAAAAAAAAACATGTTTGTATGACTCTAATTAGTTCAACTTAAAATGATTTAATTACATAGTATAATTTTTTATATATATAATTTTATTTTTAATTTTTTTGTAAAATATATATATATATATATATATATATATATGTTAATTTTTTTTTAAACATAAATAATAAATATATATTTTTTAATATTATATAAAAATAATTATATGTCTTTTTACTGAAGTCATGTTGAATAACCGTATTATTTACACGTTGAAAGGATTTAAAATAATCACTTAAAAGAGAAATTTTCTTGAGCAAAAACAATTTTTCCATGACAAAATATAACATCTTTTTGGCAACATTACATGAGTTAGGAACAATTTGAGTAGCCAATAAGCAAGCAGTCTAGAGGCATGTAACCTAATAACACAGCATGTAAAGATCAATTTTCTACGTATAAATTTGTAACCTGTAGACTATAGAGATGTGTGTATACTGCAGCAATAATAATAATGACCAATTAATTAATATAGTTGAAAACTGATACTACATGTGGGTGGTTCTTTGACTTTAAACAAAACTCATTTTATTAGAATTTTCTTAGGGGTTAAGGCGTGTGGAATCCAACTACTGTTTTTCTAAGATAATAGGAAACTTTTTACCATTTTATAATAGTTGGGAAAAACAAATTGGGTGTTATAAATTTATAATTAATTACTAAGCAAGAAAGTCAACAACAACAAACAAATTAAATTTACACATTTAGTTTATTTAAAACTCTTTTTCGGTTCAGTTTATTTAAATGACTACATCATTCATTGTAAAATACTTATAGGACAATTTTTTACAATGGTAATTTAGTACACTATTGTTTTTTTTTTTTGTTTAATACAAAAGATATATATTTGTATGGATACGTTTTATTTTTAACTTCTTTTAACAAAACACATGTTTTTTTTAATTAAATGAACATATGTTTTTAATATAAAAAAATATAAACATATTTTTATTTATTATAGAGGTTAAAAATAAAATCGATTAAATAATTGGATTGTTCATGCATTAGAGGATATATAAGTTTGGTTTTCACAATATTCTTACTTCCACATTTTCCATGTTCATGTTTTCATGTTCTCCCTAAGAAAAACTATATTTTTCTAGTATATTATGGGATTATACTTCTATGACTCTTATATATACAGACTACATCTGAATTTCAGGTCAGGAATGCACATATATTAATCCAATTAGTACTAATATTTAAAATATTCATATAATTGATAATATTAGAATATAATTTTTATGAAAATACGAAAGATATTGTGATCGTAAATGAAAACTTTGAAAAAAATCATAAAAATTATGAAAATTTTATCATAAATGTGATTTTTTTTTTCATAAAATTCTATGAAATATCAATATAATAAATTCTTTATATTTTGAGTTAATCTTTTTATTTAATACATGTATTTTTAAATACATAAAATATTTATATTAATTAATAAATTGATTGATTAATTAAAATATGATATAATAAAATATAAACTTTTTACTAAATATTGTAAAATAAATAGGTAAAAGTTTTTGAATAATTAAATAAACTATTTAATTCTAACTAAATAAATATAAAAAATATATAAATTATTTTTATTTATTATTTATTTTTAAAATTATATATATATAACAAACATGATAAAAAAATGAAAAAAAAAATAAATTAAAGTAATTACTTAAAAAAAAGAATAAAAAAGAGAAAATAAATCAAAAATTAACATTTTTGATATTTTATTAAATATTTTAATAACATTTTAACGTTCATATCTATAATATTCAAGAAATTTTAATAAAAAAACAACAAAAATATATAAAAATTAAGTTTTGATATTAAGATATAAAAAAATTAACAGTATATCTAACAACGTCGAATCAGGAGACGTTAACATAGTATTATTCTTAGGTGAGAATTCATTTGTATGTCTAATAAAAAAAAACATTTAAAACTTTCTTATCATATCACATAAATAGCTTTTGAAATGAAAGACCAAAGAAACCATAATATTATTGTCTTGAAATAATTTTTATATTAATTAACTTTTTTTTAATATTCATAAAGATAGTCTAAGAATGTAAATGATATATAAATGGTTATAACTCCATGTATTTATTTTAAAACTCATTTGGTTATAACTCCATGTATTTATTTTAAAACTCATTTCATGTATTCTAAACGTCAAAAAAAATATTTTTGTATTTTTAAAATTACGTTACATACACTTTTTATAATATAAAAATATGCGTATTTTTTAAAAAAATTAAAAGTAAAACCAATTAAATAAAACCAATTAAAAATCAAGAGTTATATATATATATATATATTTAAATATAATACATGTTAAGTTACGTAGTAATTTAAAATAAATAAAATAATAATTTAATTTATACATAAAGAAATCATGGTAGTAAAAATATTTCAAATATTTATTTTATAAATAATATTAATTACATTTTATTATTGTTACTTTTACATAAATTTGTTATTAATGCAATATTCCTTTTGGTATTAACTATTAGTATTTTCTCTACACTTATTTTTCAATATAATTGTATAAGTTTACGTGTATCTAACATTTTAGAAATGAGAATGAAAATATTGAATTGGTTCTTAAGGGTGGATTTGAGGTGTTTTTATATTTGAATAATTGCCGGCCTTGGTTTCTCAAATGGCATATTCCAACTATAAATGTCAACTTGCTTTTTCCTATTTTCTTTCCATAATTTTTTTGATCAGAAACATTCTATATCTATAATGAACTATATACTGAATGTTCCGTAATAATCCCAAAAATACCGCAACAAATTTTGAGTTTTTAAAAAACTAATATCCCCATCTCTAAGGCTTGAATCTCTCCGTGAAATCTTGATAACCCGCTCCTTAGAATCCCAAATTGAAACAAACCATATAAATTTTTTCCAAATTCTGGAACTTTATCAGCTTGCGGAATAGCTCTGTTTTGACAATGGTGGTGAAGATGATGAAGTGGCCTCCATGGCCTCCACTTTCTTCCAAAAAATATGAAGTGATCATTGTGGTTGGTAGAATTCAAGGTTTGGATTCGGAACGATTTGAGGGTTATCAGAAAAGAGTGTTAGTTGAGGTTAAATGGAGGGGTGTAAAGGGTAGGAGTTTAGGTTCTCTTAGACGCTCTGTGAAGAGGAATTTCACTCGAGAAAGCAATTTAAGCGATGATGGAGTTGTTGAATGGGATGAAGAGTTTCGGAATTTCTGCAATTTTTCGGGTCATAAAGAGGGTTTGTTTTATCCTTGGGAGATCGTGTTTACGGTCTTCAATGTAAGTCCCTTTCTTGTTCTTACTCTCTTTTTTGTTTTGTTCTTGTTTTTCTCATAATCGGTTGACTTTTGATGAAAATTTTATTTATTTATTTATTTCTTTCCTCACATTTCAATTTAGATCTTCCTAGTTTATGATCAGAAGAAAAGATTTTGGATTTTACTTTTTTTTTTTTTTTTTTTTTTTGCTTTCTGGTCTTAAGATTATACTGGATTTTTCAGTCAGTGACTTTTTTTTTTTAAGATAAGTTCATTCAAATGGAAATTTTTTTGTTTAGGATTTTTATCTTAATAGCATCATTTCATATATTTTTATTTACTATTAAATAAACCCAATCTCATCATTTCATGCCAAATTCAAGTTAAATTATTAGTATTTATATCATTTAATGTTGAAATTCATTAAATTAAATCTATATTGATATGATATTTTTTATTATTATAAATTTATATGTATTTTTCCATTTTTTTTAATTTTTATTTATACCATATGACGTTTTTGTGAATCTCAGGAGTCATTATTTTCAATAACACTTTCCTTTGTCTTGATTGAAAAAATGTGATGGGAGAAAAGCATTGAGCAAATTGTATCGTTTTTATGTAGTGTTTCTTCATATCTTTTTCAGCCACTTTTATTTGCATTTCTGGTGCTTATTAATATAATTAATGACACATATGGCTCCATAAAAAGTTATCAAAAATGGTGGATCAAAAAATCCGTTCAAGATTTGGCAATTTGATACTTAACTAGATGATTGGAACCGTGAGGAAAATTAAAGATTTTGATTTTTGATTTTTAATTTTTTTCCTAAGGTCAATTTACAGCCAAAATCTGTTTTCTTTCACTACTTTTATATAACTGTTAAAAGTTTGACAAAGTTGCAGAAATTATTTTTAGAGAAAAATATTCTAGCATTTATATACAATGTTATGAAAAATTAACTGTACAGTGATAAAAAATAAATTTTTTAATTTTTTAATTACATTAGATAAAAATTATTATAACATAAATAAATCGAAAATATAAAAAAAAATTATTATCCTTTTTTAGTTAATTTTTTTTATAATAATATAATTTAATATATTTTTAAAATAATTATAGGATCTTTAGGTTACATTTTTATTATTTTAATATCATATTTTTACGCGTAAACGTATATCGAAGGGAAGAGTAATACAGATGGTCTCCTTTTTAGGTGAAGTGTGAAATTTTAGTTTTTACACGTTCTTGAGTAAGCAATTATAAGTTTTGTTATTATGATAAACGAGTATATTTAGTATTGTAATTTGTTAAAAAATAAAATTTTAATTCTATAATGAATTAAATTTATGTAATTTAGTTTCAGTATTAAAATATACCTTTTACGTTAAAATATTTTATACTTTTTATATTAAAATGTCTTATTTTCATGAATAACAAAAACATCTATACCCGACAAAAATGTATTTTTACATTAGCACCCCTCTAACCTTAATTTATCTAATGTCTGAGGAGAACCGTTGAAGTTTTAAATATTTCTTGTCAAAAAATAAATAAAGCTGGGAGTAGTTAAATACTATGTCTATATTAACGAGGGGATATGCTTATTATAAGCATGCGTGACTTTGACTCTTGGTTGATTTTGCTACGCTATGCTATCTATCTAGCTTCAAGCTTTGATTTTTGAGATATAGCTTAATTCTGAAGCTGTTATTATTTTCTCCCTCTATTTTTTAATCTGTGGCAATAAATACTGGCATATTATTTTCCAAATTACTTATAATACTTTAATATAATGATAAATTTTATATATTTCAAGAAGTAGATTGCAAGCATAATATAAGTTATAGTTTTGTTCATGAAAATACCGTGTCTTTGTTGTTAGATTCTCAATTCAATCCAGAAACGTTCATAAAATCATATGAACTCATAATTTAAATGCAGCGGAAACAAAATTGGATTGAAAACATACCTCCTGCCATTGATCAATTTTCAGCACTTACACGGGAATTCCAATGGATTTTCTTTTGATGCTTTCACTGGTTTCTCACACTTATTCTCTGGCATTATTGATGGTGTAATCTGAATTGTTATGCAGTTAATAGTGAAGGACCCGAGACTTTATTAAGGTTCTTCCATCAAGAACCTTGTTGATTCAGGCATACTGATTCGACGAAACCGACCGTCACTACTCTGCTCACTAACGTTGCACCACTTGATTTACATTCTCCCACTGTGTGCAAACGTTAGCGAAATTCTTGAGTAACAAAACACATGAATCATACGATAGGTCCTCTAAGAAATGGTATTATCTTCCATGTATTACAATGTATTTAGTTTCTCAAGTACTATACTTTATGTGGTAACTAAACTTAATGAATAAATCCTATATTTATTCTTGGTCCAATAAAAGATATATATTTTCTCAAATAAATTAAGGTGCAACATGAATATGAGAAAATATCACAATATATAAGAGTTTCATTAATAAATTGTATATATACATTTTACAAAGTGGAACCAATTCCCATTTTCTCTACATGATCCTTGAATTTCATTGGTGGCGTATGCCTTTAGTCAAAGGATCAAAGCAATCATCAACTCAGGTTTACGTGCTCAATGACCACTTTCTTTTCCTTAACACGTTCTCTTACGGCCAAGTATTTAATGTCGATGTGCTTTACTACGACTACCACTTTTGTTGTTCTTAGCCATAAATACGGTACTGAGTTGTCACAAGATAATCTTAATGGCCTAGAAATAGAGTCAATCCTAAGCCCTAAATGAAACTCTTTAACCATACACCATGCGATGTGGCCTCAAAACATGATACGAACTCGGCTCCATGGTGGAAGTAGCAAAAAGGCCCATTTCGCACTCCTCCAAGACACACCCACCTAGCACATGAAAATGTAACCAGATGTTGATTTTCGTGAATCAATACGACAAAGAAGTCCGTGACGGAAAGAGCCAATTACTTCCAATTCATCGGTTCGTCTATACATGAGCATATAATCCTTGGTTCCTTGTAGGTACCTCATCACTTTCTTTACTTGACTTTCCAATGGTCAACACCTGGATTACTCGATATCTCCCTAGCATCCCAACAACAAATGCAATGTCGGTGCGGTGCACGAGCATACATCGAACTTCCAACAACCGAAGCATATGGAATGGTTTTCATTTGTTCTCTTTCAAAATCATTCTTTCGGGCATTGGTCCAAATTAAACTTATCACCCTTCTCATTAACGTGGGAGCAACACTTGGTGAACAATCCTTCATCCGAAATCTCTCTAAAACTTTGTTGATATAGGTTTCTTGAGATAAACCCAAGACACCTCAAGTCTATCTCTATGGATCTTAATGCCAATGACATAAGATGCCTCACCCATATCCTTCATATCAAAATTTTTAGAGAGGAATTTGTTTTACCTCGTAGTGTAAGCCCTATCATTAGCTCAGTAAAGCAAATATCATCCACATATAGCACCAAAAACAAATCTTACTCCCACTAACTTTCTCGGTATATACATTGATCCATAACGTTCTCTTCAAAACCAAATGAAATGATGACGTTATGGAATTTCAGCAAATACCATTGACGGAAGCTTGCTTTAATCCATATATGGATTTATTAAGCTTACAAACCAAATGCTCACCATCACTAGAGAAGAATCCTTCAGGTTGTTTCATATAAACTCTTCCTCTAGGTTACCATTAAGGAAAGCCGTTTTCACATCCATTTGTTGCAAATCCAAATCAAAATGGGCAACCAATGCCATGACCACACAAAGTGAATCTTTCTTAGATACAGAGAAAATGTCTCCGTGTAGTCGATTCCTTCCTTTTGAGTGAATCCTTTGTGAGTCTTGCTTTATGTCTCAATGTTGCCTTTTGAGTCTTTCTTTGTTTTGAAGACCCATTTACATCCAATGGCTTTCACACCATCAGTAACTTGACGAGATCCCGGACTCGGTTAGGCTAGACGCCATAGAATCCATCTCTTCTTTCACAGGCATTGTACCATAAGTTGAAACCTCGGAACTTCATGGCTGTGAAACGTCTCGGGATCATTTTCTAGCCCAACATTATAGTCACATTCTTGTAGATACACAACATAATCATTAGGAATCGCCGATTTCCTTACTCTAGTAGATCTTCTTAATGTTGCATCAACATTCTCCGAGGAGCAAGATCATGTTGTTCAACCGGTTGTTCAATCAGCTTGTAGGCATCTCTGTTGAACTTCAACATCTACCTGATCGGGATCAACAGTAGTGTACTTCTAAGATCGGGTTCTTCAACATGCATTTGTACTCGAGGCATGTTGTTAACAATAACGATCAGTCCATTACTTGAAGTGGCATATTGAGCATCTGAATGATCTTTCTCGTAACCAATGCTCGGGATCGATCGCTCCCACTAATCAGTAATTCTCAAGAAATTTTGCATTTCTTGATTCCACAAACCTAGTGTTGTGAGATGGACAAGAAAATCTATAACCTTTAGACCGTTCGGCATATCCAATGAAATACCCACTAATGGTCCTTTGGGTCCAAACTTTTTCTCTTGTGGATTATAAATCCCGACTTGACGGGCATCCCCAAACAGCAAGATATGTTGCAAACTCGGTTTCCGGCACTTTCCATAATTCAAATGGTGTCTTTGAGACAACTTGGTTGGAACTCGGTTTAATATATACACAAATCTTTAAAGCTTCAATCCACAAGGATTTAGGAAGATTGGAGTTGCTAAGCATACTCGCGCACCATGTCCAAAAGTGTTCGGTTTCTTCTTTCTGCTATACCATTCGTCTCAGGAACTGCATAGTATATTCAAGTAACTATCCCATGTTCTTGAAGAAACTTAGCAAACGGACGGTGCGCTTGTCCATTCTCGGTGTATCTACCATAATATTCACCACCTCTATCCGATCTCACAATCTTTATTTGCTTTCCACATTGTTTCTCTACTTCAACCTTAAAGCTTTTGAAGGCATCCAATGCTTCGCTTCTTATTATGAAGCATATAGAGATACATATATCGAGAAAAATCATCAATAAAGGTGATAAAATATTTCGACTCTTGAATGTCCATGTATCTGACAACATATATCCGTATGTATGATCTCTAATATGTTTCAACTCCTATTGGCACCTTTCTTTGACTTGTTAGTCCGCTTTCCCTTAACGCCACACATGTCTCAAAATCAGTAAAATCTAGAGTACTAAGTACCCCATCTTTCACTAATCTTTTAATTCTTTCTATGGAGATATGTCCTAATCTCCTATGCCATAACGTAGAAGAGTCATCGTCAATAATACACCTTTTAGTGCCGGCAGACATGCATAGCGTTATGAGTGGCATTATTTCGTAAATTAATGCAGTAAAGACCATCAGACAAAATACCATTCCCAACACAATCAGATTTATTAAATAAATTGAAAGATGTTTCTGAAAAGTGAAAGGAATAACCATAAGGTACAAGTCTTGAAATTGAAATCAAGTTTCTAGAGAAACTTGGAACATAAAAGGTCTTTTCTAATTTTAAAATAAAACCACTACTTAAAATCAAACTACATGTCCCCTACTCGCGTGAGCCCATCTTGTTCTGGGATAAGATGTATTGGTCACTTCCCATCAAGCCTTCCTTAGATTTTGCATACCACAGCGTAGGAGTTTGCAACATGGATTGTAGATCCGTAATCAATCCACCAGTGTTAATATTAACATTAACCATATTAGATTCATAACAAACAAACGAGGTTGGATTACCTTTATTCTCAAGCCATTTCACGGAATCCGATACAATCCTTTCTTCATGTGTCCCTTCTTTTACAAAAGAAACACTTGGATTCTTTCTTAATATCACTTGAGGTGGAATTATCCCTTTTCCTTTATGCTTGTATTGAGATTTTCCTTTCAGTACGTTGTAGCCAACATTGCACTTTCACCAAATTCCATAACAAGCCTCCTTCCTCTTGAACACACATGGTCATTAGTTCATTGATTGACCATTTATCTTTATGTGTATTATGCGAGATTTTGAATGGCCCGCATCGATGTGGGAGAGTGTTAAGAATATAGTGCACCAGGAAGGATTCGACATTTCAACCTCGAGATGCTTAAGTTGAGCCGCAATGTCCCTCATTTGCATAATGTGCTCACAAGACACCTTTCACATGGCTTGGTGAGTCTTAAAGAAGAGAACTTCATAATAAGGGTGCTTGCTAAAGCCTTATCTCGAAGTGGACGAATTGATCATCAATGGCCTTTAGCAAGTCTTGAACATTGGTATGCCTTTGATCAATCCGGAACCACGAATACCAAGAGATTTTAGTCTTAATAAACATCATACTAAGGACGATTAGATCGTTCCCATTGTTCATAAAGCATGATATTCTCTGCAGTATCTTGGTTTGAGTAATTTTAGGTGGTTCGTTTTCCTAATAGCATAATCAATATCCATCCACCCTAATTGAAGGAGAATTCTTTCCTTCCATATTTTATAGTTATCTCCTTTCAGATCGGGAATATCACGGATATGAGAGAAATTTACAGGTTGAAGAGCTGCATTAAAGATTATATGCTTATTAAAATTTGAGGCCTAAAACTATAGTCATTCTTTACCAATGTAAATCATGAATAATATGAATCTAGTGACATAAAACTTACCTTACATGGGCTAAAGTTTTAATTCAATTAAATTCATCCTAACTTTACGATAAAACTATCAAATTATGTTCCTTTTCCTAATCCCCGTGGGTAAATTAGAAAATATAATTTGATATTATATCCTAATTAATCACACAAAAATATAATAAAAATTCCTGTGGGATAATATACTATTATATCACATA
Organism: Hippophae gyantsensis; assembly: GCA_030763125.1. NCBI lineage: Eukaryota > Viridiplantae > Streptophyta > Magnoliopsida > Rosales > Elaeagnaceae > Hippophae > Hippophae gyantsensis. Next base: position 45,821,222 of record CM061030.1, on the reverse strand, counting down.
TGATTAATTACAATTAATATTTATTTTCTAAATGTGATCCTAAATAAACTTTATTATAGTTTTAATTAATTAAAGATCTTGTGGCTACTCCCTAATTAATTAAACTATATGAATCACTTAAATATTAATTAAATCCTTATACTCAATTATTGCATAAAACCATAAGCAATATTAATTTAATTTCAAATGTGCAAATATTATTTATCTTAAATTGCATATATGACAATAAATTATACAAGCAAAATTAAATAATATAAGCACTAATTAAATCTATAAGAGCTATTAAAAAAAATTAATTTAATTATACATAAATTATTTAACTAAATTTTATATGTATAATTAATTGCAAAATTTATACATATAAATATACAAAACAAATAATTTAAGCATAATGTATTTAAATAAAATTTTAATGTGTCCAAAAATTATTTAAATAAATATAACATGTATAATAAATATTATACATATGATAAACATAAATTAAAATTATATTCGGAATTTATTTGTATTTTTTTTTTTTTTTTTTTTTATTTAAAAATCAAACTCGGAATATATATAAATATAAGTTTGATACAAAATAAGCGAAATATATGTTGCGACCTAATCGGATGAGACTAATCAAAATTACACGTAGGATCCGTGTTCGAGTCCCCTAGACAGCATTTGTTTTGATTTTTTTTTTATTTTTTAAATAAAACTTCATCTTCAACCTCTAGCCGGGTCGATCCGACCCGTTTTTACACTAACGGATACCCGGCCGTATCTTTCTATTCCGGCGACGGAATCCAACGTTCTTTTTATCAAAATTCTCAGAATTCAATTTCCAAGTGATTCATGATCTTAATTTTAAGTAAAAACTTTATTTTAAACAAAATGTTAATTAATGAAGAAAATAAATAACCACCGGAAATTGAATTTATTTTCTTCATTGTTTTTCTAGTTTAATTTTACAGAATCATTCAAAAATCAATATTGAAACACTTTATAATTTCCATATGCATCAAAAACAATCGATATAAAAAACCCAAAATTTCAGTTCTCGTGAAGCATAGCAAAACAGAGTTGTTTTCAAATGGCTCTGATACCAAATGTTAGAGTCTCAATTCAATCCAGAAACGTTCATAAAACCATATGAACTCATAATTTAAATGCAGCGGAAACAAAATTGGATTGAAAACATACCTCCTGCCATTGATCAATTTTCAAAGACTTAGGCGGGGAATTCCAATGGATTTTACGTTACGATGCTTTCACTGGTTTCTCACACTTATTCTCTGCGTATTGATGGTGTATCTGAATTGTTATGCAGTTAATAGTGAGAGGACCCGAGACTTTATTAAGGTTCTTCCATCAAGAACCTTGTTCGGTTTCGGAACCGACATACGGTTCCGACGAAACCGAATCGTCACCACGGTTCACTAACGTTGCACCACTTTGATTTACATTTGTTTTAAGAGAGATTACCATTTCTTCAAGAACGGTCAAGGAGTTTTTGGCATATCTGTTTTTATCTCTTTATTCTTTGTTTGCTAATTTATTGACGTTAGAATTGATTTAATTTTCACTAATTAGGGAGTTAATCGTGGACTGAAGAAGAGTTCCTCCATAATTGGAACTGCGTTACTAAACGTAGCAGAATATGTGAATATAACTGAGAAAAAGGACTTGGGATTCACTATTCCTCTTATAGTCCCTCCTTGTAACTCTGAGAGTAGACCCTCACTCAATGTAAGTGCCTTTGTTTGAACGTAAATTTTTATGTGTTCAAATCTATTTAGTCTCTCTGATCTTAAATATTTATCTAATATTTTTTTCTTTCTTGCTTGATGTAGCTTTCTATCAGTATGTTGGAATTAAGAACTTCTAATGCACTTTCAGAGACGGTGCAGGAATCAGCAGCACCTGTTCCTGTGTCGTCGTCTTCTTCTGAAGCTCCGCTGACTGATAAAGGTGATTTTGGCGCTCTTAAAGCGGGTTTAAGAAAAGTAAAAACCTTTACAGATTATATGTCAGTTGGAAAAGCAAAAAAGGTACCGTGTGAAGGAGAAAGCAGTGATGGTAGAACTTCTGATAGAAGTGAGGATGCTACTTATCCATTTGACTCAGACTCACTTAATGATGATGCTGATGGAGGACCAGAGGTTAAAGAGGATTCAGATCCTATGCCGTTCGTCAGTTATGAAACATTGGCTCTTGCAAATTGTGCCCAAAAATCTTTCTATTCCGATATTAATATTAACGATGATGCTGATTGTTGGATCTACTATAGTAACCGAAAGTCAGAAGTTGTTTGCTCGACTGTTGGTAATTCTGGAACAACACACTCAGGACAGAGCTTGCAACAAAGTTCGAAACTTAGAATCCTATCTTGGAAGAAGAGGAAACTTAGCTTTAGATCTCCTAAAGCTAAAGGAGAGCCTCTTTTGAAAAAGCATTATGCAGAAGAGGGTGGAGACGACATTGATTTTGATAGGAGACAACTTAGCTCTTCTGATGAATCTAGTTATGGGGTAATTTTTTCCCTTCTTTAATTACGAATGTTTTTTGTTCACAACTTGTTTTCATGGTTTAATTTTCACTTAAATGTTGTGTTAATGGCAATATTTTTACAGTGGCATAAAACAGAAGGTTGCTCGACTAGTCGATCATCAGTATCCGAATTTGGAGATGACAGTTTTGCTGTTGGCATTTGGGAGATCAAGAATGTAACTAGCCGTGATGGACTCATGAAGCTTGAGACACTAGTCTTTTTTGCTTCAATTGATCAGAGGAGTGAATGTGCTTCTGGAGAGAGTGCATGTACAGCTTTGGTTGCTGTAATTGCTGATTGGCTGCAATCTAACCAAGATGAGATGCCCATCAAATCTGAATTCAATAGCCTGATTAGAAACGGATCATCAGAATGGCGAAACCTCTGTGAGAACGAGATCTATATACAACAATTCCCTGATAAACACTTTGATCTTGACACAGTTCTGCAGGCTAAAGTTCGTCCTCTTGCTGAAGTTCCAGAGAAGTCCTTCATTGGTTTCTTCCGTCCAGAAGAATTGGAAGAAGGAGAACTCGATTTCCTTCATGGTGCGATGTCCTTCGATAACATATGGGATGAAATCAGCCGCTCTGCATCAGAGCTCCCCTGCAATGGTGAACCTTGTTTGGTATATATTGTGAGCTGGAATGACCATTTCTTTGTCTTAAAGGTCGAGCGGGATGCATACTACATAATTGAAACTTTAGGTGAGAGACTTTACGAGGGATGTAACCAAGCCTATGTTCTGAAATTTGACAAAAGTACAGTAATCAAAAGATTGCCAAATAAGACTGAAACATCAAATGAGAAACCTACTACTGAGAAAGGGCAAGAGAGCACTTCAAAAGAATCTAAAGCTGAAGGGTCTCTCGTTGTCAGCACAAACGAGTCATCGAATAGTGAGAAAGAAGAGGTTGTGTGCCAAGGCAAGGAGTCATGCAAAGAGTATATCAAGAGCTTCTTGGCTGCTATTCCTTTAAGACAAGTGCAGGTTGATCTGAAAAAGGGGTTGATTGCATCAGCACCGTTGCACCACCAGCTGCAGATTGAATTCCACTATACAGTGCCGCTGCAGTGCACATTTGAAAATCCAATCAAAGAAACAACAGTTGCTAAAGCACCCTCAATGGGAATGGAATTGAGTCAATTGACGATGGTTGTTGCTTAGATTTGTGCTTCTGTTTATATCTAACGTTTGTATGGTTCTTGTAGAATAATTAATAACAATTCAAATATATATATATATATATATATATCAGTATTTGCTAAATACTTTTTTCACGTATGAATAAAGATTGATTGTTTATTGAATGTTTTACACGCTTAATATCCCAAAACTGTCAATAAAAAAATTTCTAATACTGAAAATGGATTAAAACTTGTAATTCACAATCCAAAAGCCTATTTTATTTTTATCTTTGGTAGAGAGAAGAAAAATTATACTCTTTCTTTTGTCTGTCTTTTGTCTTCTTCCTTTTTTTCACAGAACATATGTAGTAGTTTCAAAGACGCTAAAGCAAATACTAGTTGAAGTTTTTAATTATTATCCAAAATATTAATATTTTTTTTAAATTAAATTATTTGAATAATAATAAATGAGTTAGATCGGTTACAGCCACTTACAACTTGTTTGTATCTAAATCCAAAATCCAACCTTTCTTAATTTAATGTTGTTTCTCTTTTTGTACTGTTTGGTCGAGGCATATGGATTAAAGCTGAAAAAACCCATTTGAGTTATAATTAGTAGTTTTGACACTTTCACCTCTGTTTGCAAGATTATGAGTGGAAGCAACCTCTTTCCATTTCTCATTTTGTGTTGTCAACCCTTATGTCATCGTGGAAGGAATAGGATACCAACTTGTTATTGTTTTTATTTGTAAAATTTAATTTATATATTCTTAATCTAAGAATTAAAATATTATATTTTATTAATAACTTCAAATCAATATTTATATTGATCCTAAAATAGACATTTAAAATTTAAAAAATAAATACAAACAAGTATCCGATTGGATGTAACCTAGGGATTGACTATCACTAATTGTTATCCCTAAACTAAGTTTATGCAATTCAAAATGGCATAAACAATTTATAAATTTTACTTACCAAGAAGTTGAATACTTAGTTATGTTGGAGATTGTTGTTATAAAACTCCTTAATTTAAGGAGCAAATTAAGGAGCAAAACATAGAGCAAAACATGGAGTAAAACATGGAGCAAAACATGGAGTAAAACATGGAGCAAAACAAGGAGTAAAACATGGAGCTTAATTCAAGGAGCAATTCAAGGAACCATTAATTTAAGGAGTAATTCAAGGAGTGAATTTTCCTATAAATAGATGTGTAATTGTAATGAATTAACCATCCAAAAGTGTTCATTCCAATTGAGAGAAAAGCTTAGAGAGCAAAGCTTTTGTGAGAGAAAATTGAGAGTAATTTTCTTGGGTGTAATTGGGTTGTGAGTTTTGAGTGTTGTAAACACCTTGTGTAATTTCTCCTCTTTCAAGAAAAGATCTGTGTGGTCAGGAGGACGTAAGCAAGATTGGCCGAACTCCGTTATCAAATTTGTGTGTTATTTTCTATTCTTGCTTTCTCATAAGTTTGGCTTATCGGAAATTTGCGTTATTTCCCAACAAGTTACATGCTTTGCACATGACTCCTATTTAACACTATATAAACAGTAATAGATTTAATTTATTTTTGCTTATCTTCATTTTATATTTTTATTTTTTTAATTATTAGAAATCCAAAATTTAAAAAATCTTATATCAGTAGCTATTTTATTATACCTATATCCTTGCATTTAAACAAAGAACAGACTCACTATGCACAAGCATTTTTAGGTTGTAACTTTTTAAATAATATATTTTTTACTAGGATATTATTTAAAAGTTTTCATATTAGACTCAACTTGTGTACCAAGTCCAGTATATACATAATGATAATGATATCCTAAGATAAAGCTATGAACGAAGAAACTAGAAACATGAAGAGAGAAGAGATTAGATGAATGATTCTCTGATGCATTAACAATAGCAGCTGAGTGCTATATATACAAGTATAAAGGCATATGATTGTCTTACACAATAACTAACTCCCAAACAATACTAAGCAACTAGGAATTACAATGTACATGCAGCACTGTAACACCCTAATTCCTACAAAAACAAATACTTACTGTTTTGATTGTGCTCTTCTATATTCTGAACCAGTAATTATTTCAAATTTCCTTCATCCATCCTTAGGAGTTGTTGGTCCACAATTACAAAAAAATTATAGGTGTTCTTAAATTTTTTTAACAAGACATCAAATTAGGATTCCAAAGTTGTGCCTGTAAATGTCAAAATAAAAGGAATTCATGCAAATTGGGAATAAGAAAGGTGATTAATGGAGTCGGTTATGAGAGAATCATTGGTCGTGTCAGACTCAATGAGTTATGGGATGGCTCCATCTAGTGATTCGTCAATTAAGACAATGTTGAGGAATGCTAGAGTTGGAGATGAAGATTTGATTTTGGGTAACTTGGAAAGAAAATTAAAGTAGGATGATAATTTAAGGTAAGAGAGTTGTAGTTTTTGTTTGAAGAATTTGATCCTAAGATTATATATAGTATCATGTATGCCTTGATTACATGCTTTTCATGGAAATTGTATTGTTACTTGGCTAATTATTTTCATGCTTCTTAAATTATTAGGTGAATCACTGGTATCAGGTTTTTGGCTTTGACATACCTATGGAATAATAATATTTGAATTTTTTTCTTAATTTTTAGGTATTTTTTAATGATACAATAAAAGGAGAAATACTCTATAAGTCTCCTACTTAAAAAAAAGAGAGTATATATTAGTTATTTTGTTTCTTAATTGGATTACATGAATCCATTTTTTTTAAAAATATGTGCACTTAATAATTCTATTAACATATCATTAACATTTAATTATCCGACGTGTGTATTTTATATATCTTATTTTTAAAAAGATAAAATAATATTTGACAGTAAAATAAAAAATAAGAAGAGATATATAAAAAGGAAATAAGAAATAGATAGTGAGTGAAAGAGAAAAGATAAAGAGACAAATAAAAAAATAAATAAAGATAAAGATAAAAAAAGATGGAGAGAGATGAAGAAAAGGCCTTCATTCAACAGAAAGGAAGACAGAAAGCCAACTCACACCCATTCTGCAATATATAACATCTACTTTGAAATACGTGGAGTGAAATATAGAACCTAGAGAACCAAATCCACGGTGCAAATGTAGAAGATGAAGATGAATAGCCAAATAGAACTTACTGCTTTATTTGAAGATAGAGGCAATCCATCAAACAATTCCATCTTGAACCTTCAATAAGCGAATGAAATGGGAAGCATAGGTTAAGTCATCCAACCAAGTCTTTAAGTGTATAGGGAAAAATACAAAGAAAGATTATCTGTTGTTCGGAGCAAAAGACTAAAAGAGGGAAAAAAGAGAAGAAGTATAAGTCTTGTAGTCCTTCGTGTCAACTAGTTGGTAAGACAATAGTTTACCAAGGCGATGATCAGTAGTTGGTCACAGAAGATGATCAACTACATTGGTACTAAGACACAACCCAAGAATTCAAAATGAAAGAGTTCGTTTTGATAATTTGAAGATACCATTGTTTCTGATACAAAAGTTTCTATAAGGTGGCGTTTGGTTCGTGGAATGGAATCGGAATCGGAATCGGAATCAGAATGGAATGGAATGGAAAGGAAACATTTTTGTTTGATTTGACCACTAGAATCAAGCTCAGAATCATGATTATAGTGTTTGGTTTGCCACTGGAATGGAATGAAAAAAGCTGTAAATGACCTTAATACCCCTACATGCTGTAAAGTTCAAATAATGTTATTTAATTACTATTTTTTCGTCAGACAAAATACATTATTGAAATCATTATTTTTTTAAATAAGTATTACTTAATTAAAAATAAATATATTATTAAAATTATTATTTTTCTAAATAGGGTTTAGGGTTTTGAGGTTTGGGATGTGTGATTTAGGGTTTAAGGATTTAGGATTTGGGATTATATTTGTAGGTTAAGGTTTAGGGTTAAAATTATTATTTTTCTAAAAATAGTTTAGGGTTTTAGAATTTTGGATTTAGGGTTTAGGGTTTTAGGGTTTTAAGGTTTAAGGTTTAGGGTTTATGGTTTTAGGATTTGGAATTTGGGGTTTAGGGTTTTGGGATTTATGTTTTAGGGTTTTGGGTTTTGGGATTTATGTTTTAAGGTTTAGGGTTTAGGGTTTAGAGATTTGGGGTTTAGGGTTTTAGGGTTTAGGGATTTGGGGTTTAGGGTTTTAGGATTTGGAATTTGGGGTTTAGGGTTTAGGGTTTTGGGATTTATGTTTTAGGGTTTTGGGTTTTGGGATTTATGTTTTAAGGTTTAGGGTTTTAGGGTTTAGGGATTTGGGATTTAGGGTTTATGATTTAGGGATTTGGGGTTTAGGGATTTGGGGATTTGGGGTTTAGGATTTAGGGTTTTAGGATTTTGAATTTGGGATTTAGGGTTTAGGGTTTAGGGATTTGGGATTTATGTTTTAGGGTTTTAGGATTTATGTTTTAAGGTTTAGGGTTTTAGGGTTTAGGGTTTAGGGTTTTGAAATTTTGGGTTTAGGGTTTTGGAATTTTGGGTTTGAGAATTTGGGATTTGAATTTAAGGTTATATTTTAGGTGAGGGTAAAATTGGAAAAAAAAATTTAGATGTGAATGGAATAATGATTACCAAAGGTGGGAGAAGGAATTGTGATTCCTTCTCTTTTAGTAATCAGATTCTATTCCGCCCTCTATTCCGTCCAACCAAACACACAAAATGAAAGGAATCAATTCTGATTCCATTCCATTCCCTCCAACCAAACGTGGGGTAAAAATGGAAAATACCTTACCTTTGAGTGCAGTTTGAACTATTGATTTACGTAATTAGAAGTAACCAATTAGTTTTACGACAAAACCTAAAAATCGATCATTGATCCAATTTGAGAAATAGATGGAACATTTTCTACTTCGGGAACAAATATAAAGGAATTGATTGCTTATAATCTTTACCAGGATTAAAAAACCAATCTTAATTCAAAATAATAATGAAATTAGAAAAAATTATATAAGTGATTAAAAAATATTGTATTATTTTATATTCTATTATGAAGTTTATTCATTTTACTTACTATATTTGTCTTCCTTTATGTAAAGTTAGTTACTGATTACATTTTGTATGCAAACATCTTTACAAACACCACAAGATTGGTTTTCTTAATATGCATGCTAGGTTGAGTGTTACGGTTTTATTTGGTTGCATTCGTGAGTATTTATGAAAAATTATTTGATAATTTTTAAGATGAAAAAATTTCACTTTTTGGTCCCTCATCGGTCCAACGAGGTGGTAGGTGAGGGTGGTAGGGCTAGCTAATTTTTCTATAAATGCCTCAATCTTTTCCTCTTTTCTAAGTAAGAAAAATATAGTAAAATTCTATCAAAATTCTTTCTGATTTCTACTTCCATTTCATAATTTACTTTGAGTGTATGTCAGTGCTTGTGTTACATTTTGTGTGAGCAAAATAGCATTCTTAAGTGAAGAGAGCTTACAACTATTTTACATTTCCTTTGTAAGAAAAACTATGAGTTTTATTTGGGGTTAATATTTTCATAAGTTTCCCAAGACATTTTTGTTCATTGTTGTGCTTAAGTTGTTTCCCATACTTGTTCATGTTGTTGATCACTAGTTTTCAATCATGCTATTAAGTGTAGTGTTGGTTCTAGAGGAGAGTCAGACCCATGTATCAGATTGAGTAGTTATGTAGGCAGAAAATGAAGGCAACAATAGATAGTTAGAGCAGTGTGGTCTTGACTTACAGAAGTATTTGTGTTTATATTTCTATCAAGTTGTATCTATTTATTGTTTAGTAGATTGTTTGGTGTCAAGTGGTTGCCATAAGCAATCCAAGGATTTTACCACATAGATAGGGTTTTTATGTAGGTTTACCTAATTACATATGGTGTTTTGTATGGTCTACTATTGTGCTAGTATAATCAAAGTTTATGTTGTGTCTGTACCAATATACTGAGATTTAAACTCTAATTGAAAAACTTTTTATAGTTGTTGCATGCTTATTTCTTTCTAATTATTATCTATGTTATTTAAATTAATCTGCCTGACCTGTGATTAATTTTTACTACTTTTGTTAACTATATACTACATGTTTACTTTCTGTTACTTACGAGTTTAGAACAAGTCCTTAAGGAGTCAGTATCTCCTTATCCTAGTTGTGTACCGGATGCTAGACTTTTTCAATTAGTATCAAAGCTGGTTCACTCTATTAGACTTGAATACTTTGGTGTTGATTTATTAAACTTGCTTTACACGTACACATATTCTCTCTGATGGATTCAAAAGAATGAGATATTGTACGTAGACCTTCACTTTTCAATGAGCTTAACTATACCTATTGGAAGTCCCAGAGATAGGTCTTCTTGTGGTTGCTTGGGAATCCTAACCCTAAGAAAACACAAGAATAAAAAGTATAATAATAATAATAATAGAGAAGGAATGATAGTCTCAAAAAGGATAATCTCTAGGTAGACTTGTCTGAAATGCCTCATCATGGTCTAAAAGTTATGAACCCAAATGTATAAGATATCTACTACCTATTTGGTAGAGTCACGGTACTCAACAACGACTTAGATCTTAGCTGCCCATACCTTAACAGTGAGCACATATAATTGCTTATATCTTAAGTGTAGCCTCTTTGATAACTCATATGTCCATTCCTTCTTCTTAGCCCAAGCAGCATGTTCCTCCACCAAGAGAGTATCCATTCAACTAACCTCTCTCTCAATCGCCTCCTAAGTCACTACTGCATTGGTTTGTATCTATATAGATATAGAAATTGCCAACTTGGACTCCTCTAGTTGTGTCTTTAACTCATAATGGATAGCTTCAAAAATGTTCCTAATGCTAAATTCCCCACAAAGTGCCTCCTTAACAATTGTGAACCTCCTCTCTAGACTAACATGTGCCTTGATTGACCATTTCAAGTCCTTGACAAATTGTCACGATCTGCTCACTAAGGCATAACTATCCTCATCCTCACACCTAATAAGCCTTGAAGCATCTAAGATAGTAGAAGGCTCAAATGGACCCATAGTATCCTTGTTCAAGCCAATAGGTCTTGGATAAGACTCATTCACCAATGGTTTAAAAGGAATGCCACTGGGTATCGGAGGGGACTGTACTCTCTTGAAACATGACTCAACAATAGTCACTCTAGAGTTGCAGGCTCTCTTTCTCTTGGAAGCCATAAACTTTCTCACAACCTTTACCACTGCAGTAAAGGAGACATCCTTCCACCCTTTTATTGGTATCCAACAACTTGTCAACCAGGATACGGTTTCCATAGGGCTTGAAATAGGACAACCTTTCTACTTCCCTATAGGTATGCATAGTAGAAACACTTAAACTCCTCTACGTTCAATTCTCTACGGTGCTCCTTCTAAAGCACCCATTACCAAGTAATATCCTATAACAATTAGGAAAAAATTATTCTGGAGTTACACCAATATCGACCAAGAACTTCCACACTATAGGCAAAAAGGGAGTCAAAATCCCATAAAAAGTGTTTAATTGACTTATAACTATACCAGCAAAAGAGTTGCTCCAAATTGTACCTAGAACCTGAGGCATTAAAATGCTAAAATCAAGGATCTAAAACATCTCCTTCATCATATCCAAATAATTATTCATCATCTTAGAGCCATAATGATTCACAAAAAAGAACTCGGTATCGCTTCAATCAACAGCCTACTGGTACAAAGGAATGATAGTCGAAATGGAACTCAAGCCTTCATTACTCAAAAGCATGACTTGTTCCAAATGAACGAGTGCTCGAATGACTCACATGACTAACACTAGAGGAACTGTGACATCATAATGGCTCTGTTTCATTGCCCTTTCCAACCCACTCCTGACCGATGTCACTCAAGCTATCACCGAACGAAATATTTTTGACCATAGAAGTGCCATCCAGAAAGCTATCATCCAAAAGACCGTCATCCAGGACGTTAGCTAGGTATGGATTGTTAGCTAGAGTCCCATCAAATATACATCAACCCTCATTTCCCTCGATATGCACCCTCAAGGGATAAATCTAGTTTGGGACATTCGTAGATCTAGTATCCATCACTTTCAGCATAAGAAGGTGTAGTGTAAGTGTTATGGGGTGCAAAGTGTTTGAATAATGGGAAAATAAATATTGTACACTATATGCAATCTAAAGGAAGAAAACAAATTGAGAAAAATAAATCAGTGTCGAAGAAATTACCTTGAAGAATGTTTTCCCTCTTCTCTTCACTCATTTTTCTTTCCTTACCACAATATATACATATAGTCTCGGACATTTAGCCTCGATTTTTTTAAAAACTGAGGCCATAGGGTTTTGGCCTCGGTTATTTAAAAACTGAGGCCATAGATATACCCTATGACCTCGTTTATTTAAAAATCGAGGCTATAAACATACCATATAGCCTCAGTATTTTAAAAACTGAGGCCACAGACATACTTTATCAATTTTTTACACCACATATACCAAATTTATTTATCAATTTTTTATTTTTCTTTCCCAATTTTTTCTTTTCCCTCTTTTTTTCCTCTCATTTTCTATTTCCTTCATTTTTTTCTCTCCTTTTCTTTTTCCCTCTTCTTTTTCTCTCTTCTTTTTCTCTCTTTTCCTTTTCCTTTTTCTTTTTCTTTTTCCCTCCCTCTCTTTTCTTTTCCTCTTCCCCATCGCTTTCTTCTCTCTTTTCCCACTGTGAACCATTCATCGTGACCCAACTCTATCAACGTAGTGGAGATTCTCGAACAGTTACCCTTTCTGTCGCTCTACGTGTGTCGTCGTCAACAGCAACGGCCTTGACCTCTCACTTCTCAAAGTAGTAGAGATTGTAAAACCGTAAAGAAGGTCGTGCTCTCCTTTGAATATGTTCACCCTTTACTACTAGAGAAGTCACAAAGATAGGGATAAATGAAGGATGTTACAAGTTGTACCAAAATATATGCTTATTGGGTCCTTCAGTAAAACCCTAATTTTGGACACTCACATAACCCTATGAGGTATGCCATCTCTGGTCTCGAGCTTTCTTCTTAAGTTATGCCTTCTTTGTTCATGAATAGCTAATTGAGACTTTAACTCTCTCTGTGCTTTATGCCTTAGATCGTAACCCGTGATACCAGAATCAAAATAGTACATGTTCATGCTTCAACTAACTAGTATATGGATAATGTGTTGCCTGTATTGGAAATGTTTGTAGTTATTGATATGCTTGATTTGTCCTTGGTTTTATTTTCTTATGGTGATATCTAGTATAGGCGTATTGTAGTCTACTTATAAGTATATTATAGTAAGTTTTATAGAAAATTCCCTATTTGTTAAGAATGTACTAAGAATCTGAACTATGCTAAATATGTTTTCAGCTATGGGGTTATTGCTATTGCTCCTTTCTCTCAACGTTTTTCATTTGATATTTCTACATGTATGAGTGGGCATGATAAAAGTTTTGATGAGTTTTTATCAATCTATTATCACATAAGTCATGTACATTTATGATTGATATAGGATCTTGGAATACTGGTCATGTGTACCATGTTTTTAAATAAAATTTTCTATAAGTTTGTACTAAATTTTAATATTCTTTTTTGTCTTAAGGTGTTAAAATTTCTACTCAGGTTGAGACGCAATCCAAGAATGCTTTTGTTCAGAAGGTGATGTTTGCCTTTTTTATTGCCTTATACAATCCTCTTAGATTTATTCAGGTTCAGAAAGTAAGGGTCTTGAGGCCAGAATTTGAGCTTCCTTTCTTCTTTTAGATATATGGTGAGGTAAAGCCTGTTAGTCCAACCAAACTTCTATTTTTCTAAAATAACTATTTCATTCCCATATCCTTCCATATCATTGGGTTCTCTATAGTGTTTTTTTCTCTTCCATGGGAAGTTTAAAAAACTATTTTGTAATTTGACATACTTTATTAAGAAATTCAAGTTCCATTCCATGATTTATTATCTGGATTAGCACCAAATGCAACCCTTTAAGTACTTGTTCTTACATAACAAGAGGAGACCAAGATTAATAATTGGAGTCTCCATTAATGGTAAATCAGATTGAAATTTCCAATCACCATCTCTGTGAACATATCTCTCTGGTATTTCTTTCCCGTCAGAAGCTATCTCTTGCACAGGTTTTGAAAAGGTTTCTATTTTTGTAGATGGGCGAATTCAAATTTTTGTTCAAGATGGATCATATATACGCATACAAATATTATATAATATGTTTAATGTAATTTTTTAAGTTGTATATTTTTGAATGTGGACTATGTATTTTAATTTTTGAATGATTCTATGGTGGACGAAAAAGTCAACATTTCATTTATTTTATAATTAATCCAAAGTCTTATGGGAAGCATGGAACTTTCTAAATGGTAGAAACTGATCAAGATAGGTCAAAAAGGCGTGTGCAACGACTATCTGGTGCAAATGGTGAAAATAGATGAGTTGGCTCTCAAGTAAGTTTTGAAGGTGTGTATTTTTGACGTATTTGGGACCGTTTTCTCCATTTATTTAATTTAACCCAATGACATGTCTAAGTGTATAAACTCTTCAATAGTACGTAAATTACATGAACAACTTAATTTTCTTTTATTCTTTCCATTAACTCTTTGTTAACTTGGTGGTTTTTGAGATTTCAGAGTTTATATCTGAACTTGACATGCCTAGCAATTCAAACATGATAAAGATTTTCCTAATTAGCATTACTTTCATGTTATTACCATTGATGGATATGAAGATTTTCCAAAAAATGATGAGAAATCCTCAATGAAGGTTGAGAAATCACTTACATAGACTTTCTATCTTTGGGAACTTACTTTGCTGCTTACAAGCTTTCAGTAATAGGTTGCTCTCAAGCCTAAACACTCACGGCTTCTGAAGAATGTTCTAGAAAGAGAAACTATAAGGGTTGATCAAGCTTCAAAGTTCTTTCTTTTGAAATTTGGTTTCTTTTAAAATGTAAGAAGTATCCATTGATCCTTCTCTTGCTGTAGTCAAATGTATAGTATTCATATCTTTGGGATCCATTAGCCAATAAATAGAAACCATGTTCTGCATCTTCAGTTGTCCCTTGTGAGTGATTGAAACATGAATCTTGTAAACTATTGTTGTGTGTTTTACAACACACAAAAATCGTGCAAGTATACACGGTCACAAGTAATAATATTTGTAAGTAAAGATCGTTCCCACGGAGATTTATTACTAGCGTTTGTTGATTATTAAAATTATTTAAACCTGATGTTATCCAAACAATCAATAATTTGTTGCAGTTTGTCTTAATTAATTTTTTTTAACAGATTGTACGAAAATTCTAGGATTGCAGTTCATCCAAATTAATCCACTTGAATATTTTATTCTCTCTTGATTTATGTTCTCGTGTTTTAAGTTGTTAACCAAGAACTCCTAATTTATCCATATATCTCTTTCAAGCTCCATACAGACACACCTAGTTAAAATAATTCACTATATTCCTATGAGAATTAAATTCAACCAGATTTATTAAGTTCTGAGTTCTCAAACAGTCACACATACAATAAAAGTATATTTCTATCCCTTATGTATATACGTTATTTTATCACGAGCAGCACACAAAAATGCCTTTTTCAAGTTTATTTAAGTGTCACATATCAGTTAATTAATCTTCCGATAATTAAAAGCATTAAACACAGATAAAATAAACAACTTAAAATAGTTTCATAAATCATTCAAAAATAATTAATTCAAGTTTCATAATTTACGCTACACTGCAATCCTAGAACAAATGTATTAGTTCATAGCAGAATTTAAAATTACAACACAACAAAAATAAAACATTGCAGAGAAACAAAAATTAAAAGAAAATAGATAAGAAAAAAACTCTTTCACGATTCCTCAATGAACAATAAATTTCTTCCCTTTTCTTCTTCTTTGTTGTCTTCTTTCTCTGTAATTTCCCTAAGAAAATACAACATACAATGTTAAATAAACACTCTGCGTGTTTTTGTGTAACACGCAAAGAAGAAAGAAAACTAAAAATGATACAAGAAAGAAAATTCGCAAGAACTACGAGAGCACCCAAAAAACTGAGAGAGGAAAAACAAAACTAAACTTCAAAACTAAAAACTGAAAAATCAAAATAACACGTACAAAAATATATCCCCCTTTTCAATTCTTATTTTTTTTTATTTTTTTTTTATATTTTTTTATATTAAAAGTGGGGACAAAAATGTATGGGGAGCACGCGTGAAAACATTCTGCGCGTTTTTTGATTTTTTTTCTCTTTTTACGCATGCCACGTGTCACCATGTGATTCGCTGGAATATTTCTGAGACACGTGGCTGCTTATTTTCCATTGATACAAGAGGGTGCACGCGGCTTGGATGTATCGCGTCACACAGGATTTGTAGACGAGCGGCTCGGTGCGCGACAGCTTCGTTCAACGTGCTTTAATCTGGACCGTTCAACTCATCCAATGGCGATCGATGCGCCTCGAGGGAATCTGCGCAGCCGACATGTGGGTCCCACCCTGCACGCCAGTCTGCGCGATAGGTGGGCCCCATTGGCACGCCGAGCCGCGCGATGTAATAAATCCTGCATCCATTCTCTTTGGTCGGGTTTGATCTACACGCGCCAATCCTGACCGTTTATGCTTTGATCGGACGGACCACGTTGTACGCGTGGAAATTCTCTCCTGCGAAGAAAAATAACTTTTATTAATTATATTTTCACCCTCAAATATATTTCAAATTAAATTTTAAACTTTTAATAATTACAACTAAGCTCGATTTTAATTTAAATTATATTTTCAACTTTTATAAATTGCAGTTAATCACTATTTTATTTGAAATTATATTTTTGGACAAAAATTTACCATTAAGAGCGTTTTCGATACATTTTATTTGATTTTCTTAAAATTTAGAAAAAACAGTAAATCCTAATTTATTAAACTAAAATTAACTAAAAATAGAGAGAATCTAGCAATTATAATTAATAAAATAAGTGAAAATAACTATATAAAATACAGTTATCAACACCCCCAAACTTAAGTTTTTGCTAGTCCTCGAGCAAAAGGAAAAAAATAAAACAAAGATAACTGCATTTAAAATAGTGATTTTCAAAATATTTCTTTTGTCTTTTGAAATTACATAACTCAAAGAAATAAAAGAATTTTATCTAAGTATCAAAATCAATTTTAAAGTATATTACATTTTCACAATGAATTGTAGTGTGTGTGTGAAGTCTTTTCATATTTCATCACATGCAATCCGGATCAGTTTATACAAATATAAAATCAATCAAATTTTCATGAAATCACAAATCTCATAAGTTTATTTTTCATTTCTCTCTCCACTAATGTAGACAAACACAAAACACAAAATCAATAGGACTTTATTAAGCTTGTAATGTATGGTTTAGGTAAAGGTAGGATAAAGGATAATATTTAGCTCAAAACTTTTCCCAAACATAACATTTTAGGATTGAAAAAGATAATTCTATCATCACAATAATTACTTCCCAATTTGGGATTTCTCATCACATACAATAACTATATATATATATATATATTTTTTAGCATCCTCTTTTTTTTTCTTTTTTCTTTTTTTTCAGTAACCCTTTTTTTTCGATATAACCTTCAACATTTACTAACAATTGTCACATGTTAGTGAGATAAGAACAATAGGTATATCTACACACATATATATATTTTTTTTAGATAGGCTTTTGAAATGAGAAAAATATATATGTAAACTTTGAGGCTCAAAAGTGGTATACTATAGATAAAGCATGTGAAGGTAGATAGAAAGGCTCAAACGATCCAAAGATGGCCTAAATCATTTTCTTAGTTAAATGTTATCTATAATTTCGCCTCGAGAGAAAATCAAACAAATTCTAAAAACTATGACACCACAAAAATCAATCGAATTTCATACTCATATAAACCTTCTCTAAATTATCATAGCAACTCAAAAATCAAGACTAGTGCTCATGAATACTTATTCTTGTAAAATGAAACATACGTAAAAATTATTCATCACTTAGACAATATTCAAATTGTTTTTTTTTTCAAAGAGATATGCATCATTTAAATCGAAGAAATAAAAAAAAATCACTATTCATAGCAACATATCTTCAATCAACCAAACAAACAAAACTAGACACACAACAATATCAAGCAGTATTTCAAATAAGTTTAATCTCAACACCCCCGAACTTAATATGCACATTGTCCCCAATGTGTGAAAATTAAAGAACAAAGGAGATGTGTTAAAAGAAACTTCCCTGAATGGTGAGTTGACTTGTGAGATTGAAATCCAAAATTGTTTTACCTCCTCCGATTTACACCT
Organism: Hippophae gyantsensis; assembly: GCA_030763125.1. Taxonomy (NCBI): domain Eukaryota; kingdom Viridiplantae; phylum Streptophyta; class Magnoliopsida; order Rosales; family Elaeagnaceae; genus Hippophae; species Hippophae gyantsensis. The sequence goes on along the minus strand of CM061030.1, from coordinate 45,803,263 downwards.
ATCAAAACAAAGAAACATAATGAAGAAATATGCAACTAATACATGTTCTAAAATACAATAAATAAATAAATAAAAACTAAAACACATGGGTTGCCTCCCAAGAAGCACTTGATTTAGAGTCATAAGCTTGACTGCCTTTCTCCTTGCTTTAGGTTGGATCAGATAAGAAAATGGTGGAATTTTGACGATCAATGTCACCCCTCTAATAATGTTTGAGTCTTTTCCCGTTCACTTGGAAGGTAATTTTTGATTCTTCACCTTTAATCTCAACAGCCCCATATGGGTGTACTTTGGTAATAATGAAAGGCCCTGACCACTTAGATTTCAATTTTCCTGAGAAGAACTTCAAACGAGAATTGAAGAGCAATACTTTTTGTCGTGGTTCAAAGTGTCGATGCAAGATTTTGTTGTCATGCCACCTCTTCGTCTTTTCCTTATAAATCTCAGCATTTTCATATGCGTGTAAACGAATCTCATCCATCTTATTGAGTTGTAGGAGACGTTTTTCGCCAGCAGCGCCTAAATCAAAATTTAAATTCTTGATAGCCCAATACGCATGGTGCTCTAATTCAACCGGGAGATGACAAGCTTTCCCAAAATCCAACTGATATGGGGACATCCCAATGGGTGTCTTGTATCTTCATTCGGTATGCCCAGGTGCATCATCCAACCTCTTAGACCAATCCTTCGTTGAAGGATTTACGGTCTTCTCCATAATGCTCGTGACCTCTCTATTTGATATCGCGACGTGTCCACTTGTTTGAGGGTGATAAGCAGTTTCAATCTTGTGAGTGACACTGTATTTGGCAAGGAGGGTTTCAAAAGATTTGTTGCAAAAATGAGTTCCACCATCGCTTATGATTGCCCTTAGGGTGCCAAAACGAGTAAAAATGTTTTTCTTTAGAAAATTCAACACCACTTTGGAATCATTGGTAGGCAAGGGAATCGCTTCTACCCACTTAGAAACATAATCCACAGCAACCAGAATGTAAAGGTTGTTGTAGGAAGAGATAAAAGGCCCCATGAAGTCAATTCCCCAAACGTCAAATATTTCTACCTCAAGAATGTTGTTTAGAGGCATCTCATGTTTCTTAGAAATGTTACCAACTCTTTGCTTTGTCACATTGTGAGACAAAGAAATGTGCATCTTTAAATAGATTTGGCCAGTAAAAACCAGATTGAAGAACCTTAGCCGATGTTCTTTCTCTTCCAAAATGGCCGCCATAGGCTGAAGAATGACAATGTTTAAGTATATTTTCAATTTCTTCCTTTGGGACACACCTTCTGATAATTTGATCTGCACAATGCTTAAACAAGTAAGGCTCATCCCATAAATAGTACTTAACATCGTGTAGGAATTTTTTCTTCTGTTGGAAAGATATTTCAGGTGGGAGCACATTACTTACGATGTAATTAACATAGTCTGCGTACCATGGCACACTTCTATGATCAAAGGAAAATAGTTGCTCATCAGGAAAAGTCTCACCAATGATAGTCTTGTCCACGACTCCATCATTATTCTCTAATCTCGACAGATGATCAGCCATTTGATTTTCGGTTCCCTTCTTATCCTTGATCTCCAAATCAAATTCTTGCAGTAGGAGGATCCATCTAATCAATCTCGGTTTTGCATCTTTTTTAGCCATAAGATATTTTATAGCAGAATGATCAGTATAAACTGTCACCTTAGTTCCGATTAGGTAGGATCAAAACTTTTCAAAAGCATATACAACAGCAAGTAATTCTTTTTCAGTGGTAGCATAATTCAGTTGAGCTTCGGTCAAAGTTTTGCTGGCATAGTAGATGGCATGGAAAACTCTCTTTTTTCGTTGTCCTAAAACAGCTCCTACTGCAAAATCACTAGCATCACACATGAGCTCAAAAGGTAGATTCCAATCTGGTGCAATAATGATGGGAGCCGTGATCAACTTTTCTTTCAAAACCCGGAAAGCTTCAAAACACTCCTCGTCAAATGTGAATTTTGTATCTTTCTCCAAAAGATTGCAAAGAGGCTTAGATATCTTGGAAAAATATTTTATGAAACGCCTATAGAATCCTACATGACCAAGAAAACTTCTAATTCCTTTCACCGATGTTGGAGGCGGTAGTTTCTCAATGGTTTCAATCTTTGCCCTATCCACTTCGATTCCTTTGGATGAAATTAGATGGCCCAGAACCACACCTTCTTCTACCATGAAGTGGCACTTTTCCCAATTTAAAACCAAATTTGTTTCTTCGCATTTTTGTAGGACCAAAGAAAGGTTATGTAAGCACATATCAAATGAATCTCCAAACACTGAGAAATCATCCATAAATATCTCAATAAAATCTTCCACCATGTTTGAGAAGATAGCCATCATACACCTTTGAAAAGTGGCTGGAGCATTACACAATCCAAACGGCATTCTTCGGAAAGCAAAAGTTCCATATGGACAAGTGAAAGTGGTCTTCTCTTGATCCTGAGGTGCGATAGCAATTTGGTTGTATCCAGAATATCCATCCAAGAAACAATAAAAAGAATGTCCTGCCAATCTGTCTAACATTTGGTCAATAAATGGAAGGGGAAAATGATCCTTTCGAGTGGCCTTGTTGAGCTTCCGATAATCCATGCATACCCGCCAACCCGTCACTTTCCTTGTAGGAATCAGCTCATTATTGCTATTAGTCTCCACTGTAATTCCTCCTTTCTTTGGAACATAATGAATTGGGCTAACCCAAGAGCTATCTGAAATAGGATAGATAATACCTGCATCTAACCACTTAATGATTTCATCTTTTACTACCTTCTTCATGATTGGATTCAAACGACGTTGATGCTCAATAGTAGGCTTCAAATCTTCCTCAAACAAGATCTTATGCATGCATATTGCAGGGCTAATTCCTTTAATGTCAGCTATCGACCACCCTAATGCTAACTTGTAATTTCTCAACACTCTTAACAGCTTCTTTTCTTGATCATCATCTAGAGATGCTGAAATAATCACAGGCATTGTAGACATTTCGCCCAAATAAGCATACCTTAGATGGTTAGGTAGTGGCTTAAGCTCTAATAATGGTTTCTGTTCCATAGATGGCTTCACATAGGTAAACTTAGATGGTGTTGCAACTTGTGATGCCTCTTCTTCAGTTTGCGGACTAAAGAGTTGTGGAGATGCTTCAAGTAACTTGAGATATTCAAGAGAATCAAAGTTATCAATAACATTGTCATTCACAAGTGCAAGTTCCAAAGCATCAGTACTCAAGTTTTCCCTGAAATTGTTTTCAACTAACGCATTCACCATGTCAACTCTAAAGCAATCATCAGATTCTCTTGGAAATTTCATAGCTTTAAAGACATTGAAAGTTACCTCTTGGTCTTGAACTCTCATGGTGAGCTCACCTTTTTGAACATCAATCAAAGTCCTACCAGTAGCTAAAAATGGTCTCCCCAGAATAATAGGAATTTCTTTATCTTCCTCCATGTCAAGAATTATGAAATCTGCAGGAAAGATAAACTTGTCAACCTTGACAAGCACATCCTCTATAATGCCTCTTGGGTGTTTCAGAGACCTATCTGCAAGTTGAAGAGTTACAGTGGTCGGTTGTGATTCTCCTAATCCAAGTCTTTGATAGATGGATAGTGGCATCAAATTAATGCTTGCACCCAGATTGCACAGAGCTCTACCAAAAAATTTCTCACCAATAGTACAAGGAATGGTGAAACTTCCTGGATCTTTAAGCTTAGGTGGTAGCTTCTTCTGAAGAATGGCACTACACTCCTCTGTGAGAGCAACTGTCTCAAAATCACCTAACCTTCTCTTCTTAGAAAAAATGTCTTTCATGAATTTCACATAGATAGGCATTTTCTCCAAGGCATCAGCGAAAGGAATGTTTATATGAAGTTTCTTAAATACTTCAAGAAACTTGGAGAATTGCTTATCAAGCTTTTGCTTATGGAAGCGTTGAGGAAATGGAATTGGTGGATTATACGACTTGAGACTTTCTAAAACTGGTTTCATTATGGGTTTTGTTGATGCTTCATTTTCTTCAGCTATTTCTTCTCCATTATCTTGTTTCTCTGGGTCAATAGCTTCAACAATAAGAGTTGGAGGAGAAATGGGCTTGTGTATTTCTTCTAACTCTTTTCCACTTCTCAATGTAACTGCTTTACAATGCTCTTTTCCTTCCCTTTTTGGATTGACTTCGGTATCACTGGGTAAAACTCCTTGAGGGCGGTTGTTGACAGCAGTAGCTAATTGACCCAATTGAACTTCAATATTTCTAATAGATGTTGCTTGATTCTGGAGAATAGCCTCATTCTTAGCCATGTATTGAGCAAACATATCTTCCAATGAAGGCTTTCTCTCTTGTTGTGGGGCTTGATTGTGAAAACCTGGTGGATGAGTGGGCTTCATAGAAGATGATTGGCCTTGATTATTACTCCAAGAAAAATTAAGGTGATTCTTCCACCCTAGATTGTAAGTGTTGGAATAGGGATTGTTTTGATTGTTTTGGTTCCTATTATAATTGGAAACAAAATTAACAGATTCAGAGTTATGAGGACATCTCTCACTGGCATGATTTCCATTGCAAATTTCACATGCAACAAAAGGACTCTGAATAGAATGGACACCCATAGTATCCATATTTTTCACCAAAGCAGATACTTGTGCAGTTAAAGCAGTCATAGCATCAATCTCATGAATTCAAGCTACTTTCTTAGGCAACATCCTCTCTGATGGCCATTCATAACTATTTGAGGCCATTTCCTCTAATAAGTTGTATGCTTCATCAATTGATTTCCCCATTAAAGCACCACTTGCTGCAGCATCAATCATGTTTCTAGTTTGACCCATCAAACTATTATAAAATGTTTGAACTTGAAGCCACTTCGGTAATCTGTGGTGAGGACATCTTCGAAGTAGCTCCTTGTACCTCTCCCAAGCTTCATATAATGACTCTGAGTCAAACTACATAAAAGTGGTGATTTCATTCCTCATCCGTGCAGTCTTTGCCGGTGGAAAATATTTGGCTAAATTTTTTTGAGCCAAATCCTCCCACGTAGTGATAGAACCACATGGTAATGAATTCAACCAACTCTTTGCCTTATCCCTAAGTGAAAAGGGAAAAAGTCTCAACCGAATAGCATCATCAGTGACTCCATTATGCCTAAATGTGTCGCAAATCTCAAGAAAATTTGATATATGGGAGTTTGGATCATCGTGGGGTAAACCACCAAATTGAACCGAAGTTTGAATCATATGAATTATTGCAGGCTTAATTTCAAAATTATTAGCTTGAATTGAAGGTCTCCTAATGCTTGAATGGATGCCGCCAACCATGGGCACTGCATAATCTCTTAAGGATCTTGGTTCTTCTACTTCTGGAATTTCATTATCCATAGCTAGATGTTCTAAGGTTTCTTGTTTATTATTTTTCTTTAAGTTCAAAATAGTTCTATGGATTTCTAGATCTAATGGAACTAAGTCAAGATTTCTTATGCGCCGCATACAAAGTCCCACTCTATCCAAAATTAAATCTAATACAATATATAAATTAAATTTAAACCATAAATAAACACACAAATCCAAGCAAGTAACAGTAAGCAATCAAACAAATAAATTTTTTTTTTGAATTAAAATCAGATTAATTGGTATTAATATCAACAAAAATTAATAAAATAAATCCCCGGCAACGGCGCCAAAACCTTGTTGTGTGTTTTACAACACACAAAAATCGTGCAAGTATACACGGTCACAAGTAATAATATTTGTAAGTAAACATCGTTCCCACGGAGATTTATTACTAGCGTTTATTGATTATTAAAATTATTTAAACCTGATGTTATCCAAACAATCAATAATTTGTTGCAGTTTGTCTTAATTAATTTTTTTTAACAGATTGTACGAAAATTCTAGGATTGCAGTTCATCCAAATTAATCCACTTGAATATTTTATTCTCTCTTGATTTATGTTCTCGTGTTTTAAGTTGTTAACCAAGAACTCCTAATTTATCCATATATCTCTTTCAAGCTCCATACAGACACACCTAGTTAAAATAATTCACTATATTCCTATGAGAATTAAATTCAACCAGATTTATTAAGTTCTGAGTTCTCAAACAGTCACACATACAATAAAAGTATATTTCTATCCCTTATGTATATACGTTATTTTATCACGAGCAGCACACAAAAATGCCTTTTTCAAGTTTATTTAAGTGTCACATATCAGTTAATTAATCTTCCGATAATTAAAAGCATTAAACACAGATAAAATAAACAACTTAAAACAGTTTCATAAATCATTCAAAAATAATTAATTCAAGTTTCATAATTTACGCTACACTGTAATCCTAGAACAAATGTATTAGTTCATAGCAGAATTTAAAATTACAACACAACAAAAATAAAACATTGCAAAGAAACAAAAATTAAAAGAAAATAGATAAGAAAAAAACTCTTTCACGATTCCTCAATGAACAATAAATTTCTTCCCTTTTCTTCTTCTTTGTTGTCTTCTTTCTCTGTAATTTCCCTAAGAAAATACAACATACAATGTTAAATAAACACTTTGCGTGTTTTTGTGTAACACGCAAAGAAGAAAGAAAACTAAAAATGATACAAGAAAGAAAATTCGCAAGAACTGCGAGAGCACCCAAAAAACTGATAGAGGAAAAACAAAACTAAACTTCAAAACTAAAAACTGAAAAATCAAAATAACGCGTACAAAAATATATCCCCCTTTTCAATTCTTATTTTTTTTTATATTTTTTTATATTAAAAGTGGGGACAAAAATGTATGGGGAGCACGCGTGAAAACATTCTGCACGTTTTTTGATTTTTTTTCTCTTTTTACGCATGCCACGTGTCACCATGTGATTTGCTGAGCGAAATAAAGCGACACGTGGCAGCTTTTCATTGGATCGTAAGGTCGGGCGCATGAAGAACGCGTCGCACACGAATCCTCGCGTTGGAATCAATTAACGGCTGGAAATGGGCGCGGTTTCTGCGTTTTTATTTCACCAAATACATGCCACGTGTCACCATGTGATTCGCTGGAATATTTATGAGACACGTGGCTGCTTATTTTCCGTTGATACACGAGGGTGCACGCGGTTTGGATGTATCGCGTCACACAGGATTTGTAGACGAGCGGCTCGGTGCGCGACAGCTTCCTTCAATGTGCTTCAATCTGGACCGTTCAACTTATCCAACGGCGATCGATGCGCCTCGAGGGAATCTGCGCAGCCGACAGGTGGGCCCCATTGGCATGCCGAGCCGCGCGATGTAATAAATCCTGCATCCATTCTCTTTGGTCGGGTTTGATCTACACGCGCCAATCCTGACCGTTTATGCTTTGATCGGACGGACCACGTTGTACGCATGGATGTTGACGCGTGGAACTTCTCTCCTGCGAAGAAAAATAACTTTTATTAATTATATTTTCTCCCTCAAATATATTTCAAATTAAATTTTAAACTTTTAATAATTACAACTAAGCCTGATTTTAATTTAAATTATATTTTCAACTTTTATAAATTGCAATTAATCACTATTTTATTTGAAATTATATTTTTGGACAAAAATTTACCATTAAGAGCGTTTTCGATACATTTTATTTGATTTTCTTAAAATTTAGAAAAAACAGTAAATCCTAATTTATTAAACTAAAATTAACTAAAAATAGAGAGAATCTAGCAATTATAATTAATAAAATAAGTGAAAATAACTATATAAAATACAGTTATCAACTATAATAATATCTTTGTTTTGTGTTCATATTTATTTATAAGACTCGGTTCATAGACTTGATGTATCTTTGTTAATGTTTACATTTTTTTCTATTTTCTATTTTGGTGAAACTTACCAACATTACCAGAAAAGTCTATAGGATTGATCCAGGTATTTCTTGATGAAGAGTTGAACCAGTAGAGAATGGGGGTAGGTATTCGAGTCTTTTGAATTTTGTAGACTAAAGTATTTATTGTAGCACAAAAAGAAAACTAATTAATTTGAAGCCCATTTTAGATGAGATAGATTATGGTGGTCCCAATGCAATGATGAGGTCATTTCAAATTAATTTGAATGAACTGTGAAGTTACTAATTTTATGGGTTATATAGGTTCCCTTTTGAATGATAAATATTGAATTTTCTAAAAGAAACTTCTACTAGTTTAGTTATTGGAATGATCCAGATGTTCTGAAAAGCTGGGCGAAGTAATAGGTCTTCCTGTTTCAAGAGATGCTACTACCTCATCTGAAATTTCTGGGCCTAAAGAAGTAGAAGATGTAGGAAATGAGGATGAATCAATTGTTCACAATACTGCTAGTGCAATAAATTTGGATGATTTAGATGGAGGAATTTTAGTTGGAAAAATTTCTTTTATTCATTCAAAGATTCATGATTTTTTTGGGTAAGATGAGTATAGGTAGCATATATCTCTCCATTTATACATACATTTTCCCTTACTATGGTACCTCATGCTTTCAAGTTTTCATGTCGATATTTTGCACTGTAGCTCGATATTTCATCCGTGGAGTATGTGACATAAAGTTCTTGTACTCTTCACCCACTTTTTTGTTGTGTTTAGGATTTTGATGAGGCCTTTGAGCTCAGTTAAACTTATCCCTTTTAGCTTTTGTATTGGTTCTAATACTAAACCTTTTAGTTGATTTCTGAATTTTGCAAAAAAAATATACTTTTAAAGCATTGAGTATTATTTATGAACAAAAAACATCATTGAGTGTTATTTATGAAAAAAACATCATTGTTCATAACATCATTGAGTATTTATTTTCTTTGGCTACAATTTTGCTGATGGTAAGGTGAACATTTGTTAAATGTTCTCTGATGAGATGTGTAATTGTAATTTATCATGTTTGTTTCATTTTAGGGATTGAATGAAGTTATTGCCTTAGGTGCCGATAAAGATGAGGAAGATTTAGAAGGAAGAACTGCGTTGCACTTTGCATGTGGATATGGGGAGGTATAATGATTTTAGGCACTCGTATTATCTTATCTTTTGTTGCAAAAATCAGCATGTGTATTTTTCTCCTTTTTATTCTCTTGTACATTTTCAGTGGAAGGTTCTAAAGTGTTATAGGGTAATACTTAATGGTGCTTCAATCTTGCATTTTTTTTAAATCTATATTACATGGACATTATCAAATGTCATCGGGTGTATCAGGTTAAGTGCACTCAAGTACTTATTGAGGTAGGGGCTAAAGTTGATGCTTTGGACAAGAATAAAAACACTACCTTTCATTATGCGGCTGGTTATGGCAGGAAGGAGTGTGTGGCCCTTTTACTAGAGAATGGAGCTACTATGTAAGTTGATTTATTAGTTGATCACGTGATCATCAATCATCTCTTATGTATTTCAGAGTTTATGTGAATTTATTAGTCCTTCATTGACGTGATTGGGGTACCTTTTCTTGGTATTATGATTGCAGCACCCTTCAGAATATGGACAATAAGACTCCGATTGATGTAAAAAAGCTCAACAATCAGACCGAGGTACTAAAGTTCTTGAGAAAGATGCATTTCTATAACTTTAGATGAGAGGAGGAATTATAGTTTGTTAAGAGCTACTTCAGTATGTTGAGACCAATTTGATCCAAGCTTTAAGGATATAATGGGCCAACACAATTTGTTAGTCTGTTATTAGTTATATTTTGCTTTAGGATTATTGTGATGCATGAATTTGATAGTGGCATTGTTAAACATTGTTTTGATGGAAAGATTGTTGAATATGATGTCTCATATCACAATGAGTTGAGGTGTATTTCATGACACATTTTTGGTTGATGCCAGCTAAACTGAACATTATCTTCATTTATGTAGGATTTTTTGTGTTTTTAATACTCATATCCTTATTTGAACTTGACAAATCCAGTATTAAAATTTTCATTTATTCCTGATCCTTTTCAGGTCTTCTTTCATGGTTTCGAGCAAGAAGGGAATCCTTATCGTTCTTTTGACAAGGAATCATAACTTTTTTTCAAGTCCAGCTTTTCCATTCCATCTAGATGTGGTAAAGATTATGCATTAGTGGTTAGGAAACTAGTTGCACAAGATCCTAGTGTTGGGAAATATGAGAAAAATGGTGCTGCAAATGCTACCATTGGCTCAAGTAGAAGTACCAATTTTCCATCTCAATTTATAGTCTTGTTGCTGTCATCTGCTACTCTGTTTGTTGATTTGATTTCCTTGATATATGTACTTGAAATTCTAATATATGTCTGACAGCATCTTTAGTAGCGATTGTAGAAAACTTGATTAGTTATATTAGTAAATTTTTTTCATGTATATTTTTATATTTTTATATTTTTAGAACACTTAATTAACTAGTTATATTAAGGTTTTATTATGTTTAATATATCTATTAAACTCTTAATTAATGTAATATCTCTCTTAAGTTTAATAAAATGACTCTTAATTTTCTCAATTTATTTTAATTTATACTTAAAAATGAGGTTAATTGAGATGTATATGATCAATAGATATCATTTTGATTACAAGTCTATGACCTCGTTTATTAGAAAACCGAGGTCATAGGGTGTATCTATGGCCTTAATTATGTGTAAAAACTGAGGCCATAGGTAATGAACTATGGTCTCTATCACTTAGGCCTCGATTCTTATAACCGTGGCCATAGACCTAAGGTCACGGTTAAAAACTGAGGCCATAGGTATGTTTTGTAGTAGTGTAAGATGTTAGCTTCTTGAAACGATTATGAATTATGAGGAGTTTAAGATAATGAGAAGTTTGTATAAATAGAGGTGGAAAAGTAATCTCCTCCATCCCTTCAGGGTCATATCCAATGGCCACATTTGCTTGGCCAAGCTTAAGGGCTCCAAATCAAGGATTTGAATTTCAATTTTTCCTCAAGAAAGAAGGAATAATTGACTTTCCTAGTACAAAGGTTGAATTCAACATGACTCCCCAACCGGTAGTTTGATTGGAAATTCGAAAGTAGCACCAGTGATAGGAATCCACCATGCACATTTTGAGTGGTTGCACACAACATGAAGTTTGTTGCTTGGATGGATAAAAAAGCACACAAAAGTGAGCCTAGTGCTACTAGTACTATTAAAAAGGATTATGAACCCAAGTATCGACAAAAAATTACAATCAGACCTTTTCACCCAAGGGCCAGAAAGTCTGGAAGGCTAATATTGGATGTAATTTCATACGTCATACATGGAAAGCAAAGAGTGGTCTCAATCAGTAAAGAGCTCTATGGACCAAGCCTAATAAGCACTGAGCCATTATATAGGAATGGCCATAAGATAATTTTAATAAAGAAATAAAGGCCTAATAATTAATCCTTAATTAATTGAAGAGATAATTATAGATAGATGTCTACATAATTACAATAAGTCAATACTATTCCAGTAAAGAATAGCCACCAGGTTAATTATTTTCCCTATACACACACATATGTTCATATTTACAAATAATTTGAAATATATCTTCTCTTATATAACAACCAATCATAGCTAAATACTCTCTTTTCTCTCAATTGTAGCATGAAAATGTAGATCTCCTTTAAGTTTCATCATTTTGTTATTAACTTAAGTATTGAATAATCAAAGATCACCCCTCACATGATGATCCGAGGTCTTAATGATTTGTTTTCGTAGATTCAAAGAAAACAATCATACCTAATGTTAATAAAAATTGAAATTTAACAATTATCTTTTGAAGGAGAGGACTCTTCTTTAGTCTTTTCAAGGTTTTGTTTCTTAGCTCTAGCTTTTCTCTCAATTTCACTAATTATGTTATGTTGTACAATTGCTTGTTGGAATGCAATGAGTAAATTGAGATCAAAGAGGATACTAGAATCTATTTTGGGTCACCGTAATGTAGAAAATTCAAATTTTTTCAATGGGGCTTTTCTTTGATCTTTGAATTCTGATAACGATAATCTTGAATATTCCCTTGTTTTGCTATGTTCAACTCTATACTCTATTCTCATACAAATTGTTGAATTGTGCTTGGAATTTAATTGGTTCTTTAGAGACGTTGGTGGGTGAATATTTTATTTGCCATCAATGTTGCCATCATATTTAGATTAATCAAGATGATCTCTCATAAGCTCATCCACATCGATTATATCAGGTTCTTGCTCTGTTACACTAACTTGGTTTATCTTCTTTTGCTCTTTTTCTTTGCAAATAAATTGGGTTTGATTTTGAATGTTTGAATTTTTGGGATAAAGATTTCCGTGTCCATCAAATGATATTACATGAAGGAGTCAAACTGGTTGTTTGAGATAGCTAATGGGTTTGAATGATTTGATGTTCTTCAGTAATTTTCCTATCATTTTCATCATTATATTCTTCTTCTCCTCCAATTTCAACTGCGGAAAATTTGAGACGGATAAGAGAACTCCAAGAGGAAAATGAATTTCTAAATGCGAAGGGTATCAGAAAGAGGAGATCAAAGGTGTCAATGTATATCTATTAACAGATTAATGTATATCTGTTAATGTATATCATATCTACTAATGTATATCTAGTTTACTTTAAGCATATATAGTTTACTTGTAACTACTATATAAAGGTAAGATGTATATTCCTTAATACATAGAATAAAATACAATCATTAAGTATTTCTAACATGGTATTAAAGCCATTGCTCTTACCTTTCTCTTAGTAGTCTTGTCTCTTCTGGTGTTACTCCACCCTTATAGCTTCCGTTGTCACAATAGCCACTCACCGTTGAACCTCTGATGTCTTTCAACCGTTGTCCTTAGGTTTCGGGCCTACAATCGTCGTTGTTGAGGAATCCCTTACCACACAGACCACTGCAATCACCGTCTCCATCGTGCATCTTGCTCTGATAACACTTCTATAGGTACTACAGTGATCATCTCGCCCAGATATACACAACCGTGGAAGTCCCACAACCATCGGAGTCTGCATACTTCCTCACACACCGCTCAAAGGAATTACACATCTTCCTCACTTACCGCCAACAGAAAAACAAATTATGTCATGCATCTTGCTCCGACAACTTTTTTGCAGATACCACTATGATCGGCTTAACCAAATCTACACATTCGTGGAAGTCTCGCAAGTATCAGATCTTGCACGCGCTGCCAATAGAAACCATTCGTCAGATTTACGCTCCTCACACGCCGCACTCTGGTCCTGTGATGTCATCAGTGACACATCCCCTAGGGCTGACATCATCATTACCTTCTACTGACATCACCATTGACCGTCGTTGACCGTGGTGTTCTACTATTGATTGTGACCATTGACTTTTACAATTCAGGTTCTCCCTACCCAGTTTTTCACATAGACCTCATTTTTGCAGTTTGTTTTTGCATATTGTGTTTCTAAATGGATAAAAATGATGGTTTTCTTCCTCGCTCTATCAATACTGTATTAGAGGCGACCAAGACTTACTTATCCTGGTCTCAAGCTATATGCAGTTTTCTTAAGGGTCACATGCTCTGGAATTACTATATTGGGAAAATTACCATTCCTATCAAAGGAGCAAGTGAAGAAGATGCTACCTACCTTGGTCGCATGATTGAATGAGATAGTCACAACCACATGATCCTCACATAGATTCGAAATACTTTTGTTCCCTCCATCTCCAATCTAATGGGTAGCTTTGATGATGCAAAATTAGCATGGGATATGTTGGCCAAAAGGTACTCCACTACTCATGGATCTATGAAATATTAGTTAGTAGTTGAATTGCATCAACTTTGATAAGAACCAGGACAATCCATCAATGACTACTATGATCAGCTTCACTTTGTTTAGGACCAAATTAACCTTTGTGATCCAATTTGAGCATGCTCAAAGGATGCTCAGCAATATGCTGCAGTTAGAGATGAGTTTCATCTTTATGAGTTCCTGATGTCACTTTATAAGGACTTTGAGCCCATCCGGGGTTAGCTTCTCAATCGCCTTTGACGTGCACTTTATGACCTTAAACAAGCTCCAAGAGCGTGGTTTGCCAAGTTCAGCTCCATCATCCTTCACTTGGGTTACACTGCCAGTCCTTATGATTCTACCTTATTTCTTCATCGTAATGATAAAGGCACCATTTTTATTTTCCTATATGTGGATGATATGATCATAATTGGTGATGACCTCAGTGGCATTCAAGAACTCAAGGATTTTCTTAATCAACAGTTTGAGATGAAAGACCTTGGACATTTCCGCTATTTCTTAGGTCTTGAGATCACTCGTTCCATAGATGGTCTTTATATTACTTAAGCCAAGTATGCATCTGACCTTTTATCTCAAGTTGGACTCACTAACAACAAGACTGTTGACACTCCGGTTGAACTTAATACGTATTTGACCCCCTTAAGGGGGAAAACCATTATCTAATCTCTCTCTCTTTATAGACGATTGGTTGGCAGCTTGGTTTATCTTACACTTACTCATGCAGAAATCTCTTATGTTGTTCATTAGGTGAGCCAGTATCTGTCTGCTCCATGATCGACTTATTATGTTGCTATTTTGCGCATTCTACGATACTTGAAGGGTACTCTCTTCCATAGCCTTTTCTACTCAACTCAGTCTCTTCTTGTACTTCATGTATTCTTTGATGCTGATTGGTAAGGAGATCTCACTGATCGCAGGTACATTACATGTTATTGTTTTCTCCTTAGTTCTTTTTTGATTTCTTGGTGAAGAAACAAACTTTTGTGGCCCTCTCCAATACTGAAGCAGAATATCGTGCTCTTGTTGATACCACATCTGAGCTCCTTTTGCTACGATAGCTTCTTAAGGATTTGGGTGTGTCCACATCCTCTGCTACTCCCTTTTATTGTGACAATCATAGTGTCATTCATATTGCTCACAATGATGTCTTCCATGAACGGACTAAACACATCGAGATTGATTGTCATTTTATTCATTCTCATCTTATCCATAGTGCTCTCAAGCTTTTTCCCGTCTCCTTCAACGATCAACTTGCAGATTTATTCACTAAGACACTTCCTAAGGGACACACTCGTAATTTGGTTGACAACCTTAAGCTGGTCTCATATCCACCTTGAGTTTGATGGGGACTGTTAATGTATATCTATTAGTAGATTAATGTATATCTATTAATGTGTATTTCATATCTGCTAATGTATATCTAGTTTACTCTAAGTATTACTAATTTACTTGTAACTCTTATATAAAAGTATCATGTATATTCTTTAATACACATAATAGAATACAATCATTAAATATTTATAATAAAAGGGATGTATAAGAATTGTTTCTATCGTTGCTTCTCTTTGGTGCTAAATAGAGAGAAAGTGGAAGAAGAAGAAACAACGAGGTTTTTAGAGGATCAATGGCTAGAAAATTCTTTTAGGAAGTTTAAAATTCGATGGGGTAACTTTTGTTGGAAGAGGGAAATTCTATGTCACTAATTACATTGTATTTTTATTTTCTTTTATTAAAATTATATATCTTATTCTAATTATATAAATTTATTTATATTTTTTATCTTTTTATAAATTTAATTATATTTATATTTGAAATAATTTTAGGTAATATATTATATATTTTATATTTCATCTTTAAGTTATATTTTCATTCTTTTAAAATATTAATATTTTTTTTATAAAAATTAATTAAACTATTTATTTAAATTCTAAAAATATAAAATCTGTAGTTACTTTATAACTTATTCTTATTATTTTAAATTAATTTGTAACAAAATTTTATTAATATTTTTTAGTAAAAGAATTATATGTTTAATATTATATATATTATTTAAAATATCATTTGGATATTTGTTCTCTATTTAATGGGTTTTCCTTCCCTACCAAAAAGTTTAAGTAATGATGAATGAAAAATTCAAAATTAAAGATGGGTAATGAGGAAAGGATCCCTAGCCCCGTATCACTTCACCTCACCTCGTCTCGCCTCATTTCACCTCACCTAAACTCATCTCATCCCATCCTCTCTTACTCCGTGAATAACCTTATATGTATTGCAAATCGCAAACTAAAAGTGAGTTACAAATCAAACCAGAACTTAGATGAAGGGTGGAAACATTTTTCGCATGCTCTATTCCAAATCGATCAAGTAGGCCTCACAACGTGAATTAAGAAGGTAGCACAAAGGAAGTACAAAACAAAAAATTAATTCAACACATAATTAAAATAATTAGTAGAATGAAACAATAATCTGTAGTAAACATACTAGTGACGGTGTGCTTGATAGACTCTTGTCCAAGCTAGCAACAAGCATAAACATAGCAAACATTACATAGCATGTGAATCAATAAAGGATTTTAAATCACTTCAAGACCTCATATGTGAGAACATATTTGATAAATGATGATTGTACTCTCATAACATGTGATCAATCATAATATAGCAAATCAATTAAAATAGTCTGACACCTAGTACACAATCAGGGTAAAGAAATACTGACTCTTTAGAGACTTATATCAAACACACATGTAGGCATATAAAATTAAATCAATATCGACAATAAACAAAACGCTATAGGCATACTACAAGAAAAGGAAAAAAGTATGTAACTACACACTATAAATAAGCTTTCAAATCAAAGTCTAAATCTAGTATTTTGGAACATACACAATAGAAACTCATATTATACTAACTCAACAGCTAATCATATATACATAACAACAAATATAACAAACAAACTCATATAGAACATTTGCCTATATGGTAACATCTTCAAATTGCTTATGGAAACCACTTGGCACTAAACAATCCACTAAAAACAATAAACACATACAACTCGATAAAAATATAAACTTAAATATATCTATTATTTGGTACCTCTACTCTAACTACATATTACTACCCTCACTTGATGCCTTCACAACAACTTGGTTTGACACACTAACCTAACTTTCTTCCAAAGCCAATACCACACAAAGTAATGTGATTAGTCACCGAAGATTAGTAAATTGACTAGATAGAGAACAAAAGGCCATGGAGCTACACTTAACCACGAACCATAAATAAGCATTAAATTAATCATAGCAAATAAACTCAATCATAAACCTCAACCAACTGTTGAATCAATCATGGGATATAAACTCAACCATGAACCTCAACCAACTACTAAACCAATCATGGGAAATACACTCAACTACGATCACCTATAGTTACTATCTTGGGGACACTTATCAATCTCAAAAGCACAGCAGTACTCACTCTCTATCAATAAAATAGTCTTAGCCAATCACAATCTAAGAACACTATTTTTCTCTCTCAAGAACGTAACACAAACATCAAAACACACCCAAGTTGGTTTGTGAAATTGAATCAAAAATTCATCTCACTCAAAGACCACTAACAAACACCGCATCAAGTACTCACCACTCAAAAGTACGATTTTACTCACTCAATCATGAATAACTAATACTGAACAACACTCAAGGTAATACTGATACAAAATCAAAAAAATGAGATGTCAATTTGATAGAGCTTTATTAAATTTTTTTTATTAAAAACATAAAGAGAGGAGTTATTTATAGACATCACCCAAGCTTATGGCTACCATCATCGGGGATCTTCGTCGACCACCTCACCGAGGTTCAAATAAACAGACTTCGCGTTTTGCACACGATACCCCAAAAAATGCACAAATGACTACAAAACTTACAAAAACTTTTATGATGAAACTGACCCAATGAAATAATTAATCTCAATCCAAATATATAGGATTTTTTGGATCAAGTAAGGTATTAAAGTCACAACTCATATAATATGTACAATATTTTAATTTTAAATAGTTGTATCTCTAGCAAAATTTATTATTTAAAGTCACAACTCAGATAATCATAAGAATAAAAAATACTTGAGAATTGTAAAATTATTATAGAGATCTAAATATATATTTGAGCATGATGTGTCATACATGTCCTTTACCCTATGTTTGGTTGGAGGGAATGAAATGGATCAGAATTGATTCCTTCCATTTTGTGTGTTTGGTTGGACGAAATAGGCAGACGGAATAGAATCGATTACTAAAAGAGAAGGAATCATAATTCCTTCTCCCCCCTTTGGTAATCATAATTTCATTCCCATCTAAACCTTTTTTTCCAATTTTACCCTCACCTAAAATATAACCTTAAACTCAAATCCCAAATTCTCAAACCCAAAATTCTAAAACCCTAAACCCAAAATTCCAAAACCCTAAACCCTAAATCCAAATCCTAAAACCCTAAACCCTAAATCCCAAATCCCTAAACCCTAAACCCCAAATCCCTAAACCCTAAACCTTAAAACCCTAAACTCTAAAACATAAATCCCAAAACCCAAAACCCTAAAACATAAATCCCAAAATCCTAAAACCTAAATTCCAAATCCTAAAACCCTAAACCCTAAACCCTAAATCCAAAATTCTAAAACCCTAAACTCTTTTTAGAAAAATAATCATTTTAACCCTAAACCTTAACCCACAAATATAACCCCAAATCCTAAATCACTAAACCCTAAATCTCACATCCCAAACCTCAAAACCCTAAACCCTATTTAGAAAAATAATAATTTTAATAATATATTTCTTTTTAATTAAGTAATAATTATTTAGAAAAATAATGATTTCAATAATGTATTTTTTTTGACGAAAAAATAGTAATTAAATGACATTATTTGAACTTTACAACATGTAGGAATATTAAAGTCATTTATAGCTTTTTTCATTCCATTCCAGTGGCAAATCAAACACTGTAATCCTGATTCCGAGCTTGATTCTAGTGGTCAAACCAAAAAGCATTGTTTTCTTTCCATTACATTCTATTCTGATTCCGATTTCGATTCCATTCTACGAATCAAACGCCACCTTAAATTAGAAATTATGTTATTTAGCATCTTAGCTAAGAAAACATGGATCTATTATAGACAAAATATATTATTTTAATAATTTTTTTATTAAAATATTATTATTTTATATCAAGATATAGAATGCGATTAAAATGCGTGTCTTTAACAATGACAAAGGTAAAATTTAATATGAAATTGTTTAGGAAAAATCAACAATAATAATATTCAAATAAAAAATTATTTAAATATATACTTCAATTTTTAATAAAAATTGAAAATCAAAAAAATAGTGGTAGGTAATTAACAAATATTAAAACAAAGATTTTGTAATTATTTTATATTAATTGTCACTTTATTATTGTTAAAGACTCTTATCTTAATTACTTGAAAGAAAAATAATATATTTTAATAGAAAAATCATTAAAATATTATAATTTGTTCTTAATTAACCAATTTTTTTATCACTAAGAGACTAAATTAAACCTTTTTAAATTAAGACAATAAATGAGATAAATAACTTAATCTAATGAGCTAATGTGACATTTTTCTCTATATTTTATTGTTTATATTAAAAAATAATTTAATGTAATACTTGTATGTATAGTATTTAAATATAACATATTATAAAATAAAATAAGTATTTATTTGATAAAGTAAATAGTAACTTGGTAAGAATCAGATTATAATAGATATAAAATCTGACAATTTGAATCCAAATGGATCGTATATTTTTTTATCTTATTCTGATTCAACTATAGATCTGTTAATCCAATCTAATAGAAATCTAAGAGATCAAAATTTATTGATATTGTCGGATTGATTAGGTTATTTGCTCGTCACCACGTAGCCTAGTCAACAATTAACCATAAAGACCTTTGTGAGAACCCCACACCCTCCATTATAAGGCTGTGTTTCACACTCATTTACACAACCATGATATCCTCTCTTGAAAACTCCTTGTGTGTTTATAGAACACTTGTTATTTCATAATTGATGGCCATTCATGTTATATAAATACTTTGTATTGTTCTTAAGTCATTTTTTGTGCTATTATTTTACCTAATATTTTTGTAATTTAATTCATAGAATGAACTTTTGAGGATCTCATCCTATTAGCAAAGGGGGAAAATATTACAGTGTTTGATACTAGTGTAGTACTAGTGTCCCTTAACCATGCATAAAATTGTGGCTTAAGCATCCACGTAATATCATGCACACTAATAGAAAAGATGAAGCAAGGAAAGTATTGATTTAAGAAATGAATTCTAGTATTAATTATTTTAGACATTTTTATTAGCATTTAATTTAAAAGAGGGTGAAGTTTCCATATGATCTCTTTGTTTAGGTCAAATATGTTGTTTATTTGAGAAAAAAGTGACTGAAGTCCCTTTATTTATGAAAAAGTTCTAGGTGATAACAATGTTAACTTTTTATCTAACTTTTTGTTAGATATAATAGAATAATACATATTTTATATGCATATTTATATTTGTTGATAGGTATATACATAAAAAATTCATATTTATTTAAATATTTACTCAAACTTTTTGAGAAATTTTTTCTTTCAAATTTTAACAACATTTTTATCGTCTAATCGTCTAATACACAGTAATATATTAAACTATGAAAATTTTAATTAAAAATTACTTCATTAGATATGTCTATCAAAAAATATAAACATGTATCTGTTACATGTATTATTCCATTATATTTAAAGAAAAATTGAATGAAAAGTCAATTTTGACGTTTCCTATTACCTTTTCACAAAAAAATGGACATAAAAACACATTTTAAACAAAGGGACATAGAGAATTCAATAGCTTTCCTATAATATTTAAATAAGGATGTTGATAGTCTCCTCTTTTTGTCACACCATCCCTGTAACATTTAAATGAGGATGGAGATAGCCTTTCCATTATGTCCAATTGACATCCCTATATCAACCCCATTATTCTAATAAAGCATAACTAGTTTTTTTCCTTTTTTTTTTGTAAGAAAAGCATAACTAGTTGAATGTATAGATATTTGGCTATGGAAAGATTGAAATTTTGTTGGATTTCCATTTTATGTTTTAAGGTTATCATGGTAGCTGAGCAAGTTTATCTCAACATATTGAGAAAGCCATGTAACGTTTCTAGTGGTAAAATACAAAGAACAAAAGAAAGAACCATTTGCTCTCTTGAAAAAAGATGTGTAGTCAACAGCTCGATAGGGCGTTAGGATTTAAAGAACTTCAAGATTTTAATTTGGCCATCCTTGCTAAATAATATTTGAGGTTCATTAAGTTTCCAAACTCTTAATTTGCACAAGGGTTTGAAAGAAAGTATTCATGTCTTAGCTTTTTCTTTGGTGCAAAGGCTAGAGGGTCTCTTCCCTATGCTTGGCAAGAGGGTCCTTAGAGGCTCGAAGTCTACTTTTAGAAGGTCCACGTTGGTAGATTAGGTCTGGTATCGGTATGTATATTTGGGATGACCTTAGATCCCCTATCAAGTTTTTGTATTACTACTCTGAGATCTAGTTATGCTCGTTTTGTTTAGGGCCTTATTGACTTTGATAATGTGACTTGAAAAGTGAACCTGATATGTGATTTGTTTAATCCCATAATGCTAATATTATATTAAATATGCCTATCGAGACATGTTGCCTGGATTATTTGGTTTGGCATCAGACGTTTCATGGGAACTATTATGTTTAGTCTGGTTATCAGGTTGCCCTTGGGTTGGGTACTCAAGTGTATGTGGAAGGTCAAACTAGCCCTATTCAACATGTTTGGAGGCACCTTTGGAAAATTAAAGTCCAATCAAAGGTTAAAACATTTTATTTGGCATTGTGTGTATGATATTTTGCAAGATTTAGATGCCTTAGTTTAGAGACTCTACATGATGCTTGCTCAATGTCCACTATGTACCCTTGATCAAGAAACTGCTACCCATTTTTCATTGAGTTGTTTCTGTGTCAACTCGATTTAGGTTAGTAATATACCTACTATTAACATTCCTGATTTTGTTGTAGATTATTTTTTTCTTAAGTTTATATGATATTTTTGACTGAATAGGAACTCAATTTGAAAGAAAAAATCTCTTAGTTGTAATGACTAATGGTTTTTAAGGGATTTTAAAAGCTCGTAATGCCTTAATATATCATAATTTACCTTTTGATTGTACTATTGTTGCTCAACTTGCTAAACTTAATTTTGAAAAGTATGTCATGATATGGTTACCAATAGCTACCCCCACTAGCTCGTTTTGTTAGTAGCGTGACTACTTTATTGTTTTTTTGGGTTATGTATTATCTCCAACCACTTTTATTGTTCCACTTTTCATGGATTTTTTTTATCACAATAACTTACTGATTGAAAACAGAAGGATTGAGTAGGATCAATTCAATGTTCAATTTCCTATACTACAAGGTGCATAGGTCATATGGCATATTATTATATTTTTTTCCCTTATAAAGTCTAATGTCTCACAGAGGCTCAGAATTTTGGTTGTATAACTATGAAAGATATAGATCAATGTTATTTTCTTTTGGGCTTTGAATTTAGAATTCCAAAAAAAAATGTCTCAAACAAATTATAAAATTAGGTATGTTCTTTATTGTTAATCTTTGAAGATTACATAATTTATTTTATTTGAAAAAATATGGCCTTTAGATAATTATCATACGTGATATACATGTATTTATGTACAAAGTCAGCTATCTAAGAAATGATTAGCTAGGACATGTGTATAAATCTTGTTGTATAGCAACCTTGTATATATGCTTAATGAGATAACATGATGCTTTATTCGATCCATTTCATACTTTCAGTGCCTAAGCAATTCCCTTCAATTATGTTTTCATTTATGGTATCAAAGCATCTGCTCAACAAAAGTGTCTACTCATCTTCAATGGCATATTCAATTCCAATAGCTAATACTGGGAACACTGAGTTACATTGAATGACGTATAGCCCCTATTATTAATGGCCATCTCTAAACATCTTCTTCTAAAATTTTACAAGTCATAAGTTCCTTCCATGTTAACTTAGCTTTCTAAGTTGTGCTTAACAATACCAATTACCTAATTTGGAAAAAAATAAATTAAGAGTGTGGTGATAGCTTATGGGTACAAGGATTATGTATTTATTTTCAAAGCCCATCCTCCTCAAATGGTTACACAAGAGGTGAATGTCACTAAGATTCATAGTGTCAACCTTGAGTTCCATAAATGGAACAAATAGAACAATCTCTTGCATAAGTGGATTATTGGCTACATGGTGAACAAACCCAAGCCCTATCTATTGTGAAAGAATATAGTAAATGAGATATGGGAATTACTAACAAAGAAATATGCAGCTCCCTCACGTTTAAGGATGCTAGATCTCATATCTTAGTTGCAAGGACTAAGACAAGGAAATCCATGTGTAGATGAGTTTATGTTAAGGGAAAAAAAATCTTAGTTGCAAGGACTAAGAAAAGGAAATCAAAGTGTATATGAGTTTATGTTAAGGGTAAAAAGAGTATGAGATCATCTAGCTATGATAGAAGAACCAATTGCTGATACATATTTGATTCGATATATACTAGATGGACTCAATGTAGGCTTTCATGATTTTGTTACATATATGCTACTTAGAAGTAACATCACTGATATTAATAAGCTACATAATTTTCTATTAATTCATGAGAAACACAATAAGCAATATGATATGCTCGAGATGTCTCTAGTTGAGGAAAATGTGGCCAAAATCAATAATATAAACCTTATAAATGGAACAAACTTGGACAAAGGGTCTAATGATACTAGATATCAGCAATTTCCATGGAATTTACACAAATCTCTTCAAGGAAGGTTTATTGGACGAGGAAACGGCTCACATGGCAAGAATAAGGACTTTTCATTTAGGAATAGGTCAAAGGGAAAAAGACCAATTGAGAGACCATTATATCAAGTTTGTAACAAACTTGGCCATACTATAGTTACATGTGTTCAAATCAAAGATTTTTTTACCAAGCAACATAATGGAGGTGACCATTATATCAAGTTTGTAACAAACTTGGCCATACTATAGTTACATGTGTTCAACTCAAAGATTTGTTTACCAAGCAACATAATGGAGGTGCTTTAACTATGGTAGTTGGTCTCAATACTGAAAATGGTTGTGGTGAGCAATCATAGGTGCTAGACAATGGTGTAACACATCATCTAACAACTAATGCAGACAATTTTAATGTTGTTCCATGTCTGGGTCATGATAGTGTAATAGTAGGTAATGGTGGCAAGATTACAGTAGAAAAAGTAGGTCACCTTGATCTCATTATTCATAATTAGAAGTTATCATTAAAACATTTTCTATATACATCTCAAGTCTAGTAATTTGTTTTTGTAAACAAATTATGTGCCAATAACAATACTTTTATAGAGTGTCATCCCAATTTTTTTGTGTTAAGGAAATCACAACGAGGGAGGTACTCTTCCAAGGAAACCATGACAATGGATTATACAAGATGATAGGAGAGGTGTTACACACAAATATGAGTAAGTCCAAGATCATTGAGTGATCTAGTAATGATAGTCCTATGTTTTCTCTTAGGTAGTACTTGATTCGTAGAATTAGAACATAATAGGAATTAAATTTAATTAAAATAAGATTACTATTACTGTGTTTGTTTGAGTAATGTAATCAAAATAATGATAAATATTAAAATAAAATTATAAATAAAGAAAAATTAGAAGTAAATGTTTTGATTATTAAATAAGATAAAATTATTTAAAAAAGTTATATAAATGTGTGAGAAAAATAAAGTAATCCAATATATTCCTAAAGAGGTAGAAGGAATGAAGATTTCTGCTATTGTTGAAATATTTTACATTCAATTTAAGATTAGCAGTCAAACAAAACACAAGAATAACCTGAATCACTCCTATTACCATTCATATTACTATCAACCAAATATGATCTTAGTGTTGTGAATATTGAGAAATGAAACAATAGATTAGGTCATCCATCTGAGGTAGTTATGCATAAGATAAAAAGAAATATGGATTTGAATGTTGTTAGTTCTCAATTCAAATGTACTATATGTCATTTTAGGAAAATCACATAAGTTACCTTTTACAAGCAAATATGTTAAAGCAAATTTTTGATTTGGTTTATGTTGATCTTTGAACTAGTCCAATGATATATGTTACTAGTGTAAAATATTATTTATTGCTTGTTGATGATTATTTAAGATATATGTGCGTATATTTTCTATCTCAAAAGAGACAATGTAAAATTGCTTTCCAAATGTTCTTTAACCTGGTAGAAAGACATATTAAAAAAAAGGTTAAGGAAGTTCAAGCTAATGGAAGTGAGTTTCTATTTTTAACTAAGGAATATGATCAAATTGAATTTATTCACAGAAGGACCTATCCACACACCTTTGAACAATATGGTGGTGTGGAAAGTCACTTAAGAAGAGTCATATTAATAGGTCTAACTCTCATGTGAGAATCTAGAATGTCTTTAAAGTATTGGTCTTATACTGTTAGATCAATAGTATACCTAAAGAACAAGCTACCTACGTAAGTATAGGATTGTGTAACTCCCTATGAACTTATTTACAATAAACAACCAGATTACAAGTTCTTGAGAATATTTGGTACACTGTGTTTTCTTGTTTTCAAGAATATTCTTAACATAAACTTACGCCTTAATCCACAACACGTGTTTTTCTGGGATATGCTCTAAAATATAAAAGGTACTTATGCCTTGACACTACCTTTGATGATATCTACACTAGTCATCATGTTGAGTTTCATGAAAATCAATTTCTTTTTAAGGAAAATATAAATTCTTCTCACCTTCAACAACACCAAACTTATGAATTTCCTCTTTTTTAGCTAGTAAATATACATTTGTATCACCTTAACCCTACTTCTGATCCTTCATCAAAACATGATTCCAGTATAAATGTGTAAATACAAGAAGTGAACACATAGTTCCTTCTTAGTCTACTCTTACACATTTATCTCCTGCAAGACATAGTACATCAAGTCTTTCACCATATATACCTTATGATTACTCCTTTGAGTATCCTTAACCCATTGTCTCTTCATAATATGGAAACGATGGTCACTCAAATTCTGGTTTCTATTTGTCTGATATACCTTGTTTTTCCTTCAGTTGCTCTTATTGTTGATCTTCTTGTTTAATCTATACACCATCCAGTTTCAATTACTAATACATATCACATGGTTACATGGTACAAATCTAAAATACACAAACAAAAGTGTTTCATCCTTCTCATATACCTTTACCGGAACCTAACTCTTTTCATCAGGCCTTAACAATTCTTGAATGAAAAGAAGCTATGTAGGCTAAGTATAATGCTTTAATACTTAACAATACTTAGGAACTTGTTCCTAAAGAAGATGCCATGAAAGAAATTCAATGTATGTGGTTATTTAAATTTAAAACCAAACCTTGCGGCATTTTAGATAAATATAAAGCTAAGGTTATGGCAAAATGATATGAAAAAATGAAAGGTGTAGAGTACTTTGAAACCTTTTCACTTGTGATGAAACATGAAACAATCAAAGTTGTTCTATCATTGTTTGTTCCTAAGGATTGGTGTGCAAAATAATTGAACATTAATAATACTTTTTTGAATGAAGAGTTACATGAAAATGTTTATATGAGACAAGTCCCCCGGTTTGAAGTGCATACACTTAAACTTATGGTATATAAACATAAGAAGGTTCTTTATAGGTTAAACATGCACCAAGAGCTTTTTATGACAAGCTGAAGGTCAGTTTATTGGATTTAGGCATCACCAATTCAAGATTGAGGCTTTAATTTTCATTCATAATACTAGTACCTCTTTCACCACTATAATAGTCTATGTGGATGATATCATTCTTATAGGGAGTGATTCATCAACTGTTAAGTAGTTCACAGATTTATTAAAAGTTAATCTCTCTTTGAAAGACTAAGGTGATTTGTCCTATGTATTCGATATTGAAGTTACAAGATCTAATGAATGTTTTCACTTATCACAAAGCAAGTATATTCATGAATTACTAGCTAGATGTGAACTTGAAGATAACAAAGTTGTTGTTACTTCAATTACCATAAGAACTCAACTTTCTAAATAAGATAGTAATGTTCTCTCAAGTCCCGAGATAAATTGTCATAGGTGAATTATAGTACTACACTATAATTAGACCAGAAAGATCCTTTATTGTAAATAAGTTCTATCAATTCCTACAAACCCCTAAAAATCTTCAATGTAATGCAATTAAAAGAGTTCTACACTACTTGAGATGAGCAACAACACATGGTATTAGACTTCAAAAATAATATTACATAGATGTCGCATGCTTTATAAATGTTGATTGGGTTGGTAGTATTGATGACAAATGTATCACAAAAGGTTTTGGTGTCTTCTTTGGGATCAGCCTAATATTATAGAAATCAAGCAAATAAAAATTCATCTCTCGGTCATCATTTGAATATGAATTTAGAGCCTTAACACTTGCAACCACTAAGATCATCTAGTTACAATCTGTACTTGTTGAGCTTGGAGTTACATGCACTAAAGTTACCTACGGTATTTTGTGACAATGTTAACACTCAATTTTTTGCAAAGAATCCAATTTTAGATACTTGTTGAAGTAAACATAATACATGTAATGTGTTCTTTCTATGTCATAGAGTTTGTTACAATCATATATACTTTATCTTTACACTATAAATAGCCTTTGTAAACACACTTTACATTGAATATAATGAATTTTCTCTTCTACTTTCAGCTCTTTTTTCATCTTTTCTCTCTTCACCCACACTCTCTACATTCACTCCTAAGCTTGTGTTAAGCATTCATGGTAACAAAGCCTCAATGGCTTTCTACCCCCTCCTTTTTTGCTGATGAAAACACCAATGCAACTATGGAAGTTGCACTCACACTACTCAACAATAATAACTACTGAATACATAAAATATAATAATTATTGCAAAAATAGCAACAACATATCCCACATATCCTATTATTCCTAGCTTTTCATAAAAATTAGATGACTCTAATTACTTACTTTGGAAGAGCAGCTTAAATAAGTTATTATAGTCTCTGGATTGCACACATTGATTTATGAATCTAACTCAGAAGTAACTAGATTTATCAAGAAAACAATCACCGCTATAGGATCTGATGGAGCTGCTACATCTTATGAGGTGTTTGTGGAAAGTTCTAAATATATCTAGTGGTATAGATAAGATAATGCTATAAAGAGTTGGGTTTATTCTTCATTGTCTACTAGTTACTTAAAATATTTGATAGGTAAGACTACGGTGCTTGAATACTAGAATTCCTTACCTAAGGCTTTCAATGATGATTCTCAAGCCAGCCTTATGGATCTATAATATTGATTGCAATCCTTGCAAAAAGGCACATTGAAAATGGAGAAATACATATGTGTAGTAAAGGATCTTATAGATCATATTCTAGCAGCTAGTAATACAATCACTGATATAGAACAATTACTCTATATTCTTGGTGGATTAGATAATAATTACACCTCACTTGTTACTACAATCACAAGCAAGAATAATATAATTGAATTAGATGAAGTGTTCACTCATATGAAGATGCATGAGAAATAGAGAGATAAGATGAATTTACCTGATCCTCTAGTACTTTAAGAAAATTACACACAACATATTCATCAATCTAAATATCATCTCAATGCACATAAGTAGAATGCTCCATCATATCAATCTAATGCTCATCATGTTCCTACACATTTTAGTTTTTGATCTAACACGGGTGCATCTACAAATCAAAGCAAGAATAGAAAATTTGAGAATGTTTAGTGTCAAATCTATAAGAAAATGGGACATATAGAATCTTGTTGCTATTTTTGTTATTCTCAATCCAAAAATGGTGGTCCTGTTAACTCTCAAAAGGCTAAGAGTTATCCATCATAAGCACATCTCTTTCAGTTATAAGCAAATCAAGGTTCCTTAACTATTATTGTTTATCCATAGCATGTTCTTCAATCATCTAATGCATTACCTCATGCCCTAATTACATCTACTATCTCTTCAACTTCTATTGTGAAGAGCTAGTTTATGGACATTAAAGCTACTCATCATCTTACATCTGATGCATCTGTGTTATAACAAGTTGTTCCTTACACTGGTAATGCCTCTATCATGTTAGGTAATGGATCCACCATACCAATTACACTTATTGGAAATGTTATTTTCCTAATTCTCCTAATGCATTCATGGTAGATCAACTTTTATGTGTGCCTCAATTAAGAAAAATCCCATCTCTATTAAACAATTGTGTCATGATAACAAGGTGTATATTGTGTTTACCTATGATGTATTTTCTACAAAGGATGTGACCACTAGGAATACACTTTTAATGCAAGACACTAAGGATGGACTCTATTGAGTTTCTATGGATGATGATTCAAAAGGTGCATAACAAGATGTCTAGTGCAAGATGCAAGAATGTAGAATTGTATGGATCTTTATGGCAT
The DNA here is from genome assembly GCA_030763125.1 of Hippophae gyantsensis. Taxonomy (NCBI): domain Eukaryota; kingdom Viridiplantae; phylum Streptophyta; class Magnoliopsida; order Rosales; family Elaeagnaceae; genus Hippophae; species Hippophae gyantsensis. The sequence continues at coordinate 45,773,985 of CM061030.1, read as the reverse complement.
GATCTTCTTGGCCATCCATTACTTCTGTTATTTAGCATTTTGTAGCTAATATGAATAAAACTTTGCAACCAAATAGGTTACCTAAACTATGTAGTTCTTGTTTGCTATAGAAATCTCATAGACTTCCACTAGCTAATGTCTATGTCAAATCATCTTTACCTTTTGATATTGTGCATGTTGATTTGTAGGGACCCTCAACTGTGGACTCAGTAAATAACATGAGGTACTTTCTTTTATTTTTTGATGACTACTCATGCTTTCAATGGATCTATGTTCTTAGTAATAAGACATAGGTTGCTCAGTTGTTTCTTCATTTTTAGAATATGGGGGAAAGACAATTCAATACAAAAATAAAAAGCCTTTAAAGTGATGGTGGTACTAAGTTAAAGTTACTAGATACTCACTTATTGCAAGGTGGTTACACACACAGGATTTCATGCCCATACACCTACATATAATGGTATAGTTGAATGCAAAAACAAAAAAATTGTTGAAATTGGCTTGACAATATTGATGATGTTTGGAGTTCCTATGGTCTCTTAGGAGTTTTCTTTTAAAACTGCAATTCATCTCATAAATAACCTTCCATCCAGGTCACTTGATTTGTGTAGTCCTTATGAAATCTTGTATCACACTACAACATTTTACTCATATCTTTGAATTTTTGGTTGTTGTTGCTTTCCTTTTCTAAGACCATACATTTATTCTAAACTTGAACCTTGTTCTTTTTCATGTATCTTTCTTGGGTAGGCTTGTAATCATGAAGGTTATTGGTGCTTAGAACCAATGTCCAAAAGAGTTGACATCTCGATGCATGTTAGCTTCAATGAAACCACCTTTCCTTGGTTTACTTTGTCCTATAGTACTATTAACACTACCTCCCCATCCACTCCATCCTTAGCACCTATTTTTGTGTCTATTCCAAGTGGCTTCACTACACTAAAAGCTCTAAACTCTTTCCTATTTTCACTTATGATTTGTCTCACGATTTGTCACTATCTACTTTTTCATCTCAATCCTTGCCTACTAAGCCATCCTCAATACCTTTGTCTTATTATAACCTTCTATCACTTATTCGTTCCTTTGATTTTGTCCCTTCTTTTCATAGCACATTATGTCTACTAAGTCCTCACCATCACCTGTTAAAACATTATTCTTTTAAATTCTTACTCACCTATTTCTAGCTCTTCTATTCCTGCTTTATTTGAATCATTTCATGCTTTTAATCCATAGCATATTTAACTCTTAATTGATATTCCTCCTACCACTATTGGTATATATAGACCACCTACACTCAGAAATTCACACTAGATGCTTACAAGAGCTAAACAAGGCCTTGAAAAACTAAAGGAACTTTTCTACACATCCTTCCTCAGCCTACATGTATGAGGGCAGCCCTTAAAATTCCAAAGTGGCATAATGCAATGCAAAGCGAATACGACTCCTTGATTAAGAATGGAATATGGAAGCTAGTTCCTCTACATAAGGGAAGCAAGATCCTAGTCAACAAGTGGGTTTTCAAGACCAAACTTAAAGCTAATAGAACACTAGACAAATATAAGTCTAAAGTTGTAGCTAAATTTTTTCCACAAACTGAAGGTGTGGATTATACTAAGACTTTTAGTCCAACAGTCAAGCCTACGACAATCAGATTGTTTTCAATTTAACTACTTCTCGTGAATAGAAGATAGGAAATCATATGTTAATATTGATCTTTTGAATGGTGATATATAAAGGAGGTTTTTATGGCTGAATCGATTGGGTTTGAAGATACATAGTATTCTAATTATGTATGCAAGCTTAAGAAGACAATCTATGGGATAAAGCAAGCTTCTAGAGCTTGGCATTTGAAACTAAGTGATTGTTTGTGCAATTGAATTTTCATGGTTCCAATGTTGATGCTTCCATGATGATTTATGATCGTGAATGTATTTTTGTGGTCATTCTCATCTATATTGATGACATTCTTTTAACATGCAACAATTGATTGTTTTATTTCTGAGTTCATTGCTAAGTTGAACTCTGTGTTCTCACACAAGGATCATAACAAGTTGAGTTTCTTCCTCAATACTAGTGAAGGTTTGCATTTAAGTCAGACCAAATACATCACAAACTTACTTGATAGAGTTCAATTAAATAAGGTCAAAACAGCTTTCACACCTATTGTTGATGGACAACAATTGTTTAAAACAACTGTGAATTATTGGTTGATGTTACACTCTATCTAATAATGATAGGACCTATTCAATATTGTATTCTCACATGACTAGAAATTAGTTTCTCTATTTACAATTTGTGTCAATACCATCAACAACCTACTTTGCCTCACTGGGTAACTACAAAACATCTCTTGAGATACCTAAAGACACATCTTCCCATGGCCTCATAGTACATAAGTCATGTAGTTTAAGTATCACAACATACACAAATTTTGTTTGAGATTTTAACAGTTATGACAAATGATCCACTAGAGACTATTGTGTATTCCTTGGGTCACTATCTGGTATCTTTGGCATTCAAGGAAGCAAAAGGTGATCTTATGCAGTGTATGAGCTATTATAGATACAAAAAGTGTTAACTTGGTGCATGCTTTTGTTGCATATCGTGATAATGTTAGTACAAGTTATATTGTCAAACATCCAGTGTTTCATACTATAACAAAATACATTGAAATCGACTTTCATTTCATCCGTAAGAAGATCTTAAATGGTGCTTTGCATATTGAGTATATACCCTTACAAGAATAGGTTGTAGACATCCTAACAAAGGCTCTACCTAATACACATTTTAAAAAACTAAAAACTAAGCTCACAATTCTTCCGAGGCCTTAAGCTTATATGAGGCTATTAGAGTAAACATAATACATGTGCATGCTATGTCATGTCATAGAGTTTATTACAATCGAACACTTACTCTTTATATTATAAATAGCCTTTGTAAACACACTTCACATATATTGAATACAATGAACTCTCTTCTACTTTTAGCTCTATTTTCTTCTCTCTTCTCTTACCTCACACTTTTTGTATTCTCTCCTAAGATTGTGTTAAAGTTTTTATAGAACAAAGTATATAAAGATTGATTTTCATTTTGTGAGAGGGCTTGTTATGAACAAAAGCTAGAGGTTTCTTATGTATCATCTCAAGATTAATTATTAGACAACTTTACAAAGCCATGCCAACCAACATGTTATATGAGATGCGAAGTAAACTCATGGTCACTAAGAGACCTAAGTTTAAGGGGGAGTAAAAGTAGTATTGTACAGTTTGTAACCTACAATTAATATTAATGTATTTATATATAAAATTAGTCATCTAAGCAATGATTAATTAGGTTATGTGTATAACTCATTATATAGCAACCTTGTATATATGCTTAATGATACAACATAAAGCTTTATTCTTTTTTCATGTACATTGTTCATCTGTGATATTTAAATGGTTGGCTTTTGACAATTTTTGTGGATTCTCGCGTATCTCACCGTCATGTATTTAACGTTTGAAAGAGTTGAACATGGTATCTCTTTATTTGTAATCCATATCTAATTGTGCGTTTTTTTAAATATATTTTTGAGCTAACTTACAATAACCAATTTATATATCATTCTCGGTCATCAATGCTTAAAAATTTACACTTATTAATTAAATAAAAATAATTTTTATTTATATCAATACATTTATAACACAATATTTAAAATAAATTATGAAAATAATTATTAATTTTATAAAAAAAATATATGTAGTTTATTTTTAATAATGATATTTTATCATTTAATCTAAATATCCTCCTCTGTTTCTTCTTCTTATTTTATCTTCTTATCTGCAATTTACTGTAACATTTCTCCAATGATGAAGTCTGTTAGACCTTTTCACAATTTGTTCCATATGCTTTCTATAGTCTCAAAGAAATTATTTATGCTTGTCTCTGGTGGGCGAAAGAGAGTATCCTGTACCAAATCAATGTTTTAAATTGGTTCTCAGAATCATAAGGGTCAACTTCATATGATAGAAGTTTTGAAGTATGATTTATCGATTGTTTTTTACCGATCTGATTTTTCAAAACAATAATTATAACCTTTAAAGGTTTAAATCAATTCAGACGCCTAATAAATTTAGTACCTCAAGTCCAAAATTTAACTATTATACTTAGATATCCAGGCAATATAAATGTTTAAAAAAACACTATTTACATCTATAAATTGTTCCGCTTAGAATGCTATGCATGATTTCCATTCATAAGCTCAATCAGCTACACTATACGCATATAATCACCATCTCTCCCTCCCGATCTAAAAAGTTCCAAGAACAGCCCTATTAATCTATTTATGACCCTTTTTGCTTCTCATGTTCCAAAAGAATTTCAAAGCAATTAAGATATATAGCATATATCATAGACTCATAGTTTCAAAGCTAGCACGGAACCTATGATCTGTTATCGAGGATGGTAGTAGTTGTAGAAAATTGGCATTCAGTTCTATCTACTTCATTATAATCAAAATCTTTTAAAATGGCTGGGGGCGAGGATGTAGGGTTTCGAACATATTTTTAAAAATAAAATTTTAATATTATTAATAACATTCTAATTCGGTTTAACTGGTTTAAAAATTAGTATAACTAGATTGGATCATTTAAAAAAATAATTTTAATTAATACAAATTGAATTGGATCATATGATTTATAAAACTATTCAACCTCACTTAATTGATCTCATTCAATTTTTCAGTTTAATTTAATTTGATCTAATTTTTGAACACTCCTAACGAATACTATGAATGCTTTCAGCTTAACACTTCTAATCAAGTTTTCATTCCACACACCAAAACTTAAATCAAGAATTAAAAATTAAAAAAAATAAAAAATTTAATAAAAAAAATAATCAAATCTGACTTTAGTTGCATTGCGATTAGAGAATTTTTAATAATTAAATATATATATATATATATATATTAATTTGTTATTATTTTGTTCCTACTTTATTCATTCTTGGTTAAGAGACTAGATATGTAAAATCGTTTGTTTGATTTTTTCATCCCATTTTAATCTAATTTAATATTTTTAATGGATTCAAGTTGTCTCATTAGTTTTATTTAAATTTTATATCATTTAGTTACATCTCATTTAAAGTTATCACTATTGGACTCATGGTTAATTGATTATTAGATAATCATGGTTATTATAGATAATTATGTTTGAGAATATTGTACCTTTTTATTGTTTTGTACATTTTGCCATATCTCCTTATCTGACATCATTTTGTACATGATTTTTTACGATTTTTTCCTTTAGTAGTATTTAGATTATTTTTGTTCAACACTCCATTACCTTAACATATTATTCTCTCTCATATATTATTCTCCTTTATTTCTCTTTCTCCTTCCTATTTCAATCACTATTGTTGGCGATAACGATGCTCCTCTTCACCAACTCCCACAATAATGTTCACTTCTTTAATGCATGCAAACCTTATTGCTACCCTCAACCATCCAAGATTGACGAAACATATTAAGTAAAATTCAACTTTGATTCATTTGTTGCTTTTATTTTCTTGAACTAGACTGTTTCTATGCACTTTCTTTCCTTGATGGTTAGAGCTTTAATCAATGTTTTCTTTCCTGAACATTTTTCAATATTTTTTCTAGATCTTCTTTTTCAATTTATCTTAGTAACTATTAAGAATCAATATATTTTCAGAGAGAGATTAAATTGAAGTGAAGACAATTTTGTTGAATGTGTGGATTTTCATGAAGGGTCCATCTATATATAAAATATTATAAATATAGGTGTAAGTTATATAGTGTGTACACATGTTTATATGTCAGAAGGGCATAATTGGCCTAAAGTAACACATGTCAAGAGTCGAGGTTGAGCTAAGCTCGGGCTATCATGTGAGATTGGGTGCCATTGAGCTTGGTCCGTCATTGAGCTCGAGTTTTTATTGAGCTCGGGCTATCATTGAGCTTGAGTTGTCCCTAAGGGTAGGATATCTAGGGTGCTTCACCTTCCATCTTGAGCTGGTAACTTGGCTTGGGCGGTTTTCGAAGGTTGGGCATCGAGCCTGTTCAAATGTCCAAACATCTTATCCCCTTACTCTTTCAGCTCGAGCTCTGGTCTGAGGTGCAAGCGTAAATACCGGGTATATGATATGAATAGTTTAGTTCCCCTAATAAATACATGTCGATTGATTAGAGAGAGAAACCAAATGCCTTTATATAAAGAGATGCTTGGGCTAGGACTTATCATTAATTGTTAACTACAAAATTGAGAAATAATGAAGAAAAATGCTCTTTCATTTCACCTCGAGTTTGTAAAAGATTTTCAATTCGGTGGTAAGTGTTCAACTTGGGCTATAATTTTCTCTGTTTGAGTTTTTTAGAATTCAAGGGTTGAGATTCTAACAATTTTCTACTTTCTTTTCATATAGGTTTTAAAGGAACATTTTCTTTTATTTTCAACTCGTCTCTAGGTAATCTCTTCTTCTCGTACCTTACCACCTGTTATTTTTTTGTCTTTATGTTTTTTAGCTTTTCATAGAATGCAGAGAGAAGAGACCTCATCCTTTGACTTGGGCTCATGGGAGAGCTCCCAATATTCTAGTACTAGTGACAACTCGAGGTCTTCTAGCTCGGGTTCTTCTAGTAAGGTGAGTCGATCTTTGCCTCAACCCTCAACTTCTACTCCTCACCCCCAGACCATTCCCACTATGAGATTGAGCATGCATCATACTCAAATATCAATGGCTAGGATGTAGAGGAATAAAATGAGGAATATAAGATCTGGGGAACCAATAGGTCGCACTAGGGGTTGGTCGGCTGTGTCTAAGACTTGTGGGTTATTGCCTCAGGATGAAGAGATATTAAGAAGAACTTACAACATCCCTTCCTCGGTTCAAATAATGATTCCTCTAGAGGGAGCTTATGATAGTGATCCACCTCCATCCGGGTGGACTATCATTCATGAGAAAGCTCTATGGCTAGGGATAAGGTTCCCCCTATATCTTCTTATTAGGAGGTTCTTGGTTAGGATGCAGCTTGCACCTGGTCAGTTGATGCCTAATAGGTAGAGATATTTGCTCTACCTAACACTGATTTGTCAAGAACTCGTGGTGGACTTAGAGATGGCTGAGTTTAATGAGGGGTACTTACTAAAACAGAACCTCACAGATCCGATGAGGGTCTATATATTGGTGAAGCAAGATCGGGGGTTGAACGTGTCACTTCCTAAAAATGAGAAAAAAATGGAAAGAATATTTTTTCTATGTTTTAGGTCGGAGGGAATCTCCCACAAATGACACTAGGTTAATAAGGAGTGTATGGAGCGAACTAAGGTCATGATAAGGAATATGGATTCTCTAATTATAAGCTTGAGTCTTGATGCAAAACAAAGGTTGGTTGATATCCAAAACTATCTCCTTAAGAAGACCAATTGGAGGACCTTATTGAACACCCTACGCTTTGTTGTGTGCGGGTATATGCTATTTGTGGAGCCCCATTACAATGAATCGTAAATCTCGTGCTCCTCTTAAACCCTGAGCTCTTTCTAAACGCAAAACTCCTTCTACAGACTTTGGGGGCCGGTTCGAGGTGGTACCTGATGATGGTGACCTAGCCCTACATCTTATCGTGTTCTTCTTTCCTTATATATACTTTGCCATTTTTTTAACTTGAGGTGATTAACATGATATTCTCTCACTCTTAATCTACAAATCGTATAGATTTGACCGCTACCCAGTGTTTTGCCCGTATGAAGAGCAAGTTCATACTAGTAGGGGCGAGTTTTCCCATGGGTACACCCCTTGCTCCTGAAGGGGGCTCTTCGATGGGAAAAAAAGGGAAAATACTTTCATGAAGGTTGCCCTTTTCACATTAAAAGAATAAGAAGAAAATGGTGGTTGATGAGCCTACCCTCGGCCCTGAGTCCTTGAATGTTTTTCCTCCCCTATCACCCTTGCAGGAGTAGTATGTGACTCCAACTCCCTGCTCGAGTTATGAAGAACCCAACAATCCTTTAAGGGATTTGAAGAAGGGGAAGGGTGTCTATAAAGACCTTATCACTAATGCTGAGGGGATCATCTTTAATCAAGGTTTGGTACCAGAGTACCTCGATCACTGTATGAGTTACCTTTTTACTGATACATGTAAGAAGCAGCTCGAGGTTATTTGTGAGAGTGCTAATTTTGGCAAGGTCATGCATCATCAGATGTGTCAAGTGCGTTCAAGATTTATTTGTTTGACCTTGTTCCTTTGTTGTAGTTGATACTGCTCTATGATTTTGATAAAGCTCATAGTGTGGGCTATTTAAAAGCCGAGTTGGTTCAATAAAAATAGAATCATGCATCTACACGTTCAAAGTATACTATGTTGCTCGCAAGAGCAACCAAGTGGAATGGCAAGGCAATTGATAATGAATAGAAGTTAAAGAGGGCCGCCTCTAAGCTCAATGTATATGCCTGACGCGTTGCTGAGCTCGAGGAAGCTTATAGGTAAGCTAAAGAGAGGGCCAGGGAAGTCTAGAGACAATTTGAGGCTTTTACTGAGGAGATGCGTCGCAAAGAAAAGGTAAATTTGGATGCTTTGGCATAGAAGCTTGAGTCTAGTATTGAGAGGGCGTACAATATAGCTATGGAAACCTTCAAGACGGAGGCCAAGAAAAATGGTTTTAGTGAATATTATTATCGTATTCTGGATATCCCTATCACGTCGCCCTCTAAGCAAGCTCCTTTTGTGGAGGAGGAAGGAAAAGGCTTGGGCTACTCTAATGGTGAGGATGGTCCTGATGTTGCCATGGAAGGGGCAAAGGATCATTAAAAATATAGGATTCATTTTGAGCTCGATGTCACTCTTGTTTGTGTGATCGCGAGCTTACACTCATAAAAGTGTGAAAGGAAAAGAGTAAATGAAAAAATCCACTTTATTTATTAATGGGAAATTAACTTGCCTCTTTTATTGTGCATTTATGATGTTGACCTACCCACTTTATTTTTGGTAACTTGGGTCATTTCCTTATTTTTTATATTGTTTATTAAGATATATATATATTATCAACTTTTATCCCCTATAAAAAGGATTGAGAACACTTTGCTTAATTCATACATTTAGGGGTTTCTGTCAATTCCTCCAACTTTTTTGGTCATATTTCATGGATTTTGATTGAACCATTAGATGCTTAGTTTGAGCTTTACGTGTTGCAAATGGTAGGCTTGAGGGCGAGGTTAGGGAGCTCAAAGCCGATGTGGTTAAAGTTGAGTGTAATGCCAAAGAGGCAAAAGTGTGAACTCGTTACTTATAAGGAGCACTTAATCCAAACTCAATCTCAAGAAAGGAGGACCTTAGCTAGTATAGCCATTCTCGTACATAGAGAATCATCTTGGGCAAGCTTCTATATGAAGCGATTTGAAAAAATCTTCCTTAAGGTGATGGAGGTTACTGAAGAATTGGAGCAAGGATTGCTCCCAATGATGATAGCGCACCCCGAGCTCGTGACCTATGCATGACAAAAAGTATCGAGATTCAAGCCGACCTATTACCATTAGTTAAAGAAACTGATGATCCAGACATTGATCGCATGTCCAAATATTTAAAGAGTTTTTAAATCTCTAAGTAGGTCGAGCATTGTATTAATAACTATAAGAGAGTTGTTATCATTTTTTAAATAATGAACACATTTTGAGTGGCACGTATTTGTGTATAAAGATTTTTTTAAAGGCATGATTTGCTTTCCGACTGAGGTACTTATCTCTTTTAATGTCAGAGCACTGATCTGGTTCTTGACCGAGGTGGAAAACTTGACTTCTTCAAGTGCCAAAGCATTCCGCTTGGTTTTTTAACCGAGATGATTAACATTTGGCTCCAATTGATGGAAGAGAGATTTACTTGATTCCTAACCGAGGCACTCCTCTTTCTTTAACATTAGAGCACCGACCTGGTTCTTGATCGAGGTGGATAAATTGATCTCTTTAAGTGCTAGGGTACTCTACTTGGTTTTTTAATCTAGGTGATTGGCCCTTGGCTCCCATTGATAGGAGAGAGCTTTACCTGGTTCCTGACCGAGGTGCTCATTTTTCTTTAACATCAAAGTGCCGACCTGGTTCCTGATTGAGGTGGACAAATCGACCTCTTCTAATTCCTAGAAGCTCTACCTGGTTTTTTAACCTAGGTGATCAGCTCTTGGCTCAAATTGATGGGAGAGAGCTTTACTAAGGGATCATCTACTGAAGCTTTTTATTTCATATATGTATATGTGTCTTTGTTACAAAAAGAACAACAAAAAGTAGGTTAACACACTTTTTTTTTAAATTGTATCTTTTCAAGTGTCTGGCATTCCAACTTGTCCTTCCTCGATTCCTTCGATGTTTTTCAATACGCCCTCCTGGTGTTATTTCAATTATTTGATAAGGTCCTTCCCAATTGGAGCACATTTTTCCAACCATCCATTTCTTCTTGTTGGGGAAGACCCTCTTAAGAACCCAATCATCCTTGGAAAATGTTTTGAAATGTAGGGTTTTGGTGTAGTATTATGATATTTTATTTTTTGCTTAGTCATCCTCGTCAAAGCTTCATCCTTTTTTTCCTCTACTAATGTAAGTTTGCTTGCTCTTCGTACCTCATTTTGTTCCTCTGTTAGAACTGATATGGGGGTAGGAATTGTGATCTCGATTGGTATAACTGCCTTGGTTCCAAAGACTAGGGAAAATGGGTCTTGTTAGTGCTCCTGCAGGGGCTTGTCCTAATAGCCCATAATGTGCTTGGAAACTCTTTCACCCATCTTCCTTTTGTGCTTTCTAATTTTTTCTTTAATAGGTTGATGATTATCTTATTGGAAGACTCTACTTCACCATTCACTTGGGGATAGTATGACGTTGAGTGATTTATCTTAATGTTGTATTTAAGGGCAAATGTTTTAGTTTTATAGCTAGTGAATTATCGCCCATTATTTGTAACGAGTTCCCTTGGAAGGCTAAAATGACAAATTATGGATTTTCATATAAAACAAATTACTTTTTCATCTCGTATTCTTCCTAAGGTTTCTACTTCGATCCATTTTGAAAAATAATCAGTGGTCATAAAAAGAAATTTCTTTTGGCCCGTGCTTATAGGCAAGGGTCCTGCTATATCTAGTCCCATTTGTAGAAGGGTTAAGGACTCATTAACCCTACCATGATATTTGGAGGTGTGTGTCAGTGGGGAAAACCTTTGGTATTTATTGCACCTCTGAGTATATTTGGTTATTTAAAAATATATTTAATTTTTATTTTACTATATTATTTAAAATATTAAAATTAATTTTTTTAACTATTTAACACGTATTTTTAAGTAAAATAAAAAAATAAAGTAACAATAAATAAGATGTAATCTAATTATACAAAATATTATATGTTTTATTATCAAAATTATATTTTTTATGTAATTATATGTTTTATTATCAAAATTATATTTTTTATGTAATTATATGTATATAGAATAATAATATTATTATATATTTAATTTTAATTAATTATAATTTTGATATTGTAATAATAATTTTAGGTTGTAGTTATTTAAAATTAATAATTAATTTTTTATAAATAATTATAATTTTAATTATATACCGTTAAAAATAATTCTAGATTCTTCTGTTTTTCCAACACTCGCGTATTTGCGACTCATTAGAGCTATTCCATCTACCTCTTTTAGAATTAAATTTGTTCAGTATTTGTAAATAATCTCAACCGTTCATTCTCACCCATTAAACAGCGAGACATTCTTACTTCGAACTTCTCTTTAGCATCTCTTGCCGTCTCGTCCATTTCTCTCTGCTCCCTCGCAATACAGACCTTCACGGTATGTACTATTCCCCATCAATCTTCGATTTTTCTCTTCAGTATATTTTGTTCTTCAGTTCTTTTTTTACGATCTAGGTTTTGTTTCTCTTTCCTGATTTTCGTGGTGCTTTTGGTTTTGATTTTGTATTCTAGGGCTTTATATACGTATAGGATAGAATGTTTGGCAGAGCGCCAAAGAAAAGTGATAACACCAAGTACTATGAGATTTTAGGCGTTCCAAACAGCGCTACCCCGGAGGATCTGAAAAAGGCTTACCGAAAGGCCGCCATTAAGAACCATCCTGATAAGGGTGGTGATCCTGAGAAGGTACTTGCTCTTTTTTTCTTGGGATTTATATTTTGTATTGTTATATTAGATAGACCAACTTTTAAATTTAGGTCTTAATTTATTTTTGCGTGATCATATCTGTAGCGATTTTAATTACGTTCAGTGTTGAATGTTGAATGTTTTTCTCAGCTCTTGTACGATGGAGATTATTTTGGGTCGAATTTATTGGCGTCTTACTGGTGAATGATTGTCATTTTTTCTCGTATGTTGTTTGACATTTTATTGGCATGGATATTCGGCCTATTGCTGTTACTTGGAATCCCTAGGCAATGGAAATTCGAATACATGTTATGTTTCTTCTTGTTCAATATAGTATTTTGCAAAATATTTCACTGAAGTTCATTCTATGTTGCTTCATTGCATTTTGAATTTGTTTCTGTTCATACCTTTGCCGCTGGGTCTAATATTTATCTAGCACAGCAACAGACTACCAATTTTTAAGAAATTATACACGCTTGAATTTTGCAGTTTCTCTCTTCGTCTTCATTTTATTCTTGAATTTCTATTCTGTTACTCGTTAACAATTATTGATTGTTGTAGAGTATTTTACTATGTGCACTTATTTGTGTCTGATTTGTTTGAGGTTCCAGTTCAAAGAATTGGCCCAAGCATATGAGGTTCTGAGTGATCCCGAGAAACGTGAGATTTATGACCAGTATGGTGAAGATGCCCTCAAGGAAGGAATGGGTGGAGGTGGTGGCGGCCATGACCCATTTGACATATTCCAGTCGTTCTTTGGTGGCAGTCCATTTGGTGGTAAGTAATTAAGTACAATATTGCTTCGCAGCTCGTGACCATGAACCATTCTGATAGAAGTTTTATGTTATTAACTGTATAAGTTGTTATGACTAGGGGGTAGTAGCAGTAGAGGCCGAAGGCAGAGAAGGGGAGAAGACGTTATCCATCCCCTCAAGGTCTCATTGGAAGATCTGTACAATGGCACATCTAAGAAACTTTCTCTTTCTCGCAGTGTTATCTGTTCCAAATGCAAAGGGTTAGTACTTGTTTTATCTGTATATGCTCCCCACATGTTTCTACGTATAATTTGATGCCTTCTCACATGGTATTTGTTGGAATTCATGCAGTAAGGGATCAAAGTCTGGTGCCTCAATGAAATGTCATGGTTGTCAAGGGTCTGGAATGAAAGTCTCTATTAGACATCTTGGCCCCTCGATGATCCAACAAATGCAGCATCCGTGCAATGAGTGCAAGGGTACTGGTGAGACTATCAATGACAAGGATCGTTGTCCACAGTGCAAGGGTGAGAAGGTTGTACAAGAGAAGAAAGTGTTAGAAGTCGTGGTAGAGAAGGGTATGCAAAATGGACAGAGGGTTACCTTCCCTGGAGAAGCTGATGAAGCGGTAAGGCAGATCATGCCTTTTCATTAATGTTTTATGTTTGAATCTGTATATGTGGAAGTATTATATTAGCAATTTTGCACCAAAACACAGTCTGATTTTTGTTTAAGGATTCTCACTTGAGGTTTTTTATTCAGCCTGACACCACCACCGGAGACATTGTTTTTGTTCTACAACAGAAAGAGCACCCTAAATTTAAGAGAAAGGGCGATGACCTATTTTACGAGCATGCTTTGTTTCTTACAGAGGCATTGTGTGGCTTTCAATTTATATTGACGCACTTGGATGGCAGGCAGCTTCTCATAAAATCTCAGCCTGGAGAAGTTGTTAAGCCTGGTAAGTTGCTCAGGTTTCACTTTTCCATGTCCTTGAATTTCTTGACTGTTATTTTCTTGTAGCTCTAAAGCTGTGTGTGGCACTACCTTGTGGACTATATTGAACTGAGTTAATGCTTGATTTGGTGGGTTTAACTTTCAAGTGCCATGTGTGCACTAGCAACATTTTTCTGGTGGCATCTCAGTTTCTGCCATGGGTCCACTAATCTTAAGATTGATCACATACTTTGTTTTGTCCTCTATTCTTTTGTATTGTGGCCGCTGCCTTGCCTTTATCTTCTTGTTGTCTCCATCTCAATGTGTCTCCCTTATCTCTATTTATGGTTGTCTCTGTCTTGTCTGTATTTTCCCCTATTTCCTTGTTCAGCTATAGTCTAGAATTGTAGTACTTCACCTGTAATATGCCCCATCTGTACATATTTGTTAAATGTCATATTCATGCTATTTGTTATAGAGTAACATGAAAGTATCACACATTGCTTAAGAATGATGTTAATTTTGTTTTTATAAGTAGCATGAGATTAATCTTTTAAATTGGGTTCCTATGGTTCCTATGAACTGACACTATTTATATTTACCTTTTGACTTTTTGTTCTCTTACATGTACTTGGTGATGCTGCTTGTAGGCGTGCATTGAAACCATACTGATTACTGAGTTTTTATTCCTATTTTTTGATGATGGCAGATCAATTCAAAGCTATAAATGATGAGGGAATGCCGATGTATCAGAGGCCATTCATGAAGGGTAAGTTATACATTCATTTCTCAGTGGAATTCCCAGACTCCCTTAGCCCAGAGCAAAGCAAGGCCTTGGAGGCTGTGCTTCCTCCTAGGAGCAGTATGCAATTGACTGATATGGAGCTCGATGAGTGTGAGGAGACCACTATGCAGGATGTGAACATAGAAGAAGAGTTGCGTCGCAAGCAGCAACAACAGGCCCAGGAGGCATATGAGGAGGATGAAGACATGCCCGGTGGTGCCCAGAGGGTGCAATGTGCTCAGCAGTGATTTTAGAGTTGGCTTGAAAAATTGCTTTAGTAATAAGAATTCTTTACTTAACTATTTTTTCCCCTTCCGTAGATTTTTTAGTTATGTTTTTCCTAATGAAGTGTGCTCAAGTTAAAACTAAATCCCCAAACCTATTAAACACATGTATTTTATGCCATACTTGGCAACACCTTAATTACGACTTATTGCAATCTTTAACTGCCAGAATTTGCATGAAACATATGAGATAATGCTTTGGAAGCCGGTGGAAAGATTGTTATATCTTTGAATTCCCCTTTTTGCCTCTTCTAGGGACTATTATGGGTATTAATTTGATGGATTTGTGGGTTCAGCGTTATTTCACTATGTCATTGACATTGATTGCCCACTCGCATGTATATCATGCGATTAGAAAAATATTATTATCATATAAATTTGTAATTATTTTAAATAAATAATTATATCGTTTGGTATAATATAGTGATATATACAAGTGATATAGTATAATATAAGTGATGTGATTGTAAAAATGATGGTGATTACTCCATGCAAGGAATAGTGTCAAAGTTATTGTAATCTTTTGGCTTGCTGAGAAAATATATTTTTGCAAGTGGTTGGACAAGAGGAGCCTAACCATATATGACGACTTTATTTGCTTCAAATGTAGTGGTCCTTGAGCTTTGACTATATTAATAACAATAAATAAAAAAGAAAATTTGGGGTTCATCGGTTGGAAGCTGTCGGGTCATTTTGCAAGTTGTTAGTGGTCCTTTTGTATAAGCATAATAATTTTTATATTCAATTTATTATTTTTATAAAATACAGTGTTTAGTTTGATGATGTTAAATCAAATTGGTTTAATCGCCTCTCAATCCGTTTTAGATATTGAAAAGGGACCATGGACTGAGAGTACATCACCTTGAGAGTAGGAAAGACAGTGAATAAGAAGTATCTCATAAGTGAACCTACACTACATCAGAAGATCCCTTATGAAAGACAGTGAATAAGAAGTATCGCACAAGTGAACCTAGCACAGGTCATCAAAAAGTCCGCTGAAGTTGGGCTATTTAAGTTATAACTAAGATGCATTTTAATCATA
The DNA here is from genome assembly GCA_030763125.1 of Hippophae gyantsensis. Taxonomy (NCBI): domain Eukaryota; kingdom Viridiplantae; phylum Streptophyta; class Magnoliopsida; order Rosales; family Elaeagnaceae; genus Hippophae; species Hippophae gyantsensis. The sequence goes on along the minus strand of CM061030.1, from coordinate 45,758,061 downwards.
GGTTGTATGATCTAGGATAAAATTGACATGGAGAATAATTTAACTTGGTCTAATTGTCTCTTGATTGACCTTAGACCTTGAAAGGGGTTTACGGCTTTGGAGCTCCGTCACCTTAGGATTGAGTGCAATAGAGCCCTCGGTACCTCGCGAGTATACACTCCTATTAAGATAGTGAATAAAGAAGTATCCCGATTAGTGAGCTCTATGCCCCAGTGCTTAGATTACCACGTAATGGGATTGAGCATACTAAAACCTCCGTACTAGACCAAAAAATACACTCATATTAAAGCAGTGAATAAGAAGTATTCTAACAGATGAGTTATGTTCTTTCAGGGATAGGCTACCAAATTTTTTGTAGAAGATTAAGACGACTTAGTAAGTTTACTATCGTCTCATAGTTGGCCATAAACCTTGAAAAATAGCCATGGCTCAAAAGCCATGCCACCTCAATCTATGAACTACAATTAGTTCTTGCACTAGAGTTAGGCTTACAAGACTTCAATGATGAGACGATGAATCCCCAATCAAGTGTATAATTGAATAATTAACTTAATTCATCATTAATCAATTTAGTTGATTGAGTACGTAATCGTTTGATCAATTTAAATAATTAGTGATAAATTACTTGTAATGAAAATTAATAGTCAAGATAATTAAATTGAACTTGTATATTTAATCTTAATCCAATTTGTCTCTTAAAATTGAATGTTTTTGATTATATTTAGAAAACTTACTCTTTGTTGTCTATTAGAAAAAGTTTAGATTAAGAATTTGTTTAATTCAATGAATAGGTAAAAAAATGTAAGATTTTTGCGCTTTTGAATTCTCTAAGTTGATATAATAAAAAAATATGAGATTAAGATATGATTTTGTTGATTTTACAATACATATTAGTAGTAAAAAATGATCATACAATCGATTTTTAATTAGATCTTTAACATAATCTTTATATTTTATTTTTATCGTTATTAACCTTTAGTTGTTAGATTTAATCTTCAATTTAAATAAAAATAAAAACTCTCTTTTATTAATTTTAATTAACTTACTAACGAGTTAGTAATTAAGAGTAAATATTATTACCAATCTTCGTAGGTATGATAATCTTTGTTTTTAAAATTACTTATCACTTATACATGATTTATGTATATTTGTGTGTTTAATTATATCATATAATCACATTATAATTATCCTAAAGAGATAAAAGCTTAATAATAATCTTTTTATCTATTTTAAAGAGATAAAGATTTAACGATTATCTTTTTTTTATCTTAAAGAGATAAATATATAATGATAATCATTTAATTATTTTAAAGAATTAATTAAAAATAAATATCTACGAAGATATAATAAATTATTCATATTTCAATATAGAATTATAATTATATTAATTTTTTATTATATATATATATAAATGTAATAATTATAATAACTTAAATTTGAAATATAACTTAAATTTTATAACATAGAATCACAACTAAACATTATTTTCATATAATGTTAAAACAATATCATAAATCTCCTTTAACTTATAATATTAAAACAATACCATAAATCTTCTTTAACTTAATACTTCAAAATCAGAGTACGAAAGACTACTTGAATCTAAAGATAATATAATGTTTATTTATCTCGAATATACATAATATTAAGTAATTTATTTTCATTTTTTTAAAATTTAATTACCAAGTTTAAACGTTTATTCATTTTTTCATATGCACGTTCTACTTGACTCAAAAACTTATATATATATTTTTATTTTTTTATTATTATCACTTAAGTTTCAAACATTTTATAAAATTAAACAAAGATATAAAATTAAAAAATATCACAATTTGCATGGAAGTTACCTGTCTTTAACTAGTACCATAGGAATAATAATTTTTTTTGCACGAAAAATAAATAATTTTTCAAAACTATAGAATTATAAATATTTGAAAAATATTTTTTTAATCAAAACTTAATGTCTGTATTTAACTTATATATCACAATATAATAATAATAATAATAATTAATTATTATTATTATTAGATCCAATAATTATCTTAACATTTAATATTATTTTAACACAGTTAATGCGTATAAATTACACTAAATATTTGTAAAGGTGGTTTTTATATATAGATAGAAAGAATAAAGTTAGGGTGACGTGAGAAAACGACTTACTGTAGACGCCATCCCGGCAATAGTGGGCCTGTGTAGACTGGCTCTGTGCTGCGACTATGAACTGCGCACGTTAACTATCCTGGCCTTACTATAGACTCCATTCCGCTGGAGGCCAGTAGGCAATAGTAGGCCTGTGTAGACTGGCTCTGTTCTGCGACTATGAATTGCGTACGTTACCTATCCTGCACCATACCCTTTTTCCCGTTCTCGTTCCTCTTTGGCACGCCGAAGCAAAGAGCTAAAGGGAATAGTAAGCAAGCCTGACCCTGTTTTCTTGGACAACTTGGCTATTCTTGACAACTTTTAACGAAATTAATCCATGTTTAAGTCGATTCTACTTCTGGGTTTTTCATTCTTTAACAATTTTGGTGGAAATTTATGTTTTTCTTTTCTTCTCTCAAATTACGAACTGGGAAATTTTCTTACTTTCCCACATAATGACATCCCTTTTTTACCCGAGTATTTTTCTTTCTTTTTTTCAGTGGCAATATGGCAGTGTTTCATTAAATTTTTGTTTTTGTTACTCGTTGAATGTAGCCCATTTTACCTGTAGGCGTGAACTGTGAATCCTTTGTTTAGTTAGTACTAATTATGCTTTTGGGTTTTTGGCGCTGATTGGATTTTCTAAAATTGTTCCTTAACTTTCTCTTTAATTTCGTAGAGAACAAGTGAAATAAAGGTTGCTTCTTTACGGTGTAAATCCCAAACGCTTTTAATCATGTTTTTCTTGTTAAAAGAGTGAAAAAATCAGAAATATTTTCCTGGTTTAAGAAATCTTCAAAAATACTTCTAAAATTTTAAAGAATTCAAAAATATTTTTGAAAACATAACGAAAATTAAATCTAATAGTTATAAAAAATACTCCTAAGGTTTAAAAAAATAAAAAAATTAAAAATAGAAGAAAAATAAACTAAGAAATAATAAACATAGAAACAGAAAACATTTCAGAATATTTTTTAAAAGAAATGATAATAAGTAAATTTTTTTTTGAATAAATTCAAAAAATAAAGTTAAATCTTAAAGAAAGAGATGAATTTAAAAACCTATTATTTTAATTAAGAAAATTATTCCCTAGAAAACATATAATCTATTATGACATAAGTAATAAAGAAATGAGTATTAATATTACTAAAAGGAAGATATACTATACCATTAGTTGATAAAAAAAATTATATTAAATAAGTTATCAAAAATTTCTCATAAAGATAAAGAAAAATTTGGATATATCTATTTAGGAGGAATTTAAATACTAATAAAAACTCATTTTAGAGAAGGAATAGATACACCAATAAAAATAACATTATTAGATAACAGAATAATAAATAGACAAGATACCTTATTAGGAATGATCCATGGTAATGTAGGATACCAAAAGCTAAAATTTACAACATATCTTAGGTTTGTTATAAATATACATGATAAAAATCTAAATCAAGTATTAAGTCTGACTTATGAATTTGAAAGAGAAGATTTAATGAAAGAATGAAATCATCAATTTTCAATACATTATCTAGTAGCATATTCTTTAACAAATAGTCATAATCGTTCAATATATTGACAAAATGAATTTATAGGAATAGACAAAACTTTTAAGTAATTTGGACAAATAATTAAACCAAAAATACTAACAGACTTTGAAATACCATAAGGATGAAAATTAGATATTAAAGAAAAACCCCTAATAATAGGAAAAAATAGTAATGTTGTTAAAACTAACAACATATCAAGATTTACTTTTATAAACCATGAAAGAGAAACTTCTAACTAAGAAGAAGTTAAAAAACTAGAAAATGAAGTTAAAATAATGAAGATATTAGTTCATGATTGTATATTAGGAAAAAATCATGTTTAAAGATAAAATAAAAAATATGCCTTTAGAAATAAATGGAAGCCTAGTAGGTGTAGCAAAAAATCAAGCAATATTATTTGGAACTGTACAATTATTAATAGAAGAAATGGATTTAGTCCAAGAATCAAACACATAATATTTAAAGGAAATAATAGATATACAAAAAGAATTACTAAAGGAAATAAAGGAATGTGGTTGTAATAAACTACAATAAGATATGCACAAGAAAATATTAGAATTAAGAAAAGATGTATACAACATACATAAGAATAATGAAATAATAGGTTATAAATATGATCCCTTAGAAGGATTAAGAGAAGAACCACCAAGGAAGATCAGATTCTCTGATTCCTAAAAATGAAAAAAGGAAAAATGAGGAACAATATAAGAATAAAGAGATAATTTCAATTTAAAGGAATATAGAAAAGAATTAGAAAGAAAATTTATGGACTCTGAAAATAGAGATATAGAAACATTGATCAGTTTATTGACATTAACCAATGAAGAAATAGAAGAATATTACAATGAAAAGCTTTGTACTAATAAAGAAGAGGATGATATGACAATAATCAGTGAAACTGATTCTGAACCAGAAAACATGACCTCAAAAGGTCATATAAAACCGATTTCATTACCAATCCCTTACTAAGAAGAACATCTAACCCATATAATGGAGAAAGAAATAGACAAAGAACAGAATAACTTGATACAACATATAGAAGAAGACAACCACCTAAAATAGAGGAAGGGTTGCATTAGGGAAATAGAGGTAATATTCCACCAGAGTTCAAACTCCATGATAATTATAAATCTGAACTTCTAGATTTAGATTGTATAAGAGATAGGAAAAAAGCCTTAGATGAATGGTCTAGTGGAATGAGTGTGCTCATACAAACTTTTCAAACTACCCAAACAAATCCTTCAACTTGTAGAATGCTTATAGCATATAAAATGACAGGAAATGTAAAAGTTTGGTTTTCAAAATTAACAGATCAACAATATTTATTAATGCAAGGAAATGCTTCCACGGGAAGAGAAGACTTGGATACAGTAATAAATGAAATATACAAAGAATTTATTCGAGAAGATAAAGGAAGGAATATCACTGAGTTCAATGAAAATGAAATCAATGAAGCTAAATGACATCTAACAAATATGAAAATTTATAACATGTGTTACATAGATTCTTTTATTTGTGAATATGAAATGTATTACCATAAATTACCACCCTCTATACAGACAACCTATAAAGAAATATTTTTTCAAAAATTACCTAGAACATTATATAAAACCTTAACGAAAAATTGGGAATAAAGGAATAGAGAAACTATACTAAATACTTTAAGAGGAAGAATAAGAAGCCTTAAAGATTGAATCATTATTAAATGCCAAGAAAGAAAAGAATACAAATAAATAAGAGGAAATGATAAAATCTATTGTGATACAAGATATTTTAGAATTCCAGGAAAATATGGATGTAATATAAAATCTTATAAACAAAAATATAAAAGATTTAAAAAATATATATTCAGAAAACAAAATTTCCAAAAATATAAAAAAGATTTAATAGAGAAAACTATAAGAAAAGATATTTTAGAAAAAAAAATTATAAACCTTCTGAAAAAAGGAATTATTGCCCTTCAGGAAAGAAAAAATGTAGATGTTGGATATGTAACGAAGAAGAATATTATGCTAATGAATGTCCAAGCAGACTTCAACATAAAAAAGAATTTCCACAAAAAACAAAAATCTTAGAAGAAGCTTTCAAAATTGAATTAAAACTAATTGAATAATTTGATATAGATGATACTTATAGTATCTATCTATTAGAAGAAACTGAGGAAGAAATAACTGACTCAGAATATGAATATTTTTTATAGAAGATGAATGATTTGTACAGTATTACAAATCCAAATAGTAATTACATTAAAGTAGGACTAAAATTTAAAGGCTATAACACTTACCATTTACATGCATATATAGATACATGAGTTAGTATGTGTGTAGCCAGTAGATATGTATTTCCAGAAGATAATTGGAAACAAGCACCAAAAGATTTAATTGTAAGAATTGTTAATAATACTACAATAAAACTCAATCAGGTATTAAAAGATACCGATATAATGATAGGAGGAGAAAATTTTCACATTTCTACTATATATCAACAAGAAACAAGAGTAGATTTGTTAATAGGAAATAATTTCCTAAATTTATATCAACCTTTCACACAACATTCTGACAAAATAAGTCTCACAGCCGTAGAAGGAGATACCATCTATGTTTCTAAAGTAAGAAAAGCTTTAATTGTTTCAAACTCAACTTTTATGCAACAACATAAAAAGTGAAAACGTGGTGAGATAGAAGGCCAACAAAAACCTTATTTAGAAAATATTTCATTAGATATAGAAGAAAAAAAAACTCTTTTCTTAATGAGATACAGGAAGACAAAGTCCTAACAAGCATTAGAAGACTATTAAAAACAGTCAGTTCAGAAAATCATTTGGATCCAAAAATAAATAAATCTATAACAATAGTCAATATAAAATTAAGTGATCCTAATAAGATCATAAGAGTAAAACCAATGATTTATACTCCAGAAGATAGGATTGAATTTGGAAAACAAATTCAAGAACTTTTGGAACTAAAATTCATAATACCAAGTAATTCACCTCACTCTAGTCCAACATTTTTAGTTGAAAAAGAATTGAGAAAATAAGAGGAAAAAAGAGAATGGTAAAACAAAACTCTTTTCTTAATGAGATACATGAAGACAAAGCCCTAACAGGCATTAGAAGACTATTAAAAACAGTCAGTTGAGAAAATCAATTGGATCCAAAAATAAATAAATCTAAAACAATAGTCAACATAAAATTAAGTGATCCTAACAAGATCATAAGAGTAAAACCAATGGTTTATACTCCAGAAGATAGGATTGAATTTGGAAAACATATTCAAGAACTTTTGGAACTAAAAGTCATAATACCAAGTAATTCACCTCACTCTAGTCCAACATTTTTAGTTGAAAAAGAAACCGAGAAAAGAAGAGGAAAAAAGAGAATGGTAAAACAAAACTCTTTTCTTAATGAGATACAGGAAGACAAAGCCCTAATAGGCATTAGAAGACTATTAAAAACAATCAGTTTAGGAAATCATTTGGATCCAAAAATAAATAAATCTAAAACAATAGTCAACATAAAATTAAGTGATCCTAACAAGATCATAAGAGTAAAACCAATGATTTATACTCCAGAAGATAGGATTGAATTTGGAAAAAAAATTCAAGAACTTTTGGAATTAAAAGTCATAATACCAAGTAATTCACCTCACTCTAGTCCAACATTTTTAGTTGAAAAAGAAACTGAGAAAAGAAGAGGAAAAAATAGAATGGTAATAAACTTTAAAGCACCGAATAAAGAAAAAATTGACGATGGATATTTCATTCCAAAAAAGGAAGAACTACTATCATTAATAAAAGGAAAGAAATACTTTTCAAGTTTTGATTGCAAAAGTGGATTTTGGAAAATAAGACTGGATGAAGAATCCTAAAAATTAACAGCATTTAGTTGCCCCCAAGGACAATTCCAATGGACATTTATATCATTTGGACTAAAACAAGCTCCATGTATTTTTCAAAAATATATGGATAACATTTTTAAGAAATTACAAGATATTTGTTGTGTTTACATAGATGATATTTTGGTTTTCAGTAATGAATTAAATAAACATTATTTGGATATTATCAATATACTACAAGAATGTAGAAAAAAAGACATTGTACTCTCTGAAAAGAAAGTAGTACTTTCTCAACAAAAAATTAAATACTTAGGGTTGGAAATCGAAGATGGAAAACATAATGTACAACCCCATATACTAAATAATATTCAAGGTTTTCCTAGTGAATTAAAAGATAAAAACCAATTACAAAGATTTTTAGGATGTTTAACATATGTAGAAGTCTATATCAAGAAACTTGTAGAAATGAGAAAGCCATTACAAGCAAAATTGAAAAAAAAAATCATATTTGGAAATGGATAGAAGAAGATACTCTATATATGGATAGAGTAAAAGCAAAGGTAAAAAATTTACCAACTTTATACCATCCAGGACCTGATGATAAGATGATAATTAAAACAGATGATTCACAAGAATATTGGGGAGCAGTTCTTAAAGCAAGAGTAGATGACAAAGATGAATATCTTTATAGATATACATTAGGATCTTTCCAAAGTTAAGAATTAAATTATCATAGTAATGAAAAAGAATATTTAACTGTTAAAAATGCTATTAAGAAATTTGCAATATATGTTATAAGCTCTAGATTCATTATTAGAACAGATAACAAGAATTTTGGTTATTTTTTAAGAACTAATATTACAGGTGATTACAAACAAGGAAGACTAATTAGATGACAACAATGATTCAACCATTATAATTTTGATGTTGAACATCTTCCCGGCCATAAAAATAGTTTAGTTGATGCCCTTACCAGAGAATTAGTATCTCTAACTATTTTTATGCTTTCAGGAATGGAACATCTTGATATCAAAATCAAGATAAAAGAAAAGGAGATAAAAATCCTATAAGAACAACTCGAGTTGCTATATCTCGAGAAATCTCTTATGGAGACAGGAAAGAAATAGGAAGAACTTAATTATTCAAAACAACCTCTAGAAACCATAAACTCAAACGAGGAATCTCCATTAAAAAAGGAAGAACCTAATAGTTTACAAAAAACTTTTGAAACCACAAAGCTCAATTGGGTAGATGAAGCAAAAAAAGAATAATAGAAAAAGTTTATGTGGTCTATAATGGCCCAAAACTAGGAATTTATAACAACTGGGCAGAAGCTAACAAATCTATTCTAGGAATTAGTGGAGTAACCCACAAAGCCTTCACCAACAAAAAAGAACTGAAGGTAGTTATATCAACTACAAAACACCAAAACTAATAACTCTAGAGGAGATAGTAAGAAATTATTCTGCAGCACTATAACAACAACCAATGCTCTAAGCAAATTGACAAATCTTGGAAAGATAGCAAGGCCTCCAGTGCTATTTAGAGAAACATCTCCTCTAGAGACATCAAAAATAGTAAAGCATTTAGTATTATTCAGGGAGACATCTCCCAGAACTACTCTAATCATTGAAGATGAAAAAGATCAATATAGAAACCTCAACAAACTACAATGGTTGAGTCTCTATAGTTTGGTTAGAAAATCTATCCAAGAACATATTGAAGAAATGAAATTCTATATTATAGATAAGGAATTTCCTACAGGAAGTAAATTCAATATATTGGAAGGAGCTGATCCAATATTTGTGTATAAAACATTTTATGCAGGATTAATAGAAAATATATATTCAGGAATTAATTTAAGTGAATTAAATTATTTCCTATAAAATATTAAAACTACAATCAAGAATTTTAGAAGAAAAATTAAAGTAGGTGATAAACCTATTTATCTTAGATTTTTCAGTTCATTAATAGATTGAAATGAGGAAGGAAGTATTAGTCCCTATCACTTCATCAAGATAGGGATCTCCAACACAAATAGAGAGGTTCCCAAACCAAGGGCACTTCTAGAAAAGGAATTCAACACAGAAGAACTCTGTGTATTAAGAGGACAAATGTTAAGCCAAATTTACTATGAACTCAGGAAGATTAACAATTCTACTAAGATTAAAGTAAATTATTTAACTAGTAAAGTCATCATCATTTCCCACAGTAACATGGCTCTGTCAGAAGAAAATGGTGAAAAAATCACCAAATATGAAACCATTTTTAATTGCAACAACCTAAAAATTGTTCAAGAAACAAGGAAGGTATTTTGCTTCTATGCCAGAAAAGCCACTAAAGACCACAAATGCATTCTATGCATCAAAGAACGAGAAGATGAAGATGCGTCATCATCAAAGGAACTATCGGTAGAAAATGACAAAGAAAAATAAGAAAAGAAACTGTCGACAGAAGACTATAAAAGAAATAAAGATATAGACCCCACATCTTAGTCGGTAGTATGTGCCAAGGAAAAAAGTAATGACTATCCTTTAAAGTAGAAAAGCGGATGAATTATTAGAACAAGAGTAAAATAATAATTTTAGTCTTGTAAACAGAGATTCTTTGTTCTATAAAAGGAACCCTTATTATCATTTCAAGGGATACACGAAAAATACACAAAAATCCAGAGCTCTCTACTTTGAAACACTCTAACATAGAAAACCTCTCTATCTAGAGATCTCAAAACCAATAATGTTATACCCAATAACTATGAGCGGCTAAGTATCCATTTCAAGGTTCTTAGTTGGCCTTAAGTTGTAATAATTATTATACTATGAATAAAATGGAGTTCAATTACTCTTCTTTAGTAAGTCAACTATTGGACACCATTTATGTACGGATGCAGAAGGCTCACCATTGCTAGGAGGGCGTTGAGGTTTAAGTAAAGCTGAGGCATAACAAGTATAACAAAAGAAGACAAACAGAAGGGAAGACCGTGGTGGACCCATCAAATTCAGGTATAATGATTAAAAATTTAAGCTAGTTAAGAATCTTGAATGTTTAAATTTTTGCTTACAATAAGAAATAGTATTGTTAAAATAGGAAAATGGAATTTATTTTTAGAAATAAACAACTAATAATTCCAATGGAAATCAAATAGAAAAATCTAATTCTATTAGAAACATTTGATAAAAATTATCTCTATCATTTAAATGAATATTTAAAAATGAAGAATATGAAATTTGTCTTGAAAATTTTAAAAGATTTAACACCTTATTAGATATCTATACAGATTATATTAAAGCTATTACAAGTATCATAGACCATCCTGTTTCAAAAACATTAAAATACTATTTTAGTCAAAAATATGTGAGAATAGAGGAAGAAGCATCCAACAACTTAATGTTTGGATATGACTTTTTTGAAGATTATAAATACACTATATGTATACAAGAAAAACCTAATTATATACTACGAATAGGACAAAATAATATATATTCAACACATATGATTTATCAAGATAAATACTCTATGAGCATTGAATCATTAGTACATAAATTAGAATTATTAGATTTAACAAATGAAAGAGTAATTTTTAATTTTAAAAGACAATTAATAGATTCAGGATTAGAATTAAGCAACCAACATAATAAAGAACATAATATACTATGCAATTGTAATGAATATAGAAGAAAATTAGACTTATACAACAAATTAATAAGCTTTTTAAACAAATTATTACCTTCAATAAACAGACAAAGACCATCAACTAGGTCACTATTAACCTCTGATTAAAAATTGTATCGATTCATAGAAATTGGTATCAGAGCCTAAGAATAGTAATCTAAATAATAATGGATGGAAAATTAACACCATTAAGATATAAGGGCATTTTTAATATTTTATAAACCTCAAGGACATAATTGAAGATATGTCAAACCTTAGGGGCATTTAAGATAGTGTTCTTGTTAAAGATCTTATAGAATATTAGTGGTACATTACAACGTAAGCAAAATTTAACGATCCAAATGCGAAATAAACAAACTAAAGGGATTGAAAACTTATAAAGCCAAGGATCTTACCTCCACTCATTGAAATTGTTCTTTAAGCTGCAGAACAAACAAAACTATTTTGTTCTCTAAATCTTCAAAGCTCTCAACAACACTCAAATTAGATGGTGTATTGCACTGAAGATTATGTGTTGAGCTTAGGGACTATAATATCCTTTTTTATAGCCATGCTTCCCATCAAAGTATCGGCACCGTTACCAGTTTTTAGTTATAATCGATGAGTTATGGTTCTTTAGAAACGTATAGACTACTAAATGATTCGTTAAAGAAAAATGGTTTAAAATTTAAAATTGGAGAATAGAAACAAATCGGTTACATTCTCACACTTGATCCAAACATTCAACTTAATCCTATTGATTATCTTTCTTAAGAAATAAATACATGAATCATGGCGATAGGTCTTCTAAGAGCGAGTATTATCTTTCCATGTATTACAATGTATTTAGTTTCTCAAGTATTATAATTTATGTGGTAACAAAACTTAATGAATAAATCATATTTATTCTTGGACCTATACAAATATATTTTTTCAAATAAATTAAGGTGCACATGAATATAAGAAAATATCACAATATATAAGAGTTTCAGTAATAAACTGTATATAGACCTTTACAAAATGTAACCAAGTCCCATTTTCTCTATATGATCCTTAAATTTCAATGGTGGCATGCCCTTGTCAAAGAATCATCAATCATCAACTTAGTGCTAATATGCTCAATAACCACTTTCTTTTCCTTAACACGTTCTCTTATGGCCAAGTATTTGATGTCGATGTGCTTACTATAACTACCACTCTTGTTGTTATTAGCCATAAACACAACAACTGAGTTGTCATAGTATAATCTTAATGGCCTATAAATAGAGTCAACTACTCTAAGCCCATAAATGAAACTCTTCAACCATACACCATGTGATGTAGCCTCAAAGCATGACACGAACTCGGCCTCCATAGTGGAAGTAAAAGTCAAGGATTGTTTCAAACTCCTCCAGGACACGCCTCCACCGACAAGCATGAAAAATGTAACCATATGTTAATTTGCGTGAATCAACACAGCCAACGAAGTTCGCATCAGAGTAGCCAATTGCTTTTAGATCGTTGATTCGTCTATACATGAGCATATATTCCTTGGTTTCTTGAAGGTACCTCATTACTTTCTTTGCATCTCTCCAATGGTCCAAACCTGGATTACTCTGATATCATCTCAATATTCCAACAACAAATGCAATGCCAGGCCTTGTGTAAACCTAAGCATACATCAGGCTTCCGACAACAGAAGAATATGGAATGTTCTTTATTTTTTTTCTTTCAAAATCATTTTTTGGGCATTGGTCCAAATTGAACTTATCACTCTTCATAATGAAAACAATACTTGGTGAACAAACTTTCATTCCAAATCTCTCTAAACTTTATTGATATAGGTTTCCTGAGATAAATTTAAGACGTCTCAAAGTCTATCTCTTTGGATCTTAATGCCAATGATATAAGATACATCATCCATATATTTCATATCGAAATTTTTAGAGAGAAATTATTTAACCTCGTGTAGCAAACCCTTATCGTTGTTTGCAAGCAAATGTCATCCATGTATAAAATTAAAAAAACATATCTTACTCCCAACCTTCTGGTATATACATTGACCCATGGGGTTTTATTAAATCTGAATGAATAAATTACTCCATGAAATTTAAAATACCATTGGTGGGATGCTTGTTTTAGTTCGTATGTGGACTTATTAAGTTTACAAACCAAATGCTCACCATCACTAGGGAGAAATCCTTCTGATTGTTTCATATAAAGTTCTTTTAGATCTTCGTTGAGAAATGTTGTTTTCACATCCATTTGTTGCATCTCAATGTCAAAATGGGCTAGTAATGCCAATATAATGCACAAGGGAGAAAGTTTTTGTATAATCAATTTCTTTTTTTTGAGTGAATCCTTTAGCAATTAATCTGGTTTTGTATCTCTCAATATTGCCCAACAAGTCTTTTTGTCTTAAAAACTCATTTACATCCAATGGCATTTGCACTATCAAGTAATTCCACAAGGTTCTAGACTCCATTACTCTTCATAAAACTCATCTCATCCTTCATAGCATCATACCACAATTTATACTTTTTGTAACTCATGGCTTGTGAAAAGAATTTGGTATCATTCTCAACTCTAATGTTACAATCAGATTCTTATAGACACACAACATAATCACTAGAAATTTTCGATCTTTTAATTCTAGTAGATCTTCTTAATGTCACACCATCATCTTCTTGGGAAGTATGAGGTTCAACTTGTTGTTCAGAAGTTTCAGGAATCTCTTGAACAGTTTGATCTATTTGAATGTTATCAACAACTTATGGAATTTCAATGGTTGGTTGTTCAACATTAACTTGTACGTGAGGGGTGTTATGAGAAACGATCAATCTATCTTCTAAAGTGGAAGGTTGAGACTCTAAATGATTAGTATTAGAAACTATGTTCTTGATTTGATCACTCCCACTAATCAGGTCATACTCAAGAAACTTTGCATTTCTTGATTCCATAAACTTAGTGCTGTGAAATGGACAATGAAGTGTATAGCCCTTAGACCAATCGACATATCCAACGAAATACCCACTAATGGTCCTTGGGCCTAGCTTCTTCTCATGTGGATTATAAATCCTTACTTCAGATGGGCATTTTCAAACGCGCATATGTTGCAAACTCGGTTTCCAACCTTTCCATAATTCAAATAGTGTCTTTGAGACAACCTTGGTTGGAACTTGGTTTAATATATAGACAGTCATCTTTAAAGCTTTAGTCCACAAGGATTTAGGAAGATTGGAGTAGCTAAGCATACTTCGTACCATGTCCAATAATATTTGGTTTTTCCTTCTTGCTACACCATTCTGGTCTGGTGAACTAGGCATACTGTATTGGGCAACTATCCTATGCTCTTGAAGAAACGTAGCAAACGGACCTAGCATTTGTATATTTTCAATATATCTACCATAATATTCACTATCTCTATCTGATCTCACGAGCTTTATTTTCTTTTCACATTATTTCTCTACTTCACTCTTAAAGATATTGAAGACATCTAATGCTTCGTTCTTAATATGAAGCACATAGAGATACATTTATCGAGAAAAATATTCAATAAAGGTGATAAAATATTTCTGACCTTGTATGTCCATGTTTGGACAACATATATTAGTATGTATGATTTCTAATATGTCTAAACTTCTATTGACACCTTTCTTTGACTTGCTAGTTTTGCTTTCATTTAATGCAGTTCACACATGTTTCAAAATCAATAAAATCTAGAGTACTAAGTACCCTATTTTTCACTAATCTTTTAATTCTTTCTATGAAGATATGTCATAATCTCCTATGTCATAATGTGGAAGAGTCCTTGTTAATAATACACCTTTTAGTGATAGCTTGAACATGCATAGCGTTACACGTGACATTATTTTGTAAATTAATGTGATAAATACCCTCATAAAAAATATCATTCCCAACACAATCAGGTTTATTAAATAAACTGAAAGATGATTCTAAAAAATGAAAGGAATAATCAGAACACATGTGAGCCCATCTTGTTACCGAATAAGATGTATTGTTCACTTCTCACTGGCTTTCTTAGGTTTCCCATACTCTGTAAGAAGTTTGCAACATGAATTGTAGATCCAAAATCAATCCACCAGGTGTTAATATTAACATTAATCATATTAGATTTATAACAAACAAATGAGGTTGGCTAAATGAATTATCCCTTTTTTATTCAGAAATGTCACAATAAATATCAGAGAAATTCACAAGTTGTGAAGCTACGATTAAAGATTATATGCTTATTAAAATTTGATACCTAAATTAAAGTCATTCTTTACTAATGTAAATTATGGAAAAATATGAATTTAGTGACATAGGACTTGTCTGTGGGCTTAAGTTCTAATTCAATTAGATTCATCTTAACTTTACGATAAAAATATCAAATTATGTTCATTTTCTTAATTCTTATGGGTAAATTAGAAAATATAATTTGATATTCTATCATAATTAATCATACAAAAATATAATAAAAAAATTTTTTGGGATAAAATTTATTATATTACATATGATTAATCACAATTAATGAATATTTCTAAAATTTGATCCCAAATAAACCTTATTATATAATTTTAATCAATTAAAGATATTATGACTACTCCCTAATTAATTAAACTACATTGATTACTTAAACATTAACTAAATCTTTTGGCTCAATTATTGCATAAAATCATAAGTAATATTAATTTAATTCCAAATATACAAATATTATCTAATTTAAGATTGCATGCATAAAGAAATGACAATAAATTATATCAGCAAAATAAATAATATAAGCACAAATTGAATTTATAAAGAACCATTAACAATTAATTCCATTATGTATAAATTATTTAAACAAATTTCACATGTATAATTATTTATAAAATTTATACATACAAATACCAAAACAAATAATTTAAGCATAACTTATTTTAATATAATTAAGTTTTAATGTACCAAAAAGTATTTAAACAATTATCACATGTATAATAAATATTTTACATATAATAAATTTAAGTTAAATAAATTAATTGTATTAAAATTGTATTTTTAATTCCGTATCAAAATTAATCAAAAATAAAAAACAAATTTTGAATATATATAAGAAGCCTTTAGCATATCAAAATAACACAAATCTGTTATATTTCAATGATCAAAATGCTCAACCTTCATCTAAGAGACTCGAGTTCAAGTCCTGGCAACAGAATTTTTTTCCTTGAAAAGCGACTTGTTGTTTTTCTTCATCTTCAACCTCCAACCGGGTCACGCAACCTAGTTGCGACCCGAACGGAGGCTCGGCGGTTTCTCACGATTCCAGCAACGAAAAACAGCATTCTTTTGATTAAAATTCTAAGAATTTGATTTTCTAGTGATTCATGGTCTCAGTTTGAATAAAAAATGTCATTATAAATAAAAAGTTAATTACATCATTCCAATGAACGCGAACGAAAAATTGGAATGATGTTCTTCATGATTTTTCATATTTTAATTCATAGAATCATTGGAATATCAATATTGAAATAATTTATAATTGTCATATGCATAAAAAACGAGCCAAATAAAAAACCCAATTCAAGGTGTTACGGTGAAACAGACCAAAACAAACATGAATATTAACTGATCAAGACAGAGGTAATATGATGCTCTGATACCAAATGTAAGCAAAATTTAATGACCTAAATGCGGAATAAACAAAATAAAGGAATTGAAAACTTGTAAAGCCAAGGGTCTTACATCCAGTCATTAAAAAACTGTTCTTTAAGCTGCAGAATAAACAAAATTGTTTTGTTCTCTTTGTTTAGATTTTCTAAGCTCTCAACAACACTCAAATTAGATGGTGTATTGTGCTGAAGATTGTGTGTTGAGCTTAGGGACTATAACATCTTTTTTATAGTCGTACTTCCCATCAAAGCATCGGCACCGTTACTAGTTTTCAGTCATAATCGATGAGTTATGGTTCTTCAAAAACATAGGCACCGTTACTAGTTTTCAGTCATAACCGATGAGTTATGGTTCTTCAAAAACATATGGATCACTAAATGATCCATTAAAGAAAAATGGATTAAAATTTAAAATTAGAGAATAGAAACGGATCGGTTACATACAACGGAATGCTCCATTAAGCTTCCAGCAACTCTCTCTCCTTTCCCAACCTTTCTTGAATATAATTTGTGCGATCTTCATGAATTTTTGATTCAAAAGTTCCGTATATTTTGCAATTGTACTCTTTTGTTGCTTTTCCTTTCCGTGTCTTGATGCTATTTGGCCTAGATTTTATATTTATTTCTTCAGTTTTATTTGTTTCATCATTGTAAGTTAATGTGCCGACAAGGTAGCATTACATTACTGGCAAAAACTTGGATTTAAGCTTTTAAAGGATCCATTTTTGTTTTTTGTTTTTACTTGTATAGTCTTATGTTAATAAGAGGGGTTGAAGAAACTATATATTGGAAAATAATGGGAAGCTGATGGAAACAACATTGGGTAGTTTATTGTAGTTTATCATGACATCCAAGCAGGTTCTTACAGAACTTCCTCCTCACCATCTATCCAATACAAAAGAAACACATCATTGATCCAATTCATCATCCTATCTCTCCGCCCCGACAACACCTTCAATCTTTCTCCCATTATGCCACACCGAAGCAGCCAGCATGGTTTGATGACTTATTCTGTGATCCAGAATCAAATTTCAAGGGACAGTGCCTCCGTCGATCTGCAAGTGACCCTGTTACACTTCTAGACAGCCTTGCATACTCGTTACTGTGTTTGACACCCTCACTTGAGGCAGAGAATTCAGCTGGTAATGCTGATTTTACTGGTTTGGCAGTAACTTGCATGTATGGTCCCAATTCCCCTCGGCAAAGAAGCAATTCAGCATTCTTGGAGAGTGCCATTGTTTCTGCATTATCAGAATTAGTTTCTGAAGAATCTGAGCACTATGTGGATGGCAATCTTCCAAATCCCACGTTTGGTATTAGGCACTCTGATGCAAACACAGATATCTGTGACGCAGCAAACAGGTTCGGTCTAAAAATCATTAAAAAAATTGCAACATTAATGGTGATTATGGTGTTTGCCCTTTGCCTAAGTTTATTAATTAGGACGTTCTCTACTTGTAATGATTGTTCTAAACTATCATGTTCTAATGTATTTATATTTTTCTGTAGCATGATTCTTGATTTTGTTTTTAGTCAATGTCATGGGGTACTAAATATCGTTCGGATGTACAAGGACTGCTGCAGGCTGTTTCTACAAAATTTCAAAATGAGCATTCTTTTTATAATGGCAGTTCTATCATTGATATCAGCATTTTCAACTGAATTGTGTAGGCTGTAAATATAATTTTCATATGAAAGTAGGCATTGGTAGGCTATAATTGTTTCTGCATTAAATTAAACATGATACTTAAAAACTTTTCATTGTCATCATTGTACTTGTAGTTTTATCATACCAAAGAAGTCCATTGCCTACATGAAATGTGAAGAAATACCAAATATGGATTCTAATGGAATAAAATTATGCAATAAACTGGTCAAATATTTTTGACATGCCTGTAAATATTTGCTAATGGTGGAGCCTATTGCATTCTGTGAATATAACTGGCTTATCATTTCTTTGAGTAATTTGCAGGCACCCTGGGCAGCGCTCAAGGACTCGTAAACTACAGTATATTGCTGAACTGGAAAAGAATGTCAATGTTTTGCAGGTATATTATTGTTCTGTTTCTATTGTAGAATGCCATGAATACTATGCCTATCTGACATCATTTATCTGCGTTTATTTATTTTTATTGCTTATGTTTTTATTAATAAGTAAGGTGTTAAAACATTTATTTGAGAGTGACTATGGTTACTGAATTTTTATTTTTTTTGACATATTAGTGTTTGGATGACCCCCATAATTCTGAAACACGTTATTCTTGATTTACTGTTGCGTACTTGTGTTGTGTATTATGCCGGTTTAGACCTCCAATATTTAGCATTGTGCATCAAAGAAGAATTTGTATGTGGATGATAGAGTTTTTAATAGGCCTTGTTTTCATTGTGCAGGAATTGGAATCAGAGTTGGCTGTTAGAGTTGCTTCCCTTCTTCAGGAACGAGTTGCCTTGTCCATGGAAAATAACAAATTAAAGCAGCAAGTCACCCGACTGCAGAAGAAGAAACTGATCGTGGACGGTGAGTTATACTATCATTGAACTTTTGTGACAGTTGTTTGTTTCGAAACTTACCCTTTTGAAATCTTGTAACATCTTGTATAAACTCATGCGGATATTCTTCAAGATGATGCTTAATTGAACAATTAGTTATTCCATTATTTGTTATCACCCTTTTAATGTTGTGTTAGTAATGTTACAGGTGAATATCAGTTTCTGAAGAAGGAAGTTAAGAGACTGAAGACGAGTTTGATAAACTCAGTAAAATGTTGACAAGTGCAATCTCGGAGACAAGTACGTTAGAGGTCATGACGATGACATTAGATATGGAAAAGTTAAATCTCAATTGACTGGTCAAATTCGATGTTTCCGGTGCTGATGCAACAAGAAGATTTGGTTTTGGCGAAATTGACTGTTCTAGACTCAGTTCTGCCCATCAGAAGGCTCATTTGTACATCTGCTTTGATTCTAGTTGTTGTAGGAACCAACATCTAACACGAAGTGAAAAGTTGTATTTATTTATTTTTCACTCTTATCCTAATTTTATTTGGAATTAGGACGTATTAGTTTTCATAAAGTTTTCTCAATGCACCAGAAACTGGTTTGGATTAATGTGCGTTAATCGATATTTAAAAGGGACAATTCTGGTTACTTCTTACAAAATCTTCACATACATACCTTTAAAGCATCACCGTGGAATTCTTAATATTCTCAGAGTGCATCACCGTGGAATTCTTGACATTGTTCACCAATGAATCTTAAGAGAGGGAGGGGTATCAAGTGCTAACAATACTGACTTGCGATATTGATTGGAAAAAAGAAGTAGAAAACTGTAATAAGGAAAATACCAAACAAATTAAGGTTATGCTCAATATGATTACAAAGGCTTCCCCATCCAGTTTCCCACCACTAACGGGATGCATGTCAGCACGAGGCATATACAAAATACAGCCATTAATGTTGTTTTCTCTAACCACGAAGGGATGCACGAGGTACAGGAGGTAAACCGAATTCATCATCAGCCTGTCAACAAGTTTGTTCAAAGAAAATTTTAATTTTTTTTTTAAAAAGAAAGAAAGAAAACTACTTTTTCAGTTGCTCGAGCAGCACTGAATGAATAAAGTTCCCCCAGAATTTTTGAAATATATGGATGAGCCCACATTTAAATAAACCATAATGTGATAATATGAAGGTGGAAAACTATAGACCAACAGGTAGTTTAATGAATCTGCATAACCATAAAGGTTTATATTTGACATGGCACTGCAAGTGGATTTTGAAAAAATTTCAGTACAATTACAAATAGAATCAATGGATGATACCTGAGCATTGGATCTATCAGCTTGTGCAGCTGCTCCTACGGGTGCTGAAGGCAAGTTGAGTTCCTCATCCAAATCAGGTTCCTTATCCGGTTGAAGATAAGATGGTACACCATCACCTTCAGTTTCCATTCCCATATCAGCTTCTAACGCATCAAGTTCTGCATTGCAACAATTGAGGATACGTGAAAAAAAAAATTCATTCTTAGAACCTTAGCATGCAATCGGATGCTTGAACGAGACTTCTTTCGATCTAAAGGCAACTATGGTATGAAGCTGCTGAAGAATTAACATACAAAAGAGCAATGCAATTTCCTCATTTCATTTTTTCAGGATAATGTACCCCACAAATATCAATACTATTCTAAGCAAACCAATATTGCAGCTTCTATCAGAAATTCTTTCAGAGAAACTAATAGATCTGATGAGCCAACAGGAACATATTTATTTTCCTAAAGCAAGATCTCCGTTCAAAAGTCAAAAGTCTATTATCTGTTCTTACCACCCATAAGTTCTTCTTCGTCAATGTCATCAGGCACACTATAACTTCTACCAAGAGTTTCTTGAATTTCGTTGCTGACATCCATCAGGTCCATCATCTCATCTTGCAAGTTCTGTGTAAAACAAGAACCAACATTTCTGGATTTGATATTTAATCAGCCAAAAACTGGGAAAAAATAAGTACAGGAGATTGCATACATCTATATCTTGAATCTTCACGGTTTGCATCATTCCTTTCAACTCCTTGTTGGCAGACTTCAAAGCTGCCATCTGAAAGAAGTACAAACCATAAAATTACTACTGGAGTCAAAAAAATTATCCACTTCCAGATCCATCAAAATATTTGTGACACTTGAAAAACATTAAACAACGACAAGAGGAGAGAAATCTAGTATTTGTATTTATTGGATACATGTGTTTAATCCCTCCCATTCCCTACCACTCATAGGTACCCCACTAGCCACTCCATTCAGGTTAGGAAAGAGAAGAAAGAAAGAAAAAAAGAACCTCCAGATATACCAAATCCCCAGTGCCAATAGGACAGTATTAAAGCGGCAGAGAGCCAGAGAGTGAATCCAACAACTATAGCAATATAATTGCTTTAACATGACACTCGTGGTAACAAATGACAATCTTAGGCTAAGTAGATTGAGGACAACTCCATTTGGCTTTTTATTTTTTTTAATAAGACTCGAGGGCAAGTCCGTAATGCTATTAAGCCTAGACTGAAATTATTTGTACACTTCATTCCAACAAGTTGGGAAATGGATCACACCTAACTAATATATTCCGAAGGCAATTCTTTACTAAATTGGTTAAAATTTGGCTTCTTTTTATTTAATAAGACTCAAGGGCAAGTCCGTAAGGCTATTAAGCCTAGACTGCAATTATGTGTACACAACATTCCAACAAGTTGGGAAATGGATCATGCTTAACTAATATATTCCAAAGGCCATTCTTTACTAAATTGGTTAAAATTGGAAGCTTACAGTTTGTTGAGCATCTTTGATGCCCTCAGAAGCGAATGCAACTTGATCTAGGTTAAATGTTTGATTGTAGAGCATGTCACGTTGCCCTTCATACCTATTCATAAATTTAATATAATAAATGAATAATGGGAAAAAGAAACAAAAAAAAACATATTGCAAGGTCAAACTGGCCTTGCAAAAGTTGAACTTAATCCCAAATTTCAGAAACAATGAATTCAGGCCTCAAACAAACACCAAGTCACTTCAATATCATACAGTCAACACATAGCTAACTATGCCTGTTGAAATTTTCACCGCATACAATATTATCAAGTATCAACAACTTCACTACCACCAGTAACAAGAAACTAGACTACATAAATTCCTGACCTGTAAAGAGAGAACATAAATATTCACATCTTTACTTAATTATATATCCACTGTCCATCGGTCATAGATCATGTTTCTGTCGCCCATTCACATGCATACTGTGATACTGATTTCAAAAAAGCTCTAAACCCTTCTTTTCAAACATAATGGCTTTAAAAAGACATATCAACAAATTCTCAGAAACGAAATAAGTCATAATTCAAATAAAACCCACTTAAGAAAATCCCAATTCAGCATCTCGTAAGCTTGCCCCTAAAAGCCTTGATTTATATTTCTATCTATCAACTTATCAAGGTAACAACTCCAAAAGGTAATTATATATGAACAAAATCAATATTATATGATTATGGGAGAAATAACATGGAGAAGATGCATGTACATTCGCTTTTGCTTGAGAACCCGCATTGCTCGAGCCTTTATGGCCTCATGTGCAGGGCCAGGTCTTGTTTTCTTAAGCTGTTCTTTGTATCTACTAAGTTCTACATCAAGCCTTTTAATCTTATCGTCCACCGATTCACCTCTTTTATTGACCTGAAAAACAACAAAATACAGTTAACCTGTTTTGCACACACTTGCTGTGTACAAAAAATAATTATGAACTGCTCCAAGTGAATAACGAGATAGCCTCAAAATTATGCACCAACATGAAACTCTCAAACAATGAAAACATAAATGATAGCTGGTCAACTGGTTAAATCTTCGCCCAAGCAAAGAAATTACCAGAACCAAATCTATTAATATATGGAATTAGAAGAAGGTTAAGAATCTTATGCAACTGGATAATCCCAATTCGACAAAAACAAAAAAAAAAACTTTAAATTGCATGAATCGATCATATACCCTCGAACATTACTTCAGATCTGAAAGTACCCAGAAAAATAAAACTGGTAAATAGACCAATTAAAGAGTTAAAAACAAAGAAACAGACAATTGAGTGAAATAGAGAAGAAAAAACACAAACCCTTTCAGAGGCATCGTTAACTGAAGGAGGAGGATCATTGTTTTTCTTTACACCGAAAACCCTCTTCATATTCTTTCTTCTTCTTCTACAGATAGAACTCTGATTGAGTCAATCGATTTCTAAAGAAACCTAGAGACGAAACAGCAAGATCTTTATTTATTTGAGTTAATCCTCTTTCGTTAGCTCGACGAGGAATCGCCAAGACGCTTCAGGATTTGGTTTTCTTTTGCTTGACAGTTGACACGACATAAGCTTAAATATTTATATCTTCTTTAAAGTCAGCCGGCAGGAAGTATCGTACGGGTGTATTGAATTATAATGTCGTTAAATTTTAATGATTTTTTTTAGATTTTAATAGAATTTTTTTATATCACAGTAGATTTTATTTCGTATAATTTTATAAATTTTAATAGATTTTATATTAACTTTAGTTAAATAAATAATAAAGATAATAAAAATAAAAAATTCTTTAAATTAATTTATTTGGAAAAATTTTAGTTACATAATTTAATTATATTATTTTATTAAAGTATCTAAATTTTTAAAATTAAGTAATTTATATATTTTTTATACAAATTAAATAATCAAAATTTCTAAACTAAGAAAACAAATTGATAATAAGTGTTTAAATAAAAAAACAAATAAAATAATATCTAAAATAATTTTCCAAAGGCCATCAAATTAAGTTAATTTTTAAAATATTTTAAAATTAAGACTTTTTAAATATAATAAATTTATTTTATATTTTAAAATATTTTAAAAATTAACTTAATTTCATGAACTTTTAATTAAAATTACATAAGAAAATCTCTAGTTATGTTTTTCCCCATATTTTTTCTCTTTTTTTTCTTTGACCGAATATTTCTCAATGATTTACCCATTTAGTTAAAGTAGAATTTTAATTCATTTTTTACAATATATATAATAATGACCTCTCCCATTATACCCGTGCATTAATGATTTCTCTAGCATTACAACCTTTATTACAATAATGTTGTCTATAAATCAAATTATTTTATAGATTTTTTTTACTATCTATGGTTCTTTTGTGTATATTTAAGATAAAAGTTTGTATAAATGTATCACCATATTATTAAGTATTTTAATTAATATTTTTTGATAAACAATTTGTTGAACAATACACAACGTAGTTATCGCAAAATATACAGATTCTAAAATCAATACTGTAATTAAGCAATCGTTTCTTGTGAATATCTGTTTTTTAAATCTTTTATAAAATTTTAATTTAAAACACAAAATTTTATAAATTTTAAAAGACTTTTACAAAATTGTAATTGAATGCATTGAAAATTTTAAATAAATAAATATGGATTTTAAAACTCTAAAAAATTATTAATATTCTCGTTTCTTTGTAGATTAGTTTTATTTTTGTTATTTATTTTTATAGTTTATAATGTAAATTGTTATTACTACGAGTATATTTTATTAATGATAACTTTATCTAAGTTTATGAAAAATGTGAATTAATATTAAAGATAAAATAAATTTTGTTTGTATTTTTATTGTGACAATAATAAAAGTTATTGTGATATTATCATTATTATTTATTAATAATTTTTTAACATGATATGTCAAATTAAAGTTATCAAATGAGTTGCTTATCTCAACTTATCACATTTTAAGTTAACTCAATGTGTTCATGAGCAAAAAAAAAAAAAAGTAACTCATTTATCACACGAGTTTAAATGAGTAACTTACTTAAGCTTAATAATAATTTACTAGCTCATTTAATAATTTTTTTGTCAAAATATATTTTTTAATTGAACATTTTTTAATTAAATATAAGAAAAGTTTATCAACGATGAAAAATATTATTATTAATTTTAATATATATATAATTATAAATCATAATACAATTAAAATAATGATGATTTAATAGGACTAATGTATCTATATGATTTATATCTAGATCGAATAAAATTATAATTTTATGAATATTTTTATTTATTTATTTATTTTTATAATAATTAATTAAATGTTTTAAAATAATTTAAATAAATTTAATAAAATATTAAATAAGATGTTTACCTTAATTATTTAAAAATTAAATGAATTACACTGAAATATAACTTGATTAAGATAAAATGATAAGGTGAATTAGCCCGACTCATTCCATGTAGGTTTGTTGTGTTCTTTTAGTGCTAGCTGCCAGGTGTTTAATAGCAATATCATTTAGTGCCTAAGAAGGATCCAAAGAAATACATGGATGATAAATACTAATAATATTTAATTTTGAATGTATTTTTATATGTGATGCTTATTTTCGCAAGTGTACGAATCGTTCAAGTAATAAAGTGTATAAAAGTACGGATATCGAACCCATAAGGAATGTCGTTATTAAGTATCGAAATTGACTAACCCTAATTTTATTTGAAAACTAAATTGTTGAAATTTTTTTAAAAGCAAATTAACATAAAACTAAACGCAAATAACAAAATTTAATGTTGTTCACAAATGATTAAAAATGCTAAGACATTTGATTTTACTAAATCAATTCAATTCGATTTCAAGTCATGTTATATGAGAATCAAAGCTAAAAGTGATGGTTGAAAAACCCAAATTTACCTAATACTCTCTCTCGAGTTATATTAGAATTACTTATCTATGTAAATCAACTATATTTCTATGAAGATTTAATCACAAACAAGCACATTAAGATTTATGGAATTTCTAGATTAACCACATACATCATGCATTAGTTCTCACACTCGCATTCAACATACGGTATTTATCACAAGAAGCATTCATTACATATCTCTTCCCGGTCTCAATATAATGCAACTAATCATCTAAATCTTGGCCAGAAATTTAAAAGCATTAAGCATGGAAATAAGCACTCAACTTGAAAACAATGAACTCATATAACAATAACAAAAGAAATCAGATTTCCTTGATTCAACTACATCATAGCCTTAGCAAAAACGAATTAGTTCATAATGGAAATAAGAACAACCATTATTTCAATTGAATTCATGAATAACAAATCTGAATAAAATGCAGAATATGAAGGCTAAGGAGAAGAGATGAAAAACTCTTGAAGATGAAGACTTGGTAGCAACAATGGTGATGATCCTTCAAGCTTCTCCAAACTTTCTCTCCAAAATTGCCTTTTCTCCTCCAAAAATGACTCAGATCTGTTCTCTCTATCGTCCCCCTCTTTCTCCATCATATTGTATATATAGATTTAGGGATTGGGGGGCAATTTTGGAACAAAACAAAATAAAAAATGTGTTTTCAGACGAAACTCGCCGACGACGACATTGTTCTCACCGCGGCGAGATTTATGGAAAAGTTACGATTTTTGTTCTGCTAAATCTCGCCAGTGACGAGATTACTGTGGCCGGCGGCGAGATTGCTTTGGCCGATGGCGAGATTTCTTTGGCCGGCGGCGAGATTGCTTTGCCAAAATCCGTGCTCCCTGCATGATTTTCAACGTATTCTCCATAAGGTTTTCGCTGGCGGCGAGAATATTCTCGCCGGCGGCGAAATTCCAAATTTTAAAATTTTGTTTTCTTTTTATTTGCACTCAATCCCGTTCATAGAAATTTGTCCCAAACTTCTCCAAAATTATGATTTTACCTGAAATTGTACTTTAAATACGAAATACCCATGAAATGACATTTGTGGATTAAATAATCAAATAAACGCAATTTTCACACAAATATCAACATTTAAATCATAACAAAAATGCAATAATTTGACTCTTATCAACAACCCCCAACCAGCTTCTTGCTAGTCTCTAGCAAGAAAAGTGATCTATGAATAATTTCAAAGGAGACATTAAAAGAAAAATTCAAAGGAAATTTATTCTATTTACAACATTACATTAAACGTATGCAATAAGCCTTTAAACCCCTAGGTGGCCCTAGTAGGACGAGTTGTAGTCTCGTGAGGGCTTCCAGTGATGATACCCACAAACATCTTACCTATGACTATCCTAGCTTAAAATAATAAAATCACATAACAAATAATTTGCACAAATGTCTCAAAAATTGTAAATAACACCCAACTTATAGAATAATGAAATGTCACCTAAGCTTTAAGAAATCTCAAATGCCAATTCCACTTTTGTTATTGACTCTTAAACATCCATCAAACCACAAACCAATAGCCATAATGCCCGGATAATATTATGCATAACATCCACAAACAAAAAGGTGAAATCTCAAACTTCATAGGCTCACTTCTCAAACCTCTCTCCACTAATGAAGAAAAATACACCACTTTGAATCAATAGGACTTTATGAGGCTTGTAATGTTAGGCTTAGGTATTTGTTTAAGAAAGAACGGGAAGTGTCAAAATACAAATAAGGGCACTTATTAGATTAAATACAACCAATTAAGTAAAAGAGTAACACCATTCAACCCAAATTGTTTCTTCTGATCATAACCCATTTTTCCACAGATAAACAAAGTTCTTCCTTAATCTTTCACCTCAGTACATCCATCACTAACACTCTTTTATTTACTAGAATGTGAAGGCTTTCTTCTTCTTCTTCTTCTTCTTTTTTTTTTACTCAATTGTTCTTGAAAAGCCAACCAATTTCTTCCAATATATGTGGATTCCTCTTTTTTTTTTGCATCCTTACTCCAATTGCTCTTGAAAAGAAAAAACCCCCAACCAATTTCTTCCAATATATATGGAAGATTTCTCCAATTCCTCTTGAAAAGTTTGTGTTCAAAATTAAGCGCTCTTAACAAATAAGGTAAGAATTATATATATATATATATATATATATATATATATATATATATATATATATATATATATATATATATATATTTGGCTCAATAGAAGGTAGGTTATATAAGGCAAAAAGAAAGAAAAGTAAGGCTAACAATATATTTAAATAGACTCAAAGAGGTTACTAGTGATATAAGGATAACAAGATAGGCTTAAAATGGCACAATCGATCCAAAAATGGCCTACATCATATCCTAAACGGTGCAATTCCAAATTATTTCGCCTCAAGAAGTTTTCAAATGAGTTCTAGAGTTTGTTGAGATCACAAAAATGTCCATGAAAAATTCGCACATAAGACTTCTCTAAGCATTTAGACTAATCAACCAAATCATACCACATACCAAAAGAGTCGCCGACTAGGTAAAATCAACATTTGAAATTATCTTTAAACCGAAGCAAAATTTAATGTCTTCTAAAAGCTACTTGTTATCACAATCACATTATTATCATCAACGTGCAAATTAAAATAAGTAAAATGCAAATAAAATAAAATAAAAATAAAAATAGACATAAGACAATAAACAAATAAAAGAAATTAATAGACATAAGACAATAAACAAATAAAAGAAATTAAATCAAAATGCAGAAAAATAAATGGAAAATCAAAATTAAACACAAATAAACACACAAACAAAACTACTAAAAATGAAGGGAAGAAAAGATTTACCATTTACCGCACCCCCAACCAAAACCTTACATTGTCCTCAATGTAAGAAAGGAAATAGAGATCTCCTTTCCACCGGCGGTGAAACTGCCCTCGCCGGCGGTAAATGTAAGATTTTTTTTTCTTAGATGGGATGACATTGGCTTTAGCTCAATCTTGTTGGCTCCATTCTTTACCACTGAGGTTGGAGTTTCATTTGTTCCCAACTCCTTAAATGTTTCATCATTGCATAAATATTCATTAGGTGCTGCCAGTAATTCAGAACATTGTCTCCTCCCCTCATCTTCCTCCTCAATTGTTGCAGATTTCACAAGGTAAGCTTCTAGTGGTAGCAATGGAGTTCTCTCCTCAAAAGTTTCCAAGATTAACCCATCAAGAGTGTTAATTTGAAAACAAGAATGTACATCACTTGGAAATTTTATTTCTTCAAAAACATCAAAAGTTACTTGTTCATCTTGCACCCGTAGCATGAGCTTTCCTTGCTGAACATCAATCAATGTTCTTCCAGTTGCAAGGAACAGTCTCCCCAATATCAACAGTATCTCTCTATCTTTCTCCAGGTCAAGCACCACGAAATCTACAGGGAAAATAAATTTGTCGACTTTAATTAAAACATCCTCAATTACCCCTAGAGGATATTTCACCGATCGATCCGCTAATTGTAAAGAGATTGAAGTGGGCTTCACTTCTCCCAGGCCTAGTTTCCTAAAAACAGAAAGTGGCATCAAATTAATTCTTGCTCCTAAATCACATAGGACTTTATCAAAATTGCAACTTCCTATAGTACAAGGTATAGTAAAACTCCCTGGG
The DNA here is from genome assembly GCA_030763125.1 of Hippophae gyantsensis. Classification (NCBI taxonomy): domain Eukaryota; kingdom Viridiplantae; phylum Streptophyta; class Magnoliopsida; order Rosales; family Elaeagnaceae; genus Hippophae; species Hippophae gyantsensis. The sequence goes on along the minus strand of CM061030.1, from coordinate 45,728,381 downwards.
TCTTTCAATTTATGTGGCAGTTTTCTTTGAAGAACTGCACTACACTCCTCATTTAGCATGACAATTTCATAATCTCCCAGCTTCCTCTTCTTTGATAGAATTTCCTTCATGAATTTTGCATACTTGGGCATTTGTTCCAACATCTCTGCAAAAGGAACGTTAATATGCAATTTCTTAAAAATATCTAGAAATTTATCAAATTGATTATCAAGCTTTTTCTTATTCAATCTTTGAGGATATAGGATAGGAGGCTCATATTTCGCATATGGGGAAGGTTGAATATCTTGGGATCTTGATGGATTTTCTTTAGATTCTTCCATCTTTTTCTCCGATTTCCTCTGCCATTCAAGTTCTTTACCACTTCTCAATGTGATAGTCTTTGCATGCTCTGTGGGATTTATTGTGTCACTAGGCAGCGATCCTTGAGACCTTTCTGCAATATGCTTTGAAAGCTACCTCAGTTGGTTTTGGATGTCCCTGTTGATTGCCTCTTGATTTCTGAAATTTGCTCTTATCTCCTCAATGAACTTTTCCAAAATTTCTTCCAAATTTGTTTGTTTTTTCTCCTGGGGTTGGTAGGAAGATGATGACGGTTTGAATCCCCCTTGGTTATTTCCCCATGACAAATTTGGATGATTTCTCCAACCTGGATTATAGGTGTTTGAGTATGGGTTATGTTGAGGTTTTTGGAAATTTGAAACATAATTTGCTTGCTCAGCATTTGGTGAAGCAAATGGATTTCCAACTTGGCACTCGATACTAGCATGATTTCCACCACATAAATCACATTGTGCAGTTGGTTTGGATTCGAATTTGGATGACAAAGAATCCATCTTTCTTGAAAGAATAGTAACTTGAGCTGACAAAGCATTTACTGAATCAATTTCATGCACTACTTCTGGTCTTTTTGCAATTACCCGCTCTGAATGCCACTGATTGTTGTTTTCTGCCATAATCTCTAACAACTCATGAGCATCCTCCGGTGTTTTTCCCATTAAAGACCCTCCAGCTGCAGCATCAATCATTGTCCGATAGTTTGAAACCAACCCATTATAAAATGTAGAGACTTACAGCCAAATTGGTATACCATGATGTGGGAATTTCCTCAACATTTATTTGAATCTTTCCCAAGCTTCATACAATGATTCTTGGTCATACTGTGTAAAAGATGTGATTTCATTCCTTAATTTTGCTGTCTTAGCAGGAGGAAAGAACTTGGATAAGAATTTCTGAACCAATTCATTCCATGTTGTAATTGATCCTGGTGGTAATGAGTTTAGCCACTCCTTGGCTTTATCCCAAAGTGAAAAAGGAAAAACCCTCAATCTTACAGCATCTTCGGACACACCATTTATCTTGTAAAGATCACACACCTCCAGAAAGTAAGCAATATGTGCATTTGGATCATCCTTTGACATTCCCCCAAACTGATTTGATTGAACCATTTGGATAAAGGATGGTTTTATCTCAAAGTTATTGGCTTGAATAGTTGGCCTCCTTATACCCGAAATAGTTCTAGCAACATTAGGCGCAACATAATCTCTCAAAGCTCTACGATTTCCACCTCCCTCAACAAATGGTGGATCCATGGCTATTTGTCTATTAAGAGCTGAAGTTGAACGTCTTCTCTCTCGGTTTAGATGCCTATATGTTCTACCAATCTCCGGATCAAATGGAAGAAGGTTAAGGCTTCTTGTACGTCTCATACAAAAATTCTACAACCAGAAAATCAACTAACACAAAACAACACAAAGTTACTTTTTTTTTTTGATAAATAAAAAAAACAGCAAAATAAACAAAATTAAAAATGAAAGAAAGATAAAGCAAATTAACATCAAATTAAAACTAAGATTAGGTAGTATCGATATTAATAAAATCAAACCATTTCCCGGCAACGGCGCCAAAAACTTGATGCTTATTTTTGCAAGTGTACGAATCGTTCAAGTAATAAAGTGTACAAAAGTACGGATATCGAACCCACAAGGAATGGCGTTACTAAGTATCGAAATTGACTAACCCTAATTTTATTTGAAAACCGAATTGTTGAAATTGTTTTAAAAGCAAATTAACATAAAACTAAACACAAATAACAAAATTTAATGTTGTTCACAAATGATTAAAAATGCTAAGGCATTTGATTTTGCTAAATCAATTCAATCCGATTTCAAGTCATGTTATATGAGAATCAAAGCTAAAAGTGATGGTTGAAAAACCCAAATTTACCTAATACTCTCTCTCGAGTTATATTAGAATTACTTATCTATGAAAATCAACTATATTTCTATGAAGATTTAATCACAAACAAGCACATTAAGATTTATGGAATTTCTAGATTAACCACATACATCATGCATTAGTTCTCACACTCGCATTCAACATACGGTATTTATCACAAAAAGCATTCATTACATATCTCCTCTCGATCTCAATATAATGCAACTAATCATCTAAATCTTGGCCAGAAATTTAAAAGCATTAAGCATGGAAATAAAAACTCAACTTGAAAACAATGAACTCATATAACAATAACAAAAGAAATCAGATTTCCTTGATTCAACTACATCATAGCCTTAGCAAAAACGAATTAGTTCATAATGGAAATAAGAACAACCATTATTTCAATTGAATTCATGAATAACAAATCTGAATAAAATGCAGAATATGAAGGCTAAGGGGAAGAGATGAAAAACTCTTGAAGATGATGACTTGGTAGCAACAATGGTGATGATCCTTCAAGCTTCTCCAAACTTTCTCTCCAAAATTGCCTTTTCTCCTCCAAAAATGACTCAGATCTGTTCTCTCTGCCGTCCCCCTCTTTCTCCATCATATTATATATATAGATCTAGGGTTTCGGGGGAAATTTTGGAACAAAACACAACAAAAAATGTGTTTTCGGACGAAACTCGCAAGCGGCGACATTGTTCTCGCCACGGCGAGATTTCTGGAAAAGTTACGATTTTTGTTCCGCTAAATCTCGCCGGCGGCGAGATTACTGTGGCCGGTGGCGAGATTGCTTTGGTCGGCGGTGAGATTTCTTTGGCCGGCGGCGAGATTGCTTTGCCAAAATCCGTGCTCCCTGCATGATTTTCAACGTATTCTCCATAAGGTTTTCGCTGGCGGCGAGAATATTCTCGCCGGCGACGAAATTCCAAATTTTGAAATTTTGTTTTCTTTTTATTTGCACTCAATCCAGTTCATAGAAATTTGTCCCAAACTTCTCCAAAATTATGATTTTACCTAAAATTTCACTTTAAACACGAAATACCCGTGAAATGACATTTGTGGATTAAATAATCAAATAAACGCAATTTTCACACAAATATCAACATTTAAATCATAACAAAAATGCAATAATTTGGCTCTTATCAATATGCATATATTCTATTATGTATCATAATTGTTTTAAAAATTAGAAGAATAATTTAATTTTCTAGACAATATTATCACATGACGAAATCTAAATAATAAAGGTATAAAAATGAGTGTCATGTCTCGAAAATAGTGTTACATAAAAGGTTTGAGAAGAAAATTATATTAAAATAATCATAAAAAATTTAATTATTTATAAACAATTTATGTAGCTTTAAATATTTTATATTTAAGAAAAATTCAATATAAATTCATAAAGTAAAATCCAAAATTTTTAAAAGAGTCAATTAAAATTCATTAAATCAGAATGGTTCTAGCTTTGTATAAACGTAAATTATAATAGTTAATAAAATAAATAAAGCTTCAAGTCAAACCTTTTAGCATCTGAATCTTCTGTGAAATATTTTCATGTTTTTATTACAAATATATTGAATATCGTTGCTAAATTTGAGGGAAGAGCGAGGAGCAAGTTTACAGCTCAGTAGGAGTTTACTCTAAAATATTATTATAACAAATAATTATTCATGATGCATGCCATTTATAATATCATGAATGGAAGTAATCATTATCATCAATATACAATATGGGGAGATTTTATTTACAAAACCCGAACATACCTGTACTTTCTTGCTTCCAAAACCAAGAGAGTGTACATTTTTACGTATATTATTGCATGCTCATACAATATAAAATATGTTTTATAAATATAAATCCATATGCATAATATGTAATTTCATATATATTGGTCACCAAAATAAATAGGCACATATGCGATCAATCTTTAAGATGCATATAGGTCTGCTTTCAACCTTATGTACAGTTATAATCCAAAATGCATATGACACATGCATTAGTCAAATCAACGTCATATAGGCCTTCGTCTATGGGTGGTCCACTCTGAGACACAATGGTGGGTCCAACTTCGAGGCATGTGTGCTATCAACAATCCAAGGCATTATAGACAGAAAAAATTTGAAAATACATGTGCTATAAATGTGTACTTTTAATCCATCAAAAGTAGTCTACTGTAACTAGTAGCCCATGTGTACCATATTCCACAAGACTCACATATATACATACTTCCCATAAAAAAATTATTTTTCATAATGTATGTATAAAATCTCAGATGTCATATGTATAATATTTTTGATACTTGTTTCATAACAAAAATCAATATTCTTTCTACGTAAAATTTTTCATGTATGCATATATAAAAATGTTCATAATGAGTATTTTATTTTAACAACATTATAATATTTATTATAAAAATCATGGCATCCGATTTTCTTCTTTATTCATAATATATGATGTATGATATTTTTATGAAAAACAATGTATGAAATAAAAAGATAGAGTATAAACCCTACCTGGAATTTATTATGTCGCTATTTTTCTAAACCCAAACTCCTTGATATTTTATCTCAAAACATGCTCTAAAATGTACTAAAAACAAGAATAATATAAGAGAGAGAGGATAGGGAAAATATTGTGAGTGAAAAATGAGAAAGTCTGGCTCTTTTTATAAGCAACAATGCACCTCACCGACCACCCTTGTTAGTGACTCTTCAACCACTTGGTAAAGCCACAACGAGGCCCCTGCATAAATTTTTTCATATTTGATTTAATTTTTCACACTAAAATTTTTCAATAGATCCCTATACCATAAAATGTTATTTAAAAAACTTCTTTAAGTTACTTTTATAATTTACTAAATTTTTTGGAGTTTTACAATCCTATCCCTTAAAGAAAACTTTATTCTCAAAATTTCACAACTTTGGAGTTACATCCACAATACTATGATGTCTCCATTAGATCTTTCTCATTTGATATGTATTTTTGGAGCAGCAATTCTGCTCAATCAAGAACACCACTTGATCCAATCAAGACATTCTCGTAAAGAAATGTATGAAAACCATTGTGATCTTATGAAAAGTCTAGGATAACTCCAATTGATATGATATATCACTAATTTTTTTAATAGTTCCAAAATGGCTTGACGTAATAAGGTGTTGACTTTCCTTTTATCCCAAAATGAGGCACTTAAGAAAAAATATAATCATCCGCTTGGAGGTTTAAAGCTCATTGTCCATCATCAATGTAACTCTTGTGTCGGTTTTGAGCTATATGAAACTTATCTTGTGCTATTTAGATCCTTTAATTATTTCTTGAATTAGATCTAATTCTTACCTTTAGCTTAACACATTGAAAATCTACTAGGTCGTTCATATAAAGCTTCATTAGAAGTTATCTCAATACTCGTATAATAACTATTGGAGTGGGTGAATTCAATTAATGATAAATGTACTATTCGATTTCTCTAAAACTCCATAATGCATGTTTGTAACATGTCCTCAATATTTGAATACTTTTTGTAGACTATCCATTAGTTTTAGGATGATATATTGTATTATGCAATAGTTCCGTTCACAAAGCCTCTAGTAACAATTTTACAAACAAGAAGAAAAACTTTGGATCTTGATCTAACACGATTGTCTTCGATATACCATGCAATCGTACACTCTTGTAAAATTATTCTTCGAGTATCGACTCCTATCTTGTCATCATCTTATGTAATTTACTACAAATTAATCTACATTCTTTTTCATCCTACTTTACCTATAATTCTCTTAAAAATAATGATACATCTTATACTTTCAGGATGTACTGTAAATTCTATATTTTTTTCTCCATGGTTTCTAGTCTTAAAAAGTCTTCATCTGAACTGTTATGTTTATATTGAAAACATAATACTTCATTAGTAAAAGTCGTTCTATTCACCATTTCTCCTTCTGATAATCAACACCATGCTTCTCAAATTTTGGGATATTTAGATTGAGCTATTTTTTACATTACAAGGCTAGACATAAGGCTTATATATATATATATATATATATATATATATATATATATATATATATATATATATATATATATATCACAAATCCAACCTGTAATCCTTTTTTCGTTCAAGTGTTTTTTTGGGTACTAATACCACTTGTATGATAGTTTTGACTTTTTACTCAAAACATATGTTATTGTATTTGTTTTTTCTAGATGATGTCATGTAATGAAATCGTAATCCTTGAAGATATTTCACCCATAAGTCTTAAATTCACAATCCTTCCCCACATCTCCATGAAAAATATAACATTTTGCTAACTCTTTTTTGTCAACTTGTGTGCCAAGATGTACAACGTACTTTGATTTATTACGGTTTGACAATTCTTTCATCAAATTCTCCAAAACTTTCAAGGGAACTGTCAATGAGGCTATTGACTGTACTTTTAAAAATTCCTATTTGATGCCATAGAGTAGAATACGATCCTCATCCATTGTTTTGATCCAATTATCTTGACAAAATATTACTTTTGACATGAATTGTCTAATAGTATAAGATCCAATCTTTTGTTTGAGACTTTGAAGAATAGTTTTAAGGCCTTCTCTTGTTTTTGATTCAACTTGTTCAATCTAATGAGTGGCTGCTACAATTCATAAAAACTCTTATATCTCAGCAAAAAGGTAATCGTTAGTTACTTTCATAATCGGTTCAATACGATGAATTGTTCTTAAAACATCCAACTTCTTCAAAGAATCAAAATGCAACCAGTGCGAACACATTTCGAGGATAGAAGAAATGTCCAATTTTTTTAGATCATCCTGTAGCGTTGTCAAAAATTTTCATTTCGTTGAAGTAAAGAAAACTTGTCTTTACAGCTCTACATTGTAGTGAATTCTACTTTTTTCCTCGTGTTCTTTTCAAGTTCAATCGTTACTTAGTGTAATTAATTTACACATTTTTTTTATTAACTATTCTATGAATAGGTAAGTTGAGATGAAAAAACAACTTTTAGAAAACGATTCTATTCCCAAGAAATCAAAACCATGCTCCAATACCAAACTATCATGCCCCAAAAATAGGAATATGTGAATTTTGAAAATAAAATTATATTAAAAGAAAATTTCTTTAATAAGAATGAAAATTTTAATAAAAAATAAATTATTTATAAAAAATTCGGATACCCTTAAAATATTTTTTATTTAAAAGGCAAAATTCAATATAAATTCATAAAGGTAAATCCAAAACTTTTAAAAGAATCAATTAAAATTCATTAAATTAGAGTGATCTCAAATTTAACCAAACGTAAATTATAATAACCAATAAAATAAATAAGGTTTTAGATTAAACCCTTTAATGTTTGAATTTTTTGTGAAAGATTTCCATGCTTTTATCGCAATTATCTCTAATATCACAATTAAAAGTTAGGAAAGAGTAAGGGTGAGCTTACAACACATTAGAAGTAGATCTACTCTAAAATATTATTATAACAAACAAGTATTCACGTTGCATGTTATTGATAATAAACTTATGAATGGAAGTAATCATTGTCATTAGTATATAACATGGAGAGATTTTATTTAGAAAACATAGGTATACCTATACTTCCTCATTTCTGAAACTGAGGGAGTGTACATTCCAAGTATCCCAATATATGCTCATATAATATAGAATATGATATGAAAATATAAATTCATATGTATGATATGCAACACCATATGTATTGGTCACCAAAATACATGGACACATGTGTGGTTAACCTCCGATTCATATGTAGGTATCCCTTCGACCCTATGTATGGTCATAATTTGAAATACATATGGCATATGTATTGGTCAAATCAATGTCATATGGGTCATCGTCTATGGGAGGCCACTATGAGACAAAATAAGGGTCCAACTCTAAGGATCATGTGTGCTTAAACTCTAAGACACAACAGGGGGGTGCAACTTCAAGGTCTGTGTGCAATCAATAATCCAAGGCACCATAGACAAATGTTTTTTTGAAAATACATGTGTTGCAAATGCGTAACTGTAATCCATTGAAAATAATCTACTACAACTAGTAGCCTATGTGTATCATAATCTGCAAGACTTACATACATGTATACTCCCTACAAAATATTATTTTTCATGATGTATATATAAAATCTCAGATGCCATGTGTATAACATTTTTCATACTCATTTTATAACAAAATCAATACTTGTTTTTTGTAAAAACTTTCATATATGCATATATAAAAGTGTTCACAATGAGTATTTTATTTTAACAATATTTATCGTACTTATATAAAAATCATGATATTTGATATTCCTTTTTATTTATAATATATAATGGCATGACATTTTAATGAAAAACAATGCACAAAATAAAAAATTATAGTAAAAATCCCTATATGGAATTTATTTTGTTGCTATTCTTCTGAACCTAAATTTCTTAATATTTTATCCCCAAAATGCGCTCCAAAATGTATCGAAAATCCAAACAATATTAGAGAGAAAATATTTGAGAGAAAGGAAGGAGAGGGAAAATCTTATTTGTAAAAAATGAGAAAATTCAGCCCTTTTTAGTAGCAACATTGCACCTCACTGAACACCCTTCGTCTGTGGCTTGTCCACTACTCGGTGAGACCATGCAGATGCTCAACGAGGCCCCTGACGAGCTACATAAATTTTTTTTAATTTTTTCATATTCGATCCAATTTTTCATATGACATTTTTTGATTCAATCTTACACCATAACATATTATTATAAAAATTCATTTAAGTTACTTTTATAATTTACTAAAATTTTTAGGGTTTTACAATGAGTGTAAATTTACATATATGTAATATGCATTTAACATATATTGAATATAGTGTGAACTTTATACGAAGGTGTCAACCCTAACTTAAAATCGAATTTAATTTGTGTCATGAATTTAATTCATGTCATGGCTGACTCAAACTAATCCGAATTAGTCAAAGCTTTTATTTATAAGTATTAGTTGATTTTTTTTCCTTATTTAACCTAATATTGATTTAAAATATTGTAATTTTTTTAATAATTTTTAATTTAATTAAAATAATAAAAAATTGAATAAAATTAAATACATTTTAACATTGTTAAGCATATAAATAAAAAATTTGTTATAAGTTTTTACAAAATTAAAAAGTGAAAAGTTTCAAAGGCATAAGTATATTAAAACAACTTAAAGAATCACTACGTAAAATTAAAATAAATGAATATTTTAGATTTGAACTTCATGTAATTGTAATTAGTGATAATATATTTGCAAAAAAAGGTAAGAATATTAAAATTATAAACCAATTTGAGAGACCTACAAACAAATTAATAAACTCATTACTTTATATAAATAATTTATGAATTCAAAAGAAACTATAATAGATCTCATTTTTAAATGAAATTTAGAAATAATCATATAACTAATATCCTTTATTATTGATTATATATTGTATAATTCTTATTATAAGCAAATAATCAATATATGAGCGAATAATCAATATATGAAGACCAAAAGAATTATAATAAAAATAGTAAAAGAAATGTAACAAATTTTTTATGACATGAACTAACAGACTCAACGTATAGAAAAAATAGTACTAATAATATATAACAATAATTATATATTTTTTATTTTAATGTCATCGGACTATCCTTAATCCAACCTAACTTTTTCATGTTATTTGGGTTGGCCAAATTGAATATAAATTTAATTCAATTTGTATAATTAAAATTCAACTTAAATTACCACCCTTAACTCTATATTAAATTTTTCTAAAAATTTTAAAGAATTTTTTTTATTTGAATCGATGAATTTAATTATTTAAAAGTTATTTAATTCTTTTAAATTAAATTGAACTACTACGTGAATTAGTTTCAAAGCTGAGGTATTTTTTAAGATCGTAATAGCTAATTTTGGTGTTGATGTACATGGTTGTTAATAGAAGCTCTCTCGTTGAAGCCATTGAAGCATACCTGCATGAGCATACTCAGAAGGAAGAATCCATTATTGTTAATAAAAGCTCTATCTTTCAAGCCATTGAAGCATACCTGCACGAGCAAGCTTAAAAGGAAGAATCCATTGTTATTAACAAAAGCTCGATATTTCAAGCCATTGAAGCATACCTGCACGAGCAAGCTCAGAAGAAAGAATCAATGAACTAATTCAGAACCAACATGGTTGTTGAAATTCGACATTTAAAATCAATCGAGCAAGATTTACCTTGTCAGTCTTATTCTCCTATTAACCTTTCATCTTTTTCATCGTACATAACCTATTTCAAAATTCAAAACCTAGTTCAAACCACTTCCTCTAACTCAGCCATCTCCCTCAACACCCAAAACTCACCTTATCGACCTGCTTTGCATTTACCCATACCCATTTAAAACCTCCTTGGACATCGATTCCTATACAGAGTCCATTAAATAGAGCTTCACTATAACTATCGGACGATTGTATCAGCAAATAAAAGAGCACTACTCTAAATCAGATCGGATAATTAAAATTTATAATCTAATTTTTAGATTTGAGTTTGTAATAAAAATAATATATTTCTCTCTAACATCCTTAATATAAAATCTTAAATAGAAACAAAATCAATTTATTTTATAAAGATATTTTACTTATTTAATATTTCGAAGTATAACAACGTTATTATTATATCATATTTACAAATAGCTAGGTATGTTAAATTCAATCATAGACAAATTAAACATAACATATAAGAATAAAATATAAAAAATAACTGTAAAGAATTTATTTTAAAATTATACTTCAAAAGAATCCTTACAGAACTTTGATACTAATTTTGTTGCTGGAAAATCTCCAAACGGATTTGCATTTCCATTTATTGAATCAAAAACTAAAAATCTATAAAAGCGTAACTAGTTCTTCTAAAAAAGAGAAGACCTTAAAAACTAAAAAAAGAAAACTTTCTAGAGAGAGAAACCTAGAGAGAGAAAGAGTTGAGAAAATTATGTGTTTTATAATGGGGGAATATGGTCCTTTTATAGGTGAGGAAAAGGCTGAAAAAGGTGGAAAAATATTTCAAAAATTGATTTTGGACACATTTAGATAGGTTGGCATACACGTGGGGTTGGAAATTTACGGCAGACGAGAATTTGGTGTGCCTAAGACATGGTGGGGCGTGTGCTGGGTATGTGTCGAGTGTGGGCATGGAACTCGTTTCGAGCATGTACTGGCACACGTGGGACTTCGGCGTGAATGAGCAGCTACATATAGAATTTTGGGGTTTTTGACCGTTTTGATCCATTTTGTCCAATTTTTCCATTTTTTTGACTTTCATTAATTTCTTTTCTTAACATATTTGTGATGTATTACCTCTAGTATTTTTTCCCGAGTATTTAAGTTATTTTTGAACGAAAATACTTGAAAAACAATAAAAATACCTGTGATTATGAAAAGACAAATTTATATTAAAATATGATAAAATCATAAAAATATAAATATATTTAATCAATTAAATTACATTAAATCATGGTAATTTTAGTGCTTTTTAAGCACTCATCACAATCCCCAATCAGGCTTTTGCTAGTCCCTTAGCAAGAGAAGCAGTAAAAACTAAAAATTGAACTATCCTAAATCACTTCTATGGATTGACATAGTTGTATTTAGCATATGTAACAAGCCTTTAAACCCCATAGGTTGCCCTAATGGACGAGTTTAAGTCTTATGAGGGTTTTCAGTAATGATACCCACAAACATTAACAAAAAATGAAAACAAAATACAACAAATAAAATAAGAAGTTAACCAAAATTTAAAATAAAGTAAAAAGACTAAAATAAAATAAACAAATAAAATACAAAAAAATATCATGCTTGTAATCTCTTCTAAACTTCATAATTAAAATCTTAATCATAGGTTATTTCAACTTCCTAAATATTCATGATTTATGATAATAATGAATTCAAAATCATTTTCATATTTCATATAAAAATGTATCAATTTAATTTCATCCAAACTTAGTGTCAGGAATCCGAATTTGCTTCGACTATATTCTTCACAAGTCAATACTCTCAAAAACACTAAATCCTATGGGTTTAAGTACTTATACTAAGGTGTATGCAAATAGAGTTTATGTTTAGAAATGAACTAATAAGTTCACATACTTATAAAAGAAGAAAGCCTAAAAAATAGTGCATAACTTTGATCTTATGAAAGGAATCGAATTTATAAATTATAAAGATATCATACATATTATTTTCGTACATCAATCAAACTCATTAAGAAAAAATTTCAAGATATATGTCTTTTAAAAGTGTAGGAAAATTAAATTCAATGACTTTTAAGGAAATTATTTCTTATAACTTTCTTTTATAATTAGCCTTTTATCACAACTTTCTAGGCTATATGGATCATAGTATGTAGATTATACTATATATTCTTTATCTCTATATTTTTTTAAGAGATTTTTCAACATTTGTTTTGAGAGTGGAACCATGTACATATTGTACATTTTTGTAGGATTTTGATGAGTTGTTAATTTTATGACTTTTCTGTTTGATTTTGGTTTAGGTAACCCTAGATATGTTTCTCTTTGGTAGAAGTCATACATGAATGAGATAAATGCATATACTATCAATTTTTACTTAAATAATTTAATTTAAACAAATGAAAAATAAATATACGATACTATATTAAGATGAGAAAATTCATACATTCAATCACTACGCCAAAAGAGAGTATTAAAGTCGGTTAATCTTTAAATTAATTTAAAGTCAGTTAGGTGAAACTTTAAATTTAAAGTCGGTTCAACGCGTGAACCAACTTTAAATTATATATTTATTTTACACATTTTACTTATTTTCTACTATATTCAGAATTTGTATTCGATTACATAATAGCAGAAAAAACCAAAATCCGTTTAAAAGAGTTTAAATACTACAAATAATTGAAAAATTAAATTTTATTACAAAATAATAATTTACATACAATACATATATATATAACTTAAATTACAAATAAAATGAGATCACCTTTTTTGTCATGAATTTTGTGATATTTCCACTTTATTTTAAGGAGAGGAAACTTGGTTTTCTTAAAATCACCAGCATAGTGACCGGGGAACTAGGAAAGAGAGATGAGATAGAGTTTGGGCAAAAAAAAGTTAGTCCATATAACAATTCATTCCCCTAAATACATGAACACATAAACATCCATCAAACAAGCTACCCAAACTTCAGAGACACGGGAATAGAGAAATTAAAACATTATAAAAATTACCATGGTGTTGTCCTATGCTATTCAAAATCATCATATTCTTCTCCTGATTCTTCTTGTGATGTTATAATTTGAACCATGTGTTATGCTCATTCTTCTCATAAATCATAAAAAATTTGCATATCATAGCTCGACTTGTTCCAACCAAAGAACTACATGTATTTAGAGTCAAAATAAGAATGCAATATCATGAATTCACAAAAAATAACTTATATATGTTAAAATAGTATCTTAGTAAAAGAGATTACCACATCGACACCGGAGTGATATAATAATAACCCCATCCTTTCAAAATCATATTAACAATGTATTAATCATTTGTCTATAAAATAAGAAGCTATTTCGAATCAAGCTAGTATTTTTAATGCTATAATGAGCTCTAAATATGAAGTCAAGTGTAACTCCTATTTGTTACTTAGGTTGATTGAGTTTTAGTGCCTATAAACTAATACTTTTGTATTTCCTTTGGGTGAAACAACAATTACTCTTGAAGATATGATGATTCTTGGTGTTTTTCCTATACTTGGCTTGCCAATGACTACCATGATGTTTCCATACCAGGGAACTAACTAGGAAAGAGAGATGAGATGGAGTTTGGGCAAAAACAGGTCCATATAACAATTTATTTTCCTAAATACATGAGCATATAAACATCCATCAAACAAGATGCCCAAACTTTAGAGACATAGAAATAGAGAAATTAAAGCATTATAAAAATTACCATGATGTTGTCATATGCTATTCAAGATCATCAGATTCCTTTCCTAATTCTTCTTGTGATGTTATACTTTGAACCATGTGTTCTACTTATTCTTCTCATAAATCATCAAAAATTTGCATATCATAGCCTGACTTGTTCCAACTAAAGAACTACATGTATTTAAATTCAAAATAAGAATGTAATATCATGAATTCACAAAAAATAACTTATATATATTAAAAAGGTATATCGGTAAAAGAGATTACCACATCTTTACTTGGAATATTGATATTTGTGATGATTTTTCTCATAAACTTCATGACAAAGTAACCACATATAGAACCTACAAAAAAAAGTGTATATGATTTTCTATATTCGAACATCTTTATTATTCAATAGTAAAATTAATTAAATTATTAATATTCATTTATACATACCATAACTTTGTCCCATATAAGCATATGAGATTTTTTAAGGGAAATGCCCCTACTCTTGTTCCACAGCTTCCATGCCTTATCAAAGTTTAAAACAATTAGTTTTTTTATTAAATATTACAAAGAATAATAGAAGAAAAATAGCTAGCTATAACTCTTACATTTCAACAACTACTTTTGTATCTTTAGTCAATTCTATGGAAGCTGAGTCATAGTACCAAACATAATTTCCATATAGATCAAGGATTATCAACATCTAATGATCTTGGTCTTGTTCAAACTTTAGTGGCCAAGGGATTATCAACTTCTAATTTCTGTTAAGTGTTAATGCCCTATCACATAATTGTTTAGCTCTAATGCTAACATCCTTTTCTTGATATTGATTAACAAATGAAGAGTCATAGAACATTTCTTAATGTGATTAGTGATTAGCTTGAAGTCGATAATAACATACCCTATATAAAAGAAATATATATAAATAATTAGAAATATAAATAAATATAATTATATATGTTATGTATAAATGAAAGTTATTTAATGATTGAGGACTCACCTTGTCCACACTTGAATTATACTTAAATCGATCATTTGATATTCAAACAGCTGCAATATGCACTCGATCGATATATATGTTTGGCCATTGTCTACACCATAAATTTCTCTAAGAAGTGGCATAGTCCATCCATCATTTATGTTAATCTTGCTCACAATAATAGTCATCAAGGAGCCAAGATTTCTGTTGAAGTTTATAGCATAATCATAACTATACTTTTCCATGGCTTCTTCTTGAATGACTTAGTGCACGATGATTTCCCACTAGACATAGATTTATCACGAGATACTTGCTTTGTATCTCTTAAATGTGCACACTTACTAATTCTGGTATAATAGTCTAAAGAAGAGGTATTATATATGTTAGTAACAATAAAAAAATAATAATATAATAGTAGTAAAAAAGTTTTATCTTAAGTAAACAAATAGTACCATGTCAAAAATTATCACAACTTGACTCGATGGCCAAACCACATATTTTCCAACTGCTTCTTAGACAGTGGTAGCATCAGAAGGCACAGTTAGTAGAAATCATGGAGTAATAATTGATCAATTACTATTCATCAATAATTTGAAAAATATTGATTATGAATCATTCGATCATCGCTTAATTGTTGTACCGTTCCAATAGCAATATAGTCCGTTGATGATGGATGTTTTAACAAACATTTCATGTTCTGTAAAAAATTTAAGTGTTATTTATAATAAATAAAATTTATAATAAAAAATAAAAATAATAGACTATCTACATAAATTTTAAATCTTACCACAAATGATTCATCAAATAGATGAGGACTCCCATGTGGGGTAGCTATTGGAAGGACATTCTCATCAAAATATTCATCATGATGTGATGGATGGTAAGATTGCACAAATTTCATTGGAGATATTGAACCACTACCTGATTGTATTTGCATTCCTGGCATAAAGGAAGGACCAATAGGATGACTATATCCTATACAAGATATAGGTTGGGTTTCATGAGATTGCATGGGTGGCATACCTAGCATGGATAGTGGCATGACTAGCATGGATGGTGGCATGACTAGCATGGATGGTTACATGCCTAGCCACTAGGGCATGCCCTGATTGTAGTATGCTACCATGCTTGACATGTGTTGTGATTGATATTCCTTTAAAGTGGTAATCTCACTTAACACTAAGGCCTTAAAGAAGCTAAATTCTTCTTCAATTTTACAGTACTTCTCCTTACTAACCATCTGAGACTTTTGTTATGGAATATTAAAAAACTCCATTAGCAATCATATTGGCTTCCTCCCCTAACACGACCAGGATGCTCGCATCCAAATGCATGATATATAGAATCTCTCCCTGGCTGTTCGATAATTTCACCCCTGGCTATTTGTTCTTGAACAACTCTCTAGAAATAATAAAGCAAACAAACATATCATACAATATTACATCAATTAGCAAAAATCATAAGGACTTTGTATCAAGTTAAATTACTAACCAACTAATTAAGTTGTTATTCTCCTCGTTTAGTCTTTGGTCTTGACTTCTTTGTTTTAAGGGTCTTTGTTTCTATATATAATTTAGATCGGGTAACTAGTCTACCCAATTCATCTTCCTACATAAATTAAATAAATTTATTAACCATGACATTAACTTAAATTTGAGAAAAATAAATATACAAATATTTATAAATTTAAAACTTAATAATACCATTCTTTGTCTAACTTCAGAATTTGATGACCTCCCAATACAGTTATGAAGAATATTCTGCATTTGTATATTCTGAAGTTATTCCCTAATAATTTGAAATTCATTCGTACGTCTATAATTCATGAAGTATTTCCCTACTTGGGGTTCAATCCAGGGGTGTTCTTTAGGGATTTTGTATAGATCTACTTCATCAAGTGGTTCCAAATATGGAAACACATAATTTATGGCCAATTTGGAAGTTTTGTATTCCTTGCATGCCTTATTTGCAATCTTATAACACTTGTTCAACCAAGTATCAGGGACTTTAAAATGATTCTGTAAAAACACACATTTTAGATGAGATATAATAGAAAAAAGATATAATATATGTAATTAGTTATAAAATAAAAGAGACTTACATAAATGGTTTTCCATATTTTCTGCTTTTCAGCATCGTCAACCTTAGTCCAATCATTTATAGTGATTGGTATACTTGACTTCACAAGTATACCAATAGAAGATTTCAATTGTTGGTCATTTTCCCCCAATGGATTACTAGTAGCATCAAATAGAACGGGTACTCTATCGCTGGGTTAAGTGAAGCATTAGGTATATTTTCCCAACCTCTTATTTTCAAATGCTCCAATGGATCATTTAGATCTACAATCTCTAGTACCCTAGGATCCATGAAATATCTACAAACAATGATGAAATAGAAATTAATTGACAATTTTAAGTCCAAACATATAAACATGCAAACGTTATTAAAATAATATAGAACATACATTATGTTTAATTAGGTTGTTAATCGTATATATATATTCCTTCACAATCACTTCGAGTCCATGACGAAGAATTATCATCACAACTAGATCATCACATACATTAGGTGATTTTTTTGAGAAATGAATAATATTGGATAATGTATCAATCATGTCATCATCTTCTAAAGCATCGCAATGGTAGAACTCTTTTTATTGAGGCGTTAACACAACAGACCATCTTGTTTCAATTTGATCGCTCACTTAAAATACTTGTTTTGCATAAAGTGCTAACATGAAAGGATCATCAATGTGACTTATCTTGGATAAATTTACAAAGGTAAATCCTAAATCATCTATTTTATATCCAATATTGATAGCATCTTCGACCTAATCACACAAGAATACTGTTTCATGGAAGACCTCATAATCGAGTTCTCAAATTTCTTGAATTTTACCATAATATGTTATAGGATTACCATATTTTGAATTAGCAAATTGCATAGTTTGTGCAACTATCTTCACACCACTATTTTGATTTACTTGGACTTTGTCCCTTGCTTGAGTTGTAAACCTTGATTCATTAATTATGAAACTAAATTATGATTTGACATATAATTTTGGATTATGCAAGCCATTCTAAACTTTCTATTATTTTATGATTTGGTTTGTTGAGTTCAACTGGAATCTATGCATATAAAAATATGAAATGTGTTTAAAACAAAGTTTTAAAACATTATATAGAAATACTAACGAATTCTTGTATGTGACACATGGTTGCAAAACCAATTAATAAGCTCTTGCTTATGTTCATCATACAACCATTTTTCTCCTCATTTTTTATAATGACGATTGATCTTTAGTAAGTTTAAATGCATTCTATAATGTTATTAATGATATATAAATTTGATATCATTAATATTTAAATAAAAAATAATTTTATTTTAAATGAACCTGTCATCACTTACTCTATGTACGGTTGTGCCTCATTATTATTTACCAAAATGATTTGGTGTGATTTTTCCCATCAAGTGCAATCAATAAACAATTTCTTACTTTCACCAAGCATAGGGTTACCTACTTGGATCATGTGACATTCTAAGAACAACTTACGCATAAGATTTCTAATTTTAGTGCAACTACTAAAGTATTCAGAACAAAACTCAATGGTCTCTTCAACAATGTAATGTTCTACCATGCATCCTTCAGAATGATATCTATTATTTACATGCCTTTTAAGGACTTACATGTATCTCTCAAAATGATACATCCACCTTAAGTAAGTAGGACCACACAATTGAACCTCTCGAACTAAATGAACACACAAGTGAATCATTATATCTAAAAAAGGAGGAAAATATTTTTCAAGTAGACAAAAATTCTCTACAACATATTTATGTAAAGAGTTAACTGGCCAGTTGATATATATTTCTTATATATTGTATTGAAGAATGAACAAAGATGAATTATTGATAATCGAACATATTTTGGAAGAATTGATTTAATTGTAACTGGTAATAACTGTTGCATTAAGATATGACAGTAATGTGATTTCAATCCATAAAGTTTCTTATTAGTGATAAACACAAAATTTCTTAAGTTGGATGAGTAACCATTAGGAACTTTCACACCCGCCAAACATTTTTTGACATTATATATGATGCTGGTGGCAAGTATGTTCAATTCTTATCATTTCCCCCCTTAGTGCCAATTCAGGTTGTATGCTTAGTTTTTTTTTAAATCCAGTCTTGCTTTAATTTCATCCTTCATTTTTCTAGGTATATTAAGTATTGCACCAATCAAGCTCTCACATATATTTTTCTCATTGTACATGACATCTAAGATGTGACGAATGTGTAGGTCTTTCCAAATTCCCAAAATATTGATTTTTTATTCTAACAACCATGATCTATTGATTCAGTAACATTTTCCTTTTCACCCATTTTATTAGTTGACCTCTTTTGTTTCCCTCCATTAGTGAGTATTCTTTTTTTCATCTTTCCATATCATTTGAATGTCATACCATTCAATTTCCTTAATATCTTAGCACCTCGCAAAGGTCTTGGTGTAGGATCATATTCACCATCGAATGGTTTCTTTTTGTATTTAAATTTGTGTCAAAATGGCAAAAATCTTCTGTCTTCTATAAGACATCTTTCATCTGTGAATATGACAAGTTGTAGAAGTGCCATCACTATAAATAGGATATCCCATATAATCTTTTGTTGCATGTCCTGATAGGTTCCCATAGACCGGAAAATCATTAATTTTCCATAAAAGGACCCCCCATCAAGTTAAAGTGTTCTTCTTTATGCATGTCGTAAACATTTATACCATCATTCCACAATGTCTTTAAATCATCTATCAGAGGCTACAAATATACATCAATATCAACTCCAGATTATTTCAATCCTGAGATCAGTAATGTTAATATCATGAATTTTTTTTTATACACAACCAGGGAGGAATGTTGTATGTTACCATAATTACTAGCTAGCAACTACATCTACTACTAAGGGAACTATATGGATTAATTCCATCAGTAGTAAGCAAGATGAAGATTGTGTAGATCATATGCAAATTAAGGGGATAAGTTATCTACTACTTCCAATTTGGAGAATCACAAGGATAACGTAGCGCCCCATCATCAGATCGATTATCTAAATGTCAAGTCAACATCTTTGATGTCTCTTTACTTTTGAACAACCTTTGAAAGCGAGGAATCGAAGGAAAGTATCAAAGAACCTTTGAGGGCACTCCTTTCTTAGGTTTTGTCTCACACTCTTATTTATCTCTTTCCCATAAGTACTATCAATATTTTCTTCATGATAATAGCAACATTTATAGCTCAAAAGAATACCACTACGGACAAGGTGATACTTAACCTCATCAACATCATGAAACTACTCATTTTTTTATTTAACACATGGGTATCGAGTCATACTAATTTCATTATTACTATTTTTACAAACAAATTCCAATAAACTTTCAACTCCAGAAATATAGTCTTGCTCAATTCTACACTTTGACATCCAAGATTTGTCCATTCTATTAATGACATTAAGCATATTAAATATGTATCCAACCAATATATTTAAGATATTATTATATATGAATTCACTAATTATTATAATATCTATCAAAACATAAAAAATATATAATATTAACAATATACAATATATAATAATTTTTATATATAAATGCATGGAAAAAACTTAACTATTTACTTAAATTTGATTTAAAGAAATGAGAAATTTTTTAAAAATTATTCCTAAAATTCTAAAAATTATTAAACTATACAAAGAAAATAAAATCAAACACAATAAAAATGAAAATGTGAATATAATTTTTTTAAATTGTTGAAATTTTTAAAATTAAGCATGGTAACTTTTCACCACTCTCAACCTAAAACTTATATAGTTCTCAATGTAACAATTGTAAATTAAAGACAGAAAAAAGAGAAGAAAAGTTATCTATTTTCTAAGAATGTGTAAGTTGTGATGGAGAAATGCAGGTACATCCATCATATTTATCATTAATGTTCACACAGAAAGATCGTTGTGAACTTTTAATATCTCAACAAATATTTTTAGTTTTAACATCTCTAAAATTATTCACATGTAATTAAACTAAAATAAACAAAATAAATAAATAAATAAATTAAAAAAATTACCTTAAATGATGGGTTGTCTCCCATCCAACACTTAGTTTAACATCTTAACAAGACATAAATGTGAAATCTACAGGCAGGACAAGTTTGTCTCCCTATATTTTTTAAGTCATGCCTTATGGATTTTTAAATTTTTATTTACGTAAAACTAAGGACATATTGTAGGTTTTAGATAAACAAATTCTAGGTGCAAGTCAAATAACTAAGGCATCAAAACAAATTTGTACCTAGATCTAACAAAGCAACTACCTCATTTTATCACAGATTGTAATTAAAAATATTTAAATTTTGGAGATAGCTTTAGTAATTTTTTATTTTTTTTATTATAATCTCTAAGTTAAATAACATAATCAATATTAACTAAGATTGCTCCTAGGAAAGAATGGTGGGGCAAGGCTTAATTAAAAACCATCATTCTAGACAGAGTAACGTTCCTAGGAAAGATTAGTGGCACAAAGGCTTCCAAGATCTAGTCTTCTAGACATAACTCTCTTAAATATCTACCTTTCATGCTATTAAAATCAAAGTTAATTAAGTTAAGTGAAAATCAAAGTTAATTAAGTTAATAAATTAAGTAAAGTAAAAATCTAAGTTAATTAAGTTAATAAATTAAGTTAAGTGAAATTTTAAGTTAATTAAATTAATAGATTAAGTTAAGTGATAATCTAAGTTAATTAAGTTAATAAATTAGATTAAATGAAAATTTAAGTTAATTAAGTTAATAAATTAAGTTTTTTTATATTAAAATTAAAATTAAAATTAAAAGTAAAAGTAAAAGTGAAAGTTAAAAGTTAATGAATTTTTTTTGTTTTCTAAATTTTTTAATTTTTTTTAAATAAATTAAAAGTTAAAAGTTAAAAAAATTTAATTTTTTTTGTAAATTTTTTAATTTTTTTAACTCAAAATAAATAAAAAAAATCACAATTATTTACAACACAAAAAGTTTTGAAATTTTTGATAAATAGTTTAAAAATACTATTCCTTTCTTGCCAATGGTGCCAAAAACTTCATAAGTATAATATCAAGTCACCTGGTAACGGTGTCAATAACTTGATGAATAAAATATGCATTTATACCGATCTTGTAGATACTTTAGTTTTATAATTGTAAAACTCTTGCAAGTATACAAATAATTTTATAGAAAAGATAAGTATACTTATAAATTCGATATAAGGAAGGAATATATGTGGTTTTCAATTTATTATTAAAACTTTTAAAAACAAAATTAAATCTTAAATATCCTGTCACGACATTTTGGTTTTTGTGTTTCCTTTAACAAAAAAATAAACATAAATATAGATTCAATAAAAAATAATGCAAATTTTTATCATTCTTAGTAGTGAAGTATTTAAGGATATAATAATTAAGTTAATTATGTTTGCTCATATTATTTAAGTTGTTAAAGATATAGTTTGATGTTTATTGATTTTCTCTTTTTGGTATGAAAGTTTCTTTAGGCAAAGCCCATATTCTTTTCTTTAATATTAATTAACTAATATCCTTAGGCAGGGCCTAATAAATAATTAAGTATTAAATTTCATCTTTATTTCCAAGAAAATGGGAAATCATCTAATCATAGCCTTAGGCAGAGTCAATTATTTAAACTTTATTCAAGGTGTCCAAATTAAACCTAAGAATTTAATTATATGAGTACTAACTTTCAAGTTTTAAACAATTACTAAAAATACGTCGTCAATACATTTTTGAATAATAGTTCTTATAAAAGAACTTTTGAAATAGAGCTTCACTTTAATTACCAAGAGATTATACCAACAAATAAAAGAGTATTACTCTAAATCAGACTGGATAATTAAACCTTATAATCTACTTTTTAGATTTGAGTTTGTAATGAAAAATAATATATTTCCCTTTAATATCCTTAATATAAAATCTTGAATAAAAACAAAATCAATTTATTTTATAGAGATGTTTTACCTATTTAATATTTTGCAATCATAACAACATTATTATTATATCATATTTATAAATGGCTAGTCATGTTAAATTCAATCACAGACAAATTAAATATAACATATAAGAATAAAACATAAAAAATAACTATAAGAAATTCATTTTAAAATTATATCTCAAAAGAATCCTTACAGAACTTTGATGCTAATTCTGTTGCTAGAAAACCTTCAAATGAATTTGCATTTCCGTTTATTGAATCAAAAATTTAAAAAGTATAAAATCATAACTAGTTCTTCTCAAAAAGAGAAGAACTTTAAAACTAAAAAAAGAAAACTTTCTAGAGAGGGAAACCTAGAGAGAGAAAAGTTGCAAAAATTGTGTGTTTTATAATGAGAGAAAAAGGATCCTTTTATAGGTGAGGAAAAGGCCCAAAAGGTGGTAAAATATTTCAAAAATTAATTTTGGATACGTTTAGATAAGCTGGCACATGCGTGGGGTGCGAAATTTGTAGTAGACTAGAGTTTGGCGCACGCGGGACACGGCGTAGGTGTGTGCTGGTGCGCGGGCAAACAAACCCAACATGTGTGGGGCTTGTGCTGGCATATGGGACTTCTGCGTGAATGGGCGGCTGCGTGCAAAATTTTTGGCGTTTTTGACATTTTTTATCGTTTTGACCCATTTTGTCCAATTTCTCAACATATTTGTGATGTATTGCCTCTAGTATTTTTCCTTTGAGTCTTTAAGTTATTTTTGAATGAAAATACTTGAAAAACAATAAAAATACCCATGATTTCAAAAAGAAAATTATATAAAAATATAATAAAATTATAAAAATATAAATCTATTTCATCAATTAAATTACATTAAATCATGGTAATTTTAGTGCTTTTTAAACACTCATCAATGAAGTTGTGTTTGATTGCACAACTTTGGGTAGAGCCGCGAAACGTCTTGAAAATAGTGACTTAATCCGCGACTCACCCTAAACAATATTTTTAGTATATCGGTAATATTATTCATATCTTGTTTTTACATATCAGTTTCAACATGTTTAAGACATTTTTTTATCTACCATATCTATTAAAATGTTAACTGTTGATCTCAACAAACCATTTCGTTTCGAGGGACTACATTTTAAAAGATGGAGACAAAAGATTTTATTTTTCTTAACCATGAAAAATGTCTTTTCTGTTCTTACTACTGAAAAACCAACACTCCCTAATCCTCGTACTAAAGCTACAACTAAGGACTTAGGCACCTGGATGGAAAATGAGTCTATATGTAAAACAATTTTCTTAATGGTTTAGTTGATGATTTGTATGACTTATAATTCTGATAAGTTAGCTAAGGAAATTTGGGATGCACTTCAAAAGAAGTATGACACTAAGGAAGCTGGAACAAAGAATTATGCTATCAGTAGATACATGAAGTACCAAATTATTGATGGAAAATCTATGGAAGCTCAATCACATGAACTGTAGAAGATAGCACATGAAATAACTTTTGAAGGTATGGCTTTAGATGAACAATTTCAAGTTGTTGTTATTATAGATAAATTACCCCCAGCATGGAAAGATTTTAAGAATGCACTTAGACATAAAACTAAGGAATTTTCTTTAGAAAGTCTCATAACCCATCTACGAATAGAAGAAGAAGCTCAAAAATAATATCAAAAAGATGAAGTACTCGTTTTTTTAATTAACAATGCCAATAAGAAATCCTCTTCTGTAATTCTGAAACTTAAAGGAAGAAACATGAAAATTTAGAATCGCAATAATAACCAGAACCGTAACAACCAAAATAGAAATAGAATCCTCCACAGAATGGACCTTAACCGTCTTAAGAAATAAGACATTCATATGTTATAGTTGTAATAGGCCTGGCCACTTAGCTGGGAACTGTCGGAATAGGAATCGTCATGTCCATATGCAAACTTTACCGAAGATCAACTTATTACTATGATATCTGAAATTAACTTTGTTGGAGGATATGTGGGG
The DNA here is from genome assembly GCA_030763125.1 of Hippophae gyantsensis. Lineage (NCBI taxonomy): Eukaryota > Viridiplantae > Streptophyta > Magnoliopsida > Rosales > Elaeagnaceae > Hippophae > Hippophae gyantsensis. The sequence goes on along the minus strand of CM061030.1, from coordinate 45,703,243 downwards.
TGGTGGTTGGAAACTGGTGCTTCTCACCATATTTTTTATGATTGTGGCATGTTCAAATCCTATTCTGTCTCTGAGGATAAGAAAGTGCTGCTAGGCGACTCCCACTTCACTAGAGTTTCCGGTACTAATAAAGTGAAATTGAAGTTTACCTCTGGAAAGACTGTCATCTTGAAGGATGTCCTACATACTCCAAAGATAAAAAAGAACTTAGTTTTGGTCTATCTTCTTAACAAAGATGGGTTTACTCAAAATATAGGGACTAATTTGTATACATTAACTAAGAATAATGTTTTTTTTTGGGAAATGGTATGCCACTAAGGGCATGTTTAAATTGTGTGTTGAAATTAATAAAGTTTTTTGTTCTACTTATATGTTAAGTTCTTTTAATATATGGCTATACTTTGTCATATTAATAAACGCATAATCAAGAACATGAGTACCATAGAACTAATTCCTAAATTATATTTGAATGATTTTGAAAAATGTGATTTTTGAAGTCAAGCTAAAATAACCAAAACTTCACATAAATAGAGAATCCGAACCTTTAGACTTAATACACTCTGACATATGTGAACTTGAAGGTATTTTAACTAGAAATGCAAAATGCTATTTTATAACTTTTATTGATAACTATTCAGACTATACTTATGTATATCTAATGAAAAATAAAAGTGAAACGCTTGACATGTTTAAAATATTTATGACTAAATTGAAAATCAACTTAACAGAAAAATAAAAAGATTTCAAAATGATAGAGGCATTGAATATGATTTAAATATTTTAAATGTTTTTTATAAAACTCGTGGAATTGTTCAGTAAAAAAATACACCTTATTCTCATATTTTGCTTCCCATTGGTGGGGAGAAATTTTATTAATTGTTTGCTATTTGCTAATTAGAGGGCCTAAATATACTAGTAAAATTTCACAATATGAAATTTTAAAAAATAAAAAACCTAACTTAACTTATTTTAAAACTTGGGGTTCTTTAGCTTATGTTAGTGAAAGTTTATAAGATATGAACCTAATTAACCTAGAGGGGGTGAATAGGTTATTTTTAATTTTATCAATTTATAATTTGATAACCTAAACAAAGCGGCTAAACATGCAATCGTGTGTAAGAATAAAGTGTAGAAATAAAAGAATAACACACAATATATTTTGGTGGAAACAACCTAGGCTATAACTATGACCTAAGAGGAAAACCACCGGTCCACCAGACCACCTAACTTTCTACTATGCAAAAAAATGTTCAAGTACAAACTTAGTCCTATGCTACCCTCCCTAGGATACTGCCCTAATGTATCTTACTTACGAGCCCCTGTTCTGTTTTCATAGTTTTCAATATTAGCGTGAGCGGTTTCCAGAACAATGTTCAAATAAGCTTCCTACCAATCAGATACGTTCCCAAATTAACTGCAAAATGGTTAGCACAAAAAAATAAGTGCCCGTGTGTGTTCTAGAATGGATTTAATAATGAATAATCCTAACTAGATGATTAAAACATATGTCACTTAAATCAAATCAACTAGTAAATCCTAGAGCAAAAAAATCAAGCACAAGTTCAATAAAAGTAGCTTCTTTAAAGATTAATAATTAAATCAAATAACTATGATATGACAAAAATAATTATTTGATATAACAATTTAAGAACAAAAATAAAAAAGAAGCCATAAGAGCATATTATCAAAATATCATAAACTAATTAGACATATTAATTAATCAAACATAACCAACAATGTTTGATAGATTTACTAAATAAAGAAGCGTAAAGAATTATGATCTTATATTTGTAAAACAAGAGAGAGAAATCAAGAAGAATAGAATATTGCTCTTGTGTGATTGATTGAAACAATGAGCAATGAGTTTTATTTATAAGAAAAATTAAAACCCTTAATCCTATGTAATTGATAAATATCTTTTCTATAACAAATAGGATTAGTAATACTCATTAATTAAGAAAACTCATATATGATTGATAAATATTTTTTCTATTACAAATAGGATTAGTGATACTCACTAATTAAGAAGACTCCTATTTAAAGAAGAGTTCTTTTAAAATAGATTTTATGCTATCTTTTATGCTAAAGATTTCAGCTATAATTTAGAGTATATCTTATATAATATTTTAGCATATATTATTCCATATTTCAGCACTAAAAATAATTTCAGATTTATAAGCATGTGTTATTAAATGCATAAATGTAATCCTATATGTCGTAGTTATCAAAGATATACCCGAAGTATAATTATTTGGAACTCAAGCATTTGTTTAGCTTTTCTTGATAGACTTGATAGCAGTCATAAAAACAAATTTATAAATAAATATTTTGTCCACAAAAATAGCCAACACTCATAGTCCTTACAATTAGGATCCCTGATCCTAAAAGAAATAAACTTGCTAGTAGAGCATATGAATATGTTATGAATAGTAAAGAATATAAATTCTATGACTTAAATGATCATGTAATTATAGAATCAAATGATGTTGACGTCTATGAATATAGGTTTCCCTTTAATTGAAGAATAGTGGGGGCTCGTCTTCTAGTAGTATACCCATAACTTGAACTAGTGAACAAAATGAGGAATTAGATATGACAATTAGGAAAAGTAAACGAACTCAAACCTTTAAGGATTTTGGGTATGATTTTTATGCTTATACCTTAGAGGAAGATCCCTAAACTCTTCAAGAAGCTTTATCTTCTTTAGATGTCAACTTATGCAAAGAAGCCATAAATGATGAAATAGACTCTCTTCAGTATAATATAAATTGGCATTTAGTTGACTTATCTCCTAGTTGCAAAGCTATAGGATGTAAATGGATACTAAAGAAAAAATTAAAACCCGATGGTACTATTGAAAAGTACAAAGCTCATCTTGTAGCCAAAGGGTATAAGCAAAGAGAAAATGTAGATTTCTTTGATACTTTTTCCCCATTCACACAAATAACTTCCATACATGTGCTTTTCTCTTTTAGTGTATCCATGATTTAGTAGTGCATCAAATGGATGTTAAAATTGTCTTCTTAAATGGTACCTTAGAAGAAGAGATTTATATGGACCAATTTGAGGACTTTGTTGTCCTATGTCAAGAAAATAAAGTTTGTAAACTAGATGAAATCCCGTTATGGTCTAAAACAAGCATCTAAGCATTGGCATGAAAATTTTAATAATCTAGTCATCTCACATGGATTCAAAATGAATGAAAGTGACAAATGCATTTATTATAAATCAAAAAATGAAATTTTCACTATTATATGTTTATATGTGGATGAAATGCTTATTTTTAAGTCAAATATTCACGTTGTGAATAATGTGAAAATTTTGTTGTGTGCTAACTTTGATATGAAAGACCTCAGAGAAGCGAGTGCAATCCTTGGTATAAAGATTACTAGGTGTGAAAAGAGACTTTCTCTAGACCAATCTCATTACATTGTGAAGATCTTAAAAAATATGATTACTTTAACTACAAACCTATATGTACTCCTTATGATCCTAGTGTAAAGTTGTTATAGAACATCGGAGACGGTGTTAGATAAATTGAGTATGTGAGCATCATTGGTAGCTTACGTTATGCTACTGACTACATTAGGCCAAATATAACTTATGTTGTAGGACTACTATGTAGGTTTACCAGTAAACCTAGTATAGAGCATTGGAATGCAATTTAAAGGGTCATGAGATACCTTAAGAGAATTATGAACCTTGGATTACATTATAAGAAGTTTCCCACGGTTCGAAAAGGATACAACGATGCTAATTGAAACATCCTATTAGAAGACTCCAAAACAACTAGCGGTTATATATTTAGCATTGTTGGTGGAGCTATTTATTGAAATTCTAAGAAATAGACATTTTGGCTTAGTCTATGATAGAGTCTAAAATGATAGCACTAGCTACTGCTAGTGAAGAAGCAAGCTGATTAAGAAGTATGTTAGTTGAGATCCCTTTATGGGAAAGACCAATACCATGTGTCCTAATCCACTATGATAGTATCGCATCTATTGCAAAGATTTAGAACCATTATTAAAAAGGAAAGAGATGATAGATACATCATAAGCACAATATTGTTAGAGAATTTCTCTCTCTAGGAGCTATAAGAATGGATCATGTATGTACTGATGAAAAATTGGTTGATTCATTGACGAAAGGATTAACAAGAGAGAAGGTTTTCAAAACCTCGAAAGGAATATGATTGATGTCCTTAGAATGAAGAGTCACTCATGATGGAAACCTAACTTATAGACTGGAGATCCCAAGAAATAAGTTCAATGGAAATAACAAGTAATGAAGTGATATAAGATGAATCATGCTATTATGAAGTCTCATTTTATATTGTTAGAAGCATGAAGTCTTGAAGCAATAGAAAGGATGAATTAATTATTAATTCTTAATGAGTTCTATACTCTATGTGGAGTGGAGTAAATAACTATAGAAGTACTCTTGATAGACTCACCTATGTGAATGTGGAAGTGTGGCCGCTTCCTATGAAATTTTTGGGCAAAATTTACTAAAACATTCACTATATTGGGATACATATGCATGGTTGTAAAGCACGGGCTTTTCAAACTACACCTTGTAAAGGTTGTGTGTGTAATGTTGTTAGAGATAGAGATCAAAACTACAAGTTACTCTAGTATATTCTAAAGCATCAATACTATGCAAAGGTTCAAGTCGATAGACACCTTTTGCTGATGCATAGTCTTATATTTTTAATTGATCGGTTGCTCAATGAAAACTATTTTTATATAAAATTCAAGTGGGGGAATGTTGGAAATAGTGTGAATTTAAATTAAAAAAAGATGAGAAAAAGTGCATAATTTTACTCTCTTAAAAGGTTTGTCCCATATTGTTTTTCTACATCTCTTAGGAGGTGTTTATATATAAAAGGATTTACAACTGGGATTGGGCCTCATAGAGCACCCACTTTAGTGGAAGGGGAGAGGACCTAAGAAATTGTTTGTCCATATATGCCCTTGCCCGTTCTGTTTGTCCAACTGGACGTGCCATATCGTGTTGTGACAAACTAAGCTGAGTATGAGTACGTGTGTATGTGGGTGTGAGGTGAGGTGGCACTTTATTTTTTAGAAAAAATTTCATTATTAAATTATTTTTTCCAATAGTTAGAAATTTCGTTCTTATCCAAGCTGAGTCATCCATTATTATGACCGTTATTTTTTTTTATAGTTTTGTTCTATTATTGTGACCATTATTTTTTTGATCGTTTGGTTCTATTTCCATCTACCTAAACCGAGTCTTATGGAATGCTATTATTGTGTGAACATTTTCTTTGTGAATATTGCACGCATATTCATTTTTTTAGCTATAAAAAGAGGACCATAGCTCTCAATTTTACACAACTCAAAAACTGCTCTTCGTAGCAAACCCAAGAAAAGAATATATAAAATTGTTTTCCAATTTTCCGAGTGACATAAATATTTTATAGGTGTAGCATTTCAGACTCCATCAGTGTAGTGAAGCTCCGAGACAAAAAGGATTATGGGTTATTTTATCCTAGGGACAATGAGGTTGTGTTTGCTTGCATAACTTTGCTCAGAGCCACAAAACATTTTAAAGAGAGCAACCTAATACACGACTCAACCCAAGTAGTATTTTTCAATATATCGGTAATATTGTTCATATCTTGTTTTTACATATCTGTTTCAACACATCCCAATCTCAGTTTCAACTTCATTTGATGCAATCAATGAAGAAAGCCTTAGGGAGCCCTTCGCCAAACCTAAATCCCATTCCTAACATCTTCAGCAAACTTATGCCTAACCTCTATTCCAGTTTCTAATGAATCCAATGATGAAATCAATCTTTGGGGAACTTATGTCTCACCAATACGCATTCAACCTCAAGAAACATTTGTTTCCCCTCAACAACATCTACTAAACTTGCAAGTTCCACCTCATACCTTGTTCTTGAATTTAAGGATAACTTATAGTAGTTACTGCTATCTATTGAACCCAAATCATGCATGAAAGAACAAATTCAAGGTTGTGCTTATCAAGGAAAAAAGGTATGCTCATAATCTCTGTCTTGTACTACTTATTGAATAAAATGAGCAAATATTAAGCAAAAAGTGCAGTGATGACTCTACTTTCATAGAGTCATCACTTAAGCCACAATAATGGCCTAAGGGGAGAACCACCTCTCCAACCGACCACCTAACTATCCACTATGAAAATATGTTTGATTATAAGGCTAGGACTCAAATGACTTAGCATGATGACTTTCATACTAGTTGTAAGGTAGTCTTCTATTCTCACTACAATAGCTTCATACATTATAGTAGGTAGCTCTCTCAAAATTAGGTGTCTCTCTACAGTAAAATTTAAGAAAGTGAAAAACAAAGCTTAAACATAATTTTGTATTCAAGGTTAGATCAAGTCTTAAAATCTTACAAAATCAATCATAAACTTCAGCATGATATACATATGTGTTCAGTGAATGTGTAAATAGATACTTATCAATATCGATCACCAGATGTGAAAAGCATATAAATTCACAAGTCAACATACTCAATTAAGTAATGTAATGTCAAAAGAAGTAAAATAGTATAAAAATAATATGTAAAGTGCATGTTAATGTTAAAACAAGTCTACTCTTATCTTTTTTTAAACTAAATAAACATCAGTAAAAATAAAAATGAAATAAATAAACATACTAAAGATGCTCATATAGGGTTAAATAAGCACTCAAACAAAAGTATCTAGGTAAAAATTTAGAGATGGTTAGGTGCCCACAACAAGACAACCTTTTCTATCTGAAACTTTTTGGAATTTTTGTTTCTCTATATCTTTGAGATGGAAATCAAATGCCCTAGTCATAGGTATTTTCTTGGAATTACCTTAAGATTTCACTTTCATCCTAAATGAAGTTGCAATATGTACGGTAGGATGGTGATAATTAGTCTTAGAATTAAAAGTTTTGAAATTCACTTGCCTCTTTAGACCTACAATTTCATGCTTTCTAGTAGAGTTATTTGACATAATATGCATAGATGGATGATAATAATGATTCCCATAACTAGAAGCATAGAAGGAATTGTTAAGCTTAGGAGTATTTATCAAAAACCTACATTTTGGTCTTATATGGCCTTTCCTACCACAATGATGATAGAAAGATAAAAACTTAACATTTTTTATCAAAGGAACAATAGTCCTTTATGCATAATTAATAACAGTAAGAGTAGAGTTAGAATCCCTTATAAGTATGATCTTTGATGTTGGAGGTGAATGTGTAACATATGAAGAAGCTAGGATTGAAGGGTTTTACAAGCTTAGTTGTATTTTGAAGATGATGGCATAGAGTGCTTATGTATTTAGCCTAGTTATTTCTTGTCTCCAAAAGGTTTTCAATAGTCAAGGGATTTGTTTAGCCTTTTAGGTTCAATGGTCAATATCTTGACAGCTTCCTTTGATTCTCTAAGTTCCTACACAATATTCTTATTTTCTTGTTTAAGATCTGAAAGACTTGAATCCAAAATAGTAGCACATTCAGATAGTTCAATTTTCTCTTCTTTTATAATTGACAAATTCATTTCAAAGGATTTAAGTTTGTCATTTAGTTTAGTTATTTCTACAAGTAACTTATCATTTTGTCTCTTACTTCCAATTAAGTCTATAAAAAAATCATCAAGATTATTTACATTAAATTTATTGAGTAGGAATTCGAAATCACTTTTCTTATAGTTTCAAATAATGTCATACTTAATGGAATGTTCACTAGCAATTGCAATAAATGGCAAGTAATTAGTACCACAATTTACTGAGTCATTAGGATTGTTTTTGTCACTTTCTGAGTCACTAAGGGCAGCACTAAAAGCCTTTTCAGTTCTCTTCTTTTTGTTAGTACACTTAGCTACAATATAACTAATTCCATTGCATTTAAAACATTTAGGTCCAATAATTTTAGTTTTCTTTCCTTGAGAACTCTTAGGTTTGAGTTCTCTTGAATTCTAATCCCTTAAAAGACTTGGTTGCTAGTTACTTCATGAATTGTTTTAGTTGAAGATTTTCTTGATTATTCATCATCTTCATCATTCTCATTGTCTACATAATAAATTATGGAGGTTTTGAAAGCCATGCCTTTGTTCTTTAGAGGTGTTCGAAAGCTCATCTTAAAGGTTTTAAGTGATCCAACAAGTTCCTCAATTTTGATGGTGTTTACATCCTTGCTTTCATCAATAGTAGTGACCTTTGCATGAAAGAGATCTGGCAATGAACAAAGAATCTTTCAAACTATCCTAAAATTATCAATTTTCTCTCCAAGATTGGTAGAGGTATTAGTAATATCATATAATTTAACATGGAATTTGGAAAATGCTTTATCTTCTAAGGTTTTCAAATTGAGTACCGCGCATGCAAAGTTTAGTTCTTTTAACTTATATGGTGTCCTCACGAACAACCTCTAAAATATCTCAAGCATGCTTTTTAGTATCAATATTAGAGATATGATAGAACTCATCAGTAGACACAACACTAAAGATAGCATTAATTCCTTTTTTATTCCAGTTACTATCAATTTAATCTTTAGTAGTCCACTCATTCATAAGTTTAAGAGTGACAACATTATCTTTGGTAACCTTAGATGGATCCTAACCATAAATAATAGAATTCTAGACACTCTTATCTATAGAACATATAAAATCTCTCACATGAGCTTTCCAATATGGGTAGTTAGACCCATCAAAGAAAGGAGCGTGGGTTATAGATGAACCCTTTCTTAAATGATCCATAACAAGATCCTAGGTAACACTAGTGTATTTAGTGACCCGCTCTGATACCAATTGAAATTTTTTATGTTACAGATCTAATTAAATAGAAGAGTGAATAGGTAAGTAATAAAAATGAGCCAAATTAAAAATTCACAAACAACTAGACATGTAATTATGTGTAAATAAAATAATATGGAACAAAAATTGACACACGATATTTTTAGTTAGAAATAACCTAAGCCACAACAATGACCTAAGAGGAAAATCACCAGTCTATTGGATCACCTAACTATCCACTATGACAATATATTTGATTATAAGGATAAGACTCAAACTACCCTCCAATGTAATGCTTCAAGTAACCTACTTACAAGCCTATGCTTTCTTTCATAGCCTCCTCAGGCAAGGTACTCAGATCTGAACCAACGTTTTGATAAACTCAAGTCATAAGAGTTACCGAACCAGTTCATCTGGCACTTGAAAAGTTAGCACAAGAGCACAAGTATAATGTGTGTCATAGAACAGATTACACAATGACAAACCCTAGTTAGATGATTTAATAGAATGAAAAATAAACCAAAATCACTTGCAATTATAGAATAGATGATTAAGCACAATAACACTGATATTATAGGCTTGTTAATCAATCAAACATAACTACAAAATGTTTGATGGATTAACTAATAAAAATGCCTAGCAGAATAGTTTTTGCAAAAATAGAATTAGAGAGAGTATAAGTTTTAAAAGTTAATTCAACTTTGGTTATGAAAACTATATGTTTTAGGTTTGTTTAAATAGAATATGTTGAAGTCATAGGTCAAAGGCCCATTACTATTCTATACATAGAACAATTTAAAAGAGCTTTAAAAAGTAAGGACAATATAGTAATAAAATAATTTGGCTTGAGTAAAAATTAAGTTAAAGTTGAAAACCTAATCACTTGATTCATCGAACCAAAAAAATCGATCAATCGAAACCCTTTTTGATCGATCCAAGCAACGATTTAAGGATGATCAATCAATTTAACTAAATCTCGATCGATCTAGTGTACAAAAAATGAATCTTGAGACTAGGTAGATTGAATGTGATCGATTCTCGATCGATCAAAAAATAAACTTCGATCGATATGTCTCATTTAAAAATAAAATCAAGGACTTTTTAATTAAGCTAGATTGATTCTCAATCGATTCAGACATTTCTTGATCGATCGAGTAACCTAAATTCAAATTGTTTCTATATGTCTAATATAAAATCTAACATGTATAAGAATAGAGATATAAATGAAATGTATTCGTTTGAGCTCAATTATTTCTTCGGCTTGAAAAGTATTTATAAACGATTGACATATATTTAGATGTTTTGTTTATAAATATCGCCAAAACTCATAAATTCTGCACATGTTTTTTAAAACATAAACTAACATGCTAAAAAGTCAAATATATAGTTTTCTTAGTCAATGTTTTATGAATAGGCATAAAAAAAATATGTAACATATCTAATATATATATATATATATATATATATAGAGAGAGAGAGAGAGAGATAGATAAAACCATTATGTAAATTAAGAGAATTGTTAAGACATCCATGAATATAAATATTCAATAAATCCTACTTTTTTTTGAGGAATTTTGTTAGATATGTTTTACGAACATTGTGAAAATAATGAAAGTTTATCCGTAATAAATTTGATAACTTTCTTGCTTTTATAGTATTAAAAATTATATATTTTAAGACAAATAAAAAATAAAATTAATAATAAAAAAAGTTCGGCTTAAATCTATCTATGTTGCTTTTTTTCACATTCTTATATCCTTATATCTTCAAATAAGCTCATATTTTTTTATTTCAAACCACATATTTTAATCACAACAAATAACATTACATAAAAAAAATCATCAAATAATTATTAATGTTAAGACGAGAGTATCAAAGATGTATCAAAATAATTGTACGTGATTCTAACTATTTTAATTTTATAAGCAAAGATAATAAAATATAATTAAATAATAAAACTAAAGATTTTTGAAATTCTAATTTTTATTTTTAACTAAAAAATTATGTCTGCTCTTTATTATTCTACAAATAATTAATTTTATTTAAAATAAAATTATGAAAATGAAATTAAATAATTCAAATTGAAGTCTTTAAAACTTTAGTTTTTAATTTTTAAGTAAGTCATATTACATGTTATTTATTATTCAACAAAAAATTAATTTTAATTAAAAATATCAAAATTTTGAAGAAGTATGATCATAATTATTATATACAATCTATAAATTTTTAACTTTACAAAAAAAATTCTAAAATGATGATTAAATAATTTTAACTAAAATATTTTGAAATACTACTTTTTAATTCACAATTAAGCGATTATTATTCAAAAAAACTTAATTTTAATTAAAACATTTAAGTTTTAAAGAAGTATGATCAAAATAATTATATGTAATATATACTTTTATAATTAAAAAAATTATAAAATGATAATTAAATAATCCTAATGAAATATTTTAAAATTATAATTTTTAATTCCTAATTAAACTATTATGTATGTTGTTTATTATTCAAGAAAAAAATAATTTAAATTAAAAGCATTAAAATTTTGAAGAATTATGACCAAAATCATTATGAAATAGTGATTAAATAATCTCAACTGAAGTCTTTTAAAATTTTAGTTTTAAATTTTTAATTAAACTATTATATTTTTTACTTATTATTCCAAATAATAATTTTAATAAAAAAGATTAAAAAATAAAATTATGAATGATCCACTAAATAATGAAGTTTTATGAAATTCTAGTTTTAATTAAACCATTTGTTATTTATTATATGGAAGAATTACTTTTAATTATAAAAAGTTAAAAACAAATATATAAATGAGTGATTGAATAATCAAAACTAAAGTTTATTAAAATTTTAATTTTTAATTTTTAATTAAGTCATTGTGTTTGTTATATATTCAAGAAATAATATATGTTATTAAAAACATAAAAATTTAGAAGTAATATGATCAATCAAATACACAAATAATGCCATCTTGTGTTGAGGTGGCATAATGATCGACTCATTATTCCTAAGTCGGTGACTTACTGGGGCCTAGTCCCAATGTAGGTAGTTCAAAGGCCAACATCCCTCCAAACTTGGACAGTAAGTGTTTTTGTAGTTTATTATTCTTATGTTGTTTAGTTTTAGTGATCAGGTCATTGTATTAACTTTTAATCTCTTTCGAGCATGACTTCTAGACATATTTATGAGAACAAGAGCAGGATGCAAATGGCTATTCGCTTCTTGAAAGACTCTAGTTCAAATTTTAAAAGATGCTCCTAAGATCAAGGTTGTATAGAAGTTTAGGGCTTATAAAAGGAAGAGAGTCCCTAACTCTTAGATGACTATTACTAAGTCATATTCTAGGTGGGTAGACTCCCTTCCGACACCCATGACATTCCATCTAATCTAGTGGTGGACGAGTTAGGTCCAGGACATATTGGCATGAATAAGAATACTATGGCTATATTTGAGCCCTCTACTATTCCAGATGTTCCAAGCCTACTAGGCTAGAGGATGATAAATCTATATGTTGGTAAGCAAATCATGATAGTTTACTGAGGGTTTGGAATGTGCCATTATGGCACATTTTGATTTAAAGAGGCTTTTAGCCATTATCAAAGAGTCACTTCATGAGGTAGTTAGTGTTAAGGACACTTTTGAGGCTACCGATTGTGAGTTAGAGACTTAGTTAGAGGAGTTCAGTTGGTATTTTTTTATTGCTATGAAGATAAAAATTAGGTAGTATTGACCTAGGAAGCAACCGAGAGAGAGGTTAGATGGTTGGATGCTCTCTTTGGTGGAAGAACAATCCATTTGGCATGGAAAAGGAACAAACTAATGAGTTTTCTGAGAAAATATGCTCAGTGTATAAGTAGTTATAGGCACTCATTATTGAGGTAAGGGTAGATAAGGTCTAGAATATTGTTGAGTATTGTTACTCTACTAGATACATCAAATATACTTTAGACATTTAGGTTCACGGCTTCTAGATTATAATGAGGCGATTTAGATGAGTCTTCCTAGAGATTATCCTTTATAAAACTATTTTTTCCTCAATGAGATGTGTTTCTTGGTAAGATATGGTCACCTTCAAATAGGAGGATGATGGTTTTAGCCATTCTAGTAGTGAAGACTCTAAGAAGATTGATTACAATGGTGTAGTAGCTAGTGGTGTAGCTATTAATACCTTTTCATATTTCAATTCTTTTAGTCTTAGGTTAGTTTGGCCTTAATGCATTCTCCCACTAAAGTGTATGTACTTGTTGGTTTTACTTTTCATTCTCAAACATGACTTTTTGTATAAACTTTATAGGCATGAATATACCTGCATTATTTTTGTGGATCTTATATTACTTTTTGCACTTTATCTTTTACTTATAGTATTATTTTTTAACTTGAGCATTGTCTTATTTGTTTGTGAGATTGTGGACCTTTGAGTTGGTGTGCGAGGGTAAGAGTATGTAACCCAAAGTGCATATAGGATAAGACATAATTGCTTGGCCCGTAACTTAAACCCATCTAGCTGGTTATATGCCCATTCAATCACCTTCTTAATTGGCTACAACTTGGCCAAAAGACTACTATCTCGCCTATCAACTACACTCTTGGCCCCCATTTCTTGGTCTTAGCTAGTCACATCTAATCTTGGCTAGCTACATCTGATCCTAATTGGCCACACTTGGTTCTAGACTATTTAGCTAGGTGATAGTTTGATCTTTGGCTTATGCATTTATTTGGTTGGATAGTCGAGGCTTGAAATTTAGGTAGCTTTTAACTTTTATAGATATGGCCTTTATTTTTTTTGTTCAGGCCTTGCTATGTTTGCTTGAAATTTTTCTAAGTTGGGATGACTTGTTGGTCCAAGTGTTGCTTGGTTAAGTCATTTGATCTATCAGCCCTCTACTAGGAGTACTTGAACTTATTCAAGTGGTCTAAGCATGAGATATTTCTCAACTTAGAAAATGTTTGATCACTATTACGTTGGACATATATAGCCCATTGTCGAAATCCCACCAACCAGAGTTTGCATTCTTGATATGGTGTAAGAACATGAAATGATTCCTAGATGTAGGACGTTATAACTTTCATGCCATAGCCTCTTTTTAGGGTTTAAGGCCAATTATAGGGCAATAGGAACCCAGTTAAGTTGTTCTCCATGTTAGTTATAGTATGGATTACGTAGCCAATAGTTAGGGTACATATGACCTTTAACTTAATGCACCCAGCTTGCTTGGACTATTTGGTGGTCTAGCCCTAAAAGTGTAGATATCACTTATCAAGATACTTCTTATTCACTACTTTAGTATAAGTATATGCCTTGGTAGGGCACTAAGGTTTTTAATGTGTTTAGTCCCAAGGTGGCATGACTCTTGAGTCGTGGCCCCCTTTTAGGTTCTATGGCCAATTAAGGGGTGATATATTGAGTTAAGCTATTCCTTAGATCAATCGAAATTTCAGAATCGGATCGGCTGAAAAATAAGTGGATCAATAGAGGGTCATTGATCAATTGATCGAGCGATGAGGATCAAAAAGTGTGTGCATAAAATTAAATCCCAACTTTCAAATTCAACCATTGGATCATAGTAATACGAATCCTGATCTAATGATGATCAATTTTAGCCTATTTAATGCACCATATAGAGGTCATAAGAACACACAATTAAGATTACAAACCCTAGCAGCTTCCAAGAAGAGAAAAGAAGAGAAAAAGTTCCAGAGAAGATTAAAGGAGACACAACTTTGGGAAGAATTTAAGAGAATATTAGTCTATAAATTAAGATATTGAGTGTATCTCTTCTTCTTCTCATTTCTTTATCAATTGTATTATCTTTATTTATGAAAAATCTGAGTTTTAAGAATATAATTATTTATATCAAATTTATTAGTCTAGGGGCCTTATAAACCCAATTTTTTATATTTGATGATCTAATATTTTATCCCAATTTGTATTGCAATTCAATTATATTATTTAATCTGATTTTTATGCTACTAATTTTTTGGCCAACAATTGATCTATAGAAGCAATTAAATAGATTTGAGAGAATTATTTAATTGTTTGTCTTGATTAAATAACATGCATAGTTTTTAGGCAGAAATGTACGATTCTTATATCTGTGATCTATAATTGGTGAACTTAATAAATAGTATGCAATCTAATTCACATGAGAATGTAATAAGGTTATTTACTATATGATATATAGTGTATTTGAGTGAGGAATACATGCTAGGTTAGATTCAATTGATCATATAATTGATTGATAATTATATTATGGGGAATTTTAGTAAATCACATGTTAGGAAATTGGGAAATTAAAAATTATAAGATCATTTTCTCATATATCTTTATAGTTGTTGAGTCTTATGATTTAAAATTAATTATCATGTATTTATCATTTTTTATAATTTTCTATTGTCCAAATAGTATTCATAATAATCATATTGGCACTCGTTATACCACTCATTGTAGGATCGATATCTATACTTACGTACATTATATTACTTGCATGACTCGTATACTTGTGGATTACATTGTGTTAATCACGTTTTTGGTGCCATTGTTGGGGAATTAATTACTTATAATGGATATCAATAATGGTTACTACCTTACTAGTTTGAACCTTTTAATTTTTGTTTTAGTGCTTTTGTTGTATACCTAAGTGGACAGGTGAAAAGCTTGTTCTTTTTTATCTGAAAGTAGAGAAAACTTTACTTCACTTAAGAAGGAAATAGTTAGCACAAGATCAATGAGGGGTTATGACCCAACAAAAGGATCAATTAGTTATTTTGGTCCCTAAAATTTTAAGGGATTTTATGGTACCATAAGTAAATGGAGCCCAATCAATTATTAATAGAGTAGGCATCAATGCTAACAACTTCAAGCTTAAACCAGGAATCATTCAAATGGTACAAGTAAATCAGTTTTGAAGGTTAGTTAAAAATGATCCAAATATTCACTTGGCTTCATTCTTGGAATAATGTGACACATTCAAGATGAATGGTGTCATTCATCTTTGCTTGTTTCCTTTCTTAATAAGGGACAACGCTAAGGTATGGTTATAGTAACTACCTGCAGGTTCAATCAACACATAGGATCAATTGGCTCAAAAATTCTTGGCAAAATACTTCCTACCTTTAAAGATAACTAAGCTCAAAAATGACATCACTTACTTTTAGAAATTTGAAAGGGAATCACTTTATGAAGCTTGGGAATGCTACAAAGAGTTGTTAAGAAGATGCCTACACTATGATCTTTTTACTTGACTACAAGTGCAAACATTCTATAATGGATTAATGGGGCAACTAATGACCATAATTGATGCTACAGTTGGAGGAGATTTAAGGAGTAAAACTGAAGAGGAAGCTTTTACATTACAAGATGAGATGGCATCTAGTAATTTCCAATGGCTTATGGAGAGGCTAAATCAAATGAGAGTGACTAAAGCAATATATGTAAACACCATAGTAGCATTGCAAGCTCAAACAAATGCTATACTGATAGGTTTAAACTGATAGGTTTAACTAAGAAGTTAGATGGTAGCAATATGGGAGTAAATATGGTAAAATCCCATTCATGGTGTTTGATTATAGTAATGGACCTCATTCTACTAATGTATATGAGAACCTTTTTGAAGCAATAAATTGTGTCAACAATTGAAACCGCTAAGGAAACTCATAATCAAACACATAAAATCTAGGATGGAAAAACCACTCAAATTTGTCATGGAACAATAACAACAATCACAGTGATAATCTATTCAACCATTAACCCTTCCTACCACTAGGTTTTGAACAATCACAACAACCATAAGTCCAAGAGAAGAAGCCACTATGTGAGGACAACATAAGTGTTTTAATGGGAATGATGAAATACTTCATCCATTCAATGAATACAAAATTTAATCACATAAAGTCCACTTATAGGGCTTCTATTCAAAATTTGGAGATTTAAATGGAACAGCTGGTCCAAATAGTAAGTCAAAGGCCTCAAGGTAACCTTCTAAGCAATACAAAAGTTAATCCAAAAAGAAAAGGTAAGGAGTAGTGTAACATAATAGCCATGAGGAGTGGTGAAATTTTAGAAGAGAAGAAAGCACCTAAAAAGGATAAGGAGAAAAAAAGTAGACAAATAGAGTATTAAAAAAGAAGTGATTCACCCAAAGAAGAGCAACCTCTACAAATCCACTATTATCTTCCCTCAAAGACATCAAAAGAAAAAATTAGACAATCAATTTTCAAAATTCTTGGATATCTTTAAGAAGCTACTCATAAACATCCCATTTGTAGATATACTTTAATAGATGCCTTCATATGCCAAATTATTGAAGGACAAACTATCTAAGAAAATGAGGCTTAGAGATCTTAAGACAATAACCCTGATTAAAGCTTGTAATTCCATCCTTCATAAAAAAACTACCACAAAAACTAAAAGATATGGGTAGCTCTGTCATCCTTTGCACTATTGCGAATATACACTTTGGCAAGGCACTATGTGACTTGGGCACCAACATTAACCTTATGCCAATATAAATTTTCAAGAGAATAAGGGTTGGTAAAGCTAAACCTCCATCAATAACATTGTAAATGGTAGAGAAGTCAATCAAGTGAACCCATTGTGTGGTAGAAGATGTTTTGATGGAAGTGGACAAGTTCATGTTTCTAGCAGATTTCATTGTACAAGACATGAAGGAGGACTACCACATTCCTATCATATTTGTCATCCATGCTTGGCAACTAGAAGAGCACTTATTGATGTTCAAAATGGTGAGCTTACAATAAGAGTGCAAGATGAACAGGTAACATTTAATGTTTTTAAAGTAATTAAATTTCTTGATAGTGATAATACTAGTGATCGCTTTAAGATAAATGTCACTGATGAACTAGCCAATGATGTACTTCAGAACATGTTCCCTAGTTATGCTTTATAATATGTGCTTATTAATTTTGTGAATACATATGTTGTTGAATACCATGACAATCACTTAGGCACACACATTCATGATGATAATTTAACTAAATATGTTGAACCACCCATACTTGAGACTTTGATATATGATGTCATGAACAATGAAACAAATTAATTAGAAAATAATTCAACTTATTTTAATGATTAAACTGTGAAAACTATGATTCGAGTTGATATTATTGAATATGTGAAATATTTGGAGGCTATACCTCCTATATGTTTATCTAATGCGGTTATGGAGTCTCTTGAGATAAGGTTTAAGCTCAAATCATAAATAGAGGAACCACCCAAGTTAAAGCTCGACCTTTTACCTATACATCTCCATTATGCATATTTAGGTGAAAACGAGACACTTCCAGTCATAATCTCTACTAGTCTAAGTATGAAGTAAGAAAAGTTACTATTAAAGATGCTCAGTGAATTTAAAAGAGCTATGGGTCAGTATAGCTCATCCATATGCATGCACAAAATATTGTTAGAGGATAGAGCTAAGCCCACTAAGGATGAACAACATCTTTTAAACCCAATTATGAAATAGGTGGTGAAGAAAGATGTTAGTAAATGGTTGGACATATGCATCATCTTCCAAATATCTGAAAAAGAATGGGTAAGTCCAATTCAATATGTACCCAAAAAAAGGTGGAATTACTGTTGTGGCAAATGAGTTAAATGAATTAATACCTATAACAATGGTCACAGGATGGAGAGTATGTATGGATTTTATCAAGGTGATTAAAGCTACAAGGAAAGACCATTTTTCTCTCCTATTTATGGATCAAATGCTTGATAGATTATCCAAACATTCCTTTTTTACCTTCTATATGGATATTCCAGCTATAATAAGATCATTATGGCACTCGAAGGCCAAGAAAAGACCACATTCACATGTGCATATGGAACCTTTTCTTTTAGGAGAATGTCATTTGAGTTATGCAATCCATTTATAAAATTTCAATGTTGTATGATGGTTATTTTCCCATAGATAATGGAGAGAAGCATTTAAAGATCTTCATGGATGATTTCTCGGTGTTTGTCAACACATTTGATGAATGTTTACACTATTTCTCGATAGTGTTACAAAGACGTGAAGAAACCAATTTGGTTTTAAATTAAGAAAAATGTCATTTCATGGTGCAGGAGGGTATTATCTTAGGTCACAAGGTCTCATCTAAAGGTATTAAGATGGATAGAGCTAAGATAGAAGTAATTAAAGAGCTATCACCACCCACCAGTGTGAAAGTAGTTAGGAATTTTCTTGGACATGCGAGCTTTTACTAAAGATTCATAAAATATTTTTCCAAAATCTCCAAACCCTTGTGCAATCTATTGAAAAAGATGTGCCTTTAAGATTTGATGATAAATGTTTTGATGCATTTTTAGTGCTTAAATAAAAATTAGTATAGATACCAATTATAATAACACCTTATTGGAGCAAGCCATTTGAGTTCATGTGTGATGCAAGTAACTTTGCTATTGGGGCTATTTTGGGACAGTGAAGAGAAAAGATGTTCCATGCCTTATATTATGCATGAAAAATGCTCAATTATGCTCAATTAAACTACACTACTATAGAGAAGGAACCCTAAACCATCATTTATGCCTTTGAGAAATTCAGACGACATTTGGTTCCGATAAAGGTGATTATCTATACAGACCACTATGTAATAAAGAACCTAAGAAGGATGATAAGCCAAGATTAATAAGATGGGTTGAACTTTTAAAAGATTTTGACTTGGAAATTTGTGATAAAAAGGGGGACAAAGAACCAGGTGGAAGACCGTATACCTAGACTAGAGAGGGAAGCTAATATGGATGACAATATGGAAATTGGGGAATCTTTACGGATGAGAAACTTTTCTCAGTGACTTAAATTGATATCTCATGGTATGCAGACATTACAAACTTTCTGGTTATCGACATCCTTCCACCTAATCACACATGCAACAAAGAGAAGAAATTCTTCCATGATGTTAAACAATATTTTTGGGATGACCCTTACTTCTACAAAGAATACGGTGATGATATTTTAAGAAGGTGTGTCCCTTATAATGAAGTTGGAAGTATCCTTCACCATTACCATAACTCAGACTATGAATGCCACTTTTGAATCCCAAAAATAGTAGCTACGATGCTTCAATCTGATTAATTTTAGCCTACATCATTTAGAGAAACCTACATTTATGTAAAAACATATGATACTAAAGGATGGGTAATATTTCCAAAAGAGATGAGATGCCTCTAAAGAATATACTGAAGTAGAATTATTTGATGTTTAGGGCATTGACTTTATGGGACTTTTTCCTTATCCTTTGGTAACCAATATAAACTCATAGGTGTGGATTACATGTCAAAGTAGGAAGAAGCCATATCCAGTAACAAATGTTATGCCAAAGTTGTCATAAACTTTATGAAGAAAAACATTTTCACTAGTTTTGAAACTCCTAAAATTATCATTAGTGATAGAGGTAGTCACTTTTGCAATAGATCTTTCAATTATTTATTGGCTAAGTATGGGATTAAGCATAAGGTATCTACCTTCTATCATCTCTAAATAAGTGGGCAAGTGGAAGTGTCCAATGGAGAGATGAAAAGAATATTAGAGAAAGCGGTGAATAATTCTATAAAGGATTGGTCCTCTAAATTAGACAATTCTTTATAGGCATACATTATTGCATTTTAAACACCAATTGATACCACCCCCATATAGGCTATTCTATGGAAAGGCATGTCACCTATCGGCGAAATTAGAGCATAAAGCATATTGGGCATTAAAACAATTGAACATGTTAATGGATGCAGCTGGTGAGAAAAGGATGCTACAAATAAATGAATTGGATAAGCTATGGTAGAATGTTTATAAGAATGCCAAGCTTTACAAAAGAGAAGACAAAGAGAGGGCATGATAAGAAAATTATCCATCATACTTTTGAACTAGAATAGAAAGTGTTACTATATAACTCAAGACTCAAACTATTTCCGGGTAAACTCAAGAGTAGATGGTCAAGTCTATTCACCATTACTAAGGTAACAAACCATGGAGCCATTGAATTGGAGAACAAAAATAAAGAGCATATCATGGTTAATAGGCATCGAATAAAGAACAATCTTAAAGACCAATTTCCAAATGAAAAAGCTTTGATGACCTTAGTGGATGCACCTCAGAAGTTCATATCAATATCTAGCCAAGGACGTTAAATGTGCTGCTTGTTAGGAAGAAACCCAATAATATTTTTCTTATATGATTTCTATTTTATAGATAAATAAATGTGGAGGGAAGTGGCAAAACAAAGATTAATCATATTCAATAACAAATGTGGTGTGCCAAGGCTAAATGAGTTTTCTTTCCTTTCACTCTTTTTTTGTATTCATATGTGTACATTGGGAACAATGTACAATTTAAGTGTGGAAGAGGGAACTTCATTCTCTACTTTAGTATTTAGTATGCATTTTCATTTTTTTAGGATATTTTTAATCATAATTTGAGTAGAAATTGATTAATACATGGAAACCAAATGCATGCATATTTGATATGAAACATATGAACCCAATGATAAAATTAGTTGTCATGACTAGGATAGGAAATGTCACATGTTTATTAAGATACATACATCAATCATGTGATATGCTTACACTAAATTGATTAAGAATTTTATGTACATATTCATGATTGATTTTAGGGTTCTTATTGGGAGAAAATTTGGAGTGAGTTATGCTAGTTGATGAGGTCTATCATAATTTAGAATTTATTTGATCATCCCTTGAGGCAAAATCCTAAATTGTGTTAGGCTTGAGAAATGATTTTGGCCTTTATTAGATCGATTGAGCCTTTTAAGCTAACTATTGTTTATATTCTTATTCACCCTTTTGAGCCTTACTAAGAATCATTCATATCTTTAAGACACATTTTAGCCTAATGAAAATCATTACCTTTACTCTTACACCCTATAGCTTGTATGAAAAATGCAATTATGTATTATGCTATAGAGCGAGGTTAAATATAATGCGTCCTACTCTTTCACATCTAATATATATCAACACACAAAAAAATTACCCTTTTAAACAAAAAGAATAAAATTAAAAATAAGTTTGGAGGTGTTGTTGATCGTCATACAAATTATGTGTGCAATGAATACGCAAGTGTACGTATTGTAATAAGTAAGATGATGATAAGAAAATAACGTTCCCATGAAGATTATTTTATTGGAAACTAATTTTAAAACTAAAAAAATATAAAAATCAATTTTTTTATGTTTTTATATTTTAAGGAAGTAAAATTAAAATAACTAAAAGTAAATAGCAATAAGTAATTAAATCAGATTTGGTAACTAAGAAAATATCTGGCAATACTTAATCCCCATATCTTTTAAACATATGAATAACTAAAATCCCCCCAATATAATTATCAATTAATTACATGATCAATTAAATCTAACTTAGTATGTTTGCTCTCTCAAGTAAACTACACATCATACAATAATTAATTTAATCATACTCTCGTACCAATTAAATTACATACTACTCATGAAGTTCATCAATTATGGATCACATACATAAGAATCATACATCTCACCCTAGAAACTATAAATGTTATTTAATCAAGACAAACAATTAAATAATTTTCTCAAATCTATTTAACTATCTCTATATATAAATTATTGGCCAAACAATTAATAGCATAAATATCATATTAAATAATATGATTAAATTATAATTATAATTCTAGTAAAATATTAGATCATCACATGGTGAAAATTGGGTTCATAAGATCCCTAGATTAATAAATTAACTAGACATAATTTTGTCCATAATGCTTATATTTTTCATATAGAAAGACATAAAAATTGAAAAAGAAAAGAGTAGAAGAAGACATACAATCAATCTTTTGAATTGTAGAACTAATTTTCTCTTGAATCTCCACCAAAATTGTATCTCCTTTTGAATTTGTTTTATTTTTCATTTTTTTAGCTGCAAAAACTGATCAAAATTATGCTAATGGCAGCTTCTTAGGGTTTATAGGGTGATTAGAGGCTTAAATGTAACTCAAATAAAATATGAACCATCATATTAGCTTTATATCAAAGGCTAAGATGAAAAAGGAAATTTTACAATACCAGCCAATCAGAATCATAATGTGGCATGTAGAAATTATAGGGTGAATCACAAAGTGACGCGTGGTAGGGAAGACCGATATGAGTCAATGCAAGCTGAGTCAAAACCACGCGATGCAATATGATTCACAGATGTAGATGGCGTGGTATGCTGGTGGATTGCGGGGAACAATCACATGATGACACGTGTTATGCGTTGCATTCCTCCTCACACACTGAGATTTATGATTCATTATCCCTACTTGTGTGACATCTACGTGGCTTGTCTAGTTAGCTATTTTGCTTGCGTGGTAGGCCACATGACAACTTCTGATTGGTCCTATATTAAAAATCCATAAAAATTCCAAAAAATTCCCAAAATTCCAAAAATTATATTTCAATCCCTTTTCAATAAAATGTTTATATTTTAATATTTTTAGCCCCAAAAATACTATTTATTGAATAAAACAAGTAAATATTAAATAAAAAAAGCACACTAATGACTTTTCTTTCATATAGTCATAAATTATAAGACTATATACATACATACATACATACATACATACATACATACATACATACATACATACATACATACATACATACATACATACATACATATATCAACTCACAACAAATTACCCTTATAAATAAAAAGATAAAATTAAAAATAAGGTTGGTGGGTGTTGTAAGGCTAAAAAAATTATAAAAAAAGAGAAAAAGAAAAGAAAGTGAAGAAGAGATGTAGAATAAAAGAATGAAAAGAATAATAAGATAGGGTGCCCAAAAATATTAAATGAAAACTCAGATGTGAAAAAAACCTAAATATATGCATTTATCTACCCCATTCTAAGCCTTACACTATAAGCATGTAATGTCCTATTGATCTTTAGCTAAGTGCATACTTACATTAGTGGAGAGGGGTGTGAAAAATAGACTTATGAAACTTGTTCTAAATCTTAGTTGATTAGTACACTCATACAAGTTGATTTCATGAGTGCATTGGATGACATCATATGCAACACACATACAAATCAATTCGTCAAAAACCTTGCATATCCTTGCATTAATGGAACGTTGATTGATGAATATGTGAACTTTCTTGTCATAGAATTATACAACTTTTGAAAGGGATGGTTTTCGCTGAATATGCATGTATTAATATATATGTATTTATGAATGTACTACCCATATATTTTTAGCTAGATATACTTGGCTTTGCTCGAGAGCAAGCAAAGAGTTAAGTTTGGGGCTGTGATAATTCTACAAAAGTATCATGAAAAAGCTTAATTTTTTGTTTAATATGATAATGTAAATGAAAATATATCAAACATATCAAAAATAGGTGAAAATTAGGACAAATATAGAATTACAAGGTCGATCGATCAAATTTTTATAACTATATTGATTGAAAAATAGGCTCGATTAATCGAGTGATAATGATTAAAAAGTGTGAGCATAAAATTAAATCCCAACTTTCAAACTCAGCCATTAAATCATAGTAATAAGCATCCTAATATAATGAGGATCAATTTCAGCCTATTTAATGTACCATAAAGAGGTCATAAGAACACACAATTAAGATTACAAACTTTAGCAGCTGCCAAGAAGAGAAAAATTCCAAGAGAGGATTAAAGGAAACACAACTTTGTGAAGGATTCAAGAGAAGATTAGTGCTAAAAATCAAGAGATTGAGTGTATCTCTTCTTCTTTTCTTTTCTTTATCAATTGTAATTATCTTTCTTTATGAAAAATTAGAGCTTTAAGATCATAATTATGTCTTGTTAATTTATTAATCAAGGGGTCTTATAAACCCAATTTTTTACATGTGATGATATAATATTTTATCCCAATTGTTATTACAATTTAATTATATTATTTAATCTTATTTTTATACTATTAATTGTTTGGACAACAATTGATATATAAAAGCAATTAAATAGATTTGAGAGAATTATTTAATTGTCTGTCTTGATTAAATAACATGCCCAGTTTCTAGTCAAAAGTGTACGATTCTTATGTGTGTGATTTATAATTGATGAATTTAATATGTAATATGCAATTTAATTATCATGATAGTGTAATTAGGTTAATTACTATATAATGTGTAGTATAAGTAAGAGAGGAATGCATGTTAGGTTAGATTCAATTGATCATATAATTGATTGATGATTATATTAGAGAGAATTTTAGTGATTCGCATGTTAGGAAATTAAGAGATTAAAGATTTCTAGATCATTTTCTCATATATATTTATAGTTGTTGAGTCTTGTGATTTAAAGTTAATTGTTATTTATTTATCAGCTTTTATAATTTTCTATTGTCCAAATAATATTCGTAATAATCATATTAGTACTCGATTATAATTTACACAACTTCTTGTGAGATCGATATTCGTACTTAGGTACATTATATTACTTACACGACCCATATATTTACAGATCGCATCATGTTGATCAACTAAGTAATCAAGTTCTTCAATATTATAGTAGTTAGAGACATCACTTAATGTATTTCTTTTTTTATAGTTAGAGGCCTACATTTTGCTAATTATTAAGGTCAATATGTACATATTTCATATTTTGGTATTTAGTAATTAAATTAACTTGTGGTTGTAGTGAAAATTAGTTATTTGTTAAAAATTATTATACGTAGGAAAAAAATTTACAAAAAATTATTATTTTTAAATTTTTTTGGATACAAATGATGACTATATCTAAAAGTATCACCAAAAACTTATCATTGACTGTATTTAAATCTCTATACGTATAGTAATAAAACTTTTAAGTACAGTTGATGATTGTATCTAAAAGTATCACATAAACGTTCTCTAGTCACGACTTTACCTAAAAGTGAGACCTTTAGTAATTACAAGTACAGTTAGATTCGCAAAAATGATTGTACCTAAAATGTTTTAAATATACTAAATGATCGTAACTAAATGCATTTTTTCTTGTAATGTGTGCTTGTTCAATGTCATTAGTAAAACCTATGGTGATATGTTTTTGTGCAACTAAATGTTAGGGGCATTTTTATAATTGATAAATTATGTATTTTGTATTTTTTAACCTTTATGTCTCATTATACATATTGATATATTTTTTAAAAAAATAAGAAAATGGCATTAAGAGTTCTATAAAAGAAAGTGATAAGGTGACCCTTAAAGGGGCTAAGCCATCGGAGGTGTTAGACATAACAGTGTACTCCCTTATCCATGTCAATGAGAATAAGTAGTGAACTTTTACATGTAATTTCTTCAATTATTTTTTGTCATGTTTGTATCTTTTTGATGTGCATTTCTAACGATGTTGTGTGATATATTGATGATTGACGTGTAATTACTCCTTATTTACTTTGTGTTCGTAAGTTATAGCAAATAAGTTCACATGTGTTACCCAAATTGACTTGCTTTCTTGTAAGTTTAATAAGTCTTGAATAATTCAAATGTAACTAAATAGATCGTTAGGCACAAGCACATATGTTGTTATTGAAATCCGATTGGCTCAATTAAGAGGAATTCGACTATATAGATTCAATTATGATATCGCAAGGACTATCCTTATAGATAGTTTCAATCAAATGAGATATAACACTAATTTAATATTGTAAACAAGTAGTAGTCACTTTTAAATATGCAAATACATTATATAATTAAGAGGCTTTCTGCTTTCTTTTGTATTTAGATATTTTGATATGATTTGCACCGTTTGTCTATAATAGAAATGATTTTAGTTTTTTTGGATAAAAATATATATAATAATCTAGTTACTTTTTTGGTTTTTTTATTTTGATGGATCAGGTTGACTTCATTCATATAATCTGATTTCTGCTTTCAGATTACAAAGACACAATAATTATACACACAAAATTATAATCTTTTTAAAGAAAAGAATTTACGACCATTGCAAGTGGAAATTCCATAATTATATTTATTGCGTTTATCAAAAACATATAATATGTTTTAATGTAATATTTATAATTAATTTAATAAATAAAATAAATAGATAAATAATGTAATATTTATAATTAATTTAATAAATAAAATACACAGATAAATACAACGTAATAACATACTTAATTCATTTAATTAAACTTTTAGTTAAATTTTCTTTAATTAATATCTTATATTAATAATAATGATATGATATACCATAAATAATTTAATAAACAATTTGGATATAATAAAAAATCAATTTAGTCAATTTACTTGGTGTAATTTAGTTTCTTAAATTAGAAATTGAATCATTTAATTGTTTTATATTGAAAAAATATGTTAAAATAGATATTTAATAATTTTAAAATTATTTTATTAAAAAATTATCAGAAGTATTCAGGCTATTCATTATATGAAATATTTTTTATATTCATTGTACCATAAAATTTGAAAAAACAATAAAAAATATTTTTAAAACTTATAACTATAAAAATAATATTTATATATTTAATTCATATATTGTTTCTATTGAAAAACTTTATATATAATTTTATTTTGAATTTCATCTAATTAGATCATGTTTAATATTATTATAGTATTATTTTTATAGTTATAAGTTCTAATGATGTTATTTTTTTATAATTTTTTTTAAAAATTTAATTTAATACTTTTAATATTTTTTAATTAATTATGGATAATGATATTATAATAATAATATTTATTATTATCACAATAGCAATATATAAAAAATTTATTTTATTTATAGTATTAATTACATATTATTGTCATTATTTTAAAATAAAGTTACTATTAATAAAATATTTTGTTAACATTAAGCATTTACATCATGATAATATCAATACCCTTAATTATTTACATTTTTTAAAATATCTTTTAATAAGTTATTCTGCCTAAATTTAACCAATTTAATTGATTTTGTGGTCATTTTAGTCATGTATGTGATTTATACACTCCAATCCTATAATTTTTTAAGTGAGTTTAATTAATGTTTAAATTTAAATCAATAACAAAATAAGAAAAAAATGGACTCAAAATTATGATGTGTCCTATGTGATCTAAATTATTTTTAAAGGGACATTATGGGGATTTTGAAATTTTCCTATTCCTTCATCTTCAACGATCATATAGCCCCTAGTTCACCCATTTAAGAACCAATCAACCAACCTCATTTATGCCATACCCAAATTCTTTTTAACTCTTCTTCTAGTTATATTCTTCATCATACACATCATTTTCAACTGAGATTTCATTATATAATTTCATAGAAAGTAGCAGATTTCAGCTATCATTTTTGTGTGTTTTTTTTTCCGAAAAAATGAACCCATCCAACACACCAAATTCTTTTCGGGAGTTGTTTCCCTATAAAGGACATCATGGACTCATCAAAATCCTACGCATTATTTCTATATGTGCGAGACGGTAAGTAGTTCTACATATTTTTTGGAATTTTTTTTTTAATGTTTAAATGTTAGATCATAATTTTGATCTAAAAAAATTCATGAAACCATATGAACATAAATGTAAATACAGAGGAAGCAAAATGAATTGAAAAGTTTTCTCTAACTATTAATCACGCTTCACCATACTCACACGAAAATATTGATGGTGTTTCGGTTTGATGCTTCTAAACATTTCTTTCTTAATCATGATGGTGCAGAGACTAAAGTTTCTGAAATTCATTCTAAAATTAATTGAGAGGAGGCATAGGGACTAACCATATATATATATATAAGCACATTTGGGTGCTTTGTCCATCAAAGAGCAAAACAGAACATGCACTTGAGGGGCTGAAGAATGTGGGTGAGTGATGGAAGTTATTTGACCACATTTTAGTCAACTTCTCGATTAGTTATCGAGATTTTAGGAGAGGAAACCCAAAATTCTTCCACTTGGTCCATATATTCTATCATTCAACTTTATAAAAAACAAAACACATGAATCAAGGTGATAGGTCCTCTAATGATGAGTATTATCTTCCATGTATCATGATGCATTATGTATCTCAAGCCCATACCACTTAATGAATAAACCCTATGTTTATTCGAGCCCCATAACTTAAATATATTTTCTCAAAATATGTGCATAAATTCAATAAGAAAACATCAACTAAATAAGAGTTTCATTAAAATATCAAATGTACTTACAATGAACATTTACATCATGGAACCAAGTCTCATTCTTACTACATGATCCTTGAAATAATTTGGTAGCATGTCTTTAGTCAAAAGATCAGCAATCATTAACTCTACGACTACTACTCTTATTGTTCTTAGCCATAAACATAACATCTGAGTTTTCACAATACAATCTCAATGGCCTAGAAATAGAGTCAGCTATTCTAAGCTTGAAAATTAAACTCTTCAACCATACACCATGTGACGTAGCCTCAAAGCATGACACAAACTCGGCCTCTATAGTGGAGGTAGTAGTCAAGGAATGCTTCACATCCCTCCAAGACAAGGCTCCACCGATAAGCATGAAAATGTAACCATATGTTTATTTGCATGAATCAACACAGCTAGTGAAGTCTGCAGTAGAGTATCTAATCACTTACAGATCTTTGGTTTGTCTATACATGAGCATGCAATTTTTTTCCCTTGAAGGTACCTCATCACCTTCTTTGCAGCTCTCCAGTGGTCATAACCTGGGTTACTCTGATATCTTCTTAGCATCCCAACAAAAAATGAAATGTTAGGTATGGTGCAGACTTGAGAATATATTAAGCTTTCAATGTCAGAAGCATATGAAATGGTTTTCATCTATTCCCGCTCGAGCTCATTTTTAGGGCATTGGATTAGGTTGAATCTGCCACCCTTCACAATGGGTGTCGCACTCGGTGAACAATCCTTCATCCAAAATCTCTCTAAAACTTTATTGATATAGGTCTCATAAGACAAACCCAAAATGCCACGAGATCTATCCCTATGGATATTAATGCCAATGACATAAGATGCCTCACCCAAATCCTTCATATTAAAGTTTTTCGAGAGAAATTGTTTCACCTCATATAACAAACCCTTATCATTGGTTGCAAGCAAAATATCATCCACATATAGCACCAAAAAACAAATCTCTTACTCCCAATGACCTTCTGGTATATACATTAATCCATGATGTTCTCTTCAAGACCAAATGAAGAGATGACGTCATGGAATTGCAAATACCATTGATGGGAAGCTCGTTTTAATCCATATATGAATTTATTAAGCTTACAGACCAAGTGCTCACCATCACTAGAGGAGAATCCTTTAGGTTGTTTCATATAAACCTCTTCCTCTAGGTCACCATTAAGGAAAGTTGTTTTCACATCCATTTGATGCAAATCCAAATCAAAATGGGAAACTAATGACATGATCACACAAAGTGAATCTTTCTTAGATATAAAAGAGAATGTCTCCATGTAGTTGATTCCCTCCCTTGAAGTGAATCCTTTGGCAACGAGTCTTGCCTTATGTCTCTCAATGTTGCCTTGTGAGTCTTTCTTTGTCCTAAAGACCCATTAACATCCAATGACTTTTACACCATCAGGAAACTTGATGAAAACTAATCGTCACACATGAAGTATATGCAATAAATATGAAAGTATATGTATCGCAACAAATAATATAATGATAAGAAAAAATCGTTACCACAGAGATTATTTTTTTAGAAACTAATTTTTTAAACTAAAAAAATAAAAATCAATTTTTTGGTGTTTTTATATTTTAAGAAAGAAAAATTAAAATAACTAAAAGTAAATAGCAATAATTAATTAAATCAGATTTGGTCACTAAAAAAATATATGAGAAAATATCTAGGAATACTTAATCCTTCAATTTTTTAAACATACGAATTGCTAAAATCTCACAATATAATTATCAATTAATTACATAATCAATTGAATCTAACCTAGCATGTATTCCTTTCTCAAGTAAACTACAAACCATATAGTAATTAATTTAATCACACTCTCATGCCAATTAAATTGCATACTACTCATTAAGTTCATCAATTATGGATCACATACATAAGAATCATACATCTCTACCTAGAAACTATGCATGTTATTTAATCAAGACGAAAAATTAAATAATTCTCTCAAATTTATTTAATTATCTCTATATATAAATTGTTGGCCAAACAATTAATAGCATACAAATTAGATTAAATAATATAATTAAATTATAATTATAATTGGGATAAAATATTAGATCATCACATGGTAAAAATTGGGTCATAAGATCCCTAGATTAATAAATTAATTACACATAATTGTGTTCATAAAGCCCATATTTTTCATAAAGCAAGACATAAAAATTGAAAAATAAAAGAGTAGAAGAATAAATACAATCAATCTCCTCTTTAATCTCTACCAAAATTGTGTCCCCTCTTGATTTTGTTTTATATTTTCTCTCTTTTAGCTCCGAAAATAGACCAAAATTATGCTAATGACGGCCACTTAGGATTTATTGAGTGATTATGGGCTCGAGTGAGAAGCAAGTTGGGAGTCGTTGCCCCGGCTCTTTCTTTCACTGCTAACCTATAGCTCAAGTGCGATCTGGATCATCAAATCATCTTCAGATCAAGGACTACGATCAAAACAATCAAAATTGACAACGCTAACCAATCACAGCGCGACACGTGACATCAAAAAATTCACTGGGTGAATCAGAGCACGATGCGTGGCATGGGAGACCGATCAAAGTCAATGCTCACTAAGTCAGTGCCATGAGGTGAGACGTGATTCACAAAAATGAATGGTGTGGCATTCGGGTGGAATGTTAGGAGCAACCGGGTGGCGACATGTGACAGTGAAGTTTGACCACACTCTGAACTCGGATTGAATGCCTTGTTGACACGTGGTATGCATTTCGTCCTCCTAATATGCAGCGTAACGTGATTTGCTATCCTTGCTTGCATGGCAACCAGGTGGCTTGCCCAGTCAGCTCTCATACTTGTGTGGCAAGCCACATGGAAGATTCTGATTGGTCCTGCGTTAAAAATCCATAAAAATTCCAAAAATTATATTTTCACTAAAAATTTATATTTTAATATTTTTAGCCCAAAAATACTATTTATTGAATAAAATGAATAAATATTAAGTAAAAAAGTACACTAATGACTCTACTTTAATAGAGTCATCAAGATCCCAAACTCAATTAGATGTTATAGAATCCATCATTTCTTTTATGGAATGGTACCATAAGTTGAAAACCTCAACACGCATGCCCTGTGAGGATCATTTTTGGCTCCAATATTGTAGTCACACTCTTGTAGATATACAACATAGTCACTAGGAATCTTCGATTTTCTTACTCTAGTAAATATTCTTAATACTACATCAATATTCTCCTAAGGAGTAGGATCATGTTGTTCATCTGGTTGTTCAACAACTTTAGGCATCTTTTGAACTTCAACATCTACTTGATCAGGATCAACAACTTGTGGTATTCCAAGATTGGTTCTCTAACACGAATTTGTACTCAAGGCACGTTGTTAATAATAACGATCAGTCTATTAATTGAAGTGGCATACTAAGATCAATTGCTCCCAATAATCAAGTCATTCTTAAGAAATTTTTCATTTCTTGATTCCATAAACCTAGTGCTATGAGATGGACAATAAAACCTATATCCTTTAGACCTTTTGGCATATCCCATGAAATACCCACTTATGGTTATTGGGTCCAACTTCTTTTCTTATGGATTGTAAACTCTTACTTTAGACGGACAACCCCAAATGCATACATGTCTCAAACTTGGTTTCCAACCTTTGAATAACTCAAAAGGTGTCCTTGGGACAACCTTGGTTGGAACTCAGTTCAATATGTACGTAGCCATCTTAAGAGCTTCAGTCCACAAGGACTCATGAAGTCTGGTGCTAGCAAGCATGCTTCGCATCATGTCCAATAATGTTTGGTTTCTCCTTTTAGCTACTCCATTCTAGTCCAGAGATCTAGGAAAACTGTATTGGGCAACAATCCCATTCTTTTGAAGAAACCTCGAAAATGTACCACTCGCTTGTCCACTCACAGTGTATCTACCATAGTACTCTCATCCACTATCGGATTTCACGATCTTAATTTGTTTGACGCATTGTTTATCTACTTCAACTTTAAACACCTTAAAAGAATCTAGTGCTTCATTCTTTCTGTTAAAGAAGTAGAGATACATGTATCGTGAGTAATCATCTATGAAAGAGATGAAGTACTTATCACAATATGTATCCATGTTTGGACTAAAATGTCTGTGTGTATGATTTCCAATAACTTAGAGCTCCTTTTGGCGTCCTTCTTCAACTTGTTAGTCTGCTTGCCTTTAATGCAGTCTATATAAATCTCAAAGTCACTAAAATCTAGAGTACTAAGTACCCCATCATTTACCAATCTTGTAATTCTCTCAATGAAGATATGTCCTAGTCTCTGATGCCATAACATAGAAGACTCTTTGTCCATAACACATCGCTTAGTACCAATATTTTCATGAACGTGCATAGTTGTATAGTTGCCATTATTTTGTAAATTAAGGAGAAAAAGACCATCATACAAGTACTATATCTAATAACATCATATTTATAAAATAAATTAAACCCAAAGTCTGAAAAGTTAAAGGAATAGCATTTGATACAAGTTTGGATACTGAAATCAAATTCCTAGAAAAATTAGGAATATAAAATTTCTTTTTCAAATTTTAAAAGAAACTACTACTTTAAACCAATATGCATGTGCCAATGGCTCCACATGCGAGAGCATCTTATTTCCTAAATAGATGCTACACTCATTTCCCATTAGTTTTCGTAGGTCTCGCAAATCCTACAATGAATTGGTAACATGGATTGTAGAACCAGAATCAATCTACCACGTGTTATGATTAACATCAGTCATATTGGATTCATAACAAACAAATAAAAGTTAAGTACCTTTCTTATCAATCCATTTCATGAACTTAGAGCATTGTTTCTTAACGTGACCTTTTTTCTTACCTAAGAAGCACACAATCTTCTTTTTAATGTCCTTTTGAGGAGGTATTTTTCCCTTCCCCTTGTCCCTTGTTTGATCCTTCTTGTTTTTCTTCCCAGGGGTAGTCAAGTTCACATTTTCCTTTTCCCTTTCCCTTTCCCTTACCCTTATAAGTAGCATGCCTTCTTCTTGAAAACACATGGTCAACAATTCATTTATCAACTATTTGTACTTATATGTGTTATAGGATATCTTAAATGAGTCATACTGTTGAGGTAATGTACAAAGGATTTAGTGAACCAAGAAGGCTTATGACATCTCAACCTTTAATGTTTTCAACTAGGCTACAATATCCCTCATGAGCATGATATGATCATGCACACCCCTAATGATAGTGAGCCTTAAGGATGAAAAGTATATGATGAGGGTGCTCGCCACTGCCTTGCGTGAAGTGGTTAACTGATAATCAATAGCCTTTATTAAGTCTTGGACCTTGTCATACTACTCGATGGAGCCCCTAATACCAACAAATATTTTTGTCTTTATGAACATAACGGAGAGACGATTACATCGCTCCCATTTATCATAAAGAACAACTGTATCTAGAGAGCTGATTTCAGTTACTGAATGGGGCTCCTCCTTCCTAATGGCATAATCTATGTCCATCCATCCCAAATGAAGGAGAACTCTCTCTTTTTAGACCTTATAGTTATCCCCTTTGAACTCGAGAACATCACATCTTATATTAGAGTAATAAGCAGGTTGAATTGCTACAATAAATTAAATATTCATGATCATATTACTAAATTTGAAGCTAACATAAAAATATGACATGTGTTTACCAATGTAAAATCATGTTTAAAATATGAATCTAGTGACATAAAACTTGCATGTGAGCTAAAGTTTTAATTCAATTAGAATCATCTAAACTTTACGATAAAACTATCAAATTATGTTCATTTTCCTAATCTCTGTGGGTAAATTAGAAAACATAATTTGATATTCTATCCTAATTAATCATACAAAATATAATAAAAATTAATGTGTGATAAGATTTATTATATTACATATGATTAATCACAATTAATGTTTATTTTCTAAATGTGATCCTAAATAAACCTTATTGTATAGTTTTGATTAATTGAAGATGTTGTAGCTACTCTCTAATTAGTTAAACTATATGAATCACTTAAACATTAACTAAATTCTTAGGCTCAATTATTGCGTAAAACCATAAGCAATATTAATTTAATTCTAAATGTACAAATATTATGTAACTCCATATTACATGTATAAAGAAATGATAAAACAATTATACAAGCAAAATAAATAATATAAGCACAAATTAAATTTATAAGAAGCCATTAACAATTAATTTCATTACACATAAATTATTTAACCAAATTTCATATGTATAATAAATCACAAAATTTATACATACAAATACCAAAACAAATAATTTAAGCATAATGAATTTAAACAATTTATCATAAATAAATTTTAATGTGCGAAAATTATTTAAACAAATGTCACATGTATAATAAATAACAAATATTTTACACATAACAAGCCTAAGTTAAATAAATTAATCACATTAAAATTATATTTTTAATTTAGCATCAAAATTAGCCAAAAATAAAAATTAAATTATGAATTTTTTTTGCCCCCTAAACAACAAGTCGTTTCGCTCGTTTTCAACCTCCATCCGAAAAGATACTTGGCCATTTCTTGCAATTCTAATGACAAAAAATGATATTCTTTTTATCAAAATTCTTAGAATTAAATTTTTCCATTAATTCATAGTCTTAGTTTGAATCAAAACTTCAAAATAAAAAAAAAACATGAATTTCAAAACTCCAATGAAACACGAATGACAAATTAGAATTATTGGAACAACTAAAACAACATTTTAAAGCACAGAATAATTCGAATGTCAATACTAAAATAATTGATGATCTCCATACACATCAAAACTGAGTCAAAGAAAAAACCTAATTTTGCAATGTATATGATGAAATAGAGTAAAACAAAGGTGTTTTCAAAATGGCTATGATACCAAATGTTAGATCATAATTTTGATCCAAAAAATTCATGAAACTATATAAACATGAATGTAAACACAAAGGAAGCAAAGGGAATTGAAAACTTACCTCCATCCATTGGTCACACTTCACCACACTCAGACGGGAACTTTAATAGTGTTTCGGTTTGATGCTTTTAAACCTTTCTCTTTTAATCATTATGGTACAGAGACTAAAGTTTCTGATATTGATTCTGGAAGTAATTAAGAGGAGGCTTAAGGACTAACCGTATATATAAGCACGTTTGAGTGCTCTGTCCATCAAAAAGCAAAACAGAACGTGCAATTGAGGGACTAAAGAACGTGGGTGAGTAATGGAAGTTGTTGGACCACATTCTAACTAACATCTCAGCTGGTTACTGAGATTTCAAGAGAAGAAAACCAACATAAACTATTTTTATTTGATTGAGAATTGTGATCCTTACGTGGGTTTTCTTGAGAATCCATTGAACATAATAATTTTCTCTTCCAATAAGAAGAATATAAAAGAAATCATAAATAAGCTTTTAGTTTTATGGAGAAAGCAGCTTATGATTTTAGTAGCTAATGATTGATGCTTGAATAAATAGTAGTTAATGATTGGTGCTTGATCACCACACATGAAGTGTGTGTAATAAATATGAAAGTATACGTATCGTAACAAAAAAAATATAATGATAAAAAATGATCATTCCCATAGAAATTATTTTATTAGAAACTAATTTTTAAAACTAAAAAAATAAAAATCAATTTTTTTTGTTTTTATAATTTAAGGAAGTAAAATTAAAATAACTAAAAGTAAATAGCAATAATTAATTAAATCAGATTTGGTAACTAAAAAAATATATGAGAAAATATCTAAGAATACTTAATCTTCTAATTTTCTAAACATGTGAATCACTAAAATCCCTCCAAAATAATTATTAATTAATTACATGATCAATTGAATCTATCTTAGCATATATTCCTCTCTCAAGTAAACTACACATCATATAATAATTAATTTAATCACACACTCATATCAATTAAATTGCATATTGTTCATTAAGTTCATCAATTATGGATCATATACATAAGAATCATACATCTCTACTTAGAAACTATGCATGTTATTTAATCAAGACAAACAATTAAATAATTCTCTCAAATCTATTTAATTGTCTTTATAGATAAATTGTTGGCCAAACAATTAATAGCATAAAATAAGATTAAATAATTTAATTAAATTGAAATCATAATAGGAGTAAAATACTAGATCATCACATAGTAAAAATTGGGTTCATAAGATCCATAGATTAATAAATTGATTGCATATAATTTTTTCCATAAATCTCATATTTTTCATAAAAAAAAGACATAAAAATTGATAAAGAAATGAGTAGAAGAAGAAATAAAAACAATCTCTTGAATTGTAGTGCTAATCTCCTTTTTAATCTCCACCAAAATTGTATCTCTACCAAAATTGTATCTCCACCAATTTTTTTTCTATATTTTCCTCTCTTTTTAACTCCAAAAACTGATCAAAATTATGCTAATGATGACTCCTTAGGATTTATGGGATGATTAGGGAGTTTAATATAACTCATATGGAATCTGGGCCGTTCGATCAACTTTAGATCAAGAGATAAGATCAAAATAAGCAAAGTTAACAATGCTAGTCAATCACAACATGACACGTGACACACATAATTCACTGGACGAATAAGAGAGTGACACATGGTAGGGAAGACCATTTCGAGTCAACGCATGCTAAGTCATCGCCATGCGGCACAATGTGATTCGTGGATGCAGATGGCATAGTATGCTGGTGGATCACAGGTAGAAATTGTGTGACAATATGTGACAGTGTTTTTTAACTGTGCTCTGAACTCAGATTGAACGTCGTGCTGACATGTGTCATACACATCATGTGGTAGCTTTTGATTGATCATGCTTAAAAATCCATAAAAATTTCAAAAATATCGCAAAAATTTTCAAAATTTATATTTTCACCTTTTACACTAAAAAAATTATATTTTACTATTTTTAGTCCCAAAAATACTATTTATTGAAAAAACAAGTAAATATTAAGTAAAAATGTGTACTAATAACTCTGTCATCTACATTGTTCATTTTTGTTAAAAAAAATTCTCGTTAAATTAATAAAGTCAAGTTCTGATGTATACTTCGCATATTGTTTGTGTTTCAAGTGTATAAATGAGACTGCAATTAACACTTTTTTTGCATTCTCACTTCAAACAAATAAAAAGAAAAGCACCAAATATTATAGATGATTGATACTTAATATTTTTGCATGAGTCCTATGAGGACTATAACTAAACACTATCAGGCAATAGCCAGTGTAAACATCCATGTCACTAATGTTTACATGTAAATGTGTGTTTCAAATGTCCTAGTCATTGAGGTACATAATTTAACGCTTGAGATTGTTTAAGTTGGAAGCATACCTATGGACGTTCAAGCCTAGCTTCACATTGACTCGTAAGAAGCCTAATTTATCAACCCTATATCTTGCTCATCACAATTTCAGAACGGATGGCTCTTTTCTTCCTCCACATGAGGCAAAAATCATGCAGGCAAAGTCCCAAAGGAAGGAACCTCTTAAGTTCATAACATTAACTTCAAACCACTTTCTAAACAAGTTAGAGTGACATAAGAATCAAGCAGTAATATTCATTTTAACATAATTTAAATGCATAACCAAATGTCGATAGATATACAGTATCCAAAGACTTAATTCCTACTAGAATATACAACTTTCAATCTACACAGTTAGCATTTGCAAGTGGCTTACATTTTACACAGAATTATAGATGTTCGGGAATAGGAATTACATGTACCAAAACTGCTCGTATGACCTTACATTGCATTCAAAACAGGTTTCAAATCTGGAATAAAAAAAATACAGTGGTCTCTTTAAGTAGCACTACTTGCCTTCCTTATCTTGAATGTTTGTTTTCTTTTTGCCTTGATCTTGACACATTTTGTTAGGGTTGCTACCACTTCATGTGAAACCTGAGTTAACAAACAGCTCAAACAGTGACATAAAAAATGTTAGAAATGCAAGAAAATTATGTCTGAAACAGCTCAAAAATGCTCAACAGATTAGTAAACATGTCAAAAACAGGTCATGAACATGTCTCAAATAGCCCAACGTGGCCCAACAATTACAAACCAGTTACTAAATTAGTTAGTTACTAAACCAGCTCAAATATAAGTCAGTTACATTTTTTTGCTCAAAAATTAAACAAAAACATATCAAAAAGAATATTTACTAAACCTCTAACAATGGGCATCTCAAAATAGCTCAAAAAAATGTCAAAATTACTGGGCATCTTAAAACAACTAAAATATTTCACAAAAACATATCAAAAAATTCAAAAACAGTTCAAACAGACTACATATCATGCATTCATGATAGATTACCAACATTTAGAGTAAGAAGTACTTGCTGAACATTCTGGTTGAGATGAGCACATTCTTGAATCCAAATCTGGTTGTGAATTACTGATTGTTGCTCCTATATTAGATTGTATTAATGACTGATATACATAAAGTAATTCAGATTGAGAATTGTTTAGTCTACTTTCAGTTGCCAATTAGTTTAAATAATAAATTAAATTAAAATCATATCATCATATAAAACAACTACAGTTCATAAAATTTAATAAATGTGTTAAAATTAAAGATGTTACCCTCTTAATTAAGCATATTTTTGTATTATGTCTAGTCTTGTCACAAGTTCTATACTTATAACAACTCCAATTCTTCTCATCTTATCATGTTCATCACCATGCCCAGGAAAAACACTTTTACCTTTCCTAACAAAATCAAACATTGTTGATTTGAACCTTGTGTTTCTAGGCTTACATCCCCTTCTTCTACTTTTTGGTTGTTGAATAGATTGATTATCCTCATTGTCAAATTTAATTGTGTCCCCATGATGGAAACTAGGAATTGGGATATTACTGGCAGTTATGACTGTTCAAAAGCTGGTCTCTTTTATAATGGATGAACATAATCCATGGGATCTTTATTTTTATTCAAAACGTAACTCAAAGCATGATAGCATGGAATGCCATTAAATTTCCACGATGTACATGTACAATTTCTATTATTTAGATCCACTGATATCTTTTCATTACTTCCCACATTGACTTCTAATAGATTATCCTCACCATGAAAAAGGTTGGATCTTCATGCAATCACTTAAATTAACATTATATGTCTTCATGATTTGATCTCCTATAATATATGGCCATCTAGTTGCCTCCTTTATCTTCCTAGCAAACCTATCTCTTAGATATTGCCTAATAGTTTCTAACATCAATAACAGAGGTTGTGATCTTGCAGACTTTAATACCTTATTAAAGCTTTCACAACGATTGTTACATTGAGTGTCACACATAGTTTCACATCTATCAAAGAAAAATAAAAAAAAACATTAGTAAAGACACAAAAATAATAACACAAAAAATTGTTACATATTAATTTTTAAAAAAAATATTATAGTTATCATATAACCTGTAATGTGCCATACTTCATGTATTTGGACCTTTAATTTACCCTTAAGCCATTCATATGCTTCTAGATTATTTTCTTTCAATTTTGTACCATAATTATAACCCGAACACAACTCCAAAAATATAGTGAAATTTTCACCTCTTCATCCACCTTCACATTCTTAGTGAAGTTTTAAGAAATATGTGATTCACAATGCCCGGGGTTAATTCTTTAAATACTACAACTAATCTTGGATGTTCATATGATATCAATGTACATCTTATATGAATGTCCATCCTTCACCTCTCATTATATCCAAATTATTAATCACTAACTAAAGAAACTATTTACAACTTTCTTTAGACTCTCTCCCAATCACTACGTATGCCATAGGGTTTTAAATTCTTCAAATTCTTAAAAAGAATAATTCGAGATAAATCACATACAAATCGAGAGTCGAGCCTTATTGGGTATATGTCATTGTTGGCATCGTGACCAACAACACATAAAAAATGACCACTATCATGACCAGATTATAAATATCAAATCCCGAGAATTTTTTATAACCTTTTAGGAACCCTTTTCAATACACAAATATAATTTCTCAAAATTATTTAAATATATATAAAGAAATTAAAAAAAATTCAATAAACAAAAATTATAAAAACAATTCAATAAATAAAAATTATAAAGAAATTTCAATAAACATAAATTCAACATTAAAATTAATATTAAAATAAGATAAATTACCTTTCAACTCATTGTAGTTAGCAACTTTGTTGTCATGTTTGGATTTGTATTTTTGAGCTTACTAAGATATTGACTTACAACTTGTATTGTTCTTCGTAGCTGTCATGCAATGTCTTCTTAGTAACTTTACAGCATGTTTTGAAATTTGAGATAATGTTTTTTTGATAACTTATATAATTTGAAATAATTTATCATTTTTAGACTTTAAATTTTAGTATTATTTTATTTATTTTTATTGATTTTAGATTTTATTATTATTATTTAAATTTTATTACAAACTTAATGATAACGAAAATCTAAAATTTTTAGTCGAATTTAAATTAATATAATATATATAAATAAAGGAGGCAGCCGGGGAGGTTTAGAGAATAGGTTTTAATATATATATATATATATAATATAAAAGGCATGTGAAGGAGAACAGAAAAGAAAAAAAAAAGAGAGAAGAGACTGCTGGTAGAAAATCAAAAGAAAAAAAATAGAGCGGCGATGGCAGTTTGAAAAAAAAAATAAGTAAAAAAGGAACAGCGGCCGGACTGCGAAGGGAGAAAAAAAAAGCAGAATTGCAGGAAAGAGGAAGGACGGCCGCGACGGAGAAAGAAAAACGCGGGTGAAGACACGAAAATAAATTCTTTATGTGAGTTAATCTTTTTTCAAATTCATTCAAAAAATTATGATAAATTTGTTTATAAAATTTAATTTTTAACATGATCTAATTTATCTTTATTTTAGGAAAAAAATGTAATTTAATTTTAAATTATGCTTAATTTTTATGTTAATTTGAATTATTTATCTTCATATTTGTCTGATTTATTATGAGTTTAATGTTTCTACTTAACTGACCATTAATTAGATGATTTTAGTATTATGATTTACTATCGAAAGGAGGAATTATAGGATATATCTGAAATATTTTGACATAGGTAAATATAGAAATTGAAAGACTTTTATGAACCGGTGTAGTTTTAAAAATCATTGGTCTTAATGATTTCTTGCTTGTGTAAATTAATAAACAAGATTATTTCCAATTGACTATCGAATAAGGTTTTTGGATATTTTTAGATATTGTTAACAAATAGAAAGAATTAAATTCAATTAACTAGATGAGTAAAACATAACGAATGATTAAATGAAATCGATTTCCTAGAAATTTTCTTCCCATTAATTGGATTTTCGAACAATATCTTTTATTTTCTTTTGTATATTTTCTTTAATTTTAAATTTCAAATACAATAATTTTGGTGACTTCTCTAGATAAAATTGAGATTATCATAATTTTGATATTTGTCAAAAATAAATTACCAATCCTTGTGGACGATACTTTTCTTATCACTTTATTAT
Source organism: Hippophae gyantsensis (assembly GCA_030763125.1). NCBI lineage: Eukaryota > Viridiplantae > Streptophyta > Magnoliopsida > Rosales > Elaeagnaceae > Hippophae > Hippophae gyantsensis. Next base: position 45,660,879 of record CM061030.1, on the reverse strand, counting down.
AAAACTACGATATTGTACTCTTGTAGTTTTGCACCGATCAAGTTTTTAGCGCTGTTATCGGAATTGATTTTTTCTTATTTTTGCCAATATCGATGCATAGTAATCTTAGTTTTAATTTAGAATTATATTTTATTTCATTTTTTTTATTTTTTATTTTTTTCTCTAGGTGTGTTTTTTACGTTGAATGTGTCATGCTAAAACTGGAAACATTATTCCTTTTGATCTGGAGATTGAAAGAAAATTTAGATCACGAAGAAAGTACTAGCCATGGCTGAAGGAGAACAGAATGCACAGCCACACACCTTGGTGGATTATGTAAGGCCAATTGTTAATGACAACTACTCAAATGTAAGACGCCAAACCATTAATACCAATAATTTTGAGCTCAAAACTGCGTTGATCAGCATGGTGCAACAAGCCCAATTTAGCAGATCACCACTTGATGATCCCAATATTCATTTGGCGATGCTTTTGGAGTTGTGACACTGTAAAGATGAATGGTGTTACTGAAGACACTATTAGACTAAGATTGTTTCCTTTTTTATTGAGGGACAAGGCCAAAGGTTGGCTACAATCTTTACAACCGGGAAGCATCACTAGTTGGCAAGACATGGCAGAAAAGTTTCTTGCTAAATTCTTTCCACCTGTAAAAATAGCCCAACTCAAGAGTGAGATTGGTAAATTCAGACAAAATGATTTTGAGACACTCTATGAAGCATGGGAAAGATATAAAGATATGATTCAGTGTTTCCCTCAACATGGATTGCCAGGTTGGTTTCAAATTCAGATGTTCTATAATGGGTTAAATGGGAAAACTAGAACTATAGTTGATGTTGTTTCTGGTGGAACTTTGATGTCAAAGACACCTGAAGGTGCTACTTCTCTTTTAGAAGAAATGGCCTCAAACAATTATCAATGGCCAACAGAAAGATCTATGGCTAAGGAAATTGCCAGGATTCATGAATTAGAGTCATTTGCTGCCCTTTCAGCTCAAGTAGCTTCTCTATCTCATCAGATTTCTACCTTGACAACTCAAAGAATACCACAAAGTGCAGAATATGTTGCAACTTCAAGTATGATAGTTCCGATGAATGAATCGAGTCAAGAGTAGGTTCAATACATCAACAATCAGAACTACAATTATCGTGGTGATCCTATGCTAAATTACTACTGTCCAGGGCTTCAAAATCATGAAAATTTGTCTTATGGAAACACAAAGAATGTGTTGCAACCTCCTCCAGGGTTTAATAGTCAACCAAGTGAAAAGAAGATGTCACTTGAGGATGCCATGGTTTCCTTTGTTGAGGAGACCAAAGCAAGGTTTAAAAAGAATGATTCACAGATGGATAACATTGAGACTCATTTTAATAATATGAGAGCCACTATGAAAAATCTTGAAGTGAAAATTAGACAACTAGCCATAACCATTAATGCTCAACAAAGAGGAAATTTTCCTAGCAATATAGAAGTGAATCCAAAGGAACAATGCAATGCCATTACACTTAGGAGTGGAAGAGAAATTGAAAAATCATCATTAAAGGAAACTGAGTCCATTCCTACAGCTCCAAACAATGGCCAAAGCAATCATAAAGTAGAAGAAGAGGAGATTTTTGATGATACATTAAGAGAGATTGACATGCCTCCATCAATTTCATTTCCTGACAATCCTCCTATTCTTTCTACTCCACTTCCTTATCCTCAACGTTTTTAAAAACAAAAATTAGATAAGCAATTTTCTAAGTTTTAGATATCTTTAAGAAAATTCACATAAATATTCCTTTTGTAGATGCCTTGAAACAGATGCCAAATTATGCCAAATTCCTAAAGGACATCATTTTCAAAAAGAGAAGGTTTGAGGAGTTCGAAACAATGAAGGTTTTTGAAGAATGTAGTGCCATTCTTCAAAAGAAATTGCCTCAAAAATTAAAAGACCTAGTGAGTTTCACTTTGCCTTGCACTATTGGAAATTCATTTTTTGAGAAAGTTTTATTTGATCTTGGTGCTAGCATTAATCTTATGTCACTTTCTTTCTATAGGAAATTGGGACTTGTAGAAATGAAACAAATAACAATTTCTTTGCAACTAGTAGACCAATCCATTAAGTATCTACTGGGAATCATAGAAGATGTATTGGTATAGGTGGATAAATTTATTTTTCCTGTTGATTTTGTGGTGTTAGATATAGATGAAGACCAAGATGTCCTACTAATTCTTGGCCGACCATTCTTGGCTAGGGAAGAGATTTAATGGATGTTCAAAAGAGTGAGTTAACATTGAGAGTGAACAAGGAAGAGATTATATTCAACATCTACAAAGCTATGAGATTTCCAAAAGATCCAAGTACTTGCTTTCGGGTAGATGTCATTGAGCAATGTGTAGTAAAAACCTTTCAAAAAGATATGTTGGCTGATCACCTAGAACGATGTATCACCACTTCATCTCATGCTTATGATTTCAACAACTTTGTTGTTTGTGAACCTGATTTACCTTTTATTAATGAAGAATTTCTCCACTATGTATTTGCCTTAGAAGCATTGCAGCAGATTATATCGTGTAGCACAGAAGTGGAAAGGTTAGAGCCAATGGTAATAAAGACGAATTCTATAATCTTTACAAAAAAAGTGCAACAAATTACAACTCCAGAGTCAAGCAATTACTTGAGCATCTTCGCTATGCGTTCTTGGGTGATAATTACATTTTTTTCAGTGATTATTACGGAATCACTTACACCCGAAGAAGAGAAAAAGAATATGCTTTTGTGTCTTCTTCTGCGTTTTTCTTTCTCCATTCGTGGCCGTCCTTCCTCTTTCTTACACTTCTGCTTTTTTTATTTTTTTTCTCCCTTCGCAGTCCGACTGTTGTTCCCTTTTTATTTTTTCAAACTGCACTCGTTGCTTTATATTTTTTTCTTTTGATTTTCTACCAATCGTCTTTTTTTTTTCTTTTCTGTTCTCCCTCACATGCCTTTTATATTTTATTATATATGCATATTAAAACCTATTCTCTAAACCTCCCCGACTACCTCCTTTATATATATATATATATCAATTGCCAGCTTTAATCTCTCTCTCTCTCTCTTTATATATATATATATATTAATTTAAATAAATTTTAATTTAAATTTGAGAATCTTTAGATGATATGTTTCTAATAATTTTGAATCTTTATTATCATCCAATCTGTAATAAAATTTAAATAATAATAATGAAGTCTAAAATCAATAAAAATAAATAAAATTATATTAAAGTTAAAAGTTGAGAAGTGATAAATTATGTTAAATTATGCAAGTTATCAAACACCTCAAACTTAAAACTTTGTTTGTCTTCAAACAAAAATAAAATAAAATAAAAGACAATTATAGATAGTATTAACAAGACCCCATAGATAACTACTATCACTCACCAAGCCATTATTTGAATTTAAATTTCATCACTAATAACTTACTCTTTTTACATCAAAGATAGCAAAAAAATCAATCAAAAATTTGCAATTTATCAAGCAAGAGTTAAGCACTTACTTTAACCTAAAGCTAGGTCCTTGAGTGTGTATGTGTGAAATAGTCAATTTAACTCCAAACCACCAGCAAATTTAGATAAAAGTAGAACAACTAAAATCAAAAGAATTCTCGCAAAACTTAATTCCAAAAGTTCAATTTTCGAAAATCCTCTCCATTAATGTAATCAAATATCAAAATAAGATATCAAAAGGTCTTCAATCAAGGTTGTAATGATAGGTCATAGGGTGAAGGCTAAAAAAGAAATGGATATAGAAAATAAAAAAAATTTGGGAAAATACTTGGTAGAAAGAAACAATAAAAAGAATATAGATAGAATGCACACTAAAGCTCTTTCTCGACAATATGCTTATACTTATAGTGATGACAATATTGTTGTCATACTTAATAATTAGAGTACTCTTTTTTCCTTTTTCTTTTATTTATTTACTTTTCTTTTTTTCCAACTTAATACTCAATAAGTAGGGTGCTTTTTTACTTTTTTTTTGTGTGATTGCTTTGACACTTATAATTTTTACTAATTTCAACCACTTTTATCCTTTTTTGATTCTTGTCTTCCACTTTCTTTCTTTCTTTTTCTTTCTTATCTTTTTTTTCTTTGATCAAATAGAAAAAAAACATAATGTGAATTATTTAATTTGAACTAAATTTTTCTTTAAATACAAATTTCCACCAAAGTATTTTCTCCAAATTTAAGGTAAGTTCATGGTTTTTTAGGCTTAGAGTGAGAATGATTTATGTAGTTAAAAGAACAAATAAGACTTACATAAAATAAGGCTCAAAGGGGTTGACTATGGGAATACACCATGCACTGATGGTGTGATAATTAGGACGGTTGAGAAAGCTTTTTGGTTGTGAAAAAAATTGTCTAGATCATTTCTCTAATATTTGATATTAATTAGGATTTCGTCTCAAGGATCCATCAACGGATTCTAGAGCAAAACAAGATTGAACTTTCCTAACCTAGTTAATTTAACTTCTTCTCTTCATAGGAAAAATGGAACAGAGAAAAATTTACTTTGTGCTCAATTATTTTTAAGGATAAAGATTTAAATCAAAATACCCACAAAACTTCGACTAAAAAAATAATAGATTTTGAAAAAAAATTCTCAAAATAATCCCCAATCATAAATTTCAGGAACGTAGTGAATTCAATCATACTCAAATACATGCTTGATAAGAAAATTTAACAACTCAAGATTATAAGAGTTACATTTTTCTTTCACATAACTTGCTACCTTTTTCCAATAATTGTTAGGATTATCTTTAAAAAATGTTATATTTTCCTTTACCACGAAGGAACTATTGGGTGCTCCACTTTATAGTTCATATTATTCTTATTTTGATTATCTTTATGACATTCCTTTACTATGAAAATGCTAACACCTTTTAATTTTACATTTGTCATCTTCCATGGCAAACAACTAGAATTCATACAAACCACTTGAAACCTATCCTTATCATTCCTTATGTGTTTCATTGTCCTACCATATCTTATCTCATCCATTTTTATAACATATTTGACCACATCAATACTAGCAAATAACATGTTGACTTTGAACTCCATAGTTTACATATTGACATCTTTATTAAAGCAAGTTTTGGAAGTCTTTGACATGGTGTTGAACTCATTTGAATTCTAATAAACTATACTCTCTCCAATTTTAGGTAAATCTAATCAAATCTTAATATTCAAGTCTCAACATCTTTAAGACATCATTATCTAAACCTTCAAATATATTAGGTTCTTCAAGTCTTTTAACTATAGGATAAATATATTTTATTTCGGTGACTTCTTGGAAAAATTAAAATTAAAATTAATACTATTAGCTCTATTAGTATTACAAATAAAATTAACGACGGAACAAGGAAAGCATTTGCCATTTTTTATATAATGGGACACATGGAGCTACGTGGAAGCTATATGGCAAAAAAAAGGGACAATTTCGGTATTACAGTTTTTAATTAATGAAGAGGGAAAGTTAACGGCGAAACGGGAAAAAAGAAGAAGGAAAAGCTGGGAATGACAAAAGACAACGAAAAAAAGAAAGAAAAAACAAACCTTTCCGAGAGGAAAAGAGAAAAATGACGAAAAGAGGCATAGGCAAATCGAGCTGAGCTACGAGAATCTAGTCTAATCTGGACAACGAATCGATTCCATTTACGATTCGAGGGAAGATTTCAGAATTGTCAAGCATTTTAGAGTTGAAAAGTTGAAGAGTTAAATGGATTTAAATTCTGTTCTCATTTTACATATATATGTGATTTAAATTTTTCGTAAAAATTAACTTATTTTTTATTGAAATAATTAGTTAAAAAAATATTTTAATAATAAACTAATAAAAGTAATCAGCTCAAAAAAAAATAAAAAAATAAACTAAATTAAATAATTTTACATATGGAAGATATTTACTGTTAACTATAGTCGTACATTAATCTATATAAAATGAGAACAGAATTCCCGAACGAGGTCCGTTTTTCTCTTTCTTCAAATATATTGAGTTGTAACTGAGTATTCATGGCCAATCAGATCGAGGGTTTCAACTTCGAGCAGAGACATGGCAAAGCAAGAGTTAGAGTTGCTAGAATTTGGAGACACCAAAACGGTCCCCAATTCATTGTTGAATGGAACGTCAGTATTAGCCTCCTTTCCGATTGCGTTACTGCTTATGTCGATGACCACAATTCCGACGTAGTTGCCACCGATACCATGAAAAACACTGTAATTCTTTTAATTTGGTCTCTTGATTTTTATTTTTAGATTCTTGAGAAAACAAAGTAAAGCTTTTGACTTGAATCAATTTGTTTTTGAGTTCGATGAGAGTTCTCTCACTCTTGGCAAACACAAGTTGACTTTCTTTCTTAAAGAGGAAAAAAAAAAAAACTAACCCCCCCTCCTTAATGCATCTTTTGATTCCCAATTCTTAGAAAATCTTCGATTTTCCAACTTCTTACCTATATTTTTCCTGGATCTGTTAAATCTGTGCAGTCTTTTTACTTGCTCAGATTTTAGTTATGTAGTTTTATAGGCTAATTAACATGCTTGAGCATTTTTATTCTTGATCTTCAAACTTAAACGCAGAGGAAGTAGTTCTATTTTAAGTTGCTAAACGTATAAATATAGATCAAAGCATAATAGTTAAACAGGGGAAGTATAAAACTTTGTGAAATATAAAAGGGTGAAGGATGCCAGTGGTTTCGTAGTTTTGGAGAAAAGAGCTCTTTAATCTTGTAGTTTTCAACTCGAGTGTTTTTAATACTTTAGTCTATTAGTTTTGAGATTTTTTAGAATTAAAGTGTACATATTTTTCAAAATTATGGGACTAAAGCATTTTAGTTGAAAGTAGCCGGACTAAAGTATCTATTTTGTAAAAACAATGGACCTCCCCTGCTTTATTCGTGTAATTTTACCTAGTTGACCCTTTTGTCCTGTGATTATTAGATAGGTATATTCAGTATAGTAGATTTACGTTTTGGTAAAGGAAAAGTTTCTAAAAATGTTTGATTTTTTATAAACTGGTGACATGAACATGTGAGTGTCACATATCTGTATACTGTGCTAAAATAATAAGAAAAAAATACCCCTAAAAAATAACACATATCCACATGTACATTCATTTAATGAAAAGATAAATATTTTGAGGAAAATTGTCTTTCATTTAAACTAAAAATGTACACTAATAGTTCCCCGAAAGTATCAATTGGGTAAAGTTATATCTTGAAAATCAACACCAACATAATAATTAAAGATGTAGAGAAATAAATGAAGTAGTTGAAAGAAGTAGAAAAATAAATGAAGTGGTTGAAGGAAGTAGAGAAATAAATAAAGTGGTTGTAGAAAGTAGAGAAATAAATGAATTGGTTGAAGGTTGTAGAAAAGAGAAGTGTGTAGATAATATTGTGTGGCTAGAATTATTTTTTAGTTTTATATTTGTATGGTGTAGATTGCATGGTGAAGACTATAAATAGCCTACCTTGCATTTGGTTTAATCATTCCATCAAAAACAAATAAGTCTTTGTATTCTTAGTTTGAGTGTGAGTTAAGAGCTTTCTCTTTGAGTATTTGTATTTCTCTTCAATTTATGAGTTGCCTTTAAAAGGTGTTATAGTGGGTATAATACAAGTAGTTTGTTTACTTGTTTGGATCTAATATTAGTAAATTTAGAGTTGTTTATTCTAAATTTTACTCAACAATTGGTATCAGAGCGGGACAGTCAAGGATCGTTCTTAGTGGAGTTATCTTGAGTCGTGAGGGGTTTTGATACTCTGCAAGTTTATTAGTCAAGCTTGTTTAGTATAGTCGAAGTCTTGCCGACACGATGAGTGATCTTCAAGTAGTTGGAGGAATCAAGAAGCTCAATAACAAAAACTATAACACATGGGCAACATGTATAGAGTCTTACCTACAAGCTCAACCATATCCTGCAAGTGGGTTTACAAGATAAAGCGCAAACCAGATGGGTCACTCGAGAGGTACAAGGCACGATTGGTAGCTCGTGGTTTCTCTCAACAGTATGGACTATACTATGATGAAACGTTTAGTCCAGTGGCGAAACTTACAACTGTTCGAGTCCTACTTGCACTTGCAGCAAACAAAGATTGGAAGTTATGGCAGATGGATGTGAAAAATGCTTTTCTTCATGGAGAGCTGGATCGGGAGATCTACATGATCCAACCAATGGGTTTTCAGAGCCATGATCATCCTGAATATGTGTGTAAGCTGCGAAAAGCACTCTACGGATTGAAACAAGCACCTAGGGCATGGTATTGTAAGATTGCTGAATTTCTAACACAAAATGGTTATTCAGTAACACCTGCAGATTCTAGCTTGTTTGTTAAAGCCAATGAAGGAAAACTAACTATTATGCTAGTGTATGTGGATGACTTAATCATAACTGGTGATAATGAGGCAGAAATTCTTCGAACTTGGCCAGCTCAATCACTTCCTTGGTTTAGAGGTTGATCACACACAAGAAGGAATATTTCTTTGTCAGCAAAAATATTCCAAAGATTTGATAAAACGGTTCGGAATGCTTGAATGCAAACCAATTTCGACGCTGATGGAGCCAAATGTCAACATGTGTGCACATGAAGGAAAAGATTTGGAAGATGCGACAATGTATCGAAAATTGGTAGGCAGTCTGATCTACTTAACCTTAACTCGGCCTGACATTTCTTATGTAGTTAGTGTAATGAGTCGGTACATGCAAAATCCAAAGAAGCCACATTTGGAAGCAGTTCAACGAATATTGAGATATGTGAAGAGTACAATTGACTATGGTCTTTTGTACAAGAAAGGTGGAGACAACAAGTTAGTTGGTTACTACGATGCAGACTATGTAGGAGATCATGACACCAGGAGATCAACAACTGGGTATGTGTTTAAGTTGGGTTCTGGAACAATTTCTTGGTGTAGGAAGAGACAACCAACGGTATCATTATCAACCACTGAAGTTGAGTATCGAGCAGCAACAATGGCAGCTCAAGAGTGTACATGGTTGATACAGCTAATGAATAATCTACATCAACTAGTAGATTATGCAGTACCGTTGTACTGTGACAATCAATCGGCAATTCGTTTGGCAGAGAATCCGGTCTTTCATGCAAGAACTAAACATGTTAAAGTACACTATCACTTTATCAGAGAAAAGACTCTGCAAGAAGAAATTGAAATGAGGTAAATCAAGACAGATGATCAAGTTGTGGACTTGTTCACAAAAAGCTTAAGCGTTGACAAGTTCGAAATGTTTCGTTGTCAGCTTGACACAGTAAAAATAGTGAGAGTTGGTGTTGAGGGGGAGTGTTGAAAATTAACACCAACATAATAATTAAAGATGTAGTAAAATAAATGAAGTGGTTGAAGGAAGTAGAAAAATAAATGAAGTGATTGAAGGAAGTAGAGAAATAAATGAAGTGGTTGTAGGAAGTAGAAAAATAAATGAAGTGAATGAAGGAAGTAGAGAAATAAATGAAGTGGTTGTAGGAAGTAGAGAAATAAATGAAGTGGTTGAAAGCTGTAGAAAAGAGAAGTGTGTAGATAATATTTGTATGGTTAGGATTATTTCTTAGTTTTATATTTGTATGGTGTAGATTGCATGTTGAGGACCATAAATAGCCTACCTTGCATTTGGTTTAATCATTCTATCAAAAACAAATAAGTCTTTGTATTCCTAGTTTGAGTGTGAGTTGAGAGCTTTCTCTTTGAGTGTTTGTATTTCTCTTCAATTTATTAGTTGTCTTTGAAAGGTGTTATAGTGGGTATAATACAAGTAGTTTGTTTACTTGTTTGGATCTAATATTAGTAAATTTAGAGTTATTTATTCTAAATTTTACTCAACATTATATAGGACTAAATCGACCCAAAACACAAACTATATAATGTCCAGTTAAAAACTCAACAAGTAACTCCCTATTTGGAAACACAGCTCGACCATTGCATTGTAAAAATGAGAAATTGTAAATTTTACTTTAAGTTGTTTCCTGTTAAAATTTTGAGCTATAACACTGCAATTTACTCATGTTTGGAAGGTTGGAAATTATGCGCTGCAGGTATATGCGAAAGCAAAGGAATGTACTGAGCAGCTATCTGTAGAGGACTTTGCAATTCTTCTTGCTAAACACTTCACATCATCTTACCGCCAGGTTAGGGCATCTTTTTCATGTTTTAAACTGTAGATCTCGATTCTTTAATTTCAACTCTTCCCTTTAATTCCCAAGAGTAAGTTGCTTAAGAGTGAGAAGGAAGCTTTATGAGGATGTTGTTTGGTTCACTTTAGTTTGAGTTTAAACCTTTTCATTTCATGTCATTTCTTTAGAATTTTTTCTGAGAGGAGTTTCATGTCAGCTAGAGGCAAATATTTAATTTAGATCTGGATCTTGTACTGTTTGAATCCCGTCAATGTGGTTAATTTGATCAGATGTGTTTCTCTCGAAATCTTTTTGTTACATTTTTTAGCCGACGAATTTTTATAGTTTTTTACAAGGCCCAATCTTCATCTTGTTAGGTACATACTGCCATTGTAAAGATTCTGGAAAAGCCTTGGGAGCGTGTGCACATAGATGGTGAACCACATCAACATGGTTAGATTTGCAATTTTTCATAAAACATGATTTAAAATGATTATACCTGTTGAATTGTTCATATGATCATTTGAGTTTTATCAATTTAATTTTTGTGGAAACACTAAAAGGAGAGTATACCTTTTTGCATCTCTTTTTCTTTACGTATCATTAGTTGTCATAAACCCTTTCCTTTTCCATCTTATAACTATTTTCTATATCTTCTCCATTGAAGGTTTTAAACTTGGATCAGAGAAGCATACAACTGAGGTAATACTACAAAAGTCTGGTTCAGTGAAGTTGGCTTCTGGTGTTGAAGGATTGGCTTTGCTAAAGACAACAAAGGTAGGCCTGTTTATTTTAGAATTCTTTGAAACATTAACGAAATATTTTCTGCATGGTAATTGTTTTTTACCTTCTTCTTGACGATGTGATATTCAATTCCTCATGTATTTTGTTTTAATCACAAAATTTTTCTACGTGGTTGAGGCCTTGAGGGTGTTAAGACCCAAATAGTTGGACCAATCTTCTAAGAGAAGGTTTTTGCATCATTAGATATTATGCAATATGAACTGTGGAAACACATTGATTTTTGCTGATTACTTATATTTCTATATGATGAGCAGTCAGGTTTTGAGGGTTTCATTAGGGATAAATACACAGCTCTTCCCGAGACACGAGAAAGGATTCTGGCTACAGAGGTGACTGCATCATGGAGGTATAGATTTTCTCGATTGGGTAGCCTAACTTTCTTCAGTATACAATACATCGTGATGATTAAATTGGTTTTGAAAAAATTAATGTCTTCATTTGGAGATTACAATGTCATGCTTCTGTAATACATGTGATGCAGGTACTCTTATGAATCTCTCTCAAGCATTCCCAAGAAGCCACTTTATTTTACCGAGAAATACACCGATGTGAAAAAAGTACTAGTTGAAACATTCTTTGGGCCTCCTAAAGAAGGAGTATACAGTCCATCTGTTCAAAGAACTCTATATCACATGGCAAAAGGTGTTCTCAACAGGTTTGCCTCTCTCTCTCTCTCTCTCACACACACACACTCATACTTGCACTCACTTGATAATGCTCACGCCTGCTAAATCTAATTTCTAATGTTTCGATTTTTAGGTTTCCTGACATATCATCTGTGCAACTTAAGATGCCGAATCTTCATTTCTTGCCTGTTAATATTTCAAGCAAGGAGAATGCTATTGTGAAGGTACCACTCCTTTGCTGTTACTTTATGTTGAAATTTTGGAAAGAATGTGAGTTTAGGAATGCAGTTGTTTCAAAAGAAACTTATATCAAATGTTCTCAACATATTTATTCTCTAGTCCAAAAAGAAACATTTTTATTCTTTTCATTACATGTTTGATTTTATAAGCTGATAGGCATCTTACTTACAGAGAATAAATAAGAAAAATTACAGAAAATAACACCTTTTAAATTTATAATAGTAAAAATAATACCTCAATAATATTCAATGAAATTTAATTTGTAAATTTTATATAGTGTATAAGTAAGTCATCAAAGCCTAAAAGGTTAACTTCAAATGAATATAAGTTTTATACTATTTATAAACACTAATCAGTGTGGGACATTCTTTTTATATACTAATATCCCCTCAAAATATGGATCATTTAACTTAACATTTTATATTTTTAATCTATTTTTATTGTATTTTATTTCAATTTGGATATCTTGTCTTTTTACAAGTTCCATGTATTTTTTTTAGGAGTTCTATTATTATTATTATTATTAATTAACTTATTTTGGCTCATTTATTGATTAAAACTTAAATATTATAGAAATTTTGTTTAGTTTATAAGTCGCATGATATATCCGATCTTAAAAGATTAATCTCAAAAAAAGTAAGTCATATTATTTATAAATATTATATTAATATTTTTCTTAATCAATGTGAGATATTTTTTTTATACACTAACACAGTTGAATGGTGTTCAATATGAATCGGGTCAACATGGTTATAATTTAATTTGAACGATATTCAATAAATGATGTTCAATATGAAATATAGATTTTTTCAATAGTATATTGGTTGAATATAAAACGTGTTATTTTGTGTTTAATGGTCTTATTTTTTCAATAAATAATTGATTGGATGTAAAAAAATAGAGTACTGATTTATGATGCTTTCTTTGGGCAGTTTGACGATGATGTGTACTTACCAACTGACGAACCACATGGATCAATCGAAGCTAGTTTAAGTCGCTTTTGGTCGAAAATGTAACGGTAACGCTTTTAGCTCCATGAATAATTTTCTTTCTTTCTTTTTTTTTTTTGGCTGCTGCCGCCGCCTCCAAGTATGATATATTTCTGGAATTATATTATATGTTTAAATAATGAATATTCTACAACTTCCTGTCATGTATGGACCGACTCCTCTTAATTTCATAGCAAACGTTTTGCATGACCTCCTATTTGGTGGTTTACTTTACTGAATGGCTGTCTCAATCATGTCAAGAAGGTTTGACCAAATTGAACATGAAAACAAATCATGTCCGAGAAAGGCGGATTTAAGGTATCATATATGCATTTAAGTATAATGTTAGTTAATTTTTAATTTATTAATTTTTTTTAATATTAAAAAAATATTATATATATTTAATTTTAATAAATTTTTATGTAAATTAATAAATTTGTATTGAGCTACTAGGTATTAAAAGTTAATAATTTAAAATTTAAGTGGAATATAGTTTTATTTTGTGAATGTATTTTGTTTATAATTTTATGAATATTATTTAAAAAAAATTTATTTGTAGAACACATTTATGTTGTGTTTGGTTGGAGGGAATGAAAAGATGGTAAAAAATCAGAATCGATTCTTTTCATTTGTATGTTTAGTTGGGTTGAAAAATGAGTCAGAAATAGAATCATGATTTTAATTTTTTTTTTCAATTTTACCCATATCCTAAATATATCTCTAAACTTAAATCTTAAATCTCAAAACCTTAAATCTTAAACCTTAAACCTTAATCCCAAAACCTAAAATCTAAAATCCCAAAATCTTTAAATTCTAAACCTTAAATCCTAAAACCTTAAACCTTAAACCCTAAACTCTAAACCCTAAAATCTAAATCTTAAAATCTTAAATCTTAAACCCTAAATCCTAAATCTTAAAACCCTAAACTCTAAACCTTAAACCCTAAACCCTAAATCCTAAATCCCTAAACCCTAAATCTTATATCCTAAATCTTAAACCTCAAATCCTAAAACCCTTAACCTTATTTAGAAAAATAATAATTTTAACCCTAAACCTTAACCCACAAATATAACCCTAAACCTTAAACCTCAAATCCTAAATCCTTAAACCCTAAATCTCAAATCCCAAACCTCAAAACCCTAAACCCTATTTAGAAAAATAATAATTTTAATAATATATTTTCTTTTTAAGTAATAATTATTTCAATAATGTATTTTGTCTCACGAAAAAATAATTTACAGTTGTTTCATTTCATTCCAGTGGCAAATCAAATACTGTAATACTAATGTCTTCTTTGATTCCAGTGGTCAAACCAAATAACATTGTTTCTTTTTCATTTCGATTCTGATTCTGATTTCGATTCTAATTCCATTCTATGCACCAAACGCCACCTTATACTCACTTATGTATAAATTTACCATGGCTTTAGAGATGTTATATGGGTTTAGTAAATTTAATGTTATTAGAAGGAGTTAATTTAATACTTAAATTCATGAAAATTTAATTTAAAATTTCGATCATATGCCTTGACATAAAAAAGAAAATAAATTAATCTTTTCTAGATTTTTTTTACTTATTTTATTTCTTCCATCTCTTTTTATCTCTCTATCTTCACTCCTTTCTCATTAAATAACTCTTTTTTTCCCTTCAGTATGCCTTATGTCAAAAACATTATATTCTTTATTTTTCAAATTAGGTTATCGATTCAATATAATTTCTTTTAAAATAGAGGAAGTATGATTGAATCTCATTAATTTCATCATCTTCCTTACACCCAAATGGCAGCACAAGTTAGTTATTCACATCACTAGTTTATTAGAAGCTCACGTGCTCACATGTAAGCAATGCATTTAGAGTTTGTCTTAAGTGATGATGTAATTGTCCTTTATACAAATGTGCTATTGTAATAGAAATATAATAAATTTAATCATCATTTTTTTGCTCCACTTTGTCATGCATTACATGCTCTTCACTCCTTTCATGTCCTGTGCATAATGTTCACTAGTATTAGAGATAAGGAGTCTGAAAAAGTTGAAAAAAACACTAGAGATTTTATAAGTTACTTAAGTACCTGTGCATAATGTTCACTAGTATTAGAGATAAGGAGTCTGAAAAAGTTGAAAAAAACACTAGAGATTTTATAAGTTACTTAAGTACCTGAAGAATCTCATCATATCACACCTTACATCATATATCTATCTATTTATTCAACATTTTTATCATCTTTAGCTCTTTCGATACTTCCCATCAATCTTAATTTTTCTATTAATTAGATGACTAATTATATGGTTTGGAGTGAACAGCCTAAATCATTCAATGAGTCAGCTCTACCTCCATCTTAATTCATCAAATAAATAGTCAAAGCGACCAATGAACAATCCATCACCACTGTCTATGAATATCTTGAAGAAAACCTAGAATATGATTTGTGGAACAAACAAGTTATTGCTATCAAAAACTAGATCTATTTCTTAGTGTCTCCTTCATTCTTGAAGCATCTTATGCGCAAGCATGTTACATCTGAGTATCGAGTTGCTTTAGCAAAATAATTTAATGATGATTCACAAGCCAGAATACTCCAACTATGTTGACAACTACAAAAGTTAACCAAGGGTTCTTAAACCATGACACAATATAACAACACTACCAAAGATCTGATTGACTTGATCCTAACAGTTGTGGATGATTTAAATGAAAAAGATCAAATGCTATACGTTATTGAAGACTTAGATTGCAAGTATATTGAGTACCACTATAACACAAAAGAAAAACATATTGAGCCTTGGTGAAGTTTTTGCTATGATGCGCACTTATAAGAGAATTATAACATGTCAATATCACTAAACTTGACCAACCTATACTTAATGTCAATTATGTCGAAACAAAACCAAATTTATACCCTTTCAAACAATCTCGAGCATCACTATAAACACCACCACCTCGTTACAATCCACCACCTAATTACCCACCTCAGTTTCAACTACCAATATCCATATAGTTTGGGCCCTAACAATGTTCAGTGCCAAATCTGCAAAAAATATGGTCAATAACAATGGAAATAATGTAATAGATCTCAAGGTTCCTAGCCACAAATGCATTTCTCTCAAGTTCCCAACCAATAAAATCAATCCCAACCCTTAGCTTCTCAGAACAATTCACAAACAACATCATCTCCACATCCACCTACCATACCAACCTTTCCACCTCCTTATAACAATTATCCTTCATCACCACCTGGCCAAATACTTTTCCTTTTGCACCACAAGCCAATCTTAGTCAGGTTACTACCCTCTCAATTTTATAGGATCAGGCTTGGTTCTTAGACTTAGGAGCCAACTACTACCTCACCTCTAACTCATCACACATCATAAATCCTTCATACTTCCTTGGTGATATCTTTGTCATGCTTGGTAATGGTAGTAAAATTCTTGTTAGTTATTGTAGATCAGGTATTTTATGTTCAAATCAATTTAAATTTCATTTAAATAACCTAATCTTGTTAAAAAATTGATTTCAGTTCATCAACTTTGTCATGTTAAAATATTATTTTCGTCAAATTTCATTCCAATTTCTTTCTTGTCAAGAATCTGGCACAAAAGATCACCATTTTTACAAGGGACATTGAGCAAGGTTTTTACAAGTGACATGCTTCTACTTTTCAAAATGTGTAGTGCCATAAAGCCTTAGTGAGTGGTTCTATTCTCCATGACAAATTACACCACCCACATTCATAAGTTTTGCATCAAATTTTTAGAGATATTAATGTTACTTTAGCTCCTTTTATTACTCATTACACTTGCACATTTTATCAATTAGGAAAATATCATAGATTACATGTTTTTCATAAACACACTAGATCTAATACTACTTTTTCTATTGTTCATGTTGACCTTTGGGTCCTACTCCTATTTCCTCCACATATGGAATGAAATACTTTTTATTTTTTATTTTTAATAGATTTATATTTTTCATAATAAAAGTCAAGTTGCTTCTGTTTTCTTGCACTTTGAACTAATGATTGAGCAAAAATTTTCTTGCAAAATTAAATGTTTACAAAGTGACGATGGTAGTGAACTTTATGGATTAGAATCTTATTTATTTCAACAAGGCTACACTCACATGATTTCTTGTTCTTACACTTCTTCTCAAAATGGAGTTATAGAATGCAAGAACCATCATGTAGTTGAAAATGGTCTATCTATGTTAATCATGTCTGGTGTTCCTTTAGCCTAATAGAACTACAATTTTCAAACTATAGTTAATTTAATAAATTGAATGCCTTCCAATGCTGTATCAAACCAAAATTCATTTCAACTTCTCTTCAATTCAAAACATTTTTATGATTACTTCAAAAAATTTGGATGCCAAAGTTTTTCATTTACCAAATTGGATTCAAGATCTTTACCTTGGGTTTTTCTAGGATATGCTTCTCACTACAAAAGATACTAGTCTCTAAAGCCAGTTTCCCAAAGAATTTTCATATATCATTTTGTCATTTTCAATGAGAATAAATTTCCATTTTTATGTATCCCTTTTGCTTCCTCTAATGTTCCCTCTTCCTTTGAACAAATATTTGTCAATCTATCCACTACTTTTTTCACACCTTAAGTCATTTACAATTCTACTTACACACCATGGCAGAAAGATCCAAAGCTTGGAGTATTCCAACATGTGCTCTTAACCATTTTTCTACTATAACCTTCATCTCTCAAAGAAGCTCTTGCCACACCTGAACGATTTCAAGCCCTTATGTACAATGAAACTTAGGAATTGGCCCCCCTTCTAAGGATGGAAAATTAATTGGAAACAAGTGGCTCTATAGAACCAAATTAAAAACATATTACACCTTAGACAAATATAAAAGTAGATTGGTTATGAAATGTTTTCTTTCAAGTTGAGAGTATAGAATACACAGAGACTTTCAGCCTTGTAGTTAAGCCCACTACAATTCATATTGTCTCACTTTGGCTTTAGAATTTGGTTGGTCAATTAGGCAATTGGATGTAAACAATGCCTTTTTGAATGGATAACTAAAAGAAGATGTGTACATGGTACAACTCGAGGGTTTTATTCATCCTCAGTTCTTTAACTATATCTGGAAACTAAGGAAAGCACTTTATGGATTAAAAGAGGCCCCTTAGGCCTTATTCAAGAAACTAAGTAAATGCTTAACTTAATAGGGATTCAAGCCATCAAATTTTGATGCATCAATGATGCTCTATGTGTAGAATGGAAAAAGTATCATCATATTAATCTATATTAATGACATTCTAATAACATGAAATAACAATTCTTTGATTCAACATTTCATTTCTAAACTGAACACAGTATTTTTATTAAAAGATTTGAGAGAGCTACAATACTTCTTAGACATTAAAACTAAAGAACAAAAGAGTGCATACACCTTAGTCTAAAGAAGTACATCGTGCATTTGCTTCATAAAGTTAAATTATAAAAGTCCAAAGTAGATGTTATAACTATGTTCGTTGTGAAAATTCTCTCTAAACATGATGGTGATAGTTTACAAAATGTAATTAATTATAGGCCAATAGTTGGAGCACTACAATATTGTACTATATTTAGACTAGATATGTGTTGCTCAGTAAATAAATTACACTAATTCTTACATTCTCCAACTATCACTCATTGGAATTCTATGAAGAGACTGCTTAGATATTTGAAAGGAACTTATGAGTTTAGCCTAATCCTATCAAAACCAGATCATTTATCGTTAAGTTCTTACAAAGACTCAAATTGAATTGCATGCTTAGATTATAGATGCAACACATAAGGGCATTACATCGACCTTGGTAGCTTACTCATCTCTTGGAGCTTGAGAAAACAGAAGGTAGTCTCTAGATCATCCATTGAATCAGAGATTAGCGCATTGACACTCATAATAACTAAAGTCATGTGGATCCAAAGGGTTATAACAGAATTGTAGTTCAAGCCTCCACATTATCCATTAGTGCACTGTGATAATATAAGTTCATGCTACTTATGAATGCTTAAAAAACACTAATATAATGTTATTTATTTACACTTAAATAAAATAAATAGATTTAAATTTGGGTTATTTTTATCATTATTTAAGCAAATCTATATTTTCATAATCACGTGTATATTTTGTTATTCAAATTGATTTAAAAGATTAACACATGAAGAATCATACCAAAAAGCACTCAATTACAACTTAGAAGAATAAAGAATAAATATGTAAGCTTTACATATGTACCAACCAAGTTTGTAAGGGGTGAAACAATAAGGAAATTTGAAAAATGCAGAACAACGTGAGTTGCGATGGTGGAAAAAAGTGTGTTGCAACGCAACCTTCTTAGATAGTGATTTCATGCGTATTAGAATCAACGTAGGCTATGACATGGATAAAGTCGAGCCATAATGTGCTTTAATATTTTCCTCATGATCCACTATTTTCTTCCCTTTTCTCTTATTTTTCTCACCTATATAAAGATCCTTCATTCTCTTCACAAAACACACCTAAACACCCACGCCTTAGTTACTATTTTTTTAATTTTTTTTAACTATCTGTAGAATCTTGGAGTATTTTTAAATTAGCTTTTAAGTTAGCTATTCCACTATCATGTAAAGATACAGAGAGAAAACCCTTTAATTATAAACATGATCCAAAGATTTAAAGAAGGTAGTGATAGCCCATTTAGAGATCTAAAATCATTTTTATTTCTCTTTATAAACTGTATATAGGGTTTTAGTCTCTGTTTATAATGATTGAAATAATAGTTTTATGTTTTAAATAAATAAATGTTATGATTTATTTTTTATTCACATTCTTCAGATCTTTAATCATATTTTAATGATGGATCAAGTCTTAATTTATGATTTAAAAAATATATTTTAGAATTAAGCATTAGACACATCATCTATGCTTAATTATGCATAATGAATAAGAGTATTTTCATTTTATTAATTTGTATTAATTTAGACGATTGAAAAATAACTTTAATTATAAATTGAAGATGGATAAAATTTATTTATAATTAAGGATCGACCAAATTTATTTATTAAAGTTTATATCTAACTTAGTTATTAATTTTTAATCTCAAAACTCAATCAAGAGGAGTTATCAATGAGAGAGTTTTGGTATACATAAATTTCTTAAAGTTTACAAAGTAATCGATTCCAAACTCGACTAAGGAATAATTGATTAATTTATTATAACTGAAAACTCACCATGATTATAGGGAGTTTTATTTTAAAAGAAATTAATTTAATAAATCTTACTTATATTTAAATAATTTGATTTGTTCTAAAGGGTTATGCTCACTAAAATTCAATATACTAGGTTCGGTTATAGTTAATTTATCTATTTTTATTTACTTGTTTTCTTTATATGTTAATTTAATTTAAAATTTACGATTATGTTTTTAAAAATCAACAAATTGTTAGAATATTTTGGACTTGTTTTATTTTTTTAATTATATTGGAAAATAATTTTATTTTTTAAAACAATTACAATTCTTTGAGAAACGATCTCAGGAGTATACTTGTCGTTTATTATAAATGATTCGTGCACTTACAAGATTTTTATAAATATAAAATTTGACTATTAAGCTTTTGTGCATCATGTTTATGGAAATGTTGTTAGAAAATTGGTATTTTAAATTATTATTATTTTAATTAGTTATTTTTATTTGTGTTTTTGTAAATATGATATGTTAGTGATTTTTTTTATTTGTGAGTTGGTTAATCAATAATAATAATAATAAATTTAAAAATCAAAAATCAAAATTTATGTCTAAAATTAAAAAAATCAAAAATCAAACAATTAAAAAAAATAAAGAGATGTCAAAGCAAATTCAAAGAAAATTTTAAAAAATTAATAATTTAAAAAATCTAAAAAAAATAAAGTAAAAACATTAATAATAATAATAATAATAATAAAGAGATCTTAGAAGAAATTCAAAAAACAAAAATTTGAAAAAAAATTTACAATCTTAAAAAAATATCTAGAACAAATATCGAAACATAATGTTTTTTTTTTAAATTGGAAAAAACAATCTCTACGATAATAGTGAATGAGAAATTGGAGGTCCAAACTCCTAATGCTATTTCATTAATTAACACGCTTTTGTCTTATGCTTGCTTATTAATTAAAAGAAGAAATATCTTAAAAACAATTTGAAAAAAAAAATTGAAATTTGAAAAAAAAATTGAAAATAAAAAAATATATGAAGAGATCTTAGATTAAGAAAAAAGAGTCAATTTTTTTTTGAAATTCCAAAAAAAATTAAAAAAATATCTTAATTATTAATTAAGTTTAGACATTAATAAAAAATATATTAAAAAAATTTGAAATTAAAAAAAAAACATTAAAAAATATCTTAGTTATTAGTTAATTTTAATATCAATAAAAAGTATTTGAATTTTTTATTTAAAAAAAACAAAATAAGTAAAATATATTAGTTATTTTAGTTGAATTAGATATTAAATAAAACAAATTTAAAGATAAAACATTTTAAAAAATCTAAGATTACTTTTTATTTTTTTATTCAAACTATTTTTTGTTGTTCACTTTAGTTATTAATGAACTTATTTGTTACACTAACTTCTTTTTATTATTTCCTTTTTCAATATTTTTATATTAATTTCAAATTTTTATTTTAAATTAATTCAATTTTATTTAATTTTATTACTACTCTATTCTTTTTTTATTAATTTATAATTTCACTTTTAATTTATAATTTTTCTTTTTTTTTAGTATTTTTTGTACCAATATTTGTTTTTTTTTTCTTTTATTTATTTATTTTTATATTTTTATTTCTTATATATTTTATTTCTTGTCATGTGAACTATGTTTATTTTATTTAAAATTGTTAAAATTTATAATTATTTGTTGAGATACAATATATATGAGAAGTACACCACATTTTGTATGTATGGTTAAAATATTTGATTGATGAATGTTCTTAACTTTTTACACCATAACTTAATCACATAAAGTAAATGAGTTAATTTTTTATACTTTGTATTTATATTTAATTTAAATTTTATATATTTGAGATAACGTAGATTCTAGATTGAGAGTGGAGAAAAAGTTAATGATATTTTTTAAATTTTTATTATACATGTATTATATTTACAGTTATTTGTTTATTTTTATTTGGTTTGTTTATTGGTTTAGAAATAGTTAGGTTCAAGTTTAAAATTTTTATTGAAAAATTATCAAGCTATCAATTGATTTTAAGCAAGTGATTGAGTATTTACATTGTTAGATTAATGCCTTAAGTATGTCATGGAGTAATATGATAATTAGTTTATTTTTATCATAATTTATGTTTCATGATAAAATGTCAAAATTGAGATGAAATCGAAATTAATGTTTAAAAATTAAATAGTAGAGATTAATTTATGAGAATATTTTGAGTGATAATATTTTTCTAGTTCATTAAACACTCTTCTTATTATTTTAAATTATTAGATAATCTCTATAGGTTTTGCATTAGATGTTAAGATTTTTATATTAGATGTTAGGATTTTACATATGATAAAGTGTCATATACTTATTTTTATTACTTAAATTGAACGACTTAATAGAAAATGAAAATGTATGACTTCTTAATTCATGCATGACTTTCATAAAAAAAGATATAATTGGAGTTTTCTTGTCAATATAAAAAAAGTCAAAATTAGTCGCTCACTAAAATCATACAAATATGTATATGAGTCCACTATATATATATAAGAGATAAAAAAATCAATAGTATAACTAAATACTATGATTTAAACGTTTCTCAAGTTGTGAGATACAAAAGAAAGATACAAAATAAATATCCTTGAAGTCATTACATTTTCATTCCTCTCTAAAGGCATATACTTGATATATTTACTTGATGATTTTTATTGATGCATAAAAATAGTATTTGATTTCTTTATAAATCCTATTATTTGATTTTTTATGAGATCAAATGTTACGTACTATTTTGAGTCTTTTCTTCTTTAAACATATGCAAACCCACTAAGTTCATTTTTTTTACATAAACTCTATTCACATATATTTTTAATTGAGTGCTTGAACTCATATGATCAATGTATTATTAAGAGTATGAGTTGTGAAAATTATAGTCAAAACAAATTCGGATTCCTAACAAACTGAAATTGAGTGAGTTAGTATTGATATATATTTTTTAAATGGACTATGAATTTATAATTTGTAACAAATTTTTACAATAAATTGTGAATCTTTGAGATGTTGATCTAATTTATGCTTTGGATTTCGATTATGAACTTGAAAAAAGACTAAAGGATGAGAAGCTTTGTTATTTTACTTTGTTATATTTCATTTTATTTTTTACTTTATTAATTTTAGTTTTTGCTTTTGTTATTTATTTGTTTTTATTTTTATTATTTCTTTTAATTTTTACATTTAGTTTGATGTTTGTGGTATCATCAATGAAAACCTTCACGAGACTTAAATTTGTCTAGTAAGGCAACCAGGTTTATTGTATATGTTAAATACAATTGCGTCAATCTACGAAAGTGATTTGGGTTAGTTTAATTTATTTATTTCAGTTTTAGTTTTTAATTTTCTGCTTTCCTTGCTAGAGACTAACAAGAAACTAGTTGATGGTTGTGATGAGTATTTGAAAAGTACTAATATTACGTAATTTATTTACACTTAAATTAAATAAATTGATTTGAATTTGCAAGATTTTTATCATTATTGAAACAAATCCATGTTTTCAAAAAGGGTGTGTTTTGTTTTTTTAGATATTTGTAGCTTCAAGTTGATTAAAAAGATCAATATATGAAGAATCATGTCTAAAAACACTCAATTTCAATTTAGAAGAATAAACTCGGATCATGATTTCATGCGTACCAAAATCAATACGGGCCATGGCATGGATAAAAGTGAACCGCAATGCATGTTAATATTTTCCTTACGATCTATTATTTTCTCCCTTTTTCTCTCATTTTACTCACATATATAAACACCTTCATTCTCCCCACAAAACACACCTCAACACCAATACTTTAGTTTATAATATTTTCAATTTTTATTTTAGTTTTTAGCTATCTATAGCATGCAGAAGTACTTTTAGATTAGTTTTTAGGTTAGCCATTCCACCATCTTCTAAAGATCCGAAAAGAGAACCCTCTAAAATGTAAAGATGGTCCAAAGATTTAAAAAAAATAGTGACAGCCTATTCAAAAATTTAAAATCATTTTTATCAAGAACATGTAATTTTATTGTTATATATTTTCTTTTTCTTTGTAATCTATATATTGGGTTTTAGTCTACTTTCAATGATTGGAAGAATAGTTTTATGTTTTAAATAAATAAATGTTATGATTTATTTTTTATTCACATTTTAATATCTATAATCATAAATTAATGATGAGTCAAGTCTTGATTTATGATTAAAGAAAATATTTTAGAATTAATCATTAGACACATCATCTATGCTTAATTGTGCTTAATGAATAAGAGTCTATTTTAATTTCTTTGATTTATATTAATTTATACAATTGAAAAATAAACTTTAATTAAAAATTAAAAATGGAAAAAATCTTTATTTATATTTAAATAATATATTATCTTAGTTATTAATTTTTAATCTAAAAGCTTGATCAAAGGAAGTTATCAATCAATTGAAAATTTTGGTATTATAAATCTCTTAAAGTTTACAAAGTAATCAATTTCAACATTGACTAAGGAAGATATAATTAATATATTATCATTGAAAACTTGTTATGATTATATAGAGTTTTATTTTTAAAAAAATTAATTCAATAAATCTAGCTTATATTTAAATCATTTACTTTGTTCTGTTCATGAAAAATTATACTCATTGAAATCTCATATACTAGGTTCGATTATAGTTAATTTATCTGCTTTTATTTATCGCTTTAGTTTATCTATTTTCTTTAGATTTTAACTTAATTTAAAATTTACAATTTTGTTTCGCAAACCAACAAATTGTTAGAATTTTAGGACTTATTTTGTTTTTTTACTTATATTAGAAAATAATATAATTTTTTGAAATCATACACCCCAATTCTTTGAGAGATAATCTAAGAGTATATTTGTTACTTATTATAAGTGATTTGTACACTTGAAATCATTTTATAACTATAAAGTTTGACTATCAAATTTTTATGCAATAGTCACTTTTCAAGAAATCTAGATTTGCAATCACATTGACATAGACTTCCACTTCATAAAGGAAATGGTTAACAATGGTAAAATTCAAGTTCAGTTTGTACCTATACAAAATCAAATAGCTGATATCATGAACAAATTCTTAAGTTCTTTAAAATTCTTTGAGTTAAAGGAATAAGCTTCTAGGTGGATGTTAGCACAAGTTAGTTATCGACATCAGCAGTTTGTTAGGAGCTCACATGTTAGCAATGCATTTAGAGTTTATTATGAGCTAACATGCTCATAGCTTAAGTGATGTAATTGTCCTTTATATAGACGTACTATTGTAACAGAAATGCAAGGAATTTTCATCAATTTTCTGCTCCACTTTGTCATGCTTTACTTGCTCTTTCATTCCTCTTCATAATGTTTACACCAAAGGGTACTTACTAATTCAACTAAAAAAATATTTTGATTGTTTTCTTTTTATTAGGTTTTATTCCTCTCCATCTAATTCTCTCTTCATGTCCAAGGTTGTTGGTAGTGAAGATAGACAACAGATTAATGAAATGCTTGTCAATCGACTTCTTAGTAAAAGAAAAATAAAAATAAAAATTGGAATGATTGTCGACTGTTGCCTTAAATTTGTCATTGGCTTAAACTAACAGAACGACTAGTTTTGTGGATTACAAGGGACATAGTTCTTATTTTATCTCTTCTCCCTCATTTTTTCCCCTTCGGTTGGGATGATCATTCAAGTATATAACATACTTTTCATGAGATAGTATGGCCAAAATCGTAAACAAGATTACAAGATCCAATAATGCTTTGCATGGACATTAAATAGAGAATAAATGACCTAAAACAGCTACTATATACGACAACGTTTTGAAGGTGCAATATTACCATTTTTTCCTTTAGGCGTAGCAATCCAAACTAATCACTTTCCTAGCTACCATATTAATCACCTCGTTGACAAAAAGGTTATGTATGTCTCAGTAGTTCTCACCCAAACCAGTAAGAACTAAGAAATTGACCAGATCGATGAGCAATAGATAGCCACTATCGATCTTGAAGTGAGATTATTGCTGCTACCAATGGGGGAGATCTATCTTCTCTTCATTCGTTTTTGGCTCTGTTAGACTTGAGCCTAACTCCATCTCAAAACTTAAGTTATGAGTTGGAGGTTTGATTGAGCCGAGAGGGATCCTGGTCGGCATTGGTTCGGATTTACAACATAGAGTGCACCGCCAGGGAGGTTGGCCAGACCATTGACAACCCTAACTTCACCTTACAACTTAAGTTATAAGGTGAATGATTGCTCAAGCTTATATGTGCAACGGAAAAAGTGTCCCTAGCCAATGTGGGACTTAACATCCTCCCTCCACATCGGCTAGAGTCCGGATTTACGGTATGGTCTGGATTTACGGTATGAGGGCTGATGGGGGTTAAGGAACTAGCTCTGATACCATGTTAGACTTGAGCCTAACTCCACCTCAAAACTTAAGTTATGAGTTGGAGGTTTGATTGAGCCGAGAGGGATCCTGGTCGGCACTGGTCCGGATTTACGGCACAGAGCGCACCGCTAGGGAGGTTGGCTAGACCATTGACAACCCTAACTTCACCTTACAACTTAAGTTATAAGGTGAAAGATTGCTCAAGCTTATATGTGCAGCAGAAGAAGTGTCCCTAGCCAATGTGGGACTTAACAGGTTCAAACAACCATAATGACGATGATAACATGGTGATGATGGTGAAGCTCGGAGTTTTTCGGTTCCGTAAGGTTGTGAGTCCAAAAACTTCTGGTACAATAATATGTCTTGAGTTTTGTGTTGTTGTAGTATTATTCTAAATTGATAATAACATTTTTCCCATATTTAATAAAATTCACAACTGAATTTGTAGCTCAATGCTATATAGTCCATTTAAGTACGTATAAAGTTTGGGCTTAGAGTCCCAGTAAAGTTGACTCATGTCACTTACACTTACACATAACTCTTTTAAGAAATAAAATAAATTATATTAAATAAAAATAAATAAAAAATTAATTAACCCTTCTTTCTATAGTTAGTATAAAATTGATCCACAATTAATAAATAAAATGAATTGGATCAAAAGTAATAATCCAAGAATCAATATTACGTCTTGCCATTGATACTCTGCTTTCAACATTTTCATATCACTTGGTTTTGGTTCATTGAAGCCATCTAAACACTCTGATTGATGATGTATATTCGATGAATTGAGTGAATGAGCTCAAGGATCAAACCATCTATTTATAATCATTTTTTTCGACAAGAATTTGGCCACGTAAACAAATGTCACAATCCCAAAATATCTCGAGTATGGGTTAAAGATGGACGTTGGACCATGTCTTTGAATTTGGCAGAATTTAGTTCAATAGATATAGTAACCACAATATATCTACATTCTTGCACTTGTTTCGTATGTTTAATCTTAATATTTTAAATTAATCACATCGATTACATTTATTGTGATATAAATAAATAAATTATGACGATAAGTCCTCTAATTATAAGTATTACTCTACATGTATCATACTATATTTAATTTCTCAAGTATTATTCTATATGTGCTAACTTTAACTCTCTTATTGAGTAAACCCTATGTTTATTCTTGGTCCTATACATATGATTTTCTCAACTAAACTTAAAGTGCACATAAATATGAGAAAACATCACAATAGATAAAAGTTTCATAGAATAACATTGTCTTTACAATGTAAACTACATAATGGAACTTAATTCCATTTTCACTGCATGATCCTTGAATTTAAATGGTGGCATGCCCTTCTCAAAGGATCAACAATTGTTAACTCAATATTGATGTGCTCAATGACTACTTTATTTTCTTTTAGACGTTTTTTATGACTAAATACTTTATGTTAATGTGTTTACTTCGACTACTACTTTTGTTGTTCTTCGTCATAAAAATAACAGCTAAATTGTCGTAATATATGATATGTCTTAGAGATAAAATCCATAATTCTAAGCCCATATACTTTTGTTGTTCTTCGTCATAAAAATAACAGCTAAATTGTCGTAATATATGATATGTCTTAGAGATAAAATCCATAATTCTAAGCCCATATATGAAACTCTTTATCCACATACCATGTGAAGTAGCCTCAAAATAGTAAACAAACTCAAGTTCCATATAGAAGTGGCATCCAAGGTTTGCTTAGCATTTCTCCAAGATTAAACTCCGTTGGTCATCATAAAAATGTATTTAAATGTTTATTTGCATGAATCAACACAACCAATAAAGTTTGAATTCGAGTAGTCTATTACTTTCATATTCTCTATTTGTCTATACATATGCATATAGTTTTTGATTTCTTGGAGGTGCCCCATCGTTTTCATTGTAGCTCTAGTGGTTAATATGTGGAGTACTCAGATACCGTCACAAAATTCCCACAACAAATGCAATGTCAGATCTTGTGCAGACTTGAGCACACATTAGGTTTTCAATAACAAAAGCATATGGAATGTTTTTCATTTGTACCCTTTCAAAATCATTTTTCGAGATTTGGCTCAAATTGTACCTATCATCCTTCACTATGGGAGCTCTACTTGGTGAACAATCTTTCATTCAAAATCTTTCTTAAATTTTATTGATATAGGGTTCTTGAGATAAACATAATATTCCTTGAAATATATCTCTATGGATCTTAATATCAATGACATAAGTACATAAGATGTCTTACCCATATTTTTCATGTCAAAAGTTTTAGATAGGAAATGATTCACCTCATGCAGTAAACACTTATCATTGGTTACAAGTAGAATGTCGTCCATGTATAAAACTAGAAAATATATCTTACTCCCACTAGAAATTGGTTACAAGTAGATTCCTTGACATTTTTCATAAACCCAAATGAAGAAATCACATCATAGAAATTGATATTCCATTGATAAGAGGGTTGTTTTAGACTGTATATAGACTTCTTGAGCTTCTAGACCAAATGCTCACCATTATTAAAGGAAAATCCTTTAGGTTGTTTCATGTACATCTCTTCATCTAGATCTCTATTGAGAAACGTTGTTTTCATATCCATTTGTTGCAATTTTAAATCAAAATAAGAAATTAGTGTCAAAATGATGTGCAAGGAATCTTTCTTAGATACAACAAAGAAGTCCTTGTAATCAATTCCTTCCATTTAAGTGAGTCCCTTAGCAATAAATCTCACCTTGTATCTCTTAATGTTGCCTAATGAATCATTCTTTGTCTTAATGACCTATTTACATATTATTGTTTTTGCACCATTAGGTAACTCAACAAGATCACAGACTGTGTTGATCTTCATGGAATTTATCTTTTCCTTAATGGCATCATAACATAATTTTGATTCTTTGCAACTTATGGCTTGCAAAAAGGATTTAGAGTAATTTTTGACTCCAATGTTATAGTTAGGTTCTTGTATATACACAACATAATCACTAGGAATTGTTGATATATTTGTTTAGTAGATCTTATTAATGTTGTACCACCATCCTCCTATAAATTTTATGGTTCAACTAGCAGCTCAAAAGTATTTGAAAATTCTTGAACCATAAGATCTACTAGAATGTTCTCAATTGCTTATGGAACTTTAATGATTAGTTGTTCAACACTAGTTTGTACTTGAGCGGTGCTATGAAAAATAGACAATCTATCACTTAAAATGGAATGTTAATTTTCTAAATGATCCTTTTCAAGAACTATATTTGTGGTTTGATCGCTTCCATTGATAAATTCATTTTCAACAAACTTCACATTTTTTGATTCAACAACTTTAGTGTTGTGAGATAGATAATAAAACATGTAACCTCTAAACCTTTCTATGTATCCATTGAACTACCTACTAATGGTCCTTGTGTCTATCTTCTTTTCTTATGGATTATAAATTCTTACTTCACATAGGAAACCCCAAAAATGCATGTCTTAAACTTAATTTCCAATCCTTTTCTAACTTAAAAGGAGTTTTTTAAACTAGAACTCAATTTAATAGATAGATTATCATCTTAAGTGCTTCAGTCCATATGGATGTAGGAGGATTGGCGCTGCTAAGAATACTCCACATCATATCCAATAATATTTGTTTTCTTCTTTCTACCACATCATTTGGGTTTGGTGAACCAAGCATCATTTATTGGGAAAATTATCCCATGCTCTTGAAGAAAATTTGCAAACGAATTAAATGCTTGTCAACCCTTTATGTATCTACTATAATATTCTCTATCTCTATCTAATATCACAATCTTTATTTCCTTCCTACATTGTTTTTCTACTCCAACCTTAAAACTTTAAAGGTGTCTCATGCGTGGTAATTGTTATGAAGCAAGTAGAGATACATACACCATGAGTGAGCATTTATAAAAGAGATGAAGTATCTTTGACCATGTGAGTCCATGTTTGGACTACATATATCAGTATTCAAGATCTCTAATATGTTTGAACTCTTAATGGCATCTTTCTTTAACTTATTGGTCTACTTTCTCTTAATGCAGTCCACATAAGTCTTGAAATCAATAAAATCTAGGGTACAAAATACACCATCATTCACTAATATCTTGATTCTTTATATGGAGATGTGTCTCAAACTCTAGGGCCACAACATATATGAATCCAATTTAATAAAAAACCTTTAATTCAGTGTTAACATGTATCAAGATATAAGTGGAATTATTTTGTAAATTAAGGAAATAAAGATTATCTAACAAAATGCAACTCCTAACATAATTAGATTTATTAAATAAATTTAAAGAAGTATTAAAAAAATAAAGGAATAACCAAAAAGTATAGGGCTATAAATAGAAATTTCCAAGAGAAACTTGGAAGATAAAAGGTCCTTATCAGTTCTAAAATAAAACAATACTTAATGTTAAATAACATGTTCTTATTGCCTCAAAATGCAAGCTTTTCTTGTTCCCTGATAAGATGTACTTCTCACTAACTTTCTTAGGTTTTGCAAGCCCTGCAAAGAATTAGTAACGTAGATTGTAGATCTAGAATCAATCAACTAGGTGTTAATATTAACATTAATCATATTAGATTCATAAAAAATAATTAGATTTAATTCTCTCTTCTTAAGCCATTTTTAGAATTTAGGGCATTCCTTTTTCATGTATCCATCCTTTTTATAGTAAAAGACACTTGCCTTCTTGATATCAATTTAGGAAAGTATTTTACCTTTCCCTTTTTGATTGGCTTGATCATTGCTCTTTTTGCATGTTCTGCATTGCACTATCTCCCAGGTCCATCACCAACCACATTTCCTCTTGGATGCACATGATTATAGGTTCATTATTGACAATTTATTTTTATGTGTGTTATATGAGATTTCGAACGGTCCATATTGTTATGGGAGAGTGTTTCGAATATAGTGCACAAGAATAAAATATATCAACCTCAAGAACCTTTAATTTAGCCATAATGTCCCTTATTTTCATGATTTATTCATGCATACTTCTCATATTGATGAGCCTCGTGGATGAAAACATCATAATTATGGTGCTAGCAAGTTCCTTACTGAAGTCTTAAACTCTTCATCAATAGCCTTCAGTAATGCCTTGACTTTGTCATGCTATTTGATTGAACCATGAATACAAGCAGAGATCGTGATCTTTATGAATATCAGACTGATGTGATTAGATTGTTCCTAACGTTCATAAAGAGCAATTTCTTCTAAAGTGTTGGTTACAGTGCACAAATCAGTTATAATAAGACATAAGTATACTCACAAGGTCGATCTAAAAAGGAACTATATAGTTTTAAATAATTCAATAAATTTCTTAAAAATAAACACAAAAAATAAACCTAAACATTTTGTCATAATATTTAATTTTGAAAATTCTAATATAATAACATATAGTTAAAAGGATATGAATAGGATTTATTCAAACAATTCTAAGTAGATAAACAATTAACAATCAATGGAGAACTTATTAAAATAATTAGCTAATTAACCACGCTTTCTTAGAATTAATTAGCTTATTAAATATATAAATTAAGGTTATTGACTTTCCCTTTTAAGTATGAAAAAGTATTTTGACGGGAATTAGTTTCTTTGTTAATCAAACCAACTAAGGTCTTATGGCGGGGATCATTAACTAATAGATTAAATTATTATTTTTTATTCAAAAATAGCAAGCCATTTAAATCAATACTTTTGACAGAGTCATTAATTTAAACTCATATTCGATGTGTCCAAATTAGATCTAGATAGCATTCCTAAAACCTAACTTTTATACTTTAAATTTATTACAAAACTATGTCGTCAATATATTAATCAACAATAAACTTAGTAAAAATATTAAATGAAGAAATAATCTCAAATTATTTATAAAAGTATTCACATAAATTAATCTTCACAAACATGACAATAAAACTAATTTTTCATAGTAATAATCAGTCACACATACTCAGATTTAATAAATAATTAGTAAATTTAAAATAGTATTCAGAATAACACATAAAGATTGAGTATGTATATGAAATTAAATTAATATAAACAAGACCTACAATACTAATTCAAGATAGACGGTCATGTTTTAATCCGTAACTATGATCTTGATGCTCAAAGTATTCTTTAATATACAAATGTCATATGTATTTTCTGTGAATAGGAATACCTCCAAAATATCTACCTATTATTATGTATAAATCTAACCTATTGTAAAAATAAAACTAAAAATTAGAACTGCAGTTGTTCCTAAAATTTTCTTATGTTAAACTATTGTGGTTGCATATAAAACCGAAACATAATGTGTTTATTTATAGCTAAGGTAGGAAACTGAGGGCTTCAAGTGAGAAAATTAATCATGCAGTGTGGCCCAAATTTTACCATGCTATGGCCTTAATTTATGTAATGGTTTGCCAATTATTATCCCATATAGGTTGGGCCTAGGCCACTGGCATGGAAAAAACTTCCTACCCATTGAATTTAAGCAGTGAGAAGTGCGTCATAATACACAACAACCCTTGTCATGGCATGAAATTCTCTATTTGAATTTGTGTTCTTCACCATACTAGTTGGTTTTTCATGTAAGGCTTACATGCATTGTTTCTTTAAGAATTTTAAGGTGTAAATAAGTACTTCATGTATTATTCTTCATGTGTTGATAAATTCATATTTTTACCTAAAATATAATAGAAAATGCATGTGATTTCAAACATATATATTTGCTTAAATAATGATAAATCATGCATATTCAAATCTATTTATTATATTTAAGTGTAAAAAACTATGAAATATTAGTGCTTTTGAGTACTCATCATTAATCTCATAACATGATCTGGAAAGTGAGGGTTTTCAAAACCTTTGGGTTATTCAACATAAACTTCCTCCTTGATTACACAAATGAGAAAGACACTCTTCACATCCATCTGTATGACTTAAATCCAAAGTAGCAAGTTAGCCTAATGAGTAATCTCATAGACTTAAGATGAGCAACTAGAGAAAAAATTTCTTCGAAGTTGATACCTTTTATCTAAGTGTAACCTTAAGAACCAAGCCTTGACTTATTTCAAGCAATCAAGCCATTTTCATCTTCTTTGTTCTTGTACAACCAACATATACCTATAACATGTTTATTTCTTGGTCTGGGAGCAAGATACTAGATGTGTTTCCACTGGAACTAAGTTCTTATTGCATGAAATTGACCCAATGTATGTCTTGTAAGGCTTTTTAATTTTTTTTGGCAAGGATGGTAGAACCAAAACACATATAGTTCAAAGTCTCTCACATCTGACGTCTTATTCTGACACCTTCTTCAATATTACCAATGATATTGTCAATAGAATAAGCATTCTTTGATAATTTGGGAATAAAATATTCTTCTTCTTCATCTTTTTCTTCTTCATCTTTTTTCTTCTTCTTCATAAGTCTTTGGTAGGTCAACTAGAGCTATAGTAGATAGAGTCTCAACATTATAAAGAGCATTTTTAGAATATCCCCAATCACCAATACTATCAATGTCTTCAGATCCAACCAGTTTAGTAGCTCTAGAGTTATGAATGACTACATTAATAGATTACACAATAATTAAAGTCCTTAGATTGTAGATATGGTAGGCATGGCTGTTGCTTGAATGTCCCAAAATTATTTAAAGATCACTCTTAATGTCAAACTTTTCCAAATTCTCTCTATAAGAATGTAACAAGTGCTACCGAACACATTATGGAGCTTGAAGTTGGGTTTCTTCCTATGCATAATTTCACAAGTGTGACATCACGTTCTAGTCTCAAAAAGAAATGATTCAAGGTGTAGAAGAGGCATTTACAAATTCAATCCATAAAAGTTTTCCAAATTCTTACTAGTCAACATCACAATAGCCATTTCTTGTATGACACTATTCTTTCTCTCAATAATACCAATCTATTGAGGGTATTTGAAGAGAAAGACTCATGATGTATACCCATAGTGTCATGGAAAGATTTGAAATCTAAATTTTCATATTCTTTCCCATGATAACTTTTGATTTTGATAATAGTCCTATTGGATTTAATACACGAAGTCTTAAAATTAGCAAATGCTTCTAATTTCTCTCTTAGAAACATTACCCAAGTGTACCTAGAGAAATCATCAATAACCATCATGATGTATTTTATCCCACTAATACCGGTAGTCCATATTGGACTCATCAAATCCATGTAGAGAAGATCAAGAGGTCTCATTGTGGAGAGATGTTGGTTCTTTTATGTTGACTCTTACTCTGCTTACCCAAATAACAAGACTACACATATGTTCAGGTAGGGAAGTGATGGAAGGAAAACCTCTTACACTCCTAAGGCTTAAAATTTTCTTCAGGAGCTTGTTGTTAACATGCCCAAAAGGTTGATGCCAAAGCTCTTCTATGCTAAGACTTAACCTACTGCACATAGCTTGAGGGGGGTTACCAACACAATAATAGTTGTCCTCAAACTTGGTGCCCTTGGCCAAGACATTTCCTAAACAGTCACTGACTATACACTCCTTGTGAGTGAATTTAACTAAGCACTTGTTGGTATAGATTTGGCTTATACTTGTAATATTTTCTTTGAAACCTTCCACATATAGGACATCCTTAAGTTAAGTCATATTCTAGGCACACTAGTGGATCCTTTTCCATAAGTCATAGCTTTATTTCCATCTCTAAAAGTAATAGTCCAATCATTAATGAGAACCATATTGGTGAAGAAGGATTTATCTATAGTCGTATGTCGAGAATAGACACTATCAACGTACCAATAGCTAGATGCTTGACTCTTAAATGTTGTACGAACAATGTTGTAATTCAGGTTCAAATCACAATGAACATTAACTTGAGAAGACTTTAAATCCTTGAGAAGCACAATTGTTTCATTCTGAATCATGAAAGCTTAATTAGTAAGAGAGACAGACTAACATATCATATCTTCTATATGACTCAACATTTTCGTGTCATAAAAGGAAGACTCTTTGTGAGTGGTAGAGGTAGAGAAGAAAGAAAGTTACCCTTGGCGCTTAACATGTTAGCCTTAAGTGTTATATGAACAACATTACCATTCAAATTAAAATCACAACTAACATTAACCTCAGAGAAATTTAACTCCTTGAGAAGTACAATTGCTTTATTTTGAACCATCAAAGCTTAATTAGTAAGAGAGATAGACTAATTTATCATATCTTCCATGTGATTAAACATTTTCTTGTTGTAAAAAGAAGGCTCTTTGTGAGTGATGGAGGTAGAGAAGAAGCCAAAGGTGTCTGAGACAAGAGAAAGAAAGTTACTCTTGGCACTTAACATATCATAAGTGCAATCATCAACAAAATCCTTAATAAAGGAAGTATGATCTTGAATAGTAGCAGTAGTAGAAGATGAGGAAAGGGCATGAGAATTATTAATTTTCAACAATTTGTCAAATCAAGTATTTCCAATAGACAATTTATGATTGATGTGTTAGGATTATTTAATTTTTGCTTTCAATGTCATATTATTGGAAATAGAGAAAGCACGACCATTTCATGTTTATCCAATTGGCTAGATTCAAGATTGTTGACTTTGAGATTATCAACATCAATATGAACTGAAACTTCATTAAGTTCTGCTTTATAATCATCCAATAAAGACTAAATAAGAGCCTTTTATCTTCCAAGATACTCTTCAAATTAGAGACAATATCGGAATTATTTGATGAGGAATAAAGGGTACTTTGAACTTTAAGACATTCTGATTCCTTTTCCTAATAGAGACTCAAATTTTACTAATATAAGAGTTGATCATATAAATATAGTCATGTAATGAGAAAAACCCACATAGAACCTCTCCCTATGTGGTAAAAATCCTCGGGTTGCTTATGGTGGTAAAAGTCCTCGGGTTGTTTATGGTAATCACTCAGAAGTAAAAAATTTACCAAAAAAAATATATAGATACAACTCAATAAAAGTATAAACACAAATACATCTATAAGTCGGGACTATATTGCCCTAATTGCCTATTGCTTCCCTTACCTGCTGCCTCCACAACAACTTGATTCGACAAATGAATCTAACTCTCCTCTAAAGCCAACACCGCACATAGTAGTGCAATTAAACACTAACGATTTGTAATGTGAACTCCTCTACACATACTCTTTGATAGTCCTTAGCAAAGTCAACACCCATAATTAAGAGAATGAATATTTTGATATTTTATCTCAATGACTTAACAATATTACAGTTTCAAATTCTAATAAATGTTAGATATTATCTCTATGCATCCATTTTCTACAACTATTGTACAATAATCATGCTTATAGTGTATGCGTGATGTAGTATCAATTAGAAATAGTCAAATCATTTAACATAAACAAGTGGAAACATTGTTCCTTCTTATAAAATATCACTATTCTTTTTAAAGCTAAATTAGATACCATAGGAATTTTCTTAAAACTATATCTCCACTCACCAAAAGTATTTATTATAATCAAAAGACCTTTCATTTGATTATAATATATGGCTATGTTTGTTGGTTTAATCAAATGAAAGGAAAAAAAGAGAAACAAAAGTTCATGAGTCCATAGAGTAAGAGAAAAATAACTATAAATAACACTATCATAAGACCAAGTATGTCAATCAAATATGATCAAATTTCATTATTTTTGACCCAAACATCATTATTAGCTTCTTTTATTTTATTTTTGCCACTGTTTTTTTTTAATGACACACAATCCTTTTTATAATTTTTTCAGCTTGTCCCCTTACACACACACACACACACACACACACATATATTTGGTTTTTGGTTTTTGGTTTTTTATTTATTTTCTTATGGAAATATATTGTAGTAGGGGTTGTATTATGTATGTTAGGAATTTACTCAATTATAGTACAATTGATAATATTGAATCTTATTCTAGCATTTTTATAGAATCTATTATCTTTTTTTACAGCTCCACTTTTCTTATAGGGTATGACTAAAGTGTTTTGTTCAAAATATAAGATGCAGATACAAACAATTGGCTCATATAGACTCAAAATGGTTGTCTAAAAGGATTATTCTTTAAAAAATAACAATATCAAGGGTAGGACAATTTAGCCAAAGAAGATAATCCTATTGCCTTAATCATTTTTCAAGTAATATATTTAGCATTTGTCTCGATAAACTTATAGAAAAGTTCTAGCAACCTATCCTTATTCATCAAAAGTATTGCAATGTTCCAAGAAATTCATAACATTTTTCACAATTTCATGTATATAAATTCTTCCATCACCAATTTAGCTATTGTGATGCAATTTTTTAGAAATATTATCATAAAGTTACCATTACTTGGGAACAAGGTCAAGACTACATCAATATTCATTATCTGTTTTAACCTAATATTATTTAGCTAATTTCATCATAGATCCTAGAAAATAAAGAGCGAATATATGATTGATTCTAAGCCTGTCTATTAACCCTAACTATCCTAAGGAGTCCAATAAATAAATACTAAAAAAGGAAAAATATTATACTACCTAGAGCGTGCTAATCCTAAAACATGTTAAGCTAATGAAGCATAAAAATAAAGATAGTGATGTGTTAATACTCCCCCGTACGTAATTCTTACATTGTCCTCAATGTAAGAATATAGCACTTCATTTAACGTCCTTAGCCTGATGCTACAACTTTTATTACCCACGATCATCAAAGAGCTTGAAGTGTGTGATGTCAAACTTTTGAGCTAGAAATTCATTATTTACATGCTTGTACCTTGATGGTAATCTCATATGAAGAACAATAGACACATTCTCCCTTACACCTATCTCTTTGTTATTCTTAAGCTTGTCCTTAGTAAGAAAAAGTTCTTCAAGGTTCCTTTTTGATATCTTTCATAAAAGGTATATGAATTTTCATATTTGGAAATGTCTCCAAATTTTCATTTTCATGGTTTCGCTTTGTTGAATTGTCAAACCTGGGCGAGAAAGATAAAATAAGATCATCAACAAAAAAAGGTTTGAATACTACCTTGAGGTCATGTTGAATTCTTTGAGAGTAATGGTCTTCTCCTCTTCATCAATCTTTTCTCTGTATATATCATTCGTAGGGATTCTTTAAGTCTCTTTTTATTTTTTACCACTCTCTGTAATTATGGTAGCAATGGTTTCTCTAGATTTAGCATCTATTTGGGAGGGAAGCTCAACAACTGCCTATGCTTCTAGCTTTTCCACTACTATGACTAGTTAGCCAATTTGAGTCTCAAGGTTTTTGATAACAACATTGGTTTCCTTTATCTCAAGATTTCTCCTTGAAATTTTCTATTCTTTAATAAAAGCTTAGTTCCATGGTTGAGATTTCAAAGTGTTAGCATGAATGGTTATCATTAAATCCTCAAGAGATTTACCTTGAGTAGTTGAAGTTGGTTATGGTATTAAGAATGGGAAGCTAGGTGTGATGTTAAACTCCTTTACTAGATTCATCATTCAAATTTGGTTTATCTATATCTCAAGATTTCTCCTTAAAATTTCCTATTTTTTGATAACTTGATATGCTTGGTAGTCCTGCTAAAATTTCAAAGTATTAGTTGCGATAGTATTCACTAAATCCTCAAGAGACTTACCTTAAGTGGTTGGAGTTGGTTGTGCCATTAAGAATGAAAAATTAGATGTGATATTGGAATTCTTTTATGTATTTCTATATGAATAACTTGGGTATTGATGATTCCACCATCCTACATTATACATGTAAGAATATGTATTATACCTAGGCCTCTGACATTCAAATCCACACATATATAGTATTAGCGTAGACCCAATTCTTTTATTGATGCTCAAAGTGTGGTATAGGAAATCCATTGTATGTAGGTTATGCTACATCCATACATGTATTTATGTTCCCTTGATATTCAAAACTTCAAGAAAAACATAGTTGTCATATATAAATAGATAAATAAAATAAAATAAGCTAAACTTAAAATTAAAAATAAATAAATCTAAACTAATAATAATAAACTAAAGAAAATAAATTAATTTTAAAAAATAAATAAATAAAGAGCTAATTCGCTTTTACTCTAGAAAGAAAATAAAGAATAGAAACAAGTTATGTAAAAATGAAATATAATAGATCAAAATGAAAATAAAGAATTTTTTTTTAATTTTTAGTAAGATTTTTCTATTTTTAAATATAAAATACTTGAAAATAAAAAACAAAAATCCTGAACAATGAGTTAAAAATTAATTTATTTCAGATAAATAATCAATTTAAACCTTACTTTAAATTTCTTAATATATTGTAAATTAATATATAGCAAGTAAGGATTTTTCTCGCAGATAATTTTAAAAACTAATTCCTATTTATTGAAAAGGGGGTTTTTGATTTTATAAAGTGAAAATTAAATCTAACACTCAACGATTGATAAAGATAAAAACATAACATAAAGATTATAATAAAGAATCTGTAAGAAGAGGTGGAGAAGAAATCTTATAATTTTTGAGTTTAATTTTGATTTTCAATTTTCTTGATTGCCTCTTGAATCTTTTTCTTAGTTTTTGCCTCCAGCTTAATTCTGTAATTTATATATCACTATCTCTCTAAATCTGTATTATCATATTCTCCCATATTTTGTATGGTGTTGTTTTGTATTTATAAGAGGCGAAAATCAAATCAAAACATAACTAGGATTGTTGGTATTCTGGTAGAAATATGATTAGTATATACCTCATGTCAAAAGGATAGGATAAGTTGCGATGGTTAAAAGGATAAGATAACCTATAATAGGAATAAGCTACAAAATGTATCCACTTTATTTCTAAGTTAATTCACCTATCAAATAAAAAATCCATAAAAATCCCAAAACAATTCCAAAAATTCTAAAAAATTAATATTTTTTCAATAAATACAACATAAATAATTTTAGATCATTATATTAGTAAAATATACATAAATATAAAGGAATCTATATTTAGAAATATGTATAAAATATAACTTATCATGAAGACAAAGAGATACCCACCTTAATCACAACCCACTAGCAAACAAAATCATAGATATATTAAGCCAAACCCAAGAACGCAGTATTACTCACACAAGTATGTATCATTGTAACTTGTGAAATAGAATTAGAATAGCAAGAAAAAATTGACAGAGTTTTGCTTGGATTTTCTAACTATGAAATAAATAAAGATGAGGTATTTATAAAACAAAATCAGATTTTCAAGTGCCTCATTGACCCTCTCTTCTACCTCCCCTAGGCGAGGGTAATACACTATCCCATGAGGAAACTATCCATTAAATCCTCACCTAACATGGTAGGCGATGGGTAGAGAAAGGGGTAGGCAAGTCACTAAAAACCACAAACACTCAACATATCATGCATACTGCGAAAACCAACCTTATGGGGTTGTAAACATGCTCATAATATACCTAATTAAGTTTGTGTGTACATTACTAGTCATTAGTGACCAAACTTATATAGAGGAAAACAATACACTAAATAAAATAAAATAGACTCTATATTTTACAAACAAAAACTTCAACAAAGATACAAAGGACTTATAGGATTTACAAATACCATGGAACAATTTCAAGAACTTGACTCAAATGAATTAGACATCCATAAACTTGAATGGTAAGAAATATTTTAGTGACATAAGAGTCGATAGCAATGGAATGAATTGGGTAGCAAAGGAAGGTTTTAATTGCACAAACTTTTGGGCAAGAAATAAGGAAACCATGAGATAAAATCTTGGAATAGAGACTGATATTTTTTTGAAAGGTTTTAGTTACGGATCTAATTACTAGAGGGGTGAATAGATAATTTTTTAATAAATGAAAAATTAAAAAATCACAAGCTGGTAGACATACAATCATGTGTAATAAATATAAAGTAAAAATAAATAAAACTTGAGATATGATATTTAGGTGAAAATAATCTAAACCATAATAATGACCTAAGAGGAAAACCACTGGTCCACATAACTATCCACCATGAAAATAAGATTCAAATATAAGGCTAGGACTTAAACTACCCTCCAAGATAATACCATAGTTAATCTACTTACAAGCCACTCCACAAGGAAAGTTTTTGGTTTCGAACCAACATTTCTATAAATTCGAGTCATATGAGTAATCGAGTCACATGATTTTAAATCATCTAGCAACCCTAGAACAAGTAGATTATAGTTTTTTTTAAATTAAATAATCAAATCAAATAATTATGATATTATACATATAATTATTTTATCAAAGAACATAATAAAGTAAAAGCAATATGAACATATAATCAAAATATCATATATTAAATAGGCTTATTACTCAATCAAACACAACCACCAATGTTTGATCTATTAATTAAAGAAAGAAGCCTAAACAAATATTATCTTATTTTGCAAAAGAATTTGATAGAGAGAGAGCATAAAAATAATTAGAAAATTATAATTAATATGGTTAATTAAAATATGGAGCATTGTTCTTTATATAGGAAAGACTGAAGCCCTAATTCTAGGTTAAAGTCTAATAACAAATTTGTCCATTAAATAATTCATAGAGTAGTAAATAATAAGGACAATATTATAATTGTGAAAGTTATTTATTTAGTTATGGGTCTAATTTGTTAACCAACGAAAGTATGGTCAATTAAAATTTTGTAAGAGACCAAACAACTAATCACGTGTATGTAAAGTAAAGCGGAAATTAAAATCAACACATGAGATTTTTAAATAGAAAAAACCAAGACCACATTAATGACCTAAGAAGAAAACCATCGGTCCATTGGACCACCTAACTATCCACTATGAAAAATAAGTATCAAGTTACAAGGCTATGACTCAAACTATCTACCCAGTAATGCCTCCAAGTAACCTACTTACAAGTTATTACTTTTATTATAGTCTTTATAAGAAATACATTCAGATTTAGACCATGGTTTCGACAAGCTTGAGTCACATGAGTTAATAAAATACAACTAGTAACTTTAGAACAATCAGTTAAAAGCATAATAACACAATTATTATTATTATTATTATTATTATTATTATTATTATTATTATTATTATTATTATTATTATAGGCTTGTTAATCTATCAAATACAACCACAAATATTTGATAAATTAATTTAATAAAAAATCCTACTTGAAAACTTTTAGCAAAACAAGGGAGAGAATAAAAGATGAAGAGAATAAGCACAATTTAATTCGAATATATTGCTTGATCGATCCAGTCTTTACTCGATTGATCGAGTGGCTTAATATCACATTATCCCTATTGTGTCTAATATGCAATTCAACATGTACAGGAATAGAAATATACCTAATATGTGATCGTTAAGGGTCAATAGTTTCTTTAACTTGAAAATATTCTTCTAAGACAGAATTAGAAACTAAAATTACAATTATACATTCTATTCATGAATATTGCCAACACCCACATAAACATTACAATCTCCCCCTTTGGCATATTTGTGTGATAAAATCTCTCTCAATACATAAAGCTTATAGGAAAATTAAATGTTTACATAGTGGTATTATCCTATGATACAGTGAAATCATCTTCACTTGAATCTTGAAGGCTCACGTTTATAATAAAAGTTAAAAACATAAATACCTAAACAACTTGTCCTGAATGACTCATTGTTCATCATTTTAGAGTATATAATAATATAAAAAACGAAGAATATTTATAAGAGTGAGTAATCATAAAATGAAAATGAAAAACATAACTCCACCTATGTGTAATATCTCCAAAAAATTATTTTCAGAGTAATTCTCTTCTTAAATTAGCTCTCCCATTTTTGTAGATTTTTCAATTAATGTTCCAATTTTTCTTTAATTTTTTTGTCATACGACTAAAAAATATACTCTCGAAGCAATGACAACATGTTGAGCAAGAAATCAGTGTATTTAATAACTAAAAAGAGGAGTACATATTTTGAAAAACTCTGAGCAATCAAAATAGAGACCTAAAAG
The DNA here is from genome assembly GCA_030763125.1 of Hippophae gyantsensis. Lineage (NCBI taxonomy): Eukaryota > Viridiplantae > Streptophyta > Magnoliopsida > Rosales > Elaeagnaceae > Hippophae > Hippophae gyantsensis. Next base: position 45,617,578 of record CM061030.1, on the reverse strand, counting down.
CAATATGTTTTCGAAAAATGAACAAACTTTCCCTAAGTTCTATAAATTAGAATAAAACAAAAATTTATAAAAATCGATATATATATGTGGACAATACACACAAATGAATAATATTAACTCCTATTTATTCACTATCTATGTTACGCCAGATGTTCTATGGATACAAACTTTTTAGTGCCACAAATTCCAATTTTTTTGATTCTGGGCCCCGAGGTTGCCCAAAAGAAGTATATAAGGCGTACCCAGTAAAACTTACAAGTAAACCGGATATAAAGATGGCAACTAAGGCCAGAAAGAGAGAAAGAGAATATTAAAAGGCCCACCTGTGTCGGTTTCGGGTACATGTACCCTTTTGTTTCTTTTAGACAGGGGATTAAAGAAAACGGGATTCAAAATAGAATCTAAGTACAATAAAAAAGGGTAAGGGACCGTACATGAGATTTTCATCTCATACGGCTCCTCGTTCAATTCTTTTGAAGTCATTGGATCCTTTACTAACACATATAGTGACATATAGACAATCACCAAAGTAAAATATGTGTTTGAACTATAATAAGATGTCAATTTGTTCATTTATGAACAGTTATGAAAGATTCAAAAGAAAGAGTATCACCTATCATAAAAAATTGCAATTGAATTCATACTTGTACAAAATAAAATTTACATACCAAGAGAGAACTTTAATCTCTATTTTTTATTCCGTTATTATATTATATTTTTATGTGAGGGATTGATTATTTATTTTCCTTTTGTATAACCATTTATGGCTTTTTATTTTTGTACATGCAAAAGTTTTTTGTATTTTTTATAGCTATTTCCTTTATTATATTATTTTTCTTTTGCAAAGGAAATATGTATGAGCCAATGTAACTAGCTTGATGAATTTCAAACTAGTTATGAGGTAGCCCCCTTCGCTCACTACCGCAAATTTTACACATCATAGTAGGTAGTCCTCTCAAAACTAGGTGTCTTTCTATAGTCAAGGTTATCTCATGCCCTAAAATCACACATAATTAATTATAATATGCCTTACTTATATATCAGTATATATGTAAATAGGTTCATATTGGTATCGATCAATAGATGTGAAAAATATGTAAATACACAAGTCACAATATCCATTGACATAATGCATAGTAAAAAAAAGTGGAGTATGTAGTGATTATGTCAATGTTGAAGCATGTCTACTTCCTTCTTTTTTATTTTTAAATTTTTTTAAACTAAAGGAATATAAAAAAAATAAAAATAAAGATGCAGTATACATGATTAGATGATGGTAATTAGTCTTAGAATTAAAAGTATTGAATTTTACATGATTTTTTGAAACAATAACTTCATACTTTTATAGTAGAACTTTTGAACATGTTATTATAATTTATATTCATCTTAGAATATGATGTAGCATGCATAAATGACTGATAGTTATGAGTCCTACTATGTAAAATATGGAAAGTGTTATTAGATTTAGAAATATTCATCAAAAATCTACACTTTAGCCTAATATGACATTTCGTATCACAATGATGACAAATAGGTGATGACTCTATGAAAATAGAGTCATCAGTCTGCTTATTTAATTAATATTTACTCGTTTTATTCAATAAGTAATATTTTTAGGGTTAAAAATATTAAAATATAAACTTTCTAGTGAAAAGGGTAAAAATATAATTTTTGAGATTTTTCTAAGATTTTTATGGATTTTTTATGAACTTTTGACGCTGGACTAATCAAGAGCTAACACGTGGACGACACTTATGCAACGTTATTAGTTTTCCATGTTTTGATCTCAACACTTGATATGAAGCTGATCTGACGGTCCAAATTATACTTAAGCTATAATTCTTTTTGGAGTTATAATTAACATAATCTTTATCAGTTTTTCGAGCTAAGAAGAGAAAAAAATACAAAACATTCAAAAGAAGATACAATTTTGATGAAGATTGTAGAGGAGATTAGTATTACAGTTCAGGAGATTAATTTTATTTCTTTTTCTACTCCATTCTTTATCAATTTTTATGTCTTTTTTATAAAAAATATGAGCTTTGTAAATAATTAAAATTATGTCTAGTTAATTTATTAATCTAGGGGTCTCATGAACCCAATTTTCAACATATGATGATCTAATATTTTACCCCAATTATTATTTTAATTAAATCATATTATTTAATTTGATTTTTATGCTATGTATTGTTTGGTCAACAATTGATCTATAGAGGCAATTAATTAAATTTAAAAGAATTATTTAATTGTTTGTCTTGATTAAATAACATGCATAGTTTCTAGGTAGAGATGTATGATTCTTATATATGTGATCCATAATTAATGAACTTAATGAGTAGTATGAAATTTAATTGACATGAGAGTGTGATTACATTAATTACTATATGATGTGTAGTTTACTTGAGAGAGGAATATTTGCTATGTTAGATTCAATTGATCATGTAATTAATTGATAATTATATTAGAGTGATTTTAGTGATTCACATGTTTAGAAAAATAGGAATTAAGTATTCCTAGATATTTTCTCATATATCTTTTCAGTTACCAAATATAATTTAATTAATTATTATTATTATTTATTTTTAGTTCTTTTAATCTTGCTTCCTTAAAATATAAAAACCATAAAAATTTGATTTTTATTTTTTGTTTTAAAAATTAGTTTCTAATAATATAATCTCCGTAGGAATGATCTTTTATTATCATTATATTACTTGTTGCAATACATATACTTTCTTATTCATTGAACACAATTTGTGTCCGAACAAGTTTTTGGCCCTGTTACCAGGGATTATAAATATTAGAAATTATGTTTTTTTATTTAATTTTATTTTTGTTATTTTTCTTTATTTTAATTTTTTAAGTTATTTATTTTAATTTTTATTTATTTTTAATTTAGATATCTCATTTAGTACTATTTATTTAGTCTATTGTATGAGTAGAGTCCCTAAGGTAGAGTTTTTGCCTTTAGATCCCAAAATTGAGAGTAGTTTGAGATCAATAAGAAAATGACAAGTTGTCCCCTAAGGGGAAGAAATAGCTAATCCTTTAAAGTGAGTTAAATTTCATTAACTAAATTCCTTTAATGGATGATAGGGATATATGTAAGACCTATATTGGAAGGGTTGAATCCAAGTATTACAAGGCCAAGCATTCAAGCTAATAAGTTTGAACTATAGCCAGTGATGCTTTAAATGCAACAAACAATTGGACAATTCAACGGATTATCAACAGAGGATCCTTATTTACATCTTAGATTGTTTATTAAAGTTGGAGATTTATTCAAATTTAATGGTGTGACTGAAGAGGAATTGAGGCTTAGATTTTTTCCTTACTTTTTGCGAGACCATGCTTGAGCTTGAATAAACTCTTTTCCACCTAATTCTATTACAACTTGGAATGATTTAGTATAGAAATTCTCGATGAAATACTTCCCACTAACAAAGAAGGCCAAGATTAGGATTGCCATTACCTCCTATCAACAATATAAAGGATAATCTTTACATGAAGCATAGGAAAGATTCAAATAGTTGTTAAGGAAGTATCCTTACCATGGTATCCCATATTGAATCCAAATGGAGACTTTCTACAATGGTCTCAATGCTCAAACAAAAACCATTATTGATACATCCGCTAATGGAGCTTTACTAGCCAAATCTTACAATCAAGCTTATGTTTTACTTGAGAAAATAGCTAGCAATAATTATCAATGGCCAATGGATAGAATGATAGCCACAAGAAAAGTAGCCGGAGTGCATGTGGTGAATCATATCACGACACTTATAGCTCAAGTGTCATCTTTGGTGAATCTTTTAAAGGCTAAAAACTTACCAGTGAGTATAAACCAGGTTTTAGATTCAATGGTGTCTTATGGGTTATATGTGGGTTATATGAACACAAACTACCCATCTAGGTAATACCCTCAAGTAACCTACTTACAAGCCATTTCTTTCCTCAAAATCTTCAAAAGAAAGGCATTCAAATCAGGACCATTATTATGAAAAAATTGAGTCTCATGAGTTAATTGAACTTGCACTGTTGTCACCTGAAAAGATAGCACATAAACACAAATGTAAGTGTGAGTCCTATAGCAAATTTAATAATGAACAACCCTAACTAGTTGATTTAAACAATATATCAGATAAATAGAAAACAACTAGTAGCTCTAAAATAATTAGTTAAAAGCATAATAACACTATTATTATTGTAGGCTTGTTAATCCATCAAACACAACCACAAATATTTAATAAATTAACTTAATGAAAAATTCTACTTGAAAACTTTTAGCAAAATAAGAGATATAATAAAAGATGAAGATGATAAGCATAATTAAGCTCTTTTATGGTTCATTGCAAATGTGTGCTTAGGTTTATATTTATATAATATTTTGAAGTACGTTAAGTTAAAAAAAATTAATATATTATCCATACAATTAGTTAAAACACTTTTAAGAAATATGAACATACATTAAAAATATAATCCAAATTGTAATAGAAATATGTTTCAAAATCAAATAATTGGCAACTCAATCAATCAAGTACATTGGTTGATCGATCGAATGTAGTCTCGATCAGTCCAGTCAACATTTAATTAACTATTCAAGAAGTGGATAGATCAGTGATTTAACTCATTCAATCTAGTCCTCAATTGATTAAGTAAATCCCTCGATCAATCTAATCATGTATTAAAATTAATTTAATCAAGTTATATTGCTTGATCAATCAAGTCATTACTTGATCGATCAAGTGGCCTAATTTTTCCATTGTCCCTATTGTGTCTAATATGTAATCTAACCAGTATGGGAATAGAAATACACTTGATACATGATTGTTGAGACTCAATAGTTTTTTCAGCTTGAAAATATTCTTCTTAGACAGACCTAGAAACTAAGATTATAATTATTTGTTTTGTTCACAAATATCATCAACACTTACATAAACCTTACAAATTGAAATGTTTGGCTTCAATAAAAAATGAGGTTAAATTTGAAGCCCTTGCTACTCAATCTATATAGACCAAGTTCGATCAATCAAACCAATAAGGTCAATCGATTAAGACCCTTTTCGATAGATCCAAGCAATGATTAATAAAAAACTCGAGACCAAGTAGATTGAATACGTTCATCGATCAAGTAACATATATACTAAAGGTTCCTATGTTTCAAATATGAAATCTAACATGTTTAGGAACAAATATATACTTGAAATATATGGATTTGAACCTCGTTAGTTTCTTCTACTTGAATAGTGATCTTAAGAACATGCCTAAGAACCAAATTACATTTAAACATTTTGTTTACAAATATCACCAATACTCATAAACATTATAATCTCCCCCTTTTGTATATTCATATGAAAAAACCTCTCTCTCATTACATAATGCTCATAGAAATTTTTTTATCTAGTGGAACTATTCTATGATACAATGAACCTAACTTTACTTGAAACTTGATAGCTCACATGTATATTGACATAACTAGTGTGTAACAACAAATAGAACGATTAAGTTACTCCTCTTATGTGGCATATTGAATAGACTTAAACACTCAATGTATTCTTCTTCTATGTGCAATCTCTCCCATTAAATATATTTCCCTCATTGGATATTCTCCCTCTATATGCATTATCTCTCTCCCATTTTTGTCATACAAATACATAATATATCATTAAAGCTTAGATTCAATATGAGCAAGAATAAGATGTATGCAATGAAAGAACTCCTCCTAAGTTCTATAACTCCTTAAAATGAAGTAGAAGAAAACAAAAATCTATAAAATCTTATATATAAAAAAAATTTCTTTGTTATTGAGGGTAGTAGACTTATTTAAACATGAATAGAATAGAACACTCAATCGATGATAATAATCTTGTTCAAATTTCGACTCTCCATTGAAAGCATAAGTATATAGATAAGACACACAAGTATACTAACCATACGGTGACATATCAACAATCATCCAAAAGTAAGATACATGTCTGAAGTGCAATGATATGTCAATTTATTATTTTATGATTGGTCATGAAAGATTCAAAATAAAAAGTATCACATATCATGAAAAGTTGTAATTGAATCATTACTTTCACAAAATAAAATTATATATCAAGAGAGAACTTAAAATTTTTATTATGTTTTTGTTATTCCCCCTTTTTTTTTGCATAGGAGGGATTGATTATTTACTTATTTATTTTCCCTTTTTTGTACAACTACTTTTTCCTCTTTCTTTTTATGCATGCAAGTGATTTTGTATTTTATTTTTTTTCTTTATTATTTTTATAAGGAAATATGCACGAGATAATAACCCAATATGATGACTTTTAAACTAATTGTGAGGTAGCCTTTTTCCACCCACTGTAGTAGTTTCACACAAAATAGTAGATAGCCTTCTCAAAACTAAGTGTCTCTTTACAGTGAAATTTTAGAAATCGAAAGACCAAGGTCAAACATAATTTGTAGTCAAGGTTAGCTCAAGTTCTAAAGACTTATAATATCAATCATAAACTTCAAGTATTACATACATATGTGTCTAGTGAGTTTGTGAGTAGGTTCATGTCAACATTGATCACCTGTTGTAAAAATATATATATATTCACAAGTCAAAATACCCATTTGCACAATGTAAAGTCAACCAAAAATGAGGTACTATGAGAAAAATATGTAAAGTTCATGTCATTGATAAAACAGGTTTAGTTTTTTTTAGTAAAACTAAAGAAACATAAATAAAAATAAAAATAAAAATAAACAGACAAACAAACTAAAGATGCTCACTTATGTCATGTTTGGTTGGTAGGAATGAGAATGAGAATGGAATTGATTGCTTACAATTTTATCATTGCTTGTGCTATAAATTGGGAATATAATGGAATCAATTTCTAAAAGAAAATGAATAAGAATTTCATTCTTCTCCCTTATGAATCATGATTATATTCTAATGCTAATTTTTGGTTTCAATTTACTCCAACCCATAAATATAACCATAAATCCTAAACCTTAAACCCTATACCATATACCATATACCATATACCCAAAATCCCAAACCCAAAACCCTAAACCCAAAACACCAAAACACCAAAATCCTAAACCTTAAATTCTAAACCCTAAACTCTAAACCCCAAAACCCTAAAATCTAATTAGAAAAATAATAATTATAATAATATATTTTATTTTTAAGTATAATTATTTAGAAAAAGAATGATTTCAATAATGTATTTTGTCTGACGAAAAAAATAATAATTATATGACATTATTTAAACTTGAATGAATATAGGGTATTAATGTAATATATAATGTTTTCCATTTCATTTTAGTTGTAAACCAAAGACTGTAATATTAATTCTTTCTTTGATTCCAACGGTCAAACCAAACAATGTAATAGCACTACTACAAAATGGACTATTAAAGTTGATTCGTTGAATCGACTTTAAATTGACTGATTTAATAAAATTTAAAGTCGGTTCACACGTTGAACCGACTTTACGCGTAAATTCAGTTCAAAGTGTGAACCGACACTACGCGTAAAGTCGGTTCAACGTGTGAACCGATGCTACATGTATTGATTTTTTATTTTTTTTATTCTCATTTTTCACTCTACTAACTTGTATTCAATATAGCATAAAAACCAAAATATAAATAATAATATAAATAATTGAAAATTTAAATATAATTAATTATTTGATAATTAAATTTATTACAAAAACAAATAATGTATATATATACAATACATATATATATATAGTTAACTTAAATTACAAATAAAATAATGTCGTCAAAGTGTAATTAGATTGTGCGAGCAAGCTTGGTTGGCTTAGAATCACTAGCATAGTAATAAGGAAACTGGGCAAAAACAGCTAGTTTATATAACAATTCATTCCCCTACATACATAAGCACGTAAATATCCATCAAACAAGCAGTATAAACTTCAGAGACATACGAATGAAGAAATTAAATCATTATAAATATTATCATATTGTTGTCCTATGTTATTCAAGATTATATTCTTCTTCTGATGTTTGAACAAAGTGTTCTATCCATTCTTCTTGTAAATCATCAAAAAGAGATTACCACAGTGACATTCGAGTGATATAATAATAACCTTATCCTTTCGAACTCATATTAGCACTTTATTAATCTTTTGTTACTTGGCTTGTATAAGTTTTGGTGCCCTTAAACGTATGGAACAATTTCGTAATACGTTTATGGGCACCAAAACTCATACAAGCCAAGTAAAAAAATAAGAGTTACACCTCACTTCATATTTAGAGCTCATTATAGCATTAAAAATACCAGCAGAGATTCCAGATAGCTTCATATTTATAAACAAATGATTAATAAAGTGTTACCATGATGTTGTCATAAGGAAAGTAGGCAAGATATATGAGATGAAGTTTGGGCAAAAAAAAGTCCATAAAACAATGCATTCCCCTAAATACATGAGCACATAACCATCTATCAAACAAAGGACTTCAGACACAGGAATAGAGAAATTAAATCATTAAAAAAATTACCGTTATGTTGTCATATGCTATTCAAGATCATCAAAATCTTCTCCTGATTCTTCTTGTGAAGGTATAATTTGAACCATGTGTTCTGCTCATTCCTCTCGTAAATCATCAAAAATGTGCTGGTCATAGCCCATCTTGTTCCAATCAAAGAACTACATGTATTTAAAATCAAAATAAGAATGTAATTTCATGAATTCACACAAAAATAACTCATATATGTTAAAAAAATTTGTATATGGGTAAAAGATATTACCACATCATCAATTAGAATTTTGATATTTGTGCTGATTTCGTTCATAAACTTTATGACATAATACCCACACATGACTCCATTATTTTGTTATGGAACCTATAAAAAACAAGTGTACATGATTTTTCATATTCGAACATCTTTATTATTCAATAGTAAAATTAATAAAATTATTAATATTCGCTTGTACATACCATAACTTTTTTTCCATATAAGCTTATGAGATTTTTTAAGTGCAATGCCCCTAAACTTGTTCCACAACTTTCATGCCCTATCAAGGTTTAATACGATTAGTTTTTTTATTAAATATTACAAAAAACAATAGAAGAAACCAATAGCTAGCTATAACTCTTACATTTCAACAATTGCTTTTGTATCTTTACTCAGTTATATGGAAGTCGAGTCACAGTACCAAGCATGATTATTGAACAGATCAAGGATTACCAACATCCAATGATCTTGGCCTTCTTCAAACCTTAGTGGCCAAGGTATTATCAAATTTTGATTTCTGTTGAGCATTAATGCCCTATCACATAATTGTTTAGCTCTGATGCTAACATCTTTCTCTTGATATTGATTGACTTATAAAGAATTATAGAACATTACTAAATGTGATGAGTGATTATATTGAAGTTGATAATAACACGTCCTATCTAGTATAAATATATATAAGTAATTAGATAATATAAATATAATTATATATGTTCTACATAAATGAAAGAAAATGAATAGATTGAGGACTCACATTGTCCACATTTGAATTATACTTAAATCGATCATTTGATATTCAAATAGTTACAATATGCACTTGATCGATATATAATTTTGGCCGAGGTCTACACCAAAAATTTCCATAGGAAGTAGCACAGTCCATCCATCATTTTATGCTAGATGCCCTCACAACAATAGTCATCAAAGCACCAAGATTTCTGTTGAAGTTTAAAGCATAATCATAACTATACTTTTTCCAAGGCTTCTTCTTGAATTACTTAGTGCATGATGATTGGCCACTAGACATAGATACTTGCTTCGTATCTCTTAAATGTGACACATTTAAGAGTTCTGGTATAATAGACTAAAGAAAAAGTATTATGTATGTTAGTGACAATAAAAGATATAATAAAATAATAGTAGTAAACAAGTGTTATCTTTTAAGTTAAAAAATAGTACCACGTCAAAATTTAGAATAACTTGAATCGACGGTCAAGTCATATACTGTCCAACCGCCTCTTGGACTGTGGTAGCATCAGAAGACATAAGTAGTGGACAATCATGAAGCAATGATTGATCAATTACTATTTATCAATGATTAGGCAAATATTGATTATGAATCATTCGATCATCGCTCAATTATTGTACCATTCCAATAGCAACAAAGTCCTTTGATGAAGGATGTTTCAACAAACATTTCATATTCTGTAAAAAAATTAAGTGTTATATATAATAAATAAAACATATAAAAAGAAATAAACATAATAGATTATCTACACCAGAAATTAAAATCTTACCACATATGATTCATCAAATAGAGGAGGACTCTCATGTGGGGTAGCTATTGGATGTACATTCTCACCAAAACGTTCATCATGTTGTGATTGATGGTAAGAATACGCAGATTTCATTGGAGAAAAATGAACTACTACTTGATTGCATATGCATTCCTGGCATAAAGGGAGGACCAATAGGATGACTATATCCCATACTGGATATAGTTTGAGTTCCATGAGATTGCATGGGTGGCATGTCTGACATGGATGGTGGCATGCCTGGCATGGATGGCTGCATACTTGGCTAATATGGCATGCCCTGATTGTACAATGATGCCATGCCTAACATGTGTTGTGATTGATATTCTTTTATAGTGGCAATCTCACTTAACATTGAGGCCTTAAAGGAGTTGAGTTCTTCTTCAATTTTAGTGTACTTCTCCTTACTGACCATCTGAGCCTTTTGTTTTGGAATATTAAAATAATTCATATAATCATCATATTGGCTACCTACCCTAACACGACCAGGATGCTCATGTCTGAATGCATGATATATAGCATCTCTCCCAGGCTCTTCGATTATTTTACCCCTAGATATTTATTCTTGAACAACTCTCTACAAATAATAAAGCACACAAACATATCATGCACTATTACATCAATTATTAAAAATTATATGGACTTTGTGTCAACCGAAATTACTAACCAACTTATTTAGTTGTTCTTCTCCTCACTAAGTCATCGGTCTTGACTTCTTCGTTTTGGGAGTCTTTGTTTATATGTATAATTTAGATCAGGTAACCGGTATACCCAATTCAGCTTCCTACATAAATTATGAAAAATTTATTAACCATGACATGAAATTAAATTGAGGAAAATAAATATAAAAATATTTATAAATTAACACAAATTAATAATATCATTCTTTATCTAACTTCAGGATTTGAAGACCTCCTAGTAGGGTTAGTGTTGTCTCTTTTGGAGAACATAAAACGTACAAGTATACACGGTCACAAGTAATAAAATTTGTAAGTAAAGTATCGTTCTCACGGAGATTTGTTACTACAGTTTGTTGAGTACTAAAATTGTTTCCCTCTGATTTTATCCAAAACAACAGTTGATTTAGAAAAATAAGAAAAGAGTTAACAAAATAAAAGAAATCTAGGATTGCAATTTTTCACCAAATTAATCAACTCCAATAATATTATTTTTTCTTGATTTATATTTTTTAGTACATTTAATTTGTCAACCGAAAACTTCTAATTTTATCCATACATCTCTTCCGAGCTTCGTATAAACACACCTCGTTAAATTAATTCACTATATTCCTATGAGAATTAAATTTACCAAGATTCATTAAGTTCTAAGTTCTCAAATGGCCACACATACAATTAGGGTATATTCCTATCCTTCATCATACATGTCATTCTATCCATGAGCAATATACACAAAAATGCCTCTTCCAAGTTTATTTAAGTGCCACAGATCAATTTGATAAAATTCGTAAATAATCAAAAAGCATTAAGCACAGATAGAATAAACAAATCAAATGTCTTATAAATCTATCAAAAATAATTAAAATCAAAGCTTCATAAATTTAGATAAAATGCAACCCTAGAAAAATTAAATTACTTCATAAATTAGAAATTAAAATTACAACAGTTTAGGAAAATGAGATGAAGAACAAAAGAAAATTAAATAATTTCGGATCGTAAATATTTGGCACGGGCAGAACACAACAGAAGCCAAAAATGGCTTCTGCGTGTTCCACAGTCCATCCCCGAATACTACTAAAAATCCAAAACTCTAAAACTTCTCATACTATCCCCTATTTATAACATCAAATTTCTAAAAAAATACATTTTAAAATATATTTTTTTAATACACGTGGGGGACAACTAATGATGGAGAAATTAATTTAAAAATACGCATGGGGGACAAAATTGTATCGAAATGCAAATACTGATATCGAAAACGCAAACTGGGAACATGCGCGTCGCTGCTTCTTTTTTTCAATTCCCGCTACCACGTGTCGCCATGTGATTCGCTGAAAGCTAAAGTGGAACACGTGGCAGCATATCATTGGCGCACAAGGATGGGCGCACGGAGAAATGCCACACGGGAGTAGAGGCGCCGAGAAAGTAGGGGACAATGGCTGGAACGCGTGCGTGATTCTGAGTTTTCGCGCTCGACAAAACCTTGACACGTGTCAGAATATTATTGGTTGAAATATATAGTGGGACACGCGGCAGCTTTCTGTTCGATGTATAACCGGGCGTATGTGAAAACGGCCGCATGAGATCATTCCTTGAAAACGCGTCAGACACGTGAGTCCCACCCTCCACGCCGACCTGCGCGTCAGGTGGGCCCCACTCGTGCACCGAGCCGCGTGATAGAGGAAAACCTGCACCCACGGTCAGGTTTGAAGGACACGCGCGCATCCTAACCGTTTATGCTTTGATCGGACGGTCCACGTTGTACGCGTGGATTCTTCTCTCCTACGCAAAAAAAATAAGTTTTATTAATTACATTTTAACCCACAAATATATTTCAAATTACATTTTAAACTTTGTTTAATTACAATAAAGCCCTTTCCTAATTTAAATTAAATTTTAAACTTTTAATAATTGGAATTAAGCCCGATTTTAATTTAAATTATATTTTCAACTTTTATTAATTGCAATTAAGCACTTTTTTATTTGAAATTATATTTTGGGCATAAATTTGAAATTAAGTAAGTTTTCGATACAAATAATTTAATTTTCTTAAATTATATAAAAAACATTAAATACTAATTTATTAAACTAAAATTAACTAAAAATATGAAGAACATAGCAATAATAATTAATAAAATAGATGAAAATAACTATATAAAATACAGTTATCAACACCCCCAAACTTAAGTTTTTGCTAGTCCTCGAGCAAAAGGAAGGAAATAAAACAAAGATAACTGCATTTAAAATAGTGATTTTCAAAATATTTCTTTTTAGTCTTTCGAAATTACATAACTCAAAGAAATAAAAGAATTTTATCTAAGCATCAAAATCAATTTAAAAGTATATAACATTTTCACAATGAATTTTAGTGTGTGTGTGAAGTCTTTTCATATTTTATCACATGCAATCCGGATCAGTTTATGCAAATATAAAATCAAACAAATTTTAATGAAATCACAAATCTCATAAGTTTATTTTTCTTTTCTCTCTCCACTAATATAGACAAACACAACCAAAAATCAATAGGACTTTATCAAGCTTGTAATGTATGGCTTAGGTAAAGGTAAGATAAAGGATAATATTTAGCTCAAACTTTTCCCAAGCATAACATTTTAGGATTGGAAAAGATACATCTATCATCACAATAAATACTTCCCAATTTGGGATTTAACATCACATACCATCCTATTTTTTTTCTTTTTTTTTTAAATATCCTTTTTTTTCGATATATCTTTAAATATTTACTAACAATTGTCAAATGTTAGTGAGATAAGAAAAATAGATATATCTACACACATATATTTTCTTATCATGTAGGCTTTGGAAATGAGATAAAAATATATATATAAGCTTTGAAGCTCAAAGGGGTATTCTAAGGATAAAGCATGTGAAGGTAGACAGAAAGGCTCAAACGATCCAAAGATGGCCTAAATCATTTTCTTAGTTAAATGTTATCTATAACTTTGCCTTGAGAGAAAATCAAACAAATTCTAAGAACTATGACACCACAAAAATCAATCGAATTCCATACTCACATAAACCTTCTCTAAATTATCATAGCAACTCAAAAATCAAGACTAGTGCTCATGAATATTTATTCTTGTAAAAATGAAACATACGTAAAAATTATTCATCGCTTAGATAATATTCAAATTTTTCAAAGCGCTATGCACCATTTAAACTGAAGAAATAAAAATAAATCACTATTCATAGCAAAATATCTTCAATCAACCAAACAAAAAAGAAATTCACATGCAAGAACATCAAGAAAGTATTTCAATTACGTTCAATATATCTACCACCCCCAAACTTAATATACACATTGTCTTCAATGTGTTAAAGTTAAAGAACATATGAGATGGGTTTAAAGAAACTTCCTGGTTTGTTTGATTGGTTAAAATCCAAAATAGCTTCATTTCTTCCGATTTGCACCTATGAAAAAAAATGAAATAAAATAACATAATAAAATATAAAAATTAATACATGCGAAAAAAAAATAAAACACATGGGTTGCCTCCCAAGAAGCGCTTGATTTATAGTCTTCAGCTTAACTTCTCAATTTTCTTTCTTTTTTTAAGTTAAGATTTGTGTGTCAAACAAAATCTAAACTTACGAGAAAATTGAAAAATAAAATAAACAAGCAAAAATAACCATAAAAAAGTTTTTTGTTTTTTTTTTCTTTTTGTGAGTTAAGATTTGTGTGTCAAACAAAATCTAAACCCATGAGAAAATTGAAAAATAAAATAAACCAACAATAAGCAAAAATATATATATATTTTTTAAATTAAAATCAAATTGATTGGTATTAATATCAACAATGAAAATAGTAAACAAATCCCCGGCAACGGCGCCAAAAACTTAGTCTCTTTTGAAGAACATAAAACGTGCAAGTATACACGGTCACAAGTAATAAAATTTGTAAGTAAAGTATCGTTCCCACAGAGATTTGTTACTACAGTTTGTTGAGTACTAAAATTGTTTCCCTCTGATTTTATCCAAAACAACCGTTGATTTAGAAAAATAAGAAAAGAGTTAACAAAATAAAAGAAATCTAGGATTGCAATTTTTCACTAAATTAATCAACTCCAATAATATTATTTTCTATTGATTTATATTTTTTAGTACATTTAATTTGTCAACCGAAAACTTCTAATTTTATCCATACATCTCTTCCGAGCTCCGTATAAACACACCTCGTTAAATTAATTCACTATATTCCTATGAGAATTAAATTTACCAAGATTCATTAAGTTCTAAGTTCTCAAATGGACATACATACAATTAGGATATATTCCTATCCTTCATCATACATGTCATTCTATCCATGAGCAATATACACAAAAATGCCTCTTCCAAGTTTATTTAAGTGTCACGGATCAATTTGATAAAATTCGTAAATAATCAAAAAGCATTAAGCACAGATAGAATAAACAAATCAAATGTCTTATAAATCTATCAAAAATAATTAAAATCAAAGCTTCACAAATTTAGATAAAATGCAACCTTAGAAAAATTAAATTACTTCATAAATTAGTAATTAAAATTACAACAGTTCAGGAAAATGAGATGAAGAACAAAAGAAAATTAAATAATTTTGGATCGTAAATATTGACAATAGAAGCCAAAAATAGCTTCTGCGTGTTCCACAGTCCAGCCCCGAATACTACTAAAAATCTAAAACTCTAAAACTTCTCATACTATCCCCTATTTATAACATCAAATTTCTAAAAAATACATTTTAAAATATATTTTTTTAATACACGTGGGGGACAACTAATGATGGAGAAATTAATTTAAAAATACGCGTGGGGGACAACATTGTATCGAAACACAAAAACTGATATCGAAAACGCAAACTGGGAACATGCGCGTCGCTGCTTCTTTTTTTCAATTCCCGCTACCACGTGTCGCCATGTGATTCGCTGAAAGCTAAAGTGGGACACGTGGCAGCATATCATTGGCGCTCAAGGATGAGCGCACGCAGAAATGCCACACGGGAGTAGAGGCGCCAAGAAAGTGGGGGACAGCGGCTGGAATGCGTACATGATTCTGCGTTTTCGCGCTCGCCAAAACCTTGCCACGTGTCAGAATATTATTGGTTGAAATATAAAGTGGGACACGCGGTAGCTTTCTGTTCGATGTATAACCGGGCGCATGTGAAAACGGCCGCACGAGATCATTCCTTGAAAACACGTCAGACACGTGGGTCCCACCCTACACGCCGGCCTGCATGGTAGGTGGGCCCCACTCGGGCACCGAGCCGCGTGATAGAGGAAATCCTGCACCCACTTTCTTTGGTCGGGTTTGAAGGACACGCACGCATCCTAACCGTTTATGCTTTGATCAGACGGTCCACGTTGTACATGTGGATGATGACGCGTGGATTCTTCTCTCCTGTGCAAAAAAAATAAGTTTTTTAATTGCATTTTAACCCACAAATATATTTCAAATTACATTTTAAACTTTGTTTAATTACAATAAAGCTCTTTCCTAATTTAAATTAAATTTTAAACTTTTAATAATTAGAATTAAGCCCAATTTTAATTTGAATTATATTTTCAACTTTTATTAATTACAATTAAGCACTTTTTTATTTGAAATTATATTTTTGGGCATAAATTTGAAATTAAGTTTTCGATACAAATTATTTAATTTTCTTAAATTATATAAAAAACAGTAAATACTAATTTATTAAACTAAAATTAACTAAAAATATGAAGAACATAGCAATAATAATTAATAAAATAGTTGAAAATAACTATATAAAATACAGTTATCAGTTAGTAAGAATGTTATGCATTTGTATATTCTGATGTTCTTTCCTAATAATATGAAATTCAACCGTACGTCTATAATCCACGAAGTCTTTCTAAACTTGAGGTGTAATCCAGGGGTGTCCTTTAGGGATTTTGTAGAGCTCTACTTCATCAAGTGGTTCCAAATATGGAAACACACAATTTCTTGCCAATCTGGAAGTCTTGTATTCCTTCCACGCCTTATTTATAATCTTATAACATCTACTCTTCCAAGTGTTATTGACTTTGTAGCGATTATGTAAAAACACACTACAAAATGTTAGATATAATACAAAAAAGATATAATATATATAATTGATTATAAAATATAAGAGACTTACATAAAGGGTTAAGTGGAGCATCAGGTCTATTCGCCCAACCCCTTCTTTTCAAATTCCCTAATGGATCATTTGAATCTACAAGCTCTATTATCCAGGATCCATGAAATATCTACAAACAATGAAGAAATATAAATTAATTGAAAATTTTAAGAACATACATATATAAACATCCAAGAGTTATTACAACAATATAGAACATACATTATGTTTAATTAGGTTGTTGATCGTATACATATATTTCTTCACAATCACTTCGAGCCCATGACGAAGAATCATCGTCATCAACTAGATCATCACATTCATTAGGCAATTTGTTTGAGCAAATACTAATATTGGTTAATGTATCAAGCATAGGGTCGTCATCTTCTAAAGCATCATAATGGTAAAACTCTTTTTGTGGAGGCATTAACACAACAGACCATCTTGTATCAATTTGATCGCTCACGTAAAATACTTTTTTTGCATGAAGTGCTAACATGAAAGGATCATCAGTGTGACTTATCTTGGATAAATTTACAAGGGTAAATCCAAAATCATATATTTTATATCCAACATTGATAACATCTTCGACCCAATCACACAAGAAAACTGTTTCATTGAAGACCTCATAATCCAATTCCAAAATCTCTTGAATTATACCATAATATGTTTTATCAGAAAGTACAAGATTACCATCTTTTGAACTGGTAAATTGCATAGTTTGTGCAACCATCTTCACACTACTATTATGATTTACTCGGACTTTATCCCTAGCTTGAGTCGTAAACCTCGATCCATTTATTGTGAAACTAGAAAATGATTTGACATCAAATTTTGGACCATGTGCAAGCCATTCTAAACTTTATGTTATTTTATGATTGAGTTTCTTGAGTTTCTTGAGTTCATCTCGAATATATGTATACAAAAACATGAAATGTGTTTAAAGCAAAGTTTTAAAACATTGCATAGATAGAATTTTGTAACATGAAACATGAAATTTTGTACTAATGAATTTTTGTTTGTGACACTTACATGGTTGCGAAACCAATTAATAAGCTCTCCTTATGTTCATCATACAACCATTTTTCTCCTTTTTTTTATAACGAGGATCAATCTTCAATAAGTTTACATGCATCCTGTAATGTTATTAAAGATATATGAAGTAGATATCATCATTAATAGTTAAATAAAAAATAATATTTGCATAAAAGGAAAGGTTAAACATCACTTACTCTATGTACGGTTGTGCCTCATTATTATTTATCAAAATGATTCGGTGTGCTTTTTCCATCGAGAGTGATCAATAAACAATTTCTTACTTCCACCAAGCATAGGGTTACCTACTTGGATCATGTGACATTCTAAGAACAACTTGTGCGTAGGATTCCCAATTTTAGTGCAACCATTAAAGTATTCAGAACAAAACTCAATGGCCTTTTCAGTAATGTAGTGTTTCACCATGCATCCTTAAGGTCGATTTCTATTATTTACATATCCTTTAAGGACTTGCATATATCTCTCAAAAGGATACATCCACCTTAAGTAAGTAGGACCACATAATTGAACCTCTCGAACTAAATGAACACACAAGTGAATCATTATATCGAAGAAAGAAGGAGGAAAATATTTTGCAATTAGACACAAAGTCTCTACAACATCTTTCTATAAAAAGTTTAACTCGCCAATTGATATAGATTTCTTGCATATTGTATCGAAGAATGAACAAAGATGAATTATTGAAAATCAAACATGTTTTGGAAGAATTGATCTAATAGCAATTGGTAATAACTGTTGCATTAAGATATGACAGTTATGTGATTTCAATCCATAAAGTTTCTTATCGGTGATAGACACAAAATTTCTTAAGTTGGATGAGTAATCATTAGGAACTTTCACACCCTCCAAACATTTACAAACACATCCTTCTCTTTTGTAGACATTGTATATGATGTTGGTGGCAAATATGTTCGATTCTTATAATTTTTCACCCTTGGTGCCAATTCAGGTCGTGTGCCTAGTTTCTTTAAATCCAGTCTTGCTTTAATTTCATCCTTTGTTTTTCCAGGTATATTAAGTAAAGTACCAATCAAGCTCTCACATACATTTTTCACAATGTGCATGACATCTAAGATTTGACAAATGTGTAGGTTTTTCCAATAAGGTAATTCCCAAAATATTGATTTTTTATTCCAACAACCATGATATACTGATTCAAACTCTTTTTCATTTTCACCCATTTCATTAGTTGACCTCTTTCATTTCTCTACTTTAGTAAGTTTTTTTTCATCTTTCCATATCATTTAAATGTCATACCATTCAATTGTCTTAATATCTCAACACCTCGTAAAGTTCAGGGTGCATGATTATGATCTTCTTCACCATCGAACGGTTTCTTTTGGTATCTAAACTTGTGTCCAGATGGAAAAAATATTCTATGTCTTCTATAAGACATCTTTCGTCCGTGAACAAGATAAGTTGTAGAAGTTCCATCACTACATATAGGGCATCCCTTGTAACCTTTTGTTGCATGTCCTGATAAGTTTCCATAGGCAGGAAAATCATTAATTGTCCATAAAAGGACCCCCCTCAAGTTAAAGTGTTCTTCTTTATGTGCATTGTAAACATTTACACCATCATTCCACAATGTCTTTAAATCATCTATCAGAAGCTGTACATATAAATCAATATCAACACTGGGTTGTTTCGGTCTTGAGATCAATAATGTTAACATCATGAATTTTCTTTTCATACATAACCAGGGAGGAAGGTTGTATGTTACCATAATTACTGGCCAACAACTATATCTACTACTAAGGGAACTATGTGGATTAATTCCATCAGCAGTAATAGCAAGATGAAGATTTCACGGATTAGATGCAAATTGAAGAGATAAATTATCTACTACTTTCCAATTGGGAGAATCACAAGGATGACGTAGCACCCCATCATCAAATCGATTATCTGAATGCCAAGTCAACATCTTGGATGTCTCATTACTTTTGAACAACCTTTGAAAGCGAGGAATCGGAGGAAAGTACCAAAGAACCTTTGTGGGCACGCCTTTCTTATGTGTTGTCTCATTTGTACCATGCTTCCATCTCGATTCTTTACACATCGGACAATCATATAATGTCTCATATTCTTTTCTATAAAGAATGCAATCATTTGGACAAGCATGAATCTTATGATATTCCATGTCAAATCAACTAAGAGATTTCTTCACTTCATACATTGAAGATGACAATTCAATACCCTCAGGAAATATATCGACTAGTAGATTTAGTAATTCTGTGAATCCCTTGTCAGAAAAACTATATTTTTCCTTCACATTGTACAAATGAACCAATCTAGACATTTTAGTATATTTCTTGCATTTTGGATACAACGGTTTTTCGGCATCTTCTAGAAGTTTTTTAAAGGTTTCAGGATCATCCTCACGTAGTTCATCTTCAATACCATGAAACATATTTTCTGTCTATACATTATGATAAGATGTATGTAATCCACTCACATTCTTATTTATCTCTTCCCCATGAGTATTATCAATATTTTCTCCGTGATAATACCAACATTTATAGCTCAAAAGAATACCACTATGGAGAAGGTGATACTTAACCTCATCAACTTCATGAAATCACTCATTTTTACATTTAATACATGGGCATCAAATCATACTAACTCCATTACTAGTATTTCTACAAGCAAATTTCATGAAACTTTCAACTCTAGAAATGTAGTCCTGCTCAATTCTACACTTTTACATTAATTAAACATATTAATTATGTATTCAATCAATATATTTTAAGTATTATTATATATAAATTCCCTAATTATTAGAATATATATCAAAACATACATAATACAAAAATTTATCATTTTAATCATTTTACAATTGTATTACTTTTACTTAATAAAATATAATTATTTATATGTAAATAAATTTATCCACGTACGGTAAATATTATAGTCCCTCAAACCCACAACATCCAGATATTATTTCCATAGAAAATAAGCTAAACATATAATAACAAGCATAATACAAAACATACATAAATCAAAAATTTATACAAAAAATAAAGCAAATTGAATAATAAGTGCTTAGGATTAATAGAAATACTTACAAGAGTAAATAAAGTGACTAAATGAAGGAAATGAAGAAAAAATGAGTGTTTTGTAAGTGAGAATAAGTGAAAAAATGTGTATAATTTTTTTGAGTATTTTACTCAAAAAAATAAGGGATCTGAAAAATAATAAGGAGAGGAATATAACCCACAAAAGGGCGTTGAAAATGGTGGTCGAAGGTGGCCGAAAAATGAGAAAGAATGGAGGGGTGAGCTCGATTTTTAAGTTTATTGTTGCTACACAAATTGAAAAAGACATTCTGATGAAGAAGAGAGAAGAGAAATGGATTAATACATATGGATAGCATCAGTTGACGTGGTGAACCGATGCTACACATGTGGATAGTGTCGATTGACGCGTAGAATTGATGGTTCACCACGTCAACCGATGTTATCCACATGTGTAGCGTTGGTTTAACACGTCAACCGACGCTACGTCCTACGTATATTTTTTTATTTAAAAAATACAGTTTAAAATTAAATTTTTTTTAGATCAATTATTATTTTATTTGAACTCTTTAAAATTTAATTTTGATATATATATATATATATAGTATAATATTTTCTTTTTTTTAGGTAATTGGTTTTTAAAATTATATAATTTTGTGTATTTGTTTGGATAATTAATTTTATGTACGTACATACATGTTTATAGTTAAAATCAAATAAAATAATAATTGACAAAAAAAAAACATTGTAGTATATAATTTCAATTTTAAACTGTATTTTTTAAATAAAAGAATACACGTAGGACATAGCGTCGGTTGACGTGTTGAACCGACGCTATTCACGTGTGTAGCGTCGGTCTAACACGTCAACCGACATTACGTCCTACGTGTATTTTTTATTTAAAAAATGCAGTCTAAAATTAAAAAAAAATTTAGGTCAATTATTATTTTATTTGAACTCTTTAAAATTTAATTTAGATATATATATAGTATAAAAAAAAAGAAAAAAAGAAAAATTTTAAAATAATATCCAAACAAATGCACAAAATTATATAATTTTAAAAATCAATTGTCTAAAAAAAAGAAAAAAATTATACTATATATATATATATATCCAAATTAAATTTTAAAGAGTCAAATATAATAATAATTGACTTAAAAAACATTGTATATATATATATATATATATATTCAATTTTAAACTACATTTTTTAAATAAAGAAATACACGTAGGACGTAACGTTGGTTGACGTGGTGAACCAATGCTATTCACGTGTGTAGCGTCGATTCTACATGTCAACCTCTTCATGGTTTCCTTTGATTATCCAAGTTCATGTATTAGTTTCCTATTTTTCTATTTAAGATCTATAAGATTTAAACTCAAAACATTAGCACATTCAGTTAACTCAATTTGTTTTCCTAAGGTTGAGGAGTTAATTTCATAAGATTTAGATTTATCATTTAATTTGATTACTTATACTAATAACCCATACTTTTATCTCTTACTGCTAACTAAGTCAATGAACAATTCATCAAGATTATTTTTAATAAATTCAGTGAGTAGAAATTCAATCACTTTTCTTATTATCTAAATGAAAGTATGACTTAATAGAGTGTCCACCAATCTTTGTAGTAAATGCTAGGTACTTAGTGCCACAATTTTCTGAGTCATTAGGATTATTTTTTTTACTTTTTGAGTCACTAAAGGTAACATTGAAGGCCCTTAAAATTCTCTTCTTTTATTAGCTCACTCAGCTACAAAGTGACCAATCCCATTGTATTCAAAACATTTAGGTTTAGTAGGTATAGTTTTCTTACCTTTGAAACTCATAGGTTTGAGTTATCTTGGATTTTGATCCATAACAAGGTCCTAGGCAAACACTAAGTATATATAGTAACCCGCTCTTATACCAATTAAAAGTTTTTAATTACGGATCTAATTAACTAGATAGGTGAATAGGTAATTTTTTGAATTATGATTAATTAAAAATCACAAGCAGCCAAAACTGCAATCGTGTGCAAAACATATAAAGCATAAATAAATAAAACTTGAAACACGATATTTTAGGTTGAAAAAACCTAGACCATAACAATGACCTTAGAGGAAAATCACTGGTCAACTGGATCACTTAACTATCCACCATGAAAATAAGGTTCAATTATAAGGCTAGGACTTAAACTACCCTCCAAGATAATGCCCCACAAGTAGTCTACTTACAAGCCGCTACTTTCCTTAACAGTCTCCATAAGAAAGATGTTCAAATCCAAACCAACATTTCAATAAACTCAAGTCACAAGAGAAATCGAGTCCATTCAACTAGCACCTAAAATGTTAGCACAATAACATAAGTGTAAAGTGTGTAAAAGAACATATTTAATAATAAATAACCCTAACTAGAAGATTCAAGAATATATATCAGTTAATTTTAAATCATCTAGCTATCCTAAAACAAGTAGATTAAGCACATGTTCAATTAAGTTAACTTCTTTAAATTTAAATAATCAAATAAAATAATTATGATATTACACACAATTATTTGATCTAAGCATTCAAGAACATAATAAAAAAAATTATATGAATACATAATCAAAATATCATAAATTAAATAAACTTATTAATCAATCAAACACAACCACCAATATTTGATAGATTAATTAAAGAAAGAAGCATAAATAAATATGATCTTGTGTTTGCAAAACGTTTTGAGAAAATGAGAGCACAACAACAATTAAAAATTTATATTAATATAGTTAATTAAAATATTGAGCATTAGGTTCTTTATATAGGAAATATTAAAGCATTAATGCTAAGTTAAAGTCTAATTACAAATATATCCATTAAACAATTTACAGAGAAGTATATAATAAGGACAATATGGTAATTGAAATGTTTGGTTCGAGTAAAAAATTAGGTTAAAGTTGAAGCTCTCATCACTCGATCGGTTGAAACCTTTTTTGATCGATCTAGACAATGATTAATAAAAAATCTGAGACAAGATAGATTGAATACGATCAATTCTCAATCGATCTAGTTCCTCTATTGATCGAACCCAAAACTTCGATTCATCTATCCTAATTTTTAATTCAATCCAAGAGGACTTAGATCATACATAATCGATATTCGATCAATCTACCTCCTCGATTGATCTAGTCATTACTCAATCGATTACGCAACATATATACTAAATATTCTCATATTTCAAATACGAAAACTAACGTATTTAGGAACAAGTATATACCTAAAATATATGAATTTGAAGCTCAATAGTTTATTTGGCTTGAATAGTGATCTTGAAAATGCATCTAGAAACTAAATTACATTTAGACATTTTGTTCATGAATATCGTCAACACTCATAAGCCTTACATTTTTAATCATATATTTTCTCTTTTCTTTCTTTTAGATATGTTCTCTTTTTTTTAATCGAATCTTCTTCCATTTCTTTCTTTTAGATCTGTTCTCTATTTTTTTAATTCATTTCAAACAACACAAATATAAAAATTGATTAGACGAAATATGGAAAACAAGGACACAAATAATCTAGGAACACAAACAGGAAGAATAATGAAAAAATTAATAAAAAAGAATTCAAATAACACAAATAAAATAAAGGGATAGGAATATGAAATTAGAGCCTGAGCTTTTATACCAAATGATACATATATGTGAACTCTAACAATGAAACTCACAAACACTCAATGTTTGATAACTTTAAGAGAAATAGCCAAAGACCCATCAAAAATACCAAATGATACATATATGTGAACTCTAACAATGAAACTCACAAACACTTATGTTTGATAACTTTAAGAGAAATAGCCAAAGACCCATTAAAAAATTGAATAACATCCCCAAAGAATCTAAATTCATATTTTAGTAGCATATTAACTCTAAGGTTACCAAGAACCTAGAACCAACGGTGATGAGGATGCCACAAGAGATGTAAATCCTTGATAAGTCAATTTGTTAAGGAACACAAGACGCTAAAAGGATCTCAACTTTATAAAAAATATTAATAATTTGGTTATCAAAATCGACTACCCTATTAAGAGGTCTTTATACATCAAAGAAACCCTAAAAAAATTAGAATTGAAATAGAAACCATACACACGAGAAACTAAAAACATATGTGTAGGCCACAGTGCACATTTATTTATACCTCAACGTGGAAACATTTTGTGGAACCCAAGCCAAACCTGAGAGTGTCATGTTGTGGCATACATTTATTCATACTACGACGTGCCTTATTTTCCAGAAACCATTCGAGGAAACCATGCTGCAACGCGTCTATACTTTTATTTCATTGACTGAAGCTTACCATAAGTTGTACACCTTTTGTGGCACCCTTTGGTCTTGAATCAACTCTTGAATTAGCCCATTTAGTGCTTCCTTGAGTTGCTTGCTTTTTGATATCGTCACAGGTCCACTTGAAAGTTATAACGGTCATGGATTCACATCAATTCTAATTTTCACACTTTATATCACTCACTTCGTTTTGACTCTTTTAAGCTCTATGAAAACTTTGATTAATAGCGTATAATTGACAAATTGAGTGAATGAGCTCAGGGATAAAACCTTATCTTTACAGCTACTTTCTTCCATCAAGGATTTGACCACATAATCAAATCAAAATCGTAGGTCACAATCCACAATATTTGAAACATGGATTGAAGATGAATGTTAGACCATGTATCCAGATTTGGAAGAAATCGATTTTGTAGAAACCAAAAAAGAACTTTAGTTTAGTCACATTTATCTTAAAATGAACATTTACGTTCTATTTTATCAAAATAAAAAACTATATAAATTGGATCAAAATGCACATATTTTTTTACCAAGGAAATTTATGTACCCCTTTTAATAAAAACTTAAAGTGTTCTTTTACGTTAAAAAAGAGACTTAGATGTTTATCTAATATAAAAAAATATTAAAATCCATATTTTTCATTTAAAAAAAGTGTGATTTATCCTAATCTTCAAATGCTAAAGAATTAGCATAATGAGAATCCAAGTTTAGGTAGAGTATAGGTTTCATGGTAGTATTGTTTATGAAAAATTAAAGTTGAAGATATAATAAAAATGAAGGGTTAAACAATTTTTAAATGGGTGAATTATATGTCAAACTAAGAAAATAATTTAATTGTCTAGTTATTATTATTTTTTAGCAATTTAATCCTTCTTCTTTGAAAAATAACAACATAAAATCAAATAATCAATTTGCTCATTTTGTTTTCTTTCCTATTATTTTAACTATTGTTATGATTTCAATTTTATAATTGTCTTTATTAATAGAAAATAACTACTACAAATATAATAAAAAAATATAAAAAATCATTAAAAATTTTTAAAATTTTATTATTTATTCTTGTGTTGTCATTTATTCATAACCAAATGATTAAATTATTACAAAAATAATAAAGAAATTAAAATGTTCTAACTAAGAGACACGATACATTTATCTCATAGTTGTTTTTCGTGGTTCTCTAATAATCTAGTGGTAAGCTGACTCTTTTCCATTTCAAATAACTGCACAAATTAATGTTTGTTAGAAAAAAATATTTTTTTAAAATAATTTTTAACATTAATTAAAACTTATAATTAAAAGATAATATTTAGGTTGAATATGATTAATTAAATGTATTTAATATTAAATTTTAACCTATTTAACATGTTTAATGTTGTGTTATCAGTATTTTTTTAGAAAAAATAAAGAAAAGAAAATGGGAAAATGGGACATGATGGTAGAAAATAGAAAGAGGAGGAGGAGGAGAGGGAAAAAGAAAAAGAAGTAGGAAAATAAAATAAAAAGACCACACCGAACTGTCGTTCAAGAAGACCGAAGGGACTTAAAAATTACATTACACCCTGTCAAAACGGGGAAACCGAAAGCTGTTTGCCCCCGAGAGAACTTCGAATTGTCAGTGTTTGGCTATCATTTCCAAACCCACCTCCACTAGCCATTACCAATTCCAGGTCTTCTCTTTCATTACAGAAAATAAAAATGGGGCTCTCCATAACGGGCTCTGATTCACTAAGCGAGAGAGCATCAATGATGAGAGAGTCTCTGCAGAAGAGTCAGATCATTACAGAGAACGTCGTCTCCATCCTTGGTTCCTTTGATTACCGCCCGTCCGCCCTCGAGACTGCCATGCGTCCTACCCAGGTGTGTTTTTGTCTTGTTTGTTTCTTGGGAAAATGAAAATCGAGGGATAGACTAAATGCTATTCAAAGATTCTGCGCCTTTGATCACTTGTATACTGGGCCCAGCTTATGCTTCATCAGTTGAAATGAAGCAAACATATGGGGTCGTTCTGTCTCTGGAATTCAGTCCTCTTTGATTTTATTCCTTTTTCTCTGTAAAGAATCAGCAGATCTCCGGAATACTGGGTTTCCTATTTCTCACAATTTTCATTGCAATGAACCTTTGTTGTTGTCTTGTTGTCTTGTTGATGATGTTGTTATATGGGTTCCTTTGATTTTGGGTGTTACAGATTAGAACGATTTCTATTCGGAAAGCCCATGAGAATATTGACAAGACTTTGAAGGCTGCCGATGTTATATTAACACAATTCGATCTTTCCCGTCAGGTTGGTGTCCTATAGAATAGTGCTTCATTTATAATATTACGTACTCAATTACTAGATCATATAGATTTTCTCGAGTTTTGTAATATACCATGTTTATACCGATCATTTTAAATCCCAGTTCATATTACTTCAGCTGATGTCAACTGATATAATTTGCCACATGACATTTGTAAGCATTCTTAGTGTATCTCACCTGAGATGAAATGCTTGATTAAACAAGGATGTTGTTCTGATCTTGAATTATGTCTTTGTTATGGTTAAAACCAAATCGATTTAGTTTGGCAAACAATTATTCTATTATCACGATATAATTCAACTCCAAATCAGCTATACCACTTTGCTGTGCCATAAATTTGCCACTAATAGTTTGCAAACACATGGGCTGAAGGGCCACCTTTTATGCAAGAAAAGCCCATCTTTTTAGCCACTTATGCCCACTTGTTTGTCGTATATTGGTGACACATATAGTTACACACCAAAATTGGAGTAGGAGAATTGGACTCATCTGATTCCATGCCTGTGGGCTAAATCATAAATATCCCCCAAGTTTCTGCCACACAATTCTATCAAGTGTTTACTAATTGTCTTATAATGAAAATATATATGCTCTTTGTGGACGTTGAGAGGATATGGGTTCAAATCCTGCTGATGTATATGTGTGAGTTTGTAATGTTATTAAAAAAATAAAATAAAAAGTTCTAACAAGCATTTAAAACTTGAGAGTAGGACATGGAAATTTGTGGTATTTAGATTCTTTTGATGTAAATCAATTAACGAGGTTTTAAGAATGAATAAAAGGTAGTATGCTGGCCTTTTATTTCTTGCAAAATCCCTTACAAATTTTTGTTTTGTACAATAACCAAAAATCAATTTATCATAAATTTCCCAACATTAAAATTCATTGCAAAATGAACTACTCAAATCCATTTTGAGTGACTAGGCTTGATCCATTTTTTTTGGACCTGGCTCATTTTAATTTATAAAGCTTTTCCGAGAATTGTCAAGGAGATGAAAATTTGTAGTGTAGATTATTTACATCACTATTGTAGGATTATAAATGGAAGGATACGTTCCAAAGATGCATGTATCCATACCTAAAGAACCAATTTACATAATTTATGACATAACTAGATTATTATGTTATTTCAACTCTTCCTTGGCCTTATAGCATTCGATCATCATTATTATTTTTTGATATCCAAAGTTTGGGCTATCAATGAAAAAAACATGCCAAAGATATGCAAATTTTATGCTTCATGAATTTAATGGAATTACTTGTAATACGATTAGGTTACATTATTAGCCTTGTAGCTTTTGATTTGTGAACATCTATACATTGTGGTTAAGAATGTGACTTAGAGTTGCCATCTTAATACTTGCATTCACTGTTATCCTTCAAATTCCCAGGCAGAGACAAAAATACTCCGAGGGCCACATGAGGACTGGGAGAATTATTTGGATGCAATTGATCAGCTAAGAAGCAATATCCATTTTTTTAGCACCAAAAGACCCTTTAAGGGTAGCGATGTGGTTCTCAGCCATGCAAATGGTCTACTTACTAAAGCTCTTTCAAAGCTTGAAGATGAGTTTAAGCAACTGTTATCTTCCTACAGGTTTGGGTTTTATGCTCATCTCATACTGCTTAGTTTGTTCTATTTCAGCCTCCTTTTTGAATCATCTTCTTTTTCTTACGTGATTCAGTTTTCATTCATAAAAGATCATTTTCCTAATTTTGATTTAGAATTCATTTTCTGAATCAGCAAACCTATAAAGCATGAATGCCTTTTTGATGGTCTCCCAAACTCCTCCGACCATCTTCAGGATCTCCTGGCAACCAGGGTGAATCTAATGGCAAGAGATCTACACATAACCATTCCGAACACCACAATGGTAACGCAGAAATTGTTATTTACACACCTCCTACTCTTATACCTCCAAGGATTCTACCCTTGATACATGATTTAGCTGTGCAAATGGTTGAAGCTGGTCAGCAACAGCAGTTAGTTAAAATTTACAGGTAAAAATGCACTTTTGGTTCTGGATTATGTTCGAGTAAGCATGTTGTATGTTTAGTTCTCAGAGACAAGATTTTGGTGGTTTGAAACTTAAACTCTGTGTTGCAATTTTGTTTGCTGCTTTCACTTTCCTTGAGCTGTATCACTGCTTCAGGTTAAAGCTTGGCAGTCAAAACTTTGCTTAAAATGTGGTCCTACTCTTCTTCATTGAATGCATATATTAAAATAAATTTTATGCATCATTAGGTAAATTAACCCCAAGAGTTATGTTAATGAAAAAGGAATTTTATAATGAGACGTGTACCTCTTCTGTTTTGCTCAGGGATGCTCGCTCATCAGTTTTAGAAGAAAGCCTCAGCAAGTTGGGAGTTGAAAAACTAAGCAAAGAGGATGTTCAGAAGATGGAGTGGGAGGTTTTAGAAGCTAAAATTGGGAATTGGATTCACTTCATGCGCATTGCTGTAGGGATCTTAATCATTGCTTCAATTCTTTTATTTTATACTTTGAGGTACATTAGAACCTATTTATCCGTGTTTATAATCTAATATGATTAAACAGGTCAGGTTGCTTTTCTCTGGGGAGTGAAAAGTATGTGATCAAATTTTTGAGGGCTTTGATTCTATAAGTGATCAATGTTTTGCTGAAGTCACCACAAATAGTGTTTTATTGATGCTTAGTTTTGGGGAGGCAATTGCTAAAAGCAAGAGATCTCCAGAAAAATTGTTTGCACTTTTGGACATGTACGAGATAATGCGAGAGCTCCACTCCGAGGTATGTAATAGGGTGCATTATAGAGCCACTGTTTCTTTTACTAAAAACAGACTGATGAGATACAAAGTAATCTGAAACTGGTACATATATGCACTGGCGTGACAGGCTAGTTTACTAACTTGATTTCTGAATTCATTTTGCAGTTTGAGTCAACTTTCAGAGGCAAAGCTTGCTCTGAAATTAGAGGATCAGCTCAGAGTCTGACAAAAAGACTTTCCCAGACAGCAAGAGACATTTGGTGATTTTTAAGAAGCAGTTGAAAAAGATGCCACAAAAACTGCTGTGACAGATGGAACTGTTCATCCTTTGACAAGCTACGTGATTAATTATGTGAAATTTCTGTTCGAGTAAGTATACTAGCTGCCGACTATGCTTTTTAATATTAATTTTTTTTAATCAGATGCCTTTAATATAACTTTCTTTCCTCCAATAGCTAAGTTAATGTTCTCTTGTTTAGATATTAATTTGTTGTCATCATTTTCTCCGTGCAGAAAATCTTTCTTTATTCTTCCAATCCCCTCTGAAGCAAAGTTTCTTTATGACCTGGTTGCATATTAAAAATTATGATAGATAATTGCTTTTGTCTACTTTTCGGTTTCCCAAAAACCTTGTCTTTTTGTTGTTGATGCCTGTTGAAGTTGGTTGTCAAAGTATATCAATATGGTTTTTGAAAGATCATCTATCAAATCATTTTATGCAATTGTGATAACTACATTTTGTGTTAACCTTGTGCTTTTGTGCATAAGGTGAAAATGCTATAACAATTGGCAGATGCTGCTTGTAAATTTCATTGTTTTGCTAGTCAATAATAAATTAATGACCTGCAATATTAATTTGCAGTTATCAATCAACCTTAAACCAGCTTTTCCAAGAGTTTGACAATGGTAATGGATCAAGTTCGCAGTTAGCCTCTGTAACAATGCAAATAATGCAGGCTCTTCAAACCAATTTGGATAGGAAGTCTAAGCAGTATAGGGATCCTGCTTTAACCCACCTATTTCTGGTGAACAACATTCACTATATGGTCAGATCTGTGCGCAGGTTTGTCTCATTTTTACTTTTATGACATATTATTCAATTTTACTTTTCAAATTAGTGCTGAATTTTTTATTCTATTTTTAGATCTGAAGCCAAGGATTTATTAGGGGATGATTGGGTGCAGAGACACAGGAGAATTGTGCAGCAGCATGCAAATCAGTATAAAAGGAATGCTTGGGGAAAGGTGTCATTCTGTTGACTCAATAATGTGTCTTTCATCTATCATATAAATTAATTTTTTTTATGTTTACCTTGCACTATTTCTATTGTTGTGCTCGGTTGGAAATAATTCATGTTGTAAATCACTTTCTTCGGATTCTTTATTAACAACATATGCTTTTTTTTTTGGGGCCTGGTCATTGGAAATGCTACTCAGAGTGAATAATTTTAATTACGTCTCAAAGCGTCTGCATGTTAATTGTTTACAGTTCGTACTTGTGAATTTACATGGAAACTTAAAATAGAGCTATGTTTGACCAATTTGTTTTGGACCATGATCATTCATTCTACAAGTGTTTGTAATTTGTTTGGACGGTTTTACTAATACTAAAGAGTGAGAACTTCTATGAAGATGTCTGGGATTAGGGTAGTCTGCTGAGGGTCACCTAAACTAGTAAGATGACTTCTGTTACACGAGGGATTGTTTATTTTCGTCCATTGATTTTTTTTATCTTTTTGTAAGATGGAGCTATATTATAAATTTAATATGTTGTCATTGATTGATTTTTACAAGAGGTCGGATGCATTAACTTCTAATACAATTTTTGTTTGTAAGGTAACATGTATGAAAATGGTCTTTTTTAATCTTATAGATTTGTTCTCCTTTTGAGGTTTAGGGTCTAATGCCAGTCTGTTACAGCTAAGATTAACTCAGGGATGTGTGCAGACACTGTACTCTCTCTAAAATTTTGTACGTCTATCTATCTAAAATTAACATTTCCGTTTGATTGTTACTTCACTTTTACATTCACCCTAGAATATTGATTTTGTCAGGGACTTTGTTTCCACCTTTCAATATTTTGTGTTTTTCGTCTTGGTAGATATTGCAGTGTTTGTCTATTCAAGGGTTAACCTCATCTGGGGGTAGTGGGGTAGGTAGTGATGGTGTAAACAGCAGCGGGGTTTCAAGAGCTTTGGTTAAAGACAGGTTATTATCTTGAATCGTACCAAACACCTGCATCTACTTGGATAGTCTTTTGATTGATTCATTAGTTTTATATTGTTTTGATTGAAGCATTAGTTGTGCTATCTATCAACTTAGCTGGACTAGTGTCTCTGCTTATCAGGTTCAAGGTATTCAATATGCAATTTGAGGAGATTCACCAAAAACAATTTCAGTGGACAGTTCCTGACACTGAGTTGCGTGAGTCACTAAGGCTTGCAGTTGCTGAAGTCTTATTGCCCGCCTACAGATCTTTTGTAAAACGTTTTGGGTCTGTTTCCTTATCTATGGACATTTTTATATTATCCACTGTATATTTAGTAACGATCAACTTAATTTTCTTCATGCATGCATGTACAGATTGGATGGAACAGATCCATGTTCTATGACATGGTCTATAACAAAAGTTCATGTGTATACGTGATGTTTGTTTGGCAGGCCTCATGTTGAGAATGGGAAGAGGACTCAGAAGTACATTAAATACATGGCAGAAGATCTTGAGCGGATGTTAGGTGAATTCTTTGAAGGGAAAAACTTGAGTGAATCGAAGGGATAGCTGCTGATAGGCTAAGCTGAAGCTGAGGGAATGAATTGGAATATGCACCTTATGCGATGGTATGTACTGCCATTTTCATTCCTAGAAGTGCTTTTGGGGCCTGCTTAATAATCTATTTGCTGGCCATTAAGTAGGAACAAAAATATATCATTTTTCGCTGGAACAGCCTTGTTGAGGTAAATGTAACTATGTAAGTATGTGATGATTTATTGATATAGTAGTTTTTTTTTTTTTTTGGCTAAGATATTGATATATTAGATAGTAATAAGATGTGTCTGTCTGTTCACTACCATATCTTTTTATGTCATCTTGTTTTTTGTAGCATTTCTTTCGTCACATTCATTAGTGCTTTACATAGTTATATTTTGTTAATAGACTTTTTGTTTTTGATTCACTGCAGACCAAAACATAAATTACAAGGAAAAAAATCTACAGTTCCCGTAAAAGGTGTTGAAATCAAGCGAATGAACTACCACGTCACATGTCAAATTGTGGAGTTGAATAAAGTTTTGATTTTTTAAGGCATTTAAAAATAAGGCATATTTAATCATAACTTACGTGATAGTTAGTTATGTAAGTCTAACTACATCAATAATACTGTCACATTTGAAAAACAAAATGAATTTTTTCTTAAAAATAATAATAGTAAAGCTTTTGTTTTTATTTTTATCTGTCAGAGTTAAATATTATTTTTTACTAATAACTTAAACCCATCAAAAGTATGGATATAAAAGTAGATGGTTAAGATTTAAAAATAATCACAAATTAGTAAAAATAAATAGATAGAAGATACTAATCTATTATCACATAGTGTTTTTTAGATACTTAAAAAACATGACTTAAGTATGGGTTGTGTGTCTAGCATACAAGAGAAAGAAGCATGTATTATTTTCTATTATTCGGGCTGAGTAAGAGTGTGTCTAGATGTTTTACTACTTGAAAAAGAATATTTAGTTTTTTTTTTTTTTTTTTGATAAAAATGAAAGATATTTCATTAATATACAGATATAAAAAATATAACAAGAATATCATCTAATCAGATGAAATTTATTAATATATATTTAAATATTAAAAGATGGAACACACATTAGGAAACTGATAGTTTTACTAAGACAATCATCAAAATATGAACTTTTTAATCTTACTCGTCTATAAGCATATCTACCACTAAATATGGCTACTTGAAGCTTGTATCAATGAAAACTTTAAGATGAATAAAGTATATAAAATTTATTAAATCTTTATAGATATGATAATTGTAGAAACACGTAAATACCTTATTGATTAAAAAAACTTCATTCCCAATAATCGTAGATATAAAGATACATTAGATATGATATTTATAGAATCAGATCAGACATAAAATTATTATAACAATGATAATAAATTATTTATACAGCAGAACCTATATATATATATACTCTCTTTTATGGGAGGTCTATCCCTAACATGTATGTAAGCTAAAGTAGAGAAACGGGAGAAGTAGATGAACTGCAAATGAAAAAAAAAAAAAAAAAAAAAGCGAAGAGAGAGGACGGAGAAACCGGGGTTTAAGTTAACAAGAACAACATATTTAGAGTTAAAAGCATTTTATTTTGAATTCCATATCAAAACCTGAAGTACTATCATTAATAATAATATGACAGTACCCACATTTAGCAAGGTGATTTTTTGATAAGTAAATTTAATGCTAATTAATTATAGTTCAACAGTATGCAATTTAGACATATAAAGATAGGTTCGAAGGTCAATTATATTTATATGAGTAATGTAATTATAAAAAAAAATTCTTTATTTTTGAAAGAATCACTCATTTTTAAAATAATGGTATCCATTAAAAGCATGAATTTCTTTTCTCAAAGCTCCATTAATTATCAACGTTATTAATTTTGCTACACCATTATCAATAATATTAACTACAATAAACTCAATTAATTCTAAAATTTTTTTTTCAAATAATTAGAAGTGTTTTTTTAATTTTTTTTTCTCCCAAAGGCATAATTCATTCGGTATAAAACCACTTCTATTAAAAAAAATGATAAATGTATGGTATGTATGTGTCAAAGATAGTTGTTTTAAGGGTGGGTGATAGCAAACTATTTTGATATGTCAAGATAGTTGTTTAATCTATTTATTATTTTATAATATTTTAGTCTTTTTATTTAAAAAAAAATATCAAAAAGAAAAATTGATTATGTTTATGTAATTATACTTTTTTCTTATATTTTTCTAACTATTTTTGAAAAATGATTTTTATATATTGTCTTTAACGATAGAAAACAATAACTATAAAATTGATAAAATAAAAATAAAAAAAATTATATTCGATTATTTATCTTTCTAATGTTATTTTTTAGTAACAAAATTATTAAATTATACAAAAAAAAATAATAAATATATTAAATTATTATAACTTAAATAACCAAAAGATAATGTGTCCATTATCCTCTAATACATTAGACATTATAATTATATATA
This sequence comes from Hippophae gyantsensis, assembly GCA_030763125.1. Classification (NCBI taxonomy): domain Eukaryota; kingdom Viridiplantae; phylum Streptophyta; class Magnoliopsida; order Rosales; family Elaeagnaceae; genus Hippophae; species Hippophae gyantsensis. Next base: position 45,581,839 of record CM061030.1, on the reverse strand, counting down.
TATATATATGAATTTATATTTCTTTAATTTTTCTTCTAGTAAAACTTTATTTTCAAAAAAACAATAATCTCTGTTAAAAAAACAAAGTTTATTTTTAAAAAATAAATAATTTATTATTTTAAATATATCAATTTCTTTCTTCGTAAAAATGCTTCCCAAAAAAACTACGATTATAACCACGTATTTAAGTAGTCGTCGGTTTCACCATGTGTCCTAGGGGTGTCCATAAACTGGACCGGACCGGACCAAACCGTAAAACCGGACCAAACCGTAAAACTGGATCGAACCGAACAGTTTTACTAATCAAACGGTCTGATCCGGTTTGTATTAATTTTAAACCGTTCAAACCGAACCGGACCGGTTTAATAATATATTAAAATTTTTACATTATTCTTCATTAAATTATAAAAAAATCGAACCAAATCGGGAATAAAACTGAATCGAACGATTTTATAAGTCAAACGGTCCGATCCGATTTTTATTTCTTAAAACCGTTTCAAACGGTCCGATCCGATCCGGTCCGAATAATATAAACGGTCCGATTCGGTTAAATTTTTTTAGGAAAAACCGGACCGGACCGGACCATGGACACCCCTAATGTGTCCAATGAGAAATCTCTCCAATTCTTTGAATGCTTTCAATGGATTGAATTTAACGACCAAACAATGATTAAAAGTAACACCATATACTGTCGTCAACTTTCATGCCAATCGTTCTTTTTGACCGATCATCTCCAACAACTTTACGGTAAAATAAAGTACGAAAAAAATTGATAATATTACCGCAATTAAATTTATTATTATTATAATAATTTATTATTATTAATAATAATAAAATTAAAATATAATAAAGTATAAAAATATAATAAATAATTTATATATTTTTATTATAGTAATAAAAAATTATTATAACAATATCATTAAAAAAAATTATAATATATATGTCTCAAAATATAATTATATTTTAATATTTTATATTTTTAATTTAACACTTTATTTAATATATACAATAATTTAAAAAATATTAAATATACATAAATTTACATTCATTTATACTCAATTCAATTATAATATATCATATATAATTTTTTTAAATGAATAACTTTTGTATCTTAAAAATTATTTTGTCACATGATATTAAAGATGTATATTTTAATTATGAATAATTGAATTTATGGTTATTAATAAAAATTTAATAACGTGAGGCGTAGATGATTATTACAATACTGAAACTCTATTTAATCGAAATTGAACATTTATTGATATATTTTTTATACATATAATTATAAAGAAAATTATATTTTCAATTATAAAATGTACAATATTTAAAATAATTAAATTAAATTTTATTTATTTTTACTTTTATATTTTTTATTTTACTTAAAAATATGTCAATATTTTAAGTAAGACAGTAGAATAAAAATTATTTTAATATTTAATTTTTAAATTAAATATATTTTTAAATAAATGTTAAAAAATAAGAAAAATGGTTAAAAAGTGAAGAAAATGCTACAACTTTATAACCGATGGTTATTATATAAATGTACCCAAAATTAGAATGAGATGATTATAGTTATTAATATAATCGTCCTGACCCATCCCATGCCCATTACTACATAACATGCCATAATTAGTTTGAGTACAAATACATGTATTCTTAGCATTCTTGGTAACTTAATGCATATGGTAATACTTTAAAAAATAACTAATTTTTGTATACGAGAATATTAGTAATACATAAATTTACACTCATATTTCTTATTTTAAAATTATAGAAGCTCCTGTCTCTCCGATAGGCGAGGAGGCTTAGATCGAACAAGAGTCCCGTGATTTTTTTTAATAATATTAACACTTTACACAACATACGGAGAATGAGTACAAACTTGTGTTATATATATATTAGGAACGGAGGGTAGTGGTGCTCTACTAGGCTAAAGTTTGGTCTAGATTTTTGTAAAAATTCTATCCTTGAATTTTAAATCAGTTAATCCAATGTTTATCGACTCGAACTAGTCTCTCCTACCATACGTCTCATTGATTTTCCTATTGAATTTCGCATGCCACATGTTTGATTTTGATTTGCTTGCACTATTAATTTTGCTTGTTTTGATCTCAGTCCTTGATCCGAGGCTAATCCGACGATCCATATTTCACCTGAGCTATATTTAACCCTCTAATACCCCATAAACCCTAAGGAGTTGTCATTATCATAATTTTGATCAATATTTGGAGTTAAGAAGAGAGAAAATACATAAAATTCAAAAGGAGATACAATTTTGGTAGAGATTCAAGAGGAGATTAGTATTACAATTCAAGAGGTTGATTATATTTCTTCTTCTAATCTTTTTCTTTATCAATTTCTTTATGAAAAATATGAACTTTATGAAAAAAAATTATGTGTAGTTAATTTATTAATCTAGTGATCTTATAAACCTAATTTTCACCATGTGATGACCTAATATTTTACCTTAATTATGATTTTAATTTAATTATATTATTTAATATGATTTTTATGCTATTAATTGTTTGGCCAAAAATTTATCTATAGAGGCAATTAAATAGATTTGAGAGAATTATTTAATTGTTTGTCTTGATTAAATAACATGCATAATTTCTAGGTAGAAATGTATGATTCTTATGTGTGTGACCCATAATTGATGAACTTAATTAGTAGTATGTAATTTAATTGATTTGAGAGTATAATTAAATTAGTTACTATACAGTGTGTAGTTTACATGGGAGAGGAATATATGCTAAATTAGATTTAATTGATAATTATATTGAGAGGATTTTAGTGATTCACATGTTTAAAAAATTGGGGGATTAAGTATTTCTAGATATCTTCTCATATATCTTCTTAGTTACCAAATCTAATTTAATTAATTATTCTTATTTATTTTTAATTCTTTTAATTTCGTTTTCTTAAAATATAAAAACACAAAAAAATTATTAATTTTTAATTAGTTTATAATAACATAATCTCTATATAAACGATCTTTTTTTATCATTATATTACTTGTTACGATATGTATATTTGTGTATTCATAGCACACAATTCGTATGACCGATTAGATGGTTAGTTAACAACCAAGAGGCTACTATTATGTCAATAGTACGTGAATTTTATGCCAATGTTCGTGATGATATAAATAATCAAGAAATGATAAGTGTTGTGTTTTTCCCATTTGGCCTTTCTAATATAAATGTCTTTTATGGAATGAGGGATGTTGGCCAAGGCGTATAAGGATTATTTGGAAAATATGGGCTACAATGAAGTAGTATATGGCTTAACTGTGAAAGGGGTTGAGTGGGATATTGTCAATGAAAGACACAAATCCTTTGATGCTAAATACTTAGACTAAGGTCTCCCATATTTAACCATATTTTATCTACTCTAGACTGATGTCTACCATGAATTATAGTACAATGAACAAAGAAAGGGAAATATTATTTTACACCCTTACATCCACTAAACTAATGGATGTCAGGGAAATAATAAATGAGAGGAATAGATTATTTTCAAATAATCATGGATTAAGTTATTTCTTTCCTTAATTCATCACAACTCTCTGTGCTAAAGCTGGGGTGAAATTTTCCAAAGGTGAGGTTTGTTGTAAGAGCTGACTCTTCTTTCAAAACTTCAATTAAAGAAAAAGGTCATAAGTTGTAAAAAGAGGTAGATTATATGAAATATTACCATGCCCATAGACAAAATGGATAAGTAAACACATGTGTTTTTAAGGAAAATACATGCAATCTCTCCATGAGATGCAAAGGTTACAACGCTCCCATTTTAGAATTAATACAGTCAAGCAAGAGTACCTGAGCCTCTACGTTATAATTTTATCTATAGGCCACCTAAATATGCACAAAAGTATGAAGATGAATCGGATGATAGGAGAACTGAGCTCCACCTTTTTTTCTAGCTTATTTTAATGTATTGTTATTTTTATTATGTTTACTGTTGTTTAAATTGATATACTATATTTTATTTTTATTTTTGTTTGTGTAAATAATATTTATGTTATTTAGAACTATTAATTTCATAACTATTTGGTAATATGTGATTCATAAGAAGTACACAATGATTCTCTCTATATGATAGAACTTGAGTTAGATGATGGATGCAATAAGAGTAACCATATCACCAAACTTAATCACATTATACTATTATAATTGGATAACATTTCTTTTCTTTTTCTTTTTTCTTTGATTTACATTGAATCATTGAGGACAATGTAGATTTTAGATTGGAGATGAGGGAAAATTTACTTATGAAATTATGAATTTTAAATGTTCTCAAACATTTGTTTGCTATTGCTTAGTTAATTAGGAACATTTAGGTCCAATAAATTATTTTGTAACAAAATTATCAAGATTTTAGTTCATTTAAAGTTCTTAATTGAGTCTATGCATTTTTTGTTTAATGTCTTAAACATGTTCAAAGATTACTATAAGGTGATGTTTGGTTAACGGAATGGAATCAGAATCAGAATCAGAATCGAAATCGAAATCGGAATGAGAATAGAATGGAATGGAAAGAAACAAATTTTTTTTGGTTTGACCACTGGAATCAAAGAAGAAATTAATATTACAGTGTTTGATTTACAACTGGAATGGAATGACTAAATTCTTGAAGTATTGACATGGCTATTACAAAAATAATAAAAAATAACCCCTAAAAACATGCATTTTTATTCATCTATTGGCACATGTTTGATATTTTTGCTTATGATTTTGATTGGAATATGATATTAGTAAAATGATATCTTCAAAATCCTAATATTTGTAAGATATATATTATACACATTTGAGTCTTTCTTGTTTATAAATATTAGCAAACCTTTTTTCTTTACATAACTTTTGTTCGCATATACCTCACTGAATGCTTGAACCCATAGGATTAGTGTGAAATTGAAAGTATATGTTGTGAGGATTATAGTTGAAGTGAATTTAAATTCCTAACACTATGATTGGGTGAGTCAGCGTTGATATGTTCTAATAATAGAGCATGAATTTGTGATGTATAGTTGATTAAATGATGAACTTTGATCCTTTGAGATGTATGAATGAACTTGTGATTGAAATTTTAATTATGAACTGAAAAGAAACTAAAACATGAGAATTTTTATTGATTCAATTTTTTTATTTTTGTTATTAATCTTTTTAGTTTTAGTTTTTGCATATTAAGATGATTGTGGATATTATTACTAGAAGGCCTCACCAGACTTTGACTTCTCTATTAGGGTTACCTAGGGATTTAAAGGCTTGTTATATATATTAAATGTAATCGTGTCAATATACAAAAATGATTTATGTTAGTATAGTTTAGTTTAGTTATTTATGTTTTCTTTTAGGCTTTTAGATCACTTCACTTGTTATAGACTAGCAAAAAGCTGGTTAGGAGTTGTCCTAAATGCTTGAAAATAACTCATATTTTGTAATTTTAATATAATTATTAGGAATGAATAGGTTTGATTATAGCATTTTTATTTGATTATTTATGCAAATCTATTTTTTTGAAATCATAAGTATGTTTTGATGTATTTTTGAAGTTTTAACTTCAAAAGAGATAAATAATACAAACACATAAAGACACAACCCTTAGAGCACTTAAATAGCACCCAAAGAACGAAAGAGACTAAGGCATGCAAGTATTATATCAAGAATTAACTACTATGTAAAGAGCACAATAAAATTCAACACAAGCATTGCATGCTGTGGTGAAAGAAATAGTGTATCGTAGTATGAACCTCTTTGAATTTTCTACAAGGGCATTAAACGTTGTGTTGTGGTGAGATAAAAAGTGTCTTGTGGCTGGTGATCATAAGGTTACATGATGAGATTGAGTTTGAGTTGTGTGTTGTGGTAGAAAAATTATTATACCACCACTCGTGTATTGAATTTGTGACCCCAACCACTATATGGTATTTTACTTGTAAATAATTTTTTTAGCTCATTTGGTCAATAAAGATTGACATATACATTATAGATAGACTTAGAACAAAAAATTGGTAGCTTTTTGGGAGTTTTTACAGATCCAAGAAGAGAAGAGAAGATCTCTAAAAATTCAAGAGTCCTTTGAAGATCAAGATTACATACTTTGAAGCAAGAAATATCATCCATCCATTGTTGGTATTTAGAATTAATTAGGATCTTTTATTTCTAGATTAATCTTGTCTTTATTTTCTTGAATGCATGCTTATTTTTATATGATCATAGATTTTAATCCAAACATGTCTCGTCAATTTTAACTATGAGAATTTATCTTTGTTATCATGGTTGTTTAGATTTTTTAGATGAATATTTTTATAATTAATTAAATAAAGATTATTTATTGATCCAAAGTTTGTTAAAATATTTATTTATAAATAATTTATTGGATATTTATTCTCCATACATAAATTGAAAATTTAAGAATTAGGTTTTAGACACATCATATAGATTTAATTTGAAAAACTTGAACAAGAATTTAAATTGATGACTTGACCATTGCATTGATTTAAACGGTTGTATTTTTCTTAGGTATAATTTAATCAATCAGTTAAACATCCTGATCATAAAACATTAATTGGTTGATTAACAAAAAAAATAATCAAGATCATAAGAGTATTTGTATTTTCAGGAAAACTAATAATTTTTAGTTTATACTTTCATTTACCTAAATCTTTCGATGCAAGCGTAGTTAACTAGTTAAACTTTTTATAAATCTTCCATTGATTTATAATTGTAAATATGTCTTGATTTTATTTTCAGTTTAATCTATATTTAATTATTTGTTATTATTTTAGGATTATCAAACAATTTATTATGATAGTGTTTAGGTTTTATTTTTCATTCATAGTTTGTTTAAGTTTTTAAGAAAAATAAATTTTTTTGTAAAATTATTGCAATTCCTTGAAGATCAACCATAGGGATATATTTGTTACTTACTATAGGTGACTCGTGCACTTATGATCTCTTATAGAAATTTGTGCTTCATATAGTAAAAAGTTCACAAGACACACCACATCATAAGCACAAATGGTGATGAACTATGTGAGATGCCAACCCTTGTTAGACGTGGAAAAATCCTCAATGAATCTGCAATTGTTGAGTGACACTGAACCAGTATCCATTCAATGTTTATAGATAATACAGTGGTCAAAACTCTACCAGAGTCATCTCTCTACCATGTTCTTTCCAAAAGATGTAGTAGGACATAGAAATTCTCCCAAAATTATCCTGGTGGTGCTCCTATTCTATAGAGAATTTGTTGAACCAATGGTGGAAATGGGAACCTAATAACTCTATATTTTAGAGTTATTTTGTCTAATTTATTAATTATAATTGCTATGTTCTTAATGTTTTTAATTAATTTTAAGCTCTTAAATTATTATTTGCTGTTAGTTTTTCAAGAAATATATTTTTAGAGAAAATTAAACAATTTGAATTGAAAAAGACTTAATTACAAATAACAAAAGTTGAAAATTTAATTTGAATTAAAAAGAGGACTTAAATGCAATTAATAAAAATTTGTTTTCTGCGCAGAAATAGAATTCCACGTGCGGCATTGTTCAATGTGCCTCACGCACCGTCAAATCAAAACTTCAACGGTTAGAATCAAAAGAGTGAGATGCAAATGCTACGTGGTCAATTGGACGTGTTCCCAGCTGTGGTACACTGTTTGGTGCGTAGAAGTGGGGTCCACCTGTCTGTGCAGTCCGACACGTAGAGTGGGGTCTACCTGTCTGCGTAGATGAATTTCCCTGAGACACGCCCCCCTTCACCCACCATCAAATCAAACGATGAAAGGTCCAGATCATGTGTGTTGGCCACGCTCCACGCAATAAGCGTCTTGAGTTGATTCCAACTATTCCGCACAGTCCACCGCGCATATTTCTCTTGTGACACGGTCCACCTAATTTGCGTGCGCCCTCACATCCCACCCAATACGAAGCTGCCACGTCTCTTGTTATTCCTTCAACGAATCAGATGTCACCACGTGTCATGCGTATTATAAAATAAAATAAAAAACAAAAAATTTCGCTAGCGAGATTCATTTTTCACGCTTTGTCTCCCACTACTACACGCGTGTTTTGAACAATTTTTGGGGATGTATATTTTGGAGACGTTGGAGAGAAAATGGAAGTTTTGTTTTTGAGTTTGTTAGTTTTTACTCTGCGTGTCTGAAAAATAGAGATAACATGTAGAAGCTATTTTTTTGACTTGTGTTGTTATTTTGTTAGGTAAAAATATAGAGAAAAGAGATAGCAAAGAATAAGAAAAGGGAAGGAATTGTATTTTTTTCTTTGAGGAATCGTGAAAGAGTTTCTTCTAATCTTTTTCTTTTGATTTTATTTCTCTGAAATGTCTAAATATTTTCGTATTGTAATATCAATTTTTGCTATGAACTAAATTATTTGTTCTAGGGTTGCAATGTAGCTTAAATTATGAAGCATGAATTAATTATTTTTGAATGATTTATGAGATGTTTTTAATTTGTTTATTCTATCTGTGCTTAATGCTTTTGATTGTTGAAAGATTAATTAACTGATCTGTGAACCTTAAATAAACTTGGAAAAGGAATTTTCGTGTTCTGCTTGTTGATAGAATAACATATATTTATATGGAATAAGAATATACCTTTATTGTATGTGTAACTATTGAGAACTTTGAGCTTAATGAATCTTGGTAAATTTAATTCTCAGAGAAATATAGTGAATTATTTTAGCGAGATGTGTCAATTTGTTATCGGAAGAGACATATGGATAAATTAAGAGTTCTTGATTGACAAATTAAATGTGAGAACATAAATCAAGAGAAAATAATATGATTCAAGTGGATTAATTTGGTGAAACTGTAATCCTAGAATTTTGTTATAAACTGTTATAAAAAATTAGTTAGTTAAACTCCATCCAAATATTGATTGTTTGGATAAAATTAGGTTGAAACTATTTTAGTACTTAACCAATATTAGTAACAAATCTCTGTGAGAACGATATCTTACTTAATCACTTATTACGTGTGATCATGTATACTTGCACGTTCATGTTCTCTTAAAAAGACCAACAAAACCTAAGATAAGTAAAGAGTTGATCTATGAAGATTGTGATTCCTCCTAGAAGAGGATTTGTAGGAGTAATATAATCCTTAAGAATAATGATAAAAATTCCATTAGAAATCTCAAACATCTCTCTCAGCTTATCCATAGTGTATTTTGTAGTGATTTCCAATAAGGACTCAACCTCGTACTCAGGTTTAAAATATGGTATGCCTTCAAGAATGCTCTCATCAGTAATAGAACTAGAAGGTCCAAATGAAATGACGATGTCGCGAAGAAAAGGGGAATTAGACTGGAGCTCCAAACAAGAACAGTTGTCACCAACACCACTGAATCCACCTTTACCTCTAAAAAAGGGAGCATCAACCAACTCCATACCATTGGTTTGGTTGGATGGCTGTGCTAGATTGTGTGGTTGGTCACTCTACTTCTCAATCGATTGGGCAACTAGATCTCTTGACTAGTTTACTGTCCCAACTCCTTGTGGTTATGCAATTGCATCCTATCTTGGCCTACATGTGAGACCCTTATGTCCTACCCTTTGTGTTGCTAGCCACTTTCAATTGTGTACCCACACTCGATGTCAAAATTCCTTGCTTTCTGATCATTTTGTCTTTTAGTAATGATATGTGTGTACCATACCGCCATTCTTGGTGTTCCTAGGAGCATACTTGTCAAATTTATACAGTAGGACATGGACTCCTAACTTTTAAGAAAAAGGAAAAAAAAATACTCTTCAAAAAATTTCTTGATCTACCAATTTGGATTTAAAAAGAAAGACGATGAAAAATGTCTAAGGGTACATATGTTATTTAAGTTTCTAGAGTTCATGCAAATATTCAAGGTCAAGTGAAAAAAAAATTAGAAAAACAAAGACTTTGATCCACTTAAGAAGAGTTGGTTGAAATAGAAAACTATTTATAGAGCTCTAATTTTTGTTTCAAAATTAAGTGATGAGTGAAAGTGAGAATGTCCTCCATCAACTAGTGATCCAAGGGTACATATTAGTAGTGGATCTTGTAAAATCAGGCTTAAAAGATATCATATATGAGAAGTCAAACATACATGGTTAACTTTTTTCCCAAATTTTGACAGGGCATAAATTTCTATTGAGGACTCCAATTAAAGCATGGTAATAGCAGATGGAAAGCTTGTTATCTCAAAATTATTTTGACCTAAAGATTTAGGGTACCAATTGCAAATCTATTTATTAGTAATTTTTTCATAAAAAAATCTATTTATTATAATTTAAAAAAAAATCATACTTTTATTTAAAAAAATATTATATTTATTTAAAAAAATATTATAGTAATTCAATTTTAATTTTAGGTGTAAAGAGTTGCTGCGGTGATCACTTAGTCTCAGATAGAGAAAGTAATCAAACTAGGAATAAGCAACTTGGATGTACTTCAGATTTGCTACAGTTAGTGAGAATATCGAAAAAGTAATATTCCATCAATTATTGATTGATTATTCGGCTGTTTATTGGGATCTGAAAAAGTCCCATACTTTCGTGAATCAAATTTCTTGAAACATAAAGAAAGAAGATATGGATAGCTTTTAAAAGGTCAGTTGGGCTTGTGGTAAATAGCCGTTGGCTGCTTTGCTTTCTTTATTTCAGTAAAGACTGCAAAAGTTTTATTCCAAAATATTAAAAAAAAAAAAAAAAAACTGCAAAAGCTCAAGTTGTGGAAACTTTGTCTCTCTTTTGTAAATGAAACTCTAGATCTCACAATGAAAAGTTTGATATATGATGTGGAAGAAGAAGTCTTGGATAAGACAGAATTTAAATTAAATATCAAAAGATGCATTATCTTTATAAAGTAGTCCATACATTTATTTTGTTTACTTTAAAGCATTAATAAACCCTAAAAAAAAAATACAATTTCTAGTTTTTTTTCTTTCTAAAATGCCTCTTTTTATTTAAATTATTTTTTATTTTTATAGCATTTAATAATATTTTATTTCAGATCAATAAAATTTAATATTAATATAATATTTTTTTAAATAAATATTCGGTATGAGATGGTGAGAGAAAATAAAGTAATTAATAAAAAAATATAATAATGGATAAAACATTAATGGCGACTTACATATCTTCTTTACCATTAAAATCAAATATTAGCTTTAGGGCATTGGGATAAATGAGTACTTTAATAATGGTGAAACAATTTGCATAATCTTTTATTTATTATTTAAAAAACCTGACTATTCACGTTTAAGCCCTTTACGTGCCCGATGTGTTTAAGTAAATATCACTAGTCAAAAGTTGATTTAAAATCAATTGAGTGGTTAAAATTCAAAATATAAAATTTATATTTAGAATAGATATTATATAAATAGTAAAGTATAATATTAATTATTTTTAATTAAAAAATATATTTTATTTTTAAAAATATACGTTTAAATTATTAAATTTTGTTAATATATTAAGTATTAAAAACTTAAAATTTAAAATTTAAGTATGATACAATTCTATTTTTATATTTTTTTCTATAATTTTATAAATATTACATCTAAAAATTTATATATTAAAAATCGAAGCAAAATATTTATCCTTATGTACATCTGCTCCTAACTCAACCTATGATAGTTTTTTATTTGATATAATTATACGAGCAAGTTCAAATATATTTATCAATAATATTCTATTAGATAATTTAAATTCACCTCAAATATAAAATATATAGATATTCTTTAGTATTTTTTTTAGATTCAACTTAAATTCTTAATTGTATAACTTGACCGTAAGGTTAATCTTATTAATGAATATGTTAGAAATTCAAACTATCGCTACTATAGTAAATAGTATTTAAATATGTATTTAAAGTCAATTTTTTTCTTAAAACTAACTTATACAAAATTTTAAGTCGATATGTTTATAAACCAACTTAAAAAATTGTAGAAAAATCAAAAGTTAAGTCGGTTGACAAGTGAAATCGGTGCTACACGTAGGATTTTAAGTCGATTTTACATCTCAACTAACGCTATGTGTAGCTTGTGTCGGTTGACATGTAGAATCGACTTAAAATCCTACATGTAGCGTCAGTTTTATGTGTCAACCGACTTCAAAAATTACAAAAAAATCAAAAGTTAGCGTTAGTTGACACGTGAAATTGATGCTACACGTAGGATTTTAAGTCGGTTCTATGTGTCAACTGATGCTACACGTGGCTTACGTCGGTTGACACGTAAAACTAACTTAAATCCTACATGTAGCGTCAGTTCTACGTGTCCACCGACTTAAAAAATTACAAAAAATCAAAAATTAGCATCAATTGACACGTGAAACCGACGCTATACGTAGTATTTTAAGTCGGTTCTACGTGCCAACTGATGCTACACATGGCTTGCATCGATTGACATATAGAACCGACTTAAAGTCCTACGTGTAACGTCGATTCTACGTGTCAATCGACCTAACTTTTGATTTTTTATGCAATTTTTTAAGTCGATTATACGTGTGGTTTGTGTTGGTTGACATGTAGAACCAACTTAAAATCCTACTTGTCAACAGACTTAAAAATTGCATAAAAATCAAAAGCTACACGTAGGATTTTAAATCGATTATACATGTCAATCGATGCTACACGTGGTATGCCTTCAAGAATGCTCTCATCAGTAATAGAACTAGAAGTTTCAATAAAAATGATGATGTCACGAAGATGAGGGGTGTTAGACTGGAGCTATAAACAATAACAGTCATGATCAACACCACTGAAGCCACATTTGCCTCTGAAAATGGAAGCATCGACCAACTCCATACCGTTGGTTTGGTTGGACGATTGTGCTAGATTGTGGGTGGTTGGTCACTCTGCTTCTCAATCGATTGGGCAACTGGATCTCCCAACTCGTTTGTTGTCCTAACTCCTTGTGGTTATGCAATTACATCCGATCCTGGCCTACATATGGGACCCTTATGTCCTACCCTTTGTGTTGCCAGCCACTTTCAATTGTGTACCCACACTCGAGGCCAAAATTCCTTGCTTTCCAATCATTTTTCCTTAATCCTTTTTAGTGACAATGTGTGTATACCATACCGCCATTCATGGTGTTCCTAGGATCAAACTTGTCAAATTTAATCCTTTTCGATCATGTGACACGTAGAATAGACTTAAAATTTTATGTGTAGCATCAGTTCTATATGTCAACCAACTTAAAAAATTATAAAAAAAATCAAAAGTTAGCATTGGTTGACAAATGGAACCGACGCTACACGTAAGATTTTAAATCAATTTCACATGTCAATTGACGCTAACTTTTTTTTTCCTTTTTATCGTCTTCTATCCCTCATACCAATAGCAACGATCGTCTATCCCTCATTTCCCTTCCAAGAAACCATCACATTCTCTGTTTTTCTTTCTCATTTTTTGGCCACTTCCAACCATTATTTTTGGCACTATCAAGTGGGTTTTCTTCCTCTAATTTATCATCTAGATCCACCACTTTTTTGAGCATAATACTGAAATTTTTTATACTCATTTTTTCTTTACTTTATGACTTACCATTTTTTCTTTACTTTATGACTTACCATTTTTTCTTCTTTTCCTTCATTTTGTCACTTTATTTTACTCTTGTAAGTATTTCTATGAATTATTTTACACTTATTACTCATATTTTTTATTTTTATATAATTTTTGTAAAATTATTTTTTTTATTTTAATGTATATTATGTGTTGTTGGTTATTGGTATATATTTTTGTGTTGTGTAGCTTATGTATTTTTATTCAAGTTTAGAAGAGAAAAAAAATATTTTTATTTATTTATTTTAATAATTTTATGTATTTATGTTTTTGATATATATTAATTTATTTTAAATTTAATTTTTTTAAAATTATTTGCATGTAAATAAAAAATATATATATAATGAGTTTATTAATAAGCATGTTTCATGGAGGTTTCATATCATTATCTAACAAGTACCACCTCTTAATAAGAACTAAGCTTAAGGCACTTACATATTTTATATTATATAGTTTATACAGAAATATAAGCTTGACTTTTAATCATGTATTTTTGTTATGGTGGGATTATATCGAATTATTTTAAAGTGTTCTTAAAATCAAGAGACTTATAGGTATTCATCAATCTCTTTGATCTCAAATATAGTTGAGGGAAAACAAACAGTTTAAATAAATGGTCGTATATCCACCTGATGATTTTTTCTTTTCTTAGAAAATAAAAAATTTCTTCATTAAAAATGGAAAAACAATAAAATAACATCCATCAAATTTGCTACCATCATCTTCATGATCATAACGAAGGGTATGGTGAAAGAGAAGCTTCTGCATCTAGCCACACTCAAGTTTGATTTTGGAAAAAATTATGAAGCTTGAAAATTCCTTCAAAATTAATTTAAACTGTTTGTTTGGAAAACAAGGAATAATTATCTACCCACTAAGACTAATTTTGTTTCAGAAAAAAAGATAATTCCTGATAGAATTTGTCCTATATGCACTGTAAGTGAGGAATCTTTATAGCACTTATTGTTAGGGTGTTCTTGGAGTGAGAAAGTTCGGTAATTATCAAGCTTGTATTACAAATATTTGGGAAAGGTAATTAATTTTGGTGATTGGTTCCAGGATAGAATTTCTGAGATCATGCAACACCCTGATGGAGATGATGAAACACTCTCTTTTATGGGTTTTCTGTGTTGGAATTTGCGGATTGGCTGTAATATATGTATATTTTCTCAGTAATGTCCAGATGCTTATAGTGAAAAGTTCACCCCTCCTAAAGAAAATGAGATTAGATAAATGAAAGAATAAAGAAAATGTAAAAATAAAAGAAGAGCATATGAGAGGAGAAATATGGAGTACTTTAATGGATGAGAAAAACATGGAGATTTTTCCCCCTCCTATTTTTACGTTGATAATAATAATAAATTTTATATTATAAAATTTTACTTGAAAAATATAATATATATATATATATATTATATTTATAAAAAACTCGCAAAAGTACGAATGATTTATAGTAATTGATTAATATACTCCAAAGGTCGGTCTATAAAAAAATTGAAGTAGTTTTATATGATGCTTCAATTTTCATAAAAACTTAAACGATTTAAAGAATCTATCACAATAATTTGGTTTCCAAAATCCTAAACTAATAACGAATAATTAAAATAACTAAACATAGATTTGACTTAAATAAAATAAAAAAAATATATCATTAGAACTCAACGGAGAATTTATGAAAAGTTTAATTAGTTAACTATGTTTAGAAATATTTAGGTTAGTTAAAATATAAACTCAATTATTGATTTTGTTTTTAAATATGAAAATACTTTCAATCGGAATCATTTTTTTGTTAATCAAACAATTAATGATCTATAATCAGAAAGTTTAATCGATTGATTAAATTATGCCATATGTTTAAAGAAATAACAAATCGTTTAACTCAATGCTCTTGATGAAGTCACCAATTTAAACTCTTCTTCAAGCTATCTAAATTAGATATAGACAATATGTGTGAAACTTAATTCTCAAATATTTAATCTATTATGAAGAATAAATGGTAAATAAATTATTCATAGATAAATTTTGAATCGATAAATAATCTTTATTTATTTAATTATAAAAATGTTCACTTAAATAATCTATACAAACATGATAACAAAGCTAAAAAGCTAGACATGCTTAAATTAAAATCCATGATCAATGGTTTAAATAAAAATTCAATCCAGAAAATAAGAATAGATTAATCTAGAAATAAAATAATAGTAATCATATCTAAATATCAACAATGATTGGATAATGTTTTTTTGCTTTAAAATTGTGATCTTGATATCCAAAACATTATTAAATCTTTAGTAATTCTCTATACTTTTCTTGAATCTGAAAAGCTTCCTAAAGTTTCATTTGATTTATTCTAATATAATCTATATTTTGTCTAAAACTATAAAAATTCTAATATATTGTACAGTTGAAAAATGTATTGTTATATGAAAGTTATTAACCTAATGAACTTAAATTATTATTTATAAGAAAAATTTTCAACTGGGCTTCGTAGTCATAAAAAATCATAAGCATATTGTGGCATGCAAATTCCCTTGCCGTGGCACAAAGCTCGATCATACTTACATAATCCAATCTGAGAAGGTCTCATTGTGGCACACTTTTTATCATGTCACGGTACGAAAAGTTCAACTTGTCTAGTAGAATTTCTTAGAGGTGTCTATTGTAGTACACATAGTTCTCGCTGCAGCCTGCAATGCTTTTGTTGAATTTTACTTGTGCCCATTTACATATTGGTTGGTTCTTAATGTAAGGCTTATATGTCTTATTTTTTTAAGTTCTTAGGATGCTATTTCACTGCTCCAAGTGTTTTGACATGTTTATCTATTTTGAAGCTAAAAAAACCTAAAATACCACGTACATATCATTTTGAAAAAAATAAATTTGCATAAATAATCAAATAAATATACTCTAATCAAGCCTATTCATTTTAATTAACCACATTAAAGTCACAAAATATGACTGTTTTTAAACACATATCAACATCCTCTTGAGATAAAAATCTAAGAGAGTGTTAAGCCACATTTTTTTGTGAGATTGCTTTATATTTCTATTTATTATTCAATGTATAATGGAAGACAATATATATTTTGTTAGCTCATTTTAATTACATGAGTGAAAAAACTAGATCCAAGGACTGTTATTTTCTATTTGGTTATTATTATTTTATTCGTTATATTTCCCAACAAGTAGTATTAGAGCCATGTAAACTAATTATTAATTATTATAATCTTGTGCATTTTTTCAAAATAAAGGAGATAGTATCAACTTCATCTGCAACAATAATTAAATTAATGGTATCAAATTATTTTATTTAAAAGCCAAAGATAGTGGACATTTTTTTTCTTCTAAATGAAGGAGCGAAACTAGAAGGCAAACCTAATACTGCTTAGAGCTTGATGAACATAAAAAATATCCAAAAAATTTGACAATGGATTGATTTAAGAATCTTTTATCATGTAGCATACGAAATTATTGCATACTTATTATGGACAAAATTGGAGTCCATATATGAGAGAAAGACTATTCAAAGACAATCAAAGTGTTTGTATATATTTAAATGACTTGCCAAGAATTGGTTAACCAATTAACAAATATGAAAATGGTGTCTGATGATGAATTATAATCATTATTGTTACCTAGATCCTTACCAGATAATTGGGATACATTGGTGATATCATTATGCAATTCAAATTCTCAAGATAATCTTACATTGGACATAGTAAAAGATCACATATTTGACAAAGAAGCAAGGAATATCAATTGAGTTTAAGACACTTGTTGCCAAATATCGTGGAAGAAAAAGTAATAGAAAATTTCATAGTTTAGACAAGTCAAGAGATAGGTTCAGAGACAGGTCGAGAATGAGAAGAGATATAAAATTTTATCATAGTAGCAAAAGGGTCATATGAAAAAGAATACAGATAGTTCAAAAGAGAGCAAGAAGTGGTGAAGCAAAAGACATGACTGCTACAGTGTCTAATGGAAATGAGGTAATTGTTATTTATGATGGAGATATTGTTAATTTAACATTGCAAGATACATATTGGATCATTGATTATGGTATATCATATCATACAACCTTATGTTAGGACTTCTTTACATCCTATACCAATGGATATTTTGGTAACGTTAGGATAGGAAATGATAAAATGTCTAAGATCGTGGGAAGAGGAGATTTTTCTCTTGAAACCAACACAGGTTGTTGTTTGGTTCTCAAGGATGTAAGGCATATTCTGTACATGCATCTGAATTTAATATCCACCGGATTACTTGATAATTATGGCTACACCATTGTATTTATTGGTGGTAAGTGTTAGCTCACTAGAAGTTCTCTAATAATAGTCCAAGGAAGGAAAGAAAATATTAATTACATGACCAATGTAAAAGTATGTAATATATGTGTGAATACTCTAAGAGAATATTCCTTAATTGAGCTATGGCGCAAAAGGCTTGGATATATGAGTGAGAAAAGACTTCAAATTATAGAGGCATTAATAGAAGTAAAAGGAAAAGGTATGTATCTTAAACTATGTATACATTGCTTGGCTTAAAGCATCATCAAGCTTCATTTTATTACAAACCTCCATAAAGAAAACCTAATGTTTTGGTGGTTGTGTATTATGATGTTTGTGATTCGATGACCACTAGTACTCTTGGAGAAGTAAGATACTTTGTTATCATTATTGATGATCATTTTAGGAAGGTTTGAGCCTATTTGTTCAAGACTAAAGATCAAGTATTTGATGTATTCAATCAGTTTCATGCTAGTGTTGAACAAGAAACTAGCAAACCTTTGAAATGTATCCGTACAAAAAATGAGGGAGAATATATGGGAGCTTTCAGGTATTATTCCATGAGAAATGGAATCAAGCATGAAAGATCAATTCCAAAGACTCCTCAATATAATGGCATAGCTGAGAGAACAAATAGAACTATTTTTGAAAGGGTGATAGCAATGTTATCTTATGCTAAGTAACTCAAGTGCTTTTGGGGCCAATCTCTCTTAATTGCAGTTAATTTGATCAATTTCTCTCCCTCGGCTCCATTGAATGGTGATGTTCCAAACAAGTTTTGAAAAGGTGAAGATGTATTCTATAACCATCTGAAGGTGTTTGTTGTAGAGAATTTGTTCATATTCCAAAGGATGAGAGATAACTTTTTGACTCCAAGTCAAAGGAAAGCTTCTTCTTAGGATATAGTAATGAATAATTTGGGTATAAGCTATGGGATCTTATCAAAAGAAAGATTGTTAGAAGTATATATGTTGTATTCTTTGAAGATCAAAATATTGAAGATATTTAAAGAGGTCAATAACTTGATCAAACAAAAGAAATCCAATCAATTTGGATCTAATTCTTCCTTCAATAGAGCATGGTAATATGAGATATTCAATAGAAGATATTGGAGAAGCAGTAAATGATCCTCTAATTGGTAATGATCCTATATAGCTAAATATTTTAGAAGTGATGGTACTGTTGATGAGCAAGCTGATGATGAAGAGGAAGAAGCAATAGTTCTTTAGGAACTATTTGTTGGACCTCAACTAAGAAGATCAACCAGGGTACCCAAACCTCATACTAGATACTTTCCAACTGAGTTTTGTTACTTACTTACGGATGAGAACCAAAGTACTATAAAGAATCTTTGACAAATGAGCACAAGGGGGAGTGGTTGAAAGCCTTACAAGATGAAATGAAATCCTTACATGAGAATCGCACATACAACTTGGAGGTACTACCAAAAGGTAGAAAGACACTTAGAAACAAATGGGTGTGCAAATTGAAGATTGAAGAAAATAGCTTATGGCCTATATATAAGGCAAGGTTAGTTGTGAAAAGATTCAGTCAGAAAAAAGGAATTGACTTTGACAAAATTTCTTCACCCATGATAAAGATGTCATCCATTAGTGCAATACTTGGTTTGGCTACAAGTATGGATATAGAAGTTGAACAAATGAGATGTGAAGAATTATTTTCTTCATGGTGATTTAGAATAATAGATTTATATGGAATAACCAGAAGGGTTCAAAGTCAAAGGCAAAGAACATTTGGTATGTCAGTTGAAGAAGATTCTATATGGATTAAAGCAAATACCACAACAATGGTACAAAAGGTTTAACTCCTTCATGATTAAACATGAATATCGAAAGATAACATATGACCGTTATGTATTTATAAAAAGATTCAATGATTGTGAATTTATCATACTTTATCTTTAAGTAGATGATATTTTGGTTATAGGGCTAAATAGTGACAAGATTGGCAAACTAAAGAAAGAACTTAGTAAGTCTTTTTCTATGAAAGACTTAGGATCCACAAAGCCAATTCTCGATATGATAATCACATATGATCAGAAGAAAGAGAAGCTATTGTTATCATAAGAAAAATATATCGAGAATGTATTGGCATGATTTAACATGGACAAAGCAAAGCCAATTGCTACTCCTCTTGCTAGTCACTTTATGCTGAGCTCAATGTAGAGTTCTACATGTGAGAAGAAAAAATAATAAAGGGCTATGGTGCCATGTTCTTCACCCATTAGTAGTCCAATGTATGCTATGGTGTGTATAAGACCAAACATAACACATGCGATTGGTGCTATTAATAGATACTTTTCAAATCCAAGCAAGGGACACTGGAATGCAATGCATTCTGAGATATCTTAGAGGTATTTCCAAAATGAGTTTATGCTTTTGAAGTTGTAAACCTAAATTGATTGACTACACAAATGTAGATATAGATAGAGATATTGATTTCAGAAAGTCTACTTCTGTATACCTGATTACTTTTTCAAAGTGAGCTATCTTGTTGCAACCAAAGTTCAAAAGTGTATCACTTTGTCACCTATAGAAGCAAAGTTTATTACATCTATTGAAATGTGAAAAGAAATGCTCTAGATGAAAATTTTCTTACAAGAACCAGGACAGCAAAAACAAAAGTATGTTTTGGCATTATGATAGTCAAAGTGTTATATACTTAAAAAAGAATTTGAGTTTCTACTCGAGGTTAAAGCATATTGATGTTAGATATCACTAGAGACGTGATATGTTGGAATCCAAGTAGTTATAACTTAAGAATATCCATACTAAATACAAGCTCATGTATGATGACCAAGTCCTTACCTAAGGAAAAGTTTGAATTATGTAGGAAAGTAGTATATATGATGGAGCCATCCACATAAGTCGAAAGGGGGAGATTGAAAAGGTCATCTCTCCTATTGTAAAGAAGAGGAGAGAGAATATGAAATTTGATAAATGAAAGAATAAAAAAATTTTCAAAACAAAAGAAAAGTGTACAAGAGGAGAAATAGGGAGTTTCATGAAAGAGAAAAACCAAGAGAATTTCTCTCTCTCCTATTTTTACGTTAGAGATTAAAGAAATCCTCATTGTACGTAACAAATATATCCTATGGAGTTAAAAATCCAAGAGAATGTTAAGCCATATTTTTTAAAGTTATTTTGTGTTTCTATTTAGTTGTCAATATATAATGGAAGATAATATATATTTTGTAACCTCATTTTAATTACACAAAAATGGAAAAAGCTAGATCTTGTAATTTTTTTATTTGACTATTATTATTTTATTTGTTATCTTTCCCAACATATAGTATTGTGTTTGTAGCTAGGCATCTGGTAGGTGAGTATTGTGATATTTTTCCATCTAAAAAGACTAAACAATAAGCTAGTAGAGTATGTGAATAGGGTCAATAGGATTGGGAAGCTCCACCCAGTAGGATTCTCAAATTGAATTGTGATGCATCTTTTTATAAGGGTGCGCAATAATCTTGTTGTAGTGAGGAATGCATGTAAGGAGTTGGTTGATGTGCTTGGGTTTGCATGAGATGTCTTTATAATCTGTGGAGTAGTTGGAGCTTGTTACAGTTTTAAGGGGTCTTGAACTAGCAAGGAAGAAGGGATGGAATGACATAGTGGTGGAGACATATGGTAAGAAGATCAATAGCTGGATAGCTAGGAAGTAGGACTTGATGATTGAAGGCTAGATCTTGTGTTATAGGACATTAATTTTTTGGTTTCTATCTAAAAGTTCTAAATTTATGGATTTAACAACATAAATAGGTGAATAGGTTATTTTAAAAATTAATATTTTCAAATTATGAAATTAATCACAACGGTTAGATATGTAATCGTATATCAAAATTAAATGTAAAAAGTAAAATATTGATACACGATATTTTTAGGTGGATACAACCTAGGTCATATTAGTGACCTAAGAGAAAAATCATAGGTGGAAACAACTTAAGTCATATTAGTGACTTAAAAGAAAAATCATTGGTCTATCAGATCACCTAATTTATCTACTATAAAAATTGAATGTTTAAGTACAAACTTGATCTTGTACTACCCTCATACGAATAATGCCCCAATATATTTTACTAACGAGTCACTTCTCTATTTTTATAGCCTCAAAAATTAGTACGAGCAAATTCTGACTAATATTCTAATTACCTCTTCATCAATTAGACACATTTATAGAATAATTTGCAAAAGGCTTAGTATAGAAACACAAGTTTTTGTGTGTGTTAGATTTTAATAATAAATAAATCATAAACTAGTAAATTAAACTAACAAATCAATAAAAAAAATCTCTAGAAAACCTAGAACAAATGATATATATTAAGATCAAGAAAATAACTTCTCCTTGACAATTAATTCAATAAATCTCAACCACACTTGTGATGAAATAATGCACGCATAAAATAATATGAAAAAGACTAAAATATTTAGTAAAAACTAAAATATTCGTAAAAAATAAAAATAAAACATATATTTTTTGTGTTCTTGTGAGTTGTGGGGTCTCTTTGTAATAGTGAGTAATAAGTTGTATTTATAAGAAAAAAAATTAAACCCTAATCATAAATCATCGTGGAAAGACAATCATACTCAAAATAAAATTAACAATATTCATTGATAAGCTATCATTATTATTGATGTATCTTTTCATCCAATATCCGATTGAGATGAGTCCAACTACATTACAAAATTAACTTAATGGGCTAGGATTTTTACTGAAATACAATTTTTTTCAATTCGGACGATTTTTAGGTGAAAAGGGCTTTTAATGTGAATTTAAAAAAAATGAGATTTTAGGCTATGTTTTAGCCTATATCTTAGCCTACATTTTAGGCCATATTTTAGCGAAAATAATATGAGAAACTCAAATTGTTTTAAGTGTTCTGCAATGTGTTCGTGAATGCATAAATGTAATTCTAAGTATGATAATATATAAATTATGCTTAAAGCATGAAAATATTTCTCAACTTTACTTGAAGGACGTGATAATTAGCTTACAAACTAGTTTATAAAAATATTTTGTTCACAAAAATTTTCAACACTCATACTACTTTACACTCTCTTTAACTATTGTTAAGTACAATGGATTAGTAGAGAATTAAATTATTTGGCGCTTGACATGTTAGGTAGGTAATATCAAGGGTTAGTATCTTTGGACTACCCACATTCTTATTTTGGTATCATTTTTAATCCTTATTCTTAAATGTGATATATCAAACATCTTTTTATAAGTTATTGATACATATTTTGGTCAATTTTAATAGTAATTAATATCTCTAAGTTATCCCAATTCATTAAGATTATTATTAAATTTAAACATAAAAATATATCAATAACTCAAATAAAGGTATTTTATGTATCCCAATTGAGAATAAAGATCAAGGTGTTAAAAATATTATCAAAACAAAAATAATATAGTCTAAATGTACTAATTCTGACAAGGCGGTATTACACATAAAATGGATTTATCAAATGTTTATGATTCTCTGTTGGATAGAGCACTTACCGAGCAATCCTGGTTGAATTGTAATTTTCAATGCTTTAATAATTCATATAATATAATTTATAAAAGAAAATAAACAAAAAGTAACAACGTTAAAATTTATAATAACAAAAATATTATTCTGTATGATCAACTTGTATATTTTTACTATTAAAAAAAATCTAACATATCATTTTATATTGAACATCATTTAAATTGAATTAAGATAATTTAGATTTATTTAATGTTAAATATCATCCAATTAATCGGTGTGCTATTTTGATGATATAGTTAAAGATGTTATTTTTTTTGTAATTTCTCTAAAATGAAAGATACCTAAAAAAATCTAATTAAGGTTTAAAGATGTTTTTTTTTTTTTGTAATTTCTCTAAGACGAAAGATACATAAAAAAAATCTAATTACATAATCAATTACAATAAATACACATAGAAGAGCCTTTTGAATCATTGTCTTATTCAATGACTTTTTATTTGCCAGATTATTACAAAAGTTGCATTAATATCTTGAACCAATTTCGTTTTCACGAGGAGTTTGGCTCTAAAGTATCATATTTACTAAATAAAATATCAAATCTATATTTAATATTAGATTTAAAGAAAAAAAAAGTGTATAAACAACAACTAAAATATGGTCAAAAATTGCATTATGCAAACTATGCAACTTTGATCCAAATCTAAATGAAAATATAGATTTAATTGTAATTAATTCAATTTAATTAAAGTGGAAAATAAAGAAAACTTATCAACTCTGCAAGATAAGAACTTAGCTCCCTCAGGTAAGCAAAACCTAAAAAGATGAAGACATGGAACGCTAGGATTTATTTGAGAGAACAACTTAAAAAAATAAGAATCTCAAGTGTGAATTTTTAAGAAGTGTTTGCACAATGAGTCATTTTTTTTAGAGTAACTCATATCTTATTAAAATTATGTTCTTGAGTTAAATTTGTAGCAATATTTAAGTTAAATTAGGTATTTATTTTATTTATAAAAATGTTTAAGCTTTAAAATCGAAATTTTAACATATTTATTGAAATATCTTCGACAATTTCGGAAAATTTAACTAAAATTTTCAAAAATTATACTAAAAATTCCAAAACTTTCAGTGTGCTCATCCTAATTATTTTAGGTTACATGCTTAAATGCTCCATTTAATCATAAATCCATCTATTTCACTTGTCATTTTATAAAATATAATAATTTTAAAATCTTATATTTTATTTAATCATGATGGTCTTTACTAATGCTATCTAGTGGCTTGTTAGTTGTGTGCAATATTAGTGTTTGTTATAGGATGTCCAACATTAATTATAAATAATGTAAAGAGTTGAATTCAGTCTATTATTTAATTATTTTTAGTTCAAATAATTCAACAGTCCTAGACAATGGTTCAAGCATATTATTTCATAAACCATCCAACTGACCAAATCTAATTCTAAATAGAAAGTTTACTCTTTTTTTTAGAATGGTTGATATTTATTGTACGTCTTAAGATTTAAAAAATCTACATAATCGAAATTGGTAAAAATTTCTATTTTATAAAATTGATAAAAATTGAATCAATCTAATTTTATCGTAAATAAATTTTAATTTTATTATATTTATAATATTTATACATATTAATTAATATATTTCATTTTTTATAAATTTTAATCTCTAAAATTAATCATATTTTAATCAAATAAATTTTTTTAGGAGGAAAGATATACACATTTTAACAAATT
The DNA here is from genome assembly GCA_030763125.1 of Hippophae gyantsensis. NCBI lineage: Eukaryota > Viridiplantae > Streptophyta > Magnoliopsida > Rosales > Elaeagnaceae > Hippophae > Hippophae gyantsensis. The sequence continues at coordinate 45,556,742 of CM061030.1, read as the reverse complement.
TTTCGATGTATGTTTGCATTAAGTTTATTTCTTATTTATTTTTAAATTTAAATTATTTTGATAATATTTATTTTCGTCATTCACTCCATATTGATTTCAATACTATGTATATTTAAAGTATTTTTTATATATTTTAATTTTTAACAAATTTAAATATTTTTAAATAACAACATATAAAAAAAACCTTGCTCAAATTTTTTAATAATTATAGGTTATGTTTTTTTAAAGAATTGTTTGTTAAAAAAGTTATGGGTCAAAACTATCGAATTAACCATCAAGATGATATTATAGTAGAACCGATTGAAAGATGATTTTTAAAAGTATATAGATATGTTAAGGTTTTAGTTTTTCAAAAATCGATACAAGGTAGATTTTAAAAATAAACTCAATCGATGATGCTCATCCGTAACTCAAGTCGATCAAAATAAGAAATAGTGATTTAAGAAAGTGGAAAGAAAAAAAATTAAAATTGTATATTCTTTGTTCGAAAAACATGGAGTAAAATAAAGAGCTTAATTCAAGGAGTAATTCAAGGAGTGAATTTTCCTATAAATAGATATGTAATTGTAATGAATTAATCATCCAAAGTGTTCATTCCATTTGAGAGAAAAGCTTAGAGAGAAAAACTTTTGTGAGAAAAATTGAGAGTAATTTTCTTGGGTGTAATTGGGTTGTGGGTTGTGGGTTGTGAGTTGTGAGTGTTGAAAACACCTTGTGTAATTTCTCCCTTTTCAGTAAAAAGATCTACAGTAGGTCCAGAGACGTAAGCAAGATTGGCCGAACTCCGTTATCAAATTTGTGTGTTATTTTTCTATTCTTGTTTTCTCATAAATCTAGCTTATCGGGAATTTGTGTAATTTCCCAACAATTGGTATCAAAGCTATTGGTGGTGATTCCTGTCAATTTTCTGCAAGGTTACTATTTATGTAAATAGTAAAATTTTGTTGACGATATTGGTTTGTCAACGAAGGTGTTCTAATACACAGTGGTTTGTAGAAATAGTCAGAAACGATCCGGAGGAAGTCATATTTGAGTGGGAGTAATGGCCGTAGATGAAGGAAAGGTGAAACTTGAGAAATTCGATGGCACAGATTTCAAATTTTGGAAAATGAAGATAGAGGATTATCTATATCAAAGAAATCTGTATCAACTTCTCTCAGGGAAGAAGCCAGAGGCTATGAAGAAAGAAGATTAGAATCTTCTAGACAGACAAGCCCTCGAAGTTATTCGATTGACGATATCCCGTAATGTTGCTTTCAACATAGCAAAGGAAAAGACCATAGCAGTTCTTATGGCAGCTCTCTCCAATATGTATGAGAAGCTATCAGCATCAAACAAAGTGCACTTTATGAGGAATTTGTTCAATTTGCAGATGATGGAAGGCGCATCGGTAGCTCAACATCTCAATGAACTCAACACAGTCACAACCCAGTTGAGTTCAGTGGATATTGAATTCGATGAAGAAGTACAAGCATTGATACTTTTGTCTTCTCTACCAGAAAGCTGGAATGCTACTGTCACGGCTGTGAGTAGCTCATCGGGAAGCAATAAGTTGAAATTTGACGATGTTCGTGATTTGGTTCTCAATGAAGAGATCCGACGTAGAGAGTCAGGTGAATTGTCAACTTCTTCAGTTTTGCATATAGAGTCAAGAGGAAGAAATTCAACCAAAGGGAATGGACGTGGTAGAACAGACTACCGAGGTAGATCAAAGGACAAGAGGTCCAAATCTAGGAATCCTAATAATTCCCATAGCTCGAAGACTATCGAGTGTTGGAATTGTGGAAGAATCGGACACTACAAAAATCAGTGCAAGGGTTCACCGAAGGACAAACAAGTGAAGGTAGAGCCAAATGTTACTTCCACCTCAGAAGGAGATGATGCATTGATATGCTCTTTGGAGAGCAAGGAAGAATCTTGGGTGTTAGACTCTGGAGCATCGTTCCATGCTACTTCACAGAAAGAATTCTTCGAGAAATATGTCCCAGAAAATCTTGGAAAGGTATATCTTGGTGATGATCAACCATGTGCTATTATTGGCAAAGGTGTAGTAAAGATTAAGTTGAACGGGTCTGTTTGAGAGCTAAAGGATGTCAGGCATATTCTTGACCTCAGAAGGAACTTAATCTCAGTAGGGTAGTTGGCCAGTGAAGGCTACATTATGATCTTCCATGGTGATGATTGGAAGATTTCAAAGGATGTAATGACAGTTGCTCGAGGTAAGAAAAGTGGCACTCTTTACATGACAGCAGAGGCACGTTGTTCAATCACAGTTGCAGTAGGCAATGAAACATCAAATCTGTGGCACCAGAGACTAGGCCACATGAGTGAGAAGAGGATAAAATTATACACTCAAAGAGAAAACTTCCAGGTCTACAGTCTGCACAGATAGATATGTGTGAAGATTGCATACTTGGAAAGGAGAAGAGAGTCAGCTTTCAGATAAGTAGCACAACCCCAAAGAAGGAAAGGTTAGAACTTATCCACTCTGATGTTTGGGGACCAACAACCGTCTCATCCATTGGTGGGAAATAATACTTCATGACTTTCATCGATGATCACTCTCGAAAGGTATGTGATTACTTTCTAAAGCATAAGTCTGAAGTATTTGAGGCTTTCAGAAGATGGAAAGCTATGGTGGAAAATGAGATGGGTTTAAAGATCAAAAAGCTCAGAACCGATAATAGTGGTGAATATGAAGACACCAGATTCAAAAATTTCTACTATGAGCATGGGATCAAAATGAAAATAACTGTGTCAGGCATGCCTCAAAACAATGGTGTAGTTGAGCGTATGAACCGAACATTGATAGAAAGAGCCAGAAGCATTTGTATACAGCCAGGTCTACCGAAGCATTTCTGGGCAGAAGTAGTCAACACGGCAGCTTACTTGATCAACCGAGGCCCATCTGTTCCATTTGAACATAGAATACCAGAGGAGGTATGGAGCGGAAAAAAGGTGAAACTATCACATCTAAAAGTTTTTGGTTGTGTAGCATTTATGCATATTAGTGATCAAGACAGGAATAAGCTTGATCCCAAATCCAAGAAATGCACATTCATCGGCTATGGTGAGGATGAGTTTGGCTACCGCATTTGGGATGACGAAAGCAAGAAAGTTATCCGTAGTAGAGATGTGATTTTCAACGAAAGGATGATGTATAAGGACATGCATAAAATAGACGCCAATGACTCAGAGCAGAATGAATCAATATTTGCAGATGTAGATGATGTCCCAAATAGTTCTGCAACAGTACCAATTGTAATAAGTCCTCAGCCAGAGGAACTTGTTGGACAGAGCAGTACACAACATTCTGACACACCACAACCTCTTACTCCAGCTCCTGTATTGAGAAGGTCTTCTCGACCTCATGTGCCTAATAGGAGATATATGAACTATATGTTGCTGACTAATGGAGGGGATCTTGAATGCTATGATGAAGCTTGTCATACTTAAGATTCCAACAAGTGGGAGCTTGCTATGAAAGAAGAAATGAAATATCTCATCTCTAACCAGACATGGGAACTAGCTAAGTTACCTATGGGAAAAAAGGCATTTCACAACAAATGGGTGTACCGAGTTAAAGAGGAGCATGATGGTTCCAAGAGATACAAAGCCCGCCTAGTTGTTAAAGGGTTTCAATAGAAGAAATGAGTTGACTACATTGACATTTTCGCTCCCGTTGTGAAGCTCAATACTATCATATCAGTATTGAGTATTGTAGCCATTGAAGATCTTCATCTTGAATAGTTGGATGTGAAGACTGTGTTCCTTCACGGAGATTTAGATGAAGAGATATACATGTACCAACCAGAACGTTTCTTAAAAAGAGGGAAGAAAAACATTGTGTGCAAACTTAAGAAGAGTTTGTATGGCCTGAAACAAGCCCCGAGACAATGGTACATAAAGTTTGACAGCTTCATGCACAAGGAAGGTTTCCAGAAGTGCAATGCCGACCACTGTTGCTACTTCAAGAGATATAGGTCCAGTTATATCATTTTACTACTTTATGTTGATGATATGTTAGTAGCAGGTTCAGATATGGATGATATCAGAAGGTTGAAGCATCAATTGTCAAAGGAGCTTGACATGAAAGACTTGGGTCCAGCAAAGAAGATTCTTGGAATGCAAATCACAAGAAATAAGAAGAAAGGATCCTTGCAATTATCTCAAGCAGAGTACATCAATCGTGTTTTGTAGAGATTTAACATGGGCGATGCCAAGCCAGTTAGCACACCCTTGGCCAGTCATTTTTACCTATCAAAGGATCAGTCCCCTCAGACAGAGGAAGAACAAGAATTCATGGCTAAGGTTCCTTATGCCTCAGCCATTGGAAGTTTGATGTACGCAATGGTCTATACAAGACCAGACAGTTAGCAGATTTATGTCAAACCCAGGAAGAACTCATTAGGAAGCAATCAAGTTGATTTTGAGGTATCTGTGAGGCATCATAAAAAAGTGTTTCTACTTTAGTAAAGGAGAGCTAAAAGTACAAGGGTATGTAGACACAAACTTTGGAGGTGAAGTTGATCACTGAAGAAGCACCACCAATTATATATTTACTGTTGGAACTACAGTTGTCACTCTATCCACTACAGAGGCTGAGTATGTAGCAGTGACTGAAGCCAGTAAAGAGATGATATGGCTTCAAGATTTGTTAACTGAACTGGGATTCAAACAGGAGAATAATGTTCTGCACAGTGATAGTCAAAGTGCAATACACTTGGCGAAGAATTCAACATTTCATTCTAGAACCAAGTATATTGGACTTCGTTATCACTTTATCAGATCCCTATTGGAAGATGATGTGTTAATACTAGAGAAGATGCAAAGAAGCAAAAATCCAGCGGATATGTTAACAAAGGTGGTGACTATTGACAAACTAAAGTTGTGCTCAACTTCAGTTGGTCTATTAGAGTAACAAGACTAAAAAAGTTACTGCATTGATCGAGGTGTGAAAACAGATTGAAATTAGTCTTCAAGTGGGAGATTGTGGAGGATTGTTGGAGATTGCTATAAAGCTCCTTAATTTAAGGAGCAAAACATGGAGTAAAACATGGAACAAAACATGGAGTAAAACATGGAGCAAAACAAGGAGTTTAATTCAATGAGCAATTTAAGGAACCATTAATTTAAAGAGTAATTCAAGGAGTGAATTTTTCTATAAATAGGTGTGTAATTGTAATGAATTAATCATCCAAAATGTTCATTTCAATTGAGAGAAAAGCTTTTGTGAGAGAAAATTGAGAGTAATTTTCTTAGGTGTAATTGGGTTGTGGGTTGTGAGTTGTGAGTGTTGAAAACACCTTATGTAATTTCTTTCCTTTCAGTAAAAAGATCTGCAGCAGGTCTTTTTACGTAAGTAAGATTAGTCGAACTCTGTTATCAAATTTGTATGTTATTTTTCTATTCTTATTTTCTCATAAATCTAACTTATCGAAAATTTACATAATTTTTCAACATTCTTACGACCGATTGTATCCCTTTCATCCATGTTATTTAGTCATAATAATTCCTCAATTCAAATGGTCAATTTTAAGAAGTTGGCCTATCATTATTAGTGAGAAAACTCATGAATAAAAACTCACAAAAAATATGAAATAAAAGGTCAAGAAATTACAAACTTGAAAAATTTACTGATAAACCCTTCTACGATGTTGTTACACTCACGGTAACATTTCTTGAACATTGAAAATGATTTTCCTATCGACACACTCCAAAATACTATCATCAGTTTGAACATTTGAATCGTCACCATTGTCATCTCCAACGGCTATATTCAAATCCAATGAGACGCTTGGGCTTGTTTCCTTCAAGTTCTCATGAACATCATCATCATCGTCATCTTTCTCTTGTAATTCACAAGCAATTTGACTTCTTGCAGAACAAACTCTGGATACTGAACTAAAACTTTCACAACTGAAAATGATAATAGCGTCCCTAAGAGGAACTGATTCACCATCAGAAAGTTCTAATCTTCCACTTTCTGTTGCATTCTTAATACCCTTTTGTGAACTATAATCAACTTGATCTAGATCTTCCATAAAGAACACTCTATGAGGATTTTCATTAACAGCTTCACCAAACCTTTGAATATAACTAACACCCAGTTCGTTTCTTGCCCTTTTGTTTTTCCATTCATCACTTGACTCTGCTTTTTCTGAGGAAAAATTGCTTATACCAATTGAGATAAAGTTGCTCTGAGAACCAAAAATGAGCTTACCAAGTGTTCGACCGATTGTCTCTTTGGCTTTAGAATCCGCACCAAGAAAGAAAAACCAAGTTTCTTCTTTCTTTTGCTTATCTTTAAAGTTTTTAATTTTTCTTTGAATCATTCCTGATCTGGACTCAAGAATGGTAGTGGCAATTTCAGGAATTGATTTTTTTTGCCAAGGGACTTGCTTTTCCAATTCATCACATAAGATCTTCATATTTTCATCATTAAGCTCTCTGAAACTTTGAAGGCCTTCTGTGTCTTCCATAACCTCACTTGAAGAAGCTGAATTGGGACTAGAGTTAGGATTTGATAAAAGCTCTGGTTTTGGTTCAATAAACATCTTCATATTGCTTTCACACCCATCATCACTATTTTCAAGGACCCAAAATTGGTACTCTTTTGGTGAATGTTTGATGGGTTCAAAATTAGTAGCTGTCCAATTTTTGTTTGTTTGTTGCAATTTAAGATTGCAGTCATACGAAGATAGTGAATTGGAGGAAGAAGGAGATGATGAAGAAGACAAAATACTGAAGGGCTTTACAGCAACAATTTGAGGGTATTTATGGACTGAACTGCAAAATGAGTTCCATTTCTTGCAAAGGTCTCTGACTTCAATATTTTCCTGCTTGAGATAAAACATGGGTAAAATATTAATCCCAGATCTCATTTTTTGATTATGAAGTTTTATTACTTTAGATTTAGGTACCTGATCAGTAGGTGTACTATTGTTATTTCTTTCGTTTTCGTCCCCATACTTTCGGAGCCATGAAGGTAAACTTGAAACAGTGGAACTCTTCTTTTGATAAAGAGCAGTTTTTTGCATGTATTGAACTTGTTTGTGAAAATTAGATGAACATTCAGCACAACAATTTAGTTGCTTGTTGACTTGATCTCCTGTTTCAAGCAGTGATGGCCGACAAGATCCATCTTTGTGTGCTTTGCTATTGAACTCAGCTTGCACATCACTTCAATAAAATTTTGTGACAAATATTTAATATACAGATAATATGTGCATATATATAACAAAAACAAGGCTGATTTGAGAGTTTTAAAATAAAAATAAAAGAGTACTGAAAAGATACCTATCAAAGTTGAGACTTAGGTTTAAGTTTCCAACTGGGATTGTAAGAGGATGAAGTTCCCAAATTGTCTCAAGGGAAGGTTGTCCTGTTTTACATTTCATGTAAGTTTGAAAAGTTGAAGTTCCCATAAGCCAAAGTCTTCCGTAATCTCCAACTCCACAAACCAATCTTTTAATCTCCAAAACTATTTGCTCCATACAATAAGAAGTTGGATTATTAACTCCCTTCTGCTCATCAGAATAATACTTTGACCAAAGCTCAGAAATCCAAGTTAGATCACCCAAATACAAGACAACCCCTCTACCCATATAATTCTTGACAATACACTTAAGTTCTATTAGCTTCTGTTCAACTTTCTCTTTGTTAAGGTTTCTTAAAGAAAACAAAGGAAAAGTTATAAATTGTAAATACCTATAATCCCCTTGAGAATTTAAACCTCTCTCAAATTTAGCCATAACTCCTCTAGCTACACTCTCGGCTGTCACCAGACTCTCCCCAACAATTACTGTATTTCTTTTTTTGTTCAACATGATATTCAACACATTCATTACATCTTCATGCCTAATTTGATCAAAGGGTTTGGAAAACGAAACTGAAAATCGATTACTACTTGTTGGAGATAATTGGGACAGATAAGAAGTACTAAAGCCAAGAGCTTTAGAACTACTCTCCTTAGGCAAATTACTACTAGTACAAACGGTTGTATTAGTAGTAGTAGTAGTAGGATTTTTGGAACAAATCTCCAAAGAAACAGCTTGTTCTACTCTGTGTTTCACTAGAGTACTCGAAAAACCAGCCTCTCTCATAACTCTACTAACACTGGGATCATCTAAAATAGATATCACTAGCTGTTCTAACTCAATCTTAAGAGCTAAAATAGGCTGTTGTTGATTCTCAACACAACCGCGGCGTTGGTGAGCTTGAGCTCTTTTAAAAGCAGCAACTAAAGCATTAGAAAAGGAAGGATTGTGATACTGAGGACCTAATATATGACTTTGTGTAGAAGCTGGAAGGCGATTTAGAGCAACATTGAAACAAAGCTCAAGAGCTTTGCATTGAAGGGGATGAGAATGACATTGTACACAAGCCTTTTTAAGAAGTCCATTAGAGCTTGAAAGCGTAGCACTAGCAACATGAAGAGGTGTCACTTGGGCATGTCCTCTTCTTTTAGCTAGACTCACTGCTTGTTTTACCATACTAGTTGCCTCAGCTGTTAGAGGTTGTTGAAGTGTGGAAATTCCTGTTCTCATGTTTTCTAGAGAGAATGAAATTACTAACTCTTGTTTGTTAATTTTGGAGTAATGGGTTTCACTTAGAATTAGGAAGCAAGTGAGAGTATGAAGAAGTTATTTATATGGTTTGTATGAGATTTTATGAGTAGGGGGTTTTTGTTCTTTTCTTGTTGGTGAGGGTATTTTTTTGGCTTTTGTAGGCGAAAGTAGACTGCATGTGATTGTCATTTGCCTTTTTCTCACTATTGATAAAAAGGAACGTGGATAACCAAAAGTTGATGAGGGTGTCTAAATATTGTAGGAACTATATTCTATATTATAAAATTTGAAAGCACAAAGAGTTTTAAAAATTAATGTACACTATCTATGAATATTGGAATAATCTCTTTTGCTGCTTTATTAAATGAGAGTGAGATTGGTGTGCTGAATAAAGCTATAAAAATACAAAAAGAAAAAAAAAATTAATGAAAAGAGGGAAATAATAAGAGAGAAAAAAAATTTACTGTTAAAATTACAGTTAAGTTACTTTACTTTCATCTATTGAATATATATATATATATATATATATATATATATATATATATTGTTTTAAATTAATACACTTTATTATTGTATTTTTGTAAATTTTAGTAATATTTTTTGGACATTTTGTCTTTTTCGGATCATTTTATGAAAATAAAAATTTGAATATAATTTATTTGAATCTGAATAATAAAAGAGTTATTTAATGATGTAAATGTCTAAAAAAAACAAAAAAAAAACTATTCAATTTAATAAAGTAAAATAATAAATTACTATTGAAGTAAAAACAATGCTAAGAAGGAGTGGTCATCCACCAATAACTAGGAGCCTAAGAAAAAATGGAAAGCAAAGTCCGTCGGTTTTGAAGGGATTGAAAAACGTTATTGTTATTTATTATTGTTATTTTATTTTATTTTTTTAATTTTTTCTCGAAGAGGACCGATGGTTTTGATGATTTGATTAGAGGAATAGTAAAGATACATATGTGTTAAAATAATTTTAAAATATTATTTTATTTAATAAAAATAATCAAGTAGTTATGAATATTTTTTTATTAAATAATATTTAGTACTAATTATACTAAAAAGTGACCTGACCGACAGTAATGAATCAATTGTTCATGAATCACAGTTTGCATAAATTACATATTACGAAAGAAACATGATCTCATTACAAAAAAAAAAAAAAAACATTCTCTCCCCTAACTACGTCTCTGAAAAAAGTTTGTTTTTTGGTTTTTGTTTTTTGTTTTTTGTTTTCTTCCCCCCTGCCTTAAGGCTTTTCTTTTATGGAACCTCTTTATCCTTTAACACCTTTCTTCATTTTGAACCTTGACCAGAAATAAGTATTTCATAGGTACTTAAATGGCCCAGTATATACTTTTATGGACTGTATTGAAATGAGTGAATGATCAACTTTCATAATCTTATTATCTTATTAAAATGTGAAGCTAGGATCAGTGAATTTTATCTCTCTCTCTCTCTTTTACATTTGGTTTCTATTTTATCCTTGCATGATTATCTCATTAATTAATTATTATTATTATTATTATTATTATTATTATTATTTACACACCAACCACTATATAAATATAAAAAAAATCAGAATGTAACCCTAATTTTTCATTCGCGTAACGGTGTCCTTTTTCTTCTTATCTTTCTGCACGAATCGATCAAGATGGTCGAACCCTTTCCTCTTCTCTCAGATCCACCGAAATGGTGCAGCCGGAGGTTCAGATGGTTTCAGCCCTCCACCTGGTCCTCTGTCTCTGTCTCTGTGAGAGTTCGTACATCAGCCAATGGACACAGCTACAAACTGCGACCTCAGTATCGTTTATCGCTACGAGCTATGAGCTCACACGTAGCTACAAATTGCGACCTCAGTGTCATTTTTCGCTGCGAGCTCTAGCCGGAAAGTCTAAGTTGCATTCTGTTTCTTTTCGAAATGATAGTTTTCTTTGGAAAACAAGTATTTCTGGATACTAGATCGTCCTCTCTTTGTATAAAGATCGCTTAAGATATTCCATATGGTCTCAGCAGTTTCACATTCCTCCATCATTTGTAATATATCATCAGTGATGGCTCTAAATAGAATTGACATTACAAAGCCATCATCATCTTCCCACCTAGTATAAGCTTCTATATCATCTTGACTAGGAGCCTTGATTGATCCAGATACATGTCCCATCTTATGCATCCCACGAAGATAAACAGACATAACTTTTTTTCATGTTTGAAAATTTGTACCATTAAGTTTAGTACCCGAAAGAACCAATTTCTAAACTGTTAACAGAAACTTCAAATTTTGGAACTTCATTAATTCTGGAAACTTGATGTTGTCTTGAATCTTCCATTGAAATAATAATAAAATATATAGTGCAGCGGAATAAATATTTTGGATTTTTTTTGGGTCGGGTTGGACTGTGGATTGGGTTGGTAAGTGGGTTGTCTAATTATTGAGTGAGCTGATGGGTTGGGCTGATGAGCTGATGGGCTTGGAATAAGACAGATGGGTAAGTGGGTTGATGGGCTTGGACTAGGGCAAATCTAAAAGAACTGAAAGCTGAAAAATTAAAAACTAAAAAGAGAGCACTACGGACTCACAAAAGAACACAGAGCAGTGCAGGAGTTGGACGGTGCAGGATTGGTGCGCGAGCTGGACGACGTAGGGCTGGTGCGCGATCTGGACGGCGCAGGGTTGGAGCTACTACGTGAGCTGGACGGTGCAAGGTTGGAGGTGGTGCGCAAGCTGGACGATGCGGGCTGAACGGTGCGGGCTGAATGGTGCGGGCTGGACGTCGCGGACTGGATAACGCGAACTAGACGACGCGAGCTAGACGACAAATCTACAACGGACGGACAGATCTGCAATGGTGGTGCGAACTGGTCAGTGCGAGAAGATTAATGGCACTGACACTGACGACGGTGCTCTTGTATAGGCGACGCTGCTGTTCAGAAACTCAAAAACCCATAAAAAGAAAAAAAATCTTTTCTTTCCTGCTCTGATAAAGTATATTAGTTGTATACAATTAATATACCACTAATAATGATTTATTAACATTATATATGAGCATGTTTACATACACTCAAGATTAGTTTTCGTAGTATGCATGTTAAACTAAGTGTTGTGATTTTTATTTTGTTTTTGTTTGGGAGTATTTGTAAAAAATTACTCAACAATTTTTAAAACAAAAAATCATATTTTTTGATGAACTTTTAGGTGCCTCGTCAGATCTCTCGCTGGGTGGTCGGCAAGGCCTCGATAAAGTATCCTTAGATAGCCTAAATATTTTTATTAATACCCTTCCATCTTTTCTTATTTCTTTAATGAGAAAAATGTAACGAAATTCTATCAATTTGAAAGGCCTCGATAAAGTATCCTTAGATAGCCTAAATATTTTTATTAATACCCTTCCATCTTTTCTTATTTCTTTAATGAGAAAAATGTAACGAAATTCTATCAATTTGACATATTGTTTTTTGATTTCGTATTATTATTATCTTGAGTGTTTGTTCTATAATAGTAATTCATAACTGTGTGAAAAAAACTATGTTTTTAAGTGGTGAGTACTTGATACAGTGTTTGCTAGTAAAAGAAAATAGTATTTTTATGTATGATTGTATGTTATAAGAGTGTAATCATCTTTTATTGAATATATTCTCATATATGAGATCTTGATATATTTGAAAATTCTTTATAGTTTTTTCAATATGTATGCATATTCACATATGGTGTGATGTTTTTTTTTAATATTTATGCATGTTAATAACCTAAACAAGAGTCTATGAGACACTTTAACACTAATATGTTTATCTTTTTTTCTTATCTGTTGGTTATATGTTTATATATATATATATATATATAATTTTACTGTAGGTTGAATTAAGCATGTTGTTTTATACTTCTAATATAATATATGTTTAATTCATGTTGTAAGACTTAAGATTCTATTAGTTAGCGTTTTCTTCGCTCATTTAGTCTAGATTGTCTATTTAGGTTTAAAAAAAATGATATTTGTATAATTTTTCCCTATATATGAAATTCTCATGGTTGGTTTTATGTTTTAATTTTTTTTATTTATGACTTTTTAAGCTTAGTTTCTTCATTGTCAATGAAACATTAATATTTATTGTTATTCTCTTTTGAAATAGTATTACTTTTAATACTAAATATTTTATTTGAATTAAATAATTAAAGAAAGTTATTTCTATATTTATAGAAAAGATAATGTTACAACTATTATTTATAGGTTTTGTTGATATTTTTTTTACAACACTTTTTTTTATATATATTTGATAATATTCTAATCAATGGCTAAATAAGAGGAATATTAAAAAAGTGTCAATCTAATTAAAATATCCAATATACCTACTAACACCTGATAGTCATATCCTTTCATTAAAAAATTGACATAAATTTGCTAATTCTTCAGAAAAATCAAGAAGTCAAAAAGGAAAATTTGAATAAAGTAATTGCTGGCTTGTGTAAATCATGAATGCAATATGGGTTTTTAAAATATTATCGAATTAAAGATACACTTAAAAACTTATTGTATTATAAACTATAAAGTAATTGTGACTTGTGTAAATCATGGATGCAATATGGGTTTTAAAAATATTATCAAATTAGAGATACACTTATTGTATTATAAACTATATTTATCTTATTATTATTATTATTATTATTATTATTATTATTATTATTATTATATAAAAAATGTGAAGGGATCGATCAAAGATTTATTTTTTTCCAATTATAAAGTAATTGATTTTAGATTTCCATAAACTATTATAAATACCATTCCTTGCGGCCATAATGCTTGTCATTGAAAAATAATCATATTTAAGATTCGAATAAGAAATCATTTATTGCAAATCATGATTATTATTATTAAACTTTTTTGTTAATCTTATGGCTGAATAACCCTCCCATATTCGATTAATTAAAAACAAGAAACAGCCTTGAAAGATTAATGCTCGATCAAATTTAGATGTGTATTTTTTTTTTTTTTCCTTTTCTATAAATATACGCATATTGATATTGAGGAGCAGGCACAATTGTAATCATTTTGTAAGGCTGAGAATTTAGTTACAATGGTAATTTTTATAAAGAGTGGATATTTTTTCTCTTTGCACGTTGAATTGATATTATTTTATTGTAAGTGTCATAAATTTGTTAATTCGTTAGGTAAATCAAAAAGTCAAAAAAGAAAAATTTAAACAAAGTAATTGCATAGAGTTTGGCTTGTGTAAATCAGGGATGAAGTATTATGGGTTTTAAGTTTTTTAGTTTTATTAAATTAAATACACTTATATAACTTATTTTATAATAAAATATTTTCTTTATTATCATATTCTCATTATTATTATTATATAATTAAAAGTGTACACGGTCCATAATTTGTTTTTCCAAAAGGTAATCAATTAGTGTAAATCATGATTTTATAGCATCAAAGAAACCTAGTATTTGCACAGTTACATAATAGTGGGATTTCCGCTATTGTTTTTATTTGTTTTGATACTTACCTCAGATTTAATTATAGATTTGTTGATTATTAATTTGTATTATTTTTTTATTAATTTAATAATTTTCGTAATTAATACACAAAATAAACAATGATACTGTGGAGTGCTGACCTAATTAATTGTAATATTTTGATACACATTTAAGGTGTAAGTTACAACCTTTTATTTAAAAAAAATTAGTGCAAATCATCGTTACCATTATATTAAAACTTTAGGTTAATCTTATAGCTTAATAATCCTCTCATATTCAATTAAAAAAAGAAACAGTTTGGAAGATTAATGGACAAAAAAAATCGGATGCGGTATTTTTTTTTTTTTTTGTCAAATACTCATACTGATTTTCACGAGCCATAATTATGAAAGTTTTTTTTTTTAATTCAAAACCTAGTTGGTTAGAGGTTAGAGTAGATGAATAGATACTCAATGAAATTACAATAAATTAATTAATTTTTAAATAATCATGTATAATTACGTGTAAATAAAATAAAATAAAAATAAATAAAGATTAATACACGATATTTTTATATGAAAATAAACTAGGTTAAACAATTTACGAAAACTATCATTTTACCGCACCACCTAACTATCTATTATAAAAAATAGGGTCAAATTATAAGGGTAGGATTCAAACTATCAACTAAGATAATACCCCCAAATAAAATACTTACAAGTCACTACTTTCATCATATTCTTTACAAGAAAGATGTTTGAATTCGTGCCAATGTTTTGATAAATCGAGTCATATAAGTTAATCAAACTTGTACAGGTAGTACCTAAAAAGTTAGCATAATAATACAAGTGTAAATATGTGTCCTAAAATAGATTCAATAATAAATAGGTCTAACTAGATGATTTAATAAATATATTAGCTAGATAAATCGAAATCAACTAATAACCCTAGAACAATCAGTGTAAATCACAATATCATAAATATTATGGGTTTGTTAATTCATCAAATACAACCATAAATGTTTGACAAATTACCTTAATAAAAAAACCTACTTGAATAATTTTTTTGTAAAACGAGAGAAAGAATAAAATGAAGAGAATAATGTTCTTGTGTGGTTGAATAAAGTTGTGTGTTTAGGTTTATATATATAGCCTATTTTGAAGCACTATGTTAAAGTAAAATTAATATGTTGTCTATAAAATTAGTTAAATGTTTTTTAAAGAAAAATGATAATATAGTAAAAATTCGAATTAAAAATAGGTTTTAAAATCAAAGACTTGGTCGTTCGATCAATCTAACATATGTTTGATCAATCGAGTACTTAGTTCGATCAATCCAATCAATTTTTGATTGATCTAGTTAATAAATATTAATTCTAGACTTTTTAAATTGAGTAGATTGATTCTCAATCGATTTATGTAGCTTGATCGATCTAAACATATCTCAAAAAAATTAATATAAATTTCTTACAATTTTTTCATTTTCAAGGACAAATTTTTTGTCTCAATTTTTATAACGGTAAATTTTCGCCAACTTTTTTAGGATAAATTTAAAGTTTGTCTTTAGTTATTATTTTGTGATAAAAAATTTATCCTAATTTTTTGTTCTTGTTAATTTTCATCGGTGAAACTTCTTATCAATATATTCAAGGACAAGTTCAAAATTTTTTGTCACTTAATGCACCACTTTCAAGGACATAATTGCTTTTATGTAATTATTTTTGTCCAATTTTTTTTTCTTGTAATGTTTAGATATATTCAATGTTAAATATCATTCAATTGAACCATATTTAATATTATTAGGATATTATTTTTTTTGTTATAAATGTTATAATTATTATTTTTTATAATATTTTAACATTTTGATTTTGGTTAGAACATTTTTTTATTTATAAACGTGAAAAATAAATTACAGCAATAAGCTAATCTTTCTAATATAATAAACCTCTATATTTAGTGAAAAAGATCACAAAAAATTCTCTATTAATTAAACTCACCTATCCTCTATTGAGTTGGTGAAACTGGCGAAGAAATATAAAAACAATGTTTAACCATGAACTTATATAGATATAGAGATAGTAAATAAAATAATAATAAAACCATTGTTAAACCAATAAGATAGGATGGTGTGAGTTGAAAGAAATTCTAATTTAAATTTTTTTAATGAATTTAATAAAAATAAATAAGTTATATACGAGTATTTTTAACTCAATTTAAAAAAAATATGATTTTATTTTATTTAAAAATTAAATAGATTAAGTTAAATTATAACACACCTCAAATGAATTGAACTTAATCGAGTTAAATTTAATCCAGTTGAGTTTAAATGAGTTGTGTCGAACTAACTTATTTTACATTTTTATCCATATCTAAATTTATATACTAAAACATGTGATTAACTAAGATACAATAGCTTGTAAATTATATCAAAATTTTATCCATGTTGATATATGTGATAAAAAATGGATAAAGAAAAGGTTGACTAACCTTGTGGTCATTGGTCAAGTCGACTCTGGGAAGTCTACACTATATTGGTCACTTCATCCACAAGTTAGCTGTTATCTCTAAGGATGGTCATGCCAGTGAGTACGCATTGCATGCCTTCACTCTTGGTGTGAATTATATGGTTTGCTGCTGTAACAAGGTTAGCAGTTTGCATATTTATTTTTGTTTATAAATTCCTTGATGTATGTTAATAATTCTGTGTTAATGCTAATTACTTTTATGTAATCCTATGCAGATGGATGCCACCACACTCTAAGTACTCAAAGGCCAGGTACAATTTCTCCATGTTTATGTAAATCTTACATAACTCGTGTAAGACCTTACATGTGTTCTAGCAAGGTTGCCAGAATTGGACGTTTTCCGGGGTTTTCCACATTGTAAGAATCTTTGTACAGTTTACAAAAGGGTTAAAGAATCAATTAGGAAATAGTTTATGTTGAAGCTGATTTGTTCATGGTGTTCACCACATATTTGTTGATTTAGATGCTGAAACAGATGAGCAAAAACTCATAATGAATGACAAGGAGGGTATCAAATTCACTGTGATGCATAAGTCAGTAGAGAATTTTAACTAAAATAATTTTAATGATTAGAGATAACATATCTTATAATGATATGAAAGTTCTATTTATAGTGGTTAAATTGATACAGATAAACTCTAATTAGATATATTTAAACCCATTAATATCTAATAATATTTAATTTATTTATTAGATAATTATCTTATAAAAAGATTATACTTTGGATATGATTTCGGTTTCAGTTCAAACCTATTGTTGATTATGCAGCTTGATCGTGTACTGATTATACCCATTTTGATTAGTCAAAGATGATGTGGACCAATCAAGGGGTGTCATATATATACATCTAGTGAAATTCTCCCTCAAACATCAACCTCTAAGCCTTATAAGTTGTCTTTAACAGGCTAGGTGGTATAACTACTTCACGTGGGTACAGTAAACTATTTGTGTCGTGATAAGAACATCTTAACTATCTAGGTAGTTGATATCCTTGGTCTCTCTATATAGTAAAATTCTTAACATTTTGAGATTTTCAACAATTATTTCTATGCGTCAAATGGAGTTTTAATTAAAAAGTTATGATCGGTCAAAATTTTAAATAGAAAAGTCAATACAGACCTACGAATTTGACTCATAAATCCTAATAGTTATCTAACTAGATCCTCAATTATCTTTTTTCAATTTGAGCCCTTGAATCATGATTTAGATGGATGGTTGAGATTGAGCTTGTGAACCTATATATATTTCAAGCCTTTATCAATCTTATTCATCCCAAGTCAATTTAGCCAATTTTTGGAGTATAATCTGGTAAAATTTGGTTGGGTGACCAAGATTTGGAGAGATGATTGGAATATCTAAATGATTATAATATCTAGATGTAAAAATCTTTTAGTGGTTGTATCTCTGGTTTTCTTGATAATAAGGATGTGATAGATTCTTAAGTGTTTGTATGGCAAGGGAGGCTGCTAAGAATACTCAAAAGAGATCCAAAGGCACCTAAAAAAAGTTCAACAATGCTATCAAGTTATCTTAAGTTGTAAGAGATTGCTTCTAGTAAGAGATATATGCAATGCATGAGAAGGAAAAGTATAGGAGTCGATTGTGAGCTCCAAAACTGCCAGGAAATAGGTAGTGTAAGAGTACATAGAGTCCAATAATATGGTGGGTGACATTCACTAGTGCCTCTTAGGCACGTGAATTTGAGTCTATAGTGAGAATCATTAGAATCTTACATCTAGACTTGGACCTACTTCTCATCTGATATTCAATCTTTGCTAGCTTTACTTTGAGACTTGGTAAGTCCAATGGGTTGTTGCTCAAGATGTCTAACTAATTAAGAATAAGTAAGGCACATAATGCATAGAAGAGGCTTTTAGACTCCGTGGTGAAAGTTTCATCTTATATGGCATCCAGGGTAACACTAAAGACCCAACATGATAAATCAACTTCAACTTAGTACTTTGGTACTCTAGAATGTAATTGTATATTTATGCTTTTGTAACACCTTTTCTTCTAGAGGTTTTTTTTGCTCTTGAGAAATCTTCTACTTCCAAAGGAGTTATTCTTTCAGATAAACCTTGGTGTTTTAGACAATTTTTCTTTGATTGTGTTTATGCTAAGAGGCTTGATAGATTAGATAAGGCTTATCTCTTTTGTTGTAATGTTCTCTACGAATCCATATCACTTTTAATGTTTTAAAATCCGTCTGCATACTAGGAACTTGGTGATGCTTAGCACTCAGCCAACACTTGCACAATTTTTTTTTAACATTTGAGCCATAATTCTGGGAAGGCAAAGCTCCAACACTTGAACAATTTTGATGATGCTTGAACCATGATTTTGGTGAAGTCAGATATTGGCTTATCACTTGAACAATTTATGGATAATCACACCTCAAAAAATGGATGTTAGATCATAATTCGATCCAAAAACATTCACGAAACCATATGAAAATGAATGTAAATACAGTAGAAGCAAAATGAATTGAAAACTTACCTCCAGCCATTGATCAAGTTTCACCACACTCATTTGGAAATTTTAATGGTGTTTTGGTTTGATGCTTCTAAACCTTTCTCTGTTATCATGATGGTACAAAGAATAATTTACTGAATATTGATTCTAAAATTAACTGAATTCATAGAAAAGGCTTAAGGACCAACCGAGTATTTATAAGCACGTCTGAGTTCTATGTCCATCAAAGAGTAAAATAGAACATGCCCTTGATGGGTTGAGGGCTAAAGAACATGGGTGAGTGATGGAATTTATGGACCACATTTTGTCCAACTTTGGCCAATTGCTCGATTAGTTACTGAGCTTTTAAGAGAGAAAAATCAACATTCTCCCACTTGGTCTATATATTCCATCATTCAACTTTATGAGAAACAAAACACGTGAATCATGAGGATAGGTCCTTTAATGATGAGTATTATCTTCTATGTATCACGATGCATTATGCATCTCAAGCCCATACAACTTAATGAATAAACCTTATGTTTATTCAAGATCCATAACTTAAATATGTTTTCTCAAAATATATGAATAAACAAAATATGTACATAAAATTAATGAGAAAAAAATCAACTGAATAAGAGTTTCATTAAAATATCAAATGTTCATAAAATGAATATTTATATCATGGAACCAAGTCCCATATCACTACATGATCCATGAATTTTTTGGTGGTATGCCTTTAGTCAAAGGATCAACAATCATCAACTTAGTGCTAACATGCTCAATAACCACTTTCTTTTCCTTAACACGTTCACTTATGACCAAGTATTTGATGTTGAAATGCTTACTACGACTATCGTTCTTGTTGTTCTTAGCCATAAACATAGCAGTTGAGTTGTCACGATACAATCTCAATGGCCTAGAAATAGAGTCAACTATTCTAAGCCCATAAATGAAACTCTTCAATCATACACCATGTGATGTAGCCTCAAAGCATGACATGAACTTGGCCTCTAATAGATCTTCTTAATGTTGCATCAACATTCTCCTGAAGAGCATTATCATATTGTTTAAATGATTGTTTACTAGCTTCAGGCATCTATTGAACTTCAGCATTTACTGGATCTGAATCAATAGTTTGTGGTATTTCCAGGACTGGTTCTTCAACACGCATTTGTACTCGAGGCACTTTGTTAACAAGAATGATCATTCTATTACTTGAAGTGGAACACTAATCATATGAATGATCTTTCTTAGAACTAATGCCCTAGGATAAATCGTTCCCACTAATTAAATCATTCTCAAGAAATTTTGCATTTCTTGATTACTCAAACCTAGTGCTATGGGATGGACAATAAAACCTATATCCATTATACCTTTTGATCTAATGAAATACTCATTTATGGTCTTTGGGTCCAACTTCTTTTATTATGGATTGTAGACTATTACTTCAAACAAACAACCCCAAATGCATACATGTCGCAAACTTGGTTTCCAACCCTTGAATAATTCAAAAGGTGTCTTTAGGATAACCTTAGTTGGAGCTCGATTCAATATGTACGCAGCCGCCTTAAGAGCTTCAGTCCATAAGGACTCAGGAAGTTTGGTGCTAGCAAGCATGCTTCACACCATATCAAATAATGTTTGGTTTCTCCTTTCACCTACTCCATTTTGGTCAGAGATCTAGGAAAATTGTATTGAGAAACAATACCATTCTCTTGAAGAAACCTAGGAAATGGACCACTTGCTTGTCTACTCTCAATGTATTTGCCATAGTACTCTCTACCTTTATCGAATCTCACAATCTTAATTTATTTTCTACATTATTTCTCTACTTTAGCTTTAAACACCTTAAAAGCATATAATGCTTCATTCTTATTGTTAAGCAAGTAGAGATACATATATCGTGAGTAATCATCTATGAAAAATACGAAGTACTTATCATGGTATGTATCCATGTTTGGACTACAAATATTTGTTTGTATGATTTCCAATAACTAAGATCTCCTCTTGGAACCCTTCTTCGACTTATTAGTCTGCTTGCCCTTAATGTAGTCTATACAAGTCTCAAAATCACTAAAATCTAGAGTACTAAGTACCCTATCATTTACCAACCTTTTAATTCTTTCAATAGAGATATATCCCAATCTCTGATGCCATAACATAGAAAAGTCTTCGTTCATAACACATCGTTTAGTACCAATATTTTCATGAATATGCATAGTTGTATGGTTGTCATCATTTTGTAAATTAAGCAGAAAAATACCATCATACAAAGTACCGCATCCAATAGCATCAAATTTATAAAATAAATTAAAACCAAAGCCTGGATAATTATAGGAATAACCATCTGATACAAGTTTGGATACTGAAATCAAATTCTTAGAAAAAATAGGAATATAAAATTTCTTTTTCAAATTTAAAATGAAACCATTACTTAAAAACAAATTACACGTGCCAATGGCCTTCAAATGTGAGGGCATCGTATCTCCTTAATAGATGTTATACTCACTTCCCACTAGTTTTTACATGTCTCTCAAATCTTGCAATGGATTGGTAATATGGATTGTATAACCAGAATAAATCCACCATGTGTTATTACTAACATCAATTATATTGGATTCATAACAAATAAATGAAAATTGAGTACCTTTCTTATCAAGCCACTTCATGAACTTGGAGCATTGTTTCTTAACGTGCCCATTCTTCTTGCAAAAGAAGCATACAATTTCCTTCTTAATGTCCTTTTAAGGAGAGATTTCTCCCTTCGTCTTATCTTTGGCTTGATCCTTCTTCTTTTCTTTCCTATGAGTAGTCAAGTTCATATTCTCATTTTACCTTTCCCTTTCCTCCATAAGCATTATGCCCTCTTCTTGAACACATATGGTCAATAAATCATTAACATACCATTTTTTCCTTATGTGTGTTATAGGATATCTTAAAAGGGCTATAATATTGAGGTAAGGTACAAAGGATGTAGTGAACCAAGAACATTTATGACATCTCAACCTCTAATGTTTTCAATTGGGCTACAACATCCCTATATGCATGATATGATCACGCACACCTCTAATGATGGTAAGCCTAATGGATGCAAATTGTATGATGAGGGTGCTCTCCATTGCCTTGTATGAAGTGGAAAACTACTCATCAATAGCCTTTAGTAAGTCTTAGACCTTGTCATACTACTCGATGGAGCACCTACTACTAGCAGATATTTTTGTCTCTATGGATATAATAGAGAGACGATTAGATCACTCTCACTTATCATAAAGAACAACTGCATCTGAAAAGCTGGTTTCAATTCATGTAGGGGGATCCTCCTTCCTAATGGCGTAATCTATGTCCATCCATCCTAAGTGAAGGAGAACTTTCTCCTTCCAGACCTTGTAGTTGTCCTCTTTAAGCTCGGGAACATCACATTTTATATCAGAGTAATTAACTGTTGGGATTTCATATGTATGCCTATATGGTGAGAATTTAAATTCATATGTATGCCTATATGGTGAGAATTTAAAATTTTTCTATCACTACTTGGCTCAATACACAAAGGACCTCATTTGTATGACAATTGCAAGCAAGATTTTCTCTTAAGCATTTCAAAAAACACTTAATGTGCACTAAATAAAATAAACAAATCTCATCTACCTTATTGCTAGAGATGAAGAATACCTTTACCTAAAGAGATTTTCAAATCTCTTGAGTAGAGAGAAGTTGATTTCCCTTCTAGATTTCATGGAAACCACCTTTCTTTCGGGAGCACCTCTTGGTTCACCTTGAACCTAAACAACAAACTACTACACCTCTTAGATAGATGGATGTAGAGTTCAAGGCTTAGATCCAACCACCTAGTAAGAAGAGATGAGAGAAGATACTTTCGACCTAGGGTTGAACCACCTAGGTTTTGGCCTTAAGCAAGCCTTTCCAAGTTTTAGCCTAGGAGAAGGAAAAATTTGGCTGCTGAAAATGGAGGATTTCGACTAGGGTTAGAGGTAGCACATTTGGATCACATTTTCCTCAATTATGCCTCCTTAAATAGGCTAGGGTTAGGACAACTCTTTGTGTAAGGTTTGAATCAATTACATAAACGCCACTAGCCTTGTTTAGCCATTCATGCTCTCTTTAATCTCAACTTGTGATTGGTTTAATAAATTAATTTATGAAAAAATAATATTATTCATATTATTTTATTATACAATATCTCTATTATTCTTATAATGCATTCAAACATTATACCAAATAATATTTTCGTAACTTCACAAATTTATTTATGGTCTAAGCATGTCATATTATAACATTTTATTTTAGCATTTCATCTCATGTATTATAGATCATTATGAAATATAAAATACTTGTTGTTTCTCTTCAGTTGGTATGACCGTATAGAGGATCTATATCATCTTTGCAATAATATAAAACTTAATATTATTGACTATAAGAGGTTCTATCATTACATTATAGTTTTTCAAATGACATAGTAATTATTTACTCGATCCACTAATTTTGTGTCTATTCTTGTCACATGATATTATGAATAATATGCAAAATAGGATCGTGTTACTTTTGCATTATATTCATTTTCTTGGTCTCTCAAGTGAATTATAATTATAACTACATCAGTTATATTGCATGCGATATAATTCTACTTTACCAAGGGGTCCAGTAATATCATAACTCAAAATCGAGGGACAATGATAATATTAACATATATATTTCTTCCACACAGGTTGTACACAACGAACTACTATTTCATTCCTATCATAAGATAGTATTTAAATAGCAATCACATTATATACTTCTCATGTAAAAAACCTACACATTTCATATCTAAGATTCTAAAGACACAATGAAAACATTAATGATACAAAACACAATCCATATAATGTTCCATCTAGTTAGGTCATTTTCAATATATAAAATACACATTTTATATACTCGTGTCATTAAATTATAATCCCTTATCAATATTTATAGAACTACAATGTACTTTTAATCGACATGATAATCTTTCATGGTAATTAATGTTCCTCCTTAATTACCACAATTGTGAACATATTTAGGATTACATGTTTCTCATTTTAAGAGTTCTATGGTCCAAGATCAAGTGCATCTTCTTGAATACTTCCAAAATATAACATGTTAATCTTAAGGAACAAGAATACATAATATTCAAAATCATGACTAATACATAAATCATTATAAAAAAGAATAACTTTTAAAACACACATCTTTCATTAACAGGTTGGATTACAGTAATAAATTAAATATTCATGCTCATGTTACTAAATTTGAAGTTAACATAAAAATTTGACATGTTCTACCAATGTAAAATCATGGAAAAATATGAATATAGTGACATAAAACTTGCCTATAGGCTAAAGTTCTAATCTAAATAGATTAATTTTAACTTTACGATAAAACTATCAAATTATGTTCCTTTTCCAAATCTCTGTGGCTAAATTAGAAAATATAATTTGATATTATATTCTAATTAATCGTACAAAAATATAATAAAAATTTATGTGGGATAAGATTTATTATATCATATATGATTAATCACAATTAATGTTTATTTTTTAAATGTGATCCTAAATAAACCTTATTATATAGTTTTAATTGATTAAAGATGGTGTGGTTACTTCCTAATTAATTAAACTATATGGATCACTTAAACATTAACTAAATCCTTAGGCTCAATTATTGCGTAAAACCATAAGTCATATAATTTAATTCCAAATATATAAATATTATCCAACTTAAGATTGCATGTATAAAGAAACGATAATAAATTATACAAGCAAAATAAATAATATAAGCATAAACTAAATTCATAAAAAGCCATTAACAATTAATTTCATTACGCATAAATTATTTAACCAAATTTCATATGTATAATAAATAACAAAATTTATATATACAATACCAAAACAAATAATTTAAACATAATGAATTTAAACATAAATAAATTTTAATGTGCCAAAAATTATTTAAACAAAAGTATTAGGTATAATAAATAACAAATACTCTACACATGACAAACTGAAGTTAAATAATTTCATTACATTAAAATTTTAATTCAGTATCAAAATTGGCCAAAAAAATAAAAAATAAAGATAAAAATTAAATTTTGAATTTTTTGGGCCTCTTAAACGACAATTTTTTTTTTTTGCCTGAGAAATGACAAGTCATTTTTTTTTATTTAAGTCAGAAACGACATACTGTTTTCTTTATCTTCAACCTCCAACCAGGTCATGCTACTCAGTTTTGACCCGAACAAGCCCAGCCATTTCTCACAATTTCAATGATGAAAACGTCATTTTTTTATCAAAATTTTGAGAATTATATTTTTCAATTATTCATGGTTTCAATTTGAATCAAAAACATCAAAATAAAATAAAAAGTTAATTCCAAAACACCAATGAATGCAAACGGTGAATTGGAATGATGTTATACATAGTTTTTTCATGTTTTAATTCACAGAATCATTTGAATATCAATACTAAAATAAATTATAATTTTCATACACGTCAAAACCAAGCCAAAGAAAAAACCCAATTTCGCAGTACTACAATGAAACAGAGCAAAACATGGGTGTTTTCAAAACTACTCTGATACCAAATATTAGATAATAATTCAATCCAAAAACATTCATGAAACCATATGAATATGAATTTAAATACAACGGAAGAAAAAGGAATTGAAAACTTTAGCCATTGATCAAGCTTCACCACACTAACACGAGAATTTTAATGATATTTTGGTTTGATGCTTCTAAACCTTTCTTTGTTATCACGATGATATAGAGAACAATTTACTGAATATTGAATATGAAATTAATTAAATTCATAGAAAAGGCTTAAGGATCAACCAAGTATTTATAAGCATGTCTGAGTGCTTTGTCCATCAAAAAGAAAAAAATAGAATGTGTACTTGAGGGGCTGAGAGGTTGAAGAACGTAGGTGAGTGGTGGAAGTTATGGACCAAATTCTAACCAACTATGGCTAACTGCTCAGTTGGTTACCAAGCTTTTAGGAAAACCAATAATTAGTGACAAACAAAAAATCCAATCATTTTAGCGAGCCAAACTATTTCGGTGTCACACTATTATGCAAAATCAAGAAGGTTTTGGGACATGTACAGTAGTGGAACCAATAGTGAGACCAAATGGAGGTAGGTGGAATAGAATCCAGCCATGATCTGGTCGTATAACGAATGGCTGGCTAGTTTCCTAGCCTACCTTTTCTTATCAATTGGTAAGTCCTAACGATGACACCTATTTGGTTGGTTGATTGGGTAGTGAGATGGTTAGTCAGCCATAGCTTAGGCAGATGGTGGTTGGTTACACTATTCTACTGACATGATGACATATTGTTCCCATCCATCCTTGGATTTGGAGTCTTGACTATTTGATTTTCTATTTTTTGAAGTTCCACCTTCTTTTCAAAGGCTCCAACTAAGCATGGTAAGCATGATAATAGCTTAAATGTTGAGAAGGGTGTGGTTCTGGTTAAGGCGGTGGTCCAAGATCTCATGGGAGTTGAGAATTTCGTGGAGCCCCAACCCTAATCGACTTGTGAGACTCATGATTTAGTTTAGGTGAGTTTCATAGGCCTTAGGAATTTCTTATTTTTGTCCTTTAGTCTTCTCTTGTCAATGTTGTTTTTTTTTTCTATGCTAAAGTGTAGTCACTCAGTATTTGAATTGTAACTCCATAAGAATTTTATCAAAAATAAAGACTTCATTATTTTCTTGACACTTATGTGCTCCAAAATTACATTTATATTTTTCTTTATTTAATCATTTTTGACATGTTTGCATGCATTATATTTGAGATTGACTCATTTGACATTATTTGTCATTGAGCCAACACTTTGTGAATTATTCTATGACTTGAAGTATAATTTCAATAAGGCTTTGAGCCAATTTCATGTGTTGATAACCTGAAGGTCGTTATGGAAATACTTAATGAATTTTGTAATATTTTGGAGAACTAGGTGGCAACCCAAAATTAGAGAAGCTCCAACGACCAAAAATGAACGTGATCTTGCATCATAGTGTAGGCCTAGATATATTAGAAACAGCATCCAATAGGATGGACAATGAAATAGGTAGATCAAGGTAAAGGCAACATGGGACGGCACCAAGGAAGGATTGATAGGGTTGATCAACTGGTTGGTTGGTTGGTTGATCGCACAAAGATAGTGGAAACAATAGTTGGTAAGTCGACTAGTTAGTTGGTCAATGTCAGTCCAATAGTAGCTAGTCATCTGGGCAACTAGCTGGCTAGCTAGCCAGAGGCTAGTTAGTCGTGGTGTGGGTGAATGGGTGCTAGCTAGTCGCAGCGAATAGGCATGACGGTTAGAGGTCCTTATTCTAGCATAAACATGCTCTCGTAATGACCTAAAATTTGGTCTCAGATGCTCACTTGTCCACTTTCTTGATATGACATTCTTTTCTATTGAAGATTCCAAAAAATCTTTTTTAAGTGTTGTGTGGTGTTCCCGAGCTATTCCTAAGTTTTGAAAATTATTTTGCTTGCTTTTTCTCAAAAATTTCCCAAGTGTGAGATGGTTAATTAACTTCTATGGTTATACTTCGTAAAGCCCCTTAATCTCTAGCTCCCTCACTTAGCATACTTTTCAAGTGTGGAAACAATAAAAGTAGTCTAGAGTCCAACTTATAACAAGTTTGGTCTTCCGTTTTGGAAGTTATGTGGTCGAAATGAGCTCAATCACAAGTTTCGGAGTTATGATGATGTTGCACCACCTAATTGGCACAGTGTGGGTTTCGAGTCTCCAATGGTAAGAAAATACATTGCTTCTCTTAGCGATTGACTTATCGAAGTATTCCAATGTCTTGATCTTGGACTAAAGTCATTGTGGGTTCCAAGGCAAGTTGTTCCTCATTTTTTTCGTGCAAGATAATTTCAAAATGTACCTTAGTGTCTATTTAGATATAGTTATTTCTTGGTTATAGGCAGGTTGATGTACACTTTCCTGGAAAAGCTATTGTCATTGTTAGGTTCTAAGTATGCTAGTTTGCACTTCCCAAGAAATATTTCAATCGTGTTTGGGTTCTAGACAGGTTGTTGTGCACTTCCCTAGAGAGATTGTTGTCATTGCTGGGTTATAGTTATGTTGACCTCACTTCCCAAGCCGAGATTTGTTGGGACAAATCGTGCTTAGTTTCTCCTAAGACTTAGTCAATGTTGAATTTTATATACACTACTACACTATTGTTATAAGTTTTTAGTTTTTAACAGATAAAAAGATGGTTTTTAAAACCAATGTATTAAGTGGTAATAAAAACAATTCACTGATTTTAAAATTGACAAATTTTTTTATTTCTTTCTTGTTTCACAACCGGTGATTTTTTTTATGGTTTTAAAATATGTGAAATTGGCTTGTTTTAAAACTGAAAAAAAAACATTAATTTTTTGGTCCGGTTTTAAAATTGGTGAATTTATTAGATTTTTTGGGCCGATTTCCAAACCGGAAAATATGAGAGAAACATTCATATACAACCGCCAAACTGGTCGATAAAGTGTTTTTAACAATCCTCTTATTTCAGATGGAGCTGTCTCAGAGATGTAAAGATGGACTAGAGTAACAGCCATACTAATTCCAAATCCATCTAAAAGCCTTGCCAAGAGCAGCACATACATATTGGAGAGACCAGAACATCACAACACCACTGATAATATAGAAGCGAGATGAGATTACAAGCATGGGAAGGACGGCCTAACGAGTCTGATATTGATCCTGCTGAGCATGTTGTTATCAAGTGGCTTCAATAAGTGACATGTCTACAATTAACCCTTCAAGTGTGGGCTGAGTTTCTAATATAGAGGAGCAACGCTATCTAAGAAACAATAGATCGAGCTTCACTAGTTTTGACCAGAAACGAGAGGATTTGCCATCCAAGTAAGAATTGCTCTGCCAAATTTGTCCCCCAGTTCCTTTACAAAGGAGATAAATAATATGGAATATTTCAAGGATGAGAGTGGGAAGCAAATGAAATTTCTGATAAAATTTTCCAACCCACAAAGCACAAGGGAAAATACTAATCCCATCATAACAGTTGCAACAGGAAGACATCAATAACTTTCTTTCATAACTCTTAGAAAACAGTTACAGCGATTAGCATGAAATATATAATTTAAAATTACAAAAAGGCATGATGACAATATGTGGAGGAAATATAACCTACTATTTTCGGCCCGTAGAAAAATTCAAAAATCCAAGTGCATAAAGGGGCCAAAGAGGATACATGAAAAATGAGAATTAGAACATATCAGATATCTCTAACTAAAAGTATCAAGTAGAATCAAAGTTTAAAATAGCATCATATATTAAAGGGTAGTTTGAATTCATGTTAAACCATAATTATTTCTTAGGAGGGAGGGAAAAAAGTATTTTTTTTTTTTTTATAATTAGAAAAAAGGAGTTAAACCATAATCAATGGTGTTTCAAATGCTAAACTGATAAAGGAATTGGCAAAATAGAAGAATGGTGCAAGTAGTTCAGCGAAAGATCATGGCCATGACTAAGAAACTAAAAACATCCAAGTCAAAACACAAGCTCTAAGAATGCTTGTGTCCATAATGCACAGAACAAATAAATCTAATTAATTATAGATGAAAAAACTAAATTGCAACAATGTTCTTTATCCAAGTCAGACTAACATAGCACAAGGCATGAAGCCTAAATCACACAAAAGCTAAAATTGTCGATCATATAAAATTGCTGTCATAGAAGGATTCTATGTGAGTATGCATAGAAGTTTGAGCAACCATGAAATAAGAAGCACCGTAAGATGGCAAAGATGAACTGGGAAACACCATTTCTCTACCTAATTAAATCAATTCTCAGTGATCTTGTTATTATATTATTCGATTTTTAATGAAGTCCCTGTGTACACAAACTACGTAGATGATCTTTACCATTTAACAGCAATGGGCAGCAACAGCCACAAGAACTGCTCCGCTCACTTTTCTCCGTTCAAAATCGATCCAATCCTCAGATAATTGAGAAGAGAGAAAACCCAGAACATAGATCAATCAATTCAAGAGACAAAGATTCCCATTGAAAGAGAGCCTCTAGGGGCATGCGTGAATTTTATTTAATTTGAGACTCTTATATACATTGGTAAATAAACTCTAGAATTTATTTGAAAATCAGACGAGGTTAAATCATAGAATATATATTTTTTAAGAAATGATTTAGTTTATTTTTGTACCGATTGAACTTTTTCAAGCTTTGTCTCTTTGTCGCTAGTATCCCTTTAAGCATATATAAAACATAAAATTGACCTTAATTTTTTTCTTTAATATGTTATAACCTACTTTTTTATGAATCAAAAATATATTATCCTATCCTTCTAATATCTAATAAACACATTTAGTACGAACTTTCTACGAAAAAATTATGAAAGTTCGAGTAGAAATAAACTACAACTTGAAAAATATTGACAATAATAGGACGAGAGTTATAAAAAATCCATTATGGA
The DNA here is from genome assembly GCA_030763125.1 of Hippophae gyantsensis. Classification (NCBI taxonomy): domain Eukaryota; kingdom Viridiplantae; phylum Streptophyta; class Magnoliopsida; order Rosales; family Elaeagnaceae; genus Hippophae; species Hippophae gyantsensis. Next base: position 45,526,232 of record CM061030.1, on the reverse strand, counting down.
CTTAAAAAGGACGAAAGGTTTTAGTAATTTAATTTTATATCTATTATGTTATAAAAAGCAAAAAAAAAAAAAAAGGAAAAAGAGAAAGTTGTAGTGGTATTTGATATAATGTGAAATTATATTCGTAGTGTACTTAACCCTAGTTGGATGAGTTAGGTAACATTTTGAGCTATTTTAGAACGTAAAATGATATTGTTTGAATTTAATTAAGTTATCTTGTTTTTATACTCACATTCTCGTTTTTTCATAACCACGTTTAAAAAATTAAATCTATGGATATAATGTTTATACATATCATATTTGCATAGTCTTGAGTTTAAAAATTTTGTTCTACAAAGATTGTACATGAAATCCTTTGATGTTAAGATTAATGTTTTGTGGTTAGAAGGAGATTTAAGAGTCGATTACAAAATTAAAATTAATCTTTGAATTACCCTTTGATCATAAGTGATATTTAAATATTTTATGTGTTATGTGTTATGGGCAATTTTTGAGACAAATATATGAATTGAATCGAAAGCAAAAAAATTTGTTTACTTTAAGTTTTTGTTTGTTTGCTTTGATTTATTTTGGTATAGTTAAGGTGTTTATGGGAATTATCATCAAAAGCACTCACAAACTATAACTCATCCAATAGGGCCACCTGGGGTTTTAAAGGCTTGTTGTATATGATAAATGCAACTGTATCGATCTATGAAAGTGATTTAGGTTAGCTTAGGATAGAATTCTTTATTTTCCTTTTGAGAACATATTTGGATCGCTTAACTTGCTATGGATTAGCTAGAAGCTTATTTGGGTTGTGATGAATGCTTGAAAAATACGCTTATCTTATGATTTATCAGAATTAATTAGGATAATTAAACTTTAATATTACATTTTTATTTAATTATTTTACAAAATGTGCTTCCGAAATCAAGAGGTATGTTTTGATGTATTTTAGGTACTTTAATTGTTAAGAGATACAAATGAAAAAATTAAATTAAAAGAAAGGGTCCAAAGTGAAAAGTATTAAAGATTCGACACTTAAGGCATAATTTTCAAACAATGGAAGACCTAAATCCAAATTGTGTACACAAAATACATCAGAATGTTATCAAAGGGGAAGAGTAAAGGAAATTAATGCGTGTCGTAGTATGGTAGCCTCAAGTCTAACTATGGAAGTTGGAAAAAAACAACGCACACTACATCATGGAAATAGTGCACCATGGCATACTACTCACATATTTTATTATAAAGGTATAAAATTGTTGTGTGTCGTAGCATGAAAATTGTACACCATGGCCCTTGATACAAAAACTCAACGTGAAAGTGCAGTTTCCAAGTTTTTTAATCTCACTTGTTCCTTTATAAGCCTAGCAATATATATAGGTTAATTAGGTTAATGATATATAATCTATGTTGGAAGTAGAGAGAAGAACAAGATTCAAGGAGTCAATTAAAAATATTGAAGATTAGATTCAGAGACATTAATCCTAAGATTTCTTCTTTTTTATTTTATTTATAATCATGAATATTGTTATGATTTAAATGTTTTCTATGAGTAACTAATTTTCTATTTGATTATGAGTGCTTTAATATTTTTATGAATTTTCTTGATTATTTAAATGTACAATTGAATAATTAGGTTAATTTATCATTAATCAATTTAGTTGATTAGGTATGCAATTGTTTAATCAATTAAAATAACTAGTGACAAATTGTTTGCAATGAGAACTAATACTTAAGATAATTAAACCATGCCAATGAATTTAATCTTGATCCAATATCCCTCTTGAAATTAAATACTTTTGATAGATTAAATTTTGAGAGCTTATTTTAGGTTATCTATTAGAAATAATTTGAATTAAGAGCTTATTTAATTCAATGATTAGGTAAGAAGAGGTAGAGACTTTTGAGCTTATAAATTTCTCTAAGTTGGTATAATCAAAGAATAAGAAATTATGATATGTTTTTATTGATGTTAGTAATGGATAATGATCTTACGATCATATTTTATTCATATTTTAATATTATTCTTTAGTTCCTATTCTTATTTTACTTGTTTTAGTTGATAGATTTAATTTTCTTTTTTTACAACAACTAAACCCTCATATTTTCGTAAATAAGAGTTATTTTCTAAAATCCTCTATTGAAAAGACTTTAGTTTGCTATATACTAAACTACGACATTTTAAGCAATTTAAAACAAGGTTTTAATTAAATTTTCTTTTGAATGCATCAAGAAGCATTTAATTTTAGGAAGTATATTGGATCAATGTTAAACATATAAACTCGTTTAATTATCTTAAGCATCAATTCACGTTACAAAGTAATTAATCACTATTTATTTAAATTAATTAAACATTTACATATCTAACCAACTAAAATTATTGTTGAATTAATAATCAACCTAATTATTTAATTGTATAATTAATTGATCAAGAAAATCTAAATTGATATTAAAACATTGAATTAAATACATAATTAAACATAAGAGAATTTATTAATTAATTGCAATACATATCTAGTGCTTTGAAATCATTCATAAAAATATTTATGAGAACAATAAAAGAAAGGAATAGAAATTTTAGGACTCATGTCAATGAATCTTTTCTCCAACTTTCCAAATTTCCTTTTTATGTCCTTTCCTTGCCTCCAATCACAACTTCCTTTATTAACAGTTCTAATTAATCTATTTATAATGCCAGGTTTTGAGGGGATAGAATGCAAAAGAAAATTGGAACTGAGGTGTACACTTGAGTAAACGAAGCATGGGTTGCATCATTCAATATATGTTGTGGCATGATACAATTTTCTAACCTCATAGTAAGCTCATGTCCACATTTCCACAACATTGAATTTTTGATGCTTTGGCATTAACTTATTTTTAAAAATCCATAGTGAAACATATAGCCTCAATGTCGTAACATTGAATTTGTGATGCTTGATGACTCTAAGAAAATAAAGTCATTAGCGCATTTTTTTACTTAATATTTACTTATTTTATTTAATAAATAGTATTTTTGGAATAAAAAATGTTAAAATATAAACTTTTTAGTGAAAAGGGGTGAAAATATAATTTTTGAAATTTTTTGGGATTTTTATGGATTTTTTATGAATTTTTAACACAGGACCAATCAAAAGCTATCACATGGCATGCCGGGCAAGCAAAGGAACTGACTGGGTAAGCCACACGGATGCCTTGCAAGCATAGAGAGCGAATCATGTTATGCCGCGTGTGAGGAGGACAAAACGTGTGCCACTTATTAGCACGGTGTTCAATCCAAGTTCGAAAATTGGTCAACACATCATGCCACTATGATCGATCTCCCCTACCACGAGTTACTCCCTGATTCACCTAGTAAATTTCTGATGCCACGTGTCACGTTGTGATTGGATAGAACTATCAATTTTTCTTGTTTTGATCGTAGCCTTTGATCTGAAGCTGATCTGATAGTTCAGATTGCACATGAGCTTTATTTAAGTCCCTAATCACTCCATAAATCCTAATTTGCCTCCATTAGCATTATTTTGGTCATTTTTGGAGCTAAAAAGAGAGAAAAATATAGAAAAATTCAAGAGAAGACATAATTTTGGTAGAGATTTAAGAGGAGATTAATTCTACAATTTAAGAGATTGATTGTATATCTTTTTCTACTCTTTTCTTTATCAATTTTTATGTCTTTCTTTATGAAAAATATGAGTTTTATAAACACAATTATATGTAATTAATTTATTAATCTAGGGATCTTATGAACCCAATTTTCACCATTTGATGATTTAATATTTTACCCCAATTATAATTTTAATTTAATTATATTATTTAATCTGATTTGTATGTTATTAATTGTTTAGCCAATAATTTATCTATAGACGCAATTAAATAGATTTGAGAGAATTATTTAATTTTTTATCTTAATTAAATAACATGCATAGTTTTTAAGCAAAAATGTATGATTCTTATGTATGTGATCTATAATTGATAAACTTAATGAGTAGTATGCAATTTAATTGGTATAAGAGTAATTAAATTAATTACTATATGGTGTGTAGTTTACTTGAGAGAAGAATACATGTTTGGTTAGATTCAATTGATCATATAATTAATTGATTATTATATTGAGAGATTTTAGTGATTCACATGTTTAGAAAATTGGATGATTAAGTATTCCTAGATATTTTCTCATATATCTTTTTAGTTACTAAATTTGATTTAATTAATTATTACTATTTACATTTAATTATTTTAATTTTTCTTCCTTAAAATATAAAAACACAAAAAAATTGATTTTTATTTTTTTTAGTTTTAAAAATTAATTTCTAATAAAATAATCTCTGTGAGAATAATATTTTCTTATCATTATATTACTTGTTACGATATTTATACTTGCGTATTCATTGTACACACTTTGCTTGTGGCGATCAATGCCCCAACGTGTGGTTGTTTTTCTTCAACCATGCCTATTGATACAAATCTAATGTAATTTACGTATCAAAATGGCACATAAACCCTTCAATGTTTGACATTTAACATCTCAGAGGATGAATATTCAATTCTTATTACTTTGGACACTTGCCTTCAACATTAACTCTTTCATTTATATCTTTTAATGACCAAAATACCTTAAATATATCAAAATATATTCCGTGATTTTGAAAACACATTTTGTAACATAATTAAATAAAAATGCAATATTAAAATCAAATTCTCTCAATTAATTTTGTTAAATTACAATGTAAGCATGATTTTCAAGTACTTATCAATATTGTACCCAAATTTTCCCTACTAATAAATGTATCTAGAGGCTAGACATATGCACAATCAGGTTATGATAGCCATACTGATGATGTTGTAGGCTCTACTGCAGACATCCATAATAACATCCATTAAGAAGAGGATGCACCACGAACCCAACATCCATTAGATAGACATCGCTCCAAGAGAGTAGAGATTCACGCACGAAAAAAGATTAGGCCTCAGTAGGAAAGATCGAACCTTAAAGGGCTAGGCTATCTAGAACATTGCCTCCAAAATGATGCTTTCTCAAATGTTGTCTTTCATGTCCCATGGTTTAGGATGCTTCCATTTAGACTGCGCTAGACTTTATTGATTACTACCTTATATGTTACAATATCTAGAGAAGCTACCTTATAGGTCACATCATGATGACTCTATGAAAATAGAGTCATTAGTGCACTTTTTCACTTAATATTTACTTATTTTATTTAATAAATAGTATTTTTGTGACTAAAAAATTAAAATATAAACTTTTTAGTGAAAAGGGCTAAAAATATAATTTTTGGATTTTTTTGGGATTTTTTATGAATTTTTAACGTAGGACCAATCAGAAGCTACCACGTGGCATGTCATGCAAGCATAGGAGCTGACTGAGCAAGCCACGTGGATGCCACGTAAGCACGGAGAGCGAATCACGTTGCGCCGCGTGTGAGGAGGAGAAACATGTGCCACATGTCAACACGGCGTTCAATTTGAGTTCGGAAATCAGTCAACGCTCTATGACACGTGTCACCACGCTATTGCTCGAAGCGTTCCACCCGTGCGCCACGCCATCCGTTCCTGTGAATCATGTCGCGCCATGTGGTGCTAACTCAGCAAACATTGACTCTGAACGGTCTCCTTTGTCATGCGTTGCTCTCTGATTCGCCCAATAAACTTCTGATGCCATATGTCACGCTATGATTGGCTGAAACTATCAGTTTTGCTTGTTTTGATCGTAGCCCTTGATTTGAAGCTGATCGGACGGTCCAAATCGCACCTAAGCTTTATTTAAGCCCCTAATCACTCCATAAACCCTAATTGGCCTCTATTAGCATAATTTTGGTCAGTTTTTAGAGCTAAAAAGAGAGAGAAATACAGAAAAAATCAAGAAATGACACAATTTTGGTGGAGATTTAAGAGGAAATTAATTCTACAATTCAAGAGATTGATTGTATTTCTTTTTCTACTCTTTTCTTTATTAATTTTATGTCTTTCTTTATGAAAAATATGAGCTTTATGAACACAATTATGTGTAATTAATTTATTAATCTAGGGATCTTATGAACCCAATTTTCACCATGTGATGATTTAATATTTTTTTCCCAATTATAATATTAATTTAATTATATTATTTAATCTGATTTTTATGTTATTAATTGTTTGGCCAACAATTTATCTATAGAGGCAATTAAATAGATTTGAGAAAATTATTTAATTGTTTGTCTTGATTAAATAACATGCATAGTTTCTAGGTAGAGATGTACGATTCTTATGTATGTGATCCATAATTGATGAACTTAATGAGTAGTATGTAATTTAATTGGAATGAGAGTGTGATTAAATTAATTACTATATGGTGTGTAGTTTACTTGAGAGAGGAATACATACTAGGTTAGATTCAATTGATCATGTAATTAATTGATATTATATTGGGGGGATTTTGGTAATTCGCATGTTTAGAAAATTGGGGGATTAAGTATTCCTAGATATTTTCTCATATATATTTTTAGTCACAAAATTTGATTTAATTAATTATTGCTATTTATTTTTAATTATTTTAATTTTGCTTTCTTAAGATATAAAAAGACCAAAAAAATTGATTTTTATTATTTTTTGTTTTAAAAATTAGTTTCTAAGAAAATAATCTCTGTGTGAACGATTTTTACTTATCATTATATTACTTGTTACGATACGTATACTTACGTATTTATTGCACACCCAATTTTTGTAGCGATCACATCACCTAGCTCACCATTCTCTAATTGTGGATCTAGGTTGTCAACATATATACCATACCTGATGACTATAGATCCATACCATATTAGCTGATTATGGATCTATACCATATCTAATGTTTGTTGATCTAGACCACACTTGATGATTAAAAGATGATCAAATTATTTAAATTTGTCTTTACAAAGTTTCAAGTCATCGCAATATGATAGGCCTTATAAGAATGAAATATATTGGATCTAGGCAAATGAATAGTCTTCAACCAAAGTGTATCCAAGAACTATCATAACTACGATCAATCAATGCCTTGCGAGCACATCAACTTGGTGTCCTCGTCATCTAATTTTTTGGAGAATTAGAGCACTCTCCCACTTATTTAGATCGAACTACCTTCAAGTAGGGTAAATCTTCACATAGAAGTACATAAGTAAAACTGGAATCTAGAAGCAAATGTTCACTACACAACTGATTCAAGATGTTCTTGTTATGAAATGATCCAAAATCTCACTACTTACTAAGTATTTTACAATAACAAACTTAGGAAGGTTTAGAGCCACATCAGCTTTAGACTATCACTTTCCAAAATACTATCTCCCACAATGGGGAGGATGGGAGCTACTTTAGCTCCAAAAGGGTAGGATTTATAGAAACATCTACTTCAACATGTATACACTCAAAATTGAACAACAACTACCTAGAGTATAATTGACCAGAGCTAGCTTGGTTAGGGTTCAACCATAGGAGTTCAGCTTGGCTATCTAGAAGATATCTAACTAGAATATGTGAAATAAAAAGGTCTTCACACTTCCACTTACATCTTTTTTGCCTTAGTTTTCCTTCAAGAATCAGGAACTAGAATTGTGCCAAGAAAATTATTTGTCATCGAGATGTACTTTCTATGCATCCAAAGGATCGTTATCGACGAAGTGCACTTATATACACCCAGTCTTTACACTTCACCTAGGCTCACCCTTCTACATCCAATGATGATGCATATTCATAGTATTTTCCATTAGTATCCTACATAAGAGCATCACCTTTGGAAGTTCAGGGATGATAGAATGAACCAGGTCTTACTCGACTAAAATAGGTGATTATTACACAATTAGGGATCCATAATGGTATTTATTATACTATTCTACAATCTAACCTATGCTTGGATCAAACTTGTATAGTAGACCAAACCAGTTAACTCCAGGTATAGAGGAATAAAGAGATAACATATACATAGCATATTAGATGGTATCAACCCAAGATCTAGACATGATTGTTATTAGATAGGCACCTAGAAACACCTGTGAAAAAATTCCTTTAGAGTCTTCAAAAACTCTAAGGGGACTCCAAAAAGCAACCCTCTACAAAGTAGATCACCAAAACTTAGAGAATTTTTGATGTTATTCCAAAGGGTCAGACTTAATGAGATTAATATAAGAAAAACTAAGACAAAGAGTAGTAAGTAGACCAACCAGGAAAAGCATCTAGATAGACCATATAGGTGTATTAGCCAAGTATTGTGCCATAAAACAATTACAATCATATTTTAAGATAATAAATTATATGAGAAATATAAGAAAACCACTAGAAAGCTCATTATATGATATACTTACCACAAATATTTGGGCTTAATCAAACATAGCATATGCCTACATACGTCGTAAAGAGAGTGGTTACAAAAGTCTTCAATTCTATTGATATCGAGATAGATTCTAAGATTCTTAGACCTAGGGGCTCCTGACCAATAATTCGATCATTCAATTGGCTGATCAACCAATCAGCCTACCAGAATAGTCTATCCATTTCTAGTTCGTAACAAAAATTGACCTTTACAAATTTGGCTACTTGCATTTCAAAATTTGAAGGTTAGATTTAGGAAAGGGATATACCATTAGAAATCTCTTGATCTCAAGCTTGTATCATGCCACTCAAACTAAGGTATCAACTATAGAACTTTTGAAAATCAACAACTACACCTAACCTCCCCACGTACTCTAATTGCACACTTAGAACCTTTTTGCTCACTAGAGATGGCCAAGTAGACTTCTGAGGATAATTTTGGAAGGACTTGTGTTAGGTAGGCATGGCAAAGCATCATTAGTCCATGTCACAATTTGAATGGTTAATTATCAACGGTCAGCATGCAATCAATGCTCAATCAGTCACAATCAACATATGGTTTAAATCAAATAAGAAAACATCTTCAAGGAATATTCTTCCATAATGGTCATTATTCCTAAATTAAATATATTATTTAATTAATATAATTTTATAATATTGATCATACCTTAAGGCTTCAAATTTCATCTTTTAAGGTACATTCTCTATTTTTCTTTACTAAGCTCTAGCTTTCTCTGTCAATTATAGGAAAGATGACTTAACTATCATAGTGGATTTGACACCACTCGATATCATTGTCCCTTATTTTTCATATTCTAAACAAAAAAAGCGAAGAACACGAGGAGAAAAAATTGACTTCAATACATACTATTTTAAAATGAATGTAAGCCTTACATAAATGATTACCAGAGCTCCAGTAAGGTCATCGGTGAAGTTCATTTGATGTCTTATAGGGTCACTGGTAAAGTTCATAGGAGGTTCATCGAAGTTACACTAAAGTTTGTTGAAGGTCCAATGAGGTCATCGTTGAAGTTGTCAAAAGTTTTGTGAGATTGTTGGTTGAGGTTGGTGGAGCTCTTTTAAGGTCATCATCCATTTTATTATAGTCATATTTATTTAATTTGTTGGTAGATTATGGATAATTTTGTCTTTTTATTATATATGGTATATCATAATTATGAATTTTATGCTTTATTTTGCTATGTATGTAAATTTGTATTTTTTTTATAAGTCTATTCTATTTAAGTAAAGAAATGTGAGATATTTCATATCATTGTCATGGATGAAAATCATTTTCAATAGTCATTCTATATTGTTAGGCCAAAGAATTAGCACTTATTGGTAAAAATCAAAATAATCGATGTTAGAGCAAGAAAAGTTCAACCATTTACTTATAAATAATCTCATTTCGACTCTCACAAGAGCAACAATTTAATTAGACAACAACAAATTCAATCTCTACAATTTGCAAAACCTCTCTCAAACGAGTAACTAGTCAAAGGACTATAACTCTAGCATCCTAAATAGTCTAATAGTTTTCAACATTTGATTACCCAATGCTCTCCCAATCTTAAATAACACCATATAATTACCCTAGTGAGATTTTCATATATCTTAGATCCATTTAGGCCTACTAAACCCTATATTCCCTTGGTTGGTCTCTACTCTACCATCCTAATAGATTTTTGTTTAGTTTGGTCATTGTTGTTGTATTCAAGATCTATTTTCATTTTTCTTCACTATTTTCAATCAATAAAGTTATTTATTTTATTTTTAGTGAGGCAATGCCTAGTGTAATGGTTTAGGAGTTCGCGTAGCAAAAATTTGACAATTAGGCACTAAGACTCTCAAAGTTAAGGAAATCCTATTCTCTTTCAAATCTAAAACAAGACCCTTGTCCAAATACTTTGGTTCTCCTTAAGAAAATACCAATGAGAACTATTCTTAACAAGTCTCGCATGCACGCGGCTTCATGATTGCTTCCCTACATCAAGATTACTCAATCGAGATGCATGCTCCATCGTAAGGTTCCTCATCATCTAGGCATTATGCCACACAATTACCCACCCAACTATGCAAGTCATAAATGTTGATATTGAGTAATACAACAATGTACCAATACTTAGTCGGCTTCTCGCTCCTCTTGTTGGGTCTCTTCATACACATCCTTAAAGAGGCAACTTGACACTAAGGGCCAACTTCTTATGTCACCCCTCGTGCATGCATGCTCGTTCCTCCTTGACATTCTTTTACTCAAGTTAACACCCATGCCAACTTATCATCAAGTCATCCAAGCAAGCGTGTCTTACATACGAACAAGTTCCATTCAATCAAACTCATATGTTACCCTAGTGAGAAACTCCTTTAATTCAAAACTCATACATAATGCCTTCATCTTAGAATTTTGTCACCTACTCCTATGCTATCAAACTTACAGATCCTTAGTGCTTGGCCAAACCTTGACCAAAACACATCCCCGCTTGACATCACCATCATAGGTGTTGTCACATTCGTAATGTGCCTTGTTTATTGCAATGCTACTTTATTAGCATGCCACTACTCATTAATGCATCACTAATTATGCAACACCACCCATATGACATGCCATGTTCCCACGAAGCTACCTTCACATGCCCACATCGAGTAAAACTTCAGCATATACATTCCTTCTCGTGTAGCCTCCACCGTGAGAATAATGTGCAATATCGACCCTTTTGCATCGATATTATCCCTAAGACTCTTTATCTTAAAGAGACATTAACACGCCCTCATACACAATCAATGCTCGTCTCGTGAGCATTCTCGAGCTCATAGATAACTCACTTAGCACATTGTGCCTAGGAGTGTCATATATCAATTACCAAAGTGCTCCTCACATGGATTATGACACCTAACTAATTATTCATGTTTTTCAGATTTCGTTTAGTTTCTTGTCAGAAAATAAAAAATTTATCGGATTTCCTTGATTATTTTTGGGTTGTTTGACATGTGAAATTGTATTTCATTTTTGTGTCTATTAAACAAATAGCATGAAATGCATTTGGCCTCTTTGACCTTCCAAAGTCAAAAATAATATTCGATTGTTTTAAGATTTTATTTGTCACGTATGAGTATTGGTAACATCTTGTCTTTAATTTTATGTTGTAATGTTTTCGTGTTGCATGTCTAGCCCTTAGTTTTCATGAACTATAGGTCTCATTCAATACAAATTTCATTGTCATTTTTATTTAATTTATTTTTTATTTTTTTTATTTTTCTTCTTTTTTTTACGTTTATTTCTTTATTTAAATAAAAACACCAAAAATAACTTTATATTATCTTTATAGATTTTAAATTCAAGTCATTTGTATATGTTACCTAAAGGTTGTGAATCCACTTGCCCGATTCTCAAACCAATACATTATTCTCCCTTTTTTATTAACAATATTTAAATATTTTTATTTTGTTTATTATTGTTTTAATTAATGTTTAGTATCACCTACATACTTGGCATACCCACACATTTCACGTATATAAGTTCACATTGATCTCTTTCAAAAAAGTAGACCTAACATTTTGAATTACCACGCCTGATGAGACAAATAGTGACACATTGTTCTCTTAAGCAAAAAAGTAGGCCCAACATTTTAAATTAACACGCCCTATGAGAGAAATAGTGACACATTGGCTTCTTAAGCAAAATTAGGCAAATATTAATACCAATCAATAATAAGTCAAAACTTATCAAAGATTTATCAATAATGATTAATTTTGACGATAGGTTAGTTAACATTAGTTAATAACAAATCAACATGTTAAGTTTGAAGAGTGATGAAATAAACTTCAATTATTTTAAAATATTTTGTGGTAATTTTAAAATAATTGTACTTTTAGCTATCAAGTATATTATTTTTGAAAAAATTTATTTGAATAAATTATGTTATTTTAATAAATTATTATTTATTGCATAATTTTATCCAACCTTTTACTATTCTTTTTATTCTTGTTCGTTATTATTTATCAAATTAATTTCACTTCAAAACAAGACTTATTATTGTATGTATGTGTAAAAAAAACTTTAAATCTCTTCCCTATTATTCTCGTTTTAACAGTTTCAATAGATTGATTGATCTCTCTCTCTGATTCTTTCCTTTAAAAAAAATTATATTGAATGGAAATGACAGTTATTACTATAAAGTACGGCTGACGTTTTTAGCATTACAAATTCAACATTGCTAATTGTACTCCTCACAATTGAATATGAAACTTTGGTAGATAAGAGTTGTTTTATCCCATTATTGATTAGAATTTTAAATACTTAACCATGCTAATTGTACTCCTATAAAGGATCATAAGAAAATGACACCTAGAATTTCATAGTCAAGTAAATTACAAAACAAAGAAAATAAACAAGGGGGTACACCATTTTCAGTCTCACAAAGGTTCTTTTATAATTTCTTAATAGATATAATAATACGTAACTTGATATTTACTCATATCTCCTAGGGACATTTGTACTTTCAAGACAGATTGGTCTGAAACCATGATTCCTAACTCAGATCCACATTATCATAGTTCACGTCATTATGGAGAGTTCCAATAGCAAATAACATCTCATCATTATTGCTACTATTATTGATATCGATTTCGTTGTCACTGTCTGTGACAGAGCTTTCATCCAAATTATAAGACAAGTTCCAATCAGGAGGGAAGGTCTTTTGCAGGGCTTCTGTAAGCTTCCCTCCAGTTCTCTCAATCTTGCGCAAACATCTACACCAGTGAACAGCAGTTCCCATATCAACTGTTAACCCAGATTTTATCATTTCCCTACATATTGACAGAAGTCCAGAATAAATATAAGCTTCAGCGACAGTGGCTCTCGACAGCAGAGATGTCATCAAGCAATGGTATACAGCTTTGTCTGGCTTCAATCCAGCCATCTTCATCTCATCGAAGCATTTCAGAGCCTTCTCAGGCAGAGAAGCTCGTGCCCAACCATGTATCATTGTGGTATAGGTCTTTACATTTGGCATTACTCCAACTGCTTTCATCTCTTTGATTGTTTTTGTAGCTCGCTGCAATATGACACAATATACTCATTCATGATTGTAAAGTTAGACTCAAGTACAGAAAGGAACCATCTCTGATATGTAACAGAGATTTCTATGTTAAAGCCTAAAATAGAAACGGAATAAAAGCATGTATTACATTTTCAAATGCATGGAATATGTGTAAATATGTAATCTGAACTAATATCAAACTTTTGATTAGAAAATTTACAAGAAGGAATATTTGATTGGGATTGGAGAAGTAATTAAGTAAATAATGTAGTTTTAGATGCCACCAAAAGGAGGAAACGATTTTCAAGGATGAGAAAAGAACATGTGAATGACTTAATTTTCATCATCCAGAATGACAAAGAGCTGAATAATTTTGGAGTAATATAGAATCGATCCCAAACGATCATTATGTCATTCAAATCAAATTAATCATTGTAAAACCTGTATGAAAGATGATCAAAATCACTAATTTAACCTGCATGTCTCCAGCCTTGCAACAAGCACTTATGAAAGATGTGTAGGTATGGATATCGGGTTTGTTGCCTTCCTGTTTCATTTGCTGCATCAAGTCAGCAGCCTCCCAAACATCTCCTCTTCGAGCCCATCTATATGAGAGATTAAAAAGTTAGAAAAGAGCAGACATAGATTAAAACAAATTATAAGAGATCAATATAACATGCAAGTAAAAAAAAATTAAAGATATTAGCAACACAAATATCTGGGGCCATCCATCAAATTAAAGCAACATGATTCGTGATGAATCTAGTACATGAAGTACGTCACAAGTTTAAAATTTTAAATGTTCATACTTCATACCCATCAATCAATATGTTGTACACAAAAGTGTTCCTCGGCATCTTTTGAGCACTCATTTCTTTTGTGACTGCTAAAGCGCTTTGCATCCTGCCTGCTTTGCAACATGCCTTCAGCAATGCCTCATATGTGAACACATCAAGTTCCAGGCCCTCGTTTCTCAATTTTGTAAAATACTCAAAAGCCTTTCCAGTATCCCCCAATGATGCATAACCGTGCATGATAGTTGTGTATGTATGCTCATTTGGACTTACACCAGCTAGTACCATCTCATCCAATATTTCCACAACCTGCTGCATCTGCTAGACAAAGTAGCATACAAGATAAATAGAATTAGCACTGGAGTGAAGAGAAGGTCTTTTGAATCAAAATTGAATTTCTTCAGCTGAACCACCCAAAAAAAACTTGCAGCCATATAACAATGTGGAAGAAGAAATGCTAAACATTGATTTTGAAGAAAACTCACAATGGAAAATTACTCTAACTGCTTTAGACTAAAAATATACAAGTACGCCCATTACTTGACAAGTACAGACAGTATAAATCATGACTTACCTGCCGCTTCTCAACGAGACCAAGGACCAGAGCATTGTAAGTATGCACAGTTGGAACACATCCACTCATCCTCATCATATCAAAAACGTCCAAGGCTTTTCTCATTTCTCCAGCCCTTGCAAAACCATGTATAATGGGTAAAAATGTACGTGTTGTAGGCCTATGCCTAGTCCTCTGCATTTCTTTGACAGTACGAATGGCACGCTCCATATTACCCATCCCACAGAATGCTCTTATGATATTGTTATAAAGGACTACATCAGGCCTCAGCCCATCCTTTATTAAATCTTCAAAAACTGCAAAGGCGTTAGCCCAATCTTTCAGCTTCAAGAATCCATTTATCAACATAGAGTAGGTTTTCATATTATGCTTTATACCAACCGATTCCATTGTTTTGCTGACTTCTAAAGCCTTGGAAACTTTTCCCATCTGAATAAGTGTAAACAAAATAGCTTTAAGCTAGCCAGTTAAGAGTTAAAAATGACTACAGACACCCTGTTTTTTTTTCTCTTGACAAAACTTCTCATAAAATTGTAGAACAGAGAACTGATTACCAAATCCAAGTGCTTTCTAAACTAAAACACAAAACATAAACACTAAAAAGGCCAAAGGGAACCTAATATATGGCTAATGAAAGGGCAAACATAAGATCCAGGGAAAGTCAAAATTAGAGAAGGAAAAGAATGCAACACCTTTGTATAAAGATTGATCAAACATCCATAACTGATAACTGAAGGAGCAAAGCCACATTCCTATAGCATAAATAGCTACTGTCAGATTACAAGACAAAAAACAATGCATGACCAACTTGAATGGATATTTGTAGCAAAAGTAAAATTCTGTAATTAGTTCTCTGTTTGTTAAACAAACACATTACATATATCAATATATTAAGGTAGCAGCTTTTAACGAACTAATATGTCAATTATTCTCATATGTCTCCGCCAAAAAAGTCTGCACAGCATAAGACAGATAAAGGAAAGACAAATAAAAAATGGCAACGGGTCGCACAAGCCAATGTCAGTTCCTACAACTCTAATCAAATCTAAAATAAAAGAACCTCACAGGCAGATACCACATCATTACTAAACACACAAGAAAAAAATGGAAGAGGGAGGGAGGGAGAAGAGAACACTATAACTTATCTTTTACCTTGAGTCTGTCAAACACAATCAAACATTTCTCTTCATTGCCAATCATTGTGTAGCCATCCATCATGGTATGATATATGTCAATAGGAGCATCTATACCTGCTTCTTCCATCTCCCTAACTAATATCTCGGCTTGATCCATATTACATGCTTGGCTGTGATTCCAAGGAAAAAAACTCATCAAGCCTAAAATAGCAATAATTTAAGATTGGAAAAGAAAAAAGACAAAAAAAATCATAACAGAAGCAGAAGGGAATTTTTTTTTGCTTCTAACTTCCAGCTCACAGAACGTGAAAAATCACAAAATAAATATCTAGCTAAGATCCTGCATGAAATACTCACCAATATGCATAAATTATATTACCATAAATGATGGCGTTTAAAATTTCATGTCTCTCTTTGGCTTCCTTAAACCAATGATCTGCAGCTCTTCCAAAATAACAACAAATATCAGGTTACCATTACCAATTAAATGCTCAAAATATGCATTTATATCAAAATTTGAAATGACTGAGCTTCATATCACAAATGGTGTATGCAGCTGTGTTACTGCTTATCAAATCAGTATGTCAGTGTGATAAGCTCTATAATTTTCTTGTAAGCAACAGCTTAGACTACTTTGCTTACTCAGCATTTCCCGTTCTAGCAAATCCTCCAACAATTATACTGTATGTCACCAAAGTTAGCTCAATGCTCTCTTCTCTCATTTTCCTAACACAAGATAATGCTTCTTCCATGTCTCTGCCAACTGCATAAGCGTGAATAAGGCTGCATGTAGTATAAAAACTTCAATGTTTGCAAATGATACTTTCAAAATATATTTTATTAAAAACATCAATGCCAAAATAAACGACAATATTACCTAATCTAAATCTTATTTCATTTGATGCCAATGACATGAGACATACTGTAAATTCAGAACTTTACCAACTAAAATTGATCTAATGAATTGAGTTCTAAATACAAGAACTTCTATCAAGTGCCATAAGTAATGGTGTTTTTCTTTATCCTCAGGTTACAATCATCAAGTGTGTTTTCTAACATGAGAATAATATTCACTCTTTAACTTTTTTCAGCAATATAATTCCAAAGTTGTACCATGACATATCATTGTGTTTTCTAACATGAGAATAACACTCCAAACTTTTTCTGCAATATACTTCCACCATGTACCATGACATATAATTGTGTCCATTCCATACATATTAAAAGAATTTGTAAAAACTCCCCTGTTTCTGGCCGCATTAACATAATAGCTCTTAACAAGTTTTGCTAACCAATCTAGTTGAATCGAAACAAACACAATCACAATGCAACTATTCAAAAGAATTTGCACAATTAATTGGAAGCTTTGATTTGACAGTGCAAATCCTTTTACATAACTATGTACTGACCGCTATGTACCGCTATGTACCACCATGTACTTACCTGCTACATAGTAGGCACCATGATAATATCACATTTAAAAGAATTCTTGTGGATGAAAGTTTGCAGGAATCACAGAGGATTCCTAGAAGCTTATACCAAATTATAAGATACATAATGCATCTGATTTTTGATGCTTTAGCTTCAGGTATCTGATAAGTAATATTTAAAAGAGTTAATACCTTGTGTAGACATGTGAGGATGGCTCTATTCCTCTTGCCCTCATGCTCTCAAAAATTTGACGTGCATGATGCATATCCCCTCTGCGTGCATAATACTTGACCATCAATCCGTATTCCCTTCGAGAAGGCTGATATAGTTAAAAAAATTATGAAGAAAAATAATAGGGGGAAACATCCTAATAAAAGCATCACTCAACCATATCTATTTGTAACATAAGATTGTTTATAAGGATAACTTCCTAGTGACTTTACATACATATCCACGCACAATAATAAATGAAGACAGCATGTCAACCTTTTACCATTGCTAGCATCTTAATTAAGGTATTTCAAGAAATATCATATAGGTTCATGCCTCATAAGTCATAACTGAATATCTTAGAAAGTAACATTGTAATATTCAATACAAATACATCAGAATGAGCACTGCTTGCCGCACCATACTACAATCTATTTTTGGAAATATTGGCAACATCAGAGCACATATATAGTATAGATCTCTAAGTTGTAGTTTAATCAATTGAAGAAAACTTGATGATTATGGTTGCAGAAAACAGATCGTTTCCTCTAGTGTGAAAACTAAAAGACTTATCACCAAATGCAATAAAAACATAAAATCAAAAGTATCATCACCAACTTAAATTGGTAAATTGAACATAACTAATTGCATATTGCTCTTGCAGGGATGCATGCATGGGTTGTAAAAATGAAAATACATACTGAACGGTTTTTAAAATTGGATAAACAACTACTGATTCAATATGATCAGCAGCAGCTGTAGCATTCAAAGCGTCACCTCAAAATAAAGATAGTAAGTGTGGAATTTCAACAACCAGTTGCACAGCAACATCAACAGATAGTGAAATACATGTGAGCAATATAACTACCCATGAAGTGTTGGGATTGAGAATGGTAGCTCAAAAGCCTATAGAAAATGAAAAGGCAAAACTTTTGGCAATGAAGTATTAAGAGCCATATTAATTAATATGTTGCTTTTGGTATAAGAAAAAAATATGATGGCTGTCAAAAGTTGTCATTAAAATGTGATATCAATTAAAGTAATGTAACGTGTGTATAATATGAATGGTTAGAGTAAGTGAATTTGATAGACAAGGTTAATTTACCAAACCATGTGAAATTTCTTATGTCTTGTTTTCTCATTGACTTTTCACTTCTGCATTTGTTTCGTGCATTTATTTATTTTTACACCTCCACCATGCCCAACAAGTGGTATCATGGCAAATGGTTAGAGAATCCTGGTTTAAGGAAGACATGGTCATAAGGTTTGAAAGTCAGAATGACAACATCAAAGATATATAGGTGGAAAAAACACTTCTTAAGGTGCATTTGATGAAGCAATTGTATAACTTGATGATGTGGTGATGTTAAATACCATGTGAAAACATTCAAACGATGTGTTTCTGAATTGCTACGGGTTAATGTGAAGATACAAGAAGAAGATCAGGCAATTATTTTGTTGCCTTCATTGCCTAAGTCATACGGTTCATTGGTGTCTTCATTGGTTGAAGGAGAGAAGAAATTGATGGTAGATGAGGTGTTAACGATTCTCTTAAAAATTAATAAAAAGAAGCAACTTGATAGTTCTGCACATGGATATCATCTTGGTACGAATGGTCATTCAAAAGCAAGCTTGATTACTGAAAAAGGTAAATTTAGGAAGATATATCTAAGTAGAGAAGGAAATTAGTTCAAACCTTGTCCAAAATATGACATTTTTCATAAAAAATGACACATCAAAAGACATTGTAAAGAAAGATTGAAGACCATAAGAGACTTTGATGAGAAAAAAAGAGAAGTTAATAAAGGAACAAAGGTGATTTCGAACTTATGATACCAAGAATGATGTAACTTGTGTGACAACCAACACGAAATGATTGGATTTCTGTTTTTGGATTTTGCTTGCTCATTTCACATGTGTGAAAACAAGGAGGTTTTTGATAGGTACAAGCCTTGTGATGTTGGTCATGTTGTAATGGCTAATGGTGGTTCAAGGAATAAGGTCATTGGTATGGGTACTATGAAGATAGAGATGTTGATAGAGTTGTTCGAGTATTTGGTGATGTGAGCCATGTGCCTAACTTAAGAATGAATTTTCTTTCGTTGAGCAAACTAAATATCTTGGGATATGATTTTTCGACAAGGAACGAATTTATGAAGGTTGATAAAGGTTAATTGATTATTACGAATAAGAAAAAGAAAGGTCGTCTGTATAAGTTGATTAGGGGGTCCTATTCGTGGTGGAGTTGCAATTACCATTAAGATAAGATAAATGTAGGTATAAAATTAAACTTGAAATCTTGCAATAATAATGATAATGTGAGGCAAGAAATACAAGTCAATTTTAATGAAGATATTACATTTTTTTGGTGATAAAAAGTAGGAAATTAAAAGGTTGCTCTCACGGTGGATCAATCCGAATATGGTTATACTCTACTAAAGATGAAGTAGTGGGTGCATCCTACCCATAAATGGGTGCAACAAAGTATTGGTGTTTGTAGCTTTTGAGCTAAAACGGAGATTGTTGAGATTGGTAGCTCAATAGCCTCTAGAAAATGAAAAGCCAAAAATTTTGGCAGTGAAGTATTATGATTCATATTAATTAGTACGTGGCTCCTGATATAAGGAAAAAAACGATGGCATTCAAAATTGTCATTAAATGTTATATTAATTATGGTAATGTAATGTGTGTAATATGAATGATTAGAGTCTAAGTGAACTTGAAGGGTAAACGATGGTTAATTATTATTATTATTATTATATATATGAGCACCACGGCAAACTAAGAAAAAATGGTTCTCTTTTGAGTGTGTGTGTGTGAGATATTGGGATATAGTGGGGCTTTGGGTTTTGAGTGTCATTTCGGGTTCTTAACATTGTTCGAGGGATACTGGGTGTATTGAGTATTAAATTAAGACTTTTATATCAAGAAGTAATATTAATGAATTTAGTTGTGACATAGTGTGGACTAAGTTGATTTTTCAAACCATGTTAAATGTCTTGTGTCTTGTTTTCTTGTTGACTTTTTGCTTCCACATTTGTTTGTTGCGTTATTTTTGCGGCATTTGTTTGTTGCGCTTATTTATTTTTGCCCTTCCACCATGCCCAACATAAAATTTTATAAAAACTCCGCTACCCAATTTATATGTTTTACAGTCTGCACTAAAAGAACTGTTCTGAGCGTGTTTAACCATACAAACTATAAATAGCTTTTCGACAGACATTCACCAACGCAAGACCATGCTCTAAGAATTAGTTGATGAAAAATTATGTCAAGAACCAGGCATCAATACCAATCATGTCTTAGTTTCCAAATTATTTAGCAATTAATCAAGCTTCAACCTTAAACCAAAGACTCCATTCCAGATGATAAATGCATACAAATGAAGGACGAACATAATTTGTTACCTTCTTAATTCTGTCAAAAGCCTGGACAACAGCCTGCCAGTTTTCAGGCTCGGTCTCCAACACCTTCCTCAAGTCATGGCGAGAGTTCTCCCTCTGTTCATGCCACTTGGAAGGATAGTCCACCTCATCACAACCTTCAACCCACCTCACTCTCTCCTCCTTTTTCTCCTTGAGTCTCTTCCCATCATCCAATTTCACAGTCAAAACTCTTCCATGAAACTCCACACCATCAAATTCCACGGCCTTCATGGCGGACTTAGCCGCACTGGGACCACCATATATCACAAACCCAAAACCAGCATTTCTCACAGTATTGTCATGAGCCTTAATTAAAATCACATTATCTATCCGCCCAAATTGCCGAAAGAACTCGGAGACCTCATTTTTCTTCGCCCAATTGGGTAAATTCCCCACGAAGATCTTACCTTCTTGCCGAAACTCAATTCTGGGTGCTTCCAAATTCTTCTCGGTTTCATTGTATTCAACTTCTTCGTCACTTTCCAGAAAACTCTCAGATGGGATTGGTGGTGGTATTGATGGAGGAGGAGCAGGTGGTGGGGGAGAGATCTTGCTGGTGAGCCAAAGCTTGTTAGTAACAGAGTAGTTATTATTGTGGGATGGTTTAGTGTGTTGAGGGGTAGGGTTTACGAGGCCTTTGAGAGGGTTAGATGGGATTTTGGGGGTGGGTTTGTTGGAAAGAGAGGTTTTCTTGAGAGTTTTGGGGCGGCGGATTTGTTCAGAGAGTGGAGACGATGAGTTGGGCTTTTCAGAACCGGTTGGTGGTGGTTGAGGTGGTTTGAGAAAGAAAGAAATAGAAGTGGATGTGGATGTGGATGTGGGAAGGGTAGAGTGGTGCTTTCTGGCTATGGCGGTAGCAGAGAAGGGGATGGCGGAGCTGGAGTATTGTGGGGTGGTCATTGGTACTTCCATTATCTGTTGTCCCCAAAGCTTAACGTCATCAGGTTTGAAAGTACTAAAAACATCGGAACGGCGCAGCCGGATATGCTGGGTTTATATTTTATTTTTATGGTCTAAATATTAACTATAATACATTACACGATTACAGTAGGCTAAGTATGTTTTGGAGTAACACGTAAAAAATATTAAAAATATTTAAGTAATTATCATTATGCTATGTAAATAACATAATGTATAATAATAAAAATATATTTTATTTAATTATTTTAATAGAATTATACCATATTTATTATTTTTAAAATATTAAAATAAAATATTAAGTAAACTAATTATGTTTTGTGCTATAGAAAATCTTTAAATAATTGTAATTATGTCTTTAAAAAATATGTATGAAATTTACGTGATAAAATTTTATTAAATAATTAAATAATTGTTTATCATTATATACAATAATAAATATAATTACAAGAACATTTTTACAATTGATGGACATAAAAAATAATTAATCGTTATAATATAATAATATAAATAAATAAAAAATATTTTTATATTAATAATTAAATATTTTATAAATGTTTTAAAAGAATTTAAAAAATAGAAATATTATTTCATCAATAACAAAACCTCCGTTAATAATAACGATATTCATTCATCTCATCTTTAGATGAATCTTCTTGAAATAGATCGATCAATCTTAAAAAACTCTCTCGCTTAGATATATTTAAATACATGTAATATGTTAAAACTATTATACTTATTTTTAAGCATTAATTAATTTTTTTTAACCGTTTGTTATTTTTGTTTTTAATCAAAGTCTGTTTAACTTTGTCCTTTTTTTGTTGCGTGTAACTGTCCATTGTGTTTTTTTTTCTCTTCTTTTCTTGAGCTTTTTACAATTTTTAATAAAAACAAATAAATTATTTATAAAAATTAAGACTTTTTGGTATTGAAAAAAATAAATAATAAAAAACTAATATTATTATTTAATCGAAGGGTTCCTCTATCTTACATAAGTTTGTAAGTTTGTAAGTTACTTTCAAATATTTAAACCATTGGATTGAGTTTTAAAAAATCCAAACCATTCAATATTAATGAAATTGGTTACTAGGGTAGATATAATTTGATTTGGTCCAAATTTTATAAAATTTAAACAAAATCCACCATTAAAATTGGTTTGGTCTAGTTTAATTCAATTAAAATCATTTAGAATATAATTACTATAATATATATTGAAATAATTTTATATCATTAATTAAGCAATAGTTTGTTGGTTTTTGATATATTATTAATCTTTTTATTTTAACTTGAAACATGACTACCCTAATAACAATAACATTTTTATTTATTCATCTATTCTTAGTTACAACAATTAAAAAAATTGCTATTACTAGGTGCCAAACTTGGAAACATCAAGTTGAATAGTAATGAATTTAGAGACTGAGTTACATATATTATTATGTTTGTAAAATGTAAATTATAAATATAATAGTATAAATGGTCGAGTCAAACTTGTATAATTTAATTTTTTTACAAATCGAACTAAATCGAATCATATAGTAAATCAAATTGAATCGATTGGAACAATCAAATTTACTAGTTTTTATGTCCAGTAATAACTATATAAAAGCATAGCTATTTGACTTGCTTTAAGATAAGTATTGTTTAAAAGATCAGTCTCATGTTCAAATATGGTATTGTAGTTGAAAAGATATCAAACAGAGTAAAAATATGTAAATCGGGACAAATTCAAGATCATAAGGAGTCTATTAATCTAGAAACCAATCAATCGATCGAGGATACAAGGGGTTATCCCTCAAAATGAGCAAAGTAGATTTAGATCGATCAAAAAGGGTATCGAATGATCGATCGAATATGGTTAGATCGATTGAACTTCGATCAAGTTTTATCGAGCACTCTCGGGTTGAAATAATATTATTGTTAGATCAATCGAGAAGAGTCTCAGTCGATTGAGTAGAGCAGATTTTGATTCTACCTTTTAATCTCAGCCTCAATTTTAATTCTAACTTCTAATCTGAGCCCTTGGATTAAAGATAAAATAAATTTTAATCTAATTAAGCTCATTTTTTGTCTATTTAAAAGACTACAAGGAGGTCATAAACAACACGAAGTTTACAATTAACAAAAAAGAACATAGAGATTTCATTGCTATAAAGAAAGATGAAGTAAAGTAAATTGAAGATTCAATTACATATCTAGCAAGAAGATTAATAAAAGAGGAGTTTGATTCTTCATCAAAGTTAGATCTTCATCTTTTTCTTCATCTTTCTTATAACTCTTATGCTTTCATATATTTTTAATTTTTATTTTTAGAACTATGAGTAGTTAGGTTTTTATTTGGGATTTTCGATGAACCTAGTCATGAAACCAAGTGATCAATTTTATTTAATTAAAATATTTTATCTATTAATAATTGATTTAATAAATTTGATCTTAATGCTTGAATTTTTAGTTAATAAATATATGATTTGAGATTCATGTCTTAGCTTAATAAAGTAGGTTTGAATTAGTCATAAAATTATTATCACATTATTCAAAAGAATGTTTGA
Source organism: Hippophae gyantsensis (assembly GCA_030763125.1). Classification (NCBI taxonomy): domain Eukaryota; kingdom Viridiplantae; phylum Streptophyta; class Magnoliopsida; order Rosales; family Elaeagnaceae; genus Hippophae; species Hippophae gyantsensis. The sequence continues at coordinate 45,501,831 of CM061030.1, read as the reverse complement.
CAAAGATTTCTAATTATATAAGAGCATGTAGTTAATCGATTAGATAGAGAAACCAATTAATGATATTTGATATTACATGTGGAGTTGTTAAGGGATTCATAGATCACAAGTCTCCAAATATTGTTTACTTTATCGTTATTTGTGTATTTAAATTAATTTTAGGTTTAATAATTAGTTTAGATATTTTTTATTTATTACTTGTTAAAATAATATTGCAAATACTACATATTGGTAATTAGTTATAAAAATAAATCACTCTATATGGGATGATACTTGTACTTAACATATTTTATTATCCAAATGATCTATATACTTGCGGAATCACTAGCATCTAGTCCTAGTGGTTAGATACTTAATAGATCAAATTCTTTAACTTGTTTGTACTAAAAAATGATATGGTTAAAACTTATTCTCTCTCTCCGTACAAATTTTCTCTTATCTCTATTAACATCAACTTCTAACATGAGACATATTCTTTAAATGATCATCAAGATTTCATTTGACTCAAAACCAAGTTTAATCTCTTTGCTCATTCTCTTTTTCCTTTTCATTTTTTATTACCCATCAAATTAAATTATTCATGAAAATTAATTGAAGATATATAATATATTAAATTTGTTAGAAGAGATATGAAAGAAATTATCCTTCCACTCATAGCCATCAAATATTTCTATTTAAAATCTTAAGTTTTGTTCTTTTCTTTTTTTTTTGAGTTTTGAGATCATTTGTTAAACAACTCAAATCCTTATAGAAGTATTAGAAATGAAATCTCCTTTGAAGCTTTGCAAAAAGATTGGATATTTTTACCTATATTTGATCAATAGTAAACCTACCATAATGAAACATGCCTTATGGTACTTCTTCTCAACTTTTCACCCTCACTATCGTCACAGTGTGTGAAAAGATTTGGTAGTTGCAAAATAAAATGATGGTTGAAGGCTACAATTTATCCCCACACTCTATCATTCGAGATATTACTCTACAAATTAATGAGTTTCAACCTTTGATTTTGGGTAGCAATAAATGTCCAACGTTGGTGGAAGAAGATGATTATACTATCATCCCAACAAGATGGCAAAACCCACCTTCGGGTGCTTTCAAATTTAATTTCGATGCAGCTCATGCTCCTTTGATAGACTTCTAAGACTTCAACGTTCTAAGTCACTCTCCAATATTTTCTCAAATTTAAGCATCTCGTTTTATACATTGAATGAGAAAACAAAAAGACAATTGATGCTTCTACTTTTTTATAAGAAAATTAATTCAAAAGTAATACATATCATTCGTTCGATCAAAGTCACACCGTGGCACACTTATTTCATGCCACAACATAGATTACTTTATATGCCTAGTGAATTTCTACATATTAGTATGTGTCATGGCATACTATAATCCTCGCCACTGTATGCTTTACTTTTCTTTAATTATGCCTTGTACACCTTTCAAACTAATTGGTAATGACTCTATGAAAGTAGAATCATTAGTACACTTTTTTAATTAATATTTACTTGTTTTATTAAATAGTAGTATTTTTAGGGTTCAAAGTATTAAAATATGAACTTTCTAGTGAAAATACAATTTTGAATTTTTTTGAAATTTTTATGGATTTTTTTATGAATGTTTAAAGTCTGGTTAATCAGAAGACGCCATATGGATGTCACGCGAGCACAAAAGCTAATTAAGCAATCCATGTGGATGCCACATAAGTAGAAAGGTCTAATTACAAATCACTAAGTATGTTGTGTGATGCATCATCATGCCACATGTCAACACAACGTTCATTTCAACTTTGTCTCGCTTGGTCAACGTGCTTACCACGTGTTTTCACCTGATTCGTCCAATCATTCCAATTGTGTGTCATACCATCTGTAACCATGAATCACATTGTGTCATGTGTTGATGACTAAGCTTCCGTTGACCAAGACGAGTCTCACTTGTCATGCGTCGCTCCTTGATTTTCCTAGGGAATATTGCATGCCATGCATTATGCTCCTATTGGCTAGCGTTGTAAATTTTCCAATTTTTCATCTCAGCTTTTGATCTAAAGCTGATTTGATGGTTCAAATTTCACCTAAGCTATATTTAATCCCAATTAACTCATAAACCCTAAAGAGCTAAAATTAACATCATTTTATTAGTTTTTGGAGCTAAAAAGAGAGAAAAATACAAAAGAGATACAATTTTGGTAAAGATTCAAGAGAAGATTGGTACTACAATTCAAGAGATTGATTTTATTTCTTCTTCTTATCCTTTATCAATTTTTAAATCTTTTTTTATGAAAAATTATGAGTTTTATGAATAAAATTATGTCTAGTTAATTTATTAATCTATAGGTCTTATGAATCCAATTTTCACCATGTGATGATATAATATTTTACCCCAATTATAATTTCAATTTAATTATATTATTTAATCTAATTTTTATATTGTTAATTGTTTGGCCAACAATGGATCTATAGAGGCAATTAAATAGATTTAAGAGAATTATTTAATTATTTGTCTTAATTAAATAACACACATAATTTCTAGATAGAGATGTATGATTCTTCTATATGTGATCTATAATTGATGAACTTAATAAGTAGTATGCAATTCAATTGATATGAAAGTGTGATTAGGTTAATTACTATATGATGTGTAGTTTACTTGAGAGAATAAAACATGCTAGATTAAATTTAATTGATCATGTAATTAATTAATAATTATATTGGGGGAATTTTAGTGATTCACATGTTTAGGAAACTGGAGGATTAAATATTCTTAGATATTTTCTCATATATCTTCTTAACTATCAAATCCGATTTAATTAATTATTGTTATTTATTTTTAGTTCTTTTAATTTTTCTTTCTTAAAATATAAAAAACACCAAAAAAAATTATTTTTATTTTTTTGTTTTAAAAACTAGTTTCTAATAACATAATCTCTGTGGGAACAATATTTTCTTATCATTATATTACTTGTTGTAATACATATACTTACGTATTCACTGTATACAATTTGTGTGTCGATCAATTGGTTCTTCACATAAGGTTTACATGCTTTATTCTTTTAAGCACCTAGTGTAGAAATTGAGTTCTTAGGTATTGTTTTTCATGTGTTGATAAATTTATATCTTTAAAGCTAAAACTACCTTAATTACAATAGAAAATACTGGTGGTTTCAAACATATGGATTTGCATAAAGATTCATAAAGATTCCAATCCATAGGAACAATTACAAGAAGGACAATTGTTCTTTAGACTCAAATAAGTAACAGAGACCTAAATAAGGAGTGGAAATGATAACCCATGGAATCTTTTCACAAGCTCTATATTAATTCGACCAAGCAAGCCTCACAACGTGAATTGATAATTAACACAATGGAAGTACAAAACAACATTATAAATTCAACACACAATAAAAACAACATTATAAATTCAACACACAATAAAAACAACATGTAGTAACAAAGAAGAAACTACAGTAAATACACTAGTGACGGTGTGCTTCACAGGCTCTTCTCTAAGCTAGCAGTACATATAAACATAACAAAATTCACACAGTATGTATTCAAACTAAATATAACAATCCAATTGAAGAGTCCAACATTTGGGACACAACTAGGGTAAGGAGATACAGACTCCTTATAGATTCACAACAAACTTACATGCATATAATAGACATAAGCAATATAAATTAATTATAGAACAGGTAGATTATTTACTACAACATAAGCAATTATTAGAAAGCTATGGGCATGCAATAAAGAAAGGAAAGATGGCATGCAATAACATATAGTAAATACACTTTATAATAAGAGTCTACATCTAGTATATTAATACATACAAGATAGAAACTCAAATTATACTAATGTAGTAATCTAAACATGCATAACAACATTGAAGAAGTCCAAAACCCAATACACAATCAGGTTAAAAAAGATACTGACTCTTTAATGACTGACTTAATAGAAAGCTATTAAGCATGAATAAGACAGCCAAACACAAGTAGCAATTAAGTTATACAATACTTTGAAAGCTAACAATAAAAATAAGTAGATAGATAATTCAATAAATGGAAAGTAGGTGATAAAAAATAGAAACTCTTTAATCAGAGTTAAAACTTCAATATGTAAAGATATACTCCATTTTAAACTCTAATTATATCAGCCACACATTTGAGCACAACATTAGATATAACGAGGTAAATCCATATAGAAACTGATAACTCTATGAAAATAGAGTTATCAATGCAATTTTTTACTTAATATTTATTCATTTTATTCAATAAGTAGTACTTTTGGGGTCAAAAATATTAAAATATGAACTTTATAGTGAAAAAGGATGAAAATATATTTTTTGAGATTTTTTTATGAATTTTTTAATATAGGACCAATCAAAACATGATACATGGATTCCATTCAAGTAAGGGGAGCCAATTGGAGTGTGTTGCGTGTACCGCTGACCAGTCATTGCCACATGGATTCCATGTAAGCAAAGGGGAGCCAATCAAGGCATTCCATATGAACCCGATGATATAGGCATTGCCACATGTTAACATGGCTTTCAATCCGAGTTTCACTACACAATCAATAAGTGTGACACTAGTCATCACGGGATTCATACATTCTTTCCACTGGGTGCCACACAATTTAGATCATGAATCACAACTTGCTATATGGCATTGACTCAACACACATTAACCACGACCAGTCTACCCCGCCACGCATCACACGCTAATTTATCCAGTATTGCTCATGTGCCACATGTTACAATCTCATTGGAGAACGTTGTTTAATTTCCTTTTTTCATCTCAATCCTTTAATTTCCTTAATTGCCCCAAAAACCTATAAGTCGAATTTGACATTTTTTTTATCTGGCTTTGGTACCAAAATGAGATAAAAATACAAAAAATTTAAAAGGAGATACAATAAGATGAAGATTCAAGAGGAGATTGGTGCTACAATTCAAGAAATTAATTGTACTTATTCTTCTTCTCCTTTCTTTATCAATTTTCATGTCTTTCTTTATGAAAAATATGAGATTTATGAATATAATTATGCATAGTTAATTATTAATTAAGTGGTTTCATGAAACCAATTTTCTACATATGATGATCTAATATTTTACCCTAATTATGATTTCAATTTAACTATATTATTTAGTCTGATTTTTATGCTATTAATTGTTTGACCAATAATTGATCTATAGAGGAAATTAAATAAATTTAAGAGAACTATTTAATCATTTGTCTTGATTAAATAACATTTATAGTTTCTAAACAAAGATGTATGATTCTTATGTATATGATTTATAATTGAAGAACTTAATGAGTAGTATACAATTTAATTGACATGAGAGTTTCATTAGGTTAATTACTATATGGTGTGTAATTTACTTGAGAGAGAAATACATGCTAGATTAGATTCAATTGATCATGTAATTGGTTAGTAATTATATTAAGAAGATTTTAGTTATTCACATGTTTTAAAAATTAGGGGATTAAGTATTTCTAGATATTTTGTCATATATCTTCTTAGCTATCAATTTTGCGTTAATTAATTACTACTACTTATTTTTAGTTCTTTTAATTTTGCTTTCTCAAAACACAAAAAAAAATGGATCTTTACATTTCAATTTTAAAATTAGTATATAATAACATAATTTATGTGAAAACGATATTTTCTTATCATTATATTATTTGTTTGCGATACGTATACATGTGTACCCATTGCATACAATTCGTACCGATCAAGTTTTTAGCACCGTTTCTAGAAATTATAAATATTAGAAATTAATTTTTATTTTATTTTAAGTTATTTTTTTCTTTATTTATTTTTTTCGTGATTTTAATTTTAATTTATCTAGTTGTTTTTATTTATTTATTTATTTTGATGTCTCCTTAGTGCTATTAAAAACATAGTTGGTTGTATTGCATAAGAAGAGTTCGTAAGGAAGAAATTTTGGCTTTAGATGTTAAAATCAAGCATATTTTGAGATCAATAAAAAAACAAGTTGTCACCCAAGTGAAAGAAATGACTAATCCATTAGAAATAAATAAAAATGAGCTATATTTAAGCAACTGTATACCTTTAATGGGTGACAAGGACATAGTTATGAATGAATATGCATTATGTTGGAAGGGTTGAATCCAATTATATAGCTACCAAATCAATGCAATCAATTATATCTCTCCTAGAAGTTGGTTAGCTACCTTTCATTTTGTTCTAGAATTTTTTATGAACAGTTATCTCTTGAGCATAGGTTTAAGTTTGGCCTTAATGGGAAAATAAAATAGAGCACTTAACAACATATCTTCACAAACCAAGAACTATGAGATCGCCCCTTTCATTCTATGGTGACGGAGGGATCATACCATACGAGCCTTTTTTTATGCTTTTCTTAGGGGTTTGGAGAAAGCTACAATCGATAGGATTTTCTAATCCTCCCTTCTCGAAAGGAAGAATGTGAAATTATTTTTTCTTTTCGTAAGGACCAAGAGATTGGATCTAATTGTAAGAAGAATGCTTGGTTGATAAATAACTCACTTTTTGGTATTCGACCCCCTCAGGTGCTACAAACGCCCGCAATCAGTACAATAGGATATGTCTATTTATCTATCTCTTAACTCAAAATAGATTGGTCCAAACAATTGCACTTTTTTCATTATAACCAGTAAAGAAAAGGTGCATGATTCCACAAATTACTTCTAAATAAATTAAGAAATCATATTGAAGAATAATAACATTTCATGATTTATTGGTAAATTTATATAAATTATTTTTCTATTGTGTTTAGTGTGCTATTTTGAATACTTAAACGATCAATTTTTTTGTTTTGTTTTAGTTTTCACCTTTCTCAATGAAAACATAGGAATGTTTAATTATGATCTAGATTGTATTTCTATGAATTGCAGTTTCCTTTCTCATTTTAGTTTCTTCTTTTCCTTTTTTAGAATATACCTTTTAACAACGAAAAACAACTAAAAATGGATTATTTAGCTCTATTGTTTGTTAGATTAACCATTATTTATTTCGTTAATTTATTAATTTATTCCTACGTTGTTATGGTGTATAGTATTAAAATAGCCAATATTCCTTTTTCACTTCATTGCTTCTTCTTCCATTTGTAAAATACATATGCTTCTGACAAGTAGGATAAATCAAAAAGGATTTGTAGATGTCATGTATAGAAGTTTTGTTGGCTCTTTCGTTAATTGGTAGAAATATCGGTTTGTCTACCATATATTTTCTTGATAAAAAAGAAAAAGATGGTTCCATATGCTCTATTTTATTATGTGAATTTGAATTGAGGAGCACTACCAAAGTTTTTCAAAAAAGGATTATCCTGACTTAGGTCTACTTTTGGCCTAGATTAACTAAAGTTAAATGGAGTCTCCATCATTCTGATTAAATCAAATATGAAACTTCTTACACCTTAAAGCTCATACAATGGAACAAAAAAATAATTTTTGAGGTCCTTATATTCATTATGTCTAGCATTGAATAAATAGAGTATTCACCTTATTAATATCTCATATTAATGATGGGTTCTATATTCGTGCCTAATAGGCACTTGAATGGAACCAAACCGCTTATCAGGATATTTTTCTCTTGTTTTGTTCACTAAAAATCATAAAATAAGACATCAATTTCTCAATAAGATCAAATCTTTTGATTACATGATCGACCGCTCTAAAAAAATGGCACGCGTGTAAACGAGGTGCTTTACCTAACTTGCATGTGTTAAGCATGCCGCCAGAATTCATCCTAACCGAATCCATTCAATTTATATAATAAAATGGATTATGAATCCTTAAGTTTTTGAGAAATCCTTTATCAGTGGTTATGAATAACTAATATTTCTCAATATTTTGAATCTTGGTTCCATAAATTAAAGGGTTTGCTTTGATTTTTAAGAATGGGTAACCTTTTCCCTTACCCATTTAGTGACTTTGGCACGAGATGTTCCCAAAATTGTTACTATCAAGTTGGGTGAATTCAATAATAGATGCATGTTGGCATTCTAGCCTTCCTTTTCCCATTTTTGATTGGATCCAAAATCAATTTTTGAATTCGATATGGGTAAAAGGTCTTCCTTTGTTATACTATTTAATTCTTAAGCTAAGTGGGCTTGTGTAACATAAATGGTACGCATATAGGAATTTAGTAAACTACCAGGATATTGGCTATTAATTATGAAGAATGAATATGAGTATAAAAAACAAATATAGAATTTCAAATAAATAAGAAATATTGGATATTTTAATATTATACAACATAACATATAGGAATAAATTAATGAAATAGCATTACAACGAAGTGTTGTATGCTGCATTCGAGAAGGAAGAATCATTCTTAAAAAGGAATCTATTGATTCTCTCCCAACTGGTTGGACCGTATATGTGATGATTTACTTCACAAGTAAGTTTAGGATGGCTTAGTTGCACCAGAAAAATAATAGAAGAAGTATTTGACTTCTTTATACATGCCTCTACTTGACTTGGGGGGATATAGCTGAGTTGGTAGAGCGTCGCTCTTGCAATTGGGTCGTTATGATTATGGGTTGGATTTCTAGTTGTCTAGACGATAATGAATAGTATCTTATACCTAAACCAATGGTTCACTTTTCTAAGTAATGGGGAAAAGGACTAAAACATGCCACTGAAAGACTCTACTGAGACAAAGATGGGCTATCAAGAACATAGAGGAGGTAGGATGGGCAGTTTATTAGATTTAGTATGGATCATACATTAACAGTAGTTAGAGTCAGCGGCTCTCCTAGTGTTCCTTCATCTAGGATCCCTAAGGAAGAGGATCAAGGTTGCCATTGTGAACAGCTTGATACACTATCTCCCTTAAACCCTTTTAGCGAAATACTGCAAAAGTAAGAAAAATACATGGACCGACCTCATCATTTCCACCACATATGAATTACGATATCATTCTAAAGATGACTTTAGCATCTAGGGATCATAGATTGACCATAGAACCATGTTCAATAAATAGAATGCATTAGTTGTCCACTTTCTAGTTAGGTAGTAAGGGTCAGAGAAAGGAAATCACTCATGCTTAAAATCAGAATTCTTAAGACTAAAGAGTTAAGGGAAAAGGGGGGAAAACTCTCTATTCCTAGTTCTCCTATAGCTAGATCCTCCAAAACCACAAGAATTCATAGTTAGAATAGTATTCCAACTCAACACCTTTTGAGATTTTGAGAAGAGTTGCTCTTTGGAGAGCATAGGATGATGAAGGTTGTAAGCTATATCTGGGGGGGAGTTATTGTATATCGTGGGCCTCTATGGTAGAATTAGTTGGAAGCCTAAGAGGTGGTGGTTTACCCTGTAGTGGATGTCAATGGTTCAAGTTCACTTATCTCGAACACATGAACTTAGCTGATATAAAGCTATGCGATAGAACCCAAATTTTTTATTTAGCAATTTGATCTATGCTATGATTTATCATTCATAGACATTGATAAGATCCTTTCATTTAGCAACACCTTAGGGGATGGCATAACCTTAAAGTTAAGAGAGAGGCTCAAACGAGGAAAGGCTTATGATGGATACGTAGGTACCCAAAGACAAGGATGGGTGTAATAAGTAACGAAATACTTCGGGGAGTTAAAAATAATCATAGATCCTAAGATAGCAAAATATATTAGTGACTTATCTAATTTTATTGTCAAAAAATTTGGGATCAATGATTGGACCATGCAAACTCAAAATATCTTTTCTTGGATAAAGGAAGAGATTACTCGATCAATTTCCATATCGTTCATGATATATGTAATAACTCGGGCACCCATTTCAAATGCATATTACATTTTTGCATAGCAAATTAAGCTATGAAAATCCATGAGAAGCAACTGGTCGTATTATAGTGCCAATTACCATTTAGCTAATAAACAAATAGATATCGAGGTTCCATAAATGGCACTTCCTAGCATTGTATTTGAAATAGTTGTGCAAATTTCTTATGATCTACAACTTAAACAAGTTCTTACTAATGGTAAAAAGGAGCTTTATGAAAACATGGAGATAAAGGGCTTATCTTTGAATAGGAAAAAAAGGCATCTAAAGGGTCCTAAAGGAATTGACTTATTCATAAAAAGCCTTGTTCTTTAGAGGATCTATCTCGTGTCTAGTACTGTATGGTTCCACTTTGTAAGAATTTCGAGCCATTCTCTTAAAGCCCATCCTCTTCATTATAAATGATCGGGCTAGGCATACTATATTTAATTTTATCACAATTAGTGATTAATAAAAAGAAAAAAGAAAGATTAAGGCCATTCCATTTTGACAAAAGACTCACACCCAAATTCCATAGCTTGGGGTCCGTAATACCGATCATTATTTTCCTACCCCCAAAGGGAAAGGTCCTTCCCTTTTTGGCTGATCCAATCCATAATGATGAACCCAAAAATATGACATTTTTGTTACCTAGCCAACCATTAGAAGAACAAAATATGATAGGTACACTAATTAGTAAGATTGAAGAAGTAGCAATTAATGCAAAAACATCCAATTGGAAAGCAATAGTCATGCTTCTAATCCTCTAATCTACCAATAAAATAATTTACACCCTTTGATCTCTTTATTTGCCAAAAAGTTGTAAAAATGCATCACGTAAGGAATTTACTATGAATCTATCATTGATTCTATCTAATTTATTACTGTTTTTGCCACTTTTTCTGGAAATGTTTTTCTATATTGACAATGTTACAAAAGGATATGTTGGATCACACATATCTTTATATATACAAAGAAATAGACCATACCTATAGATTCATATCTGATATCCTTTTATAAATAGAAATGGTTCAACTCTTAGGCCATATTCTATTCGTTATAAATATAAATTATCTTTCGCAGAGATGGCTGAGTGGTTGATAACCTTGGTCTTGAAAACCAGTATAGTTTGAAACAAAGAACTATCGAGGGTTCAAATCCCTCTCTCTCCTTTTTCTTTTTCTTGGTGAATATAATTATTGCCTTTCTTTATATTTGTTGCCCTTCTTTGTTTTATTACTTTTGCTTTTCAATATGATAAAGGGAAATGGCCCGACTAAGTGGGTTAGTCAAGCTAGAAAAAAATTAAAAAATTAAAATTATTAATATAAATATATAAATGAGTTGAAAAGAAAGGAAAAAAGGAATACCTTTTAAATAGGACCCGACCCATCCAATATGGATGTGGAGTTAAATTCAATTGATTCTTACTTTAAGCATTGGATCCATCGTCTCAATTATCAGTTAAGAGTAGTCATGGAAAGAATAGGTTCAAAATCACAATCAATTCCTTTTTCAAATATTGCGGTAGCTGCACAAGCCTTTCTAGTGTGCCATAAATGGCCTACAAATAAGAAAAATCCTAGAACAAATGAAAGGTAGCTAATTTATGAGTGCTTAAAGAGCATTAAAATTATCATTATTTAATATACTTTAATTGATTAAATAAATTTATATTTTTTATGATTTTACCATATATTTTATATAAATTTTTATTTTTAGAATCATAAGTATTTTTATTGTTTGATATTTTCGTTCAAAAATAATTTAAAGACTTGGAGAAAAAAATATTAGATGCAATATATCACAAATATGTTAAAAAAATGAGGAAAAGTCAAAAAATTTGAGAAAAGGAAAAAACTTCCCAAATACAACATCAGAGCGCATTCATGTTGTGTCAACGCATGTCCCTATGCACACCATGTTGCGCCATGCCATGTCAACGCCTCCACACGTGTGTCATTTTTCTCCAAATGTGTCCAAGATCAATTTTTGAGATATTTTTCCATTTTTTTAGTTTTTTTCTTACCTATAAAAAGACCCTCTCTCCTATTGTAAAAACACACACCTAAAAAAAGCTCTTCTCTTTCTCTCTGTTGAAAGCTTTCTTAGCTTTTTTAGTTTTAAAGTTTTTCTCTTTTTGAGAAGAACTAGTTATGTTTTTTTGTAAATTTCTAACTCTTGATTCAATAAACAGAAATGCAAATCCGTTTGTAGGTTTTTCATAAACGGAATTAGCGTCAAAATTATGTAAAGATTCTTTTGAGATATCATTTTAAAATGAATTTTTTACAGTTATTTTTATGTTTTATTCTTATATGTTATATTTAATTTGTCTGTGATTAAATTGAACATGACTCGCTATTTGTAAATATGATATAATAATAACGATGTTATGCTTGCAAACTATTAAATAGTTAAAATATTTCTATAAAATAAATTGATTTTGTTTTTATTCAAGATTTTATATTAAGAATGTTAGAGATAAATATATTATTTTTTATTGAAAACTTAAATCTAAAAATTAGATTTTAAGATTTAATTATCGAATCTAATTTAGAGTAATGCTCTTTTATTTGTTGGTATAATCGCCTCGTAGTTAGAGTAAAACTCTATTTCAAAAATATTTATAAGAATTATTACTCCAAAAAGTATTGATAACATATTTTCAGTAATAGTTTTAAAACTTTAAAGTTAGTATTCGGATAATTAAATTCTTAAGTTTAATTTAAACACATTGAATAGAATTTAAAATGTCTAACCGAACTAAAGGTAGCATTTAAATGGTTCATTTTCAATCTCTTAGAAAAATGGAATTAATATAATTAACCAAATTAATTATCGACCTCACTCATAGGTGTTAATTGATTTGTTTAAATTAACAAAGAATATCTAACCCTACCAAAGTTGTTATTTATACAAAAAAAAATCAAAAAATATCAATTTATATTTTTAATAACCTAGATAAAATAAGTAAGCATAATTAACTTAATTATTATATACATAAATACTCCACTATTATGAATGATAAAATTTTGCATAATTGTTTATTGAATTCATATCTATGTTTATTTTTTTATGTTATTATATTAGGAAACAATAATTAAAATATCGTGACAAGATGTTTAGGATTTAATTTTATTTTTAAAAGTCTTAATAATAAATTAAAAACGACATATATTCCTTCATTAGATTGACCTTGAGAGTATACTTATCAGTTTTTATAAAATGATTCATGAACTTTCGAAAGTTTTATAAATATAAAACCAAAGTATTTGTAGGATTGGTGTTGCTAACCCGATGTGAGTCCTACTCATCATGTTTTTGGCATCATTTTTAGGGAATTAATAGAGTTTTGAAATTATTTATAAAATTTTAAAAACTTTTTGTGTTGTAAATATATGTGATTTTTTATCTAGTTTAAAAAAACAAAAAAATAAAATTTAATTTATTTAATTCTTTTCTTTTCTAAAAAAATTAAAAATTATATTAATTTATTTAATTATTTTCTTTTAAAAAAACTTTTTAAGGTTTAATTGTTAATTTTTTTCTTTTAATTTTAAATTTATTTTAACTTAGTTTGTGTATTTTATTTAATTTTTAATATTTAAAAAAAATTATTTAAATAATGAGCTCTAAAAAAACTAAATGTGTAATAGCATAAAAAGTAAAGATATAAAAAAGTTTGTCTAAGAGACTATTTCTTAGAAACCTTTGTGACACTAGTCTTTCATATAAATGTTGTTCTATCTAAAAGTATGGTTTTTAAGTAGATTTTGCCCCATCATTCTTTTCTAGGAGCTCTCTTAGTTAAAATTGATTATGTTATTTAACTTATAAACTAACTTAACTGTTCTAAATATTGTTTGATATATCATGTATAAAAATGTGTTTGTATTATATATTAAATAAATTTTATTATATTTTGTCTAATTTAATAATGTATATTTATTTGTAAATAAAAATGTGTTTGTATTATATGATAGATAGGGTGTATTATAAATATTAATAGTTTAAGTATGTATAATAATATGTATCAAAATTTGTATAAAAGTTGTTTGTATTATATATATTTTAAAATCTGTATAATTATTTTTTTATTTTTTTCTTTATTTTTCTTTATTTCTTTTATCATTTGCTTTTATTTTTTTCTTTTTCTTTTACTTAATTTTAATTTTTATTATTTAGTATTTATTTTAATACTTAGTGTTAGATTAGTTTAAAAAACAATTCTGAGACTATCTCTAAAATTTTAATGTTTTCAATTACAATCTGTGATAAAAGAATATAGTTGATTTCTTAGATCTAGGTATAACTGTGTTTTGATGCCTTAGTTATTTGACTTACACCTAGAAATGGGCTATCTAAAACTCACGATCATTTCCTAATTTTAAGTAAATAAAAGTTTTGAAAATCCATAGGACTTAACTTAAAAAGTATAGGTAGACAAACTTGTAATACCTATAAGTTTGATTGACTCAATGATGTTGGGACATTGAATTTACTTAAAATAAAATCTCTCAATTTATGTCTTGTTAAGACTTTAAGCTAAGGGCTGGATAGGAGTCAACCCATCCTTTTAGGTAATTTTCTTTTTATTTCTTTTATTTATTTAATTTCTTTTGTTTATTTTAGTTTAATTGCATGTGAATAATTTTAAATTGTTAAAACTAAAAATATTTTTTGAGATGTTAGAAGTTCACAATTATTTGTCAATGCAAACTTTAATGATGAACATGATGGATATACCTGCATTTCTCCATCACTACTTTCACGTTCTTAGAAAATAGGTAATTTTTCTTCTCTTTTCTCTTTATCTTTAACTTACAAATGTTACATTGAGGACAATGTAAGTTCTAGATTGAGGGTGGTGAAAAGTTATCATGCTTAATTTCCAAAATTTAAAAAAACATTATGTTCACATTTTCATTTTTATTATGTTTGATTTATTTTCTTGTGTAGTTTAGTAATTTTTAAAATTTTAGGATTAGTTTTAAAAAATTTCTCACAAAAATTTATCATTTCTTTAAATTAAATTTAAGTAAATAGTTATATCTTTTGTATTGTTAGATTATTTTTTGTCATAAGTAGTATTTCATGATAAAGTGTGAGAATTATAATGAAGCCAAAATCAATGTATAGGAATTAGATAGTAGAGACTACCCTTGTGAGATATAATTTGAGCCTCATTTCCTTTATTCTGAGTGAAATATATTTTTTCTACTCCAAATACATTTCTTATTTTTTCAAATTTTTAGATAATATTTATAGGTATTAGCATTGAATGTTAGGATTTTGACATCTAGTAAAGTGTCATACGTTGTTTTTACTGCTTAGACTGAATGACTTAAGTATAAATTTATAGTATATGTCTTTATCTCATTCATGCATGACTTATACCAAAAAGAGACATATGTAAATCCCTAAAAAGTCATTGCACTTTATTCATTTCTATAAAGCATGTATCTTGAAATTTTTTATTTAATGATTTTGATTGAGGCATGAAAATAATTTTGTGATTTCTTTACGAAATCCTAAACATTCAATTCATTTCATGAGATTAAAGTTATGCACTATTTTGAGCCTTTCTTCTTCGATAAGTATGCATACTTATTAGTTCATTTCTAAACATAAATTATATTCGCATTCGTCTTAGTATGAGTGCTTGAACCCATAGATTCAGTGAATTGAGAGTATTGACTTGTAAGGATAGATTCGACTAATTGGGTAAATTTAAATTGAAACATTTTTTGAAGTATGGAAATGATTTTCAACTAATTATTATTATTATAAACTATGACTGTTTAAGAAGTTGAAAATAACTTATGCTTTAGATTTTAATTATGATCTTAAAGGAGATTAAAAAACGTGAGACGTTTTTATGTTTTGTTTTATTTTGTTTGGTTTTCTTGTTTTATTTTAATTTATTTTTAAGTTAATTTTTTATTTTATTAAGTTTTTATTTTGTTATAATTTTAGTTTTTGAGTTGTTATTTTTTTATTTTAAGTGTTTATTTTTGTTATTTCTTTTTAATTTTTACATTTAGTTCAATGTTTATGGGTATTATTACTGAAAATTCTCACGAGACTTAAACTCGTCCACTAGGACAACCTAGGGGTTTAAAGGCTTGTTACATACATAAATACAACCATGTCAATCCATTGAAGTGATTTAGGATAGTTTAATTTAGTTTTTAGTGTAGTTTTTACTACTTCTCTTGCTAAGGGACTAACAAGAAGCTAGTTGGGGGTTGTGATGAGTGCTTAAAGAGTACTAAAATTATCATGATTTAATATATTTTAATTGATTAAATATATTTATATTTATATGATTTTATCATATATTTTATATAAATTTATCTTTTCGAAATGAAATGTATTTTTATTATTTTTCAGGTATTTTCATTCAAAAATAATTTAAAGACTCGAAGAAAAAAATACTGGATGTAATACATTACAAATAAGTAAAAACAATGAGGAAAAGTCAAAAAATGGAAAAAAACAAAAAGCCTGCCCAAATCTCGTGTCAAAGCACGTTCATGCCGTGTTAGTGCCTGCACATACCATACCGCCCATGCCCCTATGCGTACCATACCGTGTTAGCGCTTGTTGAGCACACTATGTCGCGCCCATACCGTGTCAACACCCCTACACGTATGCCATTTTTGTCCAAATGCGTCCAAGATCAATTTTTGAGATATTTTCCCACTTTTTTAGCCTTTTCTCACCTATAAAAATACCCTCTCCCCCCATTGTAAAAACACACACCTAAAAAAAAAAGCTCTTATCTCTCTAGCTTTCTCTCTTTTGAAAGCTTTATTAGTTTTTTTAGTTTTAAAGTTCTTCTCTTTTTAAAAAGAACTAGTTATGTTTTTTTGTAAATTTCTAGTTCTCGATTCAATAAACGGAAATGCAAATTCGTATAAAGGTTTTTCATAAATGGAATTAGCGTCAATATTCTGTACAGATTCTTTTGAGGTATAATTTTAAAATGAATTCTTTATAATTATTTTTATGTTTTATTCTTATATGTTATATTTAATTTGACTATGATTAAATTTAACACGACTAACTATTTGCAAATAACGTTGTTATGCTTGCAAAATATTAAATAGGTAAAAAATTTCTATAAAATAAATTGATTTTGTTTTTATTCAAGATTTTATATTAAGGATTTTAGAGATAAATATATTATTTTTCATTAGAAACTTAAATCTAAAAATTAGATTTTAATGTTTAATTATCCGGTCTAATTTAGAGTAGAGTTTTTTATTTGTTGGTATAATCGCCTGGTAGTTTGAGTGAAACTCTATTTCAAAAAATATTTATAAGAATTATTATTCGAAAATAAATTGAAAACATATTTTCATTAATGGTTTTAAAACTTGAAAGTTAATACTCGAATAATTAAATTCTTAGTTTTAATTTGGATATCTTGAATAAAGTTTAAAATGTCTAACTTCAGCAAATGTGTCATTTAAATTGTTCATTTTCAATCTCTTAGAAAAAAAAATTAATTTAATTAAGAAAATTAATTATGGACCCCACCCATAGGTATAAATTGATTTGTTTAAATTAACAAAGAATATCTAACCTCATCAAAGGTAATATTTATACAAAAAGAGAGTATCAATAAATAAAAATTTATATATTTTATAACCTAGATAAAATGAGCAAATATAATTAACTTAATTATTATATCCATAAATACTCCAATATTATGTATGATAAAAAATTTCATAATTATTTATTGAATCTATATCTATGTTTATTTTTTAATGTTATTAGATTAGGAAACAAAAAATAAAATATTATGACAAGATGTTTAGGATTTAATTTCGGTTTTATTAGTTTGAATAGTAAATTAAAAACCACATATATCCATTCCTTAGATCGACCTTGGGAGTATACTTTTTATTTTTTATAAAATGATTCGTATACTTGCGAGAGTTTTACAAATATAAAACCAAAGTATTTGCAGGATCAATGTTGCTAACACGATGCCATTCCTGCTCATCACTAACCAAGGAGTACATAAATCCCAAAAATACATAGTTTATCCTTTAAAATAACTACGCTAGTCGGGGAACGCAATAAATAGTTACCTAAATGGTAGGTCCTTGAACGGATCCCATGTTAGCCCCAAGACATTGATCTATAACTAGAAAAGTAAATGCTTGAGCTTGAGAAGCTTCTAGTCTAGTAGACTCGTAAAACTTACTAGGATAAACGGTATTATTGAACTACGTAAAGGAACAATAAAGCCAAAAATAGACAAAGAGGTTAAACTATAAGACAAGTAGGCCTCTTCATACCATACAATTGCACTTCCCCAAGTATACAAATGGAACCTAACCACATATGTCTTCCAATTATATCTTTTAAATCATCTATACTAACAATCTACCCTTCTTCTCCAAAGGGGGATTTTCGTAAATAACCAAATATAATACTTGCACTAAGGGTCAAGTTGGTAATTTTTCTTACATATCCCCTTCCTAGAGCCTAGGTATCATATACACCCCCAAAATAAAGAGTCTTGAACATAAGAAGAAAATCACCTATATCTAACGAGTTAAGTAAATACTCAAAATTGTAATCATTTTATTTCTATCTTTCCATACATAATAGAAAAATGAAAAACAAATTTCAAGAGTCTTAGGTCCCAAAAGGGCATTATAAATACCACCAAAGTCCAATACTATAGACTAAATTAAGTGAAGCACTCCAGACACAAAGTACAAAAATGTGTATAGAACTTTTCCCCTAGGACCTACCCCAATCTCGAATAGCTAGGTGGGGAAGTAAAATTAATCCTTATTCATACATAGGTTTCTTTAGGTATGAAATGAGCTACTTCAAATAGGTTCATGCTAATCTATGATTAATTCAAGATAAGCTACATAAGCTCCCAGTAATTTACCAGATAAAATGATAGGTCGAGCATTCTCGGCCCACCAAGCAAAACAGATGGTTTCTTGGTCATAACCATAAACTATTAGCAAAAGTATAAACTATAGTGGTTAAGAAGTTGCATCTTTTCAAATAGGAACTTGCTAATCTATGGATATACCATGAAGTTACAAAGGTTGTACCAGTGAACCAACCTCCTAAAGCGAAATAGGCACAAAGAAAGAGCAATAGAGGTTATCTATATTATTATCATCATTATCATTTATGATATATTTAATTTAATTTTGAATATCTAGATTTATTATCTATATTATTATTTGATATTTATCTCATTAATTATTTTAATCCTATTGTAATAGTATAATCGACAATCAGACTAAAATTATTAATCAAATATCACCTATTTTTTATATATTTCTTGACTTTAATCTCTCCATTCTCATTTATAAAATTAATTAAGTCACTTAATTTTAACTCTTATTATTTGAATGAAAAAAATCTATTATTTATCAATTTAAATGTATCTAAAAGTAAAATTATTCATAAAATAATCAATCAATAATTATTGGAGATGTTTACAATAACTAAAAGTTTTATTAACACATGCAAATACACGTGCTTAGTTTTGTTTTGGTAAAATAATATTTTATTATTATGATTTAAGATATATATATTTAACTTTTTATAATGGTATATAAAAATAGTTAAGATTTATATGAGAGATGAGAAAGAAAATAATTTTTTAAATCTCAAATATTGAAAATAATCTTTAATGATCAAATAGGATTTTTTATTTGACATAACAAAGGAGTGCAAATTAAGATTTAAAAATGAAGGAATAAATTTATAGTTTAGAGGAAAATAAAATAAAATAATATATTTAAAATTTATAGAAATAAAATAACAATATAATAATATTGAATGTAATTTAATTGAATAGAGTTCAACATTGAATATATTTAAATGATCATAATTTTATTTGAATGGTATCTAATTGAATGATGTTTAATGTGAAAAGATTGTCTAATTTTTTTTAATAATAAAAATATATGAATTTATTAAAAATGATGTTATTTTTATAATTATAAATTTTATGTGTATTATTTTTATTATTTTTGTTAATTTAATTTGGTTATTATTTACGTACTTACGTTTTCTTAATACATCTATATACTTATATTAAGAGTAATTATATAGTTTGTTTCAAATCAAATAAGATTTATATCTCAAAGAATGCTTTTTTTTAAAGATTATTTTCATGTTTAAAAAAACTTTATAATTTGTGTGCAACTAAATAAGATTTGTATTTCACATTTTAACCTCCTCGCAATGAAGACTCTCTCTTCTCCCTCGCATAACTTACCTTTTCCAAGCTCTGTGTTATTGCATTGCTTTATTTGCTTACCTGTTTTATTTGTTCTATTACATTCAGGCTATTAACTTCAGTTTTCAATTCTGATTTTTCTATAAATTTAACCCCAAAACACGTCATTCTGTCTTTCCTATATTTCTCCACAAAGCTCTAATGACTATATGAAAATAGAGTCATTAGTGTACTTTTTTACTTAATAATTACTTATTTTATTCAATAAAAAGTATTTTTATGGCCAAAAATATTAAAATATAAACTTTTTAGTGAAAAAGGGTGAAAATATAATTTTTGAATTTGTTTTGAAATTTTTATGGATTTTTTATGAATTATTAACGCAGGACCAATCAGGACGTCATGCAAGCACGAAGAACGAATCACGTTATGCCACATGTGAAGAGGATGAAACGCATGCAACATGTCAACATGGCATTCAATCCGAGTTCGAAAATTGGTCAACGTGCCATACCACGTGTCGCTACCCATGCGCCACGCCATCCGTCTCTACGAATCACATCGCGCCATATGTTGTTGATTAAACGAGCATTGAATCTGACGGGTCTCCTTTTCCATGCGTCACTCCCTGATTTTCCAAGTGAATTTCTGATGCCATGTGTTGCGCTGTGATTGGCTGGAATTGTCAGTTTTGCTTGTTTTGATCGTAACCCTAAATTTGAAGTTGATCTGACGGTCCAGATCCCACCTAAGCTTTATTTAAGCTCTTAATCACTCCATAAACCCTAAGTGGCCTTCATTAGCATAATTTTGGTCAGTTTTGTAGCTAAATAGAAAGAAAAATACAAAAAAATCAAGAGATGATACAATTTTGGTGAAGATGCAAGAGAAGATTAATACTACAATTCAAGAGATTGATTGTATTTCTTCTTCTACTCTTTTCTTTATCTTTTTTATGTCTTTCTTTATGAAAAATACGAGCTTTATGAACACAATTATGTGTATTTAATTTATTAATCTAGGGATCTTATGAACCCAATTTTCACCATGTGATGATTTAATATTTTACCCCAATTATAATTATAATTTAATTATATCATTTAATATTATTTGGCCAACAATTTATCTATAGAGACAATTAAATAGATTTAAGAGAACTATTTAATTGTTTGTCTTGATTAAATAACATGCATAGTTTCTAGGCAGATATGTATGATTCTTACGTATATAATCCATAATTGATGAACTTAATGAGTAGTATGCAATTTAATTGACATAGTGTGATTAAATTAATTACTATATAGTGTGTAGTTTACTTGAGAGATGAATACATGCTAGGTTAGATTAAATTGATCATGTAATTAATTGATAATTATATTGAGGGGATTTTAGCGATTCACGTGTTTAGAAAATTGGGGGATTAAGTATTTCTAGATATTTTCTCATATATCTTTTTAGTCACCAAATCTGATTCAATTAATTATTGCTATTTATTTTTAGTTATTTTAATTTTTCTTCCTTAAAATATAAAAACACAATAAAAATTGATTTTTAGTTTTTTTTTGTTTTAAAAATTAATTTTTAGTTTTTTTGTTTTAAAAATTAATTTTTAATAAAATAATCTCCATGGAAATGATCTTTACTTATCATTATATTACTTGTTACGATACGTATACTTATGTATTCATTGCACACACAATTTGTGTGGTGTTCAAGCCCCTCATTGAGGTTAGAGTTTTGCTTCAAGTTCTATAGCAATTGTACTCATAGCCCACCCATTTTTGCTGAACTGATTTTATCAAAATTTTATTGCCATTTGGCCTTGATTCATACATACTTTGCTTTGCATTCCCATATTTACTAATCATTTCTACCTCCACACGAATACAATCCTTGTTAACTAAAATTTTGGTAACCACTTTCTTGCATGGTGGATTTTACCTCAAGAAGTGCAAAGATCTCTTGCACAAGCATCATTTTATTTCCTATTTCACATATTACTTTCAATATAAATACTATATGGTTTTCTTACTTCTCTGCCATAAGCTTTAAATACACACAAAAACTACACAAACATAATTCTTATTTCCTTCGTGCCTTAAACATCAACTAATCAAATGAGAAATAGAAATCCTAAATCCCAATTTATTTTTTATTATGTTAGTGGGGACTTAGTCACACAAACTCAAAACTTGACTTGCTCAATCCTTGAAATTGAACTAGAAGAAGTTCTAGATGATGTTGTCTTTTCAGAAAAATCCAAGCTAGTTGGTAAAATCTTATCCAATCATCATATTCAAAAATCTCAAGTTCATAATGTTGTCTTTAAAGCATGGAATTTACAAGGTGTTGTGGTTATAGCTTTAATGGATCGTTACCAGAATATTTACTCCTTCTCTTTCACTCTCCATGCTGATCAACAATTGAGTGGATGCATTACCCAATTTTTTATAGCTAGTTATCTGGTAGTTAGGAAAAACTTAGATGGTTCTTACATTTCAATTAAATTTTTTTTTATTGATTTTGAATATGAATGTTTTACAAGATTTTATACTCTATATGGATTTCTCACTCATAGTATTAAGGATTGTTCTTTAACAAAATGCAAAATTTTCAAGGCTTTCCAAATGTTTCCATTCCAATCTTTGGAGAATGGCTTCGAGCTGGTTTTGAGAACTCTTCTCCTATTACCCAACACTGGGATTCTCAGTTGGTGACTACCTAGATACACCTTACCCCTACTATCCACCATAACCAACCTACAAATATACAAATACCTTTGAATCTACCATATGATAATTCCAATGATAGCAATGCATCCTACTTTGTTGCACAACAACAAGTTTTTTCTGAAAGAGCTAACATAATATACAATGAAGTTCAAACTATCTTCCAAATGGCTCAATTCTTATATATTACTGACTTCACAAACTATGTTTATGAATGGATTTCACACTTTGAAAGTAATTCTATTGATGATAATCTTCGATAAAATATTTTGTCTTGGCTTACTGTTTTTGAGTTAGACATTAACATGAATTCTATTCATAGGAAACTAAGATGAACATAGGTCATCACCTTACCGACTCAGTTTATAATAAAGCATTTTTTTGTCTATCTTTAGCTGAACATGTCTTTCTTGAATTGTTTCAATTCCATTCTTCCACCAACTAACCACCCTCCATCTAATTTACCCACTGCTCTACCTGTTGTTTTACCCATAAATTCCCTACCTCATCACACCAATGTTGCTTTGAATCCTTCCACTACTTCAATTCACCATTCATTATAATCTACTATTCAACTTACACTAGTTTATCTACCTCATTTTGGGTCTTACCTCAAAGGAAAAAATTGTACTTTAAGATAGTTTGTCTCTTTCAAAAAGGAAGGGTACTGCTAAAGCTTCATTATTCAAGAAAAGGACAAAGTGTTACTTTGGATTCAGAGTCACTAATATGTTTAAATGATCAATTGATGTTAGTAAATAAGTGACTATATTATTGGATAATTTTGATAGAGAGAATATTGGAATTACTCTGGAAAATAAGGTTTTGATTAAAGACGGGGAGGCGGCCTTGAACGTTCCCCTACAAGTGCCATGAGTTTTTTATGATGGAATGATCGAGTTTTTGTTAGACCTCGTGCCAAAAGAGCTCTACATTACTTGGTTTGTAAGAATAATCCTTCAATCATTTAGCTAATGGAAACCAAGGCTGGTGAAGAATCTTCCAATGATACTAGGCATAGTTTAAATTATCCAAATAGTTTTTTTATTCCTACAGTTGGTTTAAGTAATGGTTTTTTCCTTTGTTGGAATCTAGCCATCGAACTAAAAATTCAATATGTAGGCTCTACTTTTATTATAGTTAAAATTGTTCACCCTTTTTATGCAATGGATAATTTTTTTTTATGTTTTGCTTATAGCCCTCTGTATTATAAAGCTAAACTTGCAACTTGGGATAAAATTTTACACCTTTTTTATTCAATTAATAATCTTTGGTTATTGATTGGTGATTTCAATGACACTATTCATCCTTCAGAAAAATGGGGGGCAAACTTGTTTATTTTAATGATCGAAACAACCTCATTCACTTTATGAGTTCTACTAGTTCAGGATCTAGATTTATTTGGTGTAATAAAAGGAAATTTATGATTATATTCATAAAATACTTGATCGTGCCATTGCCAATCCAAGATGGATACATTTTTTTTTCCTAAAGCTATTATTACCAATCTTCCTTTCTTTACCTCTGATCATGCACTATTATTACTTTGTCTATAAGGTTTACGTAAACCCTTTTTAGCTAGGCCTTTTAGATTTGTTACTGCTTGACTTCGAGATTCAAATTGTGAACCACTCATTCAAGATGTTTGGTTCAATTCAATTAATAATTAAGAGGCTTTTATTGAAAAATTAAAGAGGTTATTTTCAGAGTTATTTGTCTGGAATAATGAGCATTTGGGAATTATTCAAGATAATTTGAAAGTTCTTGAGGCAAAATTGAAGGATATTCACACTCACAGGTCTGGAAAATTCCACTTAGATATTGAAAAGTCTCTTAATTAGGAATTAAATGAACAATTATTAAGGTGAGAAACTCTTTGGCATCAAAAATCAAGGAAACTTTGGATCACAGATGGTGACTGTAATAAATATTTTTTCATGCTTTCATGCTTATCAGACGAAGGTCAAATCATATATCGACTCTAAAATTTCCCACTGGAATAATGTCTTGGGATCATAACACTATTGAAAATACTTTTGTTTAACATATTCATGATTGTTTTATAACTTCCAACCACCCTTTATGCAAAGATTTATCCATTTTATTTCCTTCAATCATTTCTAACAACCAAAATTCATCTCTGGTAAGTATTCCTTCTCCTATAGTAATAAAGAAAGGTCGTTAGGATATGCATTCCCTCAAAGCTCTTGACCCATATGGTTTTCAACCTATTTTTTACAAACAATGTTAGCATATTATTGGAAAAGAAATATTCAATAAATTCAAAATAAATTATTATTGGGGTTCTCAATCCAACTTGAAACTCAACCTTTATCTCACTAATCCCTAAAAATTCAACTCTCATAGAAGTTCTCACTTTAGACCTATCAATCTTTACAATATAGTCCACAAAATTATTTCCAAAATTTTGGTTAAAATATTAAGATCCATTCTGAGCTTTCATATATCTTTACTTCAAGCAACTTTTATTCCAAGTTGGCCGATTTTTGAAAATACATGAATTGCATAGGAAGTTGTATCCATCGTAACAAAGAAAAACTTAGGTAAAGGAAGACTAATTTGTATTAAAATTAATTTACAAAAAGCATATGATAAAGTGGAATGGATTTTCTTTCTACATATTATGTAAACTATGGGTTTTTTTTCAAATTCACTCACTCATTTGGCAATGTTTATCTACTAGGAGCTTTTCTATTTTCTTAAACGTTTCTCCATTTAGGCATATTGTACCGTAACATGGTCTTAGACTAGGTGATCCTCTTTCACCTTACCTTTTCTTATGAGTGGTTGAAGGCTTTTCTAGATTGATTTCTAGAGCTGAACATATGGATTTACTTCATCGTATGAAAATTTCTTGAAATTCCCCTTATATATCCCACTTATTCTATGCAAATGATATTTTAAAATTTTTAAAGGCCAATACAAGGGATCCTACAAATATTCTACAAATTCTTGACAATTATTGTCTTTGGTCTAGACAGTCAATTAACTTTCAAAAATCTTCCTTGTGTTTTTCTTGAAAAATGTCCACCCTTTACTAAAATAATAGATTTTCACTATTATTCATATATTCGAAAACTTCTATTCTATTGCTTACCAAGGTCACTCTCTTCCTATTGGTCAAAAATAGAAACATGAGTTTCAAGGTACTTTACATAAATTGAAGGCAGGTTGGATAGTTGGAAAGCCAAACTTTTATGACAAGTTGGCATATCAAATCTTATTAAATCTATTATACAAAATAACCCCATTTACTCATGAGCATTTTTTGCTTACCAATTGGAATTTGTAATTTTGTTAATAGTAATGTGGAGAAGTTTTGGGGGATGAGAGGTTCAAATAAATCCCATTATCTATCTCTCATACCTTGGAACGAAATTTGTTTACGTAAATACTTTGGTGGTTTGGGTTTTCAAAAGTTTAAGGATTGCAATGCTTGCAAAGGTTGTCTAAGATATTTTAAAACATTTATAGAAACTACGGGTGAAATTTTATACAGGCAAATATATTCAACATCATTCCTTTTTAAAGTTTCTTTTAAAGCATTTGGATTCTTTTATTTGAAAAGGTATTATTTGGGTTGGAATTCTCTGAAAGATGACATTTGTTTTAAAATTTTAAATTACTTTGATATTAATATTTGGACATACTCTTGGATTCTTGGTTTATAGAATCAAACTTTATCTGTCCAGTTTTATCAAAATTCCCATTTTTAGATTACATCTTTGCATGATTTGTGCCAAGGCCAAACTTTCTTAGATTGGAATGTGAATATGTTAAATAAGGTTTTCAAGTTGAATATCTCTTATTTAATTCATAAACTTCAACCTCCTTCAGTGAAAGATCATGTATCTATTGAATGGTTTGGTATTAGAACCCTAATTTTACTATCAAATATGCTTATTACATTCTAGTATCCAACACAAATATTCCTAATCAACATGGTTTTTGGAGATCACTTTGAAAAAACAAGATTCATGGGCGCCATAAACTAGTTATCTAGAAAATTCTGTCAGAGGATGGGTGCAAAACAAAGACTGAGTCATTTTATTAATTTTACAGATTTAAATTGCCCTCTTTGTCATGAAGAAATGAAAACTGAAGCTCATACCTTTATAAGATGTGTCATATTACAATTGTGGTGGAAGCACTGGTATTGGAGTTTAAACTGGAGTTTTTTGAAAAAGTTGGATATATGCACCTACATATGATTTATTTTAAATCTTTCAAAGCACTTTCTTCCTCCTAATTCATCTCAACAACTTTTTCTCTTACATTAGCAATAATGATGAAAGGGTCTGGTTGTTATACAACAAAATTCTTTTTGATGGTTACATGCTTTCCAACCATTCTACCATAAATGACATTTCTTAGAGAATTAATAAATTTCAAAAGCTAATGTTGAATTATTTACTTATTACTCGAGACTACAACTTTGAGATTGATGTTGATATTCCATTAAATTGACAACCTTCTCCTTTAGATGTGTTCAAGTTCAATTTTGATGCTTCATGGCACAATGAATCTTCTACTATTGGTTTTAGTATGTTTGATTAATATGATCGTCTACGATTTATATGGACCAAATCTATCATTTCCTCATCTGTTGAGTTAGTTGAAACCCTTGCTTTTTAATATACATTTCAGTATGCTTTAAAGTTAAAACATCTGGCGATTTACATTGAAGGAGACAACAAACAACTCATAAATGCTTTCAACAATAAATCTTTTTGTGATTTCAATCCAAAAGTTTTGGAATATTATTCAATCATCTAAAGCTCTCATCCATCACTTATCCATTTCTGTGAGATGGATTTTGCATCTTAACGATACAATAAGTCATAATCTTATTCATTGGTCATGTCTTCACTTGAAGGAGTCAACTTTGATGAGTTACAGCTCTACATCTAAAATGGCTACCAAACAGTAGACTATGACTTCGGTATTTTCTTTATAGCAAAAAAAAAAAAAAAATTTGTATCACAAAGGATGGTTTTTACAGGTAAGATTGTAAATTTACTTTTATTTTTAGCATATTTTCGAAGAAAATAATTTTTTTAGATAAAAAGGTTATATAGTTATTATAAAAATAAATTTTAAGTTTTATACTTATTTTTATAATATGTTACTTATATTTTTATTAAAAAATAATGGTACATAGACAAAATAATTTTTTTTCATTTTATTTTTTGATTTTTCCCGATACGATTTTAACTTAAATAAATAGTAAGTGAAAGAACAGAAATAAATAAATAAATAAATAAAAACATTAAAAATAATTATTTATTTTTGTAAAATCATTTTTTCATATCAAGACTAAGTTATTATAAAAATATATATTTTTATAATAAGTATGTAAAGTTAAGCTTCCATTTTTCTTAATAAAACCTTTTTGAGTGGCTTACTTTCCAAATATTTCAAGCCCGTTTTTTCTATCCGTGGGATAAAATTGAGTTAGTTACCATAATAATATCTAAATTTAGCAAATGATGTATATTTTCATTCATGTTTTTAAAAGTTTTAATTTTGATACTCATTGATATAAAATTGTTTAAATTAATATCTTACTTTATAAAATATTTTTAATTTATTACTCTAATTTATAATTTTAGTATCTATTTTTTATCCATAATTTTAAATATTTAAACCATTTAACGGGTATGGGATGAAACGTTTTTACCAAACTCAAAAATAAAAGTAGAGAACTTTGAAACCTATCCTCTAAGCGCCCAACGTTAGCTGATCCTCACCACAGCCGTTTTTGCCTTTTGGCTTCGCCGTTTTGTCCCTTTGTTGTCACTCTTGGCCGTGGTTAGTTCTTCTTCCCCTTTGTTGTCGCCGTTTTGGGGGCATTATTAGCATATCATATTTTCATTTGAAAAATGTTTTGATTGCAGAGAAATTTTCATTGCTTGCTTATCAATTTCTTGTTTGTTATTCATTCTATTAATTTTCTAGTATGATTATTTCAGTTCGTTTTGCTGTTTACAATATCGGTTCTGTCCAAGCAGTTGCGAGTATGATGGGATAGAATTTTGATTTGGCATATTTTTACCATCTTGTGGTTGAATGCTTCAGTATCAAAAATCCTAATTGAGAGCTATAACTATTGAAGAAGATAAAGCTATTAAGTCTTTGCTTCATGGTGTATATTGTTGACGTTTTTACTTATTGATTAGTGATTAGTGATTAACAGCTTCATAGGAAAGGAATTTTTACCCTTTCCCCGTATTTTTTTGTAGGCTATGTATGTCCCATTTGTATTATTTATTATCTTTCAGAAAATTTAATTGTGTAGAAGAAAGATTTGATTGTTTCTTTTCTTGATGATGTGTAGACCTACTATTTTCTATTGCTTTGTTCCTTTAGGTTATATTTGGTTCGTAGAATGGAAACGTTATGAGAACGTGAATGGTAATAGGAATAGAATTCATTGGAAAAAAGTATTATTATTATTATATTTGTTTGAGTAATGGAATCAAAGTAACGATAAATATTAAATTAAAATTTATAAAATTATAAATAAAGTAAAATTAGAAAATAAGAGTTTTTTAATTTTTAAATGAGAAAAAATAATAAATGACTATACATATGTATGAGAAAAATAAAACATTTTAGCATATTCTTAAGAGGTGTGGGAGAAATGAACATTTCTGCTTTTATTAGAATGCTTTACATTTCATAACATTCTAATTAACTGTCAAACCAAGAATACTTTGAATCATTTTTATTATCATTCTTATTATTGTCAACCAAGCATAACCTTAAAGAATATTTGTAACATGTTATGGTTCATGCAATGGAAGCATGGCTTATTGGGAGATTGAGCTATCTTAATAGGCAATTCATTTTTCACTCGACGATGTTTGAGAATTTTCTCAGTTACTTTAGTACAACTGTAGTGACGTGATTGTATTTCAACCAAAGTGAATTTTCACTCTCTGGGACGTACCTTATGAGCTGGAGAAACACTTTCCCCTATCAGGTTGTTCTTGGTTAGAATTATTGGTGGATGATGATACTTTTCTTTCTTGGAGTGACCAATTTGAAAATTGCAAATAGCATATTTTTGTGAGAACATTGCCCCAAATATCGTTTTAAGATCATAAGAAACCATCACACTAATGAAGTTTACAGTGCATAATAGTAGCCCCTCTTTTTTGGCCTGTATAGAGCAACGATTGACTCATCTCTTGTTTGTTTTTTTTCAGTTTTCATTCTAATGTTGGTTTGCCTTTATCGATTTTGTGGGACTATCCAAGCCATTATTTATTTTTTCAGTTTTTGATCAATCAATATTTGAGAAAAATGATGCAAACACCCATGCTACCTTGGAATGAGAGGGTGTTAACTTTGTCGCATCAACTCACAAGTTGATAGGCTTCATAGATCCTCTTCAAGCTGGAGTAGGACGTATAGGATGAAATATTGATGTTCAAGCTAGGAGGTTAGTTCTTCTGGCCTTAGCTAATCATGCATTTGTTGAGGTTAAAAGTTGAACTTGGCTAACAATATATTTCTTAGTAAATTCATGAAGTAGCCAAGAAATTTCCATTTTTCTTTTCTACCTTCCATTGTTAGCAATCTAATTATTAATTGTTCCTCAAAGTACGATCGATTCAATTTAGTTGGATTATCATTACATGTCATTTTTAGTTTCTGCATATTCTTTATGAGCAAAACACTCCGTATATGTCTAGCTGGCTTCTTTAGCCCATTTGTTAATTCCTTTCTTTAAAATTGTGCAAGAACTATAATATAAAGTCAGAACCAACCTTGGTTGCAAATACGAGGGACCTATTTCTGAGTTTCACACTTGTTGAATGCATTGGCTCGATTTTGGGAAATTGCTAAATAGTCAGCCTTTAATAGATGCAGTCGTGTAGAGATTGAGTACTCATATGTTAGCTTTATTTTGATGTCGTTAAGATATCATTAAATACAAACATGTCATGTTCGGTATTTTTTGTGATTGTTAGATGTTATGAATCACATTCCTACACAATTTTTTGTAAATTTTGTGTATTAATATAAATATGAATTGACGTTTTGAACATTTTCTACTCTCTTTTGATTATTAATTGCAATAATATTATTGTACTAGAAATGTAACAAGTTTAGAAGTGAGCTTAAAAAGAGAAAATTATCTAAAAAACAAAGAAGGGGAAAGATAGCGGATTATAAAAGAAAAGAGAATAATTTGTTTTAACTATTTATTACAGTTGTTATTAATCTTTACTACAACGCTTTTTAAGAGCTTTTATAGCAGTTTTTAATATTACAGCAGTTTATAACCCAGACAAAATTTTTTCAATACTCTGAGTACTGAAAAGTTGGTACTCTTAGGAGAGATATAGAATCATAATCCGAGATCCATTCATATATTGCTGACTCCATCCACTTTGCACTCTTATCTTTATTTTTTTTGGTTTTCTTCCTATATCTCTTTGAAGGAGTACATACTTCCGAGTATAGAAATTTTTTCGTTGTCTATCATGTTTATTGCAGTAGTGTTTAATATTGCCTTTTTCTCTTTAAATTGGTAGTTATTTTCATATTAATTATGAAAAATCACTTATACTCCATCTGGGCTTGTGCAGCACACTGACACTCTTAGATGAACAACTTGTTTAAGCACTTCTCAAAATACAATTGGCAACTTATAACAGAAGGTTTGACCAAAAAACTTATATCAGAAGGCATACGTGTATTTACTTGGAAAAGAAGATGGATTCCTTTTCTATTTTCCTCATGGGTTTGAGGGAAAACTAACCAAGTGGGCTTTAAGGCTTTTAGTTGGGCTTATCAATTTCTCTCAGCCTTTTCCCTTCTCGTCCATATTCTCCCCCATTTTTAAAATTCTCTTCAAGGGAAAAAAAAAAAAAGTAAAACAGAGAAAAAGGAAATTTTTTTATGTTCAATATTGAAGGAGGATTGTAACCTTTATTTGGGCCCTATTCGCTGGGGGAGTTTAGGCATCTCCCTCTCAAAATTATTGATTGGTCCACAATCCCTTCAAAATCTTTTCCTTTTATTGTTCTATTTTGAATTTTTCGTAACATCTAGTGACAAGAATGATATGCATTTTTTGAAGAGGTGCAAGGACAAGTTTAGTAGTAGTTTTGGTACTAATTCTAGAAAACTTTCAGTTTTAGCCAATGTGGAACTTGAGAGACCAACAACCCCTAAAATCTTTATTTGGGTTACCCCAACTACTACCCAACTACCTCTTTTGCATGAAATCCTTCAAAGATGTGCAAAAACAGGTGCTGTCATGGAGGGAAAAGCCTGCCATGCACAGATTATACAACTTGGGTCACTAGCAGACACTATTACATCAAACATGCTAATTAACATGTACTCTAAATTTGGTTCAATTGGCTCTGCTCGCCAATTGTTTGATGAAATGCCCAAGAGGAGCTTAGTTTCATGGAATACAATGATTGGGACTCTAACCCAAAATAGGAAGGAGCAAGAAGCTCTTAATCTTTTTATGCAGATGCAAAGAGAAGGAACCCAGTGTAGTTCTGAATTCACTGTTTCAAGTCTTCTTTGTGCTTGTGCTGGGAAATCTGCTATCTTTGAGTGTAGACAATTGCATGCTTTTGTTATTAAGGCTTCGATGGATTCAAACGTCTTTGTAGGAACTGCTTTGCTTGATGTTTATGCTAAGTGTGGTTTCATGGAGGAAGCAAGCAGTGTTTTTGAGTCTATGCCAAAAAAGAGTGCTGTTACATGGAGTTCTATGATGGCAGGTTGCATACAAAATGGTCAATACGAGGAGGCTTTGATATTGTTCCATAGAGCACAAATTATAGGATTTGAGGCTGATGAGTTTATAGTGTCATCTGCTATATGTGCTTGTGCAGGACTTGCAGCTCTAATTGAAGGAAGCCAAGTACATGCCATGATATGCAAAATAGGATTTGGTTCAAACATATTTGTTGCTTCTCCACTATTGGACATGTATGCAAAATGTGGGAGCATTAAAGAAGCTTACAGTGTTTTCCAAGGTATCGAAAAAGGAAATATAGTCTTATGGAATTCTATGATTGCCGGGTTTGCTAAACACGCTCGTTCTCATGAGGTTATGATACTGTTTGAGAAAATGCAGCAGATGGGTATGATCCCAAATGAAATAACTTATGTTTCTGTGTTATCTGCGTGTAGTCATATGGGTTTTGTTGAAAAGGGACGAAAATATTTCAACCTCATGGCTACTGAGCACAGCGTCTCACCCAATGGGCTTCACTATTCAAGCATGGTTGATATTCTTGGTAGAGCAGGGCTGATTCATGAAGCTTATGATATGATAGTGAATATGCCATTTGATGCTACTGCTTCGATTTGGGGTTCACTTTTAGCTTCTTGTAGAATCTATAAGAGTTTGCAATTGGCAGAAGTAGCTGCTCAGAAATTGTTTGAGATGGAACCTAATAATGCAGGAAATCACATTTTACTCTCTAACATTTATGCAGCAAACAAAAAGTGGGAGGAAGTTGCAAGAACAAGGAAGCTACTTAGAGACAGTGAAGTGAAAAAGGAGAAAGGTAAGAGTTGGATTGAAATCAAGAACAAGGTTCACTCTTTTATGGTTGGAGACATAAATCATCCATTGATTGCTGAGATTTACTCCAAGTTGGATGAATTGATTAAAGGATTGAAGAAGTTGAACTATAAAACTGAGATTCAACATGATTTTCATTCAGTGGAAGAGAGTATAAAGCATGAACTATTGAGACACCATAGTGAGAAGCTTGCACTGACATTTGGACTGATGTGCTTACCTCCTAATGCACCTATTAGAATCATGAAGAATCTTAGGATTTGTGGGGATTGTCATTCCTTCATGAAGCTTGCATCAGAATGTACAGGTAGGGAGATCATTGTTCGGGATATGAATCGATTTCATCATTTCGAAAATGGAAGCTGTTCTTGTGGTGACTTTTGGTGAGGTCTTGGTTTACTGACAATCTGGATTGCATGTTTTCTTATTATCACAGATAAGGGAACTTTATTTTAGCTTATTAAGTCATGACACGCTAAGAGACTTGTTACTGCAATATCAAAACCAATTTAGTCATCTTTAAGAAATAGATTACCTTTAGGGTTTAACCAACAAGGTCTGGACTTATAGGACTGAAGGAAATATATTGAAACATTTTAAGGTATGTTTAATGAATGTGTACAGTGAAACGAATGTATTCCAATTTCCAAATTTATGTACTCATTTAAAATTATATATCTTTAATAAAAGCTTAATTACAAAGGCTAAGATAAAATCATTAATGAATGCTTAGTGATACTATTATATATTTGTATAATATAAAATAAGGGTAAATATCGTTAACACATTGTTTCTTCAAATATCAAAGAATTCCTAAATTTAAAAATAATACTATTAAACCCCACATTCGATCAAGAAAATGTGATTGAAGAAGGAAAAATGTAATCTTAACCTTTTTATTTAAAAATAATTATAAAATAAAAGAATAAAAATAAAATACACTAAATAAACAATAAAAATAAAGCTAGACTAATAAAATAAAGATAGAAAACAAAATAAATTCTAATCTTTTATCAAGAATATGAATATTTTTGTTTTTTATCTTTTATATTTATGTGTTGATTTATTCTTTTTTTTAATTGTTCTTTAGTTATATCTAAAATACTTTTATTTTATTTTATTATGAAATCAATAAATTTTTTATATTATTTTCTTATATTCTTATATTTATTCCTTTGAATCAAGTTTTTTTTTAATATTAAGACATAATTTACGGTATGTTATTCATACAAATCAAAATAATTAGGAGTTCGTTTTTATTTGAGCAAACGTCAAGGATATTATTGATATTTATCTTACAAAATAATAATTATAATTGTTTTACAATTTATTGATCTATTTTTTTATTTAATAAAATTTATTATTAATCATATTAGTTTTTAGCATATTGGATAATTTAAAAATTATATTATTTATTTAAAAATAAAAAATAAATATATTTTTTAAAATAAATTAAGATATTTGACCATATTTTTAAGTTAATATTTTTTTAAATAATATATTTTAAAAAAACCCTTAAATATATGTTATTTTTATAATTGATTTGTTGGATTTATTTTTTTTTTCCTATATTTAGTACCCTTATATATAATAATTATAATAGATGTTATAATTTTTTATTTAATATAATTATATTATTCTATTTATATTTATGTATCATATTATATTATATCATATTATATTATATCAGTTATTATTTATCATGAATTTATGATGAAAATATTTTTCTTATTTTATTTGTTAGATTAGATTTATGAGCTCTTATTGTTTTAATAATAAAATATTTGATAAGATATTTTAACAATTTAAATTATTATTTGATAATTTTATTTTTAATAATAATTTTATTTTTTAATTATTATTACATTAAAATATAATTACTTAAATGATTAAAATTGATCATCCATGTGCTTAGGTGGCTATAAAAAAGTAACTAAGAATTTGAGATATATAATTACTTAGTTTATAAGAATAAGTGACACAAGATAGGACATATATTTTATTTTTTACTAAAAATTTAATTTACTATAATTTATTAACTCAAATTTGATATTTTATGTACTAATTTATGGGTAAAGGACTTTAGAGATTTTATAGCTTTCAATAAAAATGTACAAAAGTCATAATTATTAGGTGGTATACAAAAATCCTCTAGTTTTAAAAAAGGTACACACTGATCCTAAAATTACAAATTAATAAAAAAATTAACTAATTCTTAATCTCAATAAAACTCAGTTTAATAGTTAACTTACGAAATATATATATATATATTTTAAATTATAAGATTTTTGTG
This sequence comes from Hippophae gyantsensis, assembly GCA_030763125.1. NCBI lineage: Eukaryota > Viridiplantae > Streptophyta > Magnoliopsida > Rosales > Elaeagnaceae > Hippophae > Hippophae gyantsensis. The sequence goes on along the minus strand of CM061030.1, from coordinate 45,466,215 downwards.
CACCATTTGATAACTATAAGATTTTTGTACATTTTTATTGAAAGTTATATTAATAAGGCATTTCAAGTAATATTAGTACCAAATCTTGACAAAATAGGTTACGAGATTTTCACATGAGATCAACTCCTCTCCCAAATTCGATAAAAGATTTCTTACTCACATTTTAGTCTAGAAGTGACTTATTTTATTAAGATCTTACATTAATATGAATCGAATACATAAAAAGAAAAACTGATAAATTAACTTTATTACTCTCTATGTTTAAAAAATATATATACACTAATAGTAAAGTCCTATCCATTTGTAGATGAATCTTTTTTAACATCGATTAACAGATGAATAAATATATAAATCAAAGAAGCCATCATGGTATTCTTTTATACTAAAAAAGGGTAGTTATGAAATCATTTACTTATATCAATTTGATATATTTTAATATTCATTTTCTTCGATGGAAGGTAAAATTGGAAAAAGTGAACTCCATTGTAGTGTCGTATGCAATGAGCAAAAAATGCTCGTACGGTTGTTCAATTCTATCTTATATTTTTCTCTATCTCTTTGATTTTTATCATGCGAGATAGAGGAACTATTTATGATGTTATACCATTAGGATAATGATCCATCAACTTGCTAGTTCTTATTACGAGACACAAGCAGAAGAATTTATCCTGGAGGTGGAAGAACTATTGAAACTATACGAAACCAGTATAAGAGTTTATGTACAAAGAACGGGGAAACCCTTATTGGTTGTTTCAGAAAGATATGGAAAAAGATGTTTTTATGTTAGTAAAAAGAATTAAGGTTGCAAAAACTAATGTACTAATTGAAATACAATAGAGTTGTAATTCACTAATTATTCCAAATGCTAACCAAAGTTGAAAAAAACTAGAGGTTATTTGTATTCCTCAGAAACCCCTTCATACATCACCATTTAATATTTCTTGACCCACTATTGGCCAAAGTACTTGGGCACTAGGTCCAATGTGAGTAGGATCGCTTAGCCATGCTTTATAATTGGAAAAAAGAGAATTATTTTGAGCACAATTTTTTTTAGTCCAAGTGTATCTTGTTTTTATCATGAATTATTTCCCTTGGAAGCTAACGACAACCATGCACCACGTGTGTCTGTGTTCCAGAAGACACCTCTTTCTTTCAAGAGAATTCACGACATGTCAAACCTTGGTAAGGTTCTTTGCTTTGCATCGAATTGTACCACATGTTCCACCGCTTGTGCAAGCCCTTGTCAATTCCTTTGAGTTTCATTCTTACGAACATATTCCCTAGGCGGGATACTCAACACTTTAGCTACAACATTACATGGGTCGATGCATACAGTGCCTAGTATTCATCATTTATGGCTAGGACTACTAGGGTATCTAATCCCATTCGCTCCCTTAGCTTTCGTCTCTCGGTGTTAGTGTCGGCCTAGTAGGGTGCTTTCGCCATTGGTGTTTTGTTCAATCTCTACGTATTTCACTGCTTCATCAAAAATTCCCTTTGCCTCTATCATACTCTAGCTTAATAGTTTCCACTTCATATTCAGGGTTGAGCCTTAGGATTTGATGGTGGACTTAAAAAGCTACCTACGGAAGCTTTACGCCTAATAATTCTAGATAACATTTGCATCCTTTGTATTATTGTGGCTGCTAGCATAGAGTTAGCCGATGCTTATTCTCCAGATATTATCATTGCTTCTTCATAAAAGGATAAATATTTTCTCTATTCTTTTAGTAATTAGTAATAATGGAATAATTTTGTTTGTAAGAGAAAAAAGAAGTAGATCAATTCTACACTTGATATGTACCAATACACAATGGTAAGATGTTGATATCATTTTATATAAGTGACTGCAATTCTATTTGTTCCTCATTCAAATGGCCTATTTGTAAGAATTTTCTTTTTTTATGAACTTATTCAATCAATGGATCAAATATAATAAAAAATAATAGTCTTAATAATAAAACAATAAACCCATTGTTACACTTTCACATCAAAGTGGGATAGAGTATTTCATTTTTTCTTCTTCATATAATGCCTATTGGTATTCCAAAAGTACCCTTTCGAAGTCCTAGAGAGGAAGATGCATCGTGGGTTGACGTATAGTGAGACTTGTCAAATATATTGGGTTATATGGTTTTTCTCATTCTCTTCCCTGATCGATATATCCTCTCTTTCACCCAAGAAAAATTGATCGAACCATCAAAAATTTAAAGCATGAAATAAAGTGCAATTAAATCTATTTTTTAAAGGGTATACATGTTACTATTATTAATTAGAATAATTTATGGTTTACTTGGTTAGATCAATAAAATGAAGTATCCAGGCTCCATTTACAGCAAAACAAAATTGATAATATATTTACTACTTAGCTCGAAGACATAGAACAAAATTTTGTTTTTTTGCATCAAGCTTTTGGGGGCCCATTCAAGACTTGCTCGGGCCATTACTCAACAAAAAATAAGATCTTTAGTTTTGGTTCATCGAGATTGAGGTAGACAAAAGAGAGATTTTCATCATTTGTGGATCATTAAGAGAAATATAATAATTTGAAGCAATGAGGCATACTATAGTTATAGCAATTTCATACATATCTTATAAAAGAAGTATAAATATCCTCATATACCAGATGCTCATTAATAAGTACCACATCCTCAAAATTGTAATCTTTTTATGTAATATAAGCTATTAATACATTTTCTCCCAAAGCAAGTTCGCTGCCAACTGTAGTAGAACCATTTGCCAAAATTTGTCTTTTTTAATACATTTACCTCTAGTAAGCTGGGCTTTTTGATACACATAAATATTTTTTTTTGGAATGTTGATATATAACTAATGGAGTGCTTAGAGTATAACCATTGTCCAATGAAATGATCTTGTAAGTATCGGTATAAATAATTTTTCCGTCATGTTTCGCTATAGCAGGAACCCCAAAATCTAAAGCCACTTACGTTCCAATCCAGTTCCAACAATGCACTTTTTAGAACAAGAAAGAGGAATTGTTTGATGTTGCATATTAGAACTCATTAAATATCGATTCACATCATTATACTCGATTAAATGGAAAATTTTCTTTTACTTATTTCTTTTCTATTTAACTTAACTCTTATTTTATTTATATAGTTTTTTTATGTATTATTATTCAAAATTAGATAATTAAAAATAAAATTGATTTTGATTATTCAGTAACATCAAGTCAAGAACGTAATAGAATACCTTCAATTTTTTCATAGGCCCAATCGAAGACTGTGGTCAAATGAGAAAAATGAAAAGAAATAGGGGTGTGTGACATATAGTGATCCATTTTGATTATATATTTTTATACCTTTTCCTTAACGAAGGGCAACAAAAAAAATTAGTTTTATTATTCCTACATGTTAGTAACATTTCTTTGATGCTTTGAAAGCAGTCCCAATGAATTTTGCATGTGCTTAATGATAGATTTATTTCATACATAACCATACTGTAATTCATAAATCCTAGATTTACCATGATCCTCTAGTGAACTTTTAATCTTTAATTCTAAATTACCTTGGTCCATAACCATGATCTTCTAGAGAGACACAATCACCAATTATCAGTGAAAGCCCTTTGATCTCCAAGTAATCCTTCTCAAGTCTGATGGAGAGAGCAAGAGAAGCGACAATGACAACGTTCTGTTCTATACAAGGAGAAATACCCAAATTGCAAGTTCTTGACCAGAAGACCCTTTTCTCTAATTTTTCTCAATATTTTCTATTTTCTATGTATTAAGAGAGAGAGAGAGACATAGAGGCACTAGTAGAGGAAAAGACGCCTTTGAATTTCAAGAGGTGATCTGTAGTCTATTTTCTTATTGGATCCTTAGCGAATTTAAATTTTGAATTCAGAACTTGCCTATATTTGGGTATTTCTTTATTGGATCCTTAGTATATTCAAATTTTGAATTCAAAACTTGTGTATATTTGGATATTTCCTTATTAGATCCTTAGCGGATTCAAATTTTGAATTTAAAACTTGCCTATATTTGGATATTTCCTTATTTACAGTACATTGCCATATTTAATTGTGTTCTCCATGGATTAATAACATAATTGTATTATTTTCAAACTTTATATAATTTATACCATCACTAAATCATAAAGTTATTAATACGTATTCTACATATTAAAGGCTCTACTTCACATGACACATATTAAAATCGATAAATAATACTTAATTTAGTCACTTCATAATGTGCCTAATAAGATATTTGACAATCTATCATTCAATATATATTTATATTACATATAAGCCCATATATGTTGTAATTAATTAAAATTAATTACAATAATCTCCCACTTGGGCTATATGTATATACATATATTGATAAAACCAAATTGAATACTCAAACTGTGCTGTCATAGCCATTTGCATCATCAATCAATTCCGTCTATCAATCATATTCATAAGGACTTAAGTCGTATTCATCTTATAAAACGAAACAAAACCAATATAACTGAATGACATGAATCATGAAAAGGATATGTGTAGTTTGGAAATTACATACAATGTGATCCACATGCCTATCTCCAATTTTGTCACTTTAACTTAATTTGATTTTGAGGTCAATCAAAATTCAGAGTGCATAATAAACTAAATAACTGAAAGTTGAATAAATGAAGTCTGAATAACTGCATGATACATACAAATAACATAATATCTTATAAAAATTAACTACATGATATTTGTAAAAGTATATCATATAAAACATGATACATAAAATACAGACTCCTACTATATCTGACAATTCTCTGTAGCATAGATACCCATGTGAGTGACATGCTCATGAAATTGTTTGGGTACCAATCTCTTAGTTAGTGGACCTGTTAGTATGGAAGTTGTACCAATATGCTCAATACTTATAAGTCCATTCTAAACTCTTTCCTTCATAGTAAAGAACTTAAGTATCCTTTTGGCTGCTCTCCAATGATCCATACCAGAATTATTGAGATACTAGCCTAACATTACTATGATGTAAGCAATATATGGACGCGTATACACTTGAGCATACATCAGACTTCCTACTACTGAAGCATATGAAATCTGGTGCATTTCTAATTTCTTGAGTTCTGTTTTTGGACATTAATTAAGACTAAATTTGTCTCTTTTTACAACAGGGATATTTCTTGGTTTGTAGTGTTCCATGTTTGCTTGATAATTTTATCAATATATGCTTGTTATGAATGCCCCAAAATACCTTTATTTTGATCTCTTTGTATTTTAAGGCCTAACACATATGGTGCTTCGCCAAGATCTTTCATATCAAAATGCCTGAAAAGAAACCTCTTAGTTTCACACATCATGTTTATATCGTTACTGGCAAGTAATATGTCATTAACATATAAAACCAAAAACATAAACTTACTCCCATTGAACTTGTGAAATATGCATTCATCCACCAAGTTAGGCTTAAATCCAAATGAGACAATTACTTGATGAAATTTGAAATACCACTATTGAGACACTTGCGTGAGTCCATAGATGGATTTCTTTAATTTGCAAACCATCTACTTTGAGTCATTAGACTCAAAGTTAGATGGTTATACCATATAAATGGATCCATCAATGTCACCATTGAGAAATGTAGTCTTAACATCCATCTAGTGTAACTCAAGATCAAAATGTGCCACTAAAGCCATGATAATTCTGAAGGAATCTTTCATCGACATAGGTGAGAAAGTTTCTGTAAAGTCAATGCCTTCTTTTTGTGTAAATCCCTTAGCAAAATACCACGCTTTGTATCTTTCCATATTACCTTATGAATCCCTATATGTCTTAAATATTCATTTGCAACCAACAAGTTTCACACCTTCAAGTAATGGGATGATATCCTAGACTTTGTTGTCATACATTGACTTTATTTCCTTATTAATGGTCTCAATCCATTTATGAGAATTTGTACTTTCCAAAGCCTGATGGAGACTGAGAGGGTCATCCTCCATAATGCCAATGTTGAATTTATGTTCTTGAAGGAACACGACATAATCCTTAGATATTGTGCTTCTTCTCTCTCTTATAGACCACCTTAAAGGAACTTGTTCTTGAATTTCTTGAGGTGGTATATATAGGTTCTTCTTCAACATCAACATTGTCATGTACTGGATTGTCTCCCATTTCTGGAGGTTCATTCACTGTATGATTCTGAACCAATGAGTCTCCAGATATTCTTATTACAATTGGTATCGTTGTTGGCATCTCTTGTATAAGAGAATCTCGTTTCTTTTCAACAATTTGATTTGTATTTCCCCTTGAACCATAACATCCTCAAAGAACTTAACTATATTTATCTCGAACATTGTTCTATTAGTGGGATCATAAAACTTATACCCCCAGGACCTTTTCATATATCAGATAAAATAGTAGCTAATTGTCGTTTCATCCAACTTTTTCTCTTATGGCTGATGAGTGCTCAAAAAACACTATTAAAAATATATATATTTATATGTTTTATCATATATTTATATAAATTTGTCCTTTTTGAAATCACGGGTATTTTTATTGTTTTTCAGGTATTTTTGTTTAAAAACGTAACTTAAAGACTCAAAGAGGAATACTGGAAGCAATACATCATAAATATATTAATAAATAAATGAGGAAAGGTCAACAAATATGGAAAAATTGGACAAAATGGGTCAAAAATGTCAAAAAGGAGGAAAATGCGCACAGAGCCGCCCAGACCGTGCGCGCAGCTCCCCACTCCCATGCGCTCCCGCGCACGCCGTTGCCATCTCGCCCCATTTTCGCACGCAACCACCCCCACGTCATGTTGACGTCAGCAATCACCACTCTGCGTTTTCACCATTTTTCACCCACTTTTTCTCTCCATCCTCACCTATAAATACCCCCCTTCTCTTCACTTCTAAACACACCTCAAAACACATATTTTCTTCTCTTTCTTTCTCTCATTTCTTAGTTTTTTTAGTTTTTCTAGTTTTTTTCTTAGTTTTTAAGTTCTTCTCTTTTTGAGAAGAACTAGTTATGTTTTTGTAATTTATTTGCTTTTTGATTCAATAAATAGGAGTGCAAATTCCGTTTGGAGGTGTTCCAGCAACGGGAATAACATCGAAGTACTGTAAGGATTTTATTTTCTTTATAGTTATTTTTTTATGCTTTATTCTTACATGTTATATTTAATTTGTCTGTGATTAAATTTAACTTTCTTTGTCATGTGTAAACATGATATAATAATAACGTTGTTATGCTTGCGAAATATTAAATAGGTAAAAATCTCTAAAATGAATTGATTTTATTTTTATTCAAGATTTTATATTAAGAATGTTAGAGAGAAATATATTATTTTTCATTACAAACTTAAATCTAAAAATTAGATTTTAAGGTTTAGTTATCCGGTCTGATTTAAAGTAGTGCTCTTTTATTTGTTGGTACAATCGCTCGGTAGTTAGAGTGAAGCTCTATTTCAAAAGTTTTTATAAGAATTATTATCTGAAAATGTATTGACAACATATTTCAATAGTGGTTTTAAAACTTGAAAGTTAGTATTCAGATAATTAAATTCTTAGGTTTAATTTGGACACCTTGAATAAAATTTAAACTGTCTAACCCCAACAAAGGTGGCATTTAAATGGTTCATTTTCAATCTCTTAGAAAAAGGAATTAATTTAATTAACCAAATTAGTTATCAACCTCACCCATATGTGTTAATTGATTTGTTTAGTTAACAAAGAATATCTAACCCCACCAAAAGTGATATTCATATAAAAAAAGAATCAATAAATATTAATTCATATCTTTAATAACCTAAATAATATGAGCAAGTATAATTAACTTAGTTATTATATCCATAAATATTCCACTATTATAAATGATAAAATTTGCATAAATATTTATTGAATCTATGTTTATTTTTATGTTAGTAGATTAAAAACACAAAACCTAAAATATCGTGACAGGATGTTTAGGATTTAATTTCATTTTTAAAAGTTTGAATAATAAATTAAAAACCACATACATTCCTTCCTTAGATCGACCTTGAGAGTATACTTATCATTTTCTACAAAATGATTCGTGCACTTACGAGAGTTTTATAAATACATAAAACCAAATGAACAGCATGATTGTCGATGTTAGTTCTGCCCTATCAAGTTTTTAGCGCCGTTGTCGGGGATGGTATCAAATTTTGGCGCCTTTATCGGAGAAGGAATAGCGTTTTTAAATTATTTATCAAAATTTTTAAAACTTTTTGTGTTGTAAATAATTGTGATTTTTTATTATTTAAAAAAAAGATTTGTTGTTTATGAATAGTAAAAAAACAAATAAAAATTAAAATATTTTTTTTCCCAAAAAAAATAAAATAAAATAAACTTACCGTTCATGAATAGTAAAAAAAATTTCAAATTTCAATTTCATAATAAATAAAAAAAATTTAAATTTTAAATTTCATAAAAAATTCTAGCATGAATAATAAAATAATTTTGAATTTTAAAATTTGAAGTAAAAAAAAACGTAAATAAATTTTAAATAAAATAAATAAATAAATAAATAAATAAATAAATAATTTTAAAAATTTTAAAAATTTTAAAAAATTTTAAAAAAAATATTTTTCAAAAAAAAAATCGAAAACTTTATTTTCAATTTTCAATTATTTTTTTTTCAATTATTTTATTTTATTTTTGGCTTAATTTTTAATTTAAATATTTTCCCTTTTTATTTTTTTTCTTTTTTCTTTTACCTTTTTCAATTTATTTTATTTTTGGTTTAATTTAAAAAAAAAAATTAACTATTTTTTTATCTTAATTTTCGTTTAACTTAATTAAGTTAGTTTTTTACTAAATTTTTGTTTAAGTTAATTAATTTAGGTTTTTAGTAACTTAATTTACTAACTTATATTAATTTAATTTAATAACTTAAATAACCGACATTTTTATTAACTTAATTAACTTAATTTTAATAGCATGAAAAGTAAAGATCTAAGGCAGTTATGTCTGGGAAACTAATTCTTGGAAGCTTTTGTAACACTAGTCTTTCCTGAAAACGTTGCTTTGTCTAAGATGATGGTTTTTAAGGAGCCTTTGCCCCACCATTCTTTCCTGGGAGCACTCATGGTTAATACTGATTATGTTATTTTAACTTAGATATTATACTTAAAAAAACAAAAAAAAATATGAAACTATCTCCAAAATTTTAAAGTTTTAATTACAATCTAAGGAGTTAGTTGTTTTGTTTGATCTAGGTACAATTGTGTTTTGATGCTTCTAATTATTTGATTTGTACCTAGACGTGGATGATCTAAAACTCACAAGCATGTCCCTAGTTTTAAGTACAGAAAAATTTGAAAATACATAGGACATGATTGAAAAAGTGTAGGTAGACAATCTTGTCTTACTTGTAGGTTTGATTGATTCATTGATGAGGGGACATTGAGTTTACTTAAAATGAAATCCCCAAGTTACGTCTTGCTAAGACGTTAAACTAAGTGCTGGATGGGAGACAACCCATCATTTTAGGTAATTTCCTCTTATTTGTTTTATTCACTTCATTTCTATGTTTATTTTAGTTTAATTACATTTGAATAGTTTTAAAAATTGTTAAAACTAAAAAAATTTGTTGGGAAGTTAGAAGTTCATAGTGATCTATCTGTGTGTACGTTAATGAACATGATGGATGCACCTCCATTTCTCCATCACTACTTGCAACATTCTCAAGAAATAGGTAATATTTCCTCTCATTTCTCTTTATCTTTAATTTACAGTTATTACATTGAGGACAATGTAAGTTCTAGGTTGGGGGTGGTGAAAAGTTATCATACTTAATTTAAAAAAAATTAACAATTTTTTTAAAAAATAAAAAATAAAAAAAAAATAATTTTTTCTTTTTTATGTTCACATTTTCATTTTTATTGTGTTTGGTTTTATTTTCTTTGTGTGATTTAGTAATTTTTGGAATTTTTTAAAAAATATTTCTCACAAAAATATATCATTTTTTTAAATCAAATTTAAGTAAATAGTTAAGTCTTTTGTACTGTTAGATTAATTTTTGAAAACATATCATGAAATATTTTGTAATTGTTTTTGATAATTAGTTAGTTTTTGTTATAACTAGTATTTCTTGATAAGATGTAAAAATTATATTAAACCCAAAATTGGTGTTTATGAATTTGTTTTAGTGGAGATTACCTTTGTGAGATATAATTTGAGCCTAATTTCCCTTATTCAGAGTGAAATATATATTTTTTCTACTCCAAACACATTTCTTATTTATTCAAATTTTTAGATGATATCTATAGGCATTAGTATTGAATGTATGAATTTTTTCTCATCTTAATAGAGTGTCGTATATTTTTTTTTATTATTATTGCTTAGATTAAATGATTTGAGTAGAAATTGATAGTATATGCTTTTATCTCATTCATGCATGACTGCTACAAAAAAAAGAGATATCTGGGGTTACCTAAATCAAATCAAACAGAAAAGCCACAAAATTAACCACTCACCAAAATCCTAAAAAAATGTACAATCTGTACATGGGTTCACTCTCTAAAAAATGATATATATTGAAAAGTATCTTCAGAAAATATAGAGAGATAAAGAATATATAGTATAATCTACATACTATGTCCCGCATTACCCAAAATCCTAAAAAATGTACAATTTGTACATGGGTTGACTCTCTAAAAAATGATATATATTGAAAAATATCTTCAGAAAAATATAAAGAGATAAAGAATATATAGTATAATCTACATACTATGACCCACATTGCCTACAAAGTTGTGAGTAAAGGCTAATTACAAAAGAAAGATATATGAAGTAATTCCCTAAAAAGTCATTGCACTTTCTTCATTTGTAAAATGCATATATCTTGAAATTTTTTCTTAATGAGTTTGATTTATGCATGAAAATAATTTTTATATATGATATCTTTATAATTTATACATTTGATTCCTTCCATGAGATCAACGTCAAAATAACACTTTGAGCCTTTATTCTTTATACATATGCGAATATTTAGTTCATTTCTATACATCAACTCTTTCGCATATAAATTAGTATGAGTGTTTGAACCCATAGGATTCAGTGTTTTGAGAGTATTGACTTGTGAGGAATAGAGTTGAAGCGAATTCAGATTCATGACACTGAAATTGGGTGAAATTAAATTGATACATTTTTGATATGAAATATGAAAATGATTTTCGACTAATTATTATAATAAATCATGATTGTTTAAAGAGATTAAAATAACTTATGCTTGAGATTTTAATTATGATCTTAAAGGAGATTAAAAAGTATGAGACATTTTTATGATATGTTGTTTTCTTTTATTCTTAAAAGTTAATTTCTGATTTTGTTGTAATTTTAGTTTTAAAGTTGTTTGTATTATTTCTTTTAATTTTTACATTTAGTTCAATTTTTGTGGGTATCATTACTGAAAACCCTCACGAGACTCAAACTCGTCCACTAGGGCAACCTAGGGGTTTAAAGGCTTGTTGCATAGGCTAAATGCAACCGTGTTAATCCACGAAAGTGATTTAGGATAATTTAATTTTTAGTTTTTATCGCTTTTCTTGCTAAGGGACTAGCAAGAAGCTGGTTGGAGGTTGTGATGAGTGCTCAAAAAGCACTAAAATTACCATGATTTTATGCACATTAATTGATTAAAAATATATATATTTATATGTTTTATCATATATTTATATAAATTTATCTTTTTCGGAATCACGGGTATTTTTATTGTTTTTTAGGTATTTCTACTTTAAAATGTAACTTAAAGACTCAAAGAGGAATATTAGAAGCAATACATCACAAATATATTAATAAATAAATGAGAAAAGGTCAACAAATATGGAAAAATTAGACAAAATGGGTCAAAAAGGAGGAAAATGTGCACGGAGCCGCCTAGCCTGCGCGAGCCAGCGCCCAGACCCCGCGCACAGCTCCCCACTCCCGCGCACGCCTTGCTCTAGTTCCGCGCATGCAGCTCCTGCCTTTCGCGCGCGCCGCTGCCATCTTGCCCCATTTTCGCAAGTAGCCGCCCCCACGTCATGCTGACGTCATCAATCACCACTCCGCGTTTTCACCATTTTTTAACATTTTTTCACCCACTTTTTCTCTCCATCCTCACCTATAAATACCCCCCTTCTCTTCATTTCTAAACACACCTCAAAACACATCTTCTCTTTCTTTCTCTCATTTCTTAGTTTTTTTAGTTTTTAGCTTTTCTTAGTTAGTTTTTCTTAGTTAGCTTTTCTTAGTTAGTCCTTTCTTAGATCGACCTTGGGAGTATACTTATCATTTTCTACGAAATGATTCGTGCACTTGCAAGAGTTTTATAAATACATAAAACCAAATGAACGGTAGGATCGGCATTTTGAGGTGTGTTTAGAAGTGAAGAGAAGGGACAGTATTTATAGGTGAGGATGGAGAGAAAAAGTGGATGAAAAAATGTTAAAAAATGGTGGAAATGCGGAGTGGTGATTGCTGACGTCAGCATGACGTGAGGGTGACTGCGCGCGAAAATGGGGCGAGATGGCAGCGGCGCGCGTGGAAGGCACCAGTGGCGTGCATAGGCGCGCGCGGAAGGCAGAAGCAGCACGCGTGGAACTGGAGCAGGGCGCGCGTAGGAGTGGGGAGCTGCGCGCGCGGTCTAGGCGTGCTGCACACGGCTGGGCACTGGCACGCACGGGTTGGGCAGCTCCGTGCACGTTTTCCTTCTTTTTGACATTTTTGACCTTTTTGACCCATTTTGTCCAATTTTTCCATATTTGTTGACCTTTCCTCATTTATTTATTAATATATTTGTGATGTATTGTTTCTAGTATTCCTCTTTGAGTCTTTAAGTTACATTTTTAAGCAGAAATACCTGAAAAACAATAAAAATACCCGTGATTCCGAAAAAGACAAATTTATATAAATATATGATGAAACATATAAATATATATATTTTTAATCAATTAATGTGCATAAAATCATGGTAATTTTAGTGCTTTTTGAGCACTCATCAATGGCCTATAAGGTCGAGCTTCAGCCGGACAACCCCAGATTCTAAAGTGTTGGAGACTAGGCTTTTGCCCCGTCCATAATTCATATGGAGTTTTGTTCACTTCCTTAGTTGTACCCGATTCAGAATATATGCTGATGTCTTAAGTGCTTCTCCCTAGAGGTTCAATGGAAGTGAGGAATGAGAAATCATACTCCGCACCATCTCCATTAATGTTCGATTGCGCTTTTTAGCCACACCATTCATTACGTGTGAACCCAGCATTATTACAATGGCATAATTCCATTTTCCACTAGAAATTTAGCAAAAGTAATCTAGAAGACGAGAAGCAACCAGATTGGAGTTTTGATACAAACCAAACTTTCTATCTCCAAATGAACAAGTAAAATCTAATTTGTCCAATGCAAAAATAGAAATTAAGTTTCGCCTAAAATACGATACAACAAAAGTATCAAACAAATCCAAATACAAGCCAATTTTCAAAAGTAATCTAAAATGCCTTATAGCTTCAACTTTTTCCTTGTTTCCATCGCCCACAAAGATGTATCTTTCACCATCACTTAGCTTCCGATAACTTCGGCAACCCTGCATAGACACAGAGATGTGAATAGTTGCATACAAATATATCCACCATATGTCTACAGAAACTAAAACTGCATTAACTTCTTCACAAACAAATGAAAAATTAATACCTTTCTTGGCACGCCAAACGTGATAGTTGGTACAATTCTTCTTCACATGCCCTTCAGATCCACAGAAGAAACAACATTTCTTCTTTTCTTTTTTTTGGCTCCGATCCGGTAACCGATTGCTTGTCCTTAATGGGCTTCTTCTATGAACTTGTAGTTGCAGTATCTGAATTGGCCTTACATTTCTATTTCCCCTTTCCCTTAGAAGTAGAAGCAATGTTTTCACTTTCGCTCTTGTCCAACTTCAATCTCTCTTCCTCCCGAACATAGTGCAAGATGAGTTCATTTAATGCGAGATGAGGCAAGAAGAGAGTTAAGGGCTAAGTAGACTAGCATATCATATGATATAACTAGCTTATGTCCCTTTAGTTTTGAAGCGGTATGCATCATTTCAAGAATGTGCTCCCTAACATTACTATTACCATTGTACTTCATTATGTAGAGTTTTTTTAATAGGAGACCTATTTCAACCTTCTCATTCATGAAAAACCTTTTCTTAAGTTCCTTAAGATAATCTTTAGCAAGAGTGGAATCAGAAACCAATCCTCTAAAACTTTTAAAAATGGTCTTTTGCATGACCCGGAGACAGAAATGATTTGACCTCATCCACCATGCATATGCATTTTCTTCCTTTTCAGAACTAGTTTCAACAGGCACAGGTGGTTTGGCCTCTACAATGCTATGTTTAGGTCAAGGCACCAAAGGATAATCTCTAGATTATCTTTCCAATCCTTGTAATTAGAACCCGTCAGCATCAAAATGTTAATAATACCGGTTGTAATATCAGTAATTTATGTTGAAAAATATTCACAAAGAACTAATCAAATGACCAAATAATTATAAATAAAAATCAAAATAAGGCATATTCCATCTACTAAGTATCTTCGAACAATAAGTGCTATTTGGAGTTGATCATTATTCTTAAGATAATTAGGTGTAGCAATTGAATATAACAATTCATTTGATGTTAATTAGTCAACCTTCCTTTGGGCTAATTAACTAATTACATCCAAAACTTAATGACTATTACCCATTCATCACCACAAGTATACATATACAATACTTGATTATTGTCTTTCCTTTGGGCTAGTCCAATAACCAAACACCATATGTATATGTTTTGTGTATAAATTGGCAAATGATCAACGCCGGTATGAGCTTACTTTGGTAAGATAATACCTTGGTCAATCATTTTCCAAAATATATCTTAATTTGAAGTCTTTATAATGACTTCATATTATCCTTGACAAAAATTTATTTAAAACATAACTTAGTTCAACTTATTAATTCTTCAAACAATCAATTGAGAAATAATCATTTGAACAAAATCCAAAGTCAAGTATGACCTAACCAAATTAGGCTTAATTAATCATGATTTAATTAGTATCTTTTGGCCTAACCAAAAAAATATATAGTAAACAAAAGTTTACTTAACTGAGTCAGATGAAAGGACAAAACAATTACAAATATAGAAAAAATAATTGCGCCATTAATCTGAATAAGAAATGGTCCACAATTAATTATCATGAATAATTTGAATAAGAAAAATTATGCCATTACCTGAATATCAGTCCTAAAAATTTCCAAAGAATAAATATCCGAACCAAAATCAAAATTTAACTGTTCAACTAGAGTAGGCTCTGATACCAATTGGTAGATTTATTTCATGCATAACCGTACTGTAATTCATAAATCTTAGATTTACCATAATCCTCTAGTGAACTTTTAATCTTTAATTCTAAATTATCTTGGTCCATAGCCATGATCTTCCATAGAGATACAATCACCGGTGATCATTAGAAGCCTTTAGATCTCTAAATAATCCCTCTCAAGTCCGATGGAGAAAGCAAGAAAGGCATCAACTATATCTTTTGTACAATGAGAGATACCTAAATTGCAAGTTCTTGACCAGAAGACCCTTTCTCTAATTTTTCTCAATATTTTCAATTTTCTATGTATTAAGAGAGAGAAAGAGCCGAACTATATTAAGAGAGAGAGACAAAGAGGCATTAGTAGAGGAAAAGACACCTCTGAATTTCAAGAGGTTATATGTAGTCTATTTCCGTATTGGATATTTTCATATTGGATCCTTAGCGGATTTAAATTTTGAATTCAGAACTTACCTATATTTGATTATTTTCTTATTGGATCCTTAGTATATTCAAATTTTGAATTCAGAACTTGCCTATATTTAGATATTTCCTTATTGGATCCTTAGCGGATTCAAATTTTAAATTCAGAACTTGCCTATATCTGGATCTTTCCTTATTTATTATACATTGTCATATTTAATTATGTTCTCTAGGGACTAATAGAATAATTGTATTAATTTCAAACTTTATATAATTTAAACCATCACTAAATCATAAAGTTATTAATACACATTCTACACAATAAAAGCTTCACTTCTCATGACACATATTGAACCCGATAAATAATATTTAATTTAATCACTTCATAATGGGTCTAATTAGATATTTGATAGTTTATTATTCAATATTTATTTATATCACATATAAGCCCATATATGTTGTAATTAATTACAACAATTAATATTTTTTATTCTACTCGAAATTTTATAAGAACTTCTTAGAATTGGATTCTTTCGTTAACGATGTTGAGTGAGAATTCCCTTTTGACTCTACACAAGTTATTTTACTATTATTAGTAAACAATAATTGAATAATTTCTTCATATTGATAGAGATAAAGGACATAATTTACATGGATATAGTAAGTCTCGCTTGGGCTGCTTTAATGGTAGTCTTTATATTTTCTTTTTCACTTGTAGTAAGGGGAAGAAGTGGGCTGTAGGAGTCCTACTAATTGAGTTTAGTAATAAAAATGTATCAATTTCTTTATACACTATTTTGCAAAGCCTTTTTTTTAATTTCATTTGAAAAAAAATCTTCGTTTTGAAATTTTATTGGATTCGAATGGAGTAATGTATTTTATGAATAATATATGAACTCTTTTGATGAAACAAATATTTCTGTTATTCCCACTGTTGTACTTCGAAAGTAAAAGAAATAAGCATGGTAGGAAACTTCTTCCAAATGCATTTGTCATAAATTCGAAATTCTAAAATTTCCTAACATACTAGTCCAAAAGTTATATATGGACAATGTGGAAGAACATATCTCTTAATTTCTTTTTCTTTTTAATTTTGATCGTTCAAAGAAAAAGTTGCTAACAAAAATATTGTTTGATTTTGTTTTAACATAGCTTTTTTTTTCTTTTTTTTTTCATTGATTCGTTCTTTCAATAGATGTCGAGATTCATATTAAAAAAAGAATAAATTTAAAAATTAGAAACGTAAGAGTTATTTTTCAATTACTTCTGATTGATTAGAGTCAAGACAAATTAAACAGATATAGATGAAGCAAAGAAATAAAATTATGATACTATGTATATTATATATATTTAATTCTATGTACATTGTTTATGTAATATATATATATAATGTAGATTGATCTATATCAAATTAACCTATATCTTCATATAATAAATCTTATAAGTACAATAATGATACTAGATATTATGGTCTAGTATGATAAAAGAAAATTATTTTTTTCTACCATACCATTGTCTCTTATAGAATATTGCTCACATAAAATACTGCTATACTTATTTCATATAAGACTCAAAATTGGAACCCTTTTTTTCCTTCAATCATTAATAAGAACCAAAGGATCAAGTTTAATCTAAATTAATCACTTTGAATTTAACTTATTATTTTTACCTATATTATAAACAAAAAATTAGTAGAGACTAGAATTAACAATGTAGTAGCAATAAATGTGAAAATATTTACTTATATAATAGCATCATTTTATTTTTTTAATTTGCAATAACTCGGGATTTAATCTCATAGAGATGATAAAGATTTTGTCTGTAAATTCAATGGGATGAATTATATCCCGATGTAATCGAACCGGATCAATATCATGAATAATAATATCTAAGCTATCAAAACGATTCATCGTCAAGAATTAAATAGTATAACATAGGAAGACCTTCTACCCATACCAAATTCAAAAGTGGATTTTGAATCCAATCAAAGACGACTTTCATTTCCAACTTTTATTTCATATTATTTTATATAATCTATCACCTTCTTTGTACAATCATATAATGAAGTATTATCTAAGCACTTTCCATCATTTATTTTAAACTATGATAAAGAAATAATCCAAATTCCAAATGAAAAAGAGGGATTTTCGTTGGAAATGAAATTATATTATTTATACCACCCTTCACAAAAAAAATGGAGAGATGAATTGATGTATTTTTTTATTGGATTTGTCAGGACTAACAGGCTCGAACTCATAGCTTTTGCCTTGATAGGGCATATCTTTGACCAATTGAACTATAATCCCTCGAAACTAAAATTTAAATGTTATATATTTTTCTTATTTTATTCAAAGACTTTCGATTTCAAATTTGAATTGTCGTGTTGTAACAGAGAATCGAATGAGATATCCATATAGATATGCACTTTAGCGAAAGCTCTATGCATTACTAATAACCTTTTTGTTCTTTCAAAATCAATAGAAAAGCCAATCTTTTAATGAATAATAAAAAAGTCTTTTTTTTCTTTATTTTACTCTTTTCCTTAGACCTTTACACTTACAGATCTTGATCTAAATCTATATCATTGGTAAGATCAGAATTGGTTGTTAAAAATGAATAGAGTATGGGCCAAGCTGGATTTGAACTAGTTACACATATTGCCAATGAATTTACAATTCATCCCTATTAACTACTCGGGCATCAACCTAGGAAAAATCAATTTCAAGCTTATTGATAATCCCTTATTAACTTCCTTTCATAGCACTCTATCCCCAAGCAAAGTCGAATCCCTGCTACCTCCTTGAAAGAGAGATGTTTTGAACCGCTAGACAATAGGGGCATACTTGCTCAACAGCTATCCTACTATGTTCATAGTATGAATGGTTTTTTGAAATTGTCAATATAATAAAATGGTTTAACTCAATATAAAAGATTTTTTGCCTTTCATGATTCTATATAATTCGGGTCCATCATTGATATTCATGAAGCCATTATTCTAATCATCATTCTAGAATTCTCTAATTTTTTTATTTATTTTCAAATGAAAATATGAAATTGGAAAATTTCAACAATTTTAATTATTAAGAATGTTAAAATAAATTAATATTCAATAAATAAATAAATAAAAATATTTATTTGGAAATATGGGAAGGGATATTAGTGATCAATAAGTTATTTTATTGAATCTTTTTAATCTAAGAATTGTATTCAAGGGATAAGGGAAATCTCTTTCTTAATGATTCGATGAAATATTTTGGATCTATGTTGAATTGATAGGTACATGTATGAATCAAATAAATTTTATTATGTTATAATAACAATTGTCCCAAGTTTTAAAACAATTCATTGCATTGATATTAATCAAATCCTCTATTCAAAAATCATTTTATTTTACCTAAACTTGTACTATAGGTATACCCTATATATTCACTCGATAAATCTAATTTTTTGTTCTTAATAAAGACACTAATGACTATGAGTTTAGTGTATATACTTAGAATTCTGTTATTCTATATATAGAATATATGTAAAAAAAACACATCTTAAACATATAGTGATTCATTCGGAAATTAAAACAAACAAGCCCTTTTAACTCAGTGATAGAGTAACGCCATGGTAAGGCGTAAGTCATTGGTTCAAATCCAATAAGGGGCTTTGATTTTGTCATAAAACCATAGCGATATGATTCATATTTGGAGAAAGACTATAGATATTACTGATATTTGTAATAATATATGTCAAAAACCATATAATTCAATAGAATTTAAGAATTTTCATTTTTTTAATTCAAATTAGAGTGAAATTATTTATAAAGTTGAACATTTATCTATTATAATAAAGAATATTATTAAAATGAATAATTAGAAATTTTCTACTTAAATCTCACAATATTTCCAATTTCTATTTTATAGTATTCCAATCAAATAGAAATCAACAAAATAAAAAGTAAGTGGACCTAATCCATTGAATCATAATTATATCTACTATTTTTATATTAAAATTCTATAGAAATTAAATTGTAATAGTGAATTTATTTTTCATTTTTCTATTTCTTTGAGTTGTGTGGGAATATGTCGATATTTTCGATTAAATCTTTTTGTTTCTATATGTGCTATATAAATAAATTGTTATTCCCTTCCTTTAAGATACATTTGAATTTCTTGAATTCCAGCACATAAGACAAGATCAATTTATATCTTATTCTATATATCTTATATAGATATGGTTTTATGTATTAACTATTTCTATCCCTATAGATACATACGATATTGATTTTTCTTCCGACAATGTGATACAAAATAGATGAGAGAAAGATACTTTCATTTAGAGTCTCTTTTTATATATAAAATTTTATGTAGTGTTAAATAATAGAAAAAAAAGTTCATTTTTAAGGATATTTTTCAAGGGAATTTGAGTATAAGAATACAATTAGTTGATGAAACGACATGAATATGTATGAGGTCTATCATTAGTGAGAAAATAAAAAGGGATTACTTGTTTTTTGAACGGTTCTTTTAAAAAATGTATCTAATTGATGAGTCATAAGACAATTCATGGTTAAGGTAGTTATTAAGAATAGAAAAAAAGAATTGAATTGAATTAATAGATTTAAATAGACCATGTTATAGATCAATAAATAATTTTTTTATTTAAAACTCATTCGAAAGAAGGGCTATTGTATGTAGGATAAATCAATACATAAGTGATAGAGACTTCGAACATTCTAAAAATGCTATGAGGTGCTCAAAAATGGTTGAAATAGTTGAATAGGGGGATCACTATAACTATAACCCTTGATAAATTTACCAAAGATGAAAATGATTTATTTGATATTATGGATGACTCGTTATAGAGAAACTGTTTCATTTTTGTAGGAAATATTCATAAATTGATACCTATGTGCCTTTTATATACTTCTTAAGATTCTGAATTATATGCCGAGCACAAAATTTATGCTCAATTTTAGGTGAATTCAATTTAATTGCTTCTATAATTTTAGGGTGCTCATATGAAATTATTGTACAATCCTCACTCTCTTTTAACAAGAGATCATTCTTCAAAAGTTTTGTAAACCACATCCAATTGTCTTTTGTTTCACCTTCTGCTATAGCATATGCCACTGGGTATATACCATTATTGGTATCCGTAGCAACCCTCCACTAACCTTGTGTTACTAAATTGATATAGTTCACCAATTTTTTTTTGCATCTTCTTCATGTAATACTTGGTGTAATCCTTTATCATTATGAGCATCTAGTGTACTCTAAAAGAACTTTAAGTTATTAAATTCTAATCCTAAATTCAATAGATGAAGTCTCCAAGGTGATAGTTTTGATCTCTTGTAGTAATCACAATATTGCAATTCACTGCCATTATAGTATTTTTTTTTCATTCGGTAAGAAAGGCCCTGAATTTGTAGTTCTTAACACTCAATGGATTTATTTAAATAATGGTAAAATAAAGTTAGTCAAAACAATAAAAATTTCAATACGATAGTTTGGCCAAATAGAGAGTATTAATTAATTATAAAGTTAAAAAGTAAAGTTGTTTTTTAGTAGAATTCACAACAACCCATTTGCATTATGAAAAAATTAATAGTGCATCATAAAAAAAACTGTGTACATTAAAAGTCACAACAACCCATCTCTTAAATTCATACAATAATTATTCATAATAAAAAGAATTTTAAAATTCCTATGTTTCCTAACAGGAGGCCCAAACAATGAAACCCCTAAAGTTTTTCATTTATGATGTGCTTGATTGAAAAAAATGAAAAAAAATTAGAATTGATTCATTTCATTTGTGTGTTTGATTAGACTGAAAAATGTATCAGAAATAAAATTGATTCTTAAAGGAGAAGGAATCACAATTCTTTCTACCCTTTAGAAATCATAATTTCATTTTCATCTCAATTTTTTTTTAATTTTATCTCAACCCCAAATATAACCTAAAACTCAAATCCTAAATCCCAAATCCCAAAACCCAAAACCCAAAACCCTAAATCCCAAATCTCAAAACCCAAAACCATAAACCATAAACCATAAACCATAAATCCCAAACCCCAAACCCCAAACCCCAAACCCCGAATCCCAAAACCCCAAATCTCAAATCCCAAATCCCAAAACCTTATTTAGAAAAATAATGATTTTAACCCTAACTTAACCCACAAATATAACCCAAAACCCAAAATCATATTTAGAAAAATAATAATTTTAACCCATAAATATAACCCTAAACTCTAAACTCTAAATCTTAAAACCCTTAACCCTAAACTCTAAACCCAAAATCTCAAATCCTAAAATCCTAAACCCTAAATCCTAAATCCTAAAACCCTAAACCCTATTTAGAAAAATAATAATTTTAATCCTAAACCTTAACCCATAAATATAACCTCCAATCCCTATACTCTAAATCCCTAAATCCCAAACCTTAAAACCCTGAACCCTATTTAGAAAAATAATAATTTTAATAATATATTTTATCTGATGAAAAAATAATAATTAAATTATATTATTTAAATTTTACTAATATAAGGATATTAAGATAATTTATAATTTTTTCTATTTCATTCTAGTGACAAACTTTGTTATAATATTAATTCTTTCTTTGATTTCAGTGATCAAACCAAACAACATTATTTCATTTCCATTCCATTCCATAACATTACAATCATAACATTTGCACAATGTATTTTTATATGCAATAATAATGCCTTTTTATATAATAAAAAAATTACCATATGATGGAGCTTGTATGTTAATGCCTCTCACCACAAATTCATACAAACAAAAATCATCATCATCCATTAGTGCCTCTCACCACAATTTATCTTCTTCTTCGTTATCGAGCTCAAATATTTAAAGTAACGAGATCATTAAAAGCAAGGAGATGGCTGCCTACTGCCAAAACCCTCACATCTTGCTCCATCGTTAAAACCCTACAAATCCTTATATATTTTAATAGTTTTTAATAATAATAATAATAAAACCCAAAACTATCTCTCATTTTAAAGTTTCTTTTTATTAAAAATAAAACTATTATAATATTTTGACAAAAAAGATAATAAAGAAAAAACTTGGGTACTAAAATGACACCATTTAATAACATGGTAGAGAATGTATACCAAAGTGATAATATGAGTAAAAATAAAATATCAAACCCTACATAGCGTCTGTCCCTCATAGCACACGTACAATAATGACGTGTAAAAGTAATTGTTTTATTTTAAAATTATTTTGATAGATTTGATTATAATATTTACACTCTTGTCGTAGAATATTATGAGAAACTAAAGACAGAGTTTCAAAATTTGCTCATATTCATGATCTTTTATACATTGTCTTTCACTTCTTTAAATTTTAAAAAATGTCAATTGTTCTTTCATCTTCTTCTATTGTGTTTTTTTATTACATTAATTATTTCATCTCTATTTACTTCCATATTACTTTTTTGAATGAAATTGAAACATGGTTGTAAGTTAATAACACAAAGCTAAAATGATAAATAAATAAATTAATGAAAAGTTAAAAAACACAATATATATTTACTATGTATAATAAGATATTTTTGTTATAAATGCACAACAACTAGCTCTCTCTTATAATATAATAGATTTAATGACAAAATGAATAAATTATGATTTGAGATAATAATTTTTTGTTTTATTTTGAAAGAAAAATATTCATCGTAAAAACTGTAATATGATATAAGAATAAATATATTTCTCTAATTTTAAATTTTTATCTTAACGTATAAGTTATAACGTGATATAATTTTTTTTTAAATTTCAACCTAAATGATTAACTCAAATCTAACTTGATTTTTTTGAATTATTTGAACTGGTTTGAATTTAACCTAAATTTAATTCGATTCGATCAATTGAATTACAATATAAATTATCATTCTTACTATTTATCTTTTTGATTTTTTTATCTCTTATTAGTTATTTACTTTTAAAAAAAAATTAAACTATTGTTAAATTTTATTATTTTAAAATATTAAGTTATCATATATTCCATAAATACTCGCGTAATTATTATTCATTAAAAGTTCCCAACGTCGTAATTGTATTGCTGAGGGCGTCATTCTAAAGATTGTTCTCTTTTCCACATCATTCTTGGATTCCTCGGAATTCATTTTATTGAAATTCGAAAAAAAGGGCTTCTCTGTTCTCTCTCCGTATTGCCTAGTATCCACGAGATTGTAAATTCACGATCAACGAAGTGAAAGAAGAAGCAAAAAAAGATGTTGAAGAACGAAGAACAACCGGTGGTAGAGTGGCATTGTATCGTATAACTTTTTAGTAATCAATTTGAAAAAGTTTCATGTTCACGAAAAAATACTAAAGAATTGGGAGGGGTTAATAAATTCAGAAGATATAAGTAATATTTATATAAAATTAGATATAAGTAATATTTATTTTATGTTTGATTTTTATTCATTTAAATTATAATATTTATAAATAATACGTACTGCACGATCGTTCCGAGCGGTCAAACCCTTGTCAAGTTAGTATTTCTCCTTTTCATTTGTGACTGTTTTTACCCGATGAAATTTGTATCAATTAATTACGTGACATAATTTTACTCCATATATTTTATTTTTTAGGACGTAAATGTTTTCTACCAAAATTATATGTTATTTTAGTAAATATAATACTTTTTCAGGAAAATAAATTAACATGACTTTTTTATTATTTTTATTTTAAGTTAATCTTTGTATGTACAAAAAATGCAACTAATGTTTATGTTAAAATAAATTATTAAGATAAGTTTGTAATAATTTTTTTTTATAAAATAAAAAAATAATAATTTTAAGACTTATAACTATAAAAATAACATTTTTAATATATATTTCATATATTTTTACTATTAAAAAATTATCACATCATTTACTTTTAAATTTCGTTTAATTGAAATTATTTAAATTTATTTAATATTAAATATCGTGTAATTAAATTTTATTTAAATTATTAATATGTTATTTTATTGTTATAAATTTTAGAAATGTTTATTTATTTATTTATAATTTCTCATTTTTTTAAAATTGTTTGGTTAATTGACCCCTTTCCTGCAATCATATTCTTTTTTTTTTGCTAAGAATCCAATTTTTTTGCATTATCTCTTATTGGATTGTTTTTCTATCCACTAGTTTTTAATTTTATATATATTTTTAACCTTTTTCTCTGATTAAGTTTGCACGGTGAAAATAATGTTGTTAAATGAGCAGTTCATCTAACGTTGATATAATAAGTTCATGAATTTAAAAATTCCAACTCAACTGGTTATTAAATTTAAATAAATAAATTAATCTATCATACGAATATTTAACAAAATATTTTTGTTAATGATAATATTTTTATAATTACAATAATATCATTATAGAATATTATTATTAAAAGATAATAAATATTTTATATTTATTCTAAAAATGAAAGTGATTGTATTTTTTTCTGAAAGATATTACTTTATTTTTTCTAGTGTTATAAAAGTATAATAAAAATATAATATTTATATTAATATTTTTTATTTTTTTTAAATTTTTGTAACAGAGTAAATAAGTTAGACTTATTTAAAATTAAATTGAATTAAACTAGATTCACCTAAATTTAAATGAAAATTTAAATGATTTAAGTTAAGTTATATATTTGAATTTAGCTAACTTAATTAATTTTACATCTCTATTTAACAATATCTTAATATTTCATTCTAATCTAATATCGGTAAAAACAAAGCCTCGATATCTAAATTAAGTTTCTTCAATCAGAAAATTTGATGAAAATTTCAATTATAGATTTTTATAATTTTTTCATTAAAAATATGCATGCATGATTTATTTGCAATATGTTAAAGTTAATATTTGAATAATAAAAATATCGAAACCCCATTGTGTTCGTGAAGTTTTCTTCCCACAATGGGAAAATCCTAAGGTGGCGTTGGTTCGTGAAATGAAATCGGAATCGAAATTAGAATTGGAATGGAATGGAATAGAAAGGAAATAATTTTGTTTGGTTTCACCACTGGAATTAAGCTCGGAATCAGGATTATAGTATTTGGTTTACAACTGGAATGGAATGAAAAAAGCTGTAAATAACCTTAATACCCCTACATGTTGTAAAGTTCAAATAATGTCATTTAATTACTATTTTTTCGTCAGATAAAATACATTATTGAAATCATTATTTTTCTAAATAATTATTACTTAATTAAAAAGAAATATATTATTAAAATTATTATTTTTCTAAATATGGTTTAGGGTTTTGAGATTTGGGATGTGGGATTTAGGGTTTAGGGTTTAAGGATTTAGGATTTGGGGTTATATTTGTAGGTTAAGGTTTATGATTAAAATTATTATTTTTCTAAAAATGGTTTAGGGTTTTAGAAATTTGGATTTGGGGTTTAGGGTTTTAGGATTTGGAATTTGGGGTTTAAGGTTTTGGGATTTATGTTTTAAGGTTTAGGGTTTTGGAATTTTGGGTTTGGGGATTTGGGGATTTGAGGTTTAGGGTTTTAGGGTTTAAGGTTTAGGGTTTAGGAATTTAGGGTTTAGGGTTTTAGGATTTGGAATTTAGGGTTTAGGGTTTAGGGTTTTGGGATTTGGGGTTTAGGGTTTAGGGATTTAGGGTTTAGGGTTTTAGGATTTGGATTTAGGTTTTGAAATTTTGGGTTTAGGGTTTAGGGTTTTAGAATTTTGGGTTTGAGAATTTGGGGATTTGGGGTTTAGGGTTTTAGGATTTGGAATTTGGGGTTTAGGGTTTAGCATTTAGGGTTTTGGGATTTGGGGTTTAGGGTTTTGGGTTTTGGGATTTGATGTTTAGGGTTTAGGGATTTGGGGTTTAGGGTTTAGGGTTTAGGGTTTTAGGATTTGGATTTAGGGTTTTGAAATTTTGGGTTTAGGGTTTAGGGTTTTATGGTTTTGTAATTTTGGGTTTGTGAATTTGGGATTTGAGTTTAAGGTTATATTTTAGGTGAGGGTAAAATTGGAAAAAAAAGTTTAGATGGGAAAGAAATTATGATTACCAAGGTGGGGAGAAAGAATTATGATTCCTTCTCTTTTAGTAATCCGATTTCATTCCGCCCTCCATTTTGTTCAACCAAAAACACAAAATGAAAGGAATCAATTCTGATTCCGTTCTATTCCCTCCAACCAAACATGGGGTAAGAGTTTGTAATCCCCAGTCCCTCCGACTAGCTGCATACCCACATTCCTTCTCTCCCTTTTTTCTTTGTTTTCATCTTTCAAGTAGAGAAGACTTTGAAATAGAGAAGAAGTAAAGAAAACTCAGTTGAAGCTCACTCTTCCTCCTCCTCCTCTTCTCCTCCTCTTCTCCTTGCTGCCTCTAGTTACATCCTTTGGTCTTCTCTTTCGTGTCCTCCCTCCTGTAGGAGGGGGGGATCTTTCATTTAGAAAGTCTCTTTCCGATAGGTTCTGAGTTATGATGTTTCGAGTTATAATATTATGATTTTTGTTATATTTTTGGATTTTACAAGTGTTTAGATTATGTTTTGGTTGTCTTGTTCCTTCGATTGAAGGATTTGTGTGAAATCCTATACATCTAGATTTCAATTTGGATTTATTGTGATTTTTTTCTTAAGTGTTGCTAATTAGTGTTGTTTAATGTTCTTTTATGGCCTCTTGAAGATGTTTGACAAAAGTCTTCATTAAGGCTCATAGTTTATAGTATTTTTATTTTTGAGTTGTTCTGGTTGTGATTTTCTGTAACATATAGTTAGGGTTTTTATTGTTCTTTCTTTCCAATCCTATTGAAAGTGTGTTGTTGATTATTATTATTTAATGGTTTTGTATGTGATTGGCATGGACTTTGTTCCTGTTCAATTCTTTAAGTTTCTTGGTGTAAGACTATTATGTTTTGAAATTTATGACTTATTAAATCAATTTGCCTTGAATTTTGATTGGAAAAAAATTGGGATAATAACTTCATATTTTTCATTGTATAAAAGTTTGTAAAAAGTTCTATCTATTTCCTTTTCATACGTGAACATTAGTAGTGGTAGTTGTGATAATTAAAATGCACAATTTGTACATTATTTACTCGAGTTTTGTAAAGTTTATGAGTGTTAGTAATATTTGTGAATAAAACGCTTAAATATAAACTAATTTTTAGGCACATTTTCTTATCCACTATTCAAGTCAAAGAAACTTTTGAGCTTCAAGTCCATATGTTTTAGATATATACTTGTTGTTAATCACGTTAAAATACATATTACACTTAGAAACTTTGGTATATATACTGGTCGATCGATCGAAGTGATAAGTCGATCGACCAAAGGGTTAGATCGATCGAGGATTGATCTTGTATGATCTATGTCCTATCGGGTTCATTTTCAAATTGGTATACATTGATTTAAGTTGGGTTTGATCGATCGAGGGACTGGATTGATCGAGAATCGATTGTGTTTGATTTACCTAGTTTTGGGTTTATTTTAATCATTGCTAAATCGATCGAAACTCAATTGATTGATAAGAGTTTTGATCGATCGATCAACATCAAGCAGTTAGGGTTTCAACTTGTCCCTATTAATTATTGCTCAATGGTTTGTTTAATGGAAAAAAAATGGTAATTACTCTTTAACCTGGCCATTTGTGATTTTTTTAATTACTCATAATTTCAAAAATTATATATTCATTCCACTCTAGTTAATTAGATCTGTAACTTTAAACTATCAATTGGTACCAAAGTATGTTACTAAATATACCTAGTACTTGCCTACGAACTTGTTATGGATCATTTGAGAAAGAGTTCTTCTACAACCCGTGCTCCCTTATTTGATAGATCTAACTACCTATACTGGAAAGCACATAGGAGAGCCTTTCTATGTTCTCTAGATGAGAGTGTGTGAAATTCTATTATTCATGGTTGGGAACTACCTAAGGTTACCAAAGATAATATTATCATACTTAAACCTAGGAACGAATAAACCATTGAAGATAAAACTAGTAGTAATTGGAATAAAAAAGAAATTAATGCTATCTCTAGTGCTATGTCTGTTGATGAGTTTCATCGTATCTCTGATGTTGATACTGCTAAATGTGCGTGGGATATTTTAGAAGTTACCCATAAAGGCACAACCCAATTTAAATGAACTAAACTTCACATGCTATGCACTAGGTTTGAAAACCTTATGATGGAAGAAGATGAAATAATTTTTTTTTTAATTTTATGTTGAATTATGTGATATTGCAACACCTCTTCAAATCTTGGAAAGAAAATTAAGGAATTTAGGTTGGTTTGGAAGATTATTTGCTTATTATCAAATCGCTTCTATACAAAGATCAATGTCATTGATGAAAGCAAGAATGTAGATACCATCAAGATAAAGGAATTCATTAGCTCACTTCAAATATTTGATATGAGCCTTCAAACTCCTACAAAAAGTAAGGGTGTCTCTTTCAAAACTGGCATGATTGATGATGATGATGATGATGACAATGATGAGGATGATGAAGAAATGAATCTCTTAGCCAAAAAACTCAAGAAAACCTTTAATTAGAACAACTCACAGAGTAATTGGCAATCAAGTCGTACAAAAGATCATAAATCAAGAGAACTCAAACATATGAGTTCTAAAGGTAAGAAAACTAAACCCAGTGGACTATAATGTTTTGAGTATAATGTAATTAGTTATTTAACAACTGAGTGGCTAACAAAAAGAAGAGATCTGGAAGGGCATTTAGTGCTATACTTAGTGACTCAGAAAATGACAACGACAATCTAGATGAATAAAAAAATAAGGGCATTAACTATTTGACATTTATTGCAACTATTAGTAAACATTTTAGCAAGTCTGACATTGGTTCACATAATGAGAAAAATGATTCTGAATTGTTGTTAAATAAATTTAATGTTAATAGTCTTGATGAACTGTTAATAGATTTAGTGGGTTGTAAGAGGCAATAAGATAGGTTACTAGTAACCAAATTAAATGATAAACTCAGATTCAGTGAAGTTAACTCTTTAATTATTGAAAATGAAAAAAATTAAACTATCTAAATTTGTTGATGGTTGGAATTCAATTCTTGCAGACCTTAAACAAATAAACAATAAGAGTCAAATAATTGGAGCTAAAATGCTAAAAAAAGTTCTTGACTATGAAAAATCTTTTGGGGACAAGAGAGGGTTAAAATATGTAGATGAGCACTCTAAGACATCATCTTCAAATATAACTCAGTTTGTAAAACCTTTTAACCCTTTTCTTCACGTGATACATGTGGCCTTGGTTATAAGAATGAAAGCTTCACACCTTCAATAACAAAAACCACATTTGTAAGGATTTCTAACTTTATTTTATTACTACTTATACACATAGAATGATTGTTCCTATGGTAGGAAAAACTGTTAAATTTATGGCTGTTTGTCATCATTGTGGTACGAAAGGTTATATAAGACCAAAATATAAGTTTTTGATAAATGCTTTTAAGTTTAATAATTCTTTTCATGCTTCTAGTTATAGGATTTATTATTAACAACAATCTATGAAGAGTATGTTCAATCCACTAGAATGAAAGAGTATCTATTGTGATATGTGCAACTATTACAGTGAGTGAAAATGATTACCTCACAATTAGTGTGAAAACCATCATATTAGGTTTTTAGCTTGTGTATGATTCTTTAAAAAAAAGGGAAATAAAATAGAAAAAGCTTAGAATGTACAAAAAGAAAGAGTCAAAAATTGGTTATACAAAAATAAAATAAATAAATAAATAACTAATACCTATATCTAAAATAATAGGGAATAAAAATTTTAATATCTCTTTGAAGATATTTTTTTATTTTGTAAAATTGAGGATTTAATTGCAGTTTTTCAATGATAGGTGATACTCTTTCCTTTAAATCTTCCATGATTGATCATAAATGAATTAAATGACATGCTTTTGAAGTTCAAACATGTATCTTATTTTCGTGATTGTTGATATGTCGCTATATGTGTTAGTATATTTGTGTGTCTTGTCCATATACTTATACTTTCAATGGATAGTTAAAATTTGAATAGATTAATTTCTCATTTAAGTGTTTTGTTGTAGTTATGTTTAAATAAGTCTACTATTAATTTAAAAAAAATATTTTGATTTTTATAAATTTTTGTTTTATTCTACTTAATTTTTGGGAGTCATAGAACTTAAAAAGGAATTCATTCATTACATATATTGTATTTGTACTCTTATTGAATTTAAGCTTCAAAGTTATCTTTTCATAAGATAGGAGGAAAATTTTTAATAAGGGAAGAGATATTGCAGATAGGAAGAGAACACATTGATTAAGTGTTCTATTTGTTATGAGTTATTGCACATTATGGGAGAACTCTTAATCATTGAGTGTTCATCTTAATATGTCATATGAAGGGAGTAATTTTAATACTTAAATGTTCTATTTGTTATTACTCATTGTTTATGTTTGTTTATTCTATTTATTATTACTATGTACACTAAACTAACGAATAATGAGTTTTTCGAGACAAGTTGTATTCCTATTTGTCTATTTGTCTATTTGTTCTTTCAGTATACATATGAGCTATCAAGATTCAAGTGAAGATGGTTTCATTTTATCATAAGATAGTACCATTATGTAAATTTTATTTTTTTCCTATGAGTGTCATGTTACGAGAGAGAGGTTTTGTCACACGAAGATGTTTTAGAGATATACTTGTTCTTAATCACATTAGAATAAATATTATAAACACTTAGGAACTTTGGTATATATACTAGTCAATCGATTGAAGTGGTAGGTCAATTGATTGAAGGGTTAGATTGATCAAAGATTGATCTTGTACGATCTATGACCTCTTGGGTTGATTTTTCAAGTTGGTATAGATCAATTGATTGAAGTTGGGTTTGATTAAAACATTTTAATTTACTAGGTGCCTTATGCTTTCAGACAGGATGAATGAAGCACCAAGTACTTAATATAATCAACTTTACATGTATAGATTCAAACTTAGAATTTTAAAGTTATAGATCTAATTAACTAGAAGGAGATGAATAGATAATTTTTCAAATTATGACTTGTTATAAATTAGCATTTGTAGAAGTGAAGTTTGGGTCTAGTTTGGTTGCACAAATAAATAATTATGGGTAATAGTAAAATAGTAAGCAGTGACAAAAATAAATGACACACAATGATTTAAGTAGTTCAATTTTTCAATGTAAAAAGTATGCTCCATTGATGATGGTACACCGAGAAAAGTCCATTAATAATCAAATGGAGATATAAACACTAATCTTCATAGAACTTCACAAAATATACCAATAAAACCAAAATATACCCACAAAATAACTCGTTTTAATTTACTGGTAATATATAACAAGATAAATTAACAAACTTGCTATTAAATCAAATATTACCATACAAATGAGAGAAACTCCACAAATGACAACAATATCTTCTCGTTGAATTTCCCTTAAATCTGTTCTCTACTTCAGTCGACCTCTCTATTATCAACTTCAGTAGCTACTGGACATTTTTCTTTCAGCAGCTTGAATCTCAAAGAAATTGGTGTCCTATTCTAATCAGGAGAAAGTTGAAGCAACTGCTACCTTTTTCTTCTTTTGGTTTCAGCTCTTCACATTTGTGTTTTCTCTCTGTCAACTTTAGAGTTCAGCAGCCCTTTCTCATTAAGTAGAGAAGAAAACAATGATATATATATATATTACAAGAGGAGACAAAGAGTTTTAATATATGACATTGGGTTTTTGGCCTCAATGTTTTGGGTTAATATTCAACAAATCTCCACCTTGACTCAAAACAGAAAACAAGTTCTTCAAATAAGAAATTCCTCGGATTACCAAATAACCGTCGTCCAAAACCCTGAAGGGTGATCATCTACTACACACAATAATCAATTCCAAAAAATGCTTGAACTTGTTACATGAAACTAGTTTGGTTAGCATATCAGTTGGATTCTCTGTAGTGACTATCTTATTGACAACAATAGCACTCTAAGAAACAACATCACGAATGAAGTGATATTTAACATCAATGTGTTTGGATCTTTCATGATACATAGTATTCTTAGTCAAGTGTATCGCACTATGACTATCACAAAATACAACAGAAATATCCTGCTATAAACCCAAATCACAACCCTCTAAGCCAAATGGCTTCTTTCACTATTTCTATTATTGCCATATATTTTGCCTCTATCGTAGACAAAACAATTGTAAACTGTAAAGTAGCATTCCAACTAATGGCACAATGAGAAAGAGTGAAGACATAACCTATCAGAGATCTTCTTCTATCCAAATCACCAGTATAATCAGAGTCCACATAACCAATGACACTGTAACTGGTATTAGAACTTCCATCATATACCAAACCAAAATTAGATATGCCTCTCAAATAAAGAAATATCCATTTCACTACTTACCAATGACTCTTGCTAGGATTACCCATATATCTATTGACAACACTAACTGCATGTGAAATGTTTGGACGAGTACAAACCATAGTGTACATCAAATTACCAACGGCACTAGCATATGGAACTTAAGACATGTACCACTCTTCTTCTTCTAACTGTGATGACAAATAAAAAAAAACCTGAAATGCACAGCTAACAACGTACTCACAGGTTTAGACTCTTCCATACCAAAGCGTTCAAGAACTTTTTCAACATAACTTTTCTGAGTCAAATAAAGTTTGCCCACTTGTATATCCCTGTAAATTTTCATGCCCAAAATTTTCTTTGTTGCACCCATATCTTTCATCTCAAACTCACCACTAAGTTGAGACTTTAATTTCTGAATCTTGGACTTATTCTTAGAAGCAATAAGCATGTCATCGACATAAAGTAACAAATAGACAGATGAACCATCATGAAATCTTTTATGATAAACACAACTATCATAATCATTCCTAGAGTAAACATGATCAATCATAAAAGAATCAAACTGTTTATACCACTATCTTGGGGATTGTTTCAACCCATATAAAGACTTTTTCAATAAACAAACATGATCTTTCTTACCTGGAACAACAAACCCCTCTGGTTGATGCATATATTTTTGTTCTTCAAGCTCACCATGTAAGAAGGCTGTCTTGACATCAAGTTGTTATAATTCCATGTCAAACAATGCAACCATAGCAAGCAACACACAAATAGAACTATGTTTCACAATAGGTGAAAATATTTCATTGAAATCAATAACGTTTTTTTGACAATAACCCCTTGCAACAACATGTGCCTTAAACCTAGTTGCTTCAAACTCACGTATACCTTCCTTTTTTTTAAAGACTCATTTGTTTCCAACAATATTCTAGCTCTTAGGTGATTTCACCAATTCTCAAGTATGATTCTTATGAAGTGATTCAATCTCTTTAGCAACCAGCCCCTAAACAGACTCATCACAAGTGACAACTTCATGATAACTAGAAAGTTCATGCACCTCAATAGACTCTGCCACAGACAATGCAAAAGAAACTAAGTCTACATCTGCGTACCTCTAAGGGCATCAAATTTCTCTTATTCTTTTACCCTTAGCGATACTATATGGTTGCTCATGTTGCTCTTCTGCTACATCATGAGTAGAATCATCTATCTCATCTACAAATGGTTGATTTGAAGTGCCCTCTTGCACTTGACTAGGAGCTCCACTCTCAAGCTCCACCTACTCACTAACACCGTGGTCTTTAACTGTAACAATAGACTCTTTTTTCTTTTCAAACATGGAAAACTCATCAAACTTAACATCTCTACTAATAAAAAATTTAGGTGACTTGGGTTCAACACACCATAATCTATAACCCTTCACCCCAAAAGGATACCCCAAAAATATGTATTTTAATACCCTAGGCTCAAGTTTACCATCATTAACATGAGCATAAACAGGACCACCAAAAACTTTCAAATTAGAATAATTAGCAGGAGTACCAAAGAATACCTCAAACTGAGTCTTCAACTCAATTGTAGTTGATGGAGACCGATTCACCAAATAGCAGGCATGGTTACAGGCTTTAGCCCAAAAAAGATTTATCCAAGTCAGCTTGAAAGAGCATACACCAAGATCTTTCTAAGAGAGTCCTATTCATACGTTTTGCTACTCCATTTTGCTATAGAGTATGACGCACAGTGTGGTATCTCACTATGCCATTTCTTTCACAGAACTTATTAAACTGACTTTCACAAAATTCCAAACCATTGTCAGTTCTCAAATGCTTGATTTTTTTGCTTGTTTGATTTTCTATATAAGCCTTGAATTTCACAAATTTTGAAAACGCGTCATTCTTGTTTTTCAAAAAATACACCCAAACATGACGGGAGAAGTCATCAATAAAAGTCAACATATACCAAGAACCACCCTTAGACACAACACAAGAAGGACCCTAAAGATTTGAATGAATATAATCAACAATACCTTTCGTTTTATGGATGATTGTACTAAACTTAACCCTGCAATGCTTTCCATAGACACTACTCACAGAAATCAAGCTTCCATGTTTTCTGACCACAAAGCAAATCACGTTTGCTCAAAATACACATCCCTGCCTCACTTATATGCCCAAGCCGTATATGCCATAACCGAGTAGTATCTGAATCTTGATCTGACGAGGATGAAACTGAAACACTACCAATAATAGTGCTATCCTGAAGCATATAGAGACCATGCGACAATTTCCCTTTAATAACAACGAGAGCACTCTTACTAACTCTTAAAACTCCACCTTCAACTCCATACTTGTAGCCTTGTGAATCAAGAGTACCCAAAGATATCAAATTCTTTTTCAAATCTGGAACATGGCGAACATCCTTCAAATTCCTAACAATATCATCATGCATCTTAATTCAGACAGTACCAATACCAACAACCTTGTAGGACATATTGTTTTCCATCAAGACAACACCATCATTAATAGACTGATAAGAAGCAAACCAGTTCTTATTGGGGCACATATGGTAAGTGCAACCCGAATCAAGAATCCAAACATCTCCAGGAGAACAAATAGATACTGATAGAACATTTTCACTATCAGAACCAGAACTATCTGCAACACCAATAACATCATTAGTCATAGAAGACGTGGTAGATTTTCCTTTACCTTTGAGTTTCAAACAATTTACTTTCCAATGCCCTTCCTGACGACAATAGTTGCATTTATCTTTTCTTTTTTTAGATTTGGATCTACACTTGCCTCTATTATTGCTTGTGTTTTTTTTCTTGATTTCTACCTCTTACAAATATACCACTGCTATTATTATTGTTGCTTGTAGACATCTTTTTCTTCAACTCTCTAGAATTCAAAGCTACTTTGACATCCTTTAAAGAAATAGTGTATCGCCCATATAGCATGGTATCAACAA
Organism: Hippophae gyantsensis; assembly: GCA_030763125.1. Classification (NCBI taxonomy): domain Eukaryota; kingdom Viridiplantae; phylum Streptophyta; class Magnoliopsida; order Rosales; family Elaeagnaceae; genus Hippophae; species Hippophae gyantsensis. Next base: position 45,430,170 of record CM061030.1, on the reverse strand, counting down.
AATGTTCAAATGAATGAGGTAAAGAACATAATAGAACTAAGGCCTGATCCTCATCATCAATCTTAACACCACCATTTTTTAGATCACGAATAATTTTAATAAATTCATTAAGGTGATCGTGTAAAGGTGTACCTTCTGACATTCTGAATGTATACAAACGTTGCTTCAAATATAACCGACTTGTCAAAGACTTGATCATATACAAATTCTCCAATTTAAGTCATAACCTAGCAAGAGATTCCTCATCACCAACCTCGCGTAGTACCTCATCAGATAAGGATAATTGAATTGAACTGAGAGCATTTTCCATCAATGCATCTTTTTCTTCATTAGTTAATTTTTCTAACAATTTATCATTGGCTTCAAGTGTCTTAATGAGCCATTTTTTAACTAATACGGCCCGCATCTTCATATAGCAAAGACTAAAATCATTTCTACCATTAAATTTCTCAATTTCATATATTTGTTGCCATGATAGAAAACCCAATATTAAATAAACAGAAGCGCAATCCAGAAAATATGAAACCAATCAGATAACAAGAAGCTTAAAATACATCCAAAAGAGAAAACTTGATAAGTTCCAATAAATAGTAGAATAACCCAATATTCTGATACCAATTTATTATAAATTAGCACTTACGGAAGCAAAATTTGGGTCTAGTTTGGTTGCACAAATAAATAATTATGGGTAACAGTAAAATAGTAAGCAGTGATAAAAATAAATGACACACAATGATTTAAGTAGTTTAATTTTTCAATGTAAAAAGTATGCTCCACTGACGACGGTACATCGAGAAAAATCCATTAATAATCAAATGGAGATACAAACACCAATCTTCATAGAGCTTCACAAAATATACCAAAAAAACCAAAATATACCCACAAAATAACTCACTCTAATTTACTGGTAATATATAACAAGATAAATTAATAAACTTGTTATTAAATCAAATATTACCATATAAATGAGAGAAACTCCACAAATGGCAGCAATGTCTTCTCGCTGAATTTCCCTCAAATCTATTCTCTGCTTCAGTCGGCTTCTCTATTTTCTACTTCAGTAGCTGCTGGACATTTTTCTTTCAGCAGCTTGAATCTCAAAGAAATTGGTGTCCTATTCTAATCAGGAGAAAGGTCTCTGTCAGCTTTAGAGTTCGGCAGCCCTTTCTCCTTCAGCAGAGAAGGAAACAATGATATATATATATTACAAGAGTAGACAAAGGGTTTTAATATATGGCATTGGGTTTTAGGCCTCAATGTTTTGGGTCAATATTCAACATGATTAATTAAAAAATTACAAGCCAACGTACATACAATCATTTGCAAATAACATAAAGTAAAAATAAATAAGAACTTGATACACGATAGTGTCATAAGAGCTATGAAAGAATGAGATTTGGAACAAAACAGTCAAACAGGTTTGTTGGCAATGATGCCCCTTTTACTTTAAGTATGAGATAAAACCCCAAAGTTTGTACCATTTTTCTGTTATGTGAGCTGAAAACAAATTTTAAATGTCAGGCCACGAGTACTATGAGAATTTTTAAACTCTTCAAGCCCTTTGTTCATTACATTCATAAAAACGTAGGTCAAAGCCAAGTGTAGCAGCTGTAATTGGTTGTATGATGCCAATGATGCTTGGGATATGCTTTCTTTGCCCATCAATGGATTGCCTGTGGCATAAATATGATTATTGCCCAAGCTGCCATGAAAAGGTACAATATTCTTATTCATTTCATATTTTTCTATGGTGAGTATCCTAGCACATAGCAATAGCATTTGTGGTAGTGGGAGCTCTGATTTGAGATATAAACTTGCTTCTGAACTTTTCTTGGTGCAGAGTAACAATGTATAACCATGTGATGCAGGAAGTGTGTATGAGAAAGACGGAATTATGCTGCAATAGGAACACCCTCCTAATCACCGTTGAATTGCGATTAATGAATCAAAAGCCCCTTGATTCCCTCAGGAATATCAAACAATTGCATAAAAGAAAGAGTTTAGAACTCAATATTTCATTAAACATTAATTTCTGTTGCATGATTCATACCTTGCATATAAATAGGGGCTTAAACACTTCTTTAAAAGAAATTGCAAAAATTATTTTAATACACTAATTGATGAAAAAAATAATCTTTCAAACTGGGGTGGAGCCAATTTTGACTTACCTTAACTAGATTATTTAAAATGCCAAATTATTCTAGAACTATTAAATATCCTAAATTAAAGATTTTTTACTTTTATTGTGTGACATGTATTTGACTAAATGAATCTTCCCCAATAATGTGATTATATTCTACCATTGGAGTCTAATATTTGCTTAATTCTTGCTTTCCTTTTTCCCTCAGTTCATCATTGCTTTCCTTTTTCCACCTTTGTCACTATGTCCTTTTGGTTTTCCATGCAGATTGATGATTTTGAGAAATCAGATCCCTGTGTTGTGATGTCCTTTACACTGGACGCAGGAGAGCTTCGCACTGCCTGCAAGTTATTAAACACATACCTCACATTGTAACTGCTATATTCCACTTGTGTTCACTGTTACTTGTTTAACCCTTGACAAAATATAACATTGCTGGTACAATGTCCTAAAAAAGGCCTAAAGAAATTTGTCTTTGATACTAAACTATGAACAAAACATTGAACAATTTGTGGTCGAAGATTCAACGTTTTTAATAGTTAACGTTTTGCGTTCTTTAGCGTTTACTTCGTTTAGAAGATTTAATAGAATGGACTTCAATTTTGATTGTCCTTCTGTGAAAAAAACGAAACAGTTGAAATGGAAATATGTACCTTTTATCTAATAATTTGGTTACGGATAGTCTTGGCATGTGTAGTCTAGTGGCATATTCTCTAATTGGACAGTTATAAGAGCTGAGTTCTTGTTTCAAATCCTAGTTGGTGTATGAGTTATGTAGTTATTTAAAATAATAATACTAATAATAATAATAATTTGGTTACAGGATAAGTAGGCATATGAAAGAAGAGGTCCAACATGAGAGATAAGAACATGTCTTGATAGCCAAGGAGATTGCCTGTATACCAAACAAGGAAGCAAGCAAGCTTCAATTTCTTTTTTCCAATCTAAATTGCTGTTTGCAAGTGTTTATGCTTATCTCTATATTATAGAAAGGTAGTGTCTTTTACTAGTCCCTTATTAGGGTACAGGCAAGTCATCCTTGGCTACAGAACAAAAGCCCTTCATCCTCATGTAAGACCTTTCTTCCCAAGTTGCAATCTTAAGTCGTTTACCTAAGTTCATGTCAAATTTGGATATTGTTAGCTTGTATTTATGGTGAATGATCGGGAACACTAATTGTTGGGGCATTAGATTCGGATCACTACCTAGATTGAGCATCCCTATGCATGATACAATCATGAAGGTGGTGGTTTGTTTGGAATATATTCTTGATTTTGCATGGTCCAATGTACACCGCTCATGTTCAAATGATGAACATCATGAAAATGAAGATAAGAGTTGGTTTTCCTCTCACTATCTCCATCTGTAAATAAATTTTCCAAAAAGGCAGTTGCTCATATGTTGCTCTGTCATTGCTCAGATTCTTTTCTAGGTCCTTCCCAAGGAGAATTTTTTTGGGTACTCCCAAGAGTATGTAATCCCTTAAAAAATTCAGAAATAGATGTAAAATATAGGTTGAAATAAGGGAATTATAAAAGTATTAAGATATGAAGGGTAGGTGATATGAGTCTATCTCTCTTATCATAAGTACTCTTGGAATATATAAATAATTTTTTTTTTTCCAAAATCAATGTTCAAAATAATTTTAAATTATATTTATTTTAATAAAAATTGATAAAATTGTAATCAAAATTTGAGTTGTACATTAAAGTCACATGCCAGGTATTAAAGGTTACATTTTAAAAAAAAAGTAGTAATTGTATTCTTGTTATTTTGAGTTATGTAATTCTAATAACTTATTATAAAAAATACTTACTTTTATTACTATAAAAAATATACTTTATATTGAAATGATCATTTTTGATAATAATAAAAATAAATATTCTTAATTCAAAAATAACATTATTAAATATTATTCAGTTTAATTTCCAACTATTAAGATTTTTTTACACTATAATTTCATAAATAAATTATAAAACATACATCAAAATATATATTTTTGTTACAATTGAATCATAAAATTGAAATAACCATATTTTTATCGCTCGAATTTTTTAAGCATTTTTCACTCTCTTTACAACATTCAAATTTTCTTCATTTGGAATAAATAAAAATATTTCAATAAAATTTAATCTTTTGATCAAACCTTGAAATATTCAAGACATGAGCAATTGAAAATCGTAATTAAAAAAAAATCTAAACATAACATAGCTGACTAAATATATCACCCTAGAAGATCTAAGTAAAAAATAAATAAAAGATCATTACATACAATTAAAAAAAAAAGGAAGAAGAAGAAGAAGTTTTCTCCTCAAATGATTTAAATTAAAATGAAAAATAAAATTGTGATTTAACCAAAAAACAAAAAGGCTTAATCAAGTACATCCTACGGTCCTACCATTCTATCACCTTAGTTGAAATCTTAAATACTAGTTGAGAAGTACTTAAATATAATTTTCTCTGTATTTTGTTTTTGTTCAATTTATTCAGATTGAGTTTTAATTGCTCAAAAAAATAGAAGGAAAAAGATTGAGATGGAATGGAAAGTATTGGACTTTTATTTTATGGAGGGAATAAAATCCAGGAAAAATTATTTGAATTCTCATTCAAGTTGAAAATGAAAATACCATAAAGAGATAAAGACTGTATTTTCTTCTCCAATTATACTCTTTTTATTCTAATTCCAAATGTCGTCCCACTTGAAACCCATATGTCAATTGTATTTTTAGCACTCAGCAGTTGACAATCACATCCTTAATGGATAATAAAGCTTCATGGATATATCCAATGGTCAAATATGTCCGTTTTTGATTGATACCCTTTGACCTAACACGGTCACAGAAGCCTTGGTCTAATCAATTCTCATTTGAATTTCAACTCATGATTAAAGCAAGCCATTATATAGATACCAAGCTTCCTCTACAAAATGGAAGTATCTTGATCGGAGCTGTCGAACAATGGTTTGTTGTCAGTTTTATTTATTCTGTTAACCATACAATTTTTTTTATATGCATTAATTTACATATTAAAAATTAATTTGATATATATTAATAATTGATATTACAATTACTTTAACTTTTTATATTTACACTTTAATTGTGATCAAGTTTTTGACAACACTTTCCCATCCTTTCTTGGTTTGTTTTTATTTTAAGTGTTGGGTTTAAAAATCATGATATATGTAAGACATAAGACATTAAAGAAAAATCACTTTCATATTTATCAAACATCATACTAAGTGTACAAAATATGAGATTGAGTAATGATTTATTGAGACATAAAATATTCATTGGTTAGTGAAAAAATGTTTTTTAATTCCATATCATAAATATGTTGAGTGTAGTTTTGTATTTTGATAAGTTAGTGATTTGTAAAATGTGATTTCTAGATGAGTTAATTAAAATTTCATTAAACACCGAGATATAATTGAAACTAAGTATATATACATAAAATTTCCTTTACCTCACACTACTTTCCTTATTGCTTTCTTTATAACCACGTGATGTTGATTCCACGTTGTTTATTTGTAACATGATGTGTGCTTGTTGTTAATTACCTATATATATGCTATAATGAAATATCTGGCTATTCATTTCTTTATGTTTATTTGTTTGTTTATTTAAACGCGTGAGTGTTTATCTACCGTAAATCTTGCATGCATCAGTGTTCGTTCCACTGCAAATCTCACCTCACACGCGTGCTAGCCTCTTCAAACGTGTTCAAAATCAATTTTTGAGATATTTTTTCACATATTTTTGGCATTTTTCTCATCTATAAAATGATCATATCCTCATTGTAAAAATCATCCCTCAAATCCCTAAAACTCCCTCTTATTTCTCTAGCTTTCTCTCCCTAGTTCTTAGTTTTTTTAGTTTTAAAGTTTTTCTCTTTTTGAGAAGAACTAGTTATGTTTTTATAGATTTTTAGTTTTTGATTCAGTAAACGCAAATGGAAATTCGTATGGAGGTTTTAAAGAAACAAAATTAGCATCAAAGTTCTGTAAAGATTCTTTTGAGGTATAATTTTAAATTAATTCTTTACAAAAAAATTTATATTTTATTCTCATATGTTATATTTAATTTGTCTGTGATATAAATTTAATATGGTTGGTTATTTATAAATATGATATAATAATAACATTGTTATGCTTATGAAATACGAAATTGATAAAACATTTCTATAAAATAAATTGATTTTGTTTTTATTCAAGATTTTATATTAAGGATGTTAGAGAGAAATATATTTATTTTTATTACAAACTTAAATCTGAAAATTAGATTCTAAGGTTTAATTATCCAGTCTAATTTAAAGTAATACTCTTTTATTTATTGGTACAATTGTCCAGTAGTTAGAGTGAAGCTTTATTTCAAAAGTTTTTTTTAAGAACAATTATTCGAAAATGTATTGACAACATATTTTTAATAATGGTTTTAAAACTTTAAAGTTAGTACTCAGATAATTAAATTCTTGGGTTTAATTTGGACACCTTGAATAACATCTAATTAACTAATTCCGCCTAAAGCTGTGATTAGATGATTTGATATTTTCTTATAAATAAAACTAAAATTTAATACTAAATTAATTAATAGGCTCCACCTAAGGATATTAGTTAATTAATATTAAACAAAAGAATTTGGGCCCCGCCTAAGGACACTTTCATACCAAAAAGAGAAAATCAATAAATATTAATTTATATCTTTAATAATCTAAATAATATGAGCAAACATAATTAACTTAATTATTATACCATAAATACTCCAATGTTATGAATGATAAAAAATTTCATTATTATTTATTGAATCCATATCTATGTTTATTTTTTATGTCATTAGATTAGGAAACAAAAATCAAAATATTGTGACAAGATATTTAAGATTTAATTTTATTTTTAAAAGTTTGAATAATAAATTAAAAACTGTATATATTTCTTCCTTAGATCGACCTTGGGAGTATACTTGTCATTTTCTATAAAATGATTCATGCACTTGAGATATTTTTAAAATATAAAATCAAAGTATCTGCAAGATCGATATTACTAATCCGATGTCGGTTTTGTCCCATCAAGTTTTTGATGTCGTTGCTGGGGACTTGATTTTTTTCATCAAGTTTTTGGCACCATTGTTGTGGACATTTGAATCTTTATTAACAATTGTAGCAATGAGATTGGAATTGAAAGAATTCACGACCCAATACATTACAAGGATAAGGAGATGCAGATTTCTAAAGGACTCAAACCTAACTCGTACAAATAAAAAAAAACAGTTGACCTAACAACACAACAAAGGCACAAATTATATAATAACAAAAGGTAAATAACTTCAAACAACATATATTATATATTAAATAGAAAGCAAATAAACAATGAATTCTTTCTAATCAGAGATTATGATTTAGTATGTTAAAATATATGCACATAAAACTCAGATTATACTAACTCAAAAACATATCATGCATAACAGGCGATATAACAAGATAAACTCATATAGAGACTGTGTTTATATGGTAACATCCTCGAGTTACTTAAGGTAACCACTCAGTAGCAAATAATTCACTAACAATAAATAAGTTATGACTCTGATAGACAATAAATCACCATTACCTCTATCAATTGAGACCTTCATCCTAATTGCCTACTACTGCTCTTTACTTGCTGCTTCTATAACTGTTTGATTCAATATGCGAACCCAGCTATCCTCTATAGGTAACACCACCCAATGTAGTATGATTGAAAATCATTGATCAATAACAAGAGAAATAAGAGAAATAAGAGAAATAAGAGAAATGAAGGGGGTATTTATAGCACTTAGATTTTCCACCTTGCCAACCACCTAGTTGATAGTGGTGGCGAGGGTGGTAGCAAGGTCCATTATGACCTTGTTGTCGAGGTACTAAAAAGTCACATTTTTTCATTCCAAAAATTGACAAGTACTAACCATAAATACCTTCATTTGAAACAAACAAAAACACAATTGACAACGTCAACGAGAGAGCTTGCATACAAAGTGTTCATAACTATGTGCATGTATGAATTACTGATCCGCAGTAATCAACCTTACATGGAGAAAGATAGAACACTAAGTAATATTAAACAGACATAGTATTTTATACATGAGAAGCCAACACACAGATATAAGTACAACGGGACTTGCAAAAATTATGAACGAGTACCTCAAAATTAATTTTAATAACACCTCTTGGTGGTTTCCTTTAGAAATAAGGAAGATAAGGGGAGTAATCTAAGTTGTTGATTTCCAAATAACCTCTTATGTTGAAACGAAGCACCCCTCTAAATTCATCAAATCTGGAATCTAATTTATAGATAATTAGATCTACCTTTGTTATAACCAAAGTTCCATCATAATTTTCTTAATGTAAATCATCTTACCAGCTTTAGAAAGAATACAATATCTCTGTATATCAATTTTAGAGATAAGATTGTCCATGACTCATTTAAATTCTCTACCTTTTTGTTTCTATAAAAATAAGTTATAACCCAAATATTTAAATCCACCAGAAGTAGCAGGAATAGCCAAAAGAATTTGGATTTGAGATCTCAAATGGCTTGAAACATTACCCTAGTAAAAATGCATGACTTTGATAAGTTGGCTTTCTATCCAGACCAAGTAAAATAGCATTGTAAGTTTTGTTGTATCACATTTACCTCTCTCAAATTTGCACAACAAAATTGAATTAAATCATTAACATGCAGAAGATGATTCATGGTAGAAGCATTTATGGCTATTTTGATTCCATGTAAACATGAAGATTAAGTCTTGTCAAAGTTTTAGCTTCAATTATAAACAAATAAGGAGAAATATGATTACCTTGTCAAACACATCTTTTTGGAATAATATTATCAAAAGAAATACAATTCAATAACAAGAAATAAGAAACAAAGCTATGATAAGAAAAGATTAAATTTTAGAACTTTTCAGAAAAGATAGATGTCTTAAGATCTTGGTAATGAAATTGCATTTCATACTATTATAAGCTATAATAACATTATTGAAAATTTATCTATTACGAATAAAAGAAACTGAGAAGGAGAAATAAATTTGTTGAGTTTTCCTTTGAGTCTATGTAAGATCCCTAAATTAGTTTATTTTTCTGATATGTACTTTTATCTTTTAACTTGGATTATATGTTAATATTTCACTAATATTTAAAAACAGAAACACTTGTTTGAAAAGAAAATTGTTGCCCAAGGGCATGCTACCTGATCAGGCGTTGGCAAGAAGGGCCAACAAAAAGGTCAACGAGGTCCGATGAAGGGTCAACGAGGCTTTTTGTATTGCTACCAAAAAGCCTCAATGAGGTGCATCGACGGGAGGCTAGCAAGGTGCAAAATAATTTATAAAATGATTATGAATGAGTCATTTTCTTCACTCCATTTCGAAGCTCCTTTATCTCTTTTCTAAAAGCATACTTTCTTAAGTGACTATACACTTTTGTGAAGTTCTAGAAAGCCTAATTTAAGATATGATTATATGAATTTATGTGATCTTTAAATAATATGATTATATAATATATGTTCATGCATACATACTCATTATGAAATATACATACCATACATAAACATTAAAACGTTACACATCTTAAGAATACAAAAAATAGTAAATGTATTTTAATAAAGAAAAGTCACTACTACAAAAGTCACTTTTTTTGTCAATTTTTAACCAAAGATAAATCTATCTAAGCGGTTAAAAAAATCGCCAATGTATCCGGTGTTAACATAAGTACCCACCTACATTGATAGTTTTTAGCCGCCAAGATAGATGGGCCTATCTTGTTGTATTTTAATAAAAATTGACAAAAAAATTATATTCTATGTTTTAGAATTTTATAAAAATTAACAATAAAAATTAATATCTACCTCGTCATTTTTCCTTACCCACTATTTCTATTGTTTGTTGCTTCATATAAAATACAACCTAATAATATCAAGCAGGTAGACAACAAAATTAGGCAGACGTGTTAACAAGCTACCAAATTGAAATTAAATTAGTAACTAATTATATAAAATTACACAAGTCACAATATGTACAGTGGAAGTGAGTTAAGATACATTGAATATGACACGTACAACTAGCAGCTTACATCAATAGCTATAAAACGGATTACATACTATGGTTTACTAACGTTATGGCATCACTACCATGGCCCTCTCCCCTTCTACGTTAAAACAACTTCCAACAAAGTCATGAGAAGTCATGAGAAATAGCCTGCAACCAAAAAAAAAAAAATTAATAATATAGTGTTAGAACATTTCATTCAAAATATACGATTAAAACATGAACTATCTAAACTAAATTCACATCCTAGTGGTCCTAATAATTGTTTATTTACATTAGAGAGATTAAAAGCTTTTGAACTTGTAAAAGTGTCAACAAATTATATAATTGCGAAGTAAACCCTATCATACATACCATGTTTACAAATTTCTTTGAATGAGCGACAACACAGAAAGCTGCAAGTAAAAAATCAAAATTGTGCCCAGTGAACCACTAAATTAGAAAAATAAGAATCCAGCAAGAAAAGAAAAACAATAGATTTGAGGAATCACATCTCAACGTCACTTTACGCTAATAGAGAAGAGAATTGATAATAGAAAAATGATGTATTCCTAATCCAAATTTGAACCAAGAACCAAAATGACACCACATTCCAAGGGATGAAGGATCATAGAAAAACCAACAATAATCATATTCTCATCTTTGAAAAGATTAATAGGAGTATTAATGGTTGCATCGCGACGCGCGGTTGGCGCACGTGGATGTAGGACAGGATGCAAGGAGCAACAAGGCAGGTGAGCACAAGAATGGGGGGACCATGGATTCTGTTAGAAAATAACCGAATTAGTTAGCTTAATTTCCTTGTAATACATGTGTGGTGTAAGGCTATATTTAGCCGGAATGAATTCAATAAAGGAGATATCAGAAATTATTAAGAAATCAGCTCCCTTTTACTGTTCTTCTTTCTTCCCCAACTTCTATGAAATTCTTCACCTATCAATGGTATCAGAGTCAGTTCCAACCATGATCGACCGAGACCAATCCAACACAGAAACCTCTGATGAGGAATAAGATTTCTTCGCGTGATCTAGGTCCAGATCAAAACGATTCAACGTTATTTTACAAGCGATTGAAGTAGAGCTGAGAGTTCATCGCAACCTCCACCGCTTACCAAAACCACACCTTCGTGCACCACTTGAGACCTTCGAGACCTGAATCCCCACCCTCTGATTCCTTCACGATGAGCGAATTACATACCTTAGAACTCAGAATAAACAAGAACTACATTTCTGGGTTACAAGAAGAGAGAACGAGGACTTATACAAAAACCAAGGTGAGACTTGGTGAATCGCTTTGTGGATTGCCAGCGCCTGGGTTGCCAGTAGTGGTCCATAAGCTGGCCCAAGAAACCAGCTTATCTCTTAAGCGTATTTCCTCGCTCTCAAATGAACGGCTTCACAATGGGCTTAGATTTGGCCCATCAGTTGACCCTATAGCCCCTACACCACCAGAGACCCAGAATTCCTTCTCTTCTTTGTCCAGATCTCTGATAGAAATCAAAGCAATGGCTCAGTTGGTCAATCAAGAGGCACTCAAGCAGAGAAGAAGGAAATTATATCACTGTGGTGATCAAGGAACCATTGATAGCCAGCGCTACACGCAACCAAAGCCACTACACGAGGAGGAAGGTTCAATCAGAGAACCCCGAGACGATCATATGAGGAAGCTTCATCGGACTAATTGTTGCTACAAAAGCATTTCTCTACCAATTCTTGACCAACAGAAGGGCATATCTAGGAAAGAGGGTCCCTCGACCACTTTGAATAGAGAGACTAATCTTCGAAGCTTGAGGTTAGAAATTCGAATACTTACTAGTAATGTAAGAATTGTGTTTGAGTCGTACCTCTGGCATCGATGGTACCGTAAAGGTATTATTATCCAAAAACGATATACCCAAGCACTAGTTATAGCTTCCATGTTTTCCTTAATATGCTATGTGATCAGAGTAATAAGATGGCTAGGGTTAATTCATGATGTTGGATACACTGATCGATGTGTTCTGAATTGTTGTTCATTCTTAAATAACAAATCAGTTGATTCAACAAGTAGAAAGGATATACCTAGTAGGAGACAAATTCTAGGTTTAACCCGTTATGCAGAAAAGCCATTCAGAGCAATTAAAATGTGTGTAAGAGAGGCATTGCAAGACTCCACACTGTCCACCATCAGGCTATGTGACTTGATTTACATACTTGACCATAACGTTCCAAAAATATATGAATCATGCTCAGAAGCTCATAATTGGGGGGATTTTCCTAAGGAAAATGGGGATAATGGTAAAGCGCATAAAATGGATGGAGAATTGATTAAGAGAATTCAAGACTCGTGTGATTCATTGGTTACAGCTTTATGTAAAGTGGTGAGATGGAAAATGGTGTTACATGGGTTCTAGCTCACATTGTCTGAGAAAGTAGAGTCTAACAGTTCTATCCAATTGCCCCAAATTCTTACCATTGGTGAGTGGTCTTTGATTAATAATCTAGGGACTAACTAGAGGATCAAATTGGGGAAGAGTACCAAGGAAAAGTATTCTACCTACTATGAGAGTCTCACCAATAATTGGGAAAATCACCTCGTTATGAAGCTCTTCTCATTGGAAGAACAACTAGAGTTTAGGACTGTCTTTTTTGTTCCAAAAAGGGATCCCTATGATATCTTTGACGCAAAGGAAAAACCCCACAACATCAAGTTGTATAATCACTATGCTTCCATCATGGATAACTGTGAGGAACTGGTTTGTGAATATCTTAGCTGTGTGAATAGTATTGTGGGCTCTGATGACCTTTCCCTCATCACTTCAAGAGTGACACTACAATAGAACCTGATATTAAAGGTTAGTCACAGGAACTGGGTCCAGAAGAGCATTGAGTTTTCTCTTTAAGAAAATAGACAACATGGAAGATCGACTCACTTATCGAGGTCGTTTGTTAATGCTCATCGCTATCCTTAGAAATATAGTGAGTTGGTTTAATTTGGATGAGAACAAGATAGCCTCATTGACACCCATTTTAGCGGTAGATGCAACACTAGTTCAAAGTGTTGTCATTGATTGTTTATCTACGATTGTACAAGACATAGCTCTTATGGTGGCTGCTTCCATGATTACCTTCATATTAAGGTGGCATACTGCAATGGTGAGTGTTGCTTCCCTTTTCTTACTTATTGGAGCTAACATTGCTGAGCAATTGTTTCTCAAAGGATTTGGAGAAGACTACCACAATGCGTACTCAAAAGAAACCCTTTGGCATTAGAGGCGATCACAAAAATATGTATTGTCGCTGTTTTTGGTGCAGAAGATAGACACTCCATTCAAATTGCCTCTCAACTAAACCAACCAAAATGGGATGCATTCATAAGCGATCAGATATCAGATTTTGGCTCTGGAATGACACAACTTCTTGCCTTTTGTCCTTATACACTTGGCCTATGGTATGCATCAGTTTCAATCAAGCAGAGAGACTTCAATATTGGGGATATTAGGAAATCCTTTATGATATTGATAATCATTGCAATTGCATTAGCCAAAACTCTTGCTCTTGCACCAGGAGTTGTAAAAAGATCCCAAGTACTCCGGTTAGTATTTCCCAAAGAAAAACAATCGTTGATCCTAATGATCCAAATCCAATTATGGTTACTACTATCAGAAGAGATATACAGTCTAGGAAGGTTAGTTCCTCCCACCCTATAAGGCCTAATATAACTATTTTTAAACACTTAAATTGGAAGGCCACAATAGGAAATAGTCTTACAATAGTGGGGCCAAGGGGGTCAAAAAAAGGTAGTGTGATTATCTTGATAAGGAGATCTTATGAAATTGATATTGGTTCAATTATAAAATGGGTGCTCATATTTTGTCATACTCTAACTTCATCCTTGAGGATAAGGATTCTAAAATGGGGAAGGAATGATACGAGTATTAGTGGTTGCACCGCGACAAGCGGTTGGCGCATGTGGATGTAGGACGGGATGCAAGGAGCAGCAAGGCAGGCGAGCACAAGAATGAGGGGACCATGGATTCTGTTAGAAAATAACCGAATTAGTTAGCTTAATTTCCTTGTTATTGTGTGGTGTAAGACTATATTTAGCCGGAATGAATTCAATAAAGGAGATATTAGAAATTATTAAGAAATCAACTCCCTCTTTCTGTTCTTCTTTCTTCCCCAACCTATGAGAAATTATTCACCTATCAAAGATCTTCCCGAAAAGTTTCATCTACGCTATTAGAATTGATTTAAAAGGCAATTTTGAGACAAGTCTCAAGTTGAGGCTTGAAAAAAAAACAAGAAGAAGAAGTTACGAGACTATAACCATAGGTGATAAATTAAGGCCTACGTCTTTTTAGTTTAAAGCTTATGCCTAAAGACTTTTAAGCCTCAAGTTGATTGAGGCTTTAACTTCAAGTGGTTAATTTTTAAAGTTAGTTCATGGATTATCTATTAAATCCTCACCTGGTTGCACAAAATTTAAAATGGTAGAAAGTCGTATATAAGAAAAACAAAAAAGAAAATATCATATCTGATGAACATGATTAGGATTACTTCCTTAATATTCTTCGATCTTCCTTCACCTATCGTCTTTCTCTTTATTACCCCCGACAACTCCAAATTAATATTTGAATAATAAAACCACAACTTATATTATTTACTTTGCATATTTTATGGTTATATTCATGATTAATCACTTGTATTAATATTTTAACATTATTTAAATTAAAATTTGAATTATTTTTCATAATATTTATTGTTTATTGGATTCAAAATGACTTTTATTATATTTTAAAGATTTTTTAAAGTTAAAATTTAAGGCTTACGCCTCAAACCGCCTCAAGGTTTAAACCTCACCTCACTTAGAGTAGAATGCCTGAGTACTTAAAATAGCCTTTTACAATTTTGTTCTCTAGCTCAGTAAGGATTTAAGTCATTCAATAAGTAAATGTGCAAATAAAGAAGCTATAGAGTAGACCATTCCATATCCAAAATTATAATTCTTTCGGTCATCTCATCAGTTACAAAGTTGATTACCTCATAGCACATCCAACCAATAGAGACAATAACAGCTACAACTAAAGCATTTGCGAATTTCCTGTAAATGTCTAGTCTAACCAACATCAGTCTAGCCTATCCAGTGACACAAGCAAGCAATTATCACCATCCAAATATTTGTATATTAAAACAAACCCAAAAAAAAACAAAAACACATAAAGTGATGCTTTTATTTTACAAAAAATTGCCTAAATATATTTCTTGATACCATATACATATATATACAATTGTTATAACTAATATACAGCTAGAAGTCCCTAATATACAGTTAGAAGTCACCCTGGAAGTCAGGAAACTAACCTCCTAAAAACCAGGGGCTGATTACACCCTAAAAATTAGGAAACTAACCTTCTGAAAATCAGAGGCTGATTACACCTTAAAAATCAAGAATCAATCATATGCCTGGATTGATTTCCTACACTCCCCTTCAAGCTATGCAATATATATTTTCCAAACCAAGTGATACACTTAACTTTGTGAAATTAGGTCAAAACAAAGCTTTGGTTAAGATATCTGCTACTTGTTGTCTAGATGGAACATAGTTGAGGGAGATCATCTTGCCTTCAATTTTCTCACTCATGAAGTGTCTATCAATTTCCACATGTTTAGTTCGATCATGGTGGATTGGATTTTTGGCAATTGCAATTGCTGAATGGTTATCACACATAATTCTAATAGATTCTAAATTTTCAACCTTGAGTTCGTTTAGCAGCTATTTTAGCCAAATTCCTTAACAGATGCCCAAAAGCTAATGCACAGAACTCAACCTTGGCACTCCTACATGCTACCATTGCCTGCTTTTTGCTACGCCATGTCACCAAATTTCCCCAAATAAATGAACAATATCCATATATGGATTTTCGATCACTAGGAGATCCAACCCAATCAACATCAGTATAAATTTCCAATATCCTATTAATTAATTCCTAAACATGAGCCTCTTTATAAAATCCTTCTTCAAGTACCTTAGAATATGATTTACTACTTCCAAGTGATCTACTGATTGGTTGCCAAGAAATTGGCTAACAACACTGATTGCAAAACTTATATTTGGACGTGTATGAATCAAATATATTAACTTACCTTAA
The DNA here is from genome assembly GCA_030763125.1 of Hippophae gyantsensis. NCBI lineage: Eukaryota > Viridiplantae > Streptophyta > Magnoliopsida > Rosales > Elaeagnaceae > Hippophae > Hippophae gyantsensis. The sequence continues at coordinate 45,413,828 of CM061030.1, read as the reverse complement.
CTACAAAACATTGATATTGCCCCATGTCAGTTGCCAATTCATCATTTCAAGGCATTAGTTTGGTGTTAGGATCTATGGGTGTTTCAACAGGCTTACACCCACTCATGCCAATCTCACGTAAGAGATCTAGAACATATTTGCATTGAGAAACTGAGATTCCTTTGGTGCTACGTGCCACCCCCATCTCTAAGAAATATTTCAAATATCCTAAGTCTTTAATCTCGAATTCCTTGGATAATAGCATCTTAAGCCTCTTCATCTCTCCTACATGATTTCCTGTAAAAACCATATCATCAACATATACAGTCAAAGCTATGATTCTTCCATCTGTGAAGTGTTTAACAAATAGAGTGTGGTGTGCATGTGTCTGAGAGTATCCATCCTGTTTGAGAACCTTAGTGAATTTTTCGAACCATGCTCTAGGTGACTGTTTAAGTCCATATAGTGCCTTTCTCAACTTGCATACCTTTCCTTATGTATCCTTAGTCTCAAATCCAAAAGGTACATCCATGTAAACTTCCTCGATCAAAGCTCCATTTAAGAATACGTTCTTGATATCAAGTTGAAATAGTGGCCAATCCTTATTAACTACAATGGACAATAAAACACGAACTGTGTTAAGTTTTGATACAGGAGAAAAAGTCTCCTGATAATCAATTTCATATGATTAGATGAACCCTTTAGCCACCAATCGAGCTTTATATCTGTCTATATTTCCATTCGCCTTCTGTATAACAGAGAATATCCATTTACAACCCACTGTCTTCTTTCTAAGTGGTATCTTCGTTAACATACATGTATCATTCTTTTCAAGTGTAGTGTATTCTTCTAGGGTCTCTTTGTGTCATTCAAGAACCTTTAGAGCCTTGTTGACAAAATTAGGAATCTTGATGTTATCTAACGATGTCATAAATGCCTAAAATTTTGGGGACATATTTGCGTAAGAAATTTAACTTTGAAGAGGATGTTGAGTGCATGATCGAGCACCTTTTCTCTGTGCAATAGTAAGATCTAACTCGGGGTTAGAACTTAGTTTTGGACTAGATTTTGCTTCATCTTGTAATCTTTCAAATTCGTTCTGGCTCGGGAGATTTTCTTGGCTTTGCTGATTTCGTGTGGGAAAGTCAGGATTTCTCTTTCTTCCATAGACTTGTATGGAATCATTAGGAAGGAGAAGATGTCTAGGATAGACAATGGGAGATTGATCGGGTTTAGTTTTTTTAAGGAGAATCTGGAATGGGAATCAGGTTGTAAGAAGACAAGGTAGTGGAAGATAAAAATGAGATGCTAAATTCGGTTCAATACATGATGACCAATCCCAATTTTGCAATTCATTAGTATGATTCTCCCCCTAAATTGTAGAATTATAATAGAATAAAGTTTCTTCAAATAAAGTAACATCCATGGAATGGTAAAACTTACGGGTGATAGGAAAGAAATATTTGTAACATTTTTTATTAGCTAAATAGCCAAGGAAGATGGCTTTAATGACACAGGCATCAAGTTTACCATGATATTGTGAATGAATATGGAAAAAAACAGTGCAACCAAAAACCTTGAAAGGAATTGGTAACACAAGTTGCGAGGTAGAATATTAACCCTAAAACACTTGTAAAGGTGAATGAAAGTTGAGAACTCGAGAAGGTATTCGATTGATTAAGTGTGTTGCAGTAAAAATGGCTTCACCCCAAAATTTTTTAGGAACATTGATTTGAAAAAGTAAAGTTCGGAAAACCTCAAGTATATGACACTTTTTACATTAGGCTACACCATTTTGTTGTGGTGTGTCAACGCTTTGTTGGACAATATCATGTGATTTGACATATCCACTAAAATCGAAATTAAAGAAACCCCTAGCATTATCAATTTTTAGGATTTGAATATTGACATTGAACTAAGTTTGGATCATGGCATGAAAAAGTGAAAATATGTGCTTGGTTTTAGATTTGTCTTTCATGAGAAATGTCCAACACAATCGAGTATGATCATCAACATTAAGAACTATTGAGCACCAATAATAATGGGAAGGCGACATGGTCCAACTGACTCGGTTTGAGCGTGCATGGTAAAAAAGTGTTTCGAGTATGTTTCGCCAACTGACAAACTTCACAATGACATAAATTGGGATTTTTATTGATGAAAGGATGGAAAAAAATGTTTCAAGTACGGAAAATTTGAATGACCTAGACGAAAGTGCCACATCATACTCGATTTGTGCGTGTGTGGTGAAAAAGTGTTTCGAATATGTTTTGCCAATTGACAAACTTCACAATGAAATAAATTGGGATTTTTATTGATGAATAAGGATGGAAACAAACGTTTCAAGTACAAAAAAATTGGATGACCTAGATGAAAGTGCCACATCATGATTTCACTTTCCTTATTAGTATGATTGTCAAACTTAAGATTATAACTCAATTGACACCGATGACTAATAGAATGGATTGAAAGAGTATTGACATCAAGAACATATAGGCCCACACGTAAATCAGCATTGTCAATCATCTTCCTCGAGCTCAAGTCCTAAAAAACACAAGATTTAGCTAAGAATTTAGTTTCACAGTTAAGGTCATGATTTAGTCTACTAACTGATATGAGATTCCAGTAAAACTTAGGCACAAATAACACAGATTAGAGGATGAGGCTGTTTGAAAGGCAAATGGTCCCTGTTTCAACCACTGTGGTGCGAGTACCATTGGCGACACGAACTATTTGAAGTCTGTTACAAGATGAGTAGGTTGTGAAAAGTGATTGATCACATGTTATGTGATTGGAGGCCCCTGAGTCTACTATCCAAGATGAGGAAGGAAATTTTCCTGTATGCATTGCTAAATTACTGGAGCTATGTATGGTGTTATTTCTACTGCTATTGAATATGGTGTTGATATTTGCCTTTTGTATAAGTTGTTAGAGAAGTTCTAATTGTTCCTTAGTGAATGGGATAGGATTATAAGATTAAGATACTTTAGTAATTGCATCATTTTCCTTTGTCTCGTAGTCTCGATTTGGCTTCCAGTCAAAAGGTTTTCAATGTGGTGTGCTGATCGGGGCAGAACCGACGTCGCCGATCCTGCCCGTTACTTTGGTTTTATCTATTTATAAAACTCTCGCAAGTGCACGAATCATTTCGTAGAAAATGATAAGTATACTCCCAAGGTCGATCTAAGGAAGGAATGTATGTGGTTTTTAATTTATTATTCAAACTTTTAAAAACGAAATTAAATCCTAAACATCCTGTCACGATATTTTGGGTTTTGTGTTTTTAATCTATTAACATAAAAATAAACAAAGATTCAATAAATATTTATGCAAATTATATCATTTAAAATAGTGGAGTATTTATGGATATAATAACTAAGTTAATTATGCTTGCTCATATTATTTAGGTTATTAAAGATATGAATTGATATTTATTGATTCTCTCTTTTTTATATGAATACCACCTTTGGTGGGGTTAGATATTCTTTGTTAACTAAACAAATCAATTAACACCTATGGGTGGGGTTGATAACTAATTTGGTTAATTAAATTAATTTCTTTTTCTAAGAGATTGAAAATGAACCATTTAAATGCCACCTTTGGTGGGGTTAGACAGTTTAAACTTTATTCAAGGTGTCCAAATTAAACCTAAGAATTTAGTTATCCGAGTACTAACTTTCAAGTTTTAAAACCACTACTGAAAACATGTTGTCAATACATTTTCAGATAATAATTCTTATAAAAACTTTTGAAATAGAGCTTCACTCTAACTATCGGGCGATTGTACCAACAAATAAAAGAGCACTACTCTAAATTAGACCGGATAACTAAACCTTAAAATCTAATTTTCAGATTTAAGTTTGTAATGAAAAATAATATATTTCTCTCTAACATTCTTAATATAAAATCTTGAATAAAAATAAAATCAATTCATTTTAGAGATTTTTACCTATTTAATATTTTGCAAGCATAACAACGTTATTATTACATCATGTTTATAAACAGCCAGGAGAGTTAAATTTAATCAGTGACAAATTAAATATAACATGTAAGAATAAACCATAAAAAATAAGGCTAAAGAAAATAAAATCCTTACAGAACTTCGATGCTATTCCCGTTGCTGAAAAACCTCCAAGCGGAATTTGCACTCCCATTTATTGAATCAAAAGCTAATATATTACAAAAACATAACTAGTTCTTCCCAAAAAGGGAAGAACTCTAAAACTAAGAGAAATTAACTAAAAACTAAGAAAAACAAAAAAAAAACCTAAAAATCTAAGAAAAGAGAGAAAGAAAGAAGAGAGAAGTGTGTTTTGAAGGTGTGTTTTGAAGTGAAGGGAAGGGGGGTATTTATAGGTGAGGATGGAGAGAAAAAATGAGTGAAAAAATGTTAAAAAAATGTGAAAACGCGTAGTGCAAATGCTGAGGTCATTGATGACGTCAGCATGACGTCATGGGCGGCCGCACGTGAAAAATGGGGCGAAATGGGCGTCGGCGCGAGGGTAGGCCGGCGCGCAGGGCGCGCCGATGGATGCGGCCGCGCGCCTCGCGCGCGTGAACGATGCCCGCGCGATGGGCGCACGCGGACGGGCAGCGCGCGGGCGCGCGCGTACGGGCGCTGGCCAGGCTGGCGCCGGGCAGCCGGCGCGATTTCCGTCTTTTGACATTTTTGACCTTTTCGACCCATTTTGTCCAATTTTTCCATGTTTGTTGACCTTTTCCCACTTATTTATTAATATATTTGTGATGTATTGCTTCAAGTATTCCTCTTTGAGTCTTTAAATTGCGTTTTTAAGCCAAAATAGAAAAACAATAAAAATACCCGTGATTCGAAAAAGACAAATTTATATAAATATATGATAAAACATATAAATATATGTATTTTTAATCAATTAATGTACATAAAATCATGGTTATTTTAGTGCTTTTGGGCACTCATCACAACCCCAACTGCCTTCTTGCTAGTCCCTTAGCAAGAGAAGCGATAAAAACTAAAAATTAAACTATCCTAAATCACTTTCGTGGATTGAAACGGTTGCATTTAGCCTATGCAACAAGCCGTTAAACCCCTAGGTTGCCCTAGTGGGACGAGTTTGAGTCTCGTGAGGGTTTTCAAGAATGATACCCACAAACATTGAACTAAATAAAAGAAACTATAAAAACAATCACAACACAATCAAAAATTAATTTAAGAATAAAAAGAAAACAACATATCACAAAAATATCTCATACTTTTTAATCTCCTTTAAGATCATAATTAAAATCTCAAGCATAAGTTATTTTAATCTCTTTAAACAATCATGATTTTATTATAATAATTAGTCGAAAATCATTTTCATATTTCATTTCAAAAATGTATCAATTTAATTTTACCCAATTTCAGTGTCATGATTCAGAATTCGACTCTATTCCTCATAAGTCAATACTCTCAAAGCACTGAATCCTATGGGTTCAAACACTCATACTAATTTATATGCGAAAGAGTTGATGTATAGAAATGAACTAATATGTTCGCATATGTATAAAGAATAAAGGCTCAAAGTGTTATTTTGATATTGATCTCATGAAAGGAATCGAATGTATAAATTATAAAGATATCATATATAAAAATTATTTTCATGCATAAATCAAACTCATTAAGAAAGAATTTCAAGATATATGCTTTTTACAAATGAAGAAATTGCAATGACTTTTTAGGGAATTATTTCCTATATCTTTTTTTTTTTTTTTTTGTAATTAGCCTGTACTCACAACTTTGTAGGGAATGTGGGTCATAGTATGAAGATGATACTATATTTTTTTTATCTCTCTAATTTTTTTTCAATATATGTATATTTTAGAGAGTCAACCCATGTACAGATTGTACATTTTTTTGGATTTTGGTGAGTGGTTAATTTTGTGGCTTTTCTGTTTGATCTTGGTTTAGGTAACCCCAGATATGTCTTTTTTTTTTGTAACAGTCATGCACGAATGAGATAAAAGCATATACTATCAATTTCTACTCAAATCATTTAATCTAAGCAAAAATAATAATAAAAAATATACGACACTCTATTAAGATGAGAAAAAATTCATACATTCAATATTAATGCCTATAGAGATCATCTAAGAATTTGAAGAAATAAGAAATGTGTTTGGAGTAGAAAAAATATATATTTCACTCTGAATAAAGGAAATTAGGCTCAAATTATATCTCACAAAGGTAGTCTCCACTAAAACAAATTCATAAACACCGATTTTGGGTTTAATATAATTTCTACATCTTATCAAGAAATACTAGTTATGACAAAAATTAACTAATTATCAAAAACAATTACAAAATATTTCATGATATGTTTTCAAAAATTAATCTAACAATACAAAAGACTTAACTCTTTACTTAAATTTGATTTAAAGAAATGATAAATTTTTGTGAGAAAATATTTTTTTTTTTTAAATTTCAAAAATTACTAAATCACACAAAACAAACACAAAAAATGAAGATGTGAACATAAAAAAGAAAAAAAAATAATTTTTTTTTTTTTTTTTGAAATTTTTTTTTTTTAAATTGTTAAATCTTTTTTTTTCTTTTCTAATTAAGCATGGTAACTTTTCACCACCCCCAACCAAGAACTTACATTGTCCTCAATGTAACAACTGTAAATTAAAGATAAAGAGAAAAGAGAAGAAAGATTACCTATTTCTTGAGAATGTGTAAGTAGTAATGGAGAAATGCAAGTGCATTCATCATATTCATTATTAAAGTGTATACAGACAGATTGCTGTGAACTTCTAACAACTCAAAAAATATTTTTAGTTTTAACAATTTAAAAATTATTCACATATAATTAAACCAAAATAAACAATAAAATTAAAACAAATAACAAAAAAATTACCTAAAATGATGGGTTGCCTCCCATCCAGCGCTTAGTTTAACGTCTTAGCAAGACGTAACTTGGTGATTGCCTTTTAAGTAAACTCAATGTCCCTCATCATTGAGTCAATCAAACCTACAAGTAAGACAATGTTGTCTACCTATCTTTGTTTCAAACATGCCCTATTGATTTTCAAATTTTTTACGTACCAAAAACTAGGGGCATGCTTGAGGGTTTTAGATAACCCACATCTAGGTGCAAATCAAATAATTAAGGCATCAAAACACAATTGTACCTAGAACAAACAAAACAACTAACTCCTTAGATTGTAATTAAAGCTTTAAAATTTTGGAGATAGTTTAATTTTTTTTTTTTTATTTTTTGAAGTTAAAATAACATAATCAGTATTAACCAAGAGTGCTCCCAGGAAAGAATGGTGGGGCAAAGGCTCCTTAAAAACCATCCTCCTGCAGCGAACGCGTTCCCAGGAAAGACTAGTGGCACAAAAGCTTCCAAGAACTAGTCTCCTGTATTTAACTCCCTTAGATCTTTACTTTTCATGCTATTAAAATTAAGTTAATTAAGTTAAGTTAAGTTAAAATTTAAGTTAATTAAGTTAATAAAAAGATAGGTTAATTAAGTTAATGAAAATCTAAGTTAATTAAGTTAGTAAATTAAATTAATATAAGTTAGTAAATTAAGTTACTAAAAACCTAAGTTAATTAACTTAAACGAAAATTAAAAAAAAAGTAGTTAAAAAAAAATTTGAAAAAAAAAAAAATGATAAAAAGAGAAAAAATAAAAATTAAGCCAAAAAAAATAATAATAATAAAATAAAATAAATTGAAAAAAATAATTGAAAAAGGTAAAAGAAAAAAGAAAAAGAAAAAACAACAAAAATAAAATAAAAAAAATTGAAAATAAAGTTTTTGATATTTTTTTATTTTTTATTTTTTTATTTTTTTTTATTTTTTTATTTTTTTATTTTTTTTTTATTTTTTTTATTTTTTTAATTTTTTTAATTTTTTTATTTTTTTTATTTTTTTATTCTTATTTATTTATTAATTTAATTTAAAATTCATTTACTTTTTTTTTTACTTCAAATTTCAAAATGCAAAATTATTTTATTATTCATGCTATATTTTTTTATTTATTACGAAATTGAAATTTGAATTTTTTTACTTTTCACAAACAACAAAATTTTTTATTTTTTTAATTTTTTAATAAAAAAAATCACAATTATTCTGACAAGACAAAAAGTTTTTAAAATTTTGATAAATAATTTAAAAACGCTATTCCTTCCAATCCGCCGCCAAAAACTTGATACCATCCTCGCTTGTGGCGCCAAAAACTTGATACGCCATCCCCGAACAGCGCCAAAAACTTGATACCATCCCGCAGAAGCGCCAAAAACTTGATCGGCGAGAACGACGCCGCTGATCCTGCCTGATACTTTGGTTTTATCTATTTATAAAACTCTCGCAAGTGCACGAATCATTTCGTAGAAAATGATAAGTATACTCCCAAGGTCGATCTAAGGAAGGAATGTATGTGGTTTTTAATTTATTATTCAAACTTTTAAAAACGAAATTAAATCCTAAACATCCAGTCACGATATTTTGGGTTTTGTGTTTTTAATCTATTAACATAAAAATAAACAAAGATTCAATAAATATTTATGCAAATTATATCATTTAAAATAGTGGAGTATTTATGGATATAATAACTAAGTTAATTATGCTTGCTCATATTATTTAGGTTATTAAAGATATGAATTGATATTTATTGATTCTCTCTTTTTTATATGAATACCACCTTTGGTGGGGTTAGATATTCTTTGTTAACTAAACAAATCAATTAACACCTATGGGTGGGGTTGATAACTAATTTGGTTAATTAAATTAATTTCTTTTTCTAAGAGATTGAAAATGAACCATTTAAATGCCACCTTTGGTGGGGTTAGACAGTTTAAACTTTATTCAAGGTGTCCAAATTAAACCTAAGAATTTAGTTATCCGAGTACTAACTTTCAAGTTTTAAAACCACTACTGAAAACATGTTGTCAATACATTTTCAGATAATAATTCTTATAAAAACTTTTGAAATAGAGCTTCACTCTAACTATCGGGCGATTGTACCAACAAATAAAAGAGCACTACTCTAAATTAGACCGGATAACTAAACCTTAAAATCTAATTTTCAGATTTAAGTTTGTAATGAAAAATAATATATTTCTCTCTAACATTCTTAATATAAAATCTTGAATAAAAATAAAATCAATTCATTTTAGAGATTTTTACCTATTTAATATTTTGCAAGCATAACAACGTTATTATTACATCATGTTTATAAACAGCCAGCAGAGTTAAATTTAATCACAGACAAATTAAATATAACATGTAAGAATAAAGCATAAAAAATAACTGTAAAGAAAATAAAATCCTTACGTAACTTCGATGCTATTCCGTTCTTGAAAAAACGTCCAAGCGGAATTTGCACTCCCATTTATTGAATCAAAAGCTAATATATTACAAAAACATAACTAGTTCTTCCCAAAAAGGGAAGAACTCTAAAACTAAGAGAAATTAACTAAAAACTAAGAAAAACAAAAAAAACCTAAAAATCTAAGAAAAGAGAGAAAGAAAGAAGAGAGAAGTGTGTTTTGAAGGTGTGTTTTGAAGTGAAGGGAAGGGGGGTATTTATAGGTGAGGATGGAGAGAAAAAATGAGTGAAAAAATGTTAAAAAAATGTGAAAACGCGTAGTGCAAATGCTGAGGTCATTGATGACGTCGCGCATGACGTCATGGGGCGGTACGCACGTGAAAAATGGGGCGAAATGGGCGTCGGCGCGCGGAGGTAGGCGCGCGCGCCGATGGCGTGCGCGCGCGCAGCCGGCGCGCGTGAACGGTGGCGCGATGGGCGCGCGGATGGGCGCAGTCTTGTAGTAGCGCACAGCGCGCGCATTGGCCGCGATTTCCGTCTTTTTGACATTTTTGACCTTTTCGACCCATTTTGTCCAATTTTTCCATGTTTGTTGACCTTTTCCCACTTATTTATTAATATATTTGTGATGTATTGCTTCAAGTATTCCTCTTTGAGTCTTTAAATTGCGTTTTTAAGCCAAAATACCTGAAAAACAATAAAAATACCCGTGATTCCGAAAAAGACAAATTTATATAAATATATGATAAAACATATAAATATATGTATTTTTAATCAATTAATGTACATAAAATCATGGTTATTTTAGTGCTTTTTGGGCACTCATCATGTGCTGACACATTATCCTTAATAACATCGCGCACATCATTAGACATACTATTGGAGTCCTTGTCTCTGTCTCTTCCTTTGCCAGAAAGATAGTGAGAATTTGGCTCCATTCCATATACATGTGATTCTCTCTACTGTTGAGATATATGGGTAGCACTATGCTCATACGACCCAAGTATACCAATCAGTTGTGGATACTTGGCATGAGATGTTACAGGACTACCATTCAGATCTCTAGAAAAAATTTCTCGACTTAATGACCCATAGTTTACCAAGCAATCCGATCCTAACTCCAAAATCATGTTCTCAGTATCATAAATTTCTGGCCGTATTAGCTCAATTGGTTGGACTGGAACTGCTAAAGATCTTTGAGACAAATTTGGAGGAGCTGGTTGAGGATAATAAGATGGAAAGAATGTAGGAATATTGAATGAGGGATTAGATGTAGATGAATTCCCAGATGTTTGCTCAAGATTTTCCATGATAGAACAGGAGACTAAGAGCAGCAATTTATGAGCCTAATGCTCTGATACCATGAAGCTGTTTTTATTTTACAGAAAATTGCCTCAATATATTTCTTGATACCAGATACATATATATACAGTTGTTATGACTAATTTACAGCTAAAAGTCATTAATATATAGCTAGAAGTCACCTTGAAATCAGAAAACTAACCTCCTGAAAGTCAGAAAACTAACCTCTTGAAAACTAGAGGCTGATTACACCCTGAAAATTAGGAAATTAACATCTCGAAAATCCGAGGCTGATTACACCCTAAAAATCAGGAATCAATCATATGCCTAGATTAATTTCCTACAATAAGTCCCAAAAAATAGCATCCAAGAATTGGAAATAAAAACACAAAATCCCAAAAAATTAAATTAAATGAAGGGTATTGAATGGAAACTAAGAAAAAGATGCTTAAAAATTTCATATAAGTTTTTCTCTAGTGATATATACAACGATGACTTATAGGTAATAGAACACATTTATCCAGTTTTCTTATTGTGGAAAGTTTTTTATGACTCATGGTTTAATTTGTACATCTAAAGGATAATATCACTTAAGCTTACAAATAATAAGATAATTAATTTATGAACCATATATAATAGATTACTGAGAAACTATAATACGAATATAAGGACCTAAACAGAAAATTCTCTTTATTAATAGAAAATTGGAAAAGATATACTTCATTTAGAACCCATCCCTATCTCTTGGTATGAGACGTGAAAAGTATAAAAGAACGTCTAGAAAACAAACCAATTACATATAGATGAATCCAACTACTTCCTGAGAAAAAACTTCAAGGCAACTCCAGAGTTCTAATGATGCTTTCATGTGCCACGATAATTGAGCAATTAAAATCTAAGGTGAGAAGCAAGTAAATACCTATGATTTTCATATGCAAAGATAATTATATTTTTCCCTCTTTTACAGACTATGGGTAGTTTCTGTTTTGTCTAGACGATAAGCTTGACCTAAAACTAGATACATAAGTTAGCTAGCTGTTATTCTATTAGTAAGACACCAATAAAAGCTGATATTCACAAACATGAAAGTTTATGACCAGCACTCAAGTAATTCACTACATGCCAAGTGCTAAGTGCTAACAGAGGGTTTAAAGAACAAAAAGGCTATTAAATTGATCAATCAAACCAAAATATTTGACGTTGCAAGTGTATATGATAGAAAAATTTGATACGAGAATAAGTACGCTTAGGCACTCGGCGTAGCATGTGGGCACGCGAGGCGTAGAAAAGGAACCACGCACGACGTTGAAGGCAAGGATGAGGCTCGGTAGAGGAGGGAACTAACCCAAACCGTTAGAAAGATACTCTCTCGGTAACCCCTCTAACAACACGTCACCCATGCTACCCATTCTGTTACTTTCCTCCATTTCCCTTTCTGTTATTTCTCACACTGTAATTTGTAAGGCTATATATAGCCGAGGAACTATGGAAATGATAACAAGAATTATATAACAATTGCTTCTCCTTCTCAGCTTCTTTTCTTCCCCTTACCTCTCTAAAATTTTTTCTCTTACTAATGGTATCAAAGTCGATTCTAGCCATGGATGATCGAAACCGATCCAACATAAAAACCTTTTATGAGGAATCTGATTCCTTCATTCCATCTGGGTATGATACAGAGAGATTCAACGCCATCCTACAGGCGTTGCAAGCTGAGGTAATAGCTCTATGCGCCGCTCGCATCTCACTATCGGTAACCTCTCTTGGCAATCAGAGGAGTAGATTGTCGAGAACCTTTGAGAAATGGGAAACTCCATTGCTATCTTGTTCCTTCTCCTTAGATACTTGCTCGATGGCCATGGGATAAATCCCCAATTATGTAAGAACCAATCCCCGAGGGTACTTAAGGACGAGAAGGCAGCTTATACAGACACCAAAGTGAAGTCTCACGAGCCTCCCTTGCTTGGGCTTGAAATTGGGCTCAAAATTGGGCCATTTTCTAACCGTGTAGTCCCTATAACCAATAGCCACGCATTGGGTTTACCCAACCCAACCCAACCCAATATGAACTCGAAGAAAATGGAGACCACGTCGTGCTTCAAGAGAACGAGGAAGATGATGACTACCCTCCAATAGAAACTCCTTCTAAGTTCCTAATGTACCCACCATCTGTTCAGTCATAGAAAGGGGTTTTCCCAGCTATTTAGAAAACGGTGACGGATCTTCGAAATAAGAGGTTAGAAATTCAAATTCATACCAGTAATATAAAAATCGAGTATGAGTCATATTCTGAAATGGTATAAGGAGTGGGGAGGTATAACTTACCCGCACAAGGTGTTTGAAGAAATAGTAGAGAAGGAGTACGTTTCTTGTAACCCATCAATAATAATTCTGTGTTGGTTAAAGGAATGGAAAATTACCTTACAAGGGTTCCATTCCAAGCTATTTGAGAATGTAGAACCTAATATTGCTATCAAAAAGTCTCACTTTCTTATGAGTACCAAGGCGAATTCATGGGGTGAAAAACATGTGAAAGTGGTTCTTATGAGTGCTGAAGATTCTCTAGAAGAAGAACACTCTAACCTAATGTTTCAGCTCCTTCGAACTTGTTTTAGCTTTACCATTGACGTCCTCTCAGCCCAGACAGGCCATTCTACCTCAGTTAAAGAGGTGCCCCTACAAATCGTTGAGAAATCACTCTGAAGCTCCTCAGCTTAGCCAGAAATTCAGAATCAGGGGTTGAGAGAATTCAAGAACATAAATCAGAACTAAACAGATGGGCTACACAGATTTTCAACCAAGTTGCAGTCAAACCTTATGGGGTTCACGCAGAAGCTAAAATAATGAAACAATGTGATGGGAATCTAGTCTTGGGATATGCCTTGAACACTATCTCTGGGAAATTCCCATTGGAAGAGTCTCAACATTTGAAATCAGAGAAATATAGCCTTACAAAGGATCTATCAAGTTGCATAGAAAGCCTCAAAATAACTAAGTCTTAGTTGTATCAAACTAAGTAGCCTCTTACTGAAGCTAAATCACAGTTGGCCTGTAGAGAAAAGCCAATTAACTTGGCTGAGGTACGGTTGTGACATATAGCTGAATCAGACTGGTCACTTAAAAAAATGGGATGTTTGGCCCTTGCAAAAAGTAAAGGACATTCAAAGGAGTAGATTAGTCCAACCTTAGTGGAAGTTGGAAGGAAAACTACTCAGCTCTCAGACCAGCCCAAACGTCTCTCTATTGGGACCATATACACCAGAACTGACTCAGCTTTGGTTCTGAGCTTTTTGGCTTTGCTGAACCTCCCACACCTCCATCAAGAAAATTTTGGAGTTAGTAAAATTTTGGCCTTGGTGTGGGCAGAAGAACTTCCTACTGAATTAGGAGTTATAGTCATTGCTTATAAAGGGATTAGAAATGACAAAATGAAAATATTCTACGGAGGCACTTATGCTCTTGATGATAAAAAAGGAATAAAGCAATCACACAGGTTGCAACTGCAGGTGCTAGAGGATGCTATCTATATTGGGGTAAACTTGCTTGTAAGGCTACCCTTAAGAGTACAAGGATAAAGGTGTGAACATGTCAAGATAAATTCATATCAAGAGTCATCAATTTTGTCTACTTATTTGATGGATATGATCTTGGGGTTGTTTGATTATGTTAAAAATCCTACCTCTGATGGTGTCAAAGTTAAGGTATACTGGCAGTAAGGTAAGGCACACCACAGAAGGTTTGTAAATCACGATGCTATCAGAACCCTAGATATGTTCAAGGAATATTGTGCTATGACCTATCTTATGCCCATAAATGCGTTTAAAGGGATATCTGAACCTGATTTGGTTCTGGGAAATTATGTGATCTCTAGCTTGAGATATTGTGGGCATTGGGACAAAGGTTTAGAACTGCTCATCGTGATGAAAAGAAGGGATAAACGACCAGATGGATACCCTTCTGTGGGTATGCTAATGAGCTTGGTAGGTTCCCACTATTTGGGTGTGGCCCAGGTAATACATGAGGTCAGATTTCATATTTATAGTGTACTTGTGGGCATTCATTTTAAGTGTAACTCTATGGGATCATCAAATAAAATTTCCAATAGGTTATACCACCCTAATTTAATCATATGGTCTACATGGGGGATTGGATGTGCTAAAACAGGAAAAGTATTGGTTGCTACTGCCCGGATAAGACATGTTGTGCCGAGTTGTGAAATCTATGATTATGTGGTTCGTCTTAGACTTGAAGTGGATGTCATGGTTAGTTCCATGCTGGAGTGGAAAATTGCGTTACAAGTTATCTAAGAAAGAGGTGCACATAATTTTTCCAAATCTTATCCCAACTTTATCCTTGAGGACAAGGATACTAAAAGGGTGATGGAATGATACGAGCATAAGTACGCTTGGGCGCTTGGCGTAGCATATGGGCACGCGAGGACGAGGCTCGACAGAGGAAAGGACCAACCCAAATCGTTAGAAAGATACTCTCTTGACAACCCCTCTGACAACACGTAACTCCTGCTACTCATTCCGTTACTTTCCTACATTTCCCTTTCTGTTATTTCTCACACTGTAATCTGTAAGGCTATATATAGCCAAGGAACTATGGAAATGATAACAAGAATTATATAACAATTATCTCTCCTTCTCAGCTTCTCTTCGTCCCCTTACCTCTCTGACCTCATGTGCTCGTACTAATGAAGACTAATGTAGAGGTATGGAAGAATAAATTGTCAAAAACAAAGAAAAGAGCAACGAATGATATCAAAAATACATTGCCAAACTGAAATAACAACAAATCCTATCGACCTAACTAGCGAATAAGGAATTAGTTACCTGTTAAATGTTTGAATACATATCCAAGAATATGGTAGTAATAATTAGCAATCTTCTTTAGACATCCTGTGCATTCAACTTATTACTAGGTTTCCTTCATTTACCTAGTCCTCTTCCTTTTCTTTTTATTTCTTGTTTTGCTCCTCATATTACTAGCAGTTATAAGCTTATAATCTGAGCAAGGCATCTCACTGAGCTTCCCAAACCTTGTTTCATAAAAGTGCCGCAGTTCTAACCTCACAAAATTACAAAGCAATCAACATGAAAGACAACAAAATAATGAGAATCAAAAAGCATGCACAACTATTAAAGAACCATTTACCAATAAGCTTGGTCCAAACTATGGTTGGAATATGTTTTTTTCTCATTTTCAGTCAAATGGACATTCAATTCAAATAGCCCTTGGAATGTGGAAGCATTGAGTTGAAGTCTTTTTCAGGTCTTAGGAATGAAACCGGCTGCTTAAGCTACACTTAGAGTCCTCGACCACCTATACACCTACCAATAATTAGAAGGGATTTTGAATTTTATATATGTATACTTTTTTTTTGTCAATTTTATCAAAAAAATGTAAATAACATAAATTTATGTATATCTTGACGATTTTTGGAAAAACATACAACATATCCTATCTCGTCGGTTTAAAAAAAACAATCATGAACGTATAAAACAAAAATATTTTTTAAGTATATGGATGTTCGTGTCTTGAGGGTTGAGTGAATAAGGGACGCGGGGGACAACCTGACTGACTATAGTAAATGAATGATTATATAGAAGGAAGCTATCCATATGACTATACAAAATGATAAGCCCTTCAGGATCACGAATGTTTGTGTGGCGACTTGATTGTTCCACACTCACGTTATGCCTCAAATAAGATACTAGCAAAGATTTGGTAGTTGAAATAGGTTCTATAAACCATAACCCATTAGTTACCAATAACATAACACAAGAGAAAGAAAAGGGAATTAAAGCTAATGATTGAATCAACAAATGAGTAAATATCCCATAAAAGAGGTCATCTACATAATGACAGAATAAACAACTATATGATTTTCATGTACGTTCATCGATAAAGGCTTGAAAAGCACGCTTATTTGGTGGTTTATCAAAATTTATTAGGAAAATTAAGTTTTAATATTACATTTTTACTTAATTATATTACAAAATATGTTTTTGAAATTACGGGATATGTTTTGATGTATTTAAGATATTTTGGTCGCTAAAAGATACAAATGACAAATTAGAGGACTTGAATGCAAAATATTTGTACATATACATCAAAGAAGGGTTAAAACGTGAAAGGGAAAAAAATAAGAGCACGTTGCGGTACCAGTCTCCCTGATGGAATTGGATAGAACCAAAAACAAGGTTGCATCTCAAATTTCCACATAATCTCTAAATTTTTAGCATTCTTATCCCATTTAATCCAAATTTTTAGCATTCCAATTGTTTTAAACCTCTACAACTATAATCCTAATTACATCATATATAACTCTCCTACAATAAATATGTAACTAGGGTTAACCATAAAGACACACAGATTTAGATAAAGATTATATATAATTATAAGCTGAAGGCAAAAAAAAACTAAGAAAAATATTAAAGAGGTAATTTAATAGAGTTCAAGATCGAATCTAAGAACATCAATTCTAGTATTTCTTCTCTTCTTTTTTTAAATTACTTGTGATCATGAATAATATTATGCATTTATTTTTTTCATGAGTAACTAATTTTATAATTGATTGTGAATGATTTCAAAATCATAGACATTGATTATAATATTTAATAAGATTTATAATATTCTATTTATATATTCCTTTATTCTTCTTGATTATGTATTCAAGAGATAATTTAATAGAGTTCAAGATCGAATCCAAGAACATCAATTCTAGTATTTCTTCTCTTCTTCTTTTTTAAATTACTTGTGATCATGAATAATATTATCATTTATTTTTTTCATGAGTAACTAATTTTATAATTGATTGTGGGTGATTTCAAAACCATAGACATAGATTGTAATATTTAATAAAATTTATAATATTATATTCATCTATTCATTTATTCTTCTTGATTATGTATTAATTTTTTGATTACTAAAGTGTACAATTGAATAACCAGATTAATTTATCATTAATCAATTTAGTTAATTGAGTCCATAATCACTTGTTCAATTTAACTAATTAGTAATAAATTTCTTGCAATGAAAAGAATACTCAAAATAATTAAATCGAGTTTGTGTGTGTAATCTTAATCCAATATATTCCTTAAAATTAAATTAATGGCTTATTTAATTCAACAAATAGATAAAAAGATATCAACACTTTCGAGTTTTTTTATTTCTCTAGGTTGGTATAATCAAAGAATTGGAGATTAGGATTTACTTTTATTGATTTACAATATATATTACTAGAGGAGAATAATTTTGTAATCAATATGTTATTCATACCTTTATCGTAATCTTTAAACTTACTTTTATCTTATTAATCTTTAGTTGTTAAATTTAATTTTCAACATACAACAACAACAAAACCCCCAATTTTTGCAAATAAGAGTTAGTTTTCCAAACCTTCTACGAGTAAGACACGTATTTACTATATGCTAATTTATAATATTTTAAGCAATTTAAAGTAAAATTTAAATTAATTGTTCATCTAAATGCATTATTTGTCAGAGTACATATTGCATGCGAATTTACTTACCGAGCGTCAACTCACTCTCGTGGACTTTTAACATTTTTCAAGTGATAAATAAAGATCTAGATGACAAAGAGGGAACAGATGGTGGTATAATGATCGAGTGGTTTTCCAAACTGAACAATTCCAAAAATTTATTTATTTTAAGTACTTTTGTCCTTATGGTTTATTTTATGATCTCAAAATTTCTCCCCTTCAGATTATTATAACCAAAACTATTTCATGATAAAATTAGATAATTATCCATTCGATAAATTAGTCAGGAAAGATAATAGTTTCATATTTTTTGTTGAGGCAAACCTAGGACGTTACAGTCTATTAGAAAGAATTTTGGAAATAACTTTGTAGATGACACTACATAGGCTTATTGATCTAAATTGGTGAACCATAGATAGATTGCTTACTTTTTCAATTAAAGTGATAAAACTCATGTTTAAAACTAGATTAAGGTATCTAATCCGAAAGAAGTTTTGAACTAAATCAATCATACTTCCTTCAAGAATGCCGCAATATTTTTTATACACAAAAGCATATATACCATCAGGACTTTGACCTTTGAAAGAACCCATAGCAAATAAAACATCTTCAATTTCTTTAGAATCAAGGATATTGCAAATATCATTTTCTTCAAGAGAAACACAAAAAATAATTAAAATAATTCATTGTCTAAATTACTAGAGACGTCACTAAAAGAGGAAAAGAATACCTCATTAAGGTGATTTAGGAAGCAAGAGAAAGCCATATCTTTGATATTATGAATGGTGTTGTGTCTCTTCTAATTATAGTAGAAGTGCCAAAATATTTTGTATTACGTTCCCCTTCTAACAATGAAATTTCTTTGGATTTTTCCCTCCAAATACCCTCCAATCTATTCTAATATTCATCAATGTCTTGAAATAAATGTTTTTCATAAGATCCATCCTCATCAATTATAGAATCACATTGAATTTTATGCAAAATATCTTCAATTATTTTCAATCTATCTCCATCGTAACGAAAATGATGTTTGTTCTACCAACTGAAATCTTTAGCCATTTGAATAGAATTAGAATGAAAGTTTGATTGTACCTATTCAAGTTCCTTTAATTTCCATGCCTAACTTACAACCTCCTTACTTAAAAGGATCTATACACCATACAGCAATAAACAAAAAACCTTTTGTAATAAAGTTACATGAACATATAAATTTAAGAGAATAAAAGTATGTTCAGAAGCTTTGATTTGCAAATGTCTAACTATTGCATTAGGAAATTGGGAAAATCAATCAACAGAATCCAAGAATCCAAGAATCCAAAACTCTGTCCATTAAAAGTTGGATATTTTGTCTATCTTTCCTTTTGTTATTCTAGATAAAAGATAATCCAGAAGAACCCAAATCAATTGCTTACACTGTATCCATAAAGTATCTTAGTCAGTGTTCGAAATACTTAATGATTGTATTCTATTCTGTAATCAAATGAATATACATGGTGCCTTTATATAGGAATTACAAGTAAATTAGATATATCTAAAGTAACTAAATATAGATATCCCTAAAGTAAATAGATATACATTAGTAGATATATATATACATTAATATGTTACTAGATATACATTAACATCCCCCCTCAAACTCAAGGTGGATGTGAGACCAACTTGAGGTTGTCAACCAAATTACGAGTGCGTCCTTTGGGAAGTGACTTAGTGAAGATATTTGCAAGTTGATCGTTGGAGGAAACGTAGAAAAGTTTGAGAGCACCATGGATAAGATGAGAGCGAATGAAGTGACAATCAATCTCAATGTGTTTAGTCCGTTCATGAAAGACATCGTTATGAGTAATATGAATTGCACTCTGATTATCACAATAAAGAGGAGTAGCAGAGGATGTGGACACACCCAAATCCTTAAGAAGCCATCGTAGCCAAAGAAGCTCAGATGTGGTATCAGCAAGAGCACGATATTTTGCTTCAGTACTAGAGCGGGCCACAAAGGTTTGTTTCTTACTTCGCCAAGAAATCAAAGAAGAACCAAGGAGAAAGCAATAACCTGTAGTGGACCTATGATCAGTGGGATCTCCTGCCCAATCAGCATCAGAGAATGCACGAAGTACTAAAGGAGAATCAACTGAGTAGAAAAGACCATAGAAGATAGTGCCTTTCAAGTATCGTAGAATACGTAGAACATCAGCATAGTGAGTTGATCGTGGAGCAGATAGATACTGGCTCACCTGATGAACAGCATAAGAAATTTCTGGACGAGTAACTATAAGATAAACTAGGCTGCCAACCAATCGTCTGTAAAGAGAGGGATTAAACAATGGTTGCCCCTCCGATGGTATGAGATGCGCATTAAGTTCAACTGGAGTGTCAACAGTCTTGCTATCAGTGAGTCCAGCTTGAGATAAGAGGTCAGATGCATACTTAGCTTGAGTAATATAAAGACCATCTGTGGAACGAGTGATCTCAAGACCCAAGAAGTAGTTGAGATGTCCAAGGTCTTTCATCTCAAACTACTGACTAAGAAAATCCTTGAGTTCTTGAATACCACTGAGATCATCACCAATTATGATCATATCATCCACATATAGGAGAAGCAAAATAGTGTCTTTATCATTACGACGAAGAAATAAGGGAGAATCATAAGGACTGGCCGTGTAACCCAAGCAAAAAATGGTGGAGCTGAACTTGGCAAACCATGCTCGTGGAGCTTGTTTAAGGCCATAAAGTGCTCGTCGAAGGCGACAAACCTTAATTGTTTCAACAGAAAGACCAGGAGGAGGTTGCATATAGACTTCTTCATGTAGATCCCCATTAAGGAATACATTTTTGACATCCATCTGAAAAAGGTCCCATTTACTAGCAGTGGCAACAGCTAAGAGAGTACGAACAGAGGAAATACGAGCAACTGGAGAAAAAGTCTCTTCATAATCAATCTCATACTCTTGTGTAAAACCTTTTGCTATAAGACGAGCCTTGTAAGGATCTATGGACCCATCAGAGCGAGTCTTGATCTTATAAATCCACTTACTACCAACCACAGACTGACCAGGAGGGAGAGTAACCAGATCCCAGGTATGGTTTTTGGTTAATGCATCAATCTCTTCTTTCATTGCAATCTGCCAAAAAGGGTTAGTAGATGCCTCACGATAGGTGTGAGGCTCATGGAGTGTAGCAAGGGCAGTGTAACAATGATAGTCAAGTAAATGTGTAGGAATGGATCTTACCCGGGTTGAGTGGCGAGGTGGAATGTCTTGTGGAGGATCTTCAGGTGGAGCAAGAGCAGGGGACCTATGTTCAAGGTGGGGTAGCTCATTATCAACCTGTTCTTCTACAACCTGTCTAGGATAAGATTGAATAGTGAAGTCCATAGGTGGATTAGGAGTATCTTTAGAGGGATCAGGAGACTCATTTGGAAAGATTTCTAAAACATTTGAATTAGTTAAGGAAGAATGAAAGTGAGAAAGTTCAACAAATAAACGGTGTTCCCAAAAGACAACATTACGGGAAACATGAAGACGATGTGAGACAGGATCATAGCATCGATACCCTTTTTGAGTTTCACCATAACCAAGAAAACAACAAAGTATAGATCGAGGCTCAAGTTTGTTGTGTTCATGAGGTTGAAGAAGAACGAAACAAATAGATCCGAATGAGCGAAGGTAATGATAGTCCGGAGATGATCCAAAAAGGCGCTCATACGGAGTCTGATTATGAATGACAGCGCTTGGAATGCGATTAATGGCATAAACAGCATGAAGAGCAGCTTCACCCCAAAATGGGGCAAGAACTTTGGCAAAAATAAGAAGCACGAATAGTGTCAAGAATATGATGAAGTTTTCTTTCGGCTCGACCATTTTGTTGAGAGGTTCCTGGACAGGTTAGATGATGTACAGTGCCATAGGAGTGTAACAGAGTTTGAAAAGCATTTTGAGTATATTCAAGAGCATTATCAGATCGAAAAGTTTTGATATGTTTGGAGAATTGTGTTTCAACCATTTTTGCAAAGTTACTGTATATTGGTAAGATTTCAGAACGAGATTTCATTGGAAAGATCCAACTATAACGAGAATAATCATCAATAAAAACAACAAAATATCGAGATCCACCAATACTAGTAACAGGAGAAGGTCCCCAAACATCAGAATGAATTAACTCAAAAATACTATTAGAGATAGATTTACTATTATTGAAAGGTAAAGCTGGCTGTTTTCCTAACTGACATGAAGTACAATCAAAATTATCTTTGGACACAGAACCCAATAGACCTTTAGAAGCTAACTGTTGTACCCGAGTGGATGGGGCATGACCAAGACGAGAATGCCAAAGTGCGAGAGAAGGTAAGGAAGAAACTGCAGCAGTTGCAGCAGCAACAGAGGTAGGAGCAACAGGTGGAAGATGAAGATTGTTTACGGGAAACATACGCCCGACCCTAGGACCGGTCCCAAGCTCTTGCCCCGTCCTCAGATCCTGCACAATACACCCAGAATAGTAAAAAATAAGGCGATATCCTAGTTCAGCTAATTGTCCCACAGAGCATAAATTATAGGATAGGTCAGGTACATGGAAAACCCCAGGAACAGAGAGAGTAGAGGTCGAAACAAAACCTAGACTATTCCCAGGAATGGTGGAACCATCAGCTATATAAATATTAAGGGGATGTGGTGCAGGGTCAAGTTTGGAGAATAAAGATGAGTGAGGTGTCATGTGATTGCAACATGCAGAGTCAAAAAGCCAAGTTTGAGACTTACCGGGCAAAACTGAGAGAGTAGTGGAAAGAGATGCATTACCAGCCATTTGAACAACCTGAGTTATGATCTTCTGTAGTTCAGTAGAGGAGAGGTTGATAGTGGATTCAGAAGACTGGGACTCTGCTGAACTAGAAGGCATCAACGAAGTAGGCTCATTATTAGCAATAGTAGCAATAGATTTGTTACGATGGTAACAAGTCTCAATGGTGTGGCCATGACGCTTGCAATAATTGCAGAACCTTTTATTACTCTGCCTACGACAATTGTAAAAGCCATAGGAATCACCTGATTGCTGAGGTTGCTCAATGGTAGAAGCAGGAGGAGTAATAGCCAAAACATTGAGCTTATTCTGGGCCTGAAGGGTTGCAAGTCGAGCTACTTCTCTAACCAATTCATTTACAGCAGTATCAAGAGAGGGAGGAGGACTACGATTAAGAAGCTGACCTCGTATGGGCTCAAAGTCCTTGTGGAGTGACATCAAGAACTCATAGAGACGAAATTCATCCCTGACTGTAGCATATTGTTGAGCATCAGTTGAGCATGCCCAAACTGGATCACAAAAGTCAATTTGGTCCCAAAGGAAGCGAAGCTGATCAAAGTAGTCATTGATAGATTGCCCTGGTTCTTGTTGAATTGGATGCAATTCAACTATTAGTTGATATTTCATGGATCCGTGAGTAGTGGAGTACCTTTTGGCCAACATATCCCATACTGATTTGGCATCATCAAAGCTGCCCAACAGATTAGAGATGGAGGGAATAGAAGTATTCCGAATCCATGTGAGGATCATGTGGTTGTGACTATCCCATTCAGTCATGCGACGAAGGAAAGTAGCATCTTCTTCACTTGCTTCTTTAACAGGAATGATAATTACACCAGTACAATAATGCCAGAGCATACGACCCTTAAGAAAACTGTGCATAGCTTGAGACCATGACAAGTAATTCTTAGTCCCCTCCAATATAGTATTGATAGGGCAAGTAATAAAAGTATCCTTTTTATCCATTTGGAAACACAATATGCAAAAAATGGACTGCAAAAACGAGATCTACATGAAAAATTGGGTAGGGTGGACCTGTATTGCGAAATCCCGATCAACGGTCAGCCCGGTCAGTGGTCAACGGTCAGCACGGTCAATAGTGAGCGGGTGATGATGACATCAGCTGAATGCGATGATGATGTCAGTCCTAAAGAAATTGCTGATGACGACACGAGTAGAGTTGCGACGTACTTGGTGCATCAGATGCACGTGCAGTGATGTTGTCGGCGCGTGCGGACGCGTTCGGTGGCTTATGACTGTGATACACCCACGGTTATGTAGATCGGGGCGCGGCGATCACAGTGGTATCTGCAGATAGGTCGTCGAGTTGAGATTCACGGTGGCGGATATTTTCAGCGGCGACACGTGGAAGACGTGCAGATCATTTGTGCGACACGTGAGGGAGCGTGCATTGTCCGATGGTTGCGATACTTCCACGGTTGTGTAGATCCGATGGAGCCGATCACAGTGGTATATGCAGAAAAAATTTCAGAACAATATGCACAGCGGCGGCGGTGATTGTAGTGGTTTGTATGGTGCAAAACTCCTTAACAACGGCGACTATAGTTATGGAACCTAAAGACAACGGCTGAAAGACGTCGGAGGTTCAACGGTGAATGATTGCAGTGGCTATTGTGACAGCGGAAGCTATAAGGGTTAAGTAACACCAGAAAAGACAGGACTGCTAGAAAGACAAGAATAGTGGCTCTGATACCATGTTCAAAATACTTAATGATTGTATTCTATTCTGTAATCAAATGAATATACATGGTGCCTTTATATAGGAATTACAAGTAAACTAGATATATCTAAAGTAACTAAATATAGATATCCCTAAAGTAAATAGATATACATTCGCAGATATATATATATATATACATTAATATGTTACTAGATATACATTAACAGTCAGTTACGCCAAGAGGACATAGGCAATCCACTTTTTTTCATTTTGTATCAAGAATTCATTAAAATAACCTAAACAAATTCAATGAAAACTTGATGCAGAAATGAGTACTATAATATTAGTCCCTAAATCATCTTTAAGATCTTCGTAACAAGTAGAGTAGTAATTAAACATATTCCACGTAGTTCCATTAAAAGCACTTACAGTCAATTGAACTCTAAGCTTCCACACAACACATAAACCACCAACACAGTCTACAATTAAAATAATTATTAAAAAAAACTTAACCTTTACTGAATCAAGATACAAAAGTCATTACTAACTTTAGTTTGAGGAATGAAAATAAAATCAAGATTATATAATCTAACTAATCTACGTAAATACTTAATAGCCAAGGATTTGATTAATCTATGACTATCCCATGCAGTTATTTTCATTTATTAGTGGGGAGCTTGATAAGGGGTGTTTCCTCCCCCATTTGGATTGTAAAGAAGTTCAAAATTGAGATAGAAGAACCAAGAGGCTGAGAAATAAATGAAGGACCTTCTCTGGTGGTGGAAGTGCAAACAGCATCACACAAAATAGCATGCACACTTGCCAAAGATATACCACTTTGAATTGAGTGAAATTCAGACAAA
The DNA here is from genome assembly GCA_030763125.1 of Hippophae gyantsensis. Lineage (NCBI taxonomy): Eukaryota > Viridiplantae > Streptophyta > Magnoliopsida > Rosales > Elaeagnaceae > Hippophae > Hippophae gyantsensis. The sequence continues at coordinate 45,388,406 of CM061030.1, read as the reverse complement.
GAAGTAGCTAAGACATCTGAAGTAGGAATCACATTACTAGTTGCTTCATTAGAAGCTACCTTCTTAATGCCTTTGCATGCAATTGATAACCTTTTTTTTTTTTTTGCTTCACTTTGGGTTGAATCAACTTCAGAAGATTTCTTGTTCCTTGGGCCTTGTCTACGCAGATATTTTCTTTTGGGTTTTGCTATAATGTAACTGTTAAGTGCTAAGTCAATTAAACTTTTACATTCAGAGCCAGAAGGTGATTTCTCAACAGCATTTGTTTTAGCATGCATGTCCAAATGGGAGATCACAGGGAAAAAAAGATGGGATGAGAGTTTGTATCTCTAGGCTTGGATTTATTAGAGATGAAATAATTTGAATTGTACCTAAGGTAGTATGAGGGTTAAGAGCACGAGCAACTAGGTAGGAAAGATCATCTGAAGCTTGTAATGAAGATAACATGGGAGCATTAGGGTTTGAGGTAATACTGATGTACGGTAGTAACCAAGTGTTTAGCGAGGTTGTTGGATTATTAAAGGATTCAAAATGAGAACAATGAGAGGTGACGTTAAGTTGAGAAGAGGCATGGATATTTTTGGTTAAACCAGCTCAATACACCTTATAAATGATGAGATGTAGAGAACATGGAAGCAAGAGACATGTTTGAAAGTGAAGAAGATAAGGCTAGAAGGACATTTGCTTACAAGGTAGCCATATCCATGTGTTGAGAAGTATAATCTACATCAAGAGACAATGTTAGTGAGCAATTATTTCAAGCCATCAGTTGAATGTTAACATGTCTTCTTGAGGGGCCACCTTTCTATCTAAGAGAGTTTGCCTGTAAAGGTTTAAGAACAACCAGATTAATAGAAAGTATGTCTAGAGGAAAAGCACTTAAAGGAGTTTTGTTTCTTAAGTATTGCAAAACTGGAGCTTCCTTGTTCAAACTTGCACACAACTAGTTACCCAAAACAGGCACCTTCAAGCCATCATCGAATATCAGTGTAAAGTTTATATGAGTGTTAGCGATATTCGTGAACAAAACATACAAATGTTATTTTAGTTTCTAGGTGTGTCTTTCAATAATATTTCCAAGCCAAATAAGCTATTGAACCTCAAAGCTCATATATCAGGTATATCTCTGTTGCACGTTAGATTTCATATTGTACACATAAGAACATTGTTCAAATAGATCACTCGATCAATTGAGTGGTGATTAGATCTATCAATCTTAATTAAAACTAGTTGAATTAATTCGTATTATGACTAAATCGATCAAATCATTAACTCAATTGATAGAGCACTAAATCAATCGAAATTAATGACTAGATTAATCCACTTATTTCAGAATTAATTAATCTTTCACTACATCGAGCTTCGAGCAGCCATACTCGATCGATCAAGCTAGTTCTAGATCAATTGAGTGGCCAGGTTTTCAAAATTTAACTTAATTTTTACTCGAGTAAATTATATTTTAACTTTATTATCCTTATGTTTTTAAACCTTCTATATACTTTTAAAGACATTTTTGTCATTTACTTTTGATCTAGGATTTCAACTCATGCTATTTAATTATATCATTAGCTCACAATTTTATTAACCACACAAGATCATTATTCTCTTCATCTTAATCTCTCTCTTGTTTTGCAAATATAAGATCATAATTCTTTAAGTTTTTTTATTTAGTTAATCTATCAAACATTGATGGTTGTGTTTGATTGACTAATAAACCTAATTAATTTATGATATTTTGATCATATGTTCTTATAATTTCTTCCTTATTTTCGTTCTTAATCAAATAATTTTGTGGATCTTATTATAATTATTTGGTTTGATTAATAATCTTTAAAGAAGCTATCTTTGTTGAACTTATGCTTAAATTGATTGTTCTAAGGTTACTAGTTGATTTTGATTTATCTGATATATTTGTTAAATCATCTAGTTAGTATTGTTCATTATTGAATCTGCTCTATAACATACATTTGTATTTGTGTTATTGTGTTAACTTTTAGATGCCAGTTGTACAGGTTTGATTAACTCGTGTGACTCAAGTTCATCAGAACATTAGTACGGATCTAAACACCTTTCTTATAGAGATTATGATAAAAACAACATTTTGTAAGTAGATTATTTGGGGATATTACCTTGATAGGCAGTTTGATTCGAGCCTTGTAATTAGACCTTAGTTTTCATAATGAATAGTTAGATGGTTCGTTAGATCAGTGATTTTTCTCTTAGGTCATTAGTATGACCTAGGTCGTTTTCACCTAAAAATCTCATGTGTTAATCTTTATATATCCGCATTACTTTATTTACACGCGATTGCATTTCTGACCATTCTGCGAATTTTTAATTTGTTATACTTCCATTGATTATCTTTTCACAACCCTCTCTAGCTAACACAATTTGTAACTAAACAAAACTTTTTTTCTCTCAATTGGTATCAGAGCGTGCCAGTAGATACACTTAGTGTGCCTAGGACCATTTTATAGATCATTTAAGAAAGGGTTCTTCCACTACCCGTGCGCCTTTGATGGATCTAATTATCCATATTAGAAGGCTCACATGAGAGCCTTTCTACGATCTATAGATGAGAGTATCTAGAACTCTATACTTCATGGTTAGGATCCACTATGTATACCAAGGATAATGTAATCATTCTTAAACCTATGAACGAATTAACCAATCAAGATAAAAATGCTAGCAACTAGAATCAAAAGGGTATTAATGCTATTTTTAATGTTATGTCTGCTAATGAGTTTCATCGTATTCTCATGTTGATACTGCTAAGCATAGTTGGAATAATTTAGAGGTTATCCATGAAGAAAACACACAAGTTAAACGAACTAAACTTTGCAGGCTAGGAAGTGAATTTGAAAATCTTAAAATAAAAGAACATAAAACTTTCTCTGAATTTTATATTATATTATGTGATATTACTAACATTTTTGCCAATTTTGGAGAGAATATTGATGATTTTAAGATAATTCAAAAGATTCTCTGTTCATTATTAGATCTCTTTCATGCAAAGGTCATAACCATTGATGAAAGCAAGAATGTAAACACCATCAAAATAGAGTAACTAGTCGATCCACTTCAAACCTTTAAGATGAAGAACTAGTACTCTTAACCACAGATTGAACAAAATTCTCAACAAAAAGAATCCTCGAAACAAAGAAGAATCAAGTTGTCAAAAGAATCAGAATCTGAGTGAACTCAAATCGGTGAGTTCTAATGGTAAGAAATCTAAACCAACTCAACTTCAATATCTTAAATGTATGAATTTTGATCACTTCGCAATTGACCGTGCAAACAAGAAGAACCAAACTAGAAGTGCTTTCAACGTTACACTTACTAACGATGAAAGTGATAATGAAAATCCAATCCAATTGAATCAGACAACTATTTAGCATTTACTACAATTGTATGTAAACAATTCAGTAAGTCTAACATTGATTTAGATGATGAGACAAGTGATATTGAATTTTTACTTAACAAATTTAATGTCACTATTATTAATGAAATATTCATATATTACGTAAGATGCAAAAGGAAAGTAGCTAAACCAAATGACAAACTTAAATCCATTGAAATAAATTCCTCAATTATAGAAAAAGAAAAAAATTGAACTATCTGAACATGCTAATGTTTTGAATTCAAGTCTTGTATATGTTAAACAGGAAAATAAGAATCTTATATAAGCACTTGAACAATCAAAGGAAGTAGTAAGAAAATTAACAATTGAAGTTAAAAAGTTGAAAAAAGTTCTAGATTATGGAAAGCCAGTTGGAGACAAGAGAAGGCTATGGCATATAGACAAGCACACTACAACATTCTCTTCAAAATCAACTAAATTTGTCAAACCTTCAAAGATATCCTCCTCACATGATACACATGATATTGGTTATAAGGATGGGAGCTCCACTCTTCCAACATCAAAAACCACATCTATAAGGCATTCTAACCCTACCCCTTATATTACCCATTATACATACAGACAACTGCACCTGTGATAGAAAAATCTATTAAGTTTATCCTTCTCTATCATCATTGAGGTAGGAAAGATCATATTAAGTCCAAGTATAGATTTTTGATAAATGCTCCTAAATGTAATAATATTTTTCATGCTTCACATAGTATGACTCATAATCATCATCCATCTATGCATGTTGTATCATATTTTAAGATGAATGGAAATTATGATAACATGTTCAAAAATCCTACTAAAAAGTATGAAGTTGTTGGCTCAAAGATACAAGTAAAATTCAATGCATTTTATTCTAGGACTAATTATCATTATCTTACCATGCATATTGTATCTTCATTTAAGATGAATGAAAAACCTAAAGGTAAATCCAAAAATATGCCAATAACAACTAAGATAGTTGATTTCCAACCCAAAGATATAAAAAAACAAAAATTCAAGAAAGCTTGAATTAAAAAATATTGGCTCTTTTCGGTCACCTGACCATCGTTCTTTAGTATTTCACCAAGATATTTTTATCTGAGTGTTTAATTGACCCTATGTGAACATCTTTAATTTATTTGTTTATTTTTTATTTTTATTAATGTTTCTTTAGTTAAAAAAGGGATAAAAAATAATAAAAGCAAAAGGAAAGTAGATTGCTTTAATACTGACATGAACATTACATACCACCCTTATACTTTTGACTACGTCTTTAACATCTGAATACTATGACTTATACACTTATCTCATGCATCTAGTGGTGGATGAAAACATGATCATATTCATACACTCACTGAAAACATATGTATGTCATGCATGAAATTTATAATTGATTATGTGAGTATTTAGGAATTTTGATAACCTGGACTACTAAAATTGTGTTTGAGCTCTCTCTTACGCTTTATAAAATGCTACTATAGAGAGACATTTAGTTTTGAGATGACTACCTAATGTGATGTGTGAAAATCATCATTATAGGTTTTTAGCGCACACATATTTCCTTAAAATATTAAAGAAAAATATAAAAGTAATTACATGTACAAAAAGAAAAAGCCATAAATGGTTATATAAAAGAAAATAAGTAACCAATCCCTTGCAAAAAAAAATAATACAAGTGGGGAATACAAAACAAAAAAATAGTGATTAAAGTTCTCTTAGTTAATACAATTTTATTTTGTGTAAGTTTGAATTCAATCGTAATTCTTTCATGATTGGTGATACTTTTCTATAAACTTTTCACAACTATCATGAATGGACTAATTGACATACTAATATTGTTCCAAAACTCAACTTACTTGTGGTGACTATGGATATGTCACCATATGTGTGATCATGTTTGTGTGTATGGCTTACATAAATTTATGTTGTTAATGACTAATCATACCTTGAACACAAATTAATTTTTTTGACGTGTATGTAATGTTATAGTTATATTTAGATTAATCTATTATCCTTTACTAAAAAGAAATCTTTTCATCTTTATTTCATTTTTGATTTATTTGTATGTTTTTATTTATGGTTTGTGTTTACTTATATGTATGATAAAAAAAGGATGAAAAATTGGCATAAAAAATTTTGAACTTTAATTAAAATATCAAAAATTTGTGTATAATTCTTTTTTTAACATTCTTTGCTTTTCTATCGTTAGATACACTAAACTATTATTAACAATGAATCCTTCCGGACAAGAATATATATATCCAACTAAACCTTCTAATATGAACATTAAGTATAATACCCATTAAAGAATCTTCATCCCCTACTAGATCAATGGTTGAAGCCCCATTTCGACGATCATACCAAGTAAAAGTCTTACCTTTTAAGACATTTATATCACAATTTCCTGTAATTGAATTATGATGAGGCTTAAAGATCGCAGTTAAGGGTGTCCAAGTTTTCTTCTCTGTTTCATCAGGAACAAGCTTTTCAGAAATCTCATTCAAGCTCGATCGAGTAAATGCGTTCTTCTCATGTTAACAACATATTTCAGGTTTCAACAATTAAAAAATAAGGAAAATATACCATTTTAAATAAAATATTGAATAGTTTAGAAAGTAGACCATATAACTTCGTAAAGATTCATAATTAGGTCACTCCAAACTCGATTTATTTTCTTTTAACATTTTTACCAAAGAAAATTAATCTAAGGAAAAAAAAAAATTTATAGGTGGGTTTGAAATGGAATTACCTTAAAAAGATTGTTAAGGGAGTGAAGGAGACAAAACTGTAGGCTTTGTCTTTCGTGATTGGTTTGGGTTTTCTCGGTTGCCATGGTCTAATTTCTCAATTTCAATGCTTACAAAGAAACCCAAATAGTGAAAAGTTGAATCTCAAATACTCTAGAGATTGTTGTGGTTCCAATTAGTTTAGGGATTCTGGACATGAATCGAAGAATCGAGAAGCTCAAAGTAGCAAAAAAATGTTAAGTCCGTAGTTTTGGTGCCTGCTTGCTCCCGAGCTGATGGACTAGGCAACTCGATTTAAGAAACCCGGTAAGGGACTGGACTGAGACGATTAGTGGGAACGCTAGACAGACGGTGGCTGACTGAAAGGGACTGGAAGACGATGGCATTGAAAAGCTTAAGGGTCTCGAACTTGTGAAATCGAAATAATGGAAACACAAACTAACCCTAAGTACTGTATATTAAAAAAATACAAACGCCAGACAGACGGTCGGTAACTGAAAGGGACTGGACGACGACGACGGCATTGGAAAGCTCCAGGGTCTCGAACTTGTGAAATGTGTTTTCTAAGATCGAAATAATGGAAACACAAACTAACTTTAAGTACCGTATGTTAAAAAATATATTCTTTTATAGCCGTCCAGAAAAAAAAAATATCATATTTGTTTTTTACTTTGCAGTCTTAAATGTTTTATATTGTTGCAATGCACCCATTTAAGATGCTGCATAAGAGTCCAAGAATATTGGAAAGGTGATATCTCTCATGTGCGAACAAATTATGATACACAATAAAAGAAGGTGCAATAAGCACCAAGTGTGTGACATCAGTCCAAAAAATACTATATATTTCGACCTAGTAACACGGGATGAAGAAGGTGCAACAAGTACAAGTGTGTGGCAATTGTTTAAAAAAATGGTGTAAGTTTTGCCCTAATCACCCAGGTTAAAGAAGGTGCAACAAGCACCAAATGTGTAGTAATAGCCCCGAAAAATGGTGCAAGTTTCAGCCTCGTCATATAGGTTTAAAAAATGTACAACAAGTACTAAATGTGTGGTGTCATCTCAAAAAAGATGTACATTTTAGCCTGATTATAGGTTTAAGAAAGTGCAACAAATATCAAGTGTATAACACTAGTGTGAAAAGGTGTAAGTTTTAACCTAACCACATAGTCTAAAGAAGGTACAATAAGCATCAAATGTATTAAACTAGGCTAAAATGGGGTATATTTTGACTTGGTTACTTAGATTTAAAAGAGTAGCAACAAGCATTAAGTGTGTCCGCACCAATCCAAAAATGAGATACGTCTTGACCTGGTTCTATAGGTTAAAAAATACCATAAATTAAAAAAGAAGCAACAAGTAAAAAGTAGGCAATATCAATAAAAAAAATGGGTACGTTTCACCAAGTGTCATAGGTTAAAAGAGAATGCAACATGCACCAAGTGACACTAGCATGAAAGCAAGGTAGATTTTGGGTTGACATCACAAACAAACAATACAATCAAGTTGTATGAAGCATGCAAAAGAAGAAGAAAAGTATAAAAGAAAATTAAACATTTGAGAAAATAATAATTCAACCCAGAATAAAGTCGGGATAAATAACAAAAATAAAACCCCAATGAAAAAAAATTTTTCAATCCGTGCTTTTCAAGACGTGGTCCTTTATGCTCGAGAAATCTCCATTGTTGTGACCCCTAATGTATTAATCGTTGATCTATACACCAAGGGAGTCATTGCCCATTCAGGTTCCTGTATCCATGATTTCCTCGGGAGAAAGGATTGGGAGTTCAAGTTGTTGTGCGTTATGGGGCTTGTATTGGGTGAGCTATTCCAAAGTGGCATCTAGATCATATGCATAAGCAATCTAAGGTTGCTTAACACCCTATTAGCACATTCAAAAAAATTCGATTGTAGCATCCTCAACGAACTGTTTATTAGTTTTCTCAAATCTAGTCAATTTCTCAACCAGTTCCTCAACCTATTTCTTCTTAACATAGTAACCCTTTTTAGGTCTACTCATTTTACGACAAACATATCAAGTTTGATGGACTATGATTAGATCTTTCGCGAAAGCTCATTCAATTTGGTAATAGCTTTATCATATTTGGACTCCAGGTGCTCAAATGACTGAAAAATTTCTTGAATTCTTTTTTTGCATACATAACATATATGATCATCAGTCCATAAAAGAGAAAGTTAATGACACTACAACAAAAAAAATAGGTTATTATGATGGTTATTAACTATCATAATAAATTAATTTTGAGGATTATTGCTTCATCAAGTAATCGTTACTTTTCTAATTATCAGAAAAAAATTTGCTTATTATAACAACTAATAACTATAACAATAGTAATTTTGTAACCATTCTAAATTATTTTAGAAATTTTAATAACTAACACAAAATCTTTTAATAACCAACATAATTTCTATTTATAATTATCATAATATAATATTATTTAGCTCATCCCTGCTTATGAACTTAGCCCATTACAAGGTGTTAATAAAACTTTCACATGTGAGCATTCACATCAACTTTTTTTATTGTTACTATAATAAAAATATTTAAATTATTAATTTTATTTTTATAATTAATAATATTTTATGATTATTATTATTATTGAAATAATCCATGACTTAGTTAACTATTAGAATAAAGAGATACAAACTTTTAAATAACTTGATCCAAACTTGCAAGAAACAAAATAGTACAACACTTAAAAAGTTCACATAACATAAGCACAAAAAATATAATATTAAAAATAGATTATTTTAATAACAAACATTGTATATCGAGTAGAAAACAAGTAAATAATAAATGTTTTTCAATCAAAGTTTAAGTTTATAGTATGTTCAAACATACATACTTTAATCTTGAATTGTACTAACATAATATCAGATCACGTATAACAATTGATATGATAATGTAAACCTATATAGAGATTATATCTATATAATAACATCCTTAAGTAACCACTTCGTAATAAAATAATTTACTAAACAATAAACAAGTTACGACACTAATAGACAGTAAAACCACTATTACCTCTATCAGTCAAGACCTCTCTCAAAACTGCAATTGTTGCTTCCGCAATTGTTTAGTTCAACACTCGAACCCAATTGTCCTCCACAACCAAGACCATCCAATGCAATATGATTGGTAATAGATAATAAGTAACTAGAAGTGTATCCACACATAACCTCATGGTGGGATACACAATCCACTACAAATATCAAATCGTGAATAAGAGACACACAGTCAAATCACATACTCACACACATAACGATTTGATAACTAACCACAAAATGACATATTCTTAAATGTAAGCTCTTCAAAATAATTTCAAAAATAGATTTAAATCTCAGTGTGAATTTTGAAAGAGTTTCTACTCTTAAACGATGGGTAAAAAATAAGAGAGATGAGGGAGTAGTTATAACATTCGGAATTGCCACCTCTTTAAGGGTGGTGGTGAGCTTGGTGATGAGGTGCCAAAAATAGATATTTTTTAGTTTTTGAAAAATCTGAGTAAAATTCACAACTACCCGTACCTAAAACAAAACAAAAACATGTGACAATGTACCTAGCATGCACATTACGAAAACCAACTCTATAGTATGTATAAACATGTTTGTATATAAAGTGTTTCTAACTATGTGCGAACGTGCATTACTGATCCATAGTAACCAACATTACAAGAAGAAGATAGAATACTGAGAAATAAAACAGACAACGTGTTTTGTATACTTAAAGCCAACACACAAACATAAGTACAACAGGATATACAATTATTATTATTATATAAAATTACAATATAATAACATATTTGATTGTGCCTTTTAGGGATGAATATTTTTACTATGAAAACTAAAACAGTGATTATCTGCAAAAATACGATGATTTTTTTCTCAAAAATAACCATAATCGATAAGGGGTGGAGTGAGATGGTTATTATAATACTAAAACTGTGGTTAACCAAAATCGAATATATATTAATATTATTATTATTATATATATATATATATATATATATATATAATTATATAAAAAATACATTTTTAATAATAAAATACACAATACTCGAAATAATTAGATTGAATTTTATTTTTTATATTTTTTTTATTTTACTTAAATATGTGACAAATAATTAAAAGATAAATATTAATGTCATTTTAAATAATATATTAAAGTAATAATTATAAAAACATTTAATTTTTTTAAACTAAATATATTTTTAAATAAATTTAAAAAAAATAAGAAGTATGGTTAAACCGTAGAAAAATTATAAATCATTCATAATCTACGATTATTAATAAAATATAATTGGATTTAATACAAGATAATTTTGATGTCACTCCTACTTTTATACTTTTATAGGTAATGTCATATAATTAGTGATGTTTTTTAGCTTATGGTCAACATGTAGAGTACATTTAATATTATAAGAAGAATTTATGATATTTTGATATGCAAGTAGTTTTGAGCAATGTAATTAAGATAAAAAAATATTTTTTTTATTTATATCGAGTAGTGTTATATTTTACATCCTTAAATATGCGATAAATATACTAAGTTTAATATAACAAATAGAGAATTTATAAAATTTTAACAATTAAATAAGGGAAAAATATATAAGTCTAACAAGTTAAGTTAATGGTATACTTTGATTAAATAGTATCTTAGAATTAGTTTTGAAATTTAGTACACTATCACTCCATTTTCGTTATTTTTATTTACTTTCAACAAATAAAGCATATGATTTTTTATACATCGGACCTTTTAACTATTTAAAATAATTGTCTGACATTATTAAAATTTTAGCCCTTAAAAGTTTGTTGGTTTTGATGGAATAGACCAAAAAAATTTGCAATATCACTCAAGTTATTAGATAATATTAAAATTCATACAAAATTTACTGTACACAATACACATGCTTCATCAAAGCAAATTTGGGAAAATACAAAGGGATGAATGGCTTTTTATCTTCTATGAAGACGTCGATGAGTTAATTTTTTTATATATATACTTTTTTTTTCCTTTCTTTACTTTTATGCTTTCAGTAAGTGACTTATTTTTATTTATTTTTAAAATGATTTTCTTAATTTCATAATCTCCTACGTATGTCACTAGTGTTTATTTTAATAAAAAATTAACTAGATTGATAATATATTATTTTTAAAAGATAATTAGTTTTTAAAATACCACTTAGAAAAATATTAGCATACCATTCACAAAAAATAATATATTAATTTAACACTTTCAATAATATCAAGTAATATAATTAAGATAAAAGTTATTTTCATTTATCCTCCTTACTTACTAGCGTGGCGATTTTGATTGTTATATGTCATCAGTTTTACCGATTTACGGGATGAGGCAGCATCCCAGTCAAAGTGTACTAAAGGTAGGGAATATTCAGATCAGATTAACTTATTGTAGTTTATGACATTGTCGATTTATAAATTATTATTATTAGAATAATATTTTATTAAAATAAACTTTTTTATTTATTTTTATGAATATATTATTTATTCTTTTAATTTAAAAAATATATTTAAATTTTTATCTATAAAAATATATTTTTAAAATTTTTTATTCGTGAAAAATATATCAAATAAGTATAAAATTAACTTTTTATTTATCATTGTCTATCAAATTTTTTACAAGCATATAGACTTAAAATGAGATAATATCAATAATATCTCAAGTTTTGAAATAATATCATAAATATTTTCAAACTTAACGTAAATTAAAGTTAACAGAAATAAATAATAATTTTTTATACATAAAAATGATAAAATTAATAGGAAATCAAGAAATAATAGAAAATAAAAACATTATACATTTCAGGATGTTTTTTCACAAAAAAATTATAATTAATAAAAAGAAATTTGAAAAAAATACAAAAAAAAAGATTAAATCTAAAAAAAATGAGATGCATTCAAAGATTCATCATTTTCAAAAATAAGAAAAATATTTTTAAGGAAAGATATAATTTATTATAGAATAAGTAATAAAAAAATGAGTATTAATATTAAATATACAAAATGAAGACATAACATACCATTAATTGACAAAAAAAATCATTATGAACAAACTATCAAAAATCCCTTCAAAGGGATAAAAAAAATTAGAAACATTAATTTAAGAGGAATCCAAATATTAATAAAAGCACACTTTAGAAAATTTATAGAAGTCATCAATTTTTTCTCCAAGAATGCCTCTCAGAATTGCCAAGATCTTATATCTACTAACTTGCAAATCAACTACTCCACAAATGCAATCAAATACCTAGGACATTATCTACCCATTTGCATGAAGAAAAAGACAAAATTTAATCCCATCTTTGAAAAAATCAAAGCTAGGTTAGACATATGGAAATCCAAACGACTTTCACAGGTGCCTACACATATTAATCACTCTCTTTTAGCAACAATACTGATTTATACCATGTGTACCTTCAAGCTTCCAACAAGATTCTATAAAGAGCTAGATTCTTTTATGAAAAAGTTATGGTGGAAAGGTAACACATAATCCTAAAACTCTCAGTATTTTTTTACTCTTATGAATTAGGATGCCATTTTGAAGAATCACATACGTAAGAACAATTACACAAAGGTCAATTGTTTTTTGTCTCAAATATATAACTGGGATTTAGATGAGGGGTGGAGCCATCAACCCATAGAATACTTTCGCGAGCTCTATATTAGTTAGACTAAGCCGATCTCATAAATATGAAGTAAGCAACTTACAGAGCATAAGTATAAATCAACACGCTCAATCAACACACAACTAAAATGTTATGTAGATATGAGAAAAATAATATGCAGTAAACACACTAGTGACAGTATGGCTCATAGACTCCTATCCAGAGTAGCAACACACATATATATATATATATATATATATATATATATATATATATATATATATATATATATATATATATATATATATATATATATAGCAAACAACTAACAACATGTGAGACAAGAATGCACACTTAATCAACAAAGCATTTTCAATAACTTCAAGACTTCATATGTAGGAATATATTCTATAAATAATGATTGTACTCTCATAGCATACGATCAATCTAAAAATAGCAAACAATTAAAGAGTCTGACGCCTAGGATGTACTAGGGTAAGAAGATACAGACTTATTAGATATTCACAACAAATTCATATGCACATAACATACATAAGTAATATAAATTAATTAGGGAGTAACAGATTAATTTAACTACAGCATTAAAAGCTATAGGCATATTTTATAGAAACAAAAGAAAGAATGCGACAACTTATAACTCAGAATATGCAACTAGTATGTGATGTAGACCCTCTAGGTGAACAACTATAGGAACCCACAAACTCAAGAAATATGAATGATTGAATTGCTAAGAATGTGTTGAAGATGATCAAATTAGAACCTTAAGAAAACAAATTCCTTAAAACCTCAATCTTGAGATGCCACAAAGGATGATCACACCCTTTGATAAATCGAATTCAGGCATTCAATCAAGAACACAAGAAGGCAAAGCAAAAGCTTTCTGAAATATACTTTTCATTAATTATATTCGTTGTTGCCTCCAAATTACATAACTCTTCTTTTTTATAAGTAAGAAATCCTAAAAGAAAAAAAACCTTAAATGAAATGGACCTAATGGACCTATTTAGTTGTGGATTGAGCCTAATCCAACCTTAAAAAATAAAAGACTAAAATACAAAAAACCCACAATTCACTAAAACAAAAATTGTTAAACAAAAAGACCAATAATTAACTAAAACAAAAAAATTGCTTCCTAAATTAATCCTTGCATTAAATTTAATATTTTAAATCTATCCCTTGTGTAGAATCTTGAGAATCTTTAGAATATTTGTAAACATCAACTTGGTTAGCACCTCAATCTTTGTTATTCCCTTCCTATTCGAAAATATTCATCCTCGAATCTTAGCGTTGTTAGCATGTCGATTTGGTATTGTGGACTCAAGTATGAAGTTTACTTGATGCTGCATGCCTCGCAAAGGATGTAATCTATAAGGAATCTCTTCAGGAAGTTGATCCTCAAAGTCATTCAATAAAGATACAATGATACTAGGCAAAAATGAGTTAAGATAGTTAGTAGAAAGATAAACATCCTTGTATATAAGTAAAAGTACTTGTTGCTTTGTCATCATTGCACTCTTAATCTTATATTTTTCAGCAATTACATTTCTTTTTTTATTTTCTCTTATGTTTGCTCATTTTTTTCTATCTTTTGCTCACTTTTCTCTCACTTTTATTCACTTTTTTTCATATTGTTATCTCGTTTTCGCTCACTTTTCTTTCCTTTTTTTTCTACTTGACCTCACTTGCAATCTTTTTATTTTCCTCTTGCTCACACTTTTATTTTTCCCACATCTTACACTCTCCTATTATCCTAATTCGGTCTTCATAAGCTTGCAAAGGTTTGAGAAGAACTAATACAAATTTTCAATTGTTCATTTCAAAAGAATAATGATTTCTATAACCATCATGTATCACCCTCCTATCAAACTGCCACGATCGTCCAAGCAAAATATGAGTAGCATACATTGGTGTCATATCACAAAGAACCTTATCCCCATACATTGGTGTCAAATTTAAATTTTTTAACAAAAAAATACTAGCAACATTAGTATAGCTCTCGCTATCAATAATAATAATGCATACCTTATCCTTCACATGGCATCTTGTGTGAAAAATATCCTTCATATGGCATCTTATGTGAAAAATATGCTCACGTTACTCCTCATCCTTCATTCTTAGGCTGTATATTCAGGGATCTCCTTATGACAAGTAATTCCCAATGCACATGTTCTTACAATTCTACATCAGAACAATCCTCCAATAGTGGCATTTCATCGTCACTTGAACTAGCACTTTCGATTTCTTCATTTGCTCGTAAAACCATAACCCTTTTGTTTGGACATTCAGATACAATATGTCCGAGTCCTTGGCACCTAAAACATTTAATATAACGTGACTTAGTAAGAGTTTTAGTTTCACGTTTACCTTTAGAAACAACAACTGAATTTTTTGACTTTGCTTCACCTTTTGTTCTAAAGGTAGTTTTGTTGTCTTTCCAAGTTGATTTCCACAAAGAACTAGAGGACGAACTAGATCTAAACCTTTTGGACTTGATTTGCTTCTCCACTTTAATGACTTTGTGCATTATTTTTTCCATCTCTACATAATGTTGCAATTCAACCACATCAACAATTTCCCTGTTTAACCCGGCAATAAATATGACCATTATCGCTTCTTTATCTTCCTTTAGGTTTGCTCTAATCATGACAACTTCCATCTTCTTATAATAATCCTTTACACTCATGGAACCTTGAATCAACCCTTACAACTTTCTATATAAGTCCTTATAGTAATTATGACAATCAAATATATACTCAACCTTTCTTTCCCACTCCAAATTTAACTTTGAATCATTCTTTCCTTGGAATGGCAAAATTTTCATCTTTATACTTCCTATATTACTATCTTCTTTGGAGTTAGTCTTTTTGCCCCATTTATAACTTTTTCTCTCATCCACATTAAAATCAGCTTCTTTTTCCTCAAACTCATGTCTTTTATGTCGTCTCTTATGTGATTCAAAATCGGAAGTAGATTCTAAATCATTCAACCTCGCATTCAACCTCTTAAATTGGTCATGAATAGATTTGATGAAGAATTCCAAGTCAACCTCTTGTGGTTCTCCTCCTTCCTTACTTATGTTGTTAACTTGTAAAATAAAATGAGATAACCCATACACTCCCTCATGTGTTTTCTCTCAAATAAGATTGTTATCACTCTCTCTTTTTTAACACTATTTTTTCTCCTTTTTTTACATTATTTTCACTTTTTTTACCACTTAAAGCTCATGCCAACCTCCTTTGTGTTCTTAAGAAAATCAAAGAATCCAACTAAACTCAAGAAGTAACCATTTTATTGGTGACAATCTCAAAATTCATAGTTCTAAAAACTTAATGAAAAAGTATGACAAAAGGAAAGTCCAAAGAGAACTCTAAAGAAAGAAAGTCCAAAGAGGACTCTAAAGAAAGAAAGTCCAAAGAGGACTCTAAAGAAAGGCTCTTGATCAACTATGATTCCTTTTTTTTTTAAATTAGCCTTGGGTAAAAAGAACAAAATAAAGGGAAAAACAATTTCAACAAGAATAAGAAAACTCAGCAAAAAAACAAGAATTAGATTCTTGAACGATCTACAACTTAATTCTCCTTTTCTTTTGCTTTTTTTTCTCTTTTTTTTTGTTTTGACTATTTCTGCTTTTATAGTGAATAGAAAATTCAAAAAAACAAATTTGCAACCCTAATGAACAAAAATCGAAAACAACGCAAAAAGGTGCGACAAATTTGTAACCCTTTGGTTAGTGGTGTAAATGGTGGAATTTGGACTCAAAAATTGTAATAATATAAGGAAAGCCCAATTTTTATTGTGGGAATCGAAACGAGCTTCAATTTGATATATTATAATAATCGTTTCGATACTTGAGTCAAAAGTTATAGTCATTTAAAGTTTCAACTTCAATTTATCATTGTTTTTAAACTGTGAACAACAACTTTCTTCTTCTTCTTTTTCTTTTTTTGAAAAACAAAGATAGATTGAATAAAAAAATAAATAACAAGAAAAAGCTATGAAGAATTAAAAAAATTATGAAAAAAAATCCAAATTCGTAAACAACGACAACAAAATTGAAAGAAAACACAAGACTTAAAGGACAATTTTTTTTTTGTAACTCAAGAATGCAAAAACGGACTGAAACAAAACAAGATGATTTATTTTTTGAAATTAAGAATTCAAAAAGAACATAGATAACTTGTTTTCAGCAACCAATGCTCTGATACCAAATGATACGGACCCTCTAGGCTAACAATCATAGGAAACAAACTCAAGGAATAGGAGCGATTAAATTGTTAAGAACGTGTAAAAGATGATAAGATTAGAACCCTAAGGAAACAAAGTCCTTAAAACCCCATTCTTGAGACTCCACAAAGGATGATCACTCATTTTGATAAGTCTAATTCAAGCATTCAATCAAGAACACAAGAAGACAAAGCAAAAGCTTTCTAAAATATATTTTTCATTAATTATATTCATTACTGCCTCCAAATTATATAGATCTTCTTCTTTATAAGCAAGAAAATCTAAAAGGAAAAGCATTATATGAAATGGACCTAATAGGCCTATTTGGTTGTGAATTGGGCCTAATCCAACCTTAAAAAAATAAAAGACTTGAAAGAAAAAAACCCACAATTCACTAAAACAAAAATTGATAAACATAAAAGGCCCATAATTAACTAAAACAAAAAATATTTCTTTCTAAATTAATCCTTGCATCCAATTTAATATTTCAAATCTATCTCTTGTGTAGGATCTTGAGAATCTTTAGAATATTTGTAACCATTAACTTGGTTAGTACCTCAATCTCCATTAGTATGTTAAAGTATGTACGATAGAAACTTAGAAGATATTATCATACATACAAATCATGCATAACAATATTGAATGAGTCCAAGACTTGATACATAATTAGGTTAAAGAGGTACTGACTTCTTAAACACATAACTCAAACATGCAAATCAGAGAGTTGGGCCTAATCCAACCTTAAAAAAATAAAAGACTTGAAAGAAAAAACCCATAATTCACTAAAATAAAAATTGATAAACATAAAAGGCCCATAATTAACTAAAACAAAAAATATTTCTTTCTAAATTAATCCTTGCATCCAATTTAATATTTCAAATCTATCTCTTGTGTAGGATCTTGAGAATCTTTAGAATATTTGTAACCATCAACTTGGTTAGTACCTCAATCTCCATTAGTATGTTAAAGTATGTACGATAGAAACTTAGAAGATACTATCATACATACAAATCATGCATAACAATATTGAATGAGTCCAAGACTTGATACATAATTAGGTTAAAGAGGTACTGACTTCTTAAACACATAACTCAAACATGCAAATCACAGAGATATAAACACATGACAGATAAACATATCTACAGTACATATATTGAACACAAGCAATACAATAAAGCAATAGATATATATTTCAATAAATGAAAAGTAGATGATAAAGAAATAATATAAGATTTCCAAGTAGAGTTTAAACTTCAATATGTAATAACATGCACTTTTTAACTAGCCATACAGTCGAGCAAGCCTAACACCAAATATAATGAGGTAAACCCATATAGAAACTCTATCTATATGGTAACATCCTTAGGTTACTTAAGGCAATAACTCAGCAGCAAACAATCCAATAAACAATAAAATAGTTAAACTTTGAGAGAAATAGAACCATCATTACCTTTATCAACCAAAAACTTTGTCCCAACTATATATTCCTACTTCTGCAATGACCTGATTTGATACATCACTCTCCTTCAAAGCCCATGAGTAAAGATACAAAAGTAGTTGTTGAATTGTATGCGTTATAGCTAGTTATTTTTCTTCTATTGTCCTTTGTAATATTTAATAAAAAACTAACCGTTTTAAACTTTGATAGGGCATGGAAGCTGTGGAACAAGAGTACGAGCATTGCCCTTAAAAAATCTCATAAGCTTATATGGGAAAAATTTATGGTATGTACAAGTGAATATTAATAATTTTATTAATTTTACTATTGAATAATAAAGATGTTCGAATATGGAAAATCATGTACACTTGTTTTTTGTAGGTTCCACAACAAAATGATAGAGTCGCGTGTGGTTACTATGTCATGAAGTTTATGAGCAAAATCATCACAAATATCAACATTCCAATTAAAGATGTGGTAATATCTTTTACCAATATACATTTGTAACATATATGAGTTATTTTTTGTGAATTCATGAAATTACATTCTTATTTTGAATTTAAACACATGTAGTTCTTTGGTTGGAACAAGACAGGCTATGACTAGTAAATTTTTGATTATTTATGAGAGGAATAGGTAGAACATATGGTTTAAATTATATCATTATAAGAAGAATCAGGAGAAGATTCTGATGATCTTGAATAGCATATGATAATATGATGGTAATTTTTATAATGCTTTAATTTCTCTATTATTGTGTATGAAGTTTGGGCAGCTTGTTTGATGGATGTTTATGTGTGCTCATGTATTTAGGGGAATGATTTGTTATATGGACCTGTTTTTTGCCCAAAATTCATCTCATATCTCTTGCCTAGTTCCCTAGTATAACAATATCATGGTAGTCACTAACCAACCAAGTACAGGAAAACCACCAAGAATCATCATATCTTCAAGAGTAATTGTTGGTTCACCCCAAGGAAATACAAAAGTATTAGTATATGGGCACCAAAACTCAACCAACCCAGGCAAAAAATTGGAGTTACATTTGACTTCATATTTAGAGCTCATTATAGCATTAAAAATACCAACTTCATTCCAGATTAATACAATGCTAATATGATTTCGAATGGATTTGTTTATTATTAGATATCACTCTGATGCCGATGTGGTAATCTGTTTTACTAATCATTTAACACATATAAGTTATTTTTTGTGAATTCATGATATTACATTCTTATTTTGAATTTAATTACATATAGTTCTTTGGTTGGAACAAGTCAGGCTATGGGGTTTATTATTATATCACTCTGGTGTCGATGTGATAATCTCTTTTACTAATCTTTTAACATATATAAGTTATTTTTTTGTGAATTCATGATATTACATTCTTATTTGAATTTAATTACATATAGTTCTTTGGTTGGAACAAGGCGGGCTATAAGGGTTATTATTATATCACTCTGGTGTGGTAATCTCTTTTACTAATCTTTTAACATATATAAGTTATTTTGGTGAATTCATGATATTACATTCTTATTTTAAATTTAATTACATATAGTTCTTTGGTTGGAACAAGTCGGATATGCAAATTTTTGATGATTTACGAGAAGAATGGACAGAACACATAGTTCAAATTATAACATCATAATAAGAATCAAGAGAAGAATATGATGATCTTGAATAACATAGAAAAATAACATGATCTTTTTATAATGTTTTAATTTCTCTATTCTTGTGTCTTTGAAATTTTGGATGTTTATGTGCTAATGTATTTAGGGGAATGAATTATTATATAAACCAGCTATTTTTTGGCCAAACTCCATCTCATCTTGATCTTTTGCCTAGTTTTCTCGTTACTATGCTGATGATTCTAAGCAAACCAAGCTTTTTCTCCTTAAAATAAATGAAAATATCACAAAATTCATGACAAAAGAGACATCATTTTATTTGTAATTAAAGTTAAATATATATATATATGTATGTATTATATATAAATTATTTTTTGTAATAAATTTAATTCTCAAGTAATTAATTATATTTAATTTTTAATTATTTGTATTATTTAAACTTTGTTAAACAAATTTTGATTTTTTTCTGCTATTATGTAATCGAATACAGGTTTATGTGATCGAATATAGGTTTTTAGTAGAGTAGAAAAGGAGTAAAATATGTAAAAAAAAAGAATTTAAAATCAATTCAACGCTTGAACCAACTTAAAATTTTAAGTCGGTTTTTAACCGAATTTAAAGCCCAATTTTGTAATAGTGATTGTTATTCTAATAATGTTCAAAAATAAAATATAGAATATAGAATTAGATTTTGATAGAAGCCTAGCAGGCATATTAAAAAAATGAATAACAATATTGAAAACTTTAATTCTTTTAGCAGAAGAAATGATTATAATATAAGAATCAAATATGAAGTCCTTGTTAGACATAAATGAAACACAAAAATAATTCTTAAGATAAATAAAATAATATGGTTATGATAAGAAATTACAACAATACATACATAAGAAATTTATAAAATTAATAAATGATGCAAATAACATACCCCAAGACAATGAAATCATAGGTTATAAATTTAATATATTTATATGATTAAAAGAAGAATATCCTAAGAGATCAGATGTATTGATACCTAAGAATGAGAAAAGGAAGAATGAAGAAAAACACAAAGATAAAGAATAAGCTATAATTACAATCACATCGAATATAGAAAAAATTAGAAAAACAATTTATGAATCTTTAGAATCATGACATAGAAAAATTAGTTAGTTTGTTAACCCTAACAGATGAAGAAATATGAAGGCATTATGATTAAAAACTTTGTACAAATAAAGAGAAAGATGATATGACAATAATCAGTGAAACTAATTCTGAACCTGAAAATATGATCACCAAAAACTATATAAAACCAATTTTATTATCAGTTTTTTATCAAGAATGGACATCTAATCCATGTAGAGAAGAAAAAATAGGTAAGGTTAGAAGAACATGACCTTTCTTATAGAAGAAAACAACAATCCAAAATGGAAGAATGATTGCATTAGGGAACTAGAAGTAGTATCTCCCAGAATTCAAGCTTTATGAAAATTATAAATTTGATCTTTTAGACTTAGATTATATAAGAGATATAAAAGAAGCCTTAGATGAAGGTCTGATGGCATGAGTGTAATC